>OZ004707.1:37246307-39646307 GCA_963924515.1 Vespertilio murinus | reverse complement strand
TGCTGATCACCTTAATGACAACCCTATTTTTAAAAAGCATTTTAAACACATTATGCTCTAGATTATTCTATTTTTTTTCCTAATGGAGCTGTCCTTGAAGGGCCATTATGCCATTTCTTTCAGATGTTTAATAAAGCACGAGATTATAATGATCATGCTTGAGAATAGGTTTTGTGCAGCTGGGAATTGCAATATAGCAATCTTCTATTAAATCATCAAGATACTAAAACGTATCTTTAGTGGAGTGGTGATGGAGGTTTCATTAAATTGGTCTAATCAGTATTCCCTGTGATCATTCATACAATTTTATTTTTAATTATTATCATCCCAGTCAAAAAAGTATGGATTCAAGATTCCTTTGTGCGTATTTCTGAGTTGAAATCTATGAGAGTTTCAGCTCAAGCCCTCCACAAGCGTATAGTGAGAACAACCCTAACATTTATTTAATCTAGTTGATGAAGGACAGATACATTATTCTTTTAGAGGTGTTGGTGTTGGGGGTTGCATGTGGGCTCCTGGGTGTACTTGCTTGGGTTCAAAGACATGCACTGGACTTATTAGTGGCCATATGTTGGACATGTTGCTTAATCACCTCTGAGAATAATGTTGTCTTGTGAGATTTAAATGAGATGATTTGTATTAACACCTAGCACTGAGCTCTTAGCTCAATAAATGGTAACTCTTTAAAAAATAAAATGTTGAACATCAGAAATAGGTTTTAACCAGTAACTCTAGTCTTATTTCTCACACAGTTTCCAAACAGTCTTTCTTATTTTAGTCTTGACAATTAATTTTTAAATGACCAAGCAAGTTAAACCTCTTTCAGGATCATGACATAAAAAGAAAAATCTACCTAGCTATTGAGTTTCAGCAAAAGAGTCAGCTGTAGTTTCATCATGTAATGCAGCGGGCAGGAGGATGGAGTGCCTGAGAGCCGCACCTTTCACCCAGAGGTAAGGAGCTAGGAGCCCTTCGTGTAGCAGATGGTGGTTGGGGTCGAAAATGTAGGGATCTTAGAGGTCTGGGAGCTGCAAGAGGACCCTTGCTTGCAGTTCATGGGAAAGTAAAGAGAGGAAGTAGCAAATACCAAGATCAGGACAGAAACATCAGGTCAGGTATCTGATGCTGGAGCTTCCCCTGGAAATAGGGCTGCACTGAACAATGGATCCAAGTAGAAGAAACAGAAAAAGAGCCTCAACATGGAGAGCTAGTCAGCAATTCAACCAATAAAACATGTTCTCTTGATCCTGATTTAATTTTTCTAATAAATTAAACTTCTAGTCATCTTAATAGAGATTTTTAATAAAATGGGTCCTGTGACCTAGGTTAGGTGGTGGCTAAGGCAAGGCTGGACTTCTATCTATCACATTGTCTCAAACCCCATTCCTGATCACATGGCAAAAAAATGTCACACTTATGTATAAGAAAGAGTAGAAAAAAAACTTTTAAAGATATCAAACCACAGAGGAACAGCATTTGTTTTGTTTGAAAGTTCTTATTTTGATGCCTCGGCCCTTCAGAATGAACACCCATTAGTCTTAAAAATATTTTTTTAGAAAGCTATCCTACATTCAGGTATTTGCTTTTATTCTTGAAGAGCACTATAGCCATGGATGAAAAATACTTCAGGTTACATTTATGAAGAAGACTCTGAAAGTATATAAGAAAGGGAAAGGAAAACTGGTCATCATCTTCAGACCTTACTTCCAGAAGCTCTAGGGAGGGTACACATGTAGGAGGAGGCCTCTGATCGTCCCAAAGGATATGTCACTCTCTATTGATGCTCAAAGGTTTGGAAAGTTTGTCTTCTCTTCAGTGTCGCATCCCAGCATGATAATGACACCTGTCAACTGATTGGGATCCATAATGGGGCATGAAAGGCGGAGTAAGAAGGAACTTAATTGTGCACCTCTTAAGCGCAACACATTGTGCTGCCCACGTTCAAGGGTTGTATCTCTTAACCTTCACGGAGTCCTTGTGGGGTGTATATTATCATACCCTTATTAAAAATGAGATTAAGTGCCTTGCTAATGGCCATGTTTTAGAGACACACGCCTGATGCCAAAATCCATCATCTTCCTTTACGATGCAGACTCCTTCTGGGTTGATGGGCTTTTCGAAGAGAACTGACCTCAAGAAGCACCTCCCCAACTGCTCCCACCCACTGCGTTGGCCCCAAGCTGGATTCAGTGCCATATCAGTGTGACCAGCCTGTGTGTAAACACCATCTTGACTTTTCCCTTGCACCTATTTTTATCCTGCCGATAACACAGGAAATAATATAATTGGCTGTAGCCTCTTCAGATATAAATGATAATGATACACATCTAGTTTATGACCTTGCTTGGTTTGCACTGCCCAAAAAATAGGAAAAAAGAAACTGCTCTGTTGTTCCTTGCAATTGAAAATAAACTAACAAGTTCGGCAAGTAGTGTGAAGTGCGTTTTGAAAGTTTCTATAGAGCATGAGTAATTGGGCAATTTCGCACAGTACTTCTGGCTGATGCATTTTGTAGAACTTTTCTTCTACCTATTTAGGGACTCTGGGAATAACTCAGACTGCATGCAGTTTATGTGTTTTTAAGTGAAGATACTACATACTTGCTACTCCTTTGTCTTATAAAATTACTTGAGAATATTTTTCCCTTTATGTTGAACTGCAATAATCTGTCTTGGAAAGTACTTTTAAATACCAAATATGAAGTTCTATTTCCTTCACAGATCATTGGGTGCTTTGCCTAAGCACCTTGTATAATGAATGTCTCATTGGCATACTGCTTAGGTATCATTTAGTCACAAAACCAAAAGAAATTCCCTATCTGACCTGGAATGACTCTTTGAACCCATAGCAATACGCGTATCCATGAAAGTAAAAGAAAGCACAAGGTCATGAGAATTGATATGGGGATGCTTTCACAATAAAATGTTCAGGGCAAATATAAAATAAAGAGCTCTTAATTCAATTTATAGAAATGATAGACTGTCTCATTACACTGAATCTTTCCTCATCCTCATCCCTAGTTTTAAAACAAGTTAGTTATTTCTCATGAATCTAAATAAGTACTCAGTTGACCTCTGGGATCATTGTCAAACATATCAAGAATAGAACAAATTAAAAAAGCACACACACAAATTACTTAAATAATGCATAGTATCTGAATTTCCTATTGAATCCATGGGAAAATATTCATTTCCATGTACATTTCCAGAATAAAAGCATTCTCTCTATCTGACTCTTAGATAAGAGAATAAATTAGATGTATAATAGTAAGTGATATATTATAGGGACATGTCAAGAGGCCAGGGCGACATTCCACCTGCATCTACAGTACCTACATCAACTTGTATAATGGGTGGAGAGGGTCTTGAGTATAGAGAGCTCAGAACTTGTAGTTGACATAATGGGCTGGCCACTTGCATTTATCTTTTCTCCTCTTCCAAACCCTGGTAAAATGAGAATAAAGGAAATCAGGAAGTGTGATGCATCCAGCTTTGTTTTTCTTTTTCAAGAATACTTTGTTTACCTGGTGTCTTTTGTAGTTCCATATGAATTTTAGGATTACTTTTCCTATTTCTTTGAAAAGTGCTATTACAATATTAATAGAGATTGGAGTAAATTTGTAGATTGTTTTGGATAATATGGATATTTTAATAATATTATATAATAGTCTTCCAATCTATGATCTTCAGATACATTTTTGTTTAGTTTTGTCTTGTATTTCTTTCATCAGTGTGTCATAGTTTTTAGTGTACAGATCTTTCACCTCCTTGGTTAAATTTACTTCTAAATATTTAATTCATTTTGTTGCTCTTGTAATTAGAATTATTTCCTTAATTTCTTTTTCAGATAGGTTATTGTAAATACATAAAAATACAATTGATTTTTGTGTATTGTTTTTGTACCTGCAATTTTGGAATTTGTTTATTAGATATAACAGTTTTTTATTGGAATTGTGTCAATTTAACCTCCTTTTTCTTTCTGATTTGGATGCCTTTTATTTGTTTGTTATAAAACTAATCAAAACAGTAGGGCACAAGTATAGAAGCAGATACATAGACCAATAGAACAGAATAGAGGATCCAGAGATAACTCAAACATATATGGTCAACTGGTTTTGGTTAAAGGTGACATGATACACAATGGGGAAAGAATAGACTCTTCAAGATGGTGGTGGGAAAACTGGTTAGCCACATGTAAAAGGATAAAATTGGGCCCTTTCCTATACCATACACAAAAATTAACTCAAAACGGACTGAACTATAAAACTCCTACAAGAAAACATAGGGGAAAAGTTTCTTGACATTGTGAATGATTGTTTTTTATTTGTTTGTTTTGGATATGACAACAAAGCATAAGCAACAAAAACAAAAATAGATAAGTGGCACTTCATCGAACTAAAAAGCCTGTGCACAGCAAAGGAAACAACAACAGAGTGAAAGGGCAGCCTTCAGAATGAGAGAAAATATTTACAAATATCCTACAAATCAATAGTCAGAAAACAGCCTGACTAAAAAATGGACAAAGGACCTGAACGGTCATTTTGCCAAAAAAGACATACAAATGGTCAACAAGAACATGAAAAGGTGCTCAACATCACTAATCGCCAATGGAACAGAAATAAAAACCACAATATCATAAAATATATAACTGCATACCTATTGGATAGCTATTATCAAAATGATAAGCAATAACAAATGTTGTAGAGAAAAAGGAAGTTTTGTACATTGTTGGTGGGTATGTAAATTGGTACAGCCATTATGGAAAATATCAAAATATTAAAAGTCAAACTACCATATGATTCAGCAATCCTACTTCTAGGCATATATCTAAAGGAAATGAAACCAGTATCTGCATTCCTATGTGAGGCAATGTGAGGTAATGAATATATGAATTAACTTGATTGTGAGTATCATTTCATGATGTACCAGATAAGTATATTAAGCCATCATGTTGTATCACTTTAAAAATCATATTGCACAGCCTAAGTACATACACAAATTTTATTTGTTAATCATACCCCAATAAAACTGGGAAAAAAGAAAATGAGAGTAAGGAATAAAAGAGGCATTAACCCATAAGAACCAAAATATAAATGAAAAACATATAAAGTCAATAGAAACTTGAAAATATCGCTATGGAAAAATGAGCAAACATAACAAACATACATTTTTTTTTCTGAAGGAAATTACCCTGGCTAATTGACATAGAAGAAAATGTTTAAGTTTTGTTATTGAGAATCTGGGAACTACTAATATAAATGAAGACATAAATGAGACACCATTTCTCACCCACCAGATTGGTAAAAATGAAAAATGCCTTATCATATGGTGTGTTTGTGAGAATGTAGTGAAACAAACACTGTCATATACAGCTGGTGGGATGCAGTACAACCATTTTGGAAGGTAATTTGGCAGCATCTATGAAAATGAAAAATGTGCAGACCCTCTGACCCAGGAGGAGTTCCACTACCAGGTCTCCAACACAGAGAAACTGTTATTCATATGCTCCAGAAGCCACGTACACGAGTGTTACTGCAACATTACTGGAAATACAAGACACAGAATTTGTTAGGTATTCTGTGATGTATTCATACCACAGTGTTTTTTAAAAAAACAAATACTGCAATTTGATTTTGTAAGCAGTTATATTCAAGGGCCTTGCTATTATGATTATTTCATTGCAGTCTCCATTTTTAGATTATAATACAATATTTACCATTTCAAAAAACAGGTCAGATCTGGGAACAGTGAATTTGGCAATGGATTACACATACCATATGCCATGATTATGTTTTGGTGTTATACTCTATTTTTCTTTCTGAAAATTTTCTGTATATCTCAAACAATTATAATTTGCAATCCACTGCAATCTGAAATGCATCAATCTGCATTGGTGAGCATTAGTCACTTTAAGAACAAGGTCAATATAGCCCATGATAATAAATGCATTTTAAAAAATCATTAAGTATGAAATTTAAAACTATGGAATTTGTGCCCAGCCTAATTTGCTCAGTGGTTGAGCATCAACCCCATGTACCAAGGGGTCACGGGTCCAAGTTCCAGTCAGGGTACATACTTGGGTTGTGGGCTCAATCCCTAGCAGGGAGCATGCATAAAGCAGCCAATTGATGTTCATGTTCCTTTCTCTTCAATGTTTCTATCTCTATCCCTTCCACTCTCTCTAAAAATCAATAAAAACATTTTAAAAATAGGGAATTTGCTCTGTTCTAGAAATAAGAATGAGGTCACACTGTCTCATTCAGGTAGGGCTGGGTTAGTCTCATGGAAAGAATATGTCTGTCTTGCTTTGACATACTTGCTTTGACTGTCTTGCTTTGACACTCCCTAAAACAGAAGTGCTGCATTTTCAGAATTAGTCATGACCCTCCAGTGAAAGGCTGAATGGGTTTTCCTTTATACTTCTTTTCATTGTGACACTAACAGTTCCTAGCATCGCATTGGATTTCTACTAGGCATTCAATAGGTACTTGCTAAACTACCTTCATAATATGACAGAAAGGAGAAGATGCTTTGCAGAGATATTGACTGTTAGCTTGTAGGACAATGATGACCTCTTCCCAGGAAATTTGATTTATGTGTCTGGTCTCCCTTTGTATTCTCCATTGTACCCTTGACCTAGAAAAGCCATCTTGTTGTAAGTCAGAAAAGGAGACTGACCCCCTGGATGGCAGGGCAGAGAGATGGAAAGAACCTGGGTCCTTGATACTACCTTCTACCCAGCCCTGAGACCATCTACACTCTGGGTTTTCTATTATATGAGATAATACTTTTGCATAAAGTTACTGGAGACTGGAAGCACCACAATGGATACATTTTTTTAAAAAATAAACTGCCTTTGCAGCTATCAAATATGCTAAACATCACAAATGTTTTTATTAGACCACCGATAGTTTCCTCTGAGTGAGAAGTAAGAGCAAGGAAAACAAATAAGATAAACCCTAGAAACAGAAATAGTTGAATATTCAAATTAAAGGAAAATAAAGTACGTTATTCTAAACCTTTTATTTAAATGGGGAATTTTAGGCCCAGAGAAACCTTACTCAGAGTCACTGAGCAAATTTGTGTCATGACAAGATTAGATCTCACTTACTAAATACTGTCTATATTTAATGTTAGTGTCTGAAAGAGAGTGTTTAAATAGAGAGGAGATTGAGGTATTAACACAAAGGATACCATTTCTGAGAGGTCATTAATGTCTGCCCAACGAAAACTTCACAAGACCCTCTTTTAACTAGATCGTTAACTTGAAAGGATTGTATAAGATTGAAGCATTATTATTTTATGCTTCATTTTATAAAAATATACATATGTGTCAATACTTCCAGTGTTTTTATAAATAATTAATACTTATGATACTTTAGAAAGTTGAAGATATTTTGGTTGATTTGAGAGGGGGGGGGGAAATAAGGTGGAGGAAAGAAACATTGCCCTATTATTCCACTTATTTATGCATCCATTGGTTGATATTTGTATGTGCCCTGACTGGGGATTGAGTCTGCAACCTTGGCATATCAGAACATTCTGTAACCAACTGAGCTACAATGCCAGGGCCTGAAGACATTTTGGAAGCAATAAATGTGTCTGGTTTGATTTATGTCCTTTCTGATTAGTGTATGACCTCTGACACTTGTTTGTTTCATCCTGTTTTAATTATGAAATGGTTCAGCCTTAATTTTGGCCCTAAGTTTTTACACAGTACAGTTTCTTTACTCCTACCTCTTTGACTAGTTAATGTTTAATGTCATTTGTGTTCTTACACCTTTGAAAATTAAGCCACAGCAATGTTTCCCAGTGTTGTAAATTATAGCTTCCATTGAAAGTGCTGGTGGAATTAATATCCCAGATTACTGTAAGGCTGAAATCTAAGTGCAGAGCATACTAAAATTGAGTAAAGATTTATGCGCTCAAGTTTGCAGCCTAAATAAAAAGTCAGGAGTTGAGACTTTAGGTCATCATATTACAGTTAGGAGTGTTTTCAATACACACAAATCTGATTACCCATTAGGCCCTGACTACCCGTTAGCTACTCCCACCTTCATTCAGTCACTACGCCTTTATACAACACCTGCTCCTTGTCCAACAGTGTGCAGCACTCTGGGAAGCAGCATATTGGTAAAGGTACAAGATTAAGGGGACCAGGAATAACAGAATTGTAGCAAGGAATAACACAATGACCCCGGCCATGAGGAAACTGCAATCTCATAGGTAAGGTAGCTAATCAAGAAATTACTGAAGATTGTGGTTAGTGCTAGAGTAATGTTTTAATCAAAGTACTGTGAATTAAAACCTGGGGTTTAGAAAAAAAAAAGATTTGTAGGAAGCAGGAACAAAAGATAGTTTGAATACGCATGCTAACCTCATATCAAGGATTTAAGTATTGAGCACAGGTACTGACCCATGAAACACTGAAAACAACCCACTGAAAGGAAGTCCAGAGTCCCTGAAGTCCAGTGTGAGCCTGTATTGCATATATGTAATGTGGACCTTTCACATAGAGCCACAGAAATATAGACTCTGGGAGCAATAAATGGCCTTAGTGCTTCTCTAGCCTAACCCCCTGTGCTCCTCATGGAGAGCATGCGGAAGAGCAAAAGCGTGCTTAGCAGGGGTCAGAGGGCCTGGGTTCTAGTCCAGGCTGTAGAACCTAGTGCTGCTAGATCTTGGGCAAGTCCCTTCACCGCTACCTACCCTCAGTACATAGAGCTCTTAATTCGAAAATAGGCATGGACTCTATGAGGAGTGAAAATGAAATGAATTCTTATTACTATCATTATCACTTACGGTAGTCAAATCATTACTACAATAAGACCTTTTGATAATTTAATTAGAACTAGACTAAATTTTATCTCTCTGCTCTTTGCAATTGTTCTTGTCAAGTTTGGAATAATTAAGATTCAACTGTACATTTTTAAATATGCTAAAGCATTTTAAATGATTTCTGATGCCATTTGCATATAAACAATTTGTTTTCTAATTACAGATGAATTATTTAGTTATTAAAATAAACCTTACAGGGGAAAAATAAGTCCTGCGGGAATAATATTTGGTAGTTATTTAAGTGGTTACTTTTGTTTACTTTAAAATAATTGATTTGTATTTCTTTAAAAGTATGTAATTGCAGACTTTGTTTTGTGTGTGTTTTTTCTGTTTTTTGCCAAGTCACTTGCCCCACTTCATATTCCCTTCCTTCTATATGACCCGAGTCAGTGAAAATTTAGTACATTAATTCAGCCAGTGCTTGACATGAGTTTTAATTCTGAAGTTTATAAGTTGTTGGTGTTTCATGGGTCCTTGTTTTCCCATGATGAACTCGCACATTAAAGGCATGTAAGATACTAAGGCAGTGGCTATCTATTCTAATTATAAAAAACAATAATAGACTCATTGTACAGCTATTCCAAGTAATCAAAAAAACCCACCTATATCAGATTATGTAGCATGGTGTTTGCATTTATTATCTTATTTGTGAAAAATCATTTTTCAATGTTACAAGGAAACCTCACTCTGAAGACACACTCAAGGATAAGGAACAGAGGAAAGAACCCTAGACTAGTAGGGTATACTGGGTTCTAGTTCCATTTCTGCAACCAATTCGCTGTGTAACTTGAGCAAGGTGTCTTATTTCTTAGGACCTTCCTTTGCACATAGATATTTAGAGAACTTTGAAACTTAGAATCTTTTAGCATCACTTTGTTAAACCTGTCCCCTGCTCAATATAGCCTAGTCTAAACTTTTTAAAAAAAAAATCTTTATTGTTGAAAGTATTACAGATGTCCCTTTTTCCCCCCATTGATCCTTTCTAGCCCCCTCCCCCCGCTCCTGCCTCTGCCCAGGCCTTCACCACACTATTGTCTGTGTCCATGGGCTATTCATATATGCATATAAGTTCAATCACTGACAAAGTAAGTGGACTTGGGCAACTCACTTACAGGGATTTTCTAGTGGTGTTTCTAGAGTGACAGGTCTTAGACACTCATTACAATCATTTTTAAGTGGTAATGTGATATGATATGATTCTATGCAAATGTTCTGGTATCAATTAAGTCTTGTGCTGAGTAATGAACACTACAGTCTCCCTTGGGTAATTAAGACCTGCTATCTTATATTCATTGGTCATTCATTTTCTGTTTAGTGATTTTTCACATTTTCTTTGACTTTTATTCACTGAGTGATATCTTATGACTTAATCTAATCAGAAACTAGTGTCCTTATACTAGAATAAATAGTTTTCTTCAAAATTCTTCTCTACTGCCTTCAAACATTCATTTTGACTGTTTCTTTTTTGTTATTTGATTATGAATAAGTACCTCCCTAAGTAACTACATGTTAGGTATAAGCTTATAAAGAACACAATCTAGTATTTCACACAGCTTATTAACACATAAGCCTTTTCTAAAAGATTTTTCTATAATTTTCATCATCACTAACTGACTTTATGATGGAAGCAGCCAAGCCATGCATGTGTGCTGGTTTATCCACTACTTTGAAGTGTGTGTGTGTGTGTGTGTGTGTGTGTGTGTGTGTGTGGTTGCACCGTGTGGATGAGTTCTCAGCAGTAAGCCCATTTAAAATTTGTCATGCCTCATGATCCTGACAACACATCAAGAGGAGCTGATTTAAGAAAACACAGATTGTTTGCTAATCCCTACTGTGAGTGGATAGCTTTCTAATTATTTTTTGACCTTGAACATTTTAAAAATCTTTCTTTAGGTAATTGTTGAACGGAAAGAATTTTTTTATGAGAAAATATTGGTTTTAGGGCTTCTCTATTTAAATATTATTAATTTTTAAGGCAAATGATTAAAGTAAATTATTTAAAACACACAATTCTTTAGGCTCTGCCAGGCTATCTCAGATGGTTAGAGCATCTTTCCAATATAGCAAGGGTGTGGGTCCAATACCCAATCAGGTTACATACAAAAACAACCAATGACTGCATGAATGTGGAATAATAAAGTGATCTCTCTTTTTTTCTATCTCAAAAATCAATTAATATATTTCTAAAACCTCACTGTTGTTTATAAAACAGTTTAAATATATTTTGAGTTCTGCTCACATAGTAAGAAATGTTTTTCTTAGAATTCAGACTTCTCATCTATTTCCTTATGTTTATTAGAGATATACAAAGCCAGAGAATGCTTTATTCCCTCAGTTCAAGCCTTTAATACTTAAATAATCAGCCTTCTTAAAATGATGGAAAATTGGATCTCTCCGTTTTAATAATCTTCCAGGAAGTAAGAGCAAAATGGGTGAAATTTTTAGTTTTTATTGGTCATAGAATCAAATATATCTGTGGAATGAAATGAAATAGTATAGTTTAATAGAGAGGTTTTATTAAATTACTTTAAACAGAAACTTTAAAAGAGCAAGCTTAGTTTCAATTTCTTACATTCTGTTTTTTAAAATAGTTGATTTCAGGAAAAAATTACAGTTTAAATCCTACTTGTATACCATTCAAAAAAGGAATAAATTTAGACCCACTTTTCTCTTTATATGCTGATTAGATTGCAGTATAGTCATTTCATGCAACAACTACTTTTGGGCTCCTTTGGGATGCCCAGAACCGCCAGAAGAAACAGCGGGGGAGGCTCTTTTCCTCAAGGAGCTGACATGGTAGTCTTGGTAAGCATGAAAAGTGCCTAAGAAACACCTAGAGAATATATGCATGTTAACTTTCAGAAAGAAAATCAAAGTAAAGAACAATGGAATTGAGATTGATCAGAAACGATGTTAAAATAGCAAATCAAAATAAGGAAGAAATATGGATGAAGAAAAAATGTGGACGCAAGCTCTCACGGCTAGAGGAAGTGAAAGAGCAGGGGACAAACCAGATTGTTGGGGCTATTGGCCTGAAAGTTTGGACTGGAGTGGGGAACAGGGAAAGTGCTTTTTAGAGGTTGCCAATGCTTGCTATAAGTGTTTGATGTAATCCAATGCCAGTCACAATCCCAGCCAACTCAACTAAGCAGGTGAGGACTTATATGTTCTGCCCAAAGAAGAGAATTGTGCCCTAACTGGTTTGGCTCAGTGGTTAGAGCATCAGCCTGCGGACTGAAGGGTACTGGGTTCCATTCCTGTCAAGGGAATGTACCTTGGTTGCGGGCACATCCCCAGTGGGAAGTGTGCAGGAAGCAGCTGATCGATGTTTTTCTCTCATTGATGTTTCTGACTCTCTATCCCTCTCTCTTTCTCTCTGTAAAAAATCAATAACATATATTTAAAAAAATAAAGAAGAAAGTTGTTATTCAACAACAGCCATGAATAAATGCAGATCTGTTGAGACCGTATCTTCAGATCTTTTGAATGCAGCCAGACACACAGATTTTTAAGAAAATGCTTTTAATTTTAAATGTTGATTCAGACATACAATGGAATTATACTATGTAAGCCAAATTAAATATATCTACTGGCATGATACAGCCTAAAAATGACCAGTCTACAGTTTTTACAATAACAAGGAATATTGGAAAATTTAAACCTGAGAGTGACATGATGGTAATAGTGAATACAAGAGTCAGGGTAACCATGCAAGAAATGTTCAAGAATCAGATATAGACAAAAATAGATATACAGAAACTGGAAAAGGGAGTCTAATTTAAGAGAAATTGCACAAGATTGACAGAAGATGGAAATTTTCTTAGTTAACCTATGAAAATAAAATTCATGCAGGAAGTCTACTCCAAGGTTTTGAACTTGGAAGTTCCAGGTTAATGACTTAGAAAACAGCTTGGAGGGCAATGAGAACCAATGTATTATATATTTTCCCGCTTGTACTGAGATACTGCAACAACAACAAAAAAGATCACCTGAGCTAGTTGGAGATTTTAAACTAATAAGCAGGAAATACAAATGTCAAAATTGATTAGGTATTTAATTGATCTCCTGTACAAACAATATCTGTTTGAACAGATACCTCTTCCACATACAGAAACCATTCATGTAGAGCCTTTTAGTTTTGAATTTGAGAAATATAGCAGGTTGGCTCATTTTCCAAGTATATGTAATTCGATGTTTACCTATGCAGTTATTCATCCATTCATGCTTGCAGAGGGTTGCCAGATTTTTTGCAAATAAAGATACAGGATGCCTAGTAAAATTTAAATTTCAGGTAAACAACAAATAATTTTTTGCATAAATATGCCTCTGATATTGCATGGGATGCAGTTATATAAAATTATTCATTGTTCATCTAAAAATCCAAATTTAGCTTGACATCCTGTATTACATTTGGCAAGTGTATATCCAGGAGCATCCAGGTTATCCTATTTCTTGTAGAACACTGCTATAATCTTTTTATTCAACTCCTCCTCTTCACTTTTTACAAGCCACTCTCCACACAGCAGGCAGGATGTCTTTTAAAAAATTTGATTATGTCACATTCTTGCTTAAAAATGTTTATCCCTTTGTCTTAGGATAAAATTCAAACTCTTTACCATGACTTGCATGACCCTCAATGATTTAGTCCAGATCTCTTGCTCAACCTTATCTTGATTGTACTATTACCTGCCCAAACTTGTCTTGCATGTACTATTGTTCTTTCTGGCTAAGTTCAGCCCCTGTAACCTCTCTTTGTTTCCTTCAAACCACCCAAACTGATTTGTACGTTAAGGCTTTTGCACTTGCTGTCCCATAGGTTTAGAATGCCCTTTCTCTATAATTTTGCTCATCTGGCTCTTTCCCATTATTAGGTATTAGCCTCCTCTGAGCACTCTATCTAACATCAAACTTGGTTCTCTTGAGCTTTGGGGTTGGGTAATTCTTTGTGGGATTGTTCTGTGCATTCCAAGATTTTTAGCAGTATCCTTGGCCCCCGCCTACTAGATATGCTCAGTTGTGACAATTAAAAATGTCTCATGAAATATCCCCAGGACAAAACACCCCTTATTGAGAACCACTCAAGCAACCAGCCTCCTTTTACTCTATTTCTGTCACATTATCCTATTTTCATAGCACTTACCACTCTCTGCAGTGTTTCTTGTTTAACATCTCCTTTTCTCCCTAGAAGAGAAACAATATGTACAAGATTTGGCCTATTTTATTGACCGTTGTATCCTTATTGTCCAGAACTATTCTTGGCACATAAAGGTACTCAGTGATCATTTATTGAATGTATGCCAAATGCACTCCAATGGGCTTTGTTGTAAAGCTAGCATTTCCCAGGCACTGTAGCCGTAAGTGGAGTAACAATGAAAAGACATTGTGCCTGGTCTCTTGTCTCTGATATCTTATAGAGAGGCCTAGTCATGAACACCAGGCCACATAGAATCACAGATCGCATAGGCTACAGGCATCTTGTGTAAGGTCCAGGGAAGCTAGCCATACTACAGTGCATGGGGCAGTCCCATACAACAAGGAGTTGTCCTGCCCCGGTGAGAACAATGGCCAATGGAGAAAACTAGCTTGAGCCACCCAGCACTCACCTGCAGAATTGGGGAGACCATCATTGGGCACAAACTACATGAAGGAAAATTAGGGAAAGAAGTTTCATAAATAAATGTTAGGTTACTCAGCAGAAAGAACAAGGTCCAATGTTTGGGTGAAGCATCACATCTATAATAATAAAAGCATAATATGCTAATTAGACAAAGCCCAGGTTCTGGGTGCAGGAGGGAAGCAGGTGCAAGCAGAAGAGGAGGGGATAGGATGGGGGGAGTAGAGAAGGCCTACTCTTGCATGAATTTCATGCATCGGCCTCTAGTATCTATAAAACAGGGTAAAGGTATCAGTGAGAAGTTATTGAAGACTTTCTTTTGATATGGAGATTGGAGAATTTTATAAAAAATATTTTAGTAATATTTGTTGTATTATATTACTTGCATTAATTGTGGTGAAATATAGTTCTTGCTATTAATCATGACATAATTTCATCGCTATTCTTGGCACTTATATAGAGGATTTTTCCTTTCTTTCATAGTAAACGTTTTTAAAACATTGAAGTCTATCATACCTACTAAGAAGTTCACAAATCATGAAAAGATAACTCAATACATTTTTACAACAGGAATCTACCTATGTAACAACCAGCTGGATCAGAAAATAGAGTATGGCCAGCATCCAAACAGCCCACTTTCTGTCCAGTCATTGTCCTAACTTTTTCCCCAAAGGAACCACTATGCTTATTTCTATCATGACAGAGTGATTTTGTCAACCTTTGACATTTATGTAAGTAATGATACAGTATATTCTCTGTGTTGGCTTTCTTTTGCTCCACTTCATGTTTGTGACATTTACTTGTGTTGTTTTAAAAGCAGTACGTAGTCCATTGATTTTCATTGCCTCTTATTATACATTGTATAAGTATTTTACAATATATTGATTGCTTCTATCTGGGTTGTTTCCTGGTTTTACAAATAGTACTTCTTTGGCTATTCATACTTGTGGGTTTTTGTGGGTATGTGTACACATTTATATTGGGTATATAGCTAGAAGTGGAATTGCTAGGCCATAGAATATGTATATGTTTTGCTGTGAACAAATACTGCCAGTTTTTCAGCATATTTGATTCAGCTTACTTGTGTGAGAGATCCTTTAGCTCTACATGAAAATATAATTTTTAAGAAGCAGTAACTTACAAAAATTGGATATAAGAGAAAAAAAAGAAGTGTTACTTTAAAACAAACACTGGCTATTCTGGGATGGTTTTATGTATGCTTGGCATACTTCAGCATTTATAACAAAGCTGGATCACTTTCTTTTGTGAAATTTTACCCATGTGCCTACTTGAACCTACTTCAAGCCAGATAATGATGACAAGGATCTACTGAGTCTAGGAAATTTAAATTATCCCCAGAATATTGGGGATATGGGAATAACTTACTCTGTAAGTATATAGTGTTCCTTTAGCCAAATCATAAAAATCATTGCTGTGTTACATGAAAAGTTTATGAGGTCACATGAATGCTTGCTTACTGTGCATATGGTAAGAGCTGTGCATTTCAAGTAAAATATAGAAGCAGTTCTGGCTGTAAGGAAGTATTTTAAGAAATCAAGAAAACTATAAATGGCCATCTGCTCTCTTCTCCATTTTTATTTGCTGAATTAACCCAGTGCAATATTTTAATGACTAATGGGTTGGTATTTCATCTGCTCATTATTTTTTTCACACTTTACAATAATCCATCATTTTTACTGAGCGGAAACAATTTGCTACTTTGTAAAAATACAGTTTAAAATAGAGGTAGTGGGTGTAATTCAACTTTCCATTAGTTTCAACTGTATTTTAGAGATGGGGATACTGAGGTCAAGATGCTGAGGAAAGAATTTCAGTTCATTGGGATGACGCTGTGTATTGGGCGATATGTATGTAAGATTGGTGCGTTTGGTCTTGAAAAGAACAAGAAAAGAAGCTTTCTCCGTATGACCAAATATTGCAGAGATGTAAATTACATCAATGGTATTATAACACTTTAGCAAAATGAGTGTAAGGATTTGTTCTTTAAAAATAATATAAAACATATGTCACTATCAGAATAGAGCTTATGGTGTTCCAAATCTGTACTCAGTGACATGAATCTAAATCAAGTTGAGCATATTAATGTGTGTATGTGCATGCATGTGCACACATTGACATTAAAATTTCATTTAAAGTATATTTTTAATTTGTTTCTGTTCTCTTACTTCTGTCTTTTCATTTCTCTTAAGTTGTCATGGCACATTATACGCTGCCGGGCCATTTAAGGTTCATGTGTCCAGGAGCAGATGTCAGTTTAATGGCATCTTTAATGCCTGCTGTGCCACTTCCACAAGTAGATTTCCTGAAAGAGGATTTGGCCAGAGGGTTCAAGTTGACATTTGGAGAATTGATGGATGAGATGAGAGGTGGAGGAGAAAAGGGAAGGGGCTTTAAGATATTGCAGTATTGATTATTTTCAAAAATTTAAAAAGGATTTCTACATCATTTACCAAATATTTTCTCTCCTGGTGGTTTTCTAGCTCAGTCGGTTTTAAATAATTTATCAACAGATTTTTAAAAGCCTCCATCCCGATTCCTATAGGTTATGGAAACTGAGGGTATTCTTACCTATCAGCAGAAATATATTATTTCCTTAAAGATCAGGGATATGTTGTGTTGAGGGAATGGAGAATAACTAGTACAATGTTCCTATGGATTACAGGAGCCTATCCTGCATTAATATTATTTTGAAATAATAACTAAATTCTGGAAAAAAAATGACAGTGAACTAATCATCATGTCTAAAATAAATTAATCATCTTAGAGACACACACAGTTTAATCCCATCAGATTTCACGAGTATCTTTTTTCTATTGGACTGGATAAGTTAAAGCTATAGGTTTTATTACTTCTTAGAGCGTGTCTGTGAAATGTTACGTACTATACTTTCCTCAGGCTCATGAGCCCCACATATTGATCATATCTTCTCCCACACTCAGTTTCCCCCTCCCCCATTACTACATGGAGAATCTAATGTACTTGACACTAGTCCGTCCCAACGCAGAACATAAATGCTTTATTATGAATTCTTTTTCAAGAGAAACTTCCATTAAAATTTAAAGGCCAAGCAAAAAAAGAAATCCAAAAATATTAAGCAAGTCAATACTTTAAATTGACCAATATAAGATGTCAAGGATTTCTGTTTGGTTAAATATGAATGTAAAAATGTCTTGTTGGATAGCACCCAATTCTAAAGAAAGGTTGTGTTTTGGGGGGGGCTTTTTTGGTTTGGTTTGGTTGGGTTTCTTGTGTGTTATTCCTTGGACATTTTTATTTTTTACATCCTTGTAAAATGTAATTTCAAAACAGACTACCTGGATGTCTTTGTGAACCTGAGTTCAGAGAGATGGCACTGCAAAATGTTTCCATGAGCCACAAAGCACAGATGCTGGATAATAGACTTGGTTTTCTACTAGAAGATGTACATTATATGCATGCCTCAGTGTATAATGGGTTGTTGTCACTACATAGCCAAGTCTATCATGGCAATGCCGGGATCAGAACTTGCTATTGCTGCCTCCTAGTCTGTGCGAATAGACTCATAAATAGGTCCTCTCAGATAGAATTATGTATTTTCAAAACCACAGGAACATTTTCTTCAATTACAGTGCAGGAATATAACAGTGGAATAAATCATTACGTTTTATAGAAATTTACCTGTGAATTTAATGGACATAATTCCATTAAAACATACTTTAACTTGAAATATCCAATATTTTAATGCTTCTAATAAAATGTGAAGATTAAAAATTATTTAGGAGGGGCAGCATGGCCTTCCCTTAGATGTTCAAGAAAACATGCATGATAAAAGCCATTTTCTTTTCTCTTTCCTGGAGGTATTAAGTAAACTCCAGGAGAGAAGTACTATGCTGAACTTCAAAGTGGCATTCCTAGTGGCAGCACAGTGCAGGGCACATAAAATTTAGGTGGATCTCAGGAAATAGATATCCTATATAATAAAAGCCTAATATGCTAAGTGTCTGATTATTCCTTGGACTGTTCAACCAGTTGCTATAACACACACTGACCACCAGGGGCAAATGCTGCCATTGGTAGGTTAGCTTGCTGCTGGGGTCCAGCCAATCAGGACTGGGAAAGACAGGCTGGATACACCCCGGAACCGCCCCACAGTCCCTCCCTGGCCCCAGTTATGCACCAGTGGAATCCCAAGGCCTGGCCTGCACCCTCTCACAATCCGGGACCCTCAGGGGATGTTGGAGAGCCAGTTTTGGCCCAATCTCCACAGGCCAGGCTGAGGGACCCCACTACGAATCCACACACTGGGTCTCTAGCATTAACATAAAGGAATTACTATGGGCATAGATTTTGGCATCAAATGGCCTGGGTTCAAATCCTAGTTCCTACATTGGGATTTGAACTCAGTTAATAACTTCTGTAGCTTTGAGGAAATTAATCGCTTCAATTTATTTATTTTTGGGAAAGAATTAGCTACCCTCTGGATTATTGTAAAGATTAAATGATTTTATATATAAAACTAGTAGCCCAGTACACAAGATTAATGCACTGGTGGGAGGGGTTTCCTCAGCCCTGCTTGTGCCCTCTCACAGACGGGAGTCCTCGAGGGATGTCCAACTGATGACTTAGGCCTGCTCCCTGCTGTAGTGTTCCTGAGCCGTCAGTCGGACATCCTTAGCACTGCCGCAGAGGCAGGAGAGGCTCCTGCCACTGCCCCTGTGCTGACTAGTCAAGAGCCCAGCTTCTGGCTTAGTGGTGCTCCCCCTGTGGGAGTGCATTGAACACCAGGTGGCAGCTCCTGCTTTGAGTACTTGCCCCCTGATGGTCAGTGTGTTTCATAGTGACCGGTCCTTCTGCTGTTCAGTTGATTTGCATATTAGCCTTTTATTATATAGGATGTTCAGTTCCATGCCTGGCAGAGGTTGTGCTCAATTAATGGTAACTATTTCATGTAATTGATTTTTTACAGAGAAGAAGGGAAAGAGACGGAAAATTAGAAACATCGATGAGAGAGAAACATCTGTCAGCTGCCTCCTGAACACCCCCTGCTGGGGTTGTGCCCACAACCAAGGTACATGCCCTGACCGGAATCGAACCTGGGACCTTTCAGTCCACAGGCTGACACTCTATCCACTGAGCCAAACTCGTTTCAGCAATGGTAACTATTTTAGATAATGAAATTGGTGATCTTCCTGCCACAAATAGAATAATTTAATTTTTTTTAATAAAAAATTTGGGATGAAGATGTATGACTATCAAAAATGTTAGAGGATTTCTCAGGCCACTACTAATTTCCAGTGTCCCTGATATGATTAATTCTAATTAGTATCCAAAAGAGTCAGGAACTGATATTATTCCCTTATCAGGAATGGGAAACAATTTTTCTGTCAATGTTCCCTACTCCTGTCTAATGTATTCAATCAATAACTAATTATAAGTAAATTTTAGGTTCTCCCTTTGTTCTTTTGTCTTAATTTTATACCTGGTGTTCAGAAAAGAGAAATAGTGCCAGAAGCATGAAGTCCCTCAAGAGTAAAGTATATTTAACAAAAATCCATAAAGAATGTTCAATTATGCAATCTGTTCCCATGAAAAGGCCTTTGTTGATTATCATGTTAATTATTATATCTTCTACTCCACTGAAATGTTCTATACAATCAATGTTTTACTTCCTCATGTCTCAAAGTGCATAATTTGTAGTTTTTTGAAAAGAGACAGATAATACCAAATCTTTGCATTATAGCTAGTTCCCCAGAGAGACTTGTAGTTGTGCTAAGCAAAAGAAAAAAAGAAAGAAAAAACTTAAGACATATTGCTTGAACTATAAACTAGAATACCATAGAATAAAAATTTTACCTTATCATGTGAAGCTATGGAAATTACCTACATCATCAGCCAACAATATGTTATTAGGTTTAAAAATAAAAGCAAAATACTGGAGACATATCAATTTTCCCTTTCATTATTCCTTGTCTTTCTTTTCTTCTCCAATTTATCTATCAATATTTTATAAATGAAGAATTTAAAAATAGAGATTTATTTGATGAAATAAAAATAAAATTATGAAATTAACATAATTTAAAGAGATTTTTTTCATGTAGGAAGATATTTTAAATGGTACAGATATCTATTTTAATTTAAACAGAAGTATGAATGCTTAGTTGATACAAGCAGTGTGTTAAGAATTATGGACCGATTGACATAAATAACATGTGATCTCTACCTTCAAAGAGCCTTCAATCTATTTGTTGAAACAGGAAAACAAAGAGTTATATAAGGTAATTTAAAATGAAGTAAAATATCTGTGATAAAAATACAAAACCCAAAGCCTTATGCCAAGAAATATCAAGGAAGGCTTCATTAGAGAGTTGGATTTCTGAGTCCATTACAGAAGGATGTAAGTGTTACCTAGGTACCTGAGAGAAGAAAGTGCTTCCATGAAAGAGAACATCATGAAAAGTAATCAAATTGTCATGGTCTGGGGACCATCAATGGGTCAAGCTTGACTAGAGCAGAAAGAGCCAAATGGATGGAGACAAGACTGTGGTGTCAACAGGCATGGCCTTAAATAGAATGCCTAGCAAAATGTACCTACCTACCTCACAAAGTCAGCAGGGGCCACTGAGGACCTCTAAGGAGGAAAATATATGACTTGTGTCAGATAAAACTTTCTCTTAGTTTGCACATATCAACTGATACCAGCTCCATCCTTGCAGAGGCAGGGGCCAAAAACCTTGCAATCATCCTGGACTCCTATTTTACCCTACATCCCTCAGTCAGGAAATCCTAGGAATTATACCTAGAAAATAACCTGAACCTGGTCACTTCTCTTTTTTTAATATTTTTTATTGATTTCAGAGAGAAAGGAAGAGGGAGAGAGAGATAGAAACATCAATTATAAGAGAGAATCATTAATTCGCTGCCTCCTGCATGCCCCCTATTGGGGATGGGAGCCTGCAACCTGGGCGTGTGCCCTGACCATGAATGGAACCATGACCTCTTACAGATTAACACTCAACCACTGAGCCACACCATCTGGACATGGCCACTTCTTATGTCCTCTTCTGCAATCATCTTCATCCAAGACACATCATCGCTCTCTGTTATTTCCTCACTGATCTCCCTATTTTTACTCTTGATCCCAGCCCTAAGTCTCTTCTCTACACAGCAGCTACAGTTACCTTTTATTCCAATAACATTACATTTTCATTCTAACTCCTTCAGTGGTTTCTCATCTCATGCTGGTTAAAAAGTGCTGTCCTTCCCATGACCTGGAAGGCCCTACTTCCTTCATCCCACTGTGATCTGGCCCTGGGCCAGTCTCATTCTTTTCCTGCCCCCCGCACCCCACTACTCTCCCTAATTTACTAGCTATGGTTAATCTCCCATTGTTCTTTTAGTGTTCCAAGCAGTCTTCCCCCATAGAGCCCTTCCACTTGTGGGTCCTGCATCTTGTAAATATCATCCCCCAAAATGCAGAGCTCCTTTATCACTTATTTAGGTTCCTCCTCAAAAGTCATAATCTCAGAGAATCATCCTGAGAGAGGGCACTTTGTATAGAATAGCAATGACTTATCTCTATCCTCTATTCTCTTGCATCTCTTATTTTCTTCACAGCAGTAATCACCAGGTTACCTGTAATATAGTTGTTTTGTGTATCTCTTTTTGTTAGAATTTAAGATCCTTGAAATTTTGTCAAACATCTATATCAAAAATGTCAGACACTCTTTAAAGAACTTCAAAAATATTAACTCATAATAACCTCATGAAATAGGTAATATTATTCCCATTTTATAGACTAGGAACTTGTAGCAGAGAGTTTAAGTGAATTACATACTAGTAACATATCACAGTTAGTATGTGGTAGAGCTTTGATTCAAACCCAGGCAGTCAGCACTCCTAGTCACCACTAAGTTTTGGTGACTTTTGAAAGCAGAGACTTGGCTTTCTTCATTGTTATGCTGCTTCCCCAGCATCTAGAATGTGGTCTGGCCCAATATTTAATGAATAAATAATCTTTAGCTATATTAATTTGAGGTGGCAGTGAGGCAATTCTTTCCTATATTCAGAAACCAGTGGAAATCTAGAAAGAAAAGAAATCAGAAAGTTTGTTTTTGTTCAAACACCATATATTATTTCTTTTGAGAATATCATTTTTTAAAGCACTCTGGATTTTTTTATTAGCCTGCATGATTCCATTTTCTATTAAAACACTATTATTGTAAACTCAGCAGTAAACACTAAATATTAAATACTTGACTGATTTTTTATGGTCATGTGCTGAGTTAAGCAAATTAATCAAAAGAAAGCTTGTCTCTAAAATTGCCTCCTTTTAATTACACTGTGGGGAATAGTCAGTAAAATGATATTTGATGAGGAATGTTAGCTTTGTTAAACTGAGCTGATTGTGATCATGGCAAGTGCCAAGCATTGTGTTACCAGTATAAAGACCTGTAATGTATTCCTACATCTATGGTGTTCATAGTACAGGTGATAGACTAGTAAATAAGTAAGTTCAAACATATCTCTAGGATATGTCAGGAACATGGAGCCATGTGTTCAGAGAATTTGGTAAAGAAGAAGTGATAAGAAAAGCTTGGTGGAGGAGAGGTTGTTAGGTATCTTAAAGGTTAATGAATGTTTGCAAGGCTGACTCAAGGGTAGAGTCAACTTGAGGATTGGGGGTATTGGTGGCGGTGGTGGGTAGAAGACTTTCCAGACAGAGAAAAAAAGCATGAGTAATCGAAACTTACCATGTTATGAATCATTGTTCAGCTTAGTCTTTCACAGGGTAAATGTCTATCAATTTTTGAGAATCCAATTCCTTATTAACTATAAATTGCTGTAAGAGCCATTGGAGGTTCAAAACTGCATATGTATAAAATTTGCTGAAAGTAAATAAAATAATATGATTTCAAATGTATTTTAATTAAGTAAAAATATGAAATTAGAGTTTTATTTCACTGTTTCCTCTTAACATTAACATTTTGGCAAAATTTTAGAAAGCAGCCAAAGTTCTACAAAAGGTAGTTTATTTTTTGCTGAATTTTAGGTTTATTTCCACCTCAGTTACATTTTTATAATATTTCTCTTAACAATATATATTTAATATATCTTTAAAATGTATCAAATCAGCTTACTTGTGGGTAAAATTTGGCATAGATATTTTGTGGCATTCCCTACATCTTTGAAATGGCATCTAGGTTTTTCCCTAAGGAAATTTCTAATAGTGATGTCTTGGGTTTATGATCTTAAAAATTTCTTACATTTGTATCATTCATTACAATTTACAAAATCTGCTGTTTTAATAATTTACCTACATTTTACCAGTTGATCCTTATAATAGTTCTGAGATTTAGACTAATCATAGCTAATTCTGAGTTCCATGAACATTTTCCTGCTTCTTTTTTTACCTGCTCTTCAGATGTCCAGATGCAGTGCACTCAGGTAGCTAGCTGTTGGGAGTATGAAATCCCAAATAAGGGAACCATGCTAGATCATTGATCAAGTGGCATAATGAGAGCAACACCTGAGTCATGCTACTAGGATTTTAATCAATCTTGGCCCTTTCTACATCCGGATGGAGACACTGGACTTTTCTGGGACTCAATAAATCATATCTAAAAACGAGTTGGAAGGGGAGAGATGAAATCATCTGCAAGGTCCCTTCTAGTTGAAATTTCTGAGGTTTAATTTGAACTTGAAAGTAAATGAATAAGAATAAATATAATTATTCGAAAAATCTTTTAGAAGATTTTGGTGAAGCATGAAGGTTTTAAGACCTGGCGACACCTATGAAGTACATTTGGACTTGTCATAGTAAGCATTCTGCAATAACATCTCTTCATATGAAAGGTACTAAAAGCTAGTTTTATATCAACATTGGTCATTTTCAATATATGTGACCTGAAGTTTTCTTTGGTAAGGCAGTTGTATTATTTAAATGATCTGCTTCTGTTAGGATTTTTTTTTTACTTTTCTTAATTATACTAAATAATGTTTTCTATTAACTCTTAAAGAGGACCAAAATAATTATTTCCAGATATTGTGGGTTAATAGAAACAGTTGACACCAACTAGAATTCTTTTTTGTGTGTGTATTTTTTAAGCTATCTGCCTAAGAAATATGTAGTAAAAAGTAAATTTATAGAAGTTATTTTAGAAAAAATAATGATATTAAATACTGAGATTATATAGCATATGGTTATTTTCTTATGGAATCTCTTATACGTAAAGGCTAGAGGCTCGGTGCACAAAATTTGTGCACTTGAGGGGAGGGGTCCTTCAGCCTGGCCTGAAATCTCCCAATTGATCACCCTGCAGAGGCAGGCCTGGGCCTCCCTCTTTGGGGCGGTCACAGAGTTACCTCCTCCCCCAGGTTGATTGCCTCACCAGCCAGTGGCCTGGGCCTCCTTCTGTGGAGTGATTGTGGGGCAATGGCGGAGCCCCCTGTCCAATCACATTGCACACCCACTTGGCTGGCCTGGCACCAGTGTGAGTCATAGTGTGGTCGCCTGAACAGTCATTTTGCTGTTCAGTCTATTTGCATATTATGCTTTCATTATTATAGACTAGAGGCCCAGGGCCAAAATTTGTTCACTGAGGGGAGAGGTCCCTCAGCTCGGCCTGCCCCTTCTCACAGTCTGGGAGCCTTCAGGGGATGTCCTACTGATTGCTTAGCCATGGTGTGGCCTCCCTCTGTAGGAGGTGACAGGCTGATTAGGGGAAGGCGATGCCCCCATGATACCTCTCCTGCTGCCACTGCTGGCCCCAAGGCTGCCTGAGCCTCAGCCATCACAGCCATTGAGGCTTGCCTGAGCCTCACCTGGCCCTCATTGCCTGAGCCTCGGGCCCTTGCAGTGGCAGTGGCCATTGGTGGCTTGACAGAGCCCCAGGCTCACCCTGGGCAAGTGGCAGCAGCCATTGGCTGTGAGCTTCCCCATGCTTAACCCATTGGGTGTGCTCATCTGGCGATGGGCAGGCTGTGTCTTCCATGGTTCTCCTGGCTGCAGGGGAGGGTGCAGGTTTCCCTCCGGCCCTGGGTCACTGGGTCCAGCTGCTAGAGGGAATTCCCTACATTGGTTGCTCAGATATACCTGGAGGCCGCCACCAATTGCCAACTCTGACCCAAGAGGCATTGAGGGGTTAGGGAGGTGGCCTGGGAGTTTGAGGAGCCACAGGAAGGAGCTGTGTTTCTCAGAATTCTTGACCCACAGTGCCGGAGGCCACAGTGGGGTGTGACCAGGCCAGGAGCTCTTAGCCATGGAGCTCGGAATTTTCCTCACTTGCCTTCACTGCTGGGCTTTCCCTCACTCACCTGCCTTTGCTGCTGGTGTGCATGTTTCCCAACAGAGCAGCTGTGCTGCCACTTGGCAGAAGAAAGCTGTGGTCCTTCTGGGCAAGTGGCAGCGGCCATAGGAAGTGCTCACAGCCACCACTGCCAGCCTGCCTCCCTCACCCCCATCCCCGCTGCTACTTGTTTAAGGCCTGGGCAAACTGCAGCCGCCATTGTGTCCCCAGCCCTGCAAGTCCCCGCCCACCCGCGCCTGCTGCACACAGCCTGCTGATTGGTCATTACTTTGACGGTGTCCCAACCAATTTGTATATTACCCTTTTATTAGTATAGATACCTGCATCCTGTGATAATTGTTGGGAATTCAGTTTTTTGTATACTGATCTACAAACTAGATGATTGACTAGAAGGCAGAACTAAGATTTATTTCCATTAATGGTACATTTTGTAGAAAAATATAGAACTTTTAAAAATGTTAAATCAAAGGTTATATTTTATTACTGGTTTCTCAGAAAATCAATGGTTTCTTTTCTGAAACTCTGTCTCTATTTGGAAAAAGTCTTAATTTCTTCTCATTACCAACCACCAATTCCAACTCTTTAAATAATTTCTATGTAAATGCCAGCATATACAGATGCTTATGAAACTCAGCTCCTAAAAGCAGAAAATATTCTATCAGGGCCTATATTTGTAATATTTCCTAGAAATTAGTCTGTTCTCTAATATAAACATCACTGAGAAAACTCTGGACCTCTGACCCATCCATTTGTATTGATTATACAAACTATCAACAGAAAAATCTCCGTGAACTCAAAGTTCAAATTTTTTTTCTGTCTCTGAGATGATTTATTGGGTAGTTGTACTATTTCTGTTTTCCTTCTCTAAATAGTCAGAGAAAATAATGTCATTGACTAATTCTTTGAAGGCTAGATCAGTATCTTAATTTGTATATCCTTGGTACCTAGTAGGTATCAGTAACTCTTTGTTGAATAAACAAAGAGTTTCACAGGCTTTCAACCAAAGGACAAATACATAGGATGCTTATTAGAGAATATTCATGAGATACTAGTGGCAAAAGGTCATCTCTTCTTTTTGTAAACAGGTTCAAGAAATGTAAGAGTTCAAAGTGAACTGAAGTCTTCTGAACCTTAATATACTTAGTGCTGGCATCTTAAACTAATTTATGGATGTGACTTTAGTAGTATGTCATAGTGATAATTTGTCTACAATCATTTCATAAGCATCGCTGAGTAACTATCATATAATAAAAGTCCATCATTATTATATTGAATCAGACTTGAATACAGAATGTAAGTTGTACTCTGTTGTAGAATGCATTTAAATACCTTGATTAAGCCCTACTAACTCAATTTCAAGTGACATTTCATGCCCTTAGTCCACCCCCCCTCCACACACACACACACACACACACACACACACACACACACACACACGGTGATTCTTTTTCCTTGGCTTCTCATTGTATTCATTGATCCTATTTTTCTACTCGTTTACAGAAAAATTAGAGTATTATATAAGCTTGCTTAACTACAGTAATTTAACAATTTTAAATTATGCTATTGTGAGGCTAATTTAAATACAATGAGTTTATCATGGTTGGGCTGAATTTAAAGAATCAGTCTGAGCTTCCAACATAACCCTTCACTAATGGTCTTCCTTTTTGGCATCTTTTGGATTCCAGTCTGTTAATCCAGCCCAAGGCTTTCATGAAGGGATTGGGTATAGTTCTAGCTGAGCTGTTAAAAGTAAATCTGATCTGTGGTAACTGTAGTTTCACTTGAGGAAGACAATGGATGGACAGAATACTGGAATTAATTCAGTTTCTCTAGGTCAGTGTTTCCCAAATGCCTCTCATAACTCTATTGTATACTTAACTCCAGTTAAGTATACAATTTTACCTATATGTTCCCAAAAATTCTAGTTTAGCACTTCTTAGTTGGGATTCAGGAATCTGTATTTTAACAACTCCACCAGATGATTCTCATCATGAGAGACGTTTGGGAAACACTGCTCTAGGTCAAAACTAGTGACTGAAAGTATGGTCTCTCATCAGTAACATCCACACCACCTGGGAAATTCTTAGACTTCACCCAGACCTACTGAATGAGAAAGCCTGGAGGTGGGGCCCAGCAACCTGTGGGTTCATAAGCCCTCCAAGTGACTCTAATTAATGCTCAAGTCTCAGCACTACTACTTTAGATTTTCCCTTAATGGGAAGAATTTTCTGGGAAGCTAATACAACTAAAAATACCATCCTAACTCAGGGAAGTCCAAGTAATACAACTCAAGCCTCAGTGAAGTTCAACAGAAACTCAGTGGTATACATGAGTTTCAACATAGACACACTTGAGCTTGCATCCTGATGAACAGATTCCCAACTCAGCCATCTAAGGTAGCCTATCTGAATCTCAGGGTCCTCCTCTGTAAAATAATGCTGACCTTGCTGGACAGTTGTGAGGATTAGAAATGGCATGTGAAAATCAAGATCCCAAGATGCTTTTCCCACATTGCTATTGAGGCTTAAGTGTTGGACCTTCACTTGTACAAGTCCCTTCTAAATAATATTAAAGTTTAAAATAATAGTAATACGTTTGGACCCTGATTTTGTATTTGAAGTTTATATTTTTTTTCCTTAAGGAGGATCCTTAAATTGCATTTGCTTCAGGCCTTCACAGACTCCCAATGCACTTCTGGCAAAGTACAATGCTTGGCACATGCCAGAGGCTTAATCAGTGTTAGTTCTGGTGCCATTTAGGCTGTTCACTCCTCCTGCCACTTGTTGTCATTTACATTTGGATCCTGAATTGTATTGCGGAATAACTTACCAGGATAGCACATAAGCCAGATAATGAGTGCATGGTACACGTTCCCGGATGACAATGAGTTTGAAATCTATTCAGGAAACAAAACTTAAGTGCCGAGGGGTGCGTTCTCTCACAAAGCAGGAGTCTGCTTGTTTTCCAGGTCAGGCAAGGAGTCCAGCCCCTCCGTTTACATTTACCTAATACCTGGCAAGCAAAGCGTATGGAGAACTGAATTTTTTAAAGACAAAACCTTTTAAAACCAGTGTGAAGTTGCTTAAGATGCAAATGACAGTTCTCTGAAAGTCAGACTGTATTTTTTTGTCCTCTCTTTGACAATGATTATAGTAATTGAACAGAATGTAGTCTTCTCCACTGAAGTATATGAATGTAGACATGTAAGGTTATATTTCCAAAGTAGCATGTATATAGACTTAGCCATGTGTCTTTCTTAATACTGATGGTGTCATGCAAGGTGCAAGGAAGTTCTTTTGCTCATTGGTTTGAAAATGTACCCTACCACATTAATGCAACTATCCTTCAGCACCATCAATTGATTATCCCGTTTTCCTATGGCTTCTTTTCAATTAATTTTATTCCAGAATGAAGAGTTATCTGATCTTTTATTTTTTTAAAAAAAATTGGTTAATGATACTAGTGCTAGTGTCTTCGGTATTTATCAAGTGACTAGATCTTTTTGGTTGAAGAGTTGGTTAGGAAAATGCGTGCGAGCTCACGCCCCAACATAGTAACCAAATTTTAATATGTACCTTCTTGGGATACAGATAGTTATATAATCTAACTCCATGGCACTGAGGTACGGTGTATGTAGTGTATTTATGATTGAACAGAAAGTTTCAAACAGCAGCCTGTGAAATTGGATTTTAGATGTAATGTACCATAAATGCTGTAAAGATTGCCTTTAATGCTATAAATCAGATTTTATTGGTTTCAGCTATCTCATTCTGGTTATTGTATTGCCCACAAAATCAGAGGAAATCAAAGAGCTGGAATATTTTTTATTTTAATATCCCATATTCTACAGTAATGGCGCATGTTCCCTTACAGCTTCCTTTTTGGGTGGTTTGGACAAAGTTGACAGGATATCAGCAACAGGCCCCAGCAACATATCAGTGGCAGGATTAGTGTAAACAACCAAACTTCCCAACTTGAAATCTTTTACATTTTACTGTCTGGGAAATATACAAGCAGGTGAATTGGCAGATCCCTTCCCTTGCCGAGAAGCTGGTTGTCATGGTCTTTGTTCACGGCTGACACCTATAGAGATTGGCAGGTGAGGGGCTGGTTGTCTTCTGTGATAAGGTTATCTATGGGGCTGAGAGAGTATCCATGAGTGACCTATCTGAATTATTGTAAGCACCCCAAACTGTGCTATAAAAAAAGTTGTGTCCTCAATCTCTTCGTGTTTGTTTTAGAATCACTTCCTCACCACACACACACACACACACACACACACACACACACACACACACTTCGATATTTTTATTCAATATGCTTTAATCAAGAAAATCAACATATTTAGCACTTAAAAAGTGCTTAGAAAAGCATACACATTGACTGGTAGAGCCCAGGAAGGTGTAGCAATCTAAAGATGAACTAGTTAGAGCAAGAACAATTTTCAAGTTATTAAAAATGCAGTTGTGCTTGGTTTATGCATAATTTTCCTCCGAGTTTACTTCTACTAGGCATTCTAAATAGCCTCCCCAAATCTTGTAGGTATTACTTTCATTGTTTAAGGTCCAAGCCATAGGTGCTGAAGAAGGCTAGAGAGGAAGTGGGGGTTTCTTAAATTGGATATCAAAGAGCTATATCATCATTATGCTTCACTTTTAAATTTATTTTTACTGTGGTATTATACCAGATATGTTCTTGTTCGATACCCCACCTGAAAAATCACCACACTTAGCTATCAGAGAAGGCACGGAAATGTTATGTTTTGTCTTGATTACAAAGAAATATAATTCCCTCAAATGCTTAAGGAATCTTGAACCTGGTGGAGATAAAAGCCATATAGAACGTTAATGTGCTAATATTATGCTAATCCGAGTTCAGCAATTATTTTCTTCCCAAATAGGAAATCTTCTTGATGCCACCTTCACTGGCTGTGAACTAAGCTGGAAGAAGTAAGGAGATTATGCTGATCAGGGCTTGACATTTATGACTGCCAGTTTGCTGCTGAAAATATAGCCCACGAGCTCAGCCCTAGACCTGGGAAGCAGCTGGATCCCCGAGTGTGCTTTGGCACTTGTTACAGGCTGCATTCAATTTTCTGGGAGCCCCGTGGGTTGCCTACAGTGAACAAGGAACTGGCCTTGTCTGGAAATGTACGTGCAGCTGCAAAAGAAGCAAGGAGGCGTTTTCTCTAAGCTCCTCTGCCACTAGTTCCATGTTCTGAATAGAGCATAAAGGAACCTCTTCCGTCAAGACCAGCCTTCTCTAAGACGTTATCATCTCTGAAAACCCTCCCTATTTAGCTTCAGACCAACCAAATAATTCTACTTGTATCATTTACCCCCTTTTTGGTCCTCTCTACATAACTCTATAAATGCTAAATAATTCTATATGTTGGTTTATTTGATTTGATTTTCCTTTCGCCTGTCCTAGCTCAATCAGACTGGGATTGCTGGAAACTAACTGGCTTTGACTCAGCAAAGTCAGGTTTATTGCATCATGGCAATGGGAGCAACCACTCACCAGGAGAAGTGTTGGGCATTTCACCAAATTAAATGACAGTGGTTACTATAGGATTTTGAGGGATAGTGGAGCTTAGGTGAAATTTAAATGAAGCAGTGTTTGGATAGTCTCAAAGCAAAGCAGGGCTGTGTGCAAAATGTTTAGCATTAAGTCTGAACTCTGAAGTGTATCTGAGGCCCTATTTCTTTGAAAGCTACAGTTGATGTAGAATATTGTGTCTAGAGATCCCATGTTTAATGCTCTGGATAGGAAATTGAGCTGCCTCTGTGTCAAAGTGACTTAGATCATATAGAGAACAGTGGGATGTTTTATTTTTTCTTATATGATTTCCAAAAATAAAAGGTTTTACGATAGCTAATTATTTAATACAACAACACATCTCAGTGAGTAAAAATTCAGTAGTCACTCAAAGAAAGGGTTGTCATGGTAGTTTGTAGCTTTGTATATACTTGGAAATATATAATTTTCTGTTAATTTTCAGGTGGCTTTATCTATGTCTATTATTCTAGATGTTGAATGTCCACCTGTTGTTGTTTTTTTATTTTCTCAGTATAACTCATTTTTACTTTCTTTCTCCCTGTATTATATATTTACTAATACCTTTGTTTAGGATTCCATGTTGCATTTTAGACTTTCTATATGGACTCATTTTCTTCATGAAGCATATTCTTTAGAGTTTCAATTAAGGATAGTCTGTATATGAGAAACACTTGCAGGTTTTTCTTCATTAAAAATGTCCTTATTTTGCCCTTGTTCTTGAAAGTTAGTTGTATTGGGTATGAAATTCTAGAGTGGTCGTTGCTTTGTCTCCATGTACTATACTTTGTCTTCTGGTATTTATTGCTATGCTTAGAAGTCAGCCATTAGTAAAATTGTTTCTTTGTAAGTTATTTTTCTTCTTCAGTTTTCTTCTTCATATAATCTCTTCTTCATTTTCAGGGTTACAGTTATATGCCACATAACATTTTGGCCAATGGCAGATTGCATATGTGATGGTGGTCCCACACAATTATAATGGAGCTGAATTTCCTATAAGTACTATGAGTATATGTGGTTCAGGAAGAATTTTGTTTCTCTGATGGGAATAGTATCTGTAGGACTTAGTGATAGATTCCCTCTCACTCTCAGCACCTCAATTTTGAGTGCACAGATTACATCCCAATCAGTCAACCACTAGCCTTTTTCAGCACAGAGGAGCCTGTCCTCCGATTGGTACATAATCAGAGGGTGCTACAGCCCTCCCAGATCTAGCTCGATGGTCTTCAGAGTGCATTGCTGTTAATTCTTTTCTGAGGACCTAAGATTTTTTATAAGGACATAGGATGACAGTATCTATCCTAACAAGTATTAAGTGCCACTGTTACTTTAGTAAAAGCTTTTGTGGTAGTGTGAAGCTAGCCTGTGTCTGTACTTTGGAAATATATTCAGGTTCTAATGATATAAAGTATAAATAAGTTTTATTTCTTTCATCAGTTCAATGCCAGAGAAAGCTTTTTGTGCCATATAAGGTCATTGGACCAAAAACAAAGTTTCAAAGTCAAAATATTGAGTTCTCATGCCTATACTCTCTCCATGATAAATACCCTCTTTTTGTATGGATACCAGAATATCCCTTAATCTGATCACTGTTTCAATAGGCAATAGTCAAAATAACATTGCCATGATAATCTTCTATATGCCTTTATTTCTCTATCTTGATTTGTTATTCCTACTGATCCTCAGACCACCATTCACTGACTCCTGACAGTTACTATTCTGATTATCTGTGTCTTATCCACTGGTTTCTTCTCAATATTTCCAATCAATCTATGTAGGCTACATCCTTGTTCATGGAGCGGCATTGACAGCTCCAATGTTTTATTTCTAGCCTTACTAAAAAGAAGTAAGTGAGGGCTTATGAGACAGTGTTTATAAAGTTTACAGCAGTATACAGTGATGTCCTAGGCCCTTATATTCACTTACCACTCACTCACTCACTCACTCACTCACTCACATGGAGCAACTTTCAGTCCTGCAGACTTCATTCATAGTATGTGCCTTGTGAGGTGTAGCATTTTTTATCTTTCATACCATATTTTCACTGTAATTTTTCTATGTTTAGAGGCACATATAATTACCATTGTGTTACAATTGCTTACAGTATTCAGTAAAGTAACATGTTATACAGGTTTGTAACCTAGGAGCAATAGGCTATCCCATATAACTTGCCTGTGTAGGCAAGTTATATGGCTAACCCATCTGTTTATGATAAGTGCACTCTCTGATGTTCACACAACAGTGAAATCACCTAACAAGGACATAATATATTGTTAAGTGATATATGACTGTGTATATTTTTATTTTCAGCATGTCTACTTTGTGGATTTATTTTTAATTTAGTCTGCTTTGACATTATTGAGCTTGTTATATATGAGTTTAGTTTCTTTCAAAGATTGTTGAAAATATTAGTTTTTATTTTTTCAATATTTCCTTCTCCCAATTATACTCATTAGCACTCTCTGAAACGCCATTTAGATACATTTCAAAGTTTCTCAGCCTATTCTCTCTATTCCTTTTCAACTTTTAAAAATGTTAATATCTCCCTGGTATTATTTCAGATTTATCTTCAAGTTAATTAATTACCTCTTTAGCTAATTTGCTCATCTTTCCTACTGAGTTTTAAATATTATTCTAACAATGAGTGAATCTATTATATTCTTTTAAAACTTGACTTGTTTTAAAATATAATTTTATTTTTTTGAGTCTTCTATTACTATTATATTATTGTGTATTCCCTATCTGAGATCTTCAGAGTTGATTCTGCCATCTCTCATTCTTGGTATGCAGTTTCTTGTGTGTATTGCACTCTTTTTTATTGTGATTTCCTTGTTTTTTTTTCTTAGAATTATCTGTGAGAACTATGAGAGCTTCAATGTGATGTTGAGTTTCTCTAGAGAGGCTATATAGGATTACCACCAATTTGGCCTTACATTTAATTCATTCTTATGCTTGCAGTTTCTCAATACATACAGAAAACATAAATGTGGTCACAAATCCCATTTTCTCCAGGGATTCACTTGTGATTACCAATTCTCAGGGAGATTTATTTTTCCTCATAAACTAGGGTCAAATCATGACAGATAAGTTTCCTTACTATCCTTCCCTGAGGGTGAGGATTGTTTATCATTTATTATCATTTACTCTTCCACTTTGGAATCTCAGCTTTATATAGTACTCTATTAAATTTCGCCTTCTGAGTAAACACTGGCATCTATTCTATACCTCTTGTGCCCTGGCAAACTATCACAATAGAGAGTCAAGGTACAAAATTCAGCCAATGCCTTCAGGACTTGCCTCAGCTGACTTGCCTCTCTGGGATCTGGCTTTCTCTTCATTTGAGGAATTCAGTTAATCTGAAATTTCTTTTTTCCTCAAGAGCTCTGAGATGGCTTTAAAAGCTATGTTTTAAAGATTATTTTATTTGATGGTTTTTGGAGCTTTCAAAGAGAAACAGAAAATTTAGCCTGCCATCAGGAATAAGAAGTCCTCTCTAAATGGAATATATATATATATATATATATATATATATATATATATATATTGTATATGAAGGATATGAATGAAAATTATTTTATTGAGCTTTACATTTTTTAGAAATGAAACTCACCATTATGACTAGAAATCAATGGGTTTCAGTGTAAAATCAAGGGAGAAACATTCTAAATGTGAGTTCAAATGCCTATTATACAGAGATTGTTGATGATTTTCTATGAGGAAATAAGAGTTAAAAAACTGGCTTGTAATCAAATGATCTGAAAGGTAGTGGCAATATTTCAGCAGGCCTCTTTCATTTCAAGTGTGGGTCAGACATACACCAAACACCTCATCTTTTCTCAGGCATTTCTCAGTATTTCAGAGTGGTTTTATTCCAGCATAGATTATGGTCTTTCTTCTCCTTTGTGCCTGGCTATCACCTACTAATTCTTCACTTTCTAAGAATAGAAGTTTAATCAGCCTTTGGTCCCATTTAGATCAAATGGAAAAGCAATAATAAAATTTTTATTAAAATTTAATAAGGTAAACAAAGTTTTTAGAGTCAACAATGGCATTTGTTTAGGAAAGGAAATGACTACTTATTCCATTTTTTAAAAAAATATATATTTTATTGATATTTTACAGAGAGGAAGGGAGAGAGATAGAGGGCTGGAAACGTCGACAAGAGAGAAACATCGACCAGCTGCTTCTTGCACACCACACCCCCTGCTGGGGATGTGCCCACAACCAATGTACATGCCCTTGACCGGAATCGAACCCGGGACCCTTCAGTCCGCAGACCGACGCTCTACACTGAGCCAAACCGGTTTCGGCTCCATTTTATTTTTCTCTTTACAGATCTTAGTACCAGTCATTCTGTGGGAAGATTCTAGTATTAGGGATTGGTTCTCAGCCCCAGTCTGTAACATCTCACAGTTACATACTGATATCCCAGACATGTTGCAAAGTTTCTAAAATGTAATTAACTTTAAAATACTTTGGTTTTATGTTTCTCCTTTCTTAAACAACAACTCCAGGTTTCCTCCAGATAGCTCCAAATAGTATTGCAAATTTCTTAAAAAGGTAATTGCAGTTCAATTTCATTGAGGTATCATGTATTTCTTCAACATTTCCAGCAGTGATAGGTTTCAGAATCCATGCTATGGGGTTCGTGAAAACCTCCTTGAAATAAAACCAAGGGGGCTGTGAATGCCAAACCACAGTGGGAAGGCTGCCATTTAGCAAGCCCAGTGGAGATTATCTGAAATACACATAAATTAGAGTTCAGGTACACTGAGATAAGGGTGAGTGGGCTATTCCATAGATGTGATGTAACGGAGAACTGTTCTAGGTCAAGAATACCAACAGGTGGACAGTTGTGGGGGTTTTTTTTTTGAGGCCCCAGAATATACACTAATGTAACTCTATTTCTGAACATCAAACCATTGTTTGCTTCCCGCAACTCAATCTGTTAAAATAACTTTGCAAAGCTGTTCCAAAGCACTAACTCTTGGAAACACGAGAAATTTGGGCAACTGCTGAGAGCTTAAATTGTTTGATATCAGGGAAGGGAGATGGGCTCTCTGGCTTTGCCACGTAGTCACTGCCTGGTGTGTTCTGAGGACAGTATATAATATAAACAGGATCCCTTCCCTTCGCAGCTTCCATTCTGAAAGCACATCAGTTTTTCAGCGGCAATACCATTTCGTTTTATTGTTAGTGTTGGTGATGGAACTTGGATAGTTCAGGCTGTACACTACACTAAGGATTAAGGAAAACATTGCCTCTGTCCATATGGTGCATCATCTGAATACACCAGGCAAGACATTAGTAGATGGAGAAAGATGCGAATGTGCGAACGAGATGCGCGTGTTTACAGTGAAATCAGCCAGGTCATTTGTTTGTGTTTCTCCTCTCACTGTGCTGCAAGCCACACTCCTAATCAGGGCCCCTTCTAATTCTTCCCTGATTCTTTCATCTTGCTTCCCTGTCACTCTTCTAACACCAGAAGCTGCAAAATTGGCAGTGTGCCTCTTCCCTGCTGTGACTCAAAATATGGAAGAGCGGATTTAGGTACCCTTCCATGGATCAGTCAGCATGGGTGTGCGCATTGGCAGGGACCACCAGTATTCCTCAGACTGCCAGAGAGAAAGGCAGGAATATAAAGTGCAGGCATATGTACAAACACAACAGGGAGAGCAGATATGAAGAGCAACTGCAGAAAGCAAAATAAATCTCAGCTTGGTTCGGGGAACAAGCTGCACACGTTTCTGTTTGCTTAAGGATACAACTTTTAGCCTCAAAGGACCGAATTAGCGACTGAATCTTTGTTGAGCACTTAACTGAGTGAATGCGCTGTGCTCCAAACGCATTATACGCTGTAGACTCTGGAAAACCTTTATAAAGTAGAAGGAAATTTAGAAACTCACTAGTCTATTTCTGCAATTCAAGAAGGAGAATATGGAGGCCCGGCGATATTTTAATGGACTCAGCTCGAAGCACTGAGATGGGCAAAGAGCTGGTTGGTACTAAAGCTCCGACCTCCTGGAATTTAGTTCTTAAGGCTTCCAAACACAGTCTGCTGACTTGTGACCCCAAATATGCATGTAAATGTGGAAGCGAGTCCTATTTGTGACAAGTGATGAAGGGAGCCTGTTCCGGCATCTGCATCTGCACCTTCACACTGGCCTCGTCTATCATTGCTAATGTGCATGGCAAGGGCCATGGAGAAGAAAGCTCGGTAAGAAAAGCCTGTGAACAGAATCACTTGTTTTAAGGGTTTGTTAGGCGAGTGATTTGGGCTCCTTTGAAGTCCAACCTTCACACAACAAATGATATCTTCTTCTTCACACCCTAAGAGTCTCAAAGACATGGTCTCATTGACTCATTCACATATTTTCTTAAACAATATCAAGCAGACAAGGCCTTCAAAGACTTCCTTTGTGCCAAAGCTGTTAGATGTGACTCAGTATTAACTCTTCCACAAGGTAGCATCGAATTCCTTTTACCTTTTCTGTGAAAATCTCCATGCTGAGCCTCCAGGATCCCTGCTCCTTTTGTCTCACATCACATGCAGGTCTCTGAAATATCTTCTCAGCACCATCAGCGGAACCTGCTGTCAGCCTAAACCCTAAATGGTGGTTTTTCCCTCAAAGATTCTCAGCTGCTGCTCCTCTCTTTTAACAAGTTCTTCGTGGGAAATGTCATCTCCTCTCAAGGATTATTTCTACTCTGATAAATTTAGAAGTCACATAATTAATCTTAATTTCTGACTTCAAAGCTCAGATATCCCAAGGCCCAATGAACACCTCACGATACCTACTTCCTGACTCTTACCCGGCCCAGTGTCCTTCCCTTTCTGCCTCCTCAGTATTTCTTGCGTAGTTTTACTCTCGGCACTAATAACACTACCCTTGTGTATGCTCCTGTAGTGTTTTGCCAAGATGATTAAAATAGCTTCCCAGTTGGGCTCCCTGTTTTCAGTCTTGCCCAAATAAAATCCATGCCCTTCATTAAGTTCCCAATTTCAACTGTTTCAAGCACAGATATAAGCCTGTTTCTCTTTAGGGTTGAAATCTTTCCGTGTCTGTCTTTCTGGAAAATGATCAACTTAAACAAAAACTCTTGATTACCTGGACAGTGCCCACCTCTACAATCTTAATGGCCTGCTGTTCCCAACTGGGAACCTTGGAATATATAGGACAAACCACCCATTAAGTTTCTACCTACCCACTTTGTTCCCTGCTCTCTTGCTCATGCTGCTGCCCAAGTCTAGAACCCCTCCTCTCCTTGCTAATTTTTTGACACTATTCCTGTTTATTTTCAGGCCTCGCTCTGACATTGTCAGACTGTACGTAACCTCTACTCACATTGTGCATAAATGTTATGCTTTATCCATTTGTATCCTGAATAGACTCTTGAGTTCCTCAAAAGGAGAACTATGCAATCTCACTCTATTTCTGGGAGGAGGTGAGGTGCCCAACACAGAGCAGATAGACAACAAAGTTTCTTAACCTGATTGCCAAATCTTTCTTTACTATATGCCAGAAATACAGAGACAAACTCTACGCTGGCCTTGCTTCCGGGAGTGCTCATTGGACAGTCAGAGATTTATGTACATTGTAAACCCCACTTTCACTCAGTAGGATTTGAGGTGCACACGGAATGCAGAAACTGCCAACTCAGCCCGAAGGAGGAGAGCAGAGGGAAGGATGAGGCAATGCTCCCTAAATGAGGTGAACCTCCAGCTCTTTTCTTTATTTACCCTTTTCTGCACTTTTTTACTCCTTCAATTAAGGAAACACAACTCCTTCAAAACCTGACTGGAGAGGCCTAGGACTACCTCATCAATAACTTGATAAAATCCAAAGCTTTCCCTGGGAGACGTTTCTTTCATCTGGCTTCTGCAAATGTTGAAGCCAAGATGAAAGTACACTGTGTTTGCCAGGGACTTGCAAGATGTGCTCCTGACTGGCAAAACACAAAAAGCTTTAAAAAGTGAGAAAATTGTACAGCTAGCGCTGCCATCTGATAATAGCAAACAGGCTCACGTTTGTGCAGAAATTGATAGAAAGGCATTTACTGCATAATAAAGCATGTGGCCAATCAGACTAACTGGCTCTATTTGCCAAATGTCGCTTTTAGATACATACCCCACACCTACTGACTTTGGATGATGTTACCTACTCATCCAAAGAAGAATTTGGTCCAAATGTGCAATCTTGGCTGCAACTTTGGCTACGGAGAAAACAGCAGCAGGCCACCGGAGGTAGGGTCTGGGCGCATCAGCTGGATTTCTCATCCCATCTCTCTGGCACAACGGGTGCCGTTTTATTTACTTTCTATGCTTTGTGATGCCAGAGTTGCAGCAGCCCAGCCCTGAAGGGGAGCTCGGCATATTTTCTCCAAGAGTGCCTATTGCTAGAAACCCAGAATGGAGTTGACATAAATCTAATGGAATGAAAGAGCTCTCTTACCCTCCCCTGAATTCCAGAAAGCATTGGCATTTGGAAAATTGTGTTCTAAACGAGTTGACAAGGGCAGTAGTTCAGTAGAAGCTAGCTATGAATTTATATACATTTGAAGGTTTCTGTGCTCCTCCCCCTTCTCCGCTGAAGATAAATTGTATTCAGCTCTAGGGAGTTTAGTTTAAATATGCATGTACACTTGAGGTTTCTCTAAGAAGGAAGAAGATGAGAAGGAGGAGGAGGAAAGGTTTTAGGAGCATGTTGGTTATGGACAATACAATAAAATAAAATAAGAAATAAAAAAAAGGAATGAAAGAGGTTTACTTGATGCCTCCTAGAAATCAGATGAAAAAAACAATGTTGGCAAGTTCAATGATAGTGGACTCAAAATGTGCTAGTGCTTGATGAATTTAAAGGTTATTACTACAATTACAGTAGCTGTACATAACTCTGTTAATTAATAAAATTCATATTAATTAAAGAGGGACCCAGCTGAGAATGCCTTATTCCAGACTTACCAGATTGGGAAAATAAAATATTTTGGAGGCACTGGAGGAACATTTAAGTACCTGGTATTTTGTACTTGACACTGTGGATAGAGGAATATTTCTTGCCACATGAATGATGGAGTTGAGAAATTACAGCACACATTTGAGGTCCTGGAGTTATTTAATATCTCCCTTCCTCACTTTTCTCATTTGGAAAATGGAAATTATTACTTCAAAAGCTTGTTCTGTTGATAAATTGCAATAACATTATGCCTGGTATGTTGTGAGTAGTGTCTACTATTAACTTGTATTGAATTAAGGAAGGAGAATTAAAATATTAAAGGCAAGTAATAGATGGTGATTAAGAGCAAGACCTGAAAAGTTACATAGTCATTGGTTTAAATTTTTATTGAATACTCACCAGGTATTGGGCATTTGCTAGATGCTGCATATTCAATTGTGAACAATAATGCAAAAATGTGAGGCCCCTGCCCTTATGGAGTAAACAGCTTCTGGGAAGAAGCAGAATAAACAGGTAAACAAATAATGCATTCTCCCTTCCTCTCCCAAAACTAGTGATTTCTCATAGAGTTTTTTGTTTTTTCAAATCCCAGGATAAAACCCCATCTATGTTTAGTTTCTACATGTTGTTTCTATGGTGACTGAGAAGGTTGCCTTGTAGTGGGTAGATACAAATACCTCCTCTGGGCTATAAGCCATTTGAGGTAATTGGGGGAAAGAGAGTTGGCTGCAATGCTCTTATCTTCTGGGTGATAGCTCTTTTCATTTCTGGGTGAAATATCTAGTGGTGTGGTATTAGTGAAGAAACATTTGTAGTTTGCTTGTTCTTTTGTATGGCCAACCACCCTTAGTTTACCGGTACTGAGATGATTCTCAATACTTGTGACTACCAGTGTCACCCCTGGGAAAGTCTCAGGCAAGCCGGGTTGAGTTGTTCACACTACTTATCTTACCTACTTGTCCATCTTCAGCCCCAGAAATAAATAGTTTTACATTGTGAAAAGTTCTATGAAGAAAGAGAATATGATGCTGTGAGAGTGAATTAAATAAGAACCTTGTATAAATTGGAGGAGGAGGAGGAGGAGAAGGAGGAAGAAGAGGAAGGAGAGAAGGAGACAGAAGAGGGGGAGTGGCAGAAGGAGGAGGGAGATGTTTTAGGAGCATGTTAGTGATGGACAATACAATAAAGGAAAGTATCTCCTTTACAGGACATTTGGTCCTGTTCAGAACATCTATGGTGACATTTAGTTTATACCAAAAGGTCCTTGAAATTTAGTCCTGCCCAAAACATTGATGGGGACATTTGGTCCATAGTTATTATAAATTCTACTCTTCTGCAAGATTCGTACCCTGCTTTATCTCTCTAATCCCACGTGCCATTACTAGCTAGACTACTGAGGTAAAAAAGGATTGTTATGATAAATACAGCCACAACACAATTATTGGACCAATAAACCATGATAGTATTTTTTATGTATTAATCCTATTAACCAAAAGCAGAAATAAATGTTATGGGCTATTTGAACACAAGGACCTTTTATAAGCATGGATGTTTTGGACATGACCAAATATAAAAGGGTCCTTTGATGTGGACAAAATATGCTTATATTTTGGTTGCTATTCCCATGATATATCTTTACTTCCAGCTATTTGTTTCTTTGAAGGTGTGTCTTAAAGATATCATATAATTGGATCCTGTTTTTTTTCCTCATCCATTCTGCCAGTCTCCTTTTCCTAAATGGAGTGTTTGATTAATTTATATGAAATTAGTGATAAGGTAGGTTTTACATCTGCCCTTTTGCTATTTATTTTTAGTATGTCTTTTGTTCTTATTATTGTTAATTCTCACCCAAAGTTATTTTTTCCCATTGATTTTTTTTTTTTTTTGAGAGTGGAGGGAGGAAAGGATGGGCAGAGAGAAAAGAGGAAGAGAGACATCAATTAGTACCCCCTGCACTTATCCCAACTGGAGCCAGGGATTTAAACTGCAACCCAGATACATGCCCTTGACTTGGAATCAAACCTGCAGTCCTTCAGTATATGGGCCAATGCTCTAACCACTGAGAAACATTGGCCAGGGCAATATGTCTAATAATGTCTTTAATGTTTTCTTCATTACCACCTTCTTTTAGTTTACATGGATATTTTCTATTGTACTATTTTAATTCCCTTGTTATTTCTTCTGTTATATTTGAGTTATTATCTCAGTCATTGCTCTGGGGATGACAATTAACATCCTAATTTACTGCAATCTAGTTTGGATTTATATCGATATAATTTTAATAATATAGAGATCTTTATTCTTATATAGTTCCATTTCTTCCATTCCTTTGTTCTGTTATTGTCATAGAAATTCTAACTTTAAACATTTTGTGCCCAACAACACTTATTTACAAGTATTACTTTATGCAGTTGTGTTTTAAGTCAAATAGGAAAGAATGGGTTATAAACAATTTATACTGTCTTTTATATTTACTTATATGATTACCTTTACAAATGTCCTTTATGCCATTACAAAGATTCACATTACCATCTGGCATCCTTTTATTCCAGTTTGATTTCTCCTCAGAAACTCTGGAGACCACAAAGCAATGGGATGACATAATCCAAGTGCTGAAATGTAAAGACTATCAACCAAGAATTCTACTTCTAGTAAAACTATCCTCAAAAAAGAGATATAAATTAAGACAGACACAGTTACAAAATTGAGAAAAATTATTTACTTGCTTTTCTGCAGTTGTTTGAATATGAAGAGTGGCTTATGTTTTCAAAATTCTATTGTCTTTGGCTTTAAACCATTTGATTATGATACATTTGATGACCAGAACGGTGAGCTAAGATGTTTTCCCAGAGATGTGCCTCCTGATGCCAAAGAATGAGTTCTGCAGACCAGATGATTTAAGCAAAAGTGTGGAAAGTTTATTACAAGCAGATTCAGACTCCCCAGAAGGAGAGATAGTCCCATTAATGGACTTTCCATTAAAATTCTGTAGTCCAGGGGTATATATTTGCTATAAGTCTGCTCTACGTTTATCTGTGTCACCACCTGATTGATTTCCTCAATTGTTCTTACCCAGCAACAGACCTGAACTTTTCCTATTTCTCTGTGTTTTTTTCTATGTTCCTATGGTGAATTTTCTCTGTTTCTATGCTTTCTCACACCTGTGACTGCAGGCCTTCCCTTGTTTTCCTATGCCTCCCGCTTTGAGTCCAGAAACATTTTATTATTTCTGCTTGGTTGGTTCCTGTGGTTAGGCTGCTCAAACTGCTGTGTCTGCCCCTGCCTATGTTCCACATGCCTTTGTTTTCCAATGGACCCCTGTCCCATCCACCAGCATTTCAAGTTAACCCTCTCACTTCTAGCTGTGGAAATTTTTTTATTTGGAGTATATTGAGCTTGTTACATATGTAAAATGATATTTTTTAATTTGGAAAGTTTCATCCATTAATTCTTCAAATATTATTCTGCCCCCTTTTCCTCCCCTCTTATCTCCCTCTGAGACTCCCATTATGCACATGTTGGTCTGCTTGATGCTCTTTTAAAGCTGTGTTTATTTTCCCTTATTTCTTCTTTCTGTTCCCCAGGCTAGATCATCTCAATTGATCAAACTTTAAGCTCACTAATTTTTTATTCTGACTGCTCAGATCTTAGTTGTGTTCTCGTAATGAAATGTTCCTTTCATTCATCGTACTTTTAATCTCCAGAATTTTTATTTGATTCCTTTTTATAATTTATTTACACTCTTTAGTTGCTAAAACATAATTCTCACATTTTTCTTTTGTTCCTTAGACATGGTTTTGTTTGTTGCTTTGACTATATTTTAAATAGCTAACTTAAAAAGTCTTTGTTGTAAGTCCCAAAATTTGGCCTTCCCCAGGGACAGTATTTACTGATTGCCACCCCTTTCCCCCATGTATGTATGAGCTATACCTACTTTCCAAGAATATGTTTTCCTTTTAAGTTTTTGTTTAACCTATTGTCTCAACTATTACCAATTGTCTCAGGTAGTTGCAATGTTAAACAATTGCCTTTGGGTTTTTGTTTGTTTGTTGGCAAACATCATTAGGGAAAAAGCATTTTCACATGGGATAAGCTTAAAGCCATGTCATGTAAAGAGAGCCTTGCAAGTGGAGTCTTCCAGGGAACTACTAGATAGGTCAAATAATGACCAATTCTCTAAGACTGTAGTCTGCAAACTGCAGCTCCAGAGCCACATGTGGCTATTTGGCCCCTTGAGTGTGGCTTCCACAAAATACCATGGCCTGGCGAGTCTATTTTGAAGAAGTTGTGTTAGAAGTTTAAAAATTTTGGCTCTCCAAAGAAATTTCAATTGTTGTACTGAAATTTGGCTCTATTGACTAATGAATTAGCTGACCACTGCTCTAAGAGAGTGGAAAAAGTTCCAACATCATACTGCTCCTTCCCATGATTGCCATACTGGTTTTATGTGATTGTAGCTGTCAGTTTTCAAGAATATTGCAAATCTGGGAGTGGAAGGGTGAGAATAGGGCAAGTTAAGTTACTCTAAGGTTAGGTCTTCTAAATGAGATTCATCCTTTAAGAAAAATTGTCTATGGATTGCTGCCAGCCTTTAACTAATTTTTAATATTCAGAGTTACAAAACAAAGTCAATTTTGGTCACTTTTGACAGTGTTTTCATAGAGAAGAGGCTTTGGGATTGCTTTTATCAGCATTTTCATGGGTGCTATCTCTCACTATTGAACAAGTCAATAAGTGGTGTTTGTTTATCATTATCAGCTAGCTCAATAGCCTCATGAGATGAACATTATCATATTAGAAGTGATAATGAAGCAAAAAGAAAGCAAAATACCTGGTGTCTTTCACCTTTTTGCTGCATTTTTCTTATTTCACCTGCCATTGAATTTCTCAACAAAGCCCATTCTCAGGAAGAGATTTGATATTAATTGATTATGTCATATTAATCAATTATATAGATTTCTGGTCATATGTTTTCTCTCAGAGGAAAATGGGTATTGAGTCAAAACATAGCTTTCTTCTCCTAAAGGAGTTTGAAGCATCAGTGAAAAAAAGTGGAATTTTGTTTTTTAAAGCAGGAAGCCCTGGAGATCCCGGAAATAGCATCATGTGGGAAAGAGACAGTCTTTTTAGTGGGTCTAGTTTTGAGACTACCATTGCCTGGGAGCATGGAGATTTGCCAGGGCTCTGAGAGGATCAGAGCATTGCCTCGGGGTATGGAGTTTAGAGAATAGAAGCAGCCTGGAAAAACTGATGTTCAGCTTGGGCTGTAGTGAGGACCGGCTTCCTAACATTTGGCCAGAAAACTCAAAGTTAGATGTGAAAAAAAAATCTATACTAATAAAAGGGTAATATGTAAATTAGTCAGGATGCCCTCACAGTAACGACTGAACAGCAGGCTGCGTGGGATGACCAGGCTGGCAGGGGGATTAGCAAGAGACAACCAAATGACATATTATTAAAGGGGCATCTAAGGCAATCAGGCAGGTGAGCAGTTAGGAGCCAGCAGTCCTGGATTATGAAAAGGAAGTCCCCTGAATCGGGCCTAAACCGGCAGTTGGACATCCCTTGAGGGATCTCAGATTAGAGAGGGTGCAGGCAGGGCTAGGGGGACCCTCCCCATGTACAAATTTTGTGCACTAGGCCTCTAGTAAATAAATAAACGGGTGAGAAAAAAAGATCCAGAAACATTGAAGCGTGCGATAGACTACTGTATTTCAGATGTGTGTGTGTAGGAGGGGGGAAAGGGGTTGGGGAAGAGATTAACCAGTGAATTTATATGCATATATGCATAGCCTATGGACAGACAATAGTGCAGGGAAAGCCTGGGGAGGGGAAGGGAGTAGGGTGGAAGGTGTCAATGGGGGAAAAGAAGGGGACATCTGTAATACACTCAACAATAAAGATAAATTTTTAAAAAGTAGATGTGAAAATCAATAGCAGAAAGTTATGGCTGTACCTTAGGATCAGAAATGCCATCAGAGCATCTTTTTAAGAAAACAAAATTGTTCTTTTGAATCCTTTTGTTCACTTGTTGGTATAGCAAGCAGACAAACCATACTTCAGAAAAGAACTCTCTAGAAATAGTTTTCTCTATGGATCTTTCTTCAGAGATGACATACTTTCATAAATGGCAATTACTTGAAGGATCATCTTAAGGAAACTCTGTTTTAGTTGGAGGGAGTATTCTACTTTATAATCTGGATCATTACTGTACCAGAAACACTCATTACTCACTAGATATAAATTGTGAATAGATTAGAAGCCTAAGACTTTTTAAAAATATTGTTTAATAGGTTTTGGAGTATCATTAGAGGATCCCAGCATGGATTAACACTATAGTGGTTCTTGCAAGGGCTAAATGCCCTCACAGTGCTTGAGAGAGTAGGACTGTTAACATGCACCATCTCAGGTATAAACTGAAGCAAGTTGTATTATTGCCTTTTTTGTTTTTGTTTTTGTTTTCTTTGTTTTGTTTCAGGAGAAGGAGAACAAAAGCCCATTGTTAAGCTGGGGTTTAGTTTTAGCAACATAACTTATATGATTGCATGGCTTCAGAAATAGTTTAATGAAAGAGTTGAGGCCCAGGGAGTTTGAGTGACTGTAGAATGAGATTTGTGATTCAGAGAGCAGTACCTTAGCCTCATTCCCATGATTTCCTCCCCAGTGATTGTTCTATGTCACTGCTCTGCCTCCCGTAATAATAACAACACCTAGGTCAGTGGTCTGCAAACTGCAGCTCCTCAGCCACATGTGGCTCATTGGCCCCTTGAGTGTGGCTCCTCCACAAAATACCACATGCAGGCATGCACGTACAGTGCTATTGAAACATCGTGGCCCATACACAGAAGTCAGTTTTCAACTCTCAAAAGAAATTTCAATCATTGTATGTTGATATTTGGCTCTGCTGACTAATGAGTTTGCCAACTACTGACCTAGGTGAAATACAATATTGAGGAACCTGAACATGCATTGAAAGCTTTATAAGTGTGTTTGACTTTATTATTACATGCACTTAGGATTCATACTACCTGAAAAAAATCCAGCACATTTAATAGAGAAATCATATAGTGTGGGCACTCTCTTGATACTGATACAATACATGCTGGACTATATTCTTTTTTCAAAATATATTTTATTGATATTTTACAGAGAGGAAGAGAGAGAGATAGGGAGAGCTAGAAATGTCGATGTTAGAGAAACATAGATCAGCTGCCTCTTGCACACCCCCTACCTGGGATGTGCCCTCAACCAATGTACATGCCTTTGACCAGAATCGAACCCAGGACCTTTCAGTCCGCAGACCGATGCTCTACCACTGAGCCAAACCGGTTTCGGCTGAACTATATTCTTTTAGTTCATAAATAAATATATTTAGGAATGATGTTCTACCTTGATTGTTGGTTTCAACATTAACTTCAATTCAGACAAGAGAGCATGGATAGCGTAAAGGGGATGAAATGCCATGTAAATTAAGAGAAGTTCGAGGCATGTCGTACCTGCAAATAGTTGACAAACTAGTTGGTAGTTTCTTTCACCTGTAGTGCAGTTTGCACAGTGGTCTACTTGGAACTAAGTGGCCTTTCAGATTTCTTTAAAACCTATGATTCCTGATTGGATGCCATTGCAAAAAAATGATTTGTTAGGAAAAGCTAAGAAAAAAAACCTCAACAGCTTACACAAAGATGATCTCACACAAAACTTAGGATTTTCAGTGGTTAAAAAAAAAAGGAAGGCAGAAGAGAGCCAGAAATGAGAATCCCAGTTTAGAGGGTTAAAAAGTAAGTAATGCAGCCCTGGTATGCATTGTGATTATAAACTGCTGAGTTGGCGTTTACTGTGACAAGAGTCTCCAATTTATTGGATGCATGTCATTGGAATTTGCCCTTTCTTTTTATGTGACTTTCCATGATGAATGCTAGTGCTGGGAAATGAAGAGCTCTTACCCTTTTCATACTTTGCTGAATGCTGGTGAACTTGCCAATTGATGCCTCTATAATTTTTGCCACAAGGTCACCTGAGGGTCCAGAGTCACCCAAACAAGGTCACTGCCTACGTTGAAAGTTAATAGTTGTTTCTTGAAAGGAAAAGTCACGGGGAAATTAGGCTGTAATTGCCATAAGATGGAAAATGGATGGACAGAATATTTTCATTTAATAATGCAATTCATTTAAAATAAAATGTGATAAATAGTGCTTGGACAACTAAGGTCATTTGGTCTGATCTCAGTAATTCAATTAGGAGAAATCTGAAAGTGATGAGTGCGTGGTAGGTGGGAGCTGTAAAAGCACTGGACTGTTAATAATTTGAGACTTTCTCATCCCTTTATGCGGATGGAAGTGGATCAATTATGTGAACACACAGGTCTCCGTATTGTCCTCATTTCACGTATGGGCCCTGAGGGAGACTGCACAAGGTCCCCAGACCGTGAGCCAGCGCTCTGCTTTTTGGAAATGGTTCTCTGTCTTCAACGTGAATTTCAATCGGGAATAATGCAGTAACTAGCTTTTTTTTTTTTTTCCTTTTCAGGTCATAATAATTTCAATGTTCTGAGAACACAGAGCTCATTTGACTCAGAACTGCTATGAAGAACTAGGGCAATTTGAGAAAATGTTTAGTATTACAGCAAGGTTGAACTGCTGAGCTTTCCAAACCCAATGAGCATATGGGTTAGGTTTTCGGTGTGTTTTCCACAAGGACTTCTTACGTGTAGGTAGGCTTCGCTCCACCATCCAGCGGACACTGGTGTGTAATCTAAATTTAATTCAACCCAAAGCAAACCTGCTAATTGTGTTCATGTTTTTTAAATGAAAAAAAAATTATAATACAGGGTTTGACAATTACATGAGCATTTATGAAACTATTGAGACTGTCCTTAAAAATTCTAGAAATCTGATTAGCATACTCTACCTGAAAGCTAAATACGGCTTTAAAGTTATATCATATGACTCATTGTTTTAAGTCTAGTTGTCCATACCTTAATTTGTATTTAAATAATTAAGAATAACCATACAGTTTTAATGCTATTCTTCATTAATAAAGTTAGGTGTCATAAACACACAAAAAGGCAAATTGTCTAGTACCACCTTTTCCTAATGGCTTTTTTTATTACGAATCAGTGAAACATGCCTTTTGTTAAGTGTAGCGCCCTGTGCAAAATATCAACTGACTTAAAAATATTTGAGCATATCTAGGAAACTACATTGACCATTTTGGAAAATCCAAATGGTGTATATTCTGGAATATGTAGATACCCTTTATTTTAAACAAAGCTGAAAGTAGATAAAATTATTCTTGAATAATTTCAAACTGAAATCCTTATATAGATATGGTGAAGAACTTGTGTCCATTCCCTGAAAGGCTAAAAGGAAAAATTTGTATCTGAATCTCATATACTTTCACTTGCCAGAAAGAAAAAAAAAAGTAGGGAAAAAAAAGGAAAAGAACAGATACTTTGCAACAGTAGCAAAATGATCCTAACTTGGAACATCATTCTGTAATTCTTTCTTTGTTTTCTTTACTTGGAAATCTGAGCCCCACCAGCATTTGAACGTTTACTCACATCTTACCTTTAGTTTTCTCCTGTTTATCACAGTCTACTTTCTGAAGACTTCATCCTTTCCTGTGACATAATGACCACCTCCCTGGAGATGATGTCTCAAAATATAGTTAATAAATATTTGTTTTGGTCTGATGGCCTTTATGTCTAGCTGTCACTCAATGCAATGAGTTCAAGTTGGTGGTTCAAAGTTGGCCATAAAGGTAGTATTCACACCAGAACAGTTGCTAAATACTACAAATTATACTCCCCTTCACTGGAGGAGGTTGTTAAATACTTACCAGCACACCACAGTTACAGCTCAAACAAAACATGTCCCAGTTAGAACTAATCTATCCAGCCAAACCTTCCACCTCCCTCGGATTTTTGCTTATTCCCTTAGGCACAGCACCATTAATTCCACTCAATCTCTTTACAGTGAATGCTTCTGGACCCAGTCCTTGTTCTTCCTTATTTTTCTCTACCACATCTATACTTCTTTTTTTTATAATCTCATCTTTTCTCATAACTTTACATACAGTACTTATGCCGTGAACACTTTCTAATTTATATTTCTATCTCAGACCTCTCTGCAGACCCTTCCGTCAAATTGCCTACTTAGCATCCCCATTTGGCTATCTAATAGACATCCCGAGCTTGTCACATGCTGAACTGCACTCCTAATTGTCTGTACAAATCTGCCCCAACCCCAGTTCTCTCTGTCTCATTTATAGCAATTCCATCTTTCTGGTTGTTCAGGGAGTAGGGTGGGGAAGGGGTGGGGAGAATGGGACCTTTTGACTCCTCTTCCTCTTTAACACTTCCTATCCAATTTGTCAGGGAGAAATCCTGTCAGTTCTACCAAGAAATTATATCCTGATTCTGCTCCCTTCTCATTCTCACCACCTCGATTGTTATGTCTCACTTGAAATAGTGCAGAGCCTCTTCATGGATCTCCCTGTTTCTGTGTTTTATAACTTTTTCTCAATGCACAGCTAGAGCAATCCCTAAAATGTAAGTCAGATCATATTATTTCTTGACTCAAATGCTTCAGTGGCTCCTGTTTCACGCAGGGTGAGCGCCAAGGTTCTTATTATTGCCTGGAAAATCAGTGAGATTTGCCTCAGATTTACTGTGGTCTCGTTTTCTATTGTACCCCCTCTTGCTTATGCTGAAGCAGCTATCCTGGCCTTCTTGCTGTTTATTGAACTTGCTAGACATGCTCCTTCTGGCTGGACTGTTCTCCCCCTAGACACTCAGTTAGCTAAGGCCTTTTGTCTCTTTCAGTCTTTGCTCATAACCCCCTCCTCCTGAGGCCCACTCTGACAGCCTTATTCACTGTAGCATCCTACCCACTTCTTCCCTCGGTTCTGATTCCCCCAGGGCCTGCTTTTTCCATAGCACTTAACATCTTCAACCATGCTACATCATTGACACATTTATCATGTCTATTGTTTGTCTACCCCACCTGCAAATAAGCTACAGAGAAAGGATGTTGGCTGTTTTATTTATTGATTTATATCAAGCATAAAGAACCATGACTGGCATGTAGTGGGAACTCTATAAATATCCATGAATGAATGATCTTCCTTAATTCATCCTTGACTCTTATTTTCTTCCTACATCCACACTATACAGAAGTCCTTCCTCTCCTAAATCCTTCCTTGGTGGGTTTACCTCTAAGGAGCTCAAGGAATAAGGTACATTCTGAGCAAATGGCTGGCCTTTAGGGTTTTATCCAGAGACTGGGCTGGGGTGAGGGATATGTTTACCTGAAACAACCAGAAACAGAAAGAGTACAAGAATGAGTACTGAATATCACATCAGGGAAGAACTTCCTTTAAGTCCAAGAGGCATGTAGAAACTTGCTTGGAAACAGGCAATAGCACTAAAGGGTCAAAAAACAGAAATATAAAGATGATTCAGGAGGGAAAGCAAAGTATGAAGACCCAAATAACCAAAGTAGCCCTGGAGGTCTATGCCATATGCGTATCTGTCTCTATCTATCCTGGGTAAATCTATGTAATAATAGTAGATACAGTAGTTCTGCCTATCTTATGTTTCCTCTAATCATTTTATGCATCACGTTCCTACTGTTACCTAAATCCCTATTAACTTGAGTCCCTGATACAGAATAGTCTGTTCTTTCTGATACACCCTCTCTTATCCATCCTTTATCTCAATGCCAGATTGATCTTCCAGATCACAGTGTTGATCCTGTCACTTCTTCCTTTTAAAGCCCTTTAGAGCTTTCCCATTGGCTACTGGATTAAGCCCTGATTTTTTTTTTTTTTTACTCCAGATTTCAGGGTTTGACTCCAAACCATATTTTGAAACTTTTTTCCTCCCTTCTATATGATCATTTATTTATTCATTCAACAAATATTTTTGAGCTTCTAATAAGTTTCAGGAATGAGCAAAAGTCTCTTTTTCTAATTGTCCCATTCACCATTCCCTAAGTCCGTATTATATGGTCTCATCTCTACTCCATTCTTAATGCCATTCTCTTTTTCTGGAATGTTCTTTTTAATCACACTTCTGACTAAAGAAATTATATTCATCTCCCAGTACTTAGTTAAAATACTCAGTTCTTAGTTAAAATATGATAATAGCTGACTACATCAGCACCATCTTCTGATCTAAACCCAGCATGGTATTCACACAATAGACAACCTTATCCCTCTTGTTACCCCTGGTCTGGCTACCTTGCTGCAAATTCCCCTCTAGGTAAGTGAATCTAATGCCATTCTTCAGCATGTTTTACCCTCCTTATCTCATGTCTTGACTCACATTTCTCTTTGGCTTGCACAACTCTTGCTCCTCTTCCAGCTGTTAAAATAAGCTCATTTCTCTGTCCCTTTTCACCCTTGGACTCTATCACAATCATCCTTTTTATTTTATTTTATGTTCTCAGCATCTTGTTTTATCAGTATCAGGGCATTTGCTTCAAACTGTTTTTAATTCAGTAAGTTATGTATATGCCTTTTTCCCTCATGTGGCTAGAAGGTTCATTTGGACTACAAAAACTCTAGGCTCATTGGTTCTCTAACAAATAGTGTGTGGTCCAATTCTTTGTTCATAGCAAGTCTTCAGTAAATTTTTGTGGAATGAATGAGGGTATCTATTTTTGGCTCCATATGTTATTATCATGACTCACACCAGATATATAGAAGCTTAATACCTGGTCTTGGGCATATATATAAAGTTAAATTCATATATATATATATATATATATATATATATATATATGCCTAAGTGCCTGAATGACCAGTCAACTGGCCTACCGGTTGCTATGACATTCACTGACCACCAGAAAGCAGACACTAAACAAAGGAGCTTCCCCCTTGTGGTAGTGGCAGACCAAACTTCGTGGTCCCTCCCTCAACCTCGCTGGCCAACCTGAAGTGGTTCCTCCTCCCAGCTGGCCAACCTCCCATGGCACCTGCCCCCAGCAGCCAGCCAACCTCCCGTGGTCCCTCCCCTCAGCTAACCAACCTCCCACAGTCCCTCCCCTTAGCTGGCTATCCCTTCCCTGACACCGATCAGCCGTGATCTATGTCCAGGCCAAGGGACCCCACCAATGCACAAATCCATGCACTGGGCTTCTCTCTCTCTAAGAGAGAGAGAGAAGCCTAGTATATATGCACACACATATACATATACATATACATATACATATACATATACATATACATATACGGAGAGACACTACACTATATACATTAGTAGAATTTAATAATATCTATATATATATATCTATATATATATCTATATATATAGATATATATATATATATATATATATATATATATATATATATATGCCTAAATGTCCTTTACAACCAGTTGATGGCTTGACTGGTTGCTATGACATGCCCTGACTACCAGGAGGCAGACACTCAACACAGAAGCTGCCCCCTGGTGGTCAGTGCACTCCCACAGCAGGAGCACTGCTCAGCCAGAAGCTGGGCTCACAGCTGATGGGTGCAGCTAGGGCAGGCACCAGGCCCTGGCTTGGGTTCCTCCCTAGCCGCCTGCCACTTTGGCATTGCTACATCCCTCAGGGGATGTTGGACTGTCGAATCAGGCCCAAACTAGCAGTCAGACATCCTCCAAGGAGTCCTGGATTAGGAGAGGAATCAGGACAGGCTGAGGGACCCCACCAGCGCATGAATCTGTGCACAGGGCCTTTCAAATGGGTACCAAAAGTATCTAGACTTTTGCTGGAGATCAACCACCTATTTTCCCTGAGCTTTCTATCAGCCAGAGCAAAGGGGAAAACTGAGCAGGTGCATGATTTATAGTATCTTTGTTATCAAATAAATGAGGTACTCAAGAGATGTACACTGAGTGGTCAGAATATTATGAGTTCAGAGATCATAATAATCTGGCCACACTCTCTCTCTCTCTCTCTCTCTCTCTCTCTCTCTCTCTCTCTCGGCCCGGTGCACGAAATTCTTGACAATTCCTGTCAAGCCAACCCTGTTATTAGTGATCAACTCTCTTTTTATATCAGGAATCAATCATCTTTAGGAAGAGGTTAGGCCTTCTGGAACATAGGAAAAGGTGGCATGCTAGGTGATTTTGTTGTGTGAAAAAGATTTCCATGAGTGACTTGGTAATTCACTCCTGGCCAGGCATCAGGTCAGTAAGACTCCATCTATGGTCCACAGTCTCAGAGGAGATGCTCAAACACACATTTTGCTGGTTTCCTTTCCTTTCCTCCCCTTCCTTTTCCTTTCCTTTCATTTCTCTTCTTTTCTTTCCTACTGCCCTTCTCTCCCTTCTCCCTTTTGTCTATCTGCCCATCTCTTGCTTTCTCATTATTGATTTTTAAGTAATGACACTGCTTTCCTGTACTTGGTACATACAATAGAAGGCACAGATGGTTAAAATAACCAACATCACCTTGTATTGAATTGTTGATATACAGGCTTATGGTTTGAAAGCATCTCACTTATTTATTCTTCTTTTATTTCATTTTATTATTGACAGTATTACAAATATCCCCCATTTCCCCCCTTAACCTCCCTCTACCCAGTCCTCCACCCAGTCCCTACCCACACCTCTAGGTCTTCACTACCTATTCGCCTATTTGTTCTTGATTGTACAGTACATTAAAACAGATGTTTCATACCTTTCTTTGAAATGAAGATTGGACTCAGACAACAAGTGCCTGGTATTCTGTGATGTGAATTATGTCTCCAGTCTATGAGAACCTTTGGAGGGGTAGGGATTCTGACAACATTGCTGCATTTACTAATAGGACTCATAATTACTCTAAAATTGTGCATTTTAAAAGATTTTGCTGGGCCATCTTCCTCCTCATCTGTCATTGCTCTTTAGAAATGCCATTAAAATAAGCATATCTAATGTCACTGATCATCAGAGAGATGCAAATTAAAACTACAATGAGATATCAGTTCACATCTGCCAGAATGGTATAATCAATAAATCAACAAAAGACAAGTGATGGTGAGGATGTGGAGAAAAGGGAACCCTAGTGCATTGTTGGTGGGAATGCAGATTGGTACAGCCACTGTGAAAAACATTATGGAGTTACCTCAAAAAACTAAAAATTGAACTGCCTTTTCACCCAGTGATTCCACTTCTGGGAATATAAATCCAGAAACACCTATCGGAAAGAATATATGCATCCCTTTGTTCATTGCAATATTATTTACAATATCTAAGATCTGGAAACAGCCCAAGTGCCCACCAGTAGATGAGTGGATAAAATAGCTGTGGCACATTTACACAATGGAATTCTATGTGGCTACAACAAAGAAGAATCCTTACCCTTTGAGACAGCATGGAGGGACCTGGCGAGTATTATGCTAAGTGAAATAAGCCAGTCAGAGAAAGACAAATACTATATTTTCCATTTATATGTGGAATCTAATAAACAAAATAAACTGACAAATTAAGACCATAGGCATGGATGCATAGAACTGACTGACAGATCTCAGAGGGGAGGTGTGTGGGGACAGGAAGAAATTAACCAAGGAATATAAATGCATATATGCATAACCCACGGACACAGACAATAATGTGCTAAAGGCCGGGGATCGGGTGCACGAGGGGGACAACGAGGAGGAAATGGGGAATAATCTGTAATAGTGTCAACAATAAAAAACAACAGCATGCATCTCTGATAGTGGTAGTGAGGAGGATTTTCTGATGCTATCATAAAATTCCAGTCATGTCTTAATAATCATCATTGATGACTAAAAGATGTTAGTTTCCTGCTCTGCAAGAAAGTAGAAACATTTTTTTAATAAATTAATGAGAGTAATATTTGGGGTCTTTTGTTTGCTAATATATTGTCTGCGGTAAATGCAGAGCTGGGAGAACTTGACTACCCATCCTGTTCTTGAACCAATAGTAGTGGAAAACCCAATTATCTGTTCACAGTGTGTGTTTGAGTTTTAATTTCCACTCCCTCCCAAACAAAGAGAGGCTGAGTTGTAGGCATTGTTTAAAATCTTTAACATTTTTTGTTTTTAAAATCACTACTTGAAAAAAAATTTCTGATTGAAACTAACAAAAATTAGAGAGAACCAGGCTCTCTATGGCTTTTTTTAAAATTGTCAATGTAAGAACACACATCCTGCCTTTATCTTTTCTACACATGCTAGATAGGCTTGTTCCTAAAGCCATCATTATTATAAAATGCCTAGGGTTAACATGTCTAAAGTGATTATTTAATTGGACAAGGGCAGTACCAATTTTCCCCCTCGAGAGTTTACATATGAAATGTTGAAGGAGGAACTTTTTGGCTGTCTTGGCTGGCTCACCAGCAATTTCTGTGATTTTTAACATGTTTGTAAGTGGGAGGGAAAGATCACCTCAGCCCTTATGACGTTGTTAAGTTTATATTTTCTCTCTGCCGATATATGTTAGGGAGAGCAAAGTGAGCATCTTAGTTTCCTACTTTATGCTTTTCAATTCAACTGAATTTCCCCGTCTAACATACGCATGATGACAGGGACTAGAGAAACTGTGAACCCCTGACAGTGTGTGAGTTGTCAACTTTCCTTAAGGATACTTAAACCAGGGGACATTTTAGATGTTAAGAGTTATGCTTCAAAGTCTAGTGTAATGGGGAATATTACCAAAGAGTTTGGAATGCATACAATGACTGCTTATCTCCAGGAGGGTGAATGCAATTGAAAGCAACATAATTATTTTAAACTAGAAGTCTGGTGCATGAATTTGTGCACTGATGGGTTCCCTTGGCCTGGCCTACTGGAATCAGGCTCTCCAACATCCCCCAAGGGATCCAAGATTGTGAGAGGGCACAGGCCAAGGTGAGGAACTCCACCGGTGCACGATTGGGGCTGGGGAGGAACCTCTGGAGGGCTCCCGGGTGTGTCCTGTCCATCTCGCCCAGTCCAGATTGGCCAGACCCCAGTAGCAAGCTAACCTACTGGTCAGACCATCTGCCCCCTGGTGGTCAGTGTGTGTCATAGCGACCAAACATTCGAATGAACAGTCAGACACTTAACATGTTAGGCTTTTATGATTCTTATTCAAAACTGTGAATAGGCTGTCAAAGGAAAGGCTGCTGATTTTTGCTCATTATTGTTTCATCTGTGTCTATCCTGAAACAGTCTTCTTGGAAATTATATATATATAATTTCATTTACATGATAGTTTGAAGACCCTCTGATATACCCATAATGAGTTTCTCCAATAAGAACATTATGACTGTATGCTGAGGTATGTAACACTATTGCTAGTTCTGAGGAAAACCAAGCATTGTCTATAAAAAGTAAAATGAAACTCTATCCAAGCACTCACAGATCTTGTCCCTTCCATACTAACCAGATACACACTCTATTCCTGGAAATTGTGTGGGAATGGCTAGGAAAGAACAACAGTCAGAGAACACTGACAGGGAGTAAAAATGTGTCTCCTAACCTTGTTTACTGGTCAACCTTTTATCAGCTGCTCAAGTCTCTACATGTTCTGAAAGATCCCACATCTCAAGAACAAAGGGTTGGGATGAGCATAATTAATTGTAGTAAAATATGCCACTCATTTTCATTGTTATTATGATTACCAGAATTATAATTCAGAATCTGTGGTTGCCAAGAGGAAATTAGATAATGTATAAAATATAGCAATAGATAAAATCCCCTTGAGAGCTTCCAATTGAGACTAATATTTCTGTGCCTTTGTTCATAACCTAAGAGAATTATGAACATTGTCTTTGATCTACATTTGAAAAAAAAAGAATTATGAAAAATAACTCATTTGATATTTTTTAAATGCAAGAAAATACATTACAGTAATGGGCCTAGATGCCAGATATAGTTTAAAGTTATACGCTGAGTGGAACAGAGCAGACCACTAACGCAATTAGTAATTAATTCTCCAATAATGCTTTCCATCCATGGTTTCTCCGGATGTTTTACAATATCCTAATTATGTCTCATAGCCTTTCATTTATTAAGGGGAACCTCATTTTTATTCTTATCACAACTCAAAAGTTCAAGTTCAGAAGTTACTAGATAGTGAACTCATCTTCAAAAAGATAGACTAGAAATACATTGTTGGAACTGATTCTGACCATATTTCAAAATTATGCTCATTTTACTACTAAAATAAAAGTCCAGAAATGTAGAAAGGCAAGGAAATTAGACTATGGTTGCATGGAAGAGTATGTTTGGGGCCAAGATTTGGAGCTCAAGGGAGGCCCTTTGCTTTAGCCAGTTCAGCCTGCAGACTGAAGGGTCCCAAGTTCAATTCTGGTCAAGGGCATGCATGTGGGTTGCAGGCCCTCCCTGGCCAATGCCCTGGTCAAGGCTCCTGAAGGAGGCAACCAATCAATGTTTATCACATCAATATTCTGTCTTTCCCTCTCCCTTCCAATCTCTCTAAAAATCAATGGGAAAATATCTTCAGGCGAGGATTGAAAAAAAAGAACGAAAGAAAGGTGCTACAATAAAACTTTCCCCTTTGGCCAGTGTTTTACTCTGAGCCCCACTGTAATGGAATGGGGAAGGAAAAGGAGAGGCAATAAGATAGCATAGGGGTCCTGCTTACATTCTAAAACAAACTTGCTATACTGAGAAACTAGGGCTGATTTTCCTGAGCTCCAAACTTTAGGCAGGTTCTAAACCTTAATTTCAGACTAACTGATTTTATGTCTATTATGTATAAAACAGTCTCATTTGCTTTAAAGCCATATTTGGAATACCTCACTACTGGATGCAGGATATCAAAACCTAGATGTGTCATGTCCAAATGGATTATTCTAACATCTTTTAATTGTGTGTGTGTGTATGTGTGTGTGTGTGTGTGTGTGTACAAGTTTGAATGTGTGTATGAGAGTGATAGAGTTAAGTGTGTGTATGTTTTAGAGACATATCTCAAATAACAAAGCAAGGAAAGAAAAAAGGTAAACCCCAGCCAACGCTAATATTTTTTTCAGCCCAAATAAAAAGGGACATATTCATTTATTATTTTTATTTATCAAAACTCAAAATTATGAACGTAGCAAAAAGAATTTAAGAAGCAAAATAAAAAAGACATTATCTAGAACTCATTCACTTTTAAGATGCGAGAACCTATCCCATTATCATTGTCTCAAAAGAAATTGTTTAGAAGCTTGAGGAATGCTGTGCTGTGAGGGCTGGAGGTTTAAAGATGACTTGGTGACTTTTGCAAAAAGAGTTTTCATCAAGAAGCTGCCTGTTATGGTCAGGCTAACCCCAGAGGTATTCAGTGGTGATTTTCAGAATCTTATCTGACAGTAGAGGTAGAAAAAAAGGTGAAGGGAGGAGGATTAAAGAGTATCTGTTCTTAAACTTTGTTTTAATCAGTAAAAATTCAGTATTCAAAATTACCATCCAGAAAATTGTGAAGAAAAAGCTGCACACCCTAGCTAGTAGCTCAAGTCAGACTTGAACCCAATAAAACAATTAAGAGGCTCTGGCCATAAGGAAATACATTAAAACTTAAGCAACACCTGACTTTGACATTACATATAACTGTCACTCACATGAATGTCAAGAACATCCCTAGCATTCAAAATGTTTCATTGTATCACTTCACGCTAGAGGCAACATTTTTTATACATCTGTTACCATTGATTAATTATGCCTATTCTATGTATTCTTGACGGAATCACATTGTATTTTGTGTGTGTGTGTGTGTCTGGCTCCTGAGCATAATGTATATAAAATTTAGCCCCCTTATTTCATCTTTCATATATTATTATCTTGTTAAAATTTAATGCTATCTACTATTCTATTGTACATTATAATGTATCTATTCTTCTATTGATAAATATTTGAGGGGGTTTCAGCCGCTGGCTATTATGAATAAGGCTTCTGTGAACATTCGTGTATATGTCTTTTCAGGGATATATGTACCTGTTTCTCTTGGGGATAAGCCTAGGAGTGTGATTGCTAGATCATAGTGTTAACGTATATGTCGCTTTAGTGGATAATGGCAAACAGTTTTTCAAAGTTGATGCGCCAGTTTAGTCTTCCTCCAACAAGATATGAATGTTCCATTTACTCCATGTCCTTCACAATAAGTGCTATCATCAGTCATCTGGATTTAGCTTTACCAAAGGAGATGTAGTGGTATTGCATGGTTATTTTAATTTGCATTTTTATGATGATCAATTGTATTGATTTTTGCTGATTTTTCATTTGGGTATTCTCTTTTGTACAATGCTTGTTAGTTTATAGAAATTTTTTTGAGATATATTATATATAAGCTTTTTGTTGGATATATGTATTATAAATATCTTCTTTCCTTGGATTTTTTAAAACCCTCACCTGAGGATATGTTTTTACTGATTTTTTTAGAGAGAGAGAGAGAGAAATATAAATTTGTTGCCTCCCACACACACTGAGACCAAGGATTGAACCCTCAACCAAGGTATGTACCCTGACCAAGAATCCAACCCAAAACCTTTTGGTGAGCAGAATGATGCTCCAACCAACTGAGCCACCTGGCCAGGCTCAGGTTATTTTTAAATTCTCTTTTGGTATCTTTTGATAAACTAGTTCTTAAATGTAATTAACTATAATCTATCATTTTCTTTTATATTTATATTTCTTTTATGAACTAATTAAGAAATTGTTTTCTATCCTACTATAATATGAGAATATTCTATTTTCCTCTAGAAATATAAAGCTTTGTATTTTTTTTAACATTTAGGTTCATGGGCCATTTCATGTCATTTTAAAATATAGTAGATTGAAATAATGAGACAAGATTTATTTTTTTTCTCCTATACATATCTAATTCTCCAGAACTATTTATTGAAAATAAATTATTTTCTTACTGAATTTTAATGACATTTTTGTCATAAATCCATGGATTGTATGTGTGTACATCTATTTCTGGACCATCTATGCTATTTACACATTTTCTTTTCCACTTGGTATATTATGGATAATAAATATTCAACATAATTTCCTTTTAATAGATAGATAGGATTTAATTTATGATTGCACTAAAATTTATTTAATCGCTTATGGCTTGCAAACTCAATTATTAAATGTATTTTCTGTCTTACGTATGCTGAATCATTATGCACCCTTGTTCCATACAAGTGCTGTAACAATAGCAAGGCAATTAAATTTTTAATGAAGAGAACCTCTGTTATGTAATGTGAGGAACATTAATACAGCATCAAAAGAACTGAATTCGAATCAAGATTCTGCCTCTTATTAACTGTACAGATAAGTCTCAGCTGTAATTTGGACTAATCTGTCAAACTTTTATTTATCATTGACAAAAAATGTTTTTCTATCAATTTTTATGTAATATGTTTTATTATTATTATAATTGGGGAAGATAGATATTATTAGTCCAAATTACAGCTGAGACTTATCTGTACAGTTAATAAGAGGCAGAATCTTGATTCGAATTCAGTTCTTTTGATGCTGTATTAATGTTCCTCACATTACATAACAGAGGTTCTCTTCATTAAAAATTTAAGTTTGACAAGCATAACATCATTTTAGCTTATTGGGAAAGCTATTTTAGTCTGTTCATTAGGAAACAGACCTCAACCAGGACAAGTTTCTAATTCATAAGAGACTTCCAGTCCTCTAACTTCTTGGTTAGGGTTGATAGTTTCTTCATTAGCTTTACAATTTAAATATTTAGGGTGCTAATTAAGGAGGAAAAAGTGACTTTTCTTTGGTGTTTTGTGGTGTGATTATACTGTCTAGAAGATACACAACTTAGGTGCAAAAATACAAATAGCTTAAAAGTAAGAAATTGGAAAAAAGATGTAGCATGAAATAGACATGATAAATCTGGAGTAGTTATATTAATAAGAAACAAAGTAAACCTCATATAATAAATACTAGAGGCCTGGTACATGAAATTCATGCACGGTGGTGGGGAGTGTCCCTCAGCCCAGCCTGCACTCTCTCCAATCTGGGACCCCTCGAGGGATGTCCAATATCTCTCTCACAATCCAGGACTGCTGGCTCCCAATTGCTCGCCTGTCTGCCTTCCTGATTGCCCCTAACTGTTTCTGCCTGCCAGCCTGATCATCCCCCTAATCACTCCCCTGCCAGCCTGACTGATGCCTATCTGCTCCCCTACCCACCTGATTGCCCTCAACTGCCCTCCCCTGCAGGTTTGGTCCCCCCAAATGCTCTCTCCTGAAGGCCTGAGTCCCCCCAAACTGCCCTTCCCTCCAGGCTCAGTCACCCCCAACTTCCCTTCTTTGTTGACCTGGTCACCCCTAACTGCCCTACCCTGCAGGCTTGATTGCCCACAACTGCCCTCCCTTGCAGGCCTGGCCCCTCGCAACTGCCCTCCCCTGCTGGCCATCTTATGTCCACATGGGGGTAGCCATCTTTGACCACATGGGGGCAGCCATCTTGTTTGTTGGATTGATGCACAATTTGCATATTACTCTTTTATTAGATAGGATTGAGGCCTGGTGCATAGTTGGGGGCCAGCTGATTTGCCCTGAAGGGTGTCCCAGATCAGGCTGGGAGTTCCCTTGGGGCATGGGGTGGCTTGGGAAAGGGGCCTGTGGTGGTTTGGAGGCTGGCTACCAAGCAGAGAACCTGGTATCTGGGATTTATTTATCTTCTATAATTGAAACTTTGTAGCCTTGAACAGAGGCCAGGGAAGACCAGGGTGGGAGGGAAGCTTGGCTTCCTCCATCGCCAGGGAAAACCCAAGCCTCCTGCCTTCTCCACCTCCGTGGCTGCCACCATATTTATTGGGTTAATTTACATACTCACTCCTGATTGGCTGGTGGGCGTGGCTTGCAGGCTTAGTGGAGGTACGGTTAATTTGCATGTTTATCTTTCATTAGATAGGATTAGAAACAAAGGGAGACATTTCATAAATTTAAAAGGATTAATACATTAGAAATATATAACAACTATAAATGTACATGTGCTTAGGAACAGAGAAATCTGTACCAATTATATGAGAATTTTTTAAACCTTTATTGTTTAAAATATTAAATATGTCCCTTTTTCTCCCATTGCCCTCTCCTTCCCATTTCTCCCCTTCACCACCCAATGTCTGTGTCCTGGGTTATGCATATAAGCATAAGTTCATTAGTTAAACTCTCCCCACACCTCATCCTCCCCTGCCTTCCCTCTGAGGCTTAAAAGTCTGTTCAATGTTTCTGTGTCTCTGGGTCTATTTTTGTTCATCAGTTTATGTTGGTCATTATATTCCACATATGAGTGAGATCATGTGATAATTATCTTTCATTGCCTGGCTTATTTCACTTAGCATAATTCTCTTTAGGTCCATTCATGCTATTGCAAATGGTAAGAAGACCTTTTTTATAGCAGTGTAGTATTCCATTGTGTAGGTGTATCACATTTTTTAAAATATATTTTGTTGATTTTTTACAAAGAGGATGAGAGAGGGATAGAGAATTAGAAACATCGATGAGAGAGAATCAGCGATAAGCTGCTTCTTGCACACCCCCTACTGGGGATGTACCTGCAACCAAGGTACATGCCCTTGACCAGAATTGAACCTGGGGCCTTTCAGTCCACAGGCTGAAGCTCTGTCCACTGAGCCGAACCGGTTTTGGTGTAATCCGCTCATCAGCTGATTGGCACCTAGACTGTTTCCAAATCTTAGCTATGTTAAAGTGTGCTGGTAAAAGAACATAGGGGTGCATATATCCTTTCTGATTATTGTTTCTGGTTTATCAGGATATATTCCTAGAAGTAGGATCACTGGGTCAAGTGGCAGTTCCATTTTTAATTTTTGAGGAAACTCCATACTGTTTTCCATAGTGGCTGCACCAGTCTTCATTCCCACCAGCAGTGCACGAGAGTTCCGTTTTCTCCACATCCTTTCCAACACTTGTCTTTTGTTGATTTTTAATACACTTCTAAAATAAGCCATGTGTCAATGAAGAAACTAAAAAGGAAATAAAAATATTATTTTGACTTAAATGAAAACAAACAAAACAGATAAAAATTATGGAATGTTTAGAGAGAACTTTAGAACTCTAAATGCTTATAATACCAAAGAAGAAAGTTTCTTATGTTAATAACCTAAGCTTCCACTGGGAAAAGAAAAGTAAACTAAATCCAGAGTAAACAGAAGGAAGGAAATAATAAAGATTAGAGCAGAAATTGAATTTACAAATTACCAAAATGCACTCAAGAAGAAATGGAAAATCAGAAAAGACCAGAATAAAAAGCATAATTAGTAATTTCAAATATTACCACCAACAAAAGCCTAGCCTCTCATGTCTTAGTGCATTCTATGAAATATATAAAGAAGAAATGCCATATTTTACAAACTGATAAATAAATAAGGAAACAATTTTTATCCCATTTTTTTCAGGCCAGAATTACCTTGATACTAAAGCCAAATGAAAACATCACAAGAAAAAAAAAACTATAGATCAATATCCTTCATAAAGAGAGATACAAAACTCCTTAACAAAATATCAACAGCCGAGACTGGTTTTGCTCAGTGGATAGAGCGTCGGCCTGCAGACTGAAAGGTCCTGGTTTGATTCCGGTCAAGGGCATGTACGTTGGTTGTGGGCACATACCCAGTAGGGGTGGTGCAAGAGGCAGCTGATCAATGATTCTCTCTCATCGATGTTTCTAACTCTCTATCCCTCTCTCTCCCTCTCTGTAAAAAACATAAATAAAAAAAATATCAACAAAACAAATTCAATAGCATGTAAAAAGCACTATATGCCAGGAGCATGTGGAATTTATTTTAGGAATGCAAAGCTAGTTTTCTATCTAAAAATCAACCAATGTAAATAACTATATAAATGGATCAAAGAACAGAAACTACATGACTATCTCAGTAGACACAGAAAACATATTTGACATCCACGCTTCTGGTGGGGATATACAATGGCACATCTACTTTGAAAAATATTTTGGCAGTTTTTAAATGTTAAACATAATCTTACCACAGAGTCTTGTGATTTCAAATTCTACTTCTTCTAAGAATTAATGCTACAGAAGTAAAAATATATGTTCACACAAAGAATTGCACGTGAATGTTCACAGCAGCAGCATTCAAAATAGCCCGAAACTGGAAACAATCCAAATGCCTATGAATTTCAAAATGTGGTATAGCCATCTAATTAAATGCTATTCAGCGATAATAAAGGAACAAAATACTGATATATAAAACAGCATGAACCACAAAACCATTATCCTACGTAAGGAAGCCACACAAACACAAAAATCTCTATATTATTTGATTTCATTGATATGAGATGTTCAGAAAAGGCAAATTTATTGAGGCAGCAGATCATGGTTGCCTGGGTTTGGGGGTTAAAGCAGGATTGAATGCAAACAGGCTCAAGGAAATTTTTTTGGAGTGATAGACTGGTCAAAAACTAACTTGTGGGTTTGGTTGCCAACTCTATAAATTTATAAATATCACTTAGTTGTATATGTGCATAAGTGAATTTTATGGTATGTAAATTTTATCTTAAGAAAATTATATTTTAAAAAGCCTGTTTCTCATCTGTAAAAATTGATGTATACCACATAGTGTGTACATGTGTTTCATGTGTAAAAAATGTAATTAATTCATAGACACAGCTTTGTACGGCAGTGCTTGATAGAGTAACAATGAGTCAGTGTTTGTAGCAGTCATCATCATCATCATCATCATCATCTTCATTATCATCTTTCTACTGAATGTAACCATCTGTCTTCCAGACCCTAGTTACTGAACTGTGCTGTAGAATGTACTATCCAAACCTGGGTAAATTGGTAACATTAAAAATGCATCATCTGAATGATTGATGTTTCCTGGCATTTCTGTGTCTCTCACTCAGTACATTCTCTCTTTCTCTTCACTAAAATATCAAGACCCATGCCCCTCCATTCACTCACTCCTATATGTTAATGCCACCTTCTATGTTACAGAGAATATCAAGTTTAATAAGGGTTTTCCTTTGATAATATTTCCACATCTACAGTTATCTTTTGACCTTCTTTTCTATCACAAGGTTAAAATTGTTCCTCTTCCTTTTCTTATGCAATTCTTGTTCCTCTGGACTGGATCAAGTCCTTTGACATCCTCAGGGAGCCTACACTACCTCTCATGATTTCTCTGTTCTATCTTAAATTTCTCCAAATGTTTTTTATTTTTTATTTTGGCATATAGAAGGTGCTTTTTTATGATCAACACTTGGTTATTAATAAGCAAAACTGATTTAAAAAATCACTTACCAATCTAAAGTTCCTCTTTATTCTTTTTTTATTAAATATATTTTATTAATATTTTACAGAGAGGAAAGGAGAGGGATAGAGAGCTAGAAACGTCGATGAGAGAGAAACATTGACCAGCTGCCTCTTGCACACCCCTTACCGGGGAATGTGCCTGCAACCAAGGTACATGCCCTTGACCAGAATCGAACCCGGGACCTTTCAGTCTGCAGACCAACGCTCTACCACTGAGCCAAACCGGTTTCGGCGATCCTCTTTATTCTTACTCCATTTCATGCAATCATTGATGTACCCAACAAATTGTTATTGAATGCCTATATTGTTCCTGATACCTTACTAGGAATTGGAGACATGATGGCCAGCTAGAAAGAGATGACCCTTGCTCTCATGAAGCTTACACTCTAGTAGAGAAACAGTAGTTAAAAATAATTGGAAGACTAATTTTGATGATTATTAATCACAACAAAGAAAAAATATATCAGGGTACTAAAATAATATGTATTAACAGCTCCAGGGACAGTTCACTAGAAAAAGTTGCATTTAAAATGAATGTGAAAGATGAATGGGATTTTAGAATAGTTGGAGATTTAGGGTAGGAGAGTGGGGGGAGAATCCCCAGCAGAGGGAAATTATCTACGGAGTAGGGAAATGGTTTTACAGTTGTTCATATGGAAAGTCTTATAATTATTAATAAATAATAATACAAGAATAAGCTCTGTGTTGCAGGTACTCACAACTATAAACCTACTTCCACCCAAGCCTGTATATAAATAAGTGTCTTGAGGCTCAAAACATGAGAATTGCTTGGGTTTTGCACTACACACTGGCCTCATTTGAATGCCAGCTCTGCCCCTGACTTTGTGCCATGTTTTGGTCAGGAGCATTAAGTAATAGAACTCACTGAAGATCTAAGAACATGTTAGTCTTTCTATACTGGGGAATAATTTAATACTTTACATATAAATTCTCTTTTTCAGTCCTCACAATAGATCTAGGTATTATAAGCTTCACTTTGAGTTGTGGTATCAGAGATTCATAGGATTTGATTCACCAAATGAGTGTTAAGACAGATTTTGAACTAAATATTTTTTGAGTAAATTATATTACTGTTGATTTTACCAGGTACTCAACATTACCTCTATTCATATTCCTTTCTTTTGCTCTTTCCTTTGATCTGACCAAACCATTGTCAGTTCATTGAACTATAGCACATTCATGCTGACATTTTTCTGATATACCTTTCTTTCCAACATTTTTGTTAGATTAGTTATTGGTACTATTAAAATAAGGTTATGGTTAATTTTAAAATGGGTGAAGATATTTTCATTTTCTCTTTAGCATTGCTGTTATTTGTTAGCACAGCTAGAATGACATCAACATTTTTTGAGCTTCAGCTTCCTTATTTTTAACATAAGTGATTTGATTTACATAATAACTAATTGTTTCCATGTGTAATAGGCTATAGATATGTATTTCTGGACTTTCTGTGTAACTTAATTTTCCAAATTTTACTTCTTTATCAAGTAGTAGTTATATTTTATGCATTCATGAAAATAAGTAAATGGAAGTCATTCAATATCAGTATTTCATCTTGTTTTAAGATATGTAATTTGTAGATAGGACCATGTATCTAGTTTGGTTACTTTCTTATGTTTAATAAATTTGTAAGTCAAAACATTATAACTTCAGACTAGAAGGCATTAAATTGTCTTACGGCTTTATATTAATAAAATTTAATTATATAATGTCACCTGTGATGAATTATGCCTATATATTTGCCAATTTTTTTGTTACATAGGATATCATTTAATCATAGAGTCAAAAACATCTTTCTCATGCTAATATAGCCTTTCAAGTCAAATTAAACACCAAATCCCCACATCTATTTGTTTTATTTATGATACTCGTAAGATAATATGACTATGGATTGTACAAAGAGCAATTTATATTTTGCTAATGCAAAAATCTATAAATGGCATTGAATATAGAGTAAAAGTACATTGTAAGGCAATATTTAAACAGAAAAATAGATAGCAGAAAGTAGAAGACAACTTCAGGTAGATTTTTCTATTCTCTAACTAACTTATAACAGAATCTTCTGAAAGGGTCAGTATCCAATTAAACTCTTACACTAAATGTTGAATACAGAAGCAGTTATTTTGTTAAAGAAAGCATGCCTTCTGGAAACTTCTATAACACATGTCATCTTTTGAGGATAAAGGCGCATTTGTTAGCCTAGTTCAGGGATAATTGCTTGCCATTAGGTTGGTTGGAACATAAATTTTACTCATTTTTGTCAGCTAGTGTGTCAACCTCCTAAACTCTATCCCCATCTGCCCCTCCAGTGACAAGCTGAGTATCATTTTGCCTTTCCCCAAATGATAATGACTCATAAATGTAAATTTCATTGAAATCACACGTGTGGAAACATTTAATAGCCTTTTTTTTAATGAATAGGGATATCAGATGGATTGATCTTGGATCAGCAAAATCATACATGACTATTCTATCCAAATTCATTTGCTTTTCTTATTACAATGGTGTAAACATATTATTGATTATTTTCGCTGTTTTTCTTCTCTCTCTTTGGTGTTGTGTTTTGTTTTTTTCTCAAGCATTATACATGCATTTGGCAGTCAAGGCTTTAGACATAATAGTGTTACAGAGGGTACTTACTATGCATTTTTCTAGGATGGGGAGAGGGATGGTGAGAACTGCCACCTGCATGAGCCAGGATTCAGACTGTGACTTTTATTAAAGGGAAAACCTTTAATAAAATAGCTGTTATTTCCAAAGTACCTACTATTTTGTAGGTGTTTTGTTTTTGTTTTTTTGTGGTTTTTTTGGCAAACATTCACCAAATCCATACAATTTGCCAACCTCTGTTTTAAGCTATTTAACATATTAACTCATTTTCATTTTTGCAAGAATGCTTTGAGATAGATAACAGTTGTAATACCCATTTTTCACATGAGAAAACAGAGATCACAGAGAGATCCCATACCCACTCACACACAGCTGGTAAGAGGTGAAGCCAGGATTTGAACCCAGGCAATCTGGTTGGGTGGAGCTACCCTCTTCACGACATGCTTTTATCTTCTATCATGTTACCTTTTTAAGTCCTTAGAAAAACCTAATCAGGCAGGAGGAGAGAAATAATGCTCACAAAGGTCAAACAGTGTCCTCAAGTGCACACAACTAATGCAGCTAATAAGTGGCAAAGCAGTGCCTGGCTAATGCTAACACATGTGCTTAGAATGCTTTGTGGCATCCTGTGATGCCACATACAAGGTGTTGTCCAATTTCAGGAGGGCAATGTATGAAGACCTCACAGAGATCTTGCTGCTGCTGCTGCTGCTGATGCTGCTGCTGCTGCTGCTGCTGCTGCATTCCATCCCATTTCCTCTCATTCCTGACAAAAAACCCTGCCGGAGGGCTGCAGAGCTGGTGGGCACACACTCACTGCTGCACCACACATTTTGAGGGCAGAGGAAGACAACAGAGGGAACTGAGCACACAGGTCCAGACCCTCTTTTTGTGTATTAGGTACATTAAGTATTATGCACATCCATCTTGTTCATCGAGCTTTTTCAAATATATATATATATATATATATATATATATATTTTTAAGCCGTGAGTTTTCTTATAAAGAAATGAGATCCTGGCACATTAGTCTTACATTTACCCTCGAGGATAAGGATTCTTGCTGATAAGAAGTGTGCTATAAAATATGGATACCATGTTTCAAGTATTTAAGGATAAAGCGATAAACATGCAGATGGGGCCATTAATGAACATTAATTGCTTTAAATGAGGTTTTATTGTGCAGTGGGTAAATTGGAAAGTACACATTTGCATTGGTAATAGAAAATTAATTTAAATGCTTCAGGAAGCAAAATATCACCTGATGTGCTAAAACCTGTTATTTGGGTAGACTGGAAAGGAAACTTGAAGGGCACTGTGTATGGAAATAAAAATAATAAAATAAAATTTGCTGAAGGCACACATACATGAGTACACCTCCTTAGGTGTAAACCCTGTATGCCACTGAGCTTGCCGAAGCCAAGGAAGATCCCAGATGGCGCCTGGTTTAATGTTACATGAGCACTGCACCGTGTCTCCAGGGTGTAGGCTATGTAAGAGCACACTGTAAATCTGAGCATCTCCTGGGCCCTCGGGGGGTTATTGAATCCTTCCTCTTCCCTCCAGGGACGTCATGTTGTCGTAAGATCTTCCAGAACAGATTGTTGCCTCCCCAAGTCTTGTCAATGCTTGGAGGGACAATGTGGCTCTCCCTTCCTCGCTGGCCCATTTCTAGCCAGGGTCCATCTGGACTCAGATGGAAGAAGCCTTCCCTCAGGCTTCTATCCATCTCTCCAGTAATGCTTTAAACCTGTATCTTCTGAAGAGTTGGTAAGCAGAGTACATGTGTGATTTAAATGTTCAACTTTCTTATGCTTGGATAGATAACCTTTTTTTTTTCTTTTCTTCAGCACTTAATTTTTTTTAATATTTATATCCTTATTTTTCTCTGAAAGGGATATTGTTATATTTTAAATCAGAAGACACCTTAATCAATAAGCCAAATTTATTTGGAATCCTTTCCATTTCGCTAGCACTAGTGGGCCCAGAGGAAATCTTGCTTTTCAAATTCTGGGGCCCAAAATGGTGGAAGTCTTTTCTATTTGTATGTTTTTCAGCTCTTTTTGTTTTCCAAATTTGGAAAGAGACTTCCGGACCTTCTGAGGAAAAGTCCTGTGTGCTGGGACAGGGCCCTGAGACCATATGTTAAGGACTGGCCTGGCACCAGCACTGATGATTCTGTCTGGGGCATAGTTTATGGCCTCTCTGGAATGGGGAGTAGTCTTATTTTTCCCCTATTATTTAAGCAAGCAAACGTTTACAGAAGCCAGAATAGCAGGATTAAATTTTAAACAGCAGTTTTCACCCGAGATGGAGGTTGCTACGCTGTAATATTATTTTAAAATATTAAAAATTCTCTGATAAGAGAGGAACATAATTAAGACTTTATGTCCTAAGGTAAAAGTAGTAGGATATTGTCATCATGGCAGTTAGATTTCCTTAGCCAATTGTGCTGCTGTTCCTTGAGGCAGGGAAGAATGTGAGAGAAGTGGGGTTGGGAGGAGGAGTAGGAAACTGAGGCTTAAGCATAGAATACACTGGTGTGGAGTTAAAGAGGCAAATTGAGGCCAGAGATGTAAATTTGAGACCCATCACTTTATAGATTAATTTCAAAGCCATGGAATTACATGAGGTCACCTAAGGCAGGGGTGGGGAATGTCTGGTCTGTGGTCCATATATAAGGCCTTCAAAACCATTTGGTCTGGTTCTGCCAAGGCATTAGTGGTGAGTTAATTGTTTGACCAAATATAGCAGGCTAGTTTTTAAGTTGATACTTTCGTATGGCCCACAAATGGTGCTATAAATATTCAAATGCCCTCAGCAGATAAGGGAAGGTTCCTCACCCCTGATAAGGAGTAAATAGAGAAAGTGAAGTCAATATAGAATGAACTGGTCCTCAGACACTTTAGCATTTTAAGATCCGAAAACTGGAGGATGCACCAGCAAAGAAAACTCAAAAGGAGCAGGGCCAGAGATGAAATAGAAAAACTAGGAGAATGCTTTAAGAAGATCTGTGTGGCCAGCTGTGTTTATGCCATTTAGAAGTTGAGTAAGAGTAGGTCCTTGTTGACCTTGGCAGTCATTTTGGGTAGTGTAATAGGGACAATGGCTATTTAAGTAGATTCCAGCGACAATGGCAGATGAAAGGCAGAGCTGTTGAATAGAAACTCTTTTCAGAGGCTTTAATATAAAGGGGAATAGAGAACAGGTGATAGTAGAGGGGAATATGAGCTCAAGAATAAAGTGCTTTAAGGTATGAGATCTTAAGACATGAATGTATGCCAGTGGAAATTATTCAGTAGAAGAAAGAAATGATGATGCTAGAGAGAAAGGATGTGCCAAGGAAGGGATGTTATCCAGTGCACAAGTGGAGTATTGATTCTAGATCATCCAGGGAAAGTTCATCTATGGTTATTGAATAGAAGTTAGATAGATGGGGAATGTTAGAAATTCGGTTCATTAAATAAAATATTGAACTCCTCTCTTTATATATTTGAATCAAATTTTGTTTCAGGTAATCAACTATTTTCTTAGGTCTTTGAGCAATCCATTGGTTCTTGGAAGAGGGGGCCCATGGTGCCAAAAAAATAATGAGCAGGAAACAGAAATGAAAAACATTGTGTTTGTGTGGCCAAAGATTTTATAAGTGCTTTCTGTCTCCTTGGAGGTCCACTCTGGTTGTTCCTTGAACATGCCTTCTAATAACTGAGACCAGAGCTCCAGTGTAACAGGAATAGGCTGTGAACTTGAATTTACTGGAAACTCAGGGAGAATGAAAGTAGCAGCAGAGAATAGCTTATAACTATGAGTAAAAGGGGTCATCCCTCTCTGTCCAAATCTAATTTTAATATAATCTCTACTGGGTCAGGTCCCTTCTTGCTTCCACATGGGCTGAGGGGAGCTAGCTCAACCCATTACTAGGTGTGCTCCAAATGTTCTCAGAGCTTAAAGTCCAGGCTTGAATGCCATCATCCACTTCCTCCAAAATCCTTTTGAACTCAAATCAGAAGGAAGGCTTTCTCCCTTATTATTTCAAGGATTGCTTGTTTTCTCTGTCAGAATTTGATTTCTTCCCAAGATAATGGATAGTGGATCTAGGCCTAACTGCAAGTATGTCCTGCATCCGGGTTCTCAACAGGACCTTTACCATAAGGCAGTTCTCAAGTGTATTATGACCAAGTACCACAGACTAGTGGCTTAAACAACAGAATTTTATTTGTAATATGTTTTGGTGTTAGTTTTGTTAATCTTTTTCTTTGTAGACATTCTGTGGAAAATTTAATCTAGAAAATTGTGTTCATTATTTCAGGGATATTTTCTATTGATTTTTTGAACACTTGGTCTTTGATATTCTACCTGTCTTCTTCAAGAACTCCTACTTGTCAGTATGGACTCTCCCAGGGCTTTCTAGGTGAATCCTCTGGTTTACTTACCGGTATATTTTCTTTTGTGTGTTTTTTTGTTTGTTTCTTAAACTCTTTGTTCCAGTTCCTGGAAAAAAAATTTCCAATAGATCTGATATCTTCCAATTCTATTGATATTTTGCATTTCTAATATAAAATTTTAATATATAATATTGTATTATTCCTTTTAATAGCATCCAATTCTTGTTTGATGATCACAATGTTTTTTCATCTCTGAGAATTTCTTAGTTGTTTTAAAACTTTCTATATCACCTCTTTTTTTAAGTGCTTTTTTAAGAAGAAAATTCAGTTTGTTTTTACGCCTCTCTTTTATGTGGGAAGAATTTTTCAAATGTTTAAATATTTTCTTATACTTAATAGTGAGGCAATTAGAACTTTTAAGGTGATCATTAATGGGTCATGGGTCAGCATTTTTTTTGGGGGGGTGGGGGTGGGCTGGGTGTCCAGAAAGTGTCAATTTCTCTTTTTTATTTGTTACTATATATACAGTTGGTTATTTTTCTCAGAGAAAAAACCTCTTAATCCCTCCTGGAGTGTGTGAGCCAGGCTGCTCGTATTGTGGGAGTTGAGTGGGGAAGAATAGACTTTCACTTATTGCCTCCATTAGGCCTCTCCTACATGGCCCTCAAATAGACTCATTGTTACTGAGTTCACATAATCTGATGTAGTCTCATCAGAAATAAACATTCATTCCTTTGGGTGATGAAGAGCATTAGAAGCACATAGCACCTCCAATTTCTTAGCCTTTTTGTGGTTCAGCAGTGCTTACTTCTTCTTGGCCTACCTACATCCCCTTTCCTCCCTCCCACACACTACAAACTTGTATTTTAGCTCTGCTTTCAAAAAAATGTATGATATCACTGATTTTTGTCTCCTCTCCCATTCTCAAGAGAATTTTTCTCTCTGCATCTTCACATCATCTTCCCTCTATGTGTGTTTGTATCCAAATTTCCTAGAAAGATACCAATCATACTGGATTAGAGCCCTCCTTATTTTAATTAAATTACCTCTTTAAAGACTCTGTCTCCAAAAACAGTCATATTCTAAGCTATTGGAGGGTTAGAAATTAAAATTATAAACCTGGGTGGGGGGGGGACACAATTCAACCCAGAGCTGGTTCTATGGAGGCAGAGCTGCTTGACCAGGAAAAAACTCTCACAGCATAAACACCATAACTGATGCACCCAGTGCAATATTCATCTCCATTACAGTTCCACTAAACAAATTTATATTTACTGAATTAAATGAAGTTGAATGATTTAAAATATGAATTCTTCATATCAATTGTAGATAGTCCAAGGTTTAATACATTTCCCTGATAAATTGCTTTATGATTCATTCCCATTCTGCCCCCTAGAGACATAAACAATTACTATTTTTAAAGTCCCCATCCCTAGGTTGTAGTTATCTATCTCAAGGTTTTTAAGGTCTAAGTCATAATTTCCTAAATTATGTATGATTGTGTTCTTCAGAAAAGACCAAGAAAAGGTAACTAGTCTTGTGAAGTCAAGATAAATGACACCTTCTGCTTCCTTTCATCTGTGAGATTGATTATTCTGTCAGAGGAGTAATTTAGATGGCTGGGATTTGTTCCTCAAGAAGTTATTTTGGTTCTTTCAGCACTCTTGTCTTGGGTTGGGTATGGTAATCAGCAGGTTTTCTTTATTAGAAAATGTCTCCAAGTGAACTAGAAATAGGACGACGTTCAAGATCACCGTCAGTAGAGAAAAGTTGTCTTTATATTTAGTTTTTTTTCCAAATACTACATCATGATGCATTTAACAGATACCTAAGGTAGAGAACATCTCTGAGGTCATCTGCATAGGTGGTTGTAGAAATTTTCAGATCAAAAGAAAAAGTTTCTTGCCACATGAATTGGGTCTTAGATTACATTATATGGAGCAAAGACATTGTTGTATTTTGAGAGTCATTTTCCTGTATTAAGGCAGGTTGGGTTGATTTGTGTCTTGATAGGATGTATGTTCTCCATCAATAAAGATGAAACAAAATGCAAGATAAATACCATTAAAAGGAAAAGTTGATTAGTCAGAATTATGTTGATTACATTTTGGTTGACTTGGTGTCTCCCCACTTTTTGCCAGAGGATGTGGCATCTAGCTGAAATGAAAGCCTTTCTACTAAGCAGAATGTGATTGGCTGCTCTTTATACAATGGCCACGAGTGATTCTCAGGTGTGTGTGTGTGTGTGTGTGTGTGTGTGTGTGTGTGTGTGCGCGCGTGCGCGCGCGCGCATCGCGCATGTATATTGTACACATATATATCACACTCTTTTGATCAAGAAAAATTAAAGTGAAGGGGAAGGTTACACGTCATTTTCATTCCCTGTGCTATATTTCTTGTTAAAAGAGATTTATTTTCAGGATCTTATTAGCAACTCTGTGCCCATATCATTTTGCACTCAATTCTCTTATATGGTTTATGACACTGTGTTGTAAATATTTGATTACATCTCTTTTTGTTCCTTGAGAACTTGAGTCATACTACATTCATAAATATCATTTCAAATTTAAGTGAATGTATTTGATCAAAACATGTATTTAGTGTTTATATTCTGTTCTTTAATGTAGAGAAATATTTTAAGGGCTTTGATCCATGATATTTGATAGTACTCCAATCATAACACATTTTATATAGCTTTTAGGCTAACACTTAAAACCAAATAAGTGCAAGATTGGCCACTCAATGGCGACATGAAGAATTGATAACAATATAATATAGAGTTGCTTAGATTCATATTTTGATCTACCTTAACTATACTTACTAATTGCCACATTATCCATTTCATCATTTATTTGTTTTGCTTATCAACTTAGCTAATTGTCCAATATTCACAATTTCTTAAAGCATATGACTTCATATCATTTATTTTCTTTTTATATTTACCACGCTCAGTAAAACTTTGCCTCCTGAAGCTGAGTGCTTTATTCCTCTTCTCTGTTTAGTCTATCTTTTGTTCTTGTGTAATTATGTTTAAAGATTTCTAGGAACACAATGATTCTTTGGTACCTGCTGTATTATCAGAGGAACTCCAGCTGTAAACTGGGCAAATGGGAGAAAATGACTTGACTCCGGAGGCCACCCAGTGACTCTTAGAGAACTGAAATCAGTGGATGGTGCATAGATCCTGTCGCCACAATACCTGGATTTTAGAGCAGATACAAAAGAGACTTCATAATAGCAAATTTTGTTCATTAGGCTGAAGTGCTTAAGGTGAATTCATGGTGGAAACCTCATTAAAGTCCAATAATGAAAGAGGCTCTTGTATTGATATTTTAAAATAAGTGATAGGTTTATTTCTTTTGTCTTGATCATGATGCAACCTTGCATTAGTTAATGGATTTTCCCCATGTCTTTTGTTAGTGCCAAATGAAAATAATTCCAGAAAAGCACCTTATTAGCGTTAATTTTTAAAAATCCTTGACATACTTTCAGAAGTAACTTTATGTCCTCCCATTTCTTTTTATAAACAAGAAGTTAAATTACCTTTAGGGATTCTACTAGTATGTGAGGCTTTTGTCTTTTTTTATATAAGGCCCTACAAGCATTGAATGGGAGTGATTTCATGAAGGTTTGTTTGATGCAACAGTACAGTCATCAGATTTATTTGCACCACTTGTGCTGTTATCTGTGCCTTGTATATCTAAAGTGCCTGCTTATCCTTTTTAACATTGACAGTGCATTACTGAGGGAAGCATGTAATATATCGTTTGTGATATTTAAATGTCAAGCACTTGCTCATCCAGCTAGAGTCCAGCTGTATATAACTGCTCCCTTTAAATCTGTCTTATCTGTGCCTCAGTTGGAAATGTCAATTAAAGAAAGACTCTAATCTCATTAGAAAGGCTGAGTGATAATGCATGATATTCACATTTATTTGTCAAATTATGTTTCTCTGCCACATTTTGATATTTTCATTAAATGTGCTTTGGCAGCATTTTTACTGATGGAGACAATTCTCTAAAGTAGTCTCTCTTTTTAAACTTAAAAAATGTGTTTTATTGATTTTTAGAGAGAAAATAATGGAGGAAGAGGAGAAAGAAAGAGAGGAAGGAGAGAGAGAGAGAGAGAGCGAGATGTGAGAGAAAAACATCAATTGGTTACCTCTCATACATGCCCTGACCTGGGCATGTTGTCAGATGGGATCAAACCAATAATCTGGTAGGTATGTGCCCTCATCTGGATTCGAACCTGCAATTTTCCAACTGACTGAGCACTAGGCCAGGGTTAAAGCAGTCTCTTTTCTATTGCATGTACATTAAGACATTGTAAGACCATGAGTGCTAGCTAGAATTATTTTATCATTGGTTTAATACATTCATAATTCACTTATTGTTGCCAGTGGAAATAAGACTGATAGCCATTTGTAATAATGGATTTTGGTTTATTTGGCTATGTCATTATATTGTTGTGAAACAATCTTTGGTCCTAGGGAAATATTCTTACATCATATGTTTAACTTGTAGTTGTATTGGACTAATGCTGGCTTAAGAAAGAATCTGGTTTGGCTCAGTGGATAGAATGTCAGCCCACAGACTGAAGGGTCTGGCATCAATTCCAGTCAAGGACTCTTCCCTCTGTTGCAGTCTCGATCCCCAGCCCTGGTCAGGGTGTGTATGGGAGGCAACCAACCAATATGTCTTTCACACATCAATGTCTCTCTCTCTCTCTCTCTCTCCCCCCCCCACCCCCAATAACCCACATCCCTCCAACTCTGTCTAAAAATCAATGGAAAAATATCCTCAGTTGAAGATTAACCAAAAAGCAAACAAAGTAAGAAAGAATCTTACTTTTTTGTAGGAGAAAACCTTCATAATGATAGCAAAACCTAAATAATTTCTAAGTCATGTAGCATAATAAATCACCAATACTATATTATCTTCAGTTTATAAACACTTTGCAATATGTGAATTACTAACCACAGAGGATCTGAAAACAACTGAAATGTGAGTGTATGGATTTGAAGGCTAGTGTTTGTTTTTAATGGAAGCAGGCATTTCTGTGCCTCATTACTCTGCATACCTCACTAATTGAAATGATCTTTGTATGCTGAGAAATCTGAAAGGTCACATTGAGAGCTAAGCCATTTTCTACAAGCACATTAATATTTACGTATGTAGAAATAATTAGGCATTTGTAGTTTTGGAGAAAGTAGGGGTGGTTGTAACAGGTTAAACACTGATTTCACACATACATTTATTGTCCCAACAACTCAACTATTTTTCCTAGAGTAAAAAGTTCTATATTTTCTATTACATAGAATTTCGAGGAGCCAGGGTAAAATAATTATCTTTTCTCCTCATATCTCTTTTGTATTTTGATTTCCCCCTAATATTCCTTTTCACTGGTTTCTACATGAATTCATCAAAAGGTGGTGTGTTTTAAACTACATTTTACATATCTGAAGACATTCTGTGGAGGGGCAATAGAGGATGTCTAATTTTTGAACTGTATTAAATATCTGAATTAAATGTGGTCGGTCACTGGCTATTTGAGACCATTCAATGCTTTAGAAATAAAGTCTTCACCTTCAGTCAGAAATGTAAGTAGAATCAGGCCTAGGAGACTGGTGTGTCTAATTTTAGAGGCTTCTCCAAAACCCAAGCCTACGAACTAAGTTCTCAGGGTGCACATGGCAGTGAGGAGTATGCCAGTTGATGCTAGAAATGGATTCTCTCCCCCCAGGTAGTCTGTTGCTGATAGCAGACAAAACTTTGAATGACTCCTGGATTTGAAGTATTCCCATTGTGTTGTCATCCCAGCTCTTAACATCCTTTCACACCCTTGACACCTGAACTGACAGCCTTAACCTGTTACCACTTACTAGCACAGCTCCAAGACATGAAATGTACAGCTAATTATAATGCACTCCACAGCAGTGTGTGACAGGCAGCTGGGTGCTGGCAGAAGACCCATCCAAGCAAGAGGTACTAGATGTACTTATGAGCTGCTTGCCAGGACAGCCATAGTAGAAAAACGCTGCGAGTGTGTGTGTGTGTGTGTGTGTGTGTGTGTGTGTGTGTGTGTGTGTGATATAGGGTAGGACAGAAGTATGTTTACAGTTGTGAATATGCAAAACAGTATATTCTTGTATTATCATTTACTAATTATTGTATTATTTTCCGTGTGAACAACTGTAAATCTACTTTTGCCCAACCTGTACATTTAACACATATGTGGTTGTGGGTGTGTGTATGTGTGTGTGTAAACACGCAACACAAACATATTTACATGGCATTATTTTTATTTGCTTATTTAGCTTGCAGCAAAAAAAAATGTGGGTGAAAAGTGTGATCAATACATAAAATGAGTATTCAGTACACAGCCCACAAAAGTGATCTATTTGGCAGGGGCTGGCTCTCTTCATCTGACAGTCTTCTATTTTTAATAGATAAGTATCATTTAACAATTATTCTCTCTGCCATGATTCTAAAACAAGCCCATGGAAAGTGATAATGCAGGTCAAACCAATCATTTTGGCACTAAGTAGACCAGAAATTGATTATTTTATTTAAGACAAAAGGATTTATATGTGGATGGTTTATTTCTCTTATTACCTCATACTTGTTCTTTTCTGTCCTAAAAAGAAAGATAGAAATAGGATGACTGATGGTGAAAGGAGGGTTAATTCTTAAATATCTGGCATAGGAATATGGAAGGACAAAGTTTGTATTGTATTTTGTGGTTTTACTCAAGTTTACATCAATAGCACAAATTTATGTTTCTAATCATGCATTTATGTAGTGAGTTTCATACCAACAGCATGTAGTATCTGTGTTAGCTAATACATAGACAATAAATAAGATATTAATTCACTAATTTAACATGTGCTGAGCATCCTATATAATTAAAGGCTAATATGCAAATAGTCAAATGATGGAACAACCGAAACAAACAACCAGTTGCTTTGACATGCACTGACCACCAGGGGGTGTGTGCGGAACATGGTGGGCCTTGGGTGTGGCTGGATGGTGGAGCAGGTAAGCATGGCCTGGTCACTGTCATTGGGGCGGGCCTCTGGTGGCTACTGAAAATTCTTTGCTCCCGTGCACCAGTTCCACCTGACACTCGCATGTGTTGCCATCACCAGCCCCACTTCCACCCATTGCCAGCACCGGAGCCACCATTCACACCCACTGCCAGTGCCAGCCCTACTCACACCCGCAGCCAACACTGGAACTGCTGCTCACACCCACTGCCAGTGCCCAGTGCTGGTTCCAATCACTAGGAGCCATCAGTGGGTGTGGCTGCCAGCCCTGATTGCCCCTGAGGTCTTCTCTACCTCCCCCTGCTCCTGAGGGGTGATGGATGAAGCAGCTGCCACTTGCATCTGCTGATGGCACCAGCCCCAGTGAGAGTGATTGGGGCCGGTGCCATCAGTGCATGGGAGAAGCAGCAGTGGGAGTGGAGCTGCCAGCAGACAGGAGAGTGGGGGCCACAGCGGGAGGGGCTGAGCAGGGAGGATGGGCCAAGACCTGCCCCTGTGCCTACTGCAACCTTGTGGCCCACAGTTCCTTTCTTTAAAAAAAAAAAAAAAAATATATATATATATATATATATATATATATATATATATATATGTATATATTATTGATTTTTTACAAACAAGAAAGGATAGGGATAGAGATCTAGAAACATTGATGAGAGAGAAACATTGATCAGCTTCCTCCTGCACACCCCCTACCAGGGATGTGCCCGCAACCAATGTACATGCCCTTGACTGGAATCGAACTTGGGACCTTTCAGTCCACAGGCCGAGGCTCTATTCACTGAGCCAAACCAGTTTCGATCACAGTTCCCTTCAATGTGCACAAATTCACGCAGCGGGCCCCATCTCAATAATATTTGAGATATCATGCAGTTGGGATCTTCCATTCTGTAGGAGTGAGACAGAATGAAATTATGTCCACCCATCTAACACTCTATCTCTTTCATGATGGGGTTAAAATGGAAAATAAGTAGAATTATATCTCAAGTAAACCATATTAATAAAAGCCTATATGGTTATGATGCCCTCATGCCATGACACCCTCACGCCATAACAAGCGATCCCCAGGAGGCTGCATGCACAGCGGGTGCATGTGGGTGGGCAGGGCTGTGTGTGGGCAGGGCCTTGACACTGCATGCATGGCACAGAGAAGGGTCCCATGGTTCTGCGTGGTGATGCCAGGAGTCCCATGGCTCCCCAGGGCATGGAGGCAAGTCCCACAGCTCTGGCCTACCTCTTTGGGGCAATCCATTGTGGAGCTCCAGATGGGTGGGCGGGACCTACCTCTTTGGGGCAATCGATCACAGGGCTCCCACACTGTGAGAGGGCATAGGCCAGGCTGGGGGACCCCCCCCCCAAATGCACAAATTTCATGCACTCACCCTCTAGTTAAAATATAATTTCTTAAACTCAGACACCTTGGGAAAGATGACAACTACTACGTCTTATTTCTGTTTTCTTTCATTGACCCAGAATAAGTTCCCAGAACTTCCAAGGAACTGAGAAACATAGCCCACATCTGTGTCATGTCGTCTAGCTCCCTGCCAAATTGTAAGGGCCAGAGAGTAATTCAGAGACTGATCTGTTCATTTAAGATGCTCAGTTAATGACAGTGGCAGACGAAATTGCAGGTATATAGTATCCGGGTTATATTTTAAAGCTGAAAATAATTTCATTTTTGGAGTGTACAACTTTACTCACCTAAGTTATTACTTACCCATTGGAAAAGTAACCCATCATTAAATCTGCATACGAGAAGAAGGTGCTTGCCTGCAGTTACACACAACACATCATCACACTTTCTCATTACCATAAACATCTCCTCCAATTTGGGGTCTCATTTTCTTTACAAACACAGCTTGAAAAACTTCCTCTTTGCCAGATTATTCAAGTAAATGATGATCTTTCGAGCCAGGAAAATAACTGTCACAAGTGAAAAAAACCATTTTTATTGATGTGAAACTCAAGATTGTGGTGTAGCCCACGGCAATGCACATATTTTCCTTTAATAATTACAGCTTATTACCTGTGTAAATAGTGCTGAAATGGTGCTTAGTCCACACTGCGTAGAGGCCAAAGCCATCTGAAAACGGCTTGAGTTATTGTGGTTTTCTATCGAAGGCAAGGCAACTGAACCTATTCAGGCTTAATGTTCCATTTTGTGTTGGCTAGGCACGTCTGAGAAGGATTGATAGTCATTTTTTTATTGCTGCTGTTATTGTTTTAATTTAGTACATCTAATAACTTCCATTCCTAAGACACTGAATGCGCAAGACAGCCCCTTCCATCAAGAAGCTCATGATCTGTGCAACTAAATAATAAAACAGAAAAGGCTCCTTGATAAAGCAAGCACGCTTACAGTCAAGAAAAGTTAAAATGCCATATGTTTGTTCCAGTTCTCTAATCGTTGTCCGTATGTAAAATTATAGCTCTGGAGCTTAATTTTTTTTTATTGCGGAAACAGACTTAGAAGATAACTCTGTACAACACTGGTGTTGAGAAATGGGATTCACAGCCATATGTTATAGATGCATTTTATTTGGCATCTATTGTGTAGAGTTACTTTTTATGCCATTTCTCATTGCAGAGTCCAATGCGTGTGATAATCAGATATAGTAAAATGTGAATTTGGGTATTTAATATTACGAGAGATAAAAGTACAATTTAATGTATGCATGTTTACTGCTCCCTTTCCTCCAGGCTCTCATTTTTTTTCCTTTCTGTTAAAGAAACATTGAGCAAATACCAAATACATTCTGAAGGAGACAGAAGAATATATATATATATATATACTTTTTTTTTTACAAATATGGTGGTAAAATGTTCATTTTGTGAGTACTTTCAGTATAACAAATAGACAAAATAATTCTGTTAAAAAATAATCTGTGCCGTGAGACAAATTTACAGCCTCCACCTCCAGTGAATATATTATCTCTCTCCATGGTGGAATATGTGTGTGGTTTCAAAACAGGCTATTAAAAGTTTCCTTGGGGTGGAAACTTGTGGGTTTGGGGCGGGATTCCATGCTGCAACACATGGCGTGTTCTTTTTTTGTGATTTGGTCACAGTTGGCTGAAAGTCAATTACTTTGAATTTGGGCAACTTATGTTTGTAACACATCTAGACAGGGTGAATTTGAAGAATGATTACAATATGCAGAATGTCTCTAAACATGCTCACAGTTGAGCTCACTTTGGTATTTTAGATTTGTAGGCAATGAAGGGCAGAAATGATTATATATTTCCAACTCACATATGAGCCAGCCTCTGAAAGATGTGAAACACTTTCCATCTCTAAAATTATCTTGTGGTGTGCATGCCAATCCGGGAGGCAGTTCACACGATGGGCTCAATGGATCTAAATGTTATCCCAAGTGAGGGCAGGCATGCTGGTTGGTAGCTTTGGACATGCAGCTCTGCCAGGACCCTGCCTTCTCCCCATCAGTCCCGGCCACCACAGCCTGCCAGGCCCTCTACGCAGATATCTCCCCACCATGGTCTGTCTGCAGTTGAAGATCCATGAGGTGCACCAGAAGATTATGCAGGCAGGCATTCCCATGGGGCAGACCCTGGGAAAACAAGGCCCTGCTCCCTGGACTGCCCCACACACACACTGGCATGGCTGCTGCCCCTGTGCTCACTGCCAGCCCTGCTGGGTGCCCTGCACCCACATCAATCTGGCATGGCCCAGGCTGCCCTACCCACTGCCTCCACCCCCAGAACCAGGCCAGGGTAGCTTGCCTGAAAAGAGGTCCCCAATCCTACCCTTGTCCCCTGGTCCCTCCATACCCACAGATTCCCTCAGGACATTGATGTAAGTATGTAAGTGGCAGTAATGGGGGGGGGGGCGAGATGGTTACCTTCTCCCCAATAAAGCTATTTCATTCTTTCCATTTTGGGGTAGAATGAGACCTGCTATTCTCTGTATTCCTGTCTCCCCACAGATCCCTCCCGAAGATGGGTGCCAACTGAGGGGAAGCAGGGGCAGGGGCACAGCCTCCTTCTACTGAGCCCTAGTAAATAATAACATGGGATATGTTACCTCCGGATCTTTTCACTTGTTCTTTATGCAGAACAGCTCCTATGAGGGCTGAAAGCAGAGAGAAGTGAGGGTCTGTGGAGTAGGGGGTGTTCATGCAACTCTTTTTTCTCCAGAAGGGATTGGGCTCAGGTTAGTTTGGGGGTGGAGGCTCCTGCACTTTGCCACAGGCATGGGAGGGTTCTCTCCCACTCCCTCTGTCTTCCTAGCTTGGGTTGTATTTTCAAGAAGGTGATTACCCCTACGCTTATCCCATCTCCAGAAGAAAACATGTTGATCATGTGCAATATTTCTCACTCTGCTTAGAAGCCAGCATAATTGGGAGTAATGCTCTTTCTTTCCCTTTCTCTCTGTCTCTCTCTCTCTCTCTCTCTCTCTGTCTCTCTCTCTCTCTCTCACACACACACACACACACACACACACACACATATACATACACACACACACATCCATATACACATACACATACAGCATCTCTAGCCTTGGTGAGCAGAGGGTGCAGGAAGGACCAAAGCGTCTCAGCCCCCTTCATTTCACCAGAGGGCTAAGACCCAGAGAACTCCAGTGACTCATCCAAGGTCACACAGACTAAGCTGGGGTATAAGTGCCCAAGGCAGGGCTGTAGTGCCCCATCCTAGCCCTCCCTCCCCACTCAGTAGCTCAGAGCCTCCTAGCCAAATCAGGGGCTACCTGTAGTCCTGGGGCCAGGCCACTGGCAGCCTCATGTCTGCCTCTGCATCTACCTGTACAATGGGTCCCAGGAGCATGGCCTTCAGTGACACCTGATCTCCTCCGCCTCCCTAACCTCCATGACCTCCACATCCAGGTAGTCTGGGATTGAAAATTCAGGCCAGGGCCACAGTGCCATTAGAGCCCACGCCACCTCCCACTAGTGCTGCACATGGTGTTGGAGGCCCTGCAGGCAGGAGAGCAGCACCTGGACCCCTGGATGGTGGCCATCAGGTGTATGTCCTGGGAAAGTTCCCTATGATAGATGCCATTGGCTCAAAGACCTGCCCTGAAACACTGGTCTACAATGTGTCCTCCTTGTCCCACCAACTCCAAGATGGGGGGGACACTGGCAGCTTCAGATTAGTTCCCAAATACACTAAACAATCCAGTCCAGAAAGATACCCACCATGTCAGCCCCCCAGAGACATAATGAGGCCATGAAAGAGGCCCCCAGGAAAGTGGCCAGACCAAGGACAGAGAGGCAAGACTGCACAAGGCCAGGATGGGCCCCGACAGCCAGGCACGGCCACAAAGGCCCCTCCTGGTGTCAGAGGACCCCTTGGGTTAAAGGTAGAGAGAATAGCCCAACAGATGCCAAGGCCTACAGGAAAATCAAAGCTGGACTCAAATTTTAAAAACCCGCAGTTACCAAGGGCCAGAATGGTACAGCTTCCCCAACCCAAAAGAAGACTGAGGACAAGGTCCCTAAAGAGGATGCTGCTCAGGGAATCAGGGAAGAGTCAAAAGCCAAGGCTGTTGCTGCCCCTAAGGACAGTGGGTCCAAGACAGTACCTGTACCTGGAAGACAGAAATCCCCAAGGGCCCAAGAGGACCTCGCATGCCTATCAAGGCATCACCCAAAGGGACCCGTAAGAAGGCAGAAGCCAAGAATTAGAGGTGGAGGTGGAGAGAGACTAAGATTCTGATTGGAGTTTTTATTTCCCAACTAAACATCACTCTATTTATATCACTGTATCCTACATTTCAATAAAGAAATTTCCTCCCTCCAAAAATAAACAAATAAGTAAAAGGACAGGCACAATTTCTTAGCTTATATTTAGTAAAAGGGTCTCTAGAAAAAGTGGTTTACTTGGTTGCTTCCTCTTCAGAAATACCAGTTGGTTTGTGGATTTATTTTTCTTTTCAATAATTGTTTGTGTGGTTGGTTGACATACCGAACTAAGCATAAGTATGAAGAAGAAAACAGAGTCCGATTTTGGGCCCATCCTCCTAGAAAGGGGAACACTGCTTCCTTGATTATTTTTTTGCTATTCAGCACTCTGAAGTTTGGTTTTCTTTTTCTGCCAATAGATATTTGTTGAGAAATATGATACTAACTTCAAATGATGCTGGCCATCGGCACCGCCTTTTTATTATAATATGCAACATCCAATTTTGATTTTCTATCCAAGTTGATAATTCAGCTATTTTATAAACCAGCTATTAGGCTGAACATTCACAGGGAATACAAAAAGGGAAAATTGGCTCATTTTGAGAAAAGCCCTAGGTGTCCTTTAGTTGATCATGTTTTGAAATATAGTGAAGAAAACTTCTGATGGATGCTATGGACAAAAATCACCTCTTCAGCACCGAACATTGCAATGTCATAGCTTTGAGGTATTCGACACAACCCTCACAAAGGGGGCTTCAGATGACCCCATCATATTAGATTCATGAACATGAATGAATCTTTGAATTAAATAAAATAAAACTGTAAATTTAATAAAAAGTATCCTTACGAAAAGAACTGGCAACTAAGAACCGATGGGCTGTAAACATTAGGCGAAAGTACAAGAATGCTAGAGCATTTGGTTTCATTACTGAGGTCGTAATTTATATGCAGGCATAGTAGGCTGTGTATGATTTACTATTCAAAATGCAATCAAGTCATCTTTGTTTGATAGATTGGTATTTTGAGTTTTCATAACAAAAGCTTTCCAAGACACTATTGCATGACTCCCCTCCGACTTGGTATTTGAAACCCGATAATGTACTGTCTTATAAATACAACACACACATCTCCAGTGGGCTCTGCGGGACCTTCATGGATCATCTGAAATGAAAGTCATCTTCCAGGCCAGAAGGGAATACTGAGGAAGTCCTATTGGCTCTGGTATCTTGCAATGTTTACCTCCATTTACCTGAACAGAGATTACCCTTCAAGCACTGTCAAGGACTTCTGAAATTGTTGAAATGCATTTTTTGGATCACTTTTCAAAGTACCTCTGTGCAGAGATCATTACTCTGCATGGAAACTACACAAGAACAGTGAAATAAGAAAACCTATTCCAAACACGTGGGAAGGTCTTGTCCCTTGTAAAATGAATGCCCTCAAGAGATGTAAGAAAATCATCTGAATATGGCTTTCATTCTTATTGTCACTGCTCAGCTATGATAGGTTCCACATTCTTCAATTCTGAAATTGGGTATAAATGCCTACTTAGTAGATTATGATAGGGAAATAGAAAAAGTAAATTGTCTAACACAGTCCTTGGCACCCAGCAGCCCTCTATAATAATCTCCAGTTCCCTTTCAGTCCCAGGGAGAATTCATCACCTTGGTCAACTACCAAGGTGAAGACACAACAGCACATCCTACATCAGAAAGTAATAAATCAAAACATATGATTAGTAGCCTTTAATGGATCTGCTTCATTTCACATCTCAGCAAAATGTTCATTTCAAATTAATGTGTCCTGACAGAAGGAGGGGGTGTTTTCAGCCAAAATATTTAATTTGCAGCTGTCTTGTGATTGATAAGTTGTCAGAGGGCCATGTGTAAATGATTGCTCTGGTGACAGGCTACTGAAGATAAGGGATTCAAAATGGGCTGCTAACTGTAATACTGAAAGCATTCTTTCATATGCCCCTCCCCTCACTCATCTGCACTCCATAGTTTCTCAAATTGTTGGTCAAAGAAGGAACCCCATTGTATCTTTTCTTACAACTGGTAGGCATATATAGAGAACAGAAGGAGGGGATAATTGGTTGGGATTGAAATGAATCCTATATAATAAAGAGGTAACATGCAAATTGACTGTCATACCCTCACAAGATGGCTGCCTGTGACCAGGCTGGCAGGGGGGTTAATGAGGGACGACCAAATGACTGAACAAGTAGACTGTGTGGGGTGACCAGGATGGCAAGGGGGTTAAGTGAGGGGTAACAAAACGACTGACCAAACAGGCTGCATGGGAAGACTAGGCCAGCAAGGGTGGGGTGGGGTGGGGTGGGGGGCAGTTGGTGGTGACGAGGCCAGCAGAGGAGTAATTGAGGATTACCAGGCCAGCAAGGGGTGGGGAAGTTAGGAGTGACCAGGCCAGCAGTGGGGTGCAGTTAGGAGCAATTAGGCTGGTGCGGGGAGGGGCAGTGAAGGGTGACTAGGCCATCAGGGTAGAGCAGTTGGGGGAGACTAGGCCAGCAGAGGGGAGCAGTTGGGGACAACCAGGACAGTGGGGGAGGAGGGAGCAAGCAGTTAAGGACTATCTGGCATGCAGAGGTAGTAAGAGACAATCATACAGGCATGTGAGGGGCAGTTAGGGTCAACCAGGAAGGCAGGCAGGTATGTGGTTAGGAGCCAGTGGTCCAGCATTGTGAGAGGGATGTCCAACTGCCAGTTTAGGGATCTCATATTAGAGAGGGTGCAGGCTGGGCTGAGGGGACCCCCTATGCACGAATTTTGTGCACTGGGCATCTAGTATATTATAATTTAAGTTTTTTATTTTGAAGATAGCAAGATTGGCCTAACATATTTTGAAATTGCTAGCCAGCTCAGGCAACTCTTAGTTTTTCTCTTCTTTCCTCTCTTTCTTTTTTCACCATTTTTATTTTCCTTTTTCTTCTTTTTGTCACCTTTTCTCGTCCTCTATTATTGGAACAACCTAAATGCTAACTCAGCAGAGAGATTTTAAAGAAAAATAACAAATTTGATGGATGTGTGCTCTAAAGAAATTAACTCTTACATGAATATCTGCTCTTAATTAACTCTTACTCAAGGGACTATTTCCTCTTATTTAAATCTTATTCTAATTAATCACCATTTGGTAGGTATTAATATTTTAATTCTATATTGGAAAAAAATGATGGGAGAAGTGAAACAATGTAAACTCAAGGTCACATAGCTTGGAAGTGAGAGAAATAGCATTTGGACTTGAGTCTAAGCCTAAATACAACATACTTTATTGCAACTGCCCTCACTGAACCAATTCAAGTTTATTGTGACTTAGAAAAGACTAATACTTGGACTGCTAAACATTGTTCATCCAATAATCAGCTGTGACTGAAATTCTCAGATTCATTCAAACAAGTATTTTTAGGAAAGAAATAATTTCTTTATTTCTGCAGGGTTGTGTAGCCTTTCTGGCTTATTTCATAGTATATTTAAGGATGCTTGCCACTATTGGGATGACTACAGATTCCTGAATCTGTTGGGAACTTTAATCACAGATTGCTTTCAGAGACCTTGTGCAAATCCTGTAGATGAAAATAATTAAACTACATTAAGATGCCATACTGAATGATTCAGGAGCAACTATTTCTATATGAATATTAATAATGTTTCATGGAATAACAGATGTTCATTTTTCATTTCTTAATTTTTTGGCATAGCTATTATTGGTAAAATTAGTAAGCAAAAATGTATATTTTTCCATTCACTTATTTACTAATTCCAGTTTCCTGTTAATTCTTTTGTGTTTTATTTATCTGATGTCTGTATTCAGAATTATGTAAATCTAATTATCACTCTCAAAAATTACTGTGTAGGAGGAGAAATGTTGTTGTTAGACTGGTGCTTTGTCAAATATGCTATTTGAGGGCTGGTCTATATTTACCAAGCCCATGTTAGAATTTGTGCTTGAAAACACCATTTGTGGCCAAATAATAATCCCTATTTGAAAAATGAAGTTTCATACTCAGGCACAATGACACTCAAGATTTGATATCCATCCACAATTCTAATTCATAATTTCATTTTAATTATCTAAGATGAAATTGACCTTCCATATATTACTTCACTTTTATGTCTGTAAGACTGCTTGTAAAGTTCATTGTTCTCTTTCACCTGTGTGTCTTTTTGTTTTGTTTTGTTCTGTTTTGTTTTGGTTGGTTTTGTTTTAATTTGGAAACAGATCCCAGTCTCATCATTGAGTATATAGCAACCTCTCTAAGATATATGTAATTTTGCTGTGTCAAAAATATTTAGTTAGAGTGGGTGGAAATTGGTGAGGGTATAGGGGGGATAGATGGCAATGAAAAAAATAAAATAAAATGTTTTTTTTTAAATTAGCTAGGTTCTTTCGAGTTGCATTAGAGTTCCTGTGTACGCCAAATTGTTTCAGCTATTTATTTTTGAGGTAAAATGATGATTAGCTCTAAGAACAATTGGGGGAAATTAGGCAGAGCTAGTGTGTGTGACCTCATGGAGGTTAAAGCCAGAACAATTGCTTTCATATTCACGTTCTCAATCTCTGAACATCTTTCATTTGGAAATTGGCTCCAGTCCTGTCACACAGACTCATCTTTAAATTAAAGTTACACAGGCCAAGATATGACCCTTAATACACATTCACTGCTGCCCTCAGCAGCCATTTATAACCCACAGACGGAAAACCCTAAAAGCAACTGAACTTAAGTGGTAATATCCTTCTCATAGCTGCAGGCAGTCATATCTTCTTTCCCTGCACATAGTCTTAAAATCTTATGGGGGAAAACAACTTTATCAAAATAAGGGACATACATACACACACACACACACACACACACACACACACACACATCTGCACAGGAACAACAGCTTCCTAGAAGCTCTGAGTATGTAGTATCCTTAAAAATTTTTTTTTTGGTTCAACAGTTCAGCTATTTGCTGCTTGATAGCATACCAGCTACTTGCTTAAACAGGTCTACTGTTGAGAAAGCCCATTTTATCTAAGGATACTATTGTTATTTTTTTGGAATTTATTTTTTCATTACTATTTTTAATTTGTTTTAATTTTAACATTTTTTATGTTGGCCAGGAAAAAAATTTCTCTCCCTTTAGGTTATGCTCATCAACAACCATGCATGCTTGAAGACAATGGTGCAGTACCTTTACACTAAAACCAGGAGGGAAAATGGTTTTGATAACAGAGTTCTACTAGCTAATGGCTATCTTTGGACAGTGAAATGATGGGTTAGTTTACTTACTTTGGGAGTGTTTTTACATTATACTCTGATATTCTCTAGAGACCGGTGTAACATATTTTTTTATGCTTTTTAAGCGTGATACACAAAAACAAACAGAAAATACCATTTGTAGCCTACTCAGTACTGAATCATGCAGGTTTATTATGTAAGTCCTTTGAAGTACTTTATTTCTCCTGAGCAATGGACTAAGATCGCATTAGCCTTTTTGGTGACAGCACTTTTTGCTGCATCCTATTAAATGTATTGGCAGTCTAAGGGCCTCTAAACTATTTTTCATTTGTATGACCCTAAGACATACCTTCCTCACTCAGGACCTCACCAAAGCTTTAAATCAATTCTTTTTATTTGAACAGCCCATCAGGTACATTGTCAACATTTTGTGTGTGTGTGTGTGTGTGTGTGTGTGTGTGTGTGTGTGTGTATGAATGCTGATTTTTAGCTTAATATTTGAAACTTAAACTAATACATTTATTAGCCCTAAAAGTAAAAAGAAACAATTTGGGTTCCTTGCTTGACATCTTACCATATCTGGGTCTGTGTATGAGAGAAAGAAAAATTATCCACTGTAAGGAAGACGGTGTTTTAATTCCTCCTGGCTCCAAAGAGACTGCTTGTTACACTGGAAAAGGTCATCTGCAAAATTGTTTCCTTTTGGTCTAAAATAGATGACACATTTTCCCTAGAGTGAATGATTCACTCTTATTTTGTTGGGTGTAAGCTAGATAATGACTTAATGAGTGTAAATTCCTTACTCCTGTAAGACAAGGGCATTTGGACATCAGGGTCCTGTTGAGTTCACCAAAAGAAACAATGAGGCTGGTGGAAATTTACCTTCTGGAATGACATGGTCACAATTTGAGGGTGATGGTTTACTTACAGAATTGTTGGATCATCATAATATGCAGGACAATTTTATTGTAGCTGAATTTGGGAGAAGAAACATGTAGGATAATAATCAGCTATTTTAAATAGTTGGGTGGATCTGTCAATCAAAATTACCACCTAACAAAAGAAGTACTATACTTACCAGAGTCACAACATTTCTATCTTGACAACTGGCATGGTGTATTATTAAATCCAGCCTTTCACTTTGTTTTCATGTTATCTAAGACACTACGTGCAATTTGAGACAGGTGAAATGTTAATTACGGGTCTGAAGCTGCAGAGAATGACTCATCGAATAATGTGGTAGCTCATCGAGATTCTACATTATGTATAGACAAATCCTAATTATGGTATTTAAGGACAAAGCTAGAAGAGGCTGGGTTTTAAATGATAATTGGAAGTGGTTAAATACATATATTTAACTTACTTTAGATTTTCTTTTGTTTTTCTGGCATAAAAATTAAATCTGATACTATGGAACTGACAGAGCTGGGAAGGAAAGTCAATCAAATTTAATACTCAGAGCACTTTACTGAATACTGGGTTCTTGGAATTAAAAAGGATGTCCCCATATCCAAATTATATATAATTTAATGACAGAGATATGAAAGATGCAAGAGTTACCTCTAAGAAAAGAAAACAATATATAATATAGGCAATGGATTTAAGAATAGAGGCTGGATCAAGATTACCATTGGATTTCCCAAACAGATGAACAGAGAGAGGGTGTGAAGAGGAAGATGATTAGAGGAACAGTGTGTATGGCTGTGATATAGGTATGGAATTAAATGTTTAGATGAAGTAAATTAGAGGCAATATTGGTTGTCTGTTTTATTTCAGTTGTAGGGAAGAATCATAAATGTATAAGAGACCATTAAGAACATTCCCTTCATGCCCAAAGCTCTCTGCAGTCATCCAACAAGATAATGCAAAAGAAATCTTCTTTATTTATGATTTTTCTGCCTGTATTCATAGTCTTTCAGACAAAGTATTCTGGTGGTTTCATGTTCAGAATGGTCCTTTGAGGACATTTCCAGATAGTACAGTTGATATTTTTTAAAGGAAATACTGCCAATGAGTACACAAATGAGCCACATCAATATTATTAACCAATAAAACACATTCCTACCTTACTTTTAAAATCCAACATTGAAACTATGAGGGTATGATGATAGCTCACTTCTTTCTTGCTGATACCAGCTTGGGCATCAGCACAGCTGTGTCAAACCTGTGTCTACTTCCCTCCTGGAAAATCTATAAAACAAATCATTTCCTTGTATATATAGAAAAGAAAAAAAAGAAACTTGGAGATTTGCCCTGGATGGTGTGTCTCAGTGGTTGTAGAGTCAGCCCACAGACAGAAGGGTTTCCAGGTTGGATTTCTGGTCAAGGGCACTTATCTGAGTTGCAGGTTTGCTCTCCATCCCTAGTGGGGCACATGTGGGAGGCAACCAGTTCATGTATCTCTCTCACATCTCTCTCTCTCTCTCTCTCTCTCTCTCTCTCTCTCTCTCTCTCTCTTTCTCTCTTTCTCCCACTCTCTCTGAAAAGCAATGGAAAAAATATCCTCAGGATGGAATTAACCAGAAAAAGAAAAGAAATCTTTTAATTTCAGAAAGGTTTATTTCAAGAGAAATAAAACAAAGATCATTGGATTTGAATCTCTTAAAGGGGCTTTTAAATATCTCCCTAGCATGAGTATTCATATTCACAAGACATATTAGCTAGATATGGAGCAAAAGGAGTGAGGAATGAAGAGTGAAAATGACTTGGGAAATCAATAAAAATTTGAGTCTCGGTTTCCACAACAGGAATGATATTCTGGAAAGTATTTTTAAACTATAGAAGGTATAACTCTTGTTTTCTTCTCTGTGTCTTTGGCTTTTAGGTAGCCCATTCTCTGTGTCGGCTTTTAGGAAGTTTCAAGTTTAAGACTTCTTTCTTTGTTTAATACAATGATTCAACTATAGGATCTTCAAGGTCCAGTCTCTCCCAGTTTCAAAATATTTGCTTTCTGTATTGCTTACATGCACATTAAAATCAAATTCTAATACAACGCATAAGCTCTGTTACCAGAGTCTCTGCTTCCAAATAACAAGCCATGCATATCTATGAGATAGTTTCCACTCAAGGCTAACTTTACTAAATGATCTATTGACATTGGCATCATCCATCATTGATTCTTTTACTTGGCTTGTTTAAGAACTGTATTTAACAAATGGCACTGAGAACTTTTAGTGTTAACCTGCAAAGTAGCTCTGCTCATCTGCATCTGCTAAGGTTGTGAGAAGAGTAACCAACCTGTAATTTTCTAGAGCATCCTAATTAAAAATGGAGAATGAAAATAATGTTATGCTCTCATCAGAGGCACTTAGCTTGATTGAGCGCTTGCTTTATGTTCAGCATAAAATCGCTGCAAATATTTTCACATGTCTACGGTAGGGATAACAAAGAAAATGCAGCAAATTCTCAGGCATCAGTGTTATCACTAGTCATTGGCAATCGTTTTGTTATATTCTGTTTACTGTTTGTTGGGGTTATTTAGTTCACTACTGGGGCATTTCAAGGATGCTATATATCTTTTGTTATAAAAGAATTTGGCTTAAACATGCTAGTATTAGTTCCTGCCCTCAAAGTAGTTCTAAGTAGGCACTTCTAATCTGCCCTAAGTATCTCAAGCAACTCTACAAGCTGCCCCATAGCAAACAGAGGTCAGTGGGTTATAATAGCATACAGCTAGCCTGTCTCTCTTACACATCAGATGGCATTCTGCACCTGCATTCCTACAGAGTCTGCCTTTTGACTCCAGCCCAAAAGTCCTTCGGTTCTTCATACAAGTTCTGGATTTAATCTGGATAGTGTATGGGACTCATTCCCAAACCAGTCTGTCCTCAACATCTTGCCGAAGACAAACACCAGTATTTAGATCAGTCAGATTGATGTGGATGGCTCCAGTGGCAAGATAATTATAGATGATCAAAGGTATGATTTGATCAGGAGCAAACACCAGATATTGAGATTGTTTAATCTTTGTGGAAGTAATATCGCTGATAGGTGACGTTTGGACTGGAACATGCCATGTTCCTCTGGGCGGGATGGTTCCTGGATTCTTTGTCAGCCAGAATTGAAGATTGAATCCACAGACAGAAGATGGTATAGCCAAGGTGATTTATCGAAGAACAAGTACAGACTCCCACATGGAGAGGGGAGAAAGAGTCCCCAAAGACCCCCAACTTCTTGTCTCCAACATTTATAAATGCTGCAAGTACCCATATTCTGATAGCCCTTCTGATTGGTTAGTATTCCCTTTTGGATTGGTCAATATTCCCTTTTGAATTGGTTACTATAGTAACTCCAAAGATGCTCCTCCCTCACTGTCCTCCTATTCCTTAGAGCTTTCTTCTTCCTTGATTTTGTAAATATAGAACTTTTGGCTACTCCCAGGTCCCCTTTCTTATGTAAATGTCACTGTTGCCACTCCCTTTTGTTATGGAAATGTACCTTCCTCCCAGTTTCCCTTGTTTAACGCAAATGTGCTAGTAACTTCTTCCAGTTTGTAACCCTGTATTTTTTCCATGGACCCCAATTCTTAAAAATCCCTTAAACCTGCCTATATCCCCCTAAAATCCCTATTTCATTTCTAAAATTCTATATTGAAATTAAGATGTGGCTCTTGCCTTGGATACTCTGAGGCCTGGGCTGAAAAGCAGGCTAAGAAACCAGGTCCACAGGGAGATTTGAGTCAGGAGACTAAGCTATATACCGTGTTTCCCCGAAAATAAGACATCCTCCGAAAATAAGACCTACTTACAGGTTTCCTTCTGAGTGAAATATAAGGCATCCCCCCGAAAATAAGGCCCCCAGGTTCTGTCTCAGAATGAAAATTAATGTACCATAAACTGGTCGCTAGGGCTGCCCCGACTGGCGTCTAGCAACCAGTGACCTTATGCCGAGTTCTGACATCACTGCTGTGTGAATGGAGAAAAATCAGCATGGAAACTTTGTGAAACCTAAACTGTAACAAGTTGTGACTTGGGTGAAGAATTCATGGGAGAAAATCACTGACAGTTGCATTGCAAATGCACTGCAAGCAGGCTACCTTGACAAGAAGTATTCATTTAAACACAGTGCTATTGCTAAACATGAGAGGTTTGGTCCACTGATTCTGAAAAAAATGGAGTCACAAGAAATTCACCAGGAAATTCAGGAATTGGATTGTTATGATGATGTTCCAGAAGATGATGACATGATTGTCATTGAATAAATGAGTAAATTCTTGATACTGTAAGACTCACAGTTTGTCTGGTTTGTGTTGACATCTACGGTACTACTGTACCGTATACAGGTAATAAATTTCCTTTATTTTCATTTAACAATAAATGTATACCACATTCTTCTTCATGGAAAAATAAGGCATCCCCTGAAAATAAGACCTAGCACATCTTTGGGAGCAAAAATTAATATAAGACACTGTCTTATTTTCAGGGAAACAGGGTACGTAACCTGTAGTCTCTAGCAGGGATGGGAAGGGAGCTGTTAAGGATCTGTTTGCCTGGGATCCCATGGGGTACTATCCGGCTTCTTTTCAGAAACTGATTAAGCAAATAATTTTGTTTAAAAAATTATATTAGGGCATTAAAAAATAGATGTTATTTTTAGAGCTATTTTAGGTTTATAGCAAAGCTGAACAGAAAGTACAGAAATTTCCCCACATACTGCCCCTACACATGTACAGCCCCCACCAGAGTGGTAATTCATTCCTATTGATGAGGCTACATTGGCACATCATTATGATTCAAAGTCCACAGCTTACCTTAGGATTCACTCTTGATGTTGCATGTTCTATAAATTTGGACAAATGGCATGTAGCCATCATTATCATATCATACAAAAATGTATCACTGCCCTCAAAAACCTCTGTGCTCCACCAAGTCTTCCCTCCTTCCCATCTAACTTCTTGGGGCATTGAAAATTGCATAATGAACCAACACAAGGATGACCTTTAGAAGGGTAAAGTGGTCAACAAAATGATTCAACTGAACTCTTCTCTCAATGTGATTTTTACCCAAATTCTTGCAGATGATATATTTTATGGACTACTGTGCATTTTAGCATGTTTTCCTTCCCAAGAGAGTCCTAAATCAGAAGTTACATACACATTCTGTGAAAAGGTACTGGAACCAACTCACTTGGGCATTGCAGCCTCTTAATGTTTCTCCCTCGCACCAGATGCTGACAGCTCTTCCATGAGTCCACGTGTGAAACTGGAAGGTGGGTGGCCTTCACTTTCAGCCTCATTTCTTGTCCACGACTTAGATCCTCAGGGAGCTGCTTTATGCACATTTTTTTCCCCACAACAAACTTTTACCTGCAGTTCACGGGAAATCTTACAGGTAGGCAGAAACCCAGCCTGCTTGAAGCTCCAGCAATCCACATAAGCATTTATCTATGTCCTCTACTGGTGCTCTACATACCTGGACAGGAAATGATAGTCTCACCAAATCTTTTATCATAGGTCTCATAATTAAACTCTTGTGCATTCCACCCAAAGGAAGGTGACAATGACACTTCTTTTTTTTTTTAAATATATTTTATTGATATTTTACAGAGAGGAAGGGAGAGATATAGAGAGCCAGAAATGTCAATGAGAGAGAAATATCGACCAACTGCCTCCTGCACACCCCCCACCAGAGATGTGCCCACAACCAAGGTACATGCCCTTGACCGGAATCGAACCTGGGACCCTTCAGTCCACAGACCGACGCTCTACCACTGAGCCAAACTGGTTTCGGCACAATGACACTTCTCACTGGCACTCACCCTCTTTTCCTCTTTCCCTCCTAGATATCTGGCTATGTCTCTGCTTTTAATATGAGAATTTTCCAAGTCCAGACTAATCTAGGGATCTTTTCTTTTGGAATAATGCACTGATTACTTTCTTCACCCGACTTTCCACAAAATGTAATCTTGAATTGTCCTTTTACTCTTTACAAATAAGGAACCTCACATTTTTTTTAAATACGTTTGTCCCCACAGAGCAGAGAGGAAATGAGCAAGCTTCTCTTTGTCCAGGATCATCCAACCAGAAAATGAGTGGGCAGTCCCTGGAAGCTGGGTTTGGGGTTATCTAGTACATTTGGAAATGAACTGAAGGGCAGGCAGAGATGTTAATAGCCTGGGTCTCCAAACAAAAAAAAATACATGAAAATACGCAAAAAGAACCCTCTAAAACATAAACTATCACTGGAAATTTAACAGCAAGGAAAGATCTTATATTAACCAGGAAAAGTACCATGTAGATTAAGTGTAGATGGTGAGTGGGCTCCCAAGAGACAAGCTTGGTAATAACTAATGGTCAGGTCAGTTTCTTCTCAGGAAAGTAAACTCATTTAATTGCAAAGCTTTTGTTTTGCTGGGGATTACAGGGAGATTCTGGGTGGGTTGGGTAGGGTGTGGAGGCTGTGAGTTTGGGACCAGGGCTGAACGTCTCAAGGCTAGGAAATCATAAGGCTGACCAATAACCCATCTCCTGCCATCCCCTATGTAAACTCTCCCACATATAAATGTTATTGTTCTTTAACAGAACAATATTTCATGCCTGTTAGTTTAGAGTGCCTACTAGTTTAGAGGAGTGACAAATTGTTAGCCTGCTCTGAATGCTCACATGGCTGACTAGTTCTGGCTGCACCAACAAATAATTTTTCTTCCCATTCCCACTATTACCCCTTTTGAGCAATGGAGAGATGTTGAAAGCTTACCATTACAAGAGTTTTTAAACTTAGGTTTGCATTAAAATCACCTGAGCATCTTTTAAAAAATTAATTCCTGAGCTCTATGTTTAGAGTTTCTAATCAGTTTCTCTAGAGGTGGGGCTGTGGATCTGTGTTTTCAGGCCTCCCTAAGACATTGTGATAAATCCAGTCAGGCCTAAGCTTGAGGACTGTCCCTGGAGAACTGAGCCCCAAGTACCTTCAGACTGTGGTCGTGGTTCATGGTATATATATGTGTGTGTGTGTGTGTGTGTGTGTGTGTGTGTGTGTGTGCGCGAGCGCGCGCCCACTGGAAGCCAGATAGACTGAATATGTTTTGCCTTGCTTTCTGTGTTCAGTTCACATAGAGATGCCCTGACAATCACAGGGCCCATGTACATGTAGGAAGAATGTTGGAAGGATCCATATTTGTTTATTTCACTCTCCTCTTCTTTTCCCTGTAGAGACCCAAGCTAAGCATGCAGTGAAAAGCAAAGGAAATGTATTCAATGTAAGTCCTCTGAATAAAAAGAAGTTAATAGTGAACCATCTCAGGTCCTCTGTTGACCATTAATGATCTAAAAGAAGAGCTGGAATTAGCGAGGTTTGCTGATGGCATAATCAGTGTCAGTCAATAAGAATTGCAAAGGAATAAGAGCATTCCAGATGGGTTTAAAGTTAGAAAATCTAATGAAATAACTCCTAGGGATATTGGATTTCTGAACCTTTCAGTCATCCTACAGAAAACACTAAGTGCTGGTGTCAGGAGTTCAAGAAAACAGCAGCCAGAGATCCTTCCAGAACTCTTGTTTACTTATTTGCTACTTCACAATATAGGGGCAATGAGTCAACATTGCATTCAGAAGCCACTGTCACAAAGTAGATGCTGTTCAGCTGTTGATAGGATGGAAGACAGGATAGAAGAAAAAATTCTCTCTCTCTCTCAATGCTCTCTCAGTCTGTTTCCTTTTTATTTTTTCTTACTCTCATGCACACAAACACACTGCTTGTGACTATGGTTTCTTTCAGGGTAGAAATGGTGTCTTATTCATCTTTGTAACTGTGGATTCCCTCCCAATGATAAGTGTTATGGTCTAAATGTTTATGTTCCCCAAAATCCATATGTCCAAGCCTTAATTTTCAATTCGATGGTATTAGGAGGTAGGGCCTTTGGGGGGGGGGGTAATTAGGTCTCCAGGGTGGAGTCCTCGTGAATGGGATTAGTGCCCTTATAAGAAGAGGTAGGAGAGAGATTTCATGTAAGATTAAGCAGGTGGGTAGCTGTCTGTATAATAGGAAAAGAGTCCTTATTAAGAACCTGACCATGCTGGCACCCTGATCTCAGACTTCTAGCCTCCAGAACTGTAAGAAATAAATGTTTGTTGTTTAAACTACGCAGTCTATGGTACTTTGTTATAGCAGCCTGAGCTAAGACAGTAAGCAATCAATAAATGTCAAATAGATGGCTGAAGGTGAAGCATTATAACATACTCTTTAATTTTAATATCTATGTGAAGTGGTAAATTGAAATAGAAAGCTCCATTTTTCTTATTATGATTACCATTTTGTAACTTGGAGAAGCTGTAAGAAAATAATTTATAATTCAAAGGGCTCTAAGTGGGAAAGCTGTATCTGTATCTGAGTCTACAGTCCTTGTCCTTGACTGCAACTCTGTGCTGCTTCTCAATCACTTGGAGAGGTAAGGTGGGTATGGTAACTAACATAGCTCTAGTGTATATAGTAAATAACCACTTAGCGGTATTAATGTCTATTGTAATGACTATTATTGTAGTTTCCCCACTCTATTAAACTAGCCCACTACATGTACAATTCAAGACTTTGAAAATGGCTGAAAGGACAGCTAAAGGAAGACAAAGTATTAAGCAGCATTATCTAACAATAAATATAGATATAAAAACAAGTGCAGACCCAGCCTGAACTGGTCTCACTCATTTGGGGACTGAGGCAGCAGAGGTCAGCCTGAAGGGTCACCCCTGAAAGCTGCACTCGGCAGCAGGGCTTCCAGAGCTCAGCCCACCCAGAGCTGCTGCTTCAGATCCCAGAGGCCAAAGTGATAAACTCGGGCTCTATCAGGCCTTGGCCTTTCTCAGGTAAATGCAAATAACAAATGGGGATATTATCTATATACCAGAGACCCGATAAATAAAATTTATGCAAGTGGGTTGGCCCCCGCGACTGCAGTGGCAGCCACCTCTGCCTTGGCTCCCACCACTGCAGCTTTGTCCGGAAAGTCATCCAGAAGGACATCAGGAGGGACATCCAGTCTGATTAGCATATTACGCTTTTATCATTATAGATATAAAAACCTAAGCACTGTCCAACCTACCGACCGCCCAACCAGTAGCTATGATGTGCAATGACCACCAGGGGGAAGACGCTTAATGCAGGAGCTGCCAAGCTGTGGTGACTTGGCAGCTGCGATTCTCGGGTGATGCAGCTGGAACCAGAGAGGAGGGTGCCCGATTCTGGGGTGCATCACTCAAGAACCGCCTTCTCACAATCTGGGACCTCTCGGGGAATGTCAGAGAGCTGGTTTCAGCCCAACCCACCTGTACATGAATCCGTGCACCAGACCTCTAGTCTGCAATAAATACATAGATTAGACAATACATACATAGATTAGGCAGATCACTTTTTCATATGCTATTCAACTAATTATTATTAAATGCTTACCAAGAGTCAGACACAGTTCCATCCCCAGCCCCTCATGCCATGAAGAGAAGCAGGGACACATGCCGCACTTCACCTTCTGGCAGGTGCTGCCTCCCAGGCAACAGCCCTTCACAAATCCAAGCTGATCCCTGATGGGGCACAGAGAAGTGTTTTTTCTAGTGGTGGTGAGGGCCTCCTGGAGAATTCCAGATAATTTATAATTAGAAATTTAAATTACCTCCGCCCTATATAAACAGCCCCTGTTTTTGAAGGTGAAGCAAGAGTGGACCTGGCCAGTTGGATTTGGGATGAGCCCATACTGGTATCAGAACAACACATTTCTCTCATCTTCTCAATGATTTCATACCTCGACTGGTCTTTAGTTTGTCTCACCAACAAACACTTTCCATTCATCATACATCTGTCCTACGTCTGCACCTGCCTTGTGTGTAACCTGCCCAATTCAAAGGAAGGTGAGCAGCCTATGTCCCATTCTTTCTTTCTTAGACCTTTACCTGCACTGACCAGCACACTCAGCCTGACCTGACTAGATCTGTAGACCACACTTCAGCTTATATCTCCTAATGGCCAAGCCTACATGACCCATTCTCCCAACTTCTCAGAGCCTGGCCAGCCAGAACACCAGATATTGGTGTAGTAAAAATAAAGTAACTAGGCACTTTAATGATGCATTATGCATAAGTTATTAATAAAGTAGTATATTGTTGTTGTTTTTTGTGTGTTATTTAATATATATTTTTTATTGATATTTTACAGAGAGGAAGGGAAAGAGATAGAGAGCTAGAAACGTTAATGAGAGAGAAAGAGAAACATCGACCAGCTGCCTCTTGCACACCCCGTACCAGGGATGTGCCCACAACCAATGTACATGCCCTTGACCGGAATCGAACCTGGGACTTTTCAGTCTGCAGACCGACGCTCTACCACTGAGCCAAACCGGTTTCGGCTAAAGTAGTATATTGTAATAAAATAATAAGTGAGACATATTTTAACATGGATATCATTTTATTTGTGGGAAATATATACATTTACTAAGTAAGTCTCTGCATGAAAATAGGAATATAAGAAATTATGGCAATATGATCCTCATCTTTGCCTGTCTAGAGTCTCTCTGGATTTTGTCAGTTCATATCCTTCTGTGAACCTCTTGGTTTCTACTGTGCATACATATATTTCTTTTTTCATAACTTCTAAACATGTCTCCTTATTAAGCCACCATTCGAAGCATCAATTAAACACCTGCATATCCATAGGACCTTTCCAGAGGCTGTCTTCCCACGTATTTTCTATTTATGTTTCATTAAGTGGCTCATTCCAGACTTTTCTTGTTTGTTCCAATATATTTTGTGTCACACTCTCTCTGTGGGTTACTGTTTATGGCTCCATGTTTATTTATATTCCTACCTTGTGATTTTATAATCCAAATTGTGATCAATCTTATTTGTTTTATAAATTCTGGTGTGTTCCATATAAAGAATGACATCAAATATAATTGCAATAGATTGAGTAGATCACTTAGTCTTCTGTGTGTGAAATTGGGATTTTTTAAAAAAATATATATATTTTATTGATATTTTACAGAGAGGAAGGGAGAGAGATAGAGAGATAGAAACATCGATGAGAGAAACATCGGCCAGCTGCCTCTTGCACACCCCCTACCGGGGATGTGCCCGCAACCAATGTACATGCCCTTGACCGGAATCGAACCTGTCACCTTTCAGTACGCAGACCGACGCTCTACCACTGAGCCAAACCGGTTTCGGTGAAATTAGGATTTCTTATGATTCCCCAACCCAGTAGAATATAAAATATATATTGTGTAGAAATCCAGTGTTCTGGGCTAACAGATGCTTTAGTCTAATATGGCACATTTGCCCAGAGATACATAAACCAGAAGTGGTCTAATTTATTTCTTATCTTTGAATGCACCAGTCCTGATTTTTCTTCATTCAGTGATCTGAAGATTGGAGATTGTATAAGGGCTGCCTAGATTCGTGAAAAATTGTTAAATTGAACTGATTTGCAATGAAGTAAATGGTAGAGAGAATTAAACACAGTTTTAGGGCATGAACACTCATGAGCACTAAGATATACAGATTCATCTTTCTTGACACCAGTATCTCTGTAGATACTTGCTGATGTTATAGCCTTGAACAAACTTGGGACATCAATACAGCAGGGAGCAGATGGATTGGGCAGCCCTGGGTAATTTGGAGTTATGGAATTTTGAGTTTCATGGTAATAGACTCCATGGAATTGGGATTCAATATGTTGAACTCAATGAGATACCAGGCTCATCCCAGCAAGAGCATACGGTGCCTATTGTTCCAGGGTGAAGATTGAGGGGTGGTGTTGTACGGCCAGAGAATGAGAGAAAGAAGTAGCCACACACACTGCATCATAATACTGTGAGAATGTCACATAATCATATTTTCAGAGTAAGAAATGTCGGCTTACCATTCAAATCAATCAAGGTGACTATTTCATATGCTGATAGGCAATTGTTGGAGTTCCTAAATGTCCCCCACAGTTTCCCATCACTCTTAGCCAATGAAGGCTTTCCAAGAATCTGATGCAAATTCTAGTCTATAGCATCCTCTCCCTCCCCACAAAGCCAGTGCATTTAAAAGGATTCAGCAGATCAATTTGAAATTTTCAAAACAGTAAAATTTCAAATATTATTTTTAGAGAAAATTATCTCGAAATGACTCCTCAAAATCCATTTGAGGATATAAAAAGGATGCACCAGCTTTCCTTGTTTGGTACCACAACTTTACTGTTGTGAAATGTCATCTTTTTCTGTGATAAATTTTCTTGGCCTGTTTTTGATGTGATGTTAATGGGATATTTCCAGAATTCCACATCTGTCCCCAAGCTACAAAGAAATATTTATAACCATCAGTTTGTAGACCTTCTTATTATAGGAATTTTAAATATAGACTCTAAATATTCTACATCTTTTAAAACCATTGATTGCCATTGATCAAATAGAACTAAACTGCTTTTGAGTCTCTTTGGATCCCTTGCATAAATACATATTGAGGTGCTGTTTTAAATGTCCATTAGATCTTAACATTTCTCTTTAGAGCCATTACCATTTATCATATGGCTGTAAATATAGATTCAAGGATGTTTAAAACACACATTATTTACCCAGCAAGGCTTAATGGCTCCAATAGATGCATTAGAATTCATTTATAACTCCTCTCCAAGAATACATAGTGAACACCTCCCATATATGAATTTTATTTTATACCAAGGGATGAGATTATGCTACCGAGTAATTTACACAATGTTTTAAATAAAAAATACTTTTCAAAGCATGAATATTCAACAATTTTGTGACTTTGTAAAAGTAATTTGTTTGGGGTAGTGCTTTTGTAGAAGTAGCCAGCCACGGTTTTACTGAAGCACTTTTAAAACAAAAAGAGAATTCCATTTTTAAATTTATCTTTATTATTGAAAATATTACAGATATCCCTTTTTTTCCTCCCCATTGACCTCCTCTACCCCAACCCCATGCCCAAGGCCTTTTTTGCACTATTATCTGTGACCACGGGTTATGCATATGTGCGTCTAAGTTCTTTGGTTAATCTCTTCCTGCAAAATGGAATGCTTCACAAATTTGCATGTCATTCTTATGAAGGGGCCATGCTAATCTTCTCTGCATGTTCAATTTTAGAATTTGTGCTGCCAAAGCCAGTACAAAAGGGGAGAATTCTTTACCTTTCAAGTAAAACACAGATTAAATTTTCTATTTTTATTAATATTTATTTCAAAGTTAACCTACATATTGGTTAAAATAATTATTTCAGAAGACCTAATGATTACTGGAACAGAACAAGTAGCCTAGGCACCTTCTTCACATGCATAGAACTTGACGACAGAGGTAGCATATAAACCAGTGAAGGAAAGAATGGGCTAGTCAATAAGTGATGCCAGGATAACTAGTTACCCACAAGGACATCATTAGACCCTTACCTTACACAGGTCCCCAGATAGTTTCCACGTGGATTAAAGAATTAAATGTGAAAATGAAAAACTTTTTTAAAAAATTTAAGAGAAATATCAGAGACTATTTTATGACTTCTGGGTAGGGAGAGATTTCTTAATCTACCTCATCAACTTTCAAGGCAGAGATAGATAAATCCGGATATATTAAATATGCATAATACCTATATAAAAATATATCACAAACCAAGTAGAAAGACAATCTAGAAAAATATTGTAAATGTATCTTACAACAAAGGATTAGTGTTCTGAGTATATAGATAATTTCTTCCTATTACCAAGAAAAAAACAACACAATGAAAAGTGAGTAAAGGGTACAAGTAGAATAATCACAAAGAAGGAAACTCAAATATCTGACCAACATATGAAAAGATGCTTTCTCCCTTCCTGATGACTAGGTCTAGGCAGAATGAAGCAAAGCAATGCCATTTTACCTTATCAAGTATGCAAAATTTAATATGTTTGAGAATGCCAACAGTTGGAAAGATTATGAAGCAACAGCAACTCTCATGTATGGCTGGTAGAAATTTTAATTAATATCACTGCTTTAGATGTAATATGTTGGCAAGAACAACCCTTACACATGTGTATTAACACACAAGTAGATTTATATGGCTACTCATAATTGTTTACTAGGATAATAGTGAGTATTTGGAAACAGCCAAGTCTCCATTAATGGAAGGATTAATAAATACATTGTAGAATAGTCATAAAAAGCAAATCTCATTTGGCTAAATATACTAAATACTGAAACAAACAAATATCTGAAATGGAGTAAAGCAACATATATCAAACAAATATTGTTGAAGGAAATATTGGCAAACTGGTCAGTTACAGTTTGAAAACATGCTAAATATTACCATGAATGCTATGGATTTATCCCTATAAAAGGAAAAATAAAGCATTCAAGGGAATGAAACACCAACCTCATGCTAGCCTTTCAATTATGGATGGACCAAAGACAATGGATGAGAGAGGTACATTGGGTTCTTCCATTGTATTTCACTTGTTTGAATTTTTTTTAATGTTAACATTTTTTTTATTTGGAAAATATCTAGAGCAAATATGAAATAATACTGAATTTGATAAAGCTAGGTGTACTTGGATGTTTATTATGTTATTATCTAATTTTCAATTCTTGAAATATTTGTATTTAAAATTTAAAAAAGTACAGAATAGTTTACTTTCCAACTCTTTTCCATGCCTTGTATCACTCCCCAGAGGCAACATTATTAACCACCTTCAGCTATTCCTTCTAGCAATTACTGCTGTGTCTCTAGTTAAGGTAAAAATTCTACTAATTGAAACATTATCTATCCCCCAGGATGAAGGTTAATGATTGTGCTCACTTATACCACTTACCACCTTTCCTCCACAGTTTTAAAATATAGTTATATCAAGATGTTCAATTTCTCTATTGGCTTGCATTAACTTTTAAGAAACGTGTTATACTTAAATCTTAATTTCTTGTTCCATCAGGTATAGATAGCTTCTTGCTCCTTTTATTTCTAAGATGGGTTCCTCTTCCCACTCTCCACCCTTTTGCCTCTGAGTTGTTTTCTTTTGTGCTTTTACATTATTCAGATCAATAACATCTACATTCTATTCCATAATCATAATTAAATTTTCTGGACTCTGAGCTAATTCTAAAAGATCAAAATCAATGAGTAATATTTATATTATTGTGATTATTTAATGTGGGTTAAAATAGATCCAAGCAGTGAATCATAGTTTTCCTTCTCAGATTGCTTTTCCTGGAAATTTTAATTGCCTTTATTTCTTGAATTACACACCATTATTATTTCCTTGAGTTGTTCAAATGTTCCATAATTTCAAGCATTCCATTTGTGAGGCTGATGTGATTAGGAAAGATTTTTTTTAAAAAAGTAGTAATGAATCTGGACAGATAACTAAATTACCTCACAGAAGTCAAAAGCCTAGGAGAAAGAAACTATACTTGAAAGCATCACCCATCATCATGAAATGACATATTAAAATTATTCTTTTTTAATCTTTGGCATTATATTAAACTGGGGTTTAAAAATTTTTCAAAAGAAATAACAACCAAGTGTGCAACATAACTTCTCTCTCTAGCATTAACCAAGACAGTGTACTTGATCTGGACTCATCACCAAATCGTCTTCCTGACATGTCACTGAGTAATTTCAATTAATATTTAATCCAAACTGATTGCAATGATATCTTTGTGTCAGTCTGTCTATGTGTATCATAGTTTTATGTTACTGCATTAGAAATTATCACAAGTTTAGCTCAGAGCTCTGTTAGGCAGAAGTCTGGGTGGATGTAGGTTCTATGTGCAGGGGCTCACAAGACCAAAATCAAGGTGTGAACCAGGCTGGATTGTTACCTAGAACCTCTGAGAAAGAATCTGATTCCAAAGTAACTCAGAAGATCAACAGAATTCTGTTTCCAGTGGTTTTAGGAAGGAAGCACCATTGCCGGTTGTCAGCTAGGGGTTACTATCTGTTCCTTGCAGCCATTTGCATTCTGCTCATGTTACCCACTTCATCCTCAACCTTCAAATGTATACTCTTCTGCTAGGAGCTGCAGAAAGCTCTCTGCTTTAGACAGTTTATGTGATTAGATTAAACCCGGGTGGGACATTAAGTACATCTGTAAAATCCCTTAAAGCAGCACCTAAGTTAGTGCTCAAGTGAATAACCAAGGTAGGGGAATCTTGGGGGTGGGGGCATCTTTAGAATTTTGTCTACAACTCTTTTATCACCTTCCTTCCTTCCCTCTTTCCTCCCTTCATTCCTCTTTCCTATCTACCTATCTACCTTCCAAATCTAGCCATCACCTATCTGACTAGCATCTATCTAGCTTTCCATGTAAATATATGCCTATCTCTTTGCCATTTTATTTCTGTTCTTATTCCAGAAAGGACATGGATGGTTCAGACTTTTCAAACACAGCATATAATAAAAACTCAAGTGAAAAGAAGAAGAAAAATATGGGTAAAAATAGCAAATTCTCTTGACCCTTTAGTGTGGGTAAGTGGGCCAAGTAGAAGAGCAAGTAAATGTTAATCACAAAGATAGTGAACTGACGCCATACTGTAACAGAAGAACGCCTGGTGTCACTTTCCTTCATCCGCTGAGCCCGACTTCTGGATCCAACAGCAAAATCCAAAGTCTATTCCAAAGCATGGAGCTCTGGTGGGGAATTAGAAGCTGAACAGCATAGGAATATCTAGTTCTTTATGTGTGGGATGTCATTGAATATCCAGGAGTAAACTGTAAGCAGTGTACATCACTCAATTTTTGAGTCCATAAATCTGAAAAACTTGTAATCAAGAAAGAGAGAGTGCAGTTTAATAGAGTAGGGATGATAGGTAAACAGACATTTGGTCCTGTCCAAAATATCCACAGAGACATTTAGTCTATGCCAAATGGTTCTACGCATTTGGTTCTGTCAAAGACATCCACGGGTTCAAAGCATCCCAGGGTTCAAAATTACTTATGATTTTCACTTCTAGGACTAATACAATGAAATTACTATCATGTTTTATTCAGTAATTGTGGTGTGGCTGTATTGCCAATAATAACTCTGTTTGCCTCGGTAGCCTACTGGTAATGGCACATGATCAAGGACACGTTGGCATGGACCAAATGTCTCCATGTATGCTTTGGATAGTGCTAAATACCAAGGACCTTTTGTAATGGACCAGGTGGACATTTTGGACAGGACCGAATAGCCTACAAGGGCGACACATGTGTGGCAGATCAAGTTTCTGCTGTCCAATTGCATGAAGCAAATTTCTAACAATGCGTACTATGGACTAGTGTTTAGGTAGCAAAATGGGAGTGCACTGGCCCTTCTACAAGTGACAGATTACGCTTCCAGGGGGAGCAAGTACTGCAGAGAATAAAGTGTCTAGTCCACATGAGTGTGAAGTACCATATTTCTCAGGCTTTTTTTCCCCAGATTTTTTTCCTTCCTAATACTTTTTGAGAGTATACCCCATTCTACATGTTTTTACATAGAAAATGGCACTTAATGTGTTCTGCAGCGTAATGAAAGAAAGAGACAAAGAAGGATATGTAGCATAACACATGGCTATTAGTTATTAAATCTTGAGCAAGATGCCTTTCACATTTCATTTAATCCTCAATGCTTCTTGAGGTAGGCCATATTGCTTTCATTTCAATGAGCGAGGAATCACTGGCATCCCACTATAGTGGTGGATTTGGACTTAACTCTGGTGTGTGTCCCCCAGGACTTCTGATGGGAAGGTGTCAGAAAGAGGATCTCAAGAGAAGTGCTTTAGAGGTTCCACATCTGTGGGTCAAATTTCATAATTGAATGCATCATTTAGCTGTATGCTGTTTAGTTTTCCTTCTTTCCTCTCCCCTTTTGTGCTTAATTTATTAAAATAGTTACTGTATAATTTATTTTCATAAGCTATAAAAAATTACTAAATGGTTAAAATAGACTTGCAGGCCTAACTTAAATGGGGTGGGAAGGGCTGAGGGTGGGTTGGGCTAAGATGTTTTGATATAAACAAAAAAAAATGCACTTTGGGTGTGTTTTGGTATTTTTCTGAGGCTAGAGGGGGTGGGTTGGGATGTCCCTGTGGACTAGTTGTAGATTAGTTCCAGAATGGGTTGTCTATATATATTGTATTAATAGGCATGGTTGACTCTTATAAAGGGATGTTAGTAGCTGCTGCAGGTCCTGTTTGCAACCCCATGTACAATTCCCAGTTTTTTGTAAGTGTCAGTACGGGAAACATTTGACTCTTGTGTTTGTATCTCCTTTTTATGGTTGCTGTACTGACCCATGTCTTTTTGGGGAGGAGTGAAAAGAGATTTGAAATAAAAATGTTTAAAAATTAAAAAAATAGGGTGGTCCCCATCTCAGGTTCCACCTCCCTCTTCCCAGCCTTCCACACTCAACCTGCCATTCAATCCGGAGGTTTTATAAATCCCTAGTCTTGGTCAGCTTCCTAGCCACCACATATTCACATAGCACCCTATAGCATTTATTACAATAACTAAAGGCCCATTGCATGAAATTCATGCACTGGGGAAGGGGGGAAAGGGGGGTTCCCTCAACCCAGCCTGCTCCCTCTCCAATCTGGGACCCCTCGAGGGATGTCTGACTGCTCGTTTAGACCCCATCTCAGTGGGATCGGGCCTAAATGGGCAGTCTGACATCCCTCTCATAATCCAGGTCTGCTGGCTCCCAACTGCTTGCCTGCCTGCCTTCCTGATTGCCCCTAACTGCTTCTGCCTGTCAGCCTGATCACTCCCTAACCACTCCCCTAACAGCCTGATTGATGCCTAACTACTCCCCTGCCAGCCTGATTGCTCCTAACTGCCCTCCCCTACAGGCCTGGTCACCCTTAACTGCCCTTCCCTGAAGGCTTGGTCACTCCTAACTGCCCTTCCTTGAAGGGCTGGTCATGCTAACTGCCCTTCCCTGGAGGCCTGGTCACCCCCAACTTCCCTCCCTTGCAAGCCTGGTGCCTCCCAACTGCCCTCCCCTGCTGACCTGATCCCTCCCAACTGCCCTCCCCTGCTGGCCATCTTGTGGTGGCCATCTTGTGTCCACATGGGGCAGCCATCTTAGACCACATGGAGCCATATTGTATGTTGGAGTGACAGTCAATTTGCATATTACTCTTTTATTAGATAGGACTGAGGTCTGATGCATGTGTGGGAGCCAGCTGGTTTGCCCTGAAGGGTATCCTGGATTAGGGTGGGGTTCCTGTAGGGTGTGGGGTGGCCTGAGCAAGGCACCTGTAGTGGTTTGCACGCCGGCCATGCCCCCCAGTGACCCAAACGGAGGTCCTGGTATCAGGGACTTACTTATTTTCTATAATTGAAACTTTGTAACCTGTGCCAGCCAGGATGTACAGGAAGCTCGGCATCCTTTATTGCCAGAGAAACCCAAGCCTCCTGTTTGCTCTGTGGCCGCAGCCATCTTGGTTGGGTTAATTTGCATGGCCGCTCCTGATTCGCTGGTGAGCATGGCTTGTGGGTGTGGCAGAGTGATGGTTAATTTGAATATTACTGTTTTATTAGCTAGGATTATTAAAAAGTGGTTTGTGTCATTAATTTTGTTTAGTGTCTATCTCCTTTGCCAGATTTAAATTCCACCAGAAAGACAAAGATAGTTTCTCACCATTATACCTCTAGTCATTATATGACTCTTTGAACCTACAAATAAGTTTCAGGTTAGATCATTTTTGTGGAGACCTCAGATCAAAGTTTTCCTTATGCTTCTATTTAATCGAAGAGTACCTTGAAATTATAAGACATGCTGTCATGCTGTTAAGGAATTATTCCCTACTGTGATTTCTCTTTGACATTAATCAAGATTTTTTTTACAAATATATTATGTAACCAGTAACAAAAAAGGAGGGATCAAAAAAATAAATTGGATGCTGACTTCTATAACTACCAATTTCAAATTTTAGGGTTCATATAAATAGCTGTACAGTTTGGTGATTTACTGTACAAAATAAATATTGTAACCCTGAATTTATGACATTTACTTAGCTTCATAAAAATACCTCTTTAATCTTGTTTTACATAGGGAGATGTAATAAGAGATTTAATTTGAAAAATAAAAAGAATTGAATAACAACTGATATAACTTCAAAAAAAATAATGGTGGACACAGAAGAGGTTCTGGTTAAATTGTGTTAAATGGAAGAATGAGTGAGTGCTACATTTGGTTTTACGGACTGAATGTGCCCCCTCCAAAATGTAAACGATGAAATCCTACCCTTCAATGTGATGGTATTAGGAAGTGGAGTCGTTGGGAGGTTATTAGGGTTAGATGAGGTCATGAGGGTAGAGTCCTCAGAAATGGGTTTGGTGCCCTTACAAGAGACAAGAGAGAGCTTGCTTCCTCTCTGCTTCCCACCATATGAGGATACAATGAGAAGTCAGCAGTCTGCAACCCAAAGGAAGATCCCCTACCAGATCTGACCATCATCTCAAGCTTTAATATCCAAATCTGTGAGAATACATTTATGTTGTTGACAAACTACCCAGTCTATGGTACTTTGGTGCAGCAGACCAAACTGATGCAGACATTTTGGAAATGCCTACACATTAGTCCTTGTGTGGCTACTACTTCCACGTTACTCATCAGCCATCTCTGTCTTCCTTTCTCTTTAATTTTTATCCCTTTCTCTCCTTCCAGCTACATCTTTCTTTAAATAGTGAAGCTTTTTTAGTAAAAAGATTTGGTAAAGGTTCACCTTTAAAAAGAAACGTGTTACTTTAAGAAATAGCCCAGACATATACCACCTAAATTTCTCTATAAAAATCTTTTCTATAAAAATGGCAAATAAGAAGCTCCTATTTGAAGAAACCAGAAAATGTGAGAGCAATTTCCTTCTTGGTTTAAAGACAATAGAAAAAGCAACGGAGAGACTTTCCTTTTATGTTTTTTTTTTTTAATGTTTGTGTTTTGACTTTTAACATTATTAGGATTTTCATAAATATTTGAACCCTGTGGAAATAATCTCATCAACATTCTATTTCTAGGTCTATAAAGCAATTACATGCTGGAAAGTGCTATTTTATTGAAATAAAAAGGAGAGTATTAGTGATATGTGGTTTGTGGTTTATTAAAGCCAGCTTGCTTAGACTTTAAAATAAGTAATTGCCAACATAATTACTGGTTTACATTATGTGATCTGCACTCAGCTTTTCCCCTGAATCAGTCTTTCTACAGGTTTATGGTGCTCTTGCTTGCAGGAATAAAGTAAATGTAGTTGAATTATTCAGCATCTATGGTGTTCCCTATACTTGTGAGTCGGCCTTCCACAAAGTGGTCCAAGAGATTATGTGAGTTTAGTCCAGAACAAGAATACACACAGACTCTTGAAAGCCTTGAGATCCCAGTCTCTCTGATACTCTCAGAGCCTCTTCCTTCTCTCCTGTGTGCTGAAGATCTCACACCTTCCCAAACAGCCACATTGCTTCTTGACTCACAGAAGCACTCTCAAACCCTGGCTGACAAACTGGAAGGGTGTATCTTTGGGGCCCCAGATGCCAAAGGATCTGATTCATTGGTTTTTCCCTCTTCCTCCTCTGTCCAGTCTTCCACTCCAGACATTGATAAAAGTCATAGGGCTTCTGGAAGAGTCCTAGGTCACTTCCTAAGGTGTATATTGGTTCTAAGACCCAGTGGTCACTCATGTAAACTACCTTATATGAAATTTGGTTTATTCTACTTTTATTTCAGACAAGCAGATTATAAACTCTACATGACCACAGTTATCTCCTTCCCTTTTGTATTACTCATAGCAACTTGCATACAAGAGGTGGTGACGAAATATGGAAGGAGGGACTAATCTTGAAAGATGGGTCTGCATGGCTTGAAGCTGCCCCACCCCCCACCACCAAGAGAGATTAAGGGAGAGGCATGCATCCATCCTCATACCATCCTTAGGTTTGGCATTCTATTTATTTTGCCTCTTTGGAGTTTGTGGGATCAGGAACAAAAGGAACTAAGAGGGACCACTCCTATGTTCTCCCTAATTTATTTTCAGGTGAGCTAGTATAGTGTTCAGCTATGATAATTACCACTGAAGAACTCACTGATACCCTCTTTTGTTGCTATTTCATCATCCATTGTAGTTATCCTCATCCTGACATATTTATTAAAAGGCAACAAGTACTGTGAAAAAAAATTCTTCTATTGATGAAAAGCAATATAGAAATAAAGAAGGTTTTGTTTTGTTTATAATCCTCCTGTCTTGCGAGGCCTTTGGCTTCTAAGACGATGACATAGATGTACTTTGTAGAATTTTGAAGTTTGCTGCTCACATAGGAAATAGTGTATTGTGTCATTCTTATCGTGTGTTTAAGGGTGTCATTAAAAGAACAACTCACATTAGCACATCTTCATGTTCTTTCTTCATTGCATATATTTTGTTAAGAGCTCAATGAAAGACTATGTAATGATAATCCCTGCAGGAGCTGAAGAAAAACTATACAATTTATGAAATGACACATGGTGAGCTGATAGTGGAGACCTAGGAACTGTGAGTTACCAAGCAGACTCTGCAGAAAGTTTAACTTCTTCAAAACCTTCTCAAGGCTGATTGCAATATACCGAGGCTAATGATAATTCTTCTTGTTGAAGAACAAGGTGTTTATGTGTTTTTATGGTACATATCGCCTGAGTGCCAGGTGCTTAGACATATTATTTCAGAACAAGACACAGCATTTTTGTATCTTGATCTACTTAATGACCTTATATTTTCCTCTGCTGGTGATTTGTGTTCCAGTCAGGAGTCTTCAGGGATTAACCACACGTAAAGTGTTGTCTCTGAGGAAGATATTTCTACAACCAAATTGAACTAAGCTAATTAGAATATTAGCATAAATCACAATATTTATCTAATAATAATGTCTAAGGAATTTACATTCTGGGGAAATTTACAACATATTCTTTTTATGGAAGAAAATACATCTCAGGTCTTCATTTACTGAGCTAAAGGCAAATGAGCCAATATGGCCATGGACTAGTAATAAGATATTACACATTTATGAATTTTCAAGTCATCCCCATGTATTTTCACAGATATTACTTCATTGATTTTCATTAGAAAAAAATTTTATAGTCTACATTCCTTATCTGAACTCATAGGGTGAAACATATTTCTTAAATAAAAAGTTTCAGACTTTTGAAGGTAGTACTATATATGTATGCACTATATAATGCTACCTTCAAATATCATGTATTATATTGTATCCAGGGTTTGTACAGTTATCCCTGTAGTCAAGCTCATTAATATTACTGCAGTGAAACTTCTGAATAGTCACACAGAATAAGTTAAATAATAAAAACAAAGAATCTCACATCAGTTTAAATTAAGTTTTGCCAATAAATTATTTAGGAAGAAAATTGGTTTTTAGGAATTGGGGATTCTGAACTTATACAAACTAGATGTTAAAAACCTAGGTTTTCACTAACAGGCAAAAAAAATGTTCCATGGATATTACTTATTAATTTCATATTTAAAAAAACAAACACAAAATTATTAATAAGCTATTCTGTATGTGTGTGTTTTTTTAATACAATTTAAATAATTTTACTTGGGTCTCCCACCTCCTTTTTGTATCACATTTATGCTTTTCTTAAGATTATTTTCCCTCAGAGTCACAACTCTTATATTTCCCTTTTATTTATTTATTTATTTATTTAATCTTTATTGTTGAGATTATTACAGATATCCCTCTTTTTCCCCCACCTCCATAGCTTCCCTTCACCCAATTCCTACCCTACCCCAGGCCCTCCCCACCCTATTGTCTATGTCCATATGTAATGAGTGTATGCATACAAGATCTTTGTCTGATCTCTTCCTGCCCCCCCCCACACACACACACCTCCTTCCTTCTGAGAATTATCAATCTGTTCCATTTCCATGCTCATGAGTCATCCGTTTATTCTGTTCATCAGATTTTTTTATTCATTTAATTTTTAGATTCATTTGTTGATAGATGTGCACTTGTTGCCACTTTGTTATTCATATTTTTAAAATATATTTTATTGATTTTTTACAGAGAGGAAGGGAGAGGGATAGAGAGTTAGAAACATCGATGAGAAACATTGATCAGCTGCCTCCTGAACACACCCCACTGGGGACATGCCCACAAGCAAGGTACATGCCACTCACCAGAATCACACTCGGGACCCCTGAGTCCTCAGGCTGTCACTCTATCCACTTAGCCAAACTGGTTTTGGCTGTTATTCATATTTTTTATCTTTATAATTTTCTTCCTCTTCTTTAAGAATACCCTTCATCATTTCATATAATACTGGTTTGCTGGTAATCAACTCCTTTAGCTATTTCTTATCTGTGAAGCTCTTTTTCTGACCTTTCTGTAATTTACTTGAAACTTTAATTCTAAATGATAGCTTTGCTAGGTAGAATAATCTTGGTTGTGGGTTCTCGCTATTCATCACTTTGAATATTTCTTGCCACTTCCTTCTGGCCTGCATAGTTTATGTTGACAAACCAGCTGACATTCCTATGGGAACTCCCTTGTAGGTAATTAACTGTTTTTCTCTTACTGCTTTTAAGATTCTATCTTTGTCTTTAGCCCTTGTCATTTTAACTATGATGTGTTTTGGTGTGGTCTTCTTTGGGTTCCTCTTATTTGGAGTTCTCTGTGTTCCCTGGACTTGTAAGTCTAGACTGAGTGGCCAGATTATTATAATCTCTGAACACATAATAATGTGTTCACTGGCCACTCAGTTTATGTCCTATATAATAAAACGCTAATATGAAAATTGTCCCCTCAACCAGGAGTTTGACCAGGGGCAGGCCAGTCAACCTCCCATGTCCCCTCCCCCTGGCCAGGCTGGCTGGACCCCACCCATGCACAAATTCATGATTCAGGCCTCTAATATATAGAAGCCACTCAGTGTATTTCTTATACCAGGTAGGGGAAATTTTCTATAGTTACTTTTTTAAAATATGTCTTCAATATCTTGCTCTTTCTCTTTTCCTGGAACCCCCCATAATTTGGATGTTGTTATGCTTGAAGTTGTCCCAGAGGCTTCTTACAATATTTTCATTTTTTTTTAATTCTTTTTCCTTTTGCTCTTCTGGTTGAGTGTTTTTTTCTTCCTCATATTTCAAATCATTAATTTAATTCTTAGGATCCTCTAGTCCAGTGTTTCCAAAAGTGTTGTACGCGTACCCCCAGGGGTATGGGAAGAGTTTGGTGGGGGTATGAGTTGCACAGGAGTTTGGTGGGGATATGCACTGCACCGTGCTTAGCTGTGCCTAATTCTATGTTCTCATGAAGTCAAGACAGTCTTGCCGAAACCGGTTTGGCTCAGTGGTAGAGCGTCGGTCTGCGGACTGAAAGGTCCCGGGTTCGATTCCGGTCAAGGGCATGTACCTTGGTTGCGGGCGCACCCGCAGTAGGGGGTGTGCAAGAGGCAGCTGGTCGATGTTTCTCTCTCATCGACATTTCTAGCTCTCTATCTCTCTCCCTTCCTCTGAGTAAAATATTAATAATATATATATATATATATATATATATATATATAACTTTTACTTATATTTTATTATAATTTTATTTTTCGTTTATTATTATTTTGTGTATGTACCAAAAATAGAAAAAATAAATATATTTTGATTGTTATTAAAATAAATCCTTTTTTGTGACGAGGGGTACTCAGCATTATGAAAATTATAGAAGGGGTACATATTTGTCAAAAGTTTGGGAAGCACTGCTCTAGTCTACTGTTATATCCCTGTATATTATACTTTATTTCAGTCAGTGTATGCTTAATTTTTGACTGGTCCTTTTGCATTTTTTTTTTTTTGGCATTCTCACTAAGATCCTTGAAGGTCTCACTAAGTTCCTTGGAGGTTTCTAGAAGATTCTTCAGTAATCTTATAACTGTGGTTTTGAACTATCCAGTAGTTGGCTTTCTTCCATTTTTTAAATTTGTGACATGTTTCTTTGTCTCCACATTTTGGCTGCTTTCTTGTCTTTGTTTCTATGTATTGGATACAGCTGCCAAGTCTCCTTGAGTTGCTAGAGTGACCTTGTGTGATAGGTGTTCTACAGGACCCAGTGGCTCAGCCTCCCCAATAACCTCAGGTGGACACTCTAGCTGAACCCCTTTGTGGGCTGTGCGCACAGTCTTGTTGTAGTTGAACCTTGATTGCTGTTGGTGTCACTGGGAGGAGTTGACCTTCAGGCCAATTGGCTGTGGGGACCAGCTGTGACTACAATTTAGAGCAGCTGTGCAGGAGACACCCTTATGGAGCGGGACTTGCTCCAGTGGGCTTTGGTGCTCACTGAGTCTGCCCCTTGAGTGTGTTGCTTATGGATGTGAAGAGTTGCAATCTGGTATGGTCTCACACTGACTACTAGGTACACTGGCTCTTGGATCTCCAAGGAGGTGCAAAGTCAGCCACTACCTGGGACCACCCAGCAGGAGCTGCAGAGAGATCTGCAGATTCCTCCTCTTTGTATGGGGTTTGGAAGTGCCCAGACGAGGCTGAGCTGTGAAGGGAGGCAGGCTGATGCTGGTGCCTGGTCTTGGAGCTTTTATTGATAGGTTGAGGGCTCCCTGACCCAGCTGAAGCTTGTTTGATAGGTTTTTAGCCTGAGAAAGGAATGGCCATTTATACATAAAGGCCACTGTGCACAGCTTGAGTGGGGTTGTAAATTGGGTGGGGTCACAGGGAATCACCAGGGCTGAGCAAACAGAAATGGCTTCCAGACATCCCTCCAACCAGGGAAGTCCCAGCAGGGGAACAATGACCTCTGTGAGCACCTCTGTCTAGAAGAAAGCCACCCCCGAGTTCCTGCCCTTATGCCAGATAGTCCAGTTTCTCTTTGTGTGTGTGTCTTGGTCCCTCACAGCCTCACCAGGCACTGGAGCTCAGAGGAAGTGGGAACATGTAATTGCAGTTTGTGTGCCAGCCTTTTAAGAGGAGCAGCTGGGTCTCCAGGAGCCTCTGTGTCAATGAACCCCAATCTACACTGATTTTTTATAGCTCCTAGTTCTTGCTGTCCACAGGGACTTCTTTTCCCAGGTCTGGGGACCAGGGCTGGAGGTCTGGTGTGGGGCTGGGACTCCTTGCTTCTCCAAGTGGCCTTTGCAGAGATGATCTCCCTCCCGATTAAAAAAGCCACACATGTGGGTGCTAGACCAGCCCGTTCTGTGCCTCCACACCTCCTACCAATCTCAGTGTGCTTTCTTCTTTACTTCTCTAGTTGTAGGACTTCCATTCAGCCAGCTTTCCAGTGGTTCTGGATGACGGTTGTTCTGTATATTAGTTGTAATTTTGATGTGGTTGTGGGACGTGGCAGGTATAAGTGCTTCACCAACCACCATCTTGGTTCTCTTCTAAATTTCCCATTTTAAAAGTGAAACAATATGTATTTTGGAGCCAGATGTATCTACACTTTAATCCTACTGTGACTTTCTGTAATTTACTTGAAACTTTGATACCTCATTTCATTCATCTCTAAAGTGAAGATAATGGTATTTATCTTGTAGGATTTATTTGGGAGCAGAAAGAAAGATAGATAGACAGACAGACAGACACACAGATAGATAGATAAATAGATAGATAGATAGATAGATAGATAGATAGATAGATAGATAGATAGAAAGAAAGAAATAATTGCTATATATAGTACTTAGCCTAATGAAGTTTGTAGCAAAGTTTACCCAATGTTTCTGCTCCCCTCTTTTAGCTTAATGGCATAAGCTAATTTTTAGCTTAATTTTTAGCTGGTGCATGGTCACTATTAATGACAACTATGTCTCCCAACCTCCCGTAAAGCTGAGTATGGCCATGACTCAAAGTTGCAGACAATGAAATGAAAGCAGAAGTGCTGCCCTAGCTCGTTGGGCTATGTGGATAAAGCATCAGCCTGTGGACTAAAGGGTCCTGAGTTCCATTCTGGTCAAGGGTACATGCCCAGGTTGTTGGCTCAATCCCTAATGGGAGGCATGCAGGAAAAAGCCAATCAATGATTCTCTCTCATCATTGATGTTTCCATCTTTCTCTTTTCCCTCTTCCTTTCTCTCTGAAATAAGTAAAAATATATATTTTTTTAAAATAAAGCAGAAATGTTGGTTGCATCTGATTCTGTATTTCCTCATGAAAGAGAGAAGCCGAAGTCCATCTTGTGAAGCCCCTGTTATTTTGGATTTTTTCACACTTATAGCTGACTCTGTTTCTGATAAAGCTTTCAATATGTTGGTTTTCTTGAGCTGTCTTCATATCCACTTTTTATTGCCACTTATAAACTCTTTTTGCAGTTCTAAATCTTTCAGTTTTAGACATCTGGTTAATTCCTATGGTGCATTCACAACCCTCTATGGATAATTCCTCCCTATACCCTTGCCTGACAGTCAGTGCCTTCTTTCTCTGGACCTTTCAACATGACCTGGGTTTATCTAGTAGTTTGTATGTAAATCATTTTCCATAAAATTTCTGTTTCATCCTACTTTCATTTCCTTTAGCCTCTTAAAGATCTTTTTAGTGGTCTCATTTTGAATTCCTTTAATTCCTATTTTATAATCCTAGAACTCTTTTGATGTTTCCTTGTGAAATACTTTATTAGGCTTTCTTTTTACCTCCTTGTTCCCATTTTCTTTATCACATCTTTCCCCCCCTCTTTTTTTAGTCTTATTTTTCTCATTTTAGAAAACGTTTTATCTTCATTGCTTTATTCCCCTCTTGAGGTTACATTGGCCTCTTCCCAGAAGGTGGGACCACTTCAGAAGTGAAGCTTATATATCCTTCACAACACTCTGGAGAGATTAGGGCCAATAAAACGTAATGTACACATTTATATACACTTAAAACACACAAAACATTAGTATATATTGCCTGGGTACACAAAAATGTGGAAAAGGTAAGAAAAAAGGCACTGAATAGATACATGTCAACTTTAATAGTGATTACATGTAAGGAAGCAGCAAGGAAAATGAAGTAAGGTAGGTGTCTTTTGTTACAGCTATAATCTTTTAAGCAGCTTTATTGAGATATAACTGACATACAATAAACTATACATATTTAAAATGTACAATTTGATCAACTTGGACACATATAAGCACCATGAAACCATCACCACAATCAAGATAGTGAACTTGTCCTTTTGGTAATTCCTTCCATTGGCTCCCCTCCCATCCCCCCTCACCCACCTTCATCCAGGTAAACACTGATCATCTTTCTGTGACTATGGATTCATTTTGGAAATGGTTATACAAATGAAATTATAAAATATATACTCTTTTTTTGTCTGGCTTTTTTCACTGTGTATTATTTTGAGATTCATTCACATTTTGTGTGCATCAATAGTGTATTCATTTTTATCACTGAGTAAAATTTTATTGTATAGATAAACCATAATTGTTTTTCTGTCCACCTGTTGGTAGGTAATTTGGTTGTTTCTAGTTTAGGGATATTATAAATAACGCTCCCAGAATCAGTTTTTGCAAGCCATGAATGAACTTTTTGTGTGTGTGAGAGAGAGAGAAATTTGTTTTTCCAATTGTTCATGCATTTATTGGTTGACTCTTCTATGTGCCCTGACTGGGGATCAAACTCTCAACCTTGATGTATTGGGATGATGCTGGAACTGAGTTACCTGGCCATGGCTGAACATGTGTTTTGATTACTCTTGAATAAATACCTGGGAATGGCATGCTGGATCACATCATAGGCGTAGGTTAAACTTTTTCAGAAACTGCCAAACTGTCTCCCAAAGCTGCTGTACCACTTTATGTTCCAAAGAGTAGTGCTTGAGATTTTCACTTACTCCACATTGACCCCAACTTTTGGTAAAGAATCTTTTCAAATCTTTTGCCTATTATTTTTCTTTACTGTTATTTGTTTCCTTGATATTGAGTTTTAGAAAATCTTTATATATTTTGTATACAAATCCTGTTAGATGTGGGATTTTTTAAAGACATTCTCCCAATATTTGGTTTATCTTTCAATTCTCTGTTCAGTATCTTGAAGAGCATAACTTTAAATTTTGAGTAAAATATATTATTTTTAATATTTTATGGATTGTGATTTGGGTGTCATATTTGTAAAATCATTATTATGGCCACAAAGATTTTCTCCTATTTATTTTTTTCTGTTAGTTTTTGAGTTTAAGGTTTTAACATTTAGAATTATGATCCATTTCAAGTTAATCAGAAAATAATAATAAATCCTGTCTCTGTGTTATTTAGATAGTTTCTATTGCTATATCTTCTAATTTACTAATCTTTTCTTGCAATCTCTAATTTGTGGTTAATCCTACCCAATATATTTTTTTACCAGTGGTTAGTCCCACCTAGTAGATTGTTGTTTTCATGTCTAAAAGCTCATCTTGTATTATTTATATATTTGCAATGTCTCAGATTAAGTTTTTTTTTTTAACATGTTGAGTATAGTTTAGTAATTGTTTAGTATTCTTTTTAAAAAAGTATATTTTATTGATATTTTACTGAGAGGAAGGGAGAGAGATAGAGAGCTAGAAACGTCGATGAGAGAGAAACATCAACCAGCTGCCTCTTGCACACCCCCTACCAGGGATGTGCCCACAACCAATGTACATGCCCTTGGCTGGAATCGAACCCGGGACCTTTCAGTCCGCAGATGGAGGCTCTATCACTGAGCCAAACCAGTTTCAGCTGTTTAGTATTCTTGTATGCTAATTCTAATATCTTGGTCAGTATTGGATCTGTTTTGATTGGTTTTTCTCCTCATTATGGATGATATTTTCTCACTTCTTTGCATGCCTGGTAATTTTGGGGTAGCATCCAAGCATTGTAACTTTTAATTTGTTGGGTTCTGGTCTTCCTATAAATACTATTAAATTTTATACTTGGATACAGTTAATTTACCTGGAAATGAATTCTTGCATCTAAAAATTTTTAGGTAGGACTAGAAAATAGTTTTTAGTCAGTAGCCCGTAATTTTGAGATTATCTATCTAGTATAACCAATGAGAACTGGCACAATCCCCAGCCCTGAGTGAGAAGCCAAGTAATGTTCCCTCTAATTTATTAGGGTGGTTTCCTCCTTATTCTTGGACATTTTTCTTACATGTATTGTTCTCTCCACAACTCCAGTTACACTGATTTTAATTGTCTATTTTCTTATCTGTCTCCACCATTGATTATAAAATTGTAGAACTTGTTAAAGGCAAGGCCAGTGGCCTACTAGGACACAGCCTGGCAAAATGTCCCCACTCAATAAATACTTGTTGAATAAATGAGTAAAAGAAAGTAGGAATGGCAAAGTATACTTTTATTATTATATAAATTCAAAAGAGAGATTATTTCCAATTGGTGCTCAATAAACATATTGAAAGAATTAAAGAAGCCCAATATTATATTCATGTACCTAATTTGTATCAGGCCCATGTCTACACTTCAGGATTCAGGTATTTTAGTTTAGGGCACTTTCCATGGATCATTTTGTGTTCCTGAAATATAGATAAAACAGAGAAATAACCTAGAATTGAGTTTAAACAGGAAATGCCTTAAGTATTTATTTAAAAACGTTTCTAATATTAATACTGTCTTCTCATAGAGTGGTTGCACAATGCTAAATATGAATTTAATAGTGAGTCCTTTCAGTGTTATAGGGTCCAAGCCTCACCTTCTTTTTTGTCACCATGCTCACAGTTCTATATGCACAAATATTGAAAAACTTTATCTGGAAACCCAAGTGAGCATAGAACCTTCCCATAATCATGATTTTTAATCAACCATATCTGTCTCAACACATGAAAAATAATTGCACTCAAGAAAGAGCTGCAAGTTTTCTATTGTCTCTTGTTAAAAGGAGTATTTTCTAAAAATGGAGTTGGTGATCTTTATGTCAGAGGATTGTTATATGGTATATAAGAGAACATGTGCAAAAGGCCTGGTATACTTACAGTTGTTGCCAAATAAAAGCTAGTTCTGCTTAAAGAAAAGTACTTTGTACCATTCGGCTTACAACCAAACTCTAAAACAAAGTGGTAATGGTAAAGGAAATTACCTCCTTTTGGTGTAGGTGAGAAGGAGAGAGAGCAAAAGACCCAGACACTTGCTTAATATCAAATTGTGAGTTTTCATGTTTGGGTGAGCACTGAGAATCATCTCCAGGAGTATGCCCCGAGGGTCTGAGCCTCTCGTCATTGTCTAATCCAAGGACAAATTTATATAATACAATTAGTATATCTGCAAGCACAGGAATGGAAGAAAGAAAGGAAGAAGAAAGAAAGAAAGAAAGAAAGAAAGAAAGAAAGAAAGAAAGAAAGAAAGAAAGAAAGAAAGAAAGAAAGAAAGAAAGAAAGAAGAAGGAAGAAGGAGGAAGGAAGGAAGGAAGGAAGGAAGGAAGGAAGGAAGGAAGGAAGGAAGGAAGGAAAAAAGAAAGGAAGGAAGAAAGAAAGGAAGGAAGGAAGGAAGGAAGGAAGGAAGGAAGGAAGGAAGGAAGAAAGAAAGAAAGAAAGAAAGAAAGAAAGAAAGAAAGAAAGAAAGAAAGAAAGAAAGAAAGGAAGGAAGGAAGGAAGAAAGGAAGAAAGGAAGAAAGAAAGAAAGAAAGAAAGAAAGAAAGAAAGAAAGAAAGAAAGAAAGGAAGGAAGGAAGGAAGGAAGGAAGGAAGGAAGGAAGGAAGGAAGGAAGGAAGGAAGGAAGGAAGGAAGAAAGAAAGGAAGAAAGAAAGAAAGAAAGAAAGAGTTTTCTAGGTTCAATGTTAAAGACAATGGTGTGGGTGGGGATGAGGAGGGCATGTTTTCTCCAGGATGGTAAGTAGAACGCCACCCTGGGCTGGAATCCCAACCTCCAGAGGTGCTATAAGCGCAGTACCTTTACTGACTTAAAAACATACGGCAATCCTTGCACCCTCTCAGCTGTTACGGAGCCCTCAAAGGAGTAGCGAGAAAGCATGGGCCATTCTGTACCCTGAACTACAAACAGACGGAGCAGAATCTGCACGGCATGAGATTCTTCATTCAGTAAGCTTTCATTCTTGACTTCGGGTTTACTCTTTGTTTGAAGCTTTAAAAATGGTTTATACTCTCTGTGTTCACAGAATCACAAAATAAGTTTAGTCCATTTGGTTAGCAATTGGTTTTCCAACGTCCTCTTTATTTTCTCTCTATATATAACACATTGGTCCCTGGGTTTTTATTATTTTACCGGTTTCTCACACCTCTGGTACATGCTCAAGGCAATTAGATTTATTTGATTTAAAAAAAAAATCTTTATTCTTTATGTAGAATACGGCAGCTTTTAATATGGAGTTTCATTCAGTTAAATCCTTTCTGCAAGCCTGACCTTTATTTCTGGTTATTATTAGCCTTTGCACGTAGTATTATCTCTGTTTCACTGGTATGCTTGACAATTCCCCATTTAGTATCATCTAGACATTTCATTAATGTACATCTTCTTCCAGATTGCTAATAAAGTTGTAGCTCACACTGAACCTGGCATTCATTTCCATTACTCTCTTCTGGTCATCTTCTTGCAGCTCAAGATGCTATCCTTTATCAGAGTTTTATTTCCTTTCCAAAGATTCGCCAGCTACTTTCAAATTCTCCGGATATTGCTCAAACCCGGTCATTTTAAATTAATTTTGTGATTAGTGTTGCAGAATCTAGTAGACTGCCTTGCACATAATAAGCACTAGATAAACATTAGCAAAACTAAATTAAGTCACCAGGTCTGCCACGCGCTTTATTCAGTGTGTTCGGCTCTCTCCAGCCCTATAAAAAAAAAAAAAGAACATAAATCTTTCTTGTAACAGACTCGTTACAACAGCTTGTAGCTACTTTCTTGAATCCTTTTAAGTGCTGAAGGATGCTACATTTCTTTGGATAGTTTAGACACTGCCTTGATCCAGGTGCTAATATAGATAATAAGCAAGAAAGGAATCCACATGCTAAATATATATTCTATAGCAACTTCCATATTAATTAGTTTTAAAGATGTCCTTTTAATCCTACTAAATTCCTTATAGGATTTGCCACATCTTGTAATAAATTCATATTTACAGGAAGACCGGTGCCAATTATCATAGGACATAAGAGGACACCATTAAGAAGAAAAAGGATGGGGAGGGGAGGATTAAAAGTCCTAAATTATTTCAAGAGGGCAGAAGAGGGGAAAGAGTCTGTGCTTAGAAACCAGAATAAGGATAAATTCTGACTTTACTACTCATTAGATAAACGGCCTCAAGCAAGTTACATAACTGCCTCCAGACTCGGTTTCTTCAGTGATAGGGGAATACTATTTCATGAGTGAGATTCTGTGGATGTTTAAGTAAAGCCGTAGGCATACTCTTGGCATAGGATGGGCTCTGGACACAGTCCTAGGGCCCTTTCCCTAATCATAGGAAACAGTTCTCTTTGCCTCATTGCTCAAGTCAGAAAATTTGGAAGAGACCTGTGATTGGTCTCCTCTTCCACCTCCACACCCAAACAACACACAGCAAGTCCTGTGGCCACTTTTTTCCAGAATTCCTCCCCTCCACCCACGGCCTGAATCTCTGTGATAGGTTTTATGTCTCTGAAGCTCTTTCAGCCTAGCCCTCCTCCAGTTCCCCGCCTACAGAACAGAGAGATTTTACCTTTTCAAAGTGCCAATCACATCCTGCCGTTCCACTGCTTACACCTTGCAGGGGCATATTCCTGATCTGAAATAACATGCAACCCCCTTATTTACTTATGAGCTGCCTTCTTCCCTTAAACCACACACTCCACTCAGACAGGGACCAATCTGTCGTTTCAGCTGTACCCGGCAGACTCTGGCACATCGCCTAACACACAGTAGGCACAAATACTTGCTGGATGAATATTTGCACTCGGCACTGATTGCTGCAAGGGAAAAAGAGAGACTGCTTTCTCCCCAGCTTGGTGAGGGATTCTCCTCCTAGGTTAATGTGCTAAAGCAGACTGCTCACGGATGTCTAGCAGTGAGGAATGGTAAAACTATAATTGCTCCTACATTGCCCTCACCTTCATTATCCAGACACTGACATGTAATAATCATTTAGTTCTCGGGAAGGCAGTTCCTGTAGATTAAAGTAACTATTTGTTAAAGAGGAGGAGACTGAAATTAAAACAGAGAACCCTTTGATGAACATTACATTCAAATCATTAGAATTTCATATAGATATAATTGCTCCCTCGGAATAGATTAAAAACATACAGAGCATTTTAAATGACACTTTTCCATTGTGAAAGCGCAGTTGATTATAAGTTATGAGTGTTTTAAACCAGGCATGTTTTCTCTCCATCAATCAGTGTTATCTTTTGGCCATCTTCTTAATGCAATTATTTGCTCATGCAAAACTAAAATGAGCAATGCCTGAAGCAGCAGCAATGCAGAGAATGATCAAGTGACAGCACACCCACCATTTGATTCTCTTGCCAGGACACGGTGTCTGGAGAAATTTGTTTTTCTTCCTTCACACACACCCGTGTAGCTTCTGCTAATGGGGATTTTTTTTTTTCAGATGAGGAGTCATGAGTGCCTCTAAGCTTGGAGGTGCTAATCATTAGCACTTGAGAAGCATCTTGGAGAATAAACTCTGGCATTCTCCCTAACAGCTGAAGGTTGAGATGCTGCAGGGCTATTTTGGATGCTGGCTTTTGACATTTATATTCATTCAAATTAGGAACATAATACATTAAGTTGACAAAGAAAGTAAAGTCATCAGGCTTTCAATTGAGCAGTAGACTGCTCAGCTGGGTCCATTAGCCACAAAATTCTGATGTGCTATTTACCTGCATTTTTTCTTTTCTTTTCAGAGCCTAGGTTGATGTATGAAGAAAATCCCCTTTGGCAAAAAAAGCAAAGGAGCACAGAGAATTTTTAAAGCAATAAAACTTGGGCAAATTTGCCAAAGCTAAAATAGGACCCAAACCATTCTTTGATCAAATAACTCTCAGCCACACAACACAAAACTTACCTATATTCTGTATTAAAGGAAGACTCCAAAAAATCAAATATCCGACAAAGGAAAAAAGTCACAGGAGAGGCAAAGACATCCCTGGCAGGTGCAAACAAAAATGAAACTTTGACCACAATGTTACTGGGTGAATTTGAATGCAGGGCAAATCTAGACAAAAACAAAACAAACAAACAAACAAAAAAATGACACTTTCTAATGACATAAAGTACAACTCACAATGAAGCACTTACAAAGTGAGTATCTAGTCATTAAAAAGAGCATCAAGATTCATTATAAAAATCACCAGAAATAGAAGGCAAAATTGGAGACTTTAATTTATTTATTATAGTCATTAATAAACCAAGTGGACAAAAAATAATTAAGGGTAAAAAACCTAAATAACAATTTAAAAGATGGAATACATATTTGCAAAATTAATGGAATTGCAAAAATTAATGCATTGCTTATTAAAAAAAAAAAACTTCATCAAATTCCCCAAAGCCAAAATAAGAGCAAAAACATGCTTTGATCAAATACAATAAAAGGAGAAATTTCAAAATATAATTATATTTGAATCAACAAAACAGCCATATGGAAATTTCAAAATTTCTCTTAACTAGTCCTTAAGAAAATAAGGAAATAAAAACCCAAATAATAGAGCATCCAGAAGAGTTTGATGAAAGCATATGTGAGAACCTATAGCATACACCTAAAGTCATGTACCAAGAAGTAATAGCACTAAATAATTCACTAATATGCCAAAAATTTCAACTTCTAAGAACAGCAATAGAATAATTTTGAAGGATTAAAACATTGTAATGAATGGGAAAATAGAAACACTTTAAAATAATTAAATATCAAAGCTGATATAGTAAAAAAGGTCAATTAATAGCTGATTTAAACAGAGAAAGAGGAAAAAGCAAACTACAAAAAAATGACGACTACAAGTGCAGTAGAAATTAAAAGAATCATAAGAGATTATTTTATTCCACTCTATATAAATATAAGAAAGAATATAGATGAGGAGCATTTGTAGGAAATCAGAATATTTTTAAAAAGCCTATACAGATCAACTTTTATAAGAGATTATTTCAAATCATAATTCTACTGAAATGTTAAATAATAGATAACTGATGGAGCTCAAACTGTTTCAGATTACATTAGAGGAAAATTTGTATGATCCTATATAATAAAAACCTAATATGCTAAGTGTCTGGTCATCTGGTCAACTGTTAAACCAATCAAAGCGTAATATGCTAATGATATGCTAATGCAGTTCAACTGCTTGCTATGATGTGCACTGACCATCAGGGGGCAGATGCTCAGACCTGTAGGTTAGCTTGCTGCTGGGGTCTGGCTGATTGGGACTGAGTGAGCTGGCCTGACACGCCCTGGAGCCCTCCCGTGGTCCCTCCCAGATCATGCACTGGTGCGGTCTCTTGGCCTGTCCTGTGCCTTCTCATAATCCAGGCCCCCTTAGGGGATGTTAGCAATCTGGTTTTGACCCAATCTTTCAGGCCACTCCCTTCAGGAGGGAGCCAGATGCAGGGGTCAGGGCTGGTAAGTGCTGCTGTGGCAGTGTGAGCCTCTCAGGACAGGGACTGATTTGTTGAGAGCCCACAGCTGGCGCAGTGGGGCTGGGATTAGCAAAAGCAGCAGGTAGGAGCTGCAGGTAGCATTGGACTTTGGGTTTCAGCCCCATCCCTGCAGGCCACCCAAAGGGACCCCCCCTCCTGTGCACAAATTCGTGCACCGGGCCTCTAGTATTATTAATAAAGCTATTATTTCTAAGAGTGAATTGGTTTGTTTGCCTTTCTAGTTTCTAGAGGATTTAAATTTGCCTGCGGGCCCCAGGCCCCCTTCAGAGGCAGCAGTCACATCACTCCGATCTCTGCTTGTCCTGTCTTCTCTTCACATCCCCTTCTCTGACTCTCCTGCCTTCCTCCTTCACTTATAAGGATTACATGGGTAGCACCTGAATAATCCAGGATAAGTTCCTCATTTTAAGATCCTTAAATTAATCACGAAGTTCCTTTGCCATACAAAGCAATATAGTCACAGGTTTTGTGGATTAGGATGTGGGCATTTTTAGGAGGCCACTTTGCTGCCTCCCACATCATATTCCAAAGTTTGATATATTTGCTAGCACCATATGTTGGATAAGGATGGATCACTCAGACATGGTTACAGGTTGGCAACATCTTTATGCACAGCCATTTGGAACATCCATCAGATTGCAATTGCACATCCAGGAATTTTCCTTACAGATTCACCTGGACAGGGTAAAGATGATTGCATATACAAGGACACTCCCTGCAGCATTTTTATAACATCAAAAGAATTCAAAGTAAGTAAATCATGCTCAAAAAAAGAAGTGGTTAAATCGGCTATAGTACACTGGCAAAATAGGATATGCTGCAACCTTTCATGAAATGTACTTTTTTTTATATTGAGATGGAAAATATCTCCCAGATGCAGATCGTATGTCACTGTTTATAAGAGGAACTTGTTTTTAAACATTTGAGCATCTCTGAAGTCAGAAAGCGTTTTTCAAATAATGGTCTGTCATTGTTTAAATGGCAGAATATTTTTTTTAAATATATTTTATTGATTTTTTTACAGAGAGGAAGGGAGAGGGATAGAGAGCTAGAAACATTGATGAGAGAGAAACATCGATCAGCTGCCTCCTACACACCCCCTACTGGGGATGTACCTACAACCAAGGTACATGCCCTCGACCAGAATTGAACCTGGGACCTTTCAGTCCACAGGCTGACGCTCTATCCACTGAGACAAACCTGTTTTGGCTATTTTTTCCTTTTAAGAGTAAAATAATATTAGTTATGTCTTCTGGTCATTAAGAACTTAAATGTGATGGAACATCATCATTAAATGGGAAAAGAAGTCCAGATTAGTGTGCAACTGTGTGTCATGTATGCAACAAAATGAATATGTGTGAACACACATTTTCCCTCTTTATTAGGTCATTACCACAAATTCAAATAAGCTTTTTTATTTCTCCTATTAAAAGCACAAATCTCTTTTTGATACATTTTCTCCCTGCAATTATTACCCCTTTTCTTGGCTCTCTTTTATAGAAAAACTCTTCAAGAGACTTTATCTATACTAATTTTCTCCAGTTTCTCTTCTGCTTTTCACTCCTAAATCCATTCTAATTTGTTTTTGTCCCACTAATACTCTTCTCATCAATATTACTATTGACCCTCGTCTTGATAAATTGTTTAGCAGCATTAGACACAATTGTCATTCCCCCCTTCTTGAAATAGCTTTCTTCCCTTAACTTCCAGGGTACCTTACACTGGTTTTCCTCCTCCCCACTGTTGATCTTTCTCAGTCTTCTTGATTTTTCTTCCTTAACTCTTTCGTGACTAACTGTTGGAGGATCTTAGAGCTCCATCTTGTTCTCTTCTTCATGTACATTTACTTATGTGGGGTCTCCTCGAAACTCACAGCTTTAAATAACATCAATTTGCCTTTGACTCTTAATTATCTCCAGCCCAGATCTACTCCCTGATTTTATACTTGTATACCCTACTGTCTGTTTAGCATCTCCAATTCCGTGTTTAATAAACATCTCAAACCTCAGATATCTAAGACAGAACTTCTCATCTTCCCCCTAAAAAAATCTATTCCTCCTTCAGGCTTTCTATCTCTCCTCCATTCACTTGTTCTGGCTAAAATCCTTAAGACTCACTCTTGATCCGCTGCTTCCTGTACATCCCCCACTGGGGATAGATTCCATAACCTGAGCAAGGAACAAACTATGACCTCCTGGTTCATAGTTCGATGCTCAACCACTGAGACATGCCAGCTGGGGTTAAGAGAGTAAGAGTCACTCTTGATTCCCAAGTTCTTCTTGCAGCCCATATGCAAGCCTTAGTCTATTCTTGTTGATCCTGCCTTCAAAATATATTCAGAATCTGGCCTTTTCTCACCACTTCCATGGCTGACATCTTAGTCCACATCAACAGTCACCATTTATTATTGACTATATTTTTTTGCAATGAGCTTCTTTCTTGCTCTTCCAACTCTTGCTTCTTTTCTCAAGAAAGCATCCAGCAAAATATATGTCAGATCATGTCTCTGTTCACTCAGAAACCCTCCAGTAGCTCTCTGTTTCCTTCAGCATAGAAGCCAAGTTTCTCACAGTGGCAAATCTCAGCCTGATTTGGCCCACTGTGGACCTTCATCTCATTTCTCATTCTTTGCTCCCAAACTTACTCTTCCTGGATACTTTTTCTTGATAGACTCTGAACTCACTATCTCTCCTCCTTCAAGTCTGCTCAAATATGCTTTGTTCGTATGGCTTTTTCTGACCACCCTTAAGTTTTGTCACTCATTGCTATACCCTCTAGAAATTCCCTACTCACATTCCCTGTTTGAATTTTTTGGTAGTACCGCATTTTTCGCACCATAAGACGCACCCGACCATAAGACGCACCTGGTTTTTAGAGGAGAAAAATAGGAAAAAAAAATATTCTGAACCAAATAGTGTAATAAAATATATGAAAAAAAGAGGGACAACTAAAAGAAAAAGAGTGACAATTAAAAGAAAAAGAGTGACAATTGAAAGGAAAAGAGGGACAGAGGGAAAACAGGTTTTTTTTTTTTTTATTAGGAACAGTTTATTGGGAAAATGTAGTGTAGTGTAGTGTATGTGTATGACATTTTACCTCAGAAGCCGATGACTGGAGTGAGGGGCATGCGCACTGCTGTGTACTGTAACACCGCCTACTACATGCTATCCTCCAATAGCATACGGCGGTGACACAGTACAGCAGCATCGCGCCTTCCTGCACACATCGGCTTCCGTAAGGAAGGTGAGGGAGGACCCGCTGCCACTCTGCCAGTATCTCAGTGGACTACTGAGAAGCCTGGATACGGGGCGGGGGAGGGATGATGCAGACCCCAGGGACACGGAAGGTCCCGGGGGACCCGCTGCCGCTCTGCAACTCGGACCATAAGAAAGGCTGGCTGGTGGATGAACTCACCACTATTTGGTGAAGAAAAAGTGCGTCTTATGGTCCGAAAAATACGGTAATTATCATCTTCTAATAGACAATAAATTAGCATATCTATCTTATTTATTGTCTGTTTTTCCATACTAGAATGTACACTCCTTGAAGGCAAGGAAAATGACTCTTTGTTCACCATAGTTAATGCCTGACACATATTGAATGCTAAATAAGTATTTGTTAAGAGAGTTATTAATTTTGCATTTGGGCAAAGCACAGTTCTGGAAGGATACATAAGAGAATGGAGACAAAGGCTTCTCGAAGGAGGGCAACTGTATTTTTTTTGGGGGGGGGACAAAATGGGTAAGGTAAAAATGATTTTTATTCTATACATTTTTTCTTTAAATTTTACATATTTTTAAATATTGTTACATATTTTTAAAAATCAAATTAAACTGTTTAAAAATAGTTTTATTTTTTAAATTTATTAAGGTATTATCTGTGTATATAGCTTACCATTGCCCCCCCCCTCATAGATGCCCTCCCTCCCCAGTTTTGTGTCCATTGGTTGTTCTTATATGCATGCATACCAGTCCTTCCCATTGATCTCTTATCTCCCCCAGATCTCCCTACCCTCCCCCCCCCGCTGTCATTTGACAGTCTGCTTGTTGTTTTACTGTCACTATATCTATCTCTCTGTTCATTCGTTTATAATGTTCTTTAATATCCATAAATGAGTGAGGTCATGTAGTGTTTCTCTTTTTAAAAATAGTTTTAAAATAAAGGTAAAGGCTTTAATCTCAGCTATGAGTTGGGATGGAGTAACAGACTTTGAACCAAGAACATGAAATGTTCCATACCCTTTTGAGGCCTCCCAACACTGGTTTTGATCTTGGACATATCTCCACTAATCATATGGTACTTTAATATGTTAGTGGGAGGAACATGGGTGATATTCTCCATCCCTAGTTCATCCTTTCTTTTTCCAATGTTTCACTTTTTAAGAGAATTTGCAGAAAAGTGGTGTCCAGACGGACGGGGCTTTTGAGATCAAAGCCAAAATAGCTCTTGAGTGACAACAACAAGATCTCATCTTCTCCACTAAGGGGGAGACAGAGGCCAGCCTCAGGTCAGCAGATGGGTAGCTGCTCACAGAATGGACTGACTCAGTATTTCTGGCAATATCACAGGGGCAGAAAAAAAATAATAGATTAAGCAAGTGCCAGATACCAGCTAGCACATAGTTGTGGAAAGTTCGAAGTAGCAATTATGCTGTTGCTAAGCAAAGGGGCTTCATTAGCATTAAGCATTGTCCTCTTCAACTGAAATATAAAGCCACAAAGGAAAACAATCTATTCTTCATTATTTTTAAAAGTAATGCTCTGTATGGAAAATAATGTACCACCAGAAATATGTCTTCTAGAAAAGTGTATAATTGACTGCCATTATGTAGCATTAAAATCTTGAAATTCTCTTGATGTTTATTATTTTTCAGAGCAACCTTTCCCCCATCTCAGAGAGTCCCTTGCTTTCTTACCTGACCTAATCTATTATGAGAGCTTCTCAGCCAGAGATGATTTGGAAAGAATCAACTTCTTGGTACAACTTTATAAGATTAAGTGGGTTGGATTTATATAAAGATAAAATGTGACCATGGTTATTATTATTTTTTGAGTAGCTTTTATGATGCACACCACACTATCAGGGCCTTGTCAGCTAGGATCTGAACTACTGGTTTACAGAAATGCAGCCTTCTATCTCCACCCATTCTCGTGCACCTGTCTACCTCACCTTGGTCAATATTTATGGATCACCATTGTGTGCAGAAATGAACTGGCAGACTATACCTGTGTGATTGTGCTTCATCTTCATTTGAGAGAATGCTTGTCAGAAATGTGAGTCTCCAGGCCTCCCCTGGGCTGTCAAACTCACCTGGTAATCCTGATGCTTACTACAATATGAGAACTACCGAGTGAGAGAATGGAAAGTAAATAGAAGAGCCGAAACCGGTTTGGCTCAGTGGATAGAGCGTCAGCCTGCGGACTGAAGGGTCCAGGGTTCGATTCTGGTCAAGGGCATGTACCTTGGTTGCGGGCACATCCTCAGTAGGGGGTGTGCAAGAGGCAGCTGATCGATGATTCTCTCTCATCGATGTTTCTAACTCTCTATCCCTCTCTCTTCCTCTCTGTAAAAAATCAATAAAATATTAAAAAAAAAGAAAGAAAGAAAGTAAATAGAAGAGCCCTAGCCGGGTAGCTCAGTGTGGTTCCATATACCAAAAGGGATGTGGGTTTGATTCCCAGTCAAGACACATACCTAGGTTGTGGGTTTGATCCCCCATTGGAGTCCACTCAAGAGGCAATGGATTGATGTTTCTCTCTCACATCAATGTTCCTCTATCTCTCTTTCCCTTCCTCTATCTCTCAAAATATCAATACAAAACATATCCTAGGGTGAGGATTAAAAAAATAAAAGAAGAAAAATAGATGAAGATAACATCTTTGAAATGTACAATATAGTCAGTGAAGACAAACTCCTTACATATAAAGCAATTTGGTTTTATTACCAAGAAATGTATTCACACATGAGTGGAAATCAACAAAGACCTGCTCATTGAGCACATGGCTGGCTGGTGGATGAACTCACCACAGACTCAGTATGGGAGCATGGTAGGTGTACCTGCATCTCTCCTACACTGCTCTGCCTTCTGTGTGGTCTTTGGTTTCACAAGGTTAACAAAATATCCCATGTCTCTGTAAGCAAGAGCAGGTTTTGTCACCTTTGAAGATATATCAGCAGCCCATAGAAAGAGGATGTATGAAGCCATCGCAGACAGTCCCTGACTTATGATGGTGTGACTTACGGTTTTTCGACTTTATGGTGGTGTGAAAGCAATACTCATTCAGTAGAAAGTGTACTTTGAATTTTGATCTTTTCCCTGGCTAGCAATACACAATATACTACTGTCTCATGATACTGAGCAATGGCAATGAGATGATTTTTTCCCAACTGTGGGCTGATGTAAGTGTTATGAACATGTGTAATATAGCTTAGGCTAAGCTCTGATGTTTAGTAAATTAGTGTTAAATGCATTTTCAACTTGTATTTTCAACTTACGGTGGGTTTATTGAGACATAACCCCATTATAAGCTGAGGAGCGTCTGTACTTTATAATGATGTTAAAAGTACAAAGGGCTTTGCTTACTCTGAACAAAGCCTAATTAAGTATACATGGCTACTGAATAGAAATAGAGAGTGTCATGTCTTAACCAGTGGCAGGGAGTGGAGAAGTGGAATTTTAATAAACTGAATCCAAATTATGGCAGAAAAGGAGAAAAATAAAGTAAGATCAGAATAAATAGGAACAATAAAAAAAGGTGATTAGAAATCATTTCAAATATATTGATAACCTCAGTAGGTATAGCAGGAATAAACTCTCTAAAATATAGCGATATGACTTGGGATAAAAGGAAATAGAAATTCAATACATTCTGTTCACAAGTGGCACACAGTGAAAACACAAGGACACATTAAGATTAAAGGTAAAGGAGGGGGAAAAGATATACCAGGAAGATATTAACAATCAATGCACTTGAGGCCACTACAGTCACAGTATTCTGTTACAAACAGCTGTAAGATTTCCAGTTTCCATACATTTTAAAGGAGTACATAATTAGATACCACAATTCTAGGTGCATGATATTTCAGCTGCATATTCAGGCTTCTCTTAAATTCTGTGATTATTTTTTCCCCTACAAAATGCCAATTTCTAAGTGAATTTTAATAAAATAGAGTTATATTACTATAATTGAGGTGTTAATTTCATTTTTCTTATTAAAGTGCTCTAGATGAAGACACATTCTATATGAATCATGTTTCAGTGGGAAATTGCATCCTGTTTTTTGCTATAGCTCATGAACTTGAGAGTCATGAAGCTGCAATCATATCCCCAATAAAATGTTAGTTGACGGAACGCTGAGGACTGGCAACTTCCCTGATAAAAAAAACTAGCTCAGATTGCCAAGGTTGGGTGGAGAAAGAATCTTTTCAGGAAATGACTTTTCTCTTATCCTCCATGCTTTATAGAGAAATGTGTCTGATTTTTTAGGGTGGTAATCCATTTTCTCATATGGCTGCAGTAATGAGTATGAGATCTCCAAGAAAACCTCCAATTCCTCCCATGTTTCATTGGAACCTTGCACGATCAGGTCTGACTTTATTAATCCTGGGGGAGTGGTAGGTTTCTTTATAGTCAAACCAGTGGTTAAGTTATGCCGTCTCAAGCCATTCTTTGTTCTGAGTTATTCATCAGGAGTCTCAAAAGAAAGTCATTAGATTTGGAAGAGGTGAAAAAAGGACTACTGTCGTTCAATTATTTTAAGAGAATCCATGTAATCCCTGTAGATAATGTAATTTATTTTTTAAGGGCCCTAAACCAAAATTTAAAAAATGAGTCAATATAAGTATAATCAGCAAAATTCATATTCCTAATATTTTTATCCCTCTCTCCCCAGCCACATACATTGTAAAAATAAGGTGTTCATTGGTCAAGTGACTCATTTGCAGTTAGATAGTCAGAAAAAATAGTTTTGGGATTGCAAAACTATGATTTGAACCTGGCTCTGACAGTTAACTCTGTAAGCAGCCTGGCTTCTCTGAACATTGGCTTTTTCATCCATAAAAATGCATAAGATAACTCTTAATTTGCTAGTTTATGATCATTAAATAAAATGATATGTGCACACACACACCCTTAAAAAAAGAGCAGAAAAGATGAGTGTGAAAAAAAGTTGCGAGGTTCAAAATGTGTCCTTTAAAAAATATTAATGGCCCTGACTGGGTTTGGCTCAGTGGGTAGAGCATCGGCCTTTGGACTGAAAGGTCCCATGTTTGATTCCAGTCAAGGACATGTACCTTGATTACGGGCACATCCTCAATAGGAGATGTGCAGGGGACAGCTGATTGATGTTTCTCTCCCATCAATGTTTCTAGCTCTCTATCCCTCTCCCTTCCTCTCTGTAAAAAATCAATAACATATATAAAATAAAATAAAATAAAATAAAATAAAATAAAATAAAATAAAATAAAAATATTGACCATATTATACAGTCACTGGGATGATCCTGATATTGACTCTCTCCAGCCTCTTTGGCAGTCTTTGAACCCAGCATTTCTACTGGGAGGGAAAACCTGTGAGATGACCCAGTGTTCCCTGGAGAACAAGGCCATTAAACACCCCCTATTTTTCTCTTGTCAAATTACTGCATACTGAATAAAATCCCATAATGACAGTGGAAATCCTGCTCAGTGAGTGACTGATCTTTTCATTCTTCCTGAAGTGGGGAGAGGATGACATGTTTCTTCACAGTTTTTCTGGAGCCCTTAGTTCTTGTATGGTGTCAGTTAAGACCCAAGTAAAGCTTGTGGTCTCGTCTTTGTTAGTTTGACAATAAGGGTGTTGTGAATTTGGAGATTTCAAGACAGCTCTCAGCTACAATATACATTTGGGGGTAGGAACCAATTTTTAAAGATTTATCAATCTGATGCTCAAAGAGGCATATCACAGGAAATGCTTGATACCTTACAACTCCTTTTCCTGGTCATGATTTATTGGTCCATGGAACTATAAATCATGCTTTCTGATAACCTCTTCTCTATCAGAATTAAGTGACTCCTTCTGTATGGCCAAGCTTGCTCCTTCTTTCTTTCTTTCTTTCTTTTTTTTTCTTTTTCTTCTTCTTTTATTTTTTTTTAAAATTTTCACTGAAAACCTTGTTTTGATCTGTCCCAACCTTGTACATGTCATTTTTCCTATTAACTCTCTCATTATCTGACAATGCTCATATAAAGAATATTTCTGTAAAAGTCATATATCATCTATTTAAAACAATTGAGTCCATAAGAAAATGCATAGATGTTAATATACAAGCCATATTATTGCTTGGAAACATAGTACAAATGAAATTATATCTTATTTTTATTTTTTTAAATCTTTTGGTAAAAAATATAATAATTTTCACTGGACTTGGAAAATATGAATTCAAGTTACAAGTGAGGTTGTAAACAATGTTTATTTTTTTTAAAGCCAAACTTTTAGATAATCATAAAGAAAGTAAGCATGTTTTTAAAAGCCCTGAAGGTAAACAATTGGAAACTAGAAGATTTTAAAGTAAATGATGGCGTAAATTCAGTAACACCACAAGGAGGGAAGAAATGATTTTCTATTTAGGATAGCAAACAAAGCTAAGTGATATTAATGGCTGCACAAGCAGGCTTCCCATTTGCACTTGCATGGGGGTGAGCTTAAGGACTGGCAGTTGCTCATATGAATTAAGTCTGGTAAGAACCGTATGAGTAAGTGTTTGACATTTTCAGTTGGAAAGAAACAGCTTGTCTTCAGTTCTGAAAAGATTTCTTTTGACAAACCAGATTTTTAATATCGACTGCATAAGCAAATCTGCAGTAATCAAGAGGGCAGAACTTTCTGAAGTGTCACAGTAGCCAAGATGAAAGAGGAAAAGGTGACCATATTTGCCCATCAAAACCAAAACTCTTGCCTGTATATTTGCAAGCATATTTCACATAAGCTCTTTCCATTCACTTGTGCTGTTTCACAATTCTTAAATCGAAAAAAAAAAGCAAGGAGAAAATGGTGACATATAAACCAGATTGTTTTCTATGTTATATCAACTTCACAAAAGAATCTGGTTTCTTTTTTTATTTTGTTTTGTTTTGTTTTGTTTTTAATGTATTTTATTGATTTTTTTTTTACAGAGAGGAAGGGAGAGAGATAGAGAGTTAGAAACATTGATGAGAGAAACATCGATCAGCTGCCTCCTGCACACCTCCTACTGGGGATGTGCCCACAACCAAGGTACATGCCCTTGACCAGAATCGAACCTGGGACCCTTCAGTCCACAGACTGATGCTCTATCCACTGAGCCAAACCAGTTAGGGCAAGAATCTGATTTCTTAATGATCAAATGTCTTACCTGGAAATTACTTGTGGAATGAATATTAGCCCCAACATTTATTATTGAAAACCTAATTAGTACCCAGAAAATTGTGTGATTCATTGAGGAATTGAAGGGCCATAGATAGGTTGCTTTGTTAAATACAAAAGATCACTCATGACATCTGAGTTCTACTTCTATCTCTACCACTATTCCTATGGCCTTTGCAAGATACCGACTTCCTGGTTTTTGTAGAAATGAGGACATTTAAATAAATATATTTTTATGCACCTTCTAGCTCAAACATTATAGCTTCAATTAACTGAACCTGCTTACAGACCTCCAGAAGAGAAAGTAGGAGAAGATGAAAAGGCAAAAAGAGAACAAAGTGCACAATACTTTGGTTGAACCGTGGTTGTGACAAAATGTCCTAGGCAGTGTCAAACCAAGTTGTTACAACAGTGACCCCTCATCTTGCTAGACATACATGCTTCCCTGTCCATTTAAAAGAGATGAATAAAGGCTCTCATGGAGCAAAATGTCGGAACTGAGCTGGAAACACATGTTTCGGAAATACACCGAAGTTGTGAAAGTAACCGTTAACAGTGAACTGACTTCAGCTTGATGGAAGAGGGCAAGGCCAACTTCTTTGTGGAAGGCAAAGAGTTTCCAGTATGAGCCAATTACAGTTTATGTATATTCAGTATCTCATAACTCATTTCGATGCATTAAGTTAGATCCCCAGTTTGCCCCACACTTGAGGTGGTTTTGATACGCACCCTGAGACTTCCAACTTTGACTCCAGTGCTGCTCGTGTTGCCATCTGGCTGTTGGCCATGATGGGGAAGCAGGCTTTCTCTGGAACCTTGCTTCCTGCTTGGCCTTGTTCCTGCTGCCTCACTTTCATCCTCAGGCTTTTCCATTGCTGCAGAAAGACAAAGCACAAGCAATGTGTTGGAACAGCCGTTTCTGGTCGGATTGTCCTTCCTCATAGACATAAATTGTCAGCTCTAGTTGAAAATAAAATAAAAAAATTAGAAAATAAAAAGATATAACTAGCCAATCAATTCCCAAGTATAGACCCAAGATATGCATTAGATTCATATAAGATGCAAAAAACTCCACTTGAAAATTATTCAGCCCCACTTCCACATTGAAAGAGAGAATGTATTTTTCTTTCCAAGACTAAGGGGAAGTAAGAGGACTAATTCGGGCACTTTTATATAATTATGTATCTAATGTTTAACATTATTTGATATAGTTCCAATTTTGCATTGAGGAATTGAAGGTTTAAAAAGGTTAAGTGACCTGTCTAAGTTCAAAGACTTAATACCTGGTAAAATTGAATTAAAACCCTTGACCTCAAAATGCTGTTTTTCTTCATCAGGCTATATTCCTTTTTGAAATCACAGAAAGTAAGAATTACCTTAGTTCCTCTTAAAATCAAAAGATCACAAAAGAATACAGAGGGAAAGATATACACAAGGAAGGTAGAGTGTAGTAACTATCTAGAATTAACTAGTTTAAACTAATTACTTCCAATAGTTTGGGTAAAATAATTTATACACTTGCTCAGTAATCAAATGTTATTTTTAAAATTCCATGTTCAGTCAAGATTACCCCTGAAATCCTAATCTAATTGATGGTATTATAGATTTGATTTATAAAGAGATTTTAGGAACCCACCTGTAAGGGAGTCATACGAATAGTCCTGCAAGATCTAACTTCATCCATTAAAAGTAAAAAGGTTCTTACGCCATGATTCTTGCCATGGTATTAATAGATGTTTTTGGTTTGATGTCAGTTGTTTGTCAAGGAATTATAATAATATTTTTCAAAAAAGCTTTGCTTTGACTTCCATTACACTGTGAGACTATTTTTTTCTCCCAACCTCCCTACCATCTGTCTTGATTCCACATTGGGAAATCTCCCTGATATTCCATCCAGAAGGGCTAAGTGAAATCAATATGGCAATGGCAGATTGCTGATGCAGTCCAGCTTTTAAGTGGGATGTTGTTATGATTAACAGTGGCCCAGCTCTTTACCTCTCTATTATCCCAATGCTGTTTCAGAACATTTCAGTCCCTCATCACACTTAATTAATTCTATATGCTTCCTAAAAATGCAGCATAAGGCTAAAATAAATGTGAAGAAAAAAAAGATCAATTATATTTAGCTCTCGGCAGAATTGAAATGGCATGGTTTTTCCCTTTTTTGTCTATTTTGAATAAAAACTGATCAATATATAAGAATACCATGTGTTTCAAAATAGTGGCAATGAAAATCATTAACAAGATCTATTCTTTTATGTGCCCTATGCTTAGCTAGATATTATGTAGAATACTCAGCTTATTTTCAATAATACCCCCCCCAAAAAAAGATAGAGTCTCTTAAAAACTTTATTCCACCTAATTATATTATGCAATCTGTCGCTGTTGATTTTCCATCATCCGGCTAGTAATGAATATGAGCATCTCCATAATTATTAGAGGATGGCGTTTTATAGTGTGGCAGTTCTGAATAATGACAAAGGTTCAACTGAAGTAGATGGAGACTCAGGGCCAGTGGGAACAGTGTGATTTAAAAAAAAATGGTGATGCTTGAGGGTTGCATGACTCATACACATATAGGAGTCTCAGGAACAAGGCGCTATATTCAGGAGGCACTTAATTATAAGTATCAGAAATTTTAACTAAGGCAAAAAACAAATTTGTTGGCTCACATAAGTGGGAAGGCTGGAAGTGAATCTGTTTCAACACATGATGTAGGGCATTTTTCTTGATTTATCTCTCTTTTTTAGCTTATCTCTTTCACGCTTGTGTTTTCCTTCATCCTCTGCTGTTGTAAACAAGCACTCTCCATATGGCGTGAAAGACTGCCCCGGGCATCCCCCAGATTTCCAATGTCCTTGCTTCCCAGAGTATAAAGAGAACTGGTGTCTCAAAAAGATCTCATCCAACTCCCAGGATAAGATTCTCTGTTGCTCTGCTTGGATTCTGTATCTTCTTCTGGACCAGTGGTCGGCAAACTCATTAGTCAACAGAGCCAAATATCAATAGTATGACTGAAATTTCTTTTGAGAGCCAAATTTTTTAAAACTTAAATGTCTTCTAACGCCACTTCTTCAAAATAGACTCGCCCAGGCTGTGGTATTTTGTGGAAGAGCCACACTCGAGGGGCCAAAGAGCCGCATGTGGCTCGCGAGCCACAGTTTGCTGACCACGGTTCTGGACCCCTCATTACAAACAGAGAAATGAGGATCCAATGCTTGCCTGACTAGGAATGGGTCAGGCCTGTGCACCCTGTGACTGGGGATGTAAGATGTCGTGTAAAGGAGAATAATACTAGGAAAACCTTCTAATACATTTGGAGAGGAAAACCACAAGCCAAAAGCAAACATTTATCAGTTAATATGGAGGAAAAGACTTTGGTGCTGGCCATTAATTATGCTTTAATAATGGCTTTTCCTATGCAAGAAAAACCAGTGTAAGTCATGCAGTTATATTTAGCCACTGGGAGCTAAGTAAGTTTGTAAATGTCTCAAATGCAATCCTTATGTGCTCTCTTTGTATGCCTTCTTTTGAATAAAGGTTTTGCTTAGTCTCATTGATCACAGTGTAAATTTTCAAGCTTTAGTAAGTGATTGTGTCTTGTCTATTGCTCTACCTGGCTTATAGTAGAAACTCAAAAATGTCATGAAGTGGATAATAATAATAATCATGTTTTGTTTTTGTTTAGTTTTTATTTGTTTTTTGTTTTTGTTTTTGTTTTTGTTTTTGTTTTTGTTTTTTGCTTTTGTAAAGCAACTGGTAGAGTCTGATTGGTACTACCGGTAGCTGTTCCATAACAGTATAAATTCTTGCCAATCTAAGTGTCTTCCTTTGAGTTGGCATTTGGTATCCCCCCACAAATTTCTGGTCTCTCCTCTCCTATTACCCTTTAGTTTAGCAAATAAAATAGCCTCAACATATAAATACTTTAGCTCACCAGATCTTTGGAATTATCTCTCATTGTCTGCCCTCTCTTTCTGTCATGTTGGTCTCTCACTAAAATAAAAAATTAACAGTTGATAAAACAGTTACTTGGGGAGCTATTAAAACTAGTATAAAATGAATACTTATCAGGTGTTTGTTTTTCCCCTTCATAACATAGCAAATATGCTGTGTTCAAAAACAAGTAAATTATTTCTTTACTGTGCCTTAAATGGTGATTTCATTTGGTATACTATAAAAATAATAAGATGCGCCAAAACTGGTTTGGCTCAGTGGTAGAGCGTCGGTCTGCGGACTGAAGGGTCCCTGGTTCCATTCCGGTCAGGGGCATGTACATTGGTTGCGGGCACATCCCCGGTGGGGGGTGTGCAAGAGGCAGCTGGTCGATGTTTCTCTCTCATCGACGTTTCTATCTCTCTCCCTTCCTCTCTGTAAAATATCAATAAAATTTTTAAAAAAAAATAATAAGATGCTGTTATTGAGGATATAATGACAAGATATTCTTTTCACATTTTAAATGAAAAAAGAACAATATATACTTGTTTTATTTGTCTAATTGTCTTGTTTTTTATATATACATATATATGATATATATAATTACATATATATGTATATATAAATATAAATGCAAATATTTATTAATTTGCCAGTACATTGCTAGATTTGTTACATTCAAATACTTTGTTAATTTTATTTTTGGATTCTCACAAATGAGATAAAATTTTTGATTGGGGGCGGGGGGGGGGGGGAAACCCGCACGCACTGAGTGCCCTCCTTGTCCAGTTTTGGAAGGCTGCATTAGATTAGCATTGTAGAGTGAGTTGAAACCTTCCATCTTTTTCTAAGCTCTGGGATAGTTTAAGTAAGAAAGGTATTTTTCATTGTCTTTTTAAAATCTGGGTTGGTGGTCTGAATTCAAGATAGAGATTTGGCTAAATTATAATTTCACTTATAGTCATTTGTCTACTGAAGTATTTAAATCTTTTTGAATCAGTTTTGGTAACGAATTTATATTTTCATTAAAAACTGGACCTTTCATGTATATTTTCAATGTACTTGCATAAGATTGTACATAGTACATTCTTATAATTTTTAAAATCATCTGTGTATCTGTAGTAATACCACTTTTCTAATATTTATATTTCCTTTTTTTCTATCAGATTGGCTAAAACTCTGTATATTTAGCTTTATTTACTTAGTTCTATTGTATTTTAATTTTCTAGTTAATTTCTATTTTTATTTGCTGTAATTTTACTTCTGTGTTCTTTAACTTTATTTTGCTGCATTTAATTTATTCATAATACCCCTATATATCATAATCTAGATTCAATAAATAAACCGATTTATCAATTACCCTAATCCATGGGCATGAGTATAAATCAAAGTTAAAATTCGTGGCTCTCAGGATACTATTCTATGATTAAATTGAAGGAGATATTATTTTGTGTAGAGTTTTTAGTAACTACAGAAATATCTTTCAAGTATTTTGCCTATAATAAATGTCATCACTTATAATAGAAAGACAGTTTAAATAACCAAGTATTCTAAACTTTCTCATTTACATATTTAAATTAGCTTGATACCACTGAAGAGATCTTATAGCCATTACCCTTTTATTGCAAGGGTTGGCAGCTAGTAAAAAGTCACAAAGGGATGGTTACATGGTCCAACTAAACTAATTTCTTTTGGAAAGTACCTCTAAATGTGCTGCCTAGTTCTGCACAAGCCCCAGGGACAAACAGGGATTATTAAAAATGCAATATTCTGGCTCTAGATGGTTTGGCTCAGTGAATAGAGTGTTGGCCTGCAGACCAAAGAGTTCCAGGTTTGATTCTAGTCAAGGTTACATACCTTGGTTGTAGGCTCTTCCCCAGCCCAAACCCTGGTCAGGGCACATGCAGGAGGCAACTAATCAATATGTTTCTCTCACATCGATGTTTCTCTCTGTCTTTCCCTTTCTCTTCCACTCTCTCCAAAAATCAATGGAAGAATCACAGGTAAAACTCTTATGTGGTTTGGATCTTCATATTAATTTGGAGAGAATTACATCCTTTATTAGTAGTGAGACTTCCTACTCCTGAACATGTCAAATCTCTTTATTTGTGACTTCTTTTTTTTTCTTTATTTAAAAAAATATATTTTATTGATATTTTACAGAGAGGAAGGGAAAGAGATAGAGAGTTAGAAATGTTGATGAGAGAGAAACACCAACCAGCTGCCTCCTGCACACCCCCTACGGGGGAATGTGCCCGCAAACGATGTACATGCCCTTGACCGGAATCGAACCCAGGACCTTTCAGTCCGCAGACTGATGCTCTACCACTGAGCCAAACCGGTTTCAGATATTTGTGACTTCTTAAATGTCTTTCAATAAAGTTATAAAAATTGTATTTATAAGTTCTGAAATTTTTGTTAGATTTCTAGATACTCTAGATTTATGTTGTTATTGTAAATAGTATCTTTTTTAAAAATAGATTTTCTTAATTGTTATTGATAGTGTATAGAGTAAGTGTATTGATCTTATTTCTGGCGAGATTGTTGTATTCTCTTACTAATTTAATGTCTCTGAATTATTTTGGATTTTCTGAATAGCTAATTATGTCATCTGTGAGAAATGATACCTTTTGCTTTTACCATTTCATCTCTTATATTTAAGCTAGAGGCCTGATGCACAAAACTCATGCACTCAGGCAGGGGTGGGTGTCCCTCAGCCCAGCCTGTGCCCTCTCACAGTTTGGGAGCTCTCAGAGGATCTCTGACTGATGGCTTAGACCTGCTCCCTGTGAGTCCAGCTTCTGGCTGAGTGGTGCTCCCCCTGTGGGGGTGTACTGACCACCAGGGGCAGCTCCTGTGTTGAGTATCTGCTCTCTGGTGGTCAGTGTGTGTCGTAGCAACCAGTCATTCCACTGTTGGGCCAAAACTGGCTTTCCAACATCCCCTGAGGGATTTGGGATTGTGAGAGGGTACAGGCCAGGCCAAGGGATCCCACCAGTGCACAATAGGGGCTGGGGAATGACACCACCAGAGGTTAGCCAACTGGGGTGGGACCACAGGAGGGCTCCAGGGTGTGTCTGTTGCATTTCACTCAGTCGTGATTAGACAGACCCCAGCAACAAGCTAACCTACCAGTTGGAGCATCTGCTCCCTGGTAGTCAATGTATGTCATAGCAACTAGTTGATTGGTTGACTCTCTGCCTCCTGGTGGTCAGTGCACATCACAGTGAGAGGTCGAGCATCCTTAATGTATCATTAGTATATTAAGCTTTGATTGGTTGAATGGCCAACCAGACAACTGGACACTTGGCATATTAAGCTTTTATTATATAGGATTTTAGTTTCTGAGTATTACTACACAAGAAAGGACCTGATACAACTTGTACAGCAGCAGTTAGTGGGCGTATTTCTCTTGCTCTTGATTTTAAAGTGATCTCTTCTAATATTTTACTGTTAAGAATGTTGCTGATCTAGGTTTTTGGAACTGTTCTTTATTGGGTTAAGAAAGTTCCTTTTTATTTCTAGCTTACTAATGCTATTTATTATTAGTGAATCAATTTTATCATGGATTTTTAAAAATCTATTAAGAGGATACATGACTGTTTCCTAATTTTACATATTAATATGATAAATTGTATTTAAAGCCTTCTATTGTCAAACCACCTTTGTAATTCTGGGAATTTTTTAACTGATGAATGTTATTAAATATTACCAGTTTCCTTTCTTTATCTATTGAAATTATTATATAATTTTTCTCTTTTAACTAACACTATGAATTACATTGGTTTATTTTCAAATTGTAAACAAATTTAAATTCTGACAAATCATATGATCTTTTATATATATTATGGATTTACCATCACTTATATATTGAATCTTTAAAAAAAAGAGGCATGAACAAACAAGAATCAACCAAACAACCAAGAATTTCATACAAAAAGGATGAAACTTGCCCTAGCCAGTTGGCTCAGTGGATAGAGCATTAGCCTGTGTACTGAAAGGTCCTGAATTTGATTCCCAGTTAAGGGCACATATCTTGATTGCAGGTCTGATCCCCAGCCCTGGTTGGGGCTTCTGTAGAAGACTACCAATAGATGTGTCTCTCTCACATTGATATTTCTCTCTCTCTCTCTCTCTCTCTCTCTCTCTCTCTCTCTCTCTCTCTTTCTCTCTCTCCCCCACCCACCCCTCCATTCCATTCTCTCTAAAAATCAATGGGGGGGAAAATCCTCAGGTGAGGATTAACAGAAAAAGGATAAGACCTATGGTTACCAGAGGCAGGGGTCTGGGAAGGTGTCACAGGAAGGTAGTTAAAAGATACACAGTTCTATTTATAAGATAAACAAGTTTTAGGGATTTAATATACATAAAGACTATAGTTAACACTGCTATATAGTATGTTTTAAAAATGCTGAGAATAAATCCCAATTTTCCATAAGTAAACAAATGTTTATTTTCTTTTTTTGCTTTTCCTTTTTTATTATATCTATACTAGAGGCCTGGTGCCTGAATTCATGCACAGGTGGGTCCCTCAGCCTGGCTGGAGATTGAGGTCTATGGGGTGAAGGGGGTGGGGCTGGTCAGGGGAGGTTGGCTGTGGGAGCACTGACCACCAGGAGGTAGCTTCTGCATTAAGTGTCTGCCCCCTGGTGGTCAGTGCAAGTCATAGTGACTTGTCAACCAGCCATTCCGGTCATTCAGTCATAAACAGTCACTTAGGCTTTTATAAATATAGATGAAATAATGGATGCTAACTAAATTTATCGAAGTAATTATTTCACATACATGTAAGTCAAACATTATGCTATACAACAAACTTATATACTAATGTGTGTCAATTATATCTCATTAAAACTGGAAAAATAAATGTGTGTATAAAGGAAGTAAACATATATGTCAACAAATGAGATTAAAGTCTCATTGCTTGCAATTAAAATATGTAGATATTCAGGTAGACACCATGGAATCAAATGTCCTAGATATTGAGAGTTGTTTGGACACAAACCCTACACCTTCCACATTGCACTTACTCAGCAATGGGAGGTTATGTTTGCAGCTGTCCTGATCTCGGTTGTAGGCTGGTCCCATTTAGAGTCCCGTGGGAGCCTTATTCTTAGTTCTGCAGGTTGTCCTTGACCTTGTGAATAAAATTAACAAAAGATTATTCATTGTCTCAATGGCCTTATTCAAGACTGCTTCCTTTTGTCAGAACAAGGTATATTTATTTGAAGTCCAACCTGTTCTTTAACACTCAAGTCACTGACTCTAAATAATTAGCAGTTACTATATTTATCTTCTGAGAACTGAGCATTTTCCAAGGCTACGCAAAGCTGACAGGTATTGCTTCTTTCCTGCATTTCTTCATTCCTTCCCCTGTGCTTTCTCCTCTCTCATTTGTCCCCTCCACATCTGACTTTCCTTTTACTGTGCCTTCTCTCATTTCTGTCCTTTATATTTCTAAACCAATATGGCTCTCCAAATATGGCCATTGTTCAAGTGCTGGTTTAGTTCCTTTTGTAACAATTTGTGTATATGAGATTATAATATGTTGCCCATTTAGAGTCCTTGGAAATAAAGTGAGAGTGGAGACAGAGGGTGTGAGAAAGCAGCACTGAGACAAAAAGTGTGGCCTACTAAAAAGTTTGTCAAGCAATCAATTTTACTATTTTTTTCCCAATTTGTCATAAGTATATATCTAAAATGAGTCAGCACAGCCTAATGGTTATGAGACCCAGATTGGTTGGGTTCAAACTCCAGCTACCATGAGGAGTTCCATTTATTGGACAAGGTTCTCAACCTCCTTTGGTATCAGTTTCCTCCTCTGTAAATTGGAGGGAACAAAGTTACTCACCTCCTAATGTTGTTGATTAAATGAGTTAAGATTTATAAAGTGCTTAGTATAGTGTTGTATAGCAATCACTGCCTAGTTTCCTAAATAGATGAAATCAAAATAAATAAATAAATGGGGAAAAGTTGGAAAAGAAAGTAAGTCACAAGCCATATCGCAGCAGTATGCGTTTCAAAGATAATTTTTCTTAGTATCAAGAGTTTATTGAGCCAAACTGATGACAGTTGCCAGGAAGCAAAATCTCAATGGATTGACAAAATGCTCCAGAGAATGGTAGTTTTATACATTACAAGCAAAAGAGGGGGCCTAAATGGGTTACATGAAACCAATTGGTGATAGATTAGGGAGGCAGGAGAAACAAAGCAAGGAAACCTCTGGGATTGTATAAAAAGTCAAATGATAGACATCTACATCTTTTACATAAGAGGGTACAAGATAGTTAAAAGTCAACAATGAACACAATAAATATAACAGTGAGGGGATTTATGGTCTCTGGTGTAGTTGTTGTGCCCTGAGGGGTCCAAAAAAGGGAAGTTACCTTGACATTCTAAAGATGTAAAAGGAGAACAGACAGGCTCATTTAAGATAAAGATTGACCTTTGTCAAGGAAGATACTAGCCTAGAACCTAATTACCTTCCATGACTCATTTTTAGTTAAAAAGTTTTAATTTTAGATCATCTTATGTGGTTACTTGAAGTCTCTGAGTTTGTAAGACCACCACAAAGACCTTCCCTGAGCTTGTCAGATTTAGTATATGGTAACCTTGAAGTTAGAAGATAAACAGGTTTTCAAAGGAAAATGTGGTGTGCAGTTATACCTATAGAATCACAATCATTTGTATTTCAAAAAAGAATAGTTCAGCCCTAACTGATTTGGCTGAGTGGATAGAGATGGCCTGCAGACTGAAGGGTCCTGGATTCAATTCCAATCAAGGGCACGTGCCCAGGTTGTGGGCTCAAATCCAGTGAGGGGCGTGCAGGAGGCAGTCAATCAGTGATTCTCTCTGATCATTGGTTTTTCTATCTCTCCCTCTCACTTCCTCTCTGAAATCAATAAAAATATATTTTAAAAGAATAGTACATAGTATTCTTTGTTGTTGTTAATTCTCGCCAGTGGATTTTCCCACTTATTTATTTATTTTAGAAAATGGAAGGGGGTGAGGAGGAGAGGAACATTAATGTGAGAGAGACACATCAATTGATTGCCTCCCACATATCCTGCTTGGGGCCAGGGGTGAACTGTGAACATACAAAACAAAAAAACAAAAACAAACAAACAACAACAAAAACCACACATTGAAACCTTTAAAAAACTTTTGTGAGTTTATTTGAGACAAACTGTCTACATATGCCAGGAAGCAGATCCTCAACGAATTGAGATAATGCTCCAGAAATTGGCAGGTTACATCTGTATTTATACATTGCAATTAAAGGAAAAGGACAAAGCTTTGGGGATTTCATTAATTCTGACTGACTTTAGTCTTTTTAATTCAATGGGTTACATGAAATCCATTGGTAATAGACTAGACAGGTGGGAGAAAGAAAAGCAGGGAACCCCCTGGGATTGGATAAAAAGTAAAATGGTGGTGGGTACAGGAACAATTAACATGATAATAAAGGAATTTGTGGTATCTGTCCTGGTGCCCAGCACATTAGTTTGTGCCCCAAATGGGTCCAGAAAAAGGGAAGTTAAAAGTTACCTAGACATTTCAAAGGGAATGTTATCATAGATGCAAAAAGATAGATAGGCTCAGTTAAGGTAAAGGTTGACCTTGTCAGTGAAGATACCGGCCTAGGATGGAACTACCCACCATAACTACTTTTAATTAAAGTTTAGTTTCAGACCATCCTTTGTCTCTGAGTTTGCAAAACCGCTATGCAGGCTTTCCCTGAGCTTGTCAGGTTAGCATGTGATTCCTTTCGTCCATAGAACCTGCAACTGAAGTACATGCCCTTGGTTGAGAATTGAACCCAAAACTCTTTGGCAGTTCATAGTATCCTGTTTCAAAAACATATTTTTATTGATTTCAGAGAGGAAGGGAGAGGGAGAGATAGAAACATCAATAATGAGAGAGAATCGTCCATCTGTTGCCTCTTGCATGTTCCACACTGGGGATCGAGCACGCAATAGGGGCATATGCCCTGACCAGCAATTGAACCCGTGGTTGATGCTCAACCACTGAGCCACTCTGGCCTGGCCATAGTAGTCTTAATTCAACATTTACTCACATTCACCTCTTCAGCTTCTACGGACTTTCTCTCATGTTCCTTTATTAAATATCTCAGTCTTTTGTATTGAGTACAGGAACAACACTAATTTTAGCTCCAATTGTTACATTTTCAAAGAAGCTAAAATAAGTGTTAAGCCTGACTGTTTTCAAAGAACAATTCTATAACAGGAAACTAGACTCTGGTTTGAAAGTGATTGGCCCTATTAACTAGAGAGAGAAGTATGGCCTGATGGAAAGGGGAAAAAAGGAACAAGCGATGATTATATCTCACACTTTCATCTTCGGCTTCCCACAGCACCTGAAACCAACTTTCATTATCATTTCTCTAAATAGAGGAAGCAGGTGAGATAGCCAGTTAAGTGTGCTTCCCAAGGTCATCCTCCAACTTGCTAGCATAGCAATAAAAATCCAATACCCTTGATTAGTGTCTGCTGTCCACTTATCCTCTCCTATCGATTTTGTGTATGATGGGGAAAGGAGATGGGCAGGATGATCTTCTTGGTCTCTTCTGTCGCCCCCTCCCCCCACATCTTAAGTTAACAGCAGACCCCCTTTAGTTAATCATTAATTGCATCTGGGATAAGCTTTACTTCACACCTTTTCTGTTCAGGCAGAATTCTTGCTGGCTGAGAGGTCAGAATGACTAGTTCTTCCCTGGCTGTTCTCTGGCACCCCTCCCACTCTTCCTCATCCTTTAGGAAGCATGTAAGTCCTCCCTCACCAGTGTTGTTGGCCTTTGTAGGTCTTTGTTTTATTGATCACTTTCCCCTGGAATGTCTGTCGTGTTTGTGCTTGATTTCAGAAAGCTTTGGGGATTTCATTAACTGGGACTGACTTTTGTCTTTTTTAATTCTTTGGAGTTTTAACCCACCAGCCATGTCTTTAAACCCCGTTTTGAAGAGAAAGCTATAGGAAAGGCCTCTGTACTACCCAATAGTAAGTATGTCCCCAGATATACCAGCTATATTCGAAGCACTAGGTAGTAACACATGTCTCTTAGCCTCAGCCTGCTTGGTGGAGAGATTGTAGTAGATGACTGAAAGGTCCCTCTCTCTGGTCCTGGCATTGTCATTTTTCCAGGGAAAAATGACAATGCCAGGACTTAACTAGAAAGATTCTTGGAGTAAGTCTGTCTACCTCCTCCCCTGACTTTCGCTTGGGTTTGACAATACTATCGTGGATTATGTGAGCAGTGACTCTCTTCTCTCTCTTTCTCTCTCTCTCTCTATCTCTCTCTCTCTCTCTCTCTAGCAAAATGTAGCTCTTATGTTCACCTTGTATGTTGGAACTAAGTGCTAACGAAGAATATGGTAATGTATTCAACAAAAGCTTTGTGTACTAAATATAGCCTCAGAGCTTTAAAGAGGTATTTTTCCCCCTTTATGAGTGTTGGCAGCTGTTTTACTATGAAGCAGGTCTCAGAAAGAGATGAGGACATCTATTTTGAGATAAAAGTTTCATCTGAGATGTAGAAATGACACTGTAATAAATGCTATTACAGTTAATGAAAGCAGGGTAGCAACTTATTTTTATTTGATTGTGAGGCAGATTCTTTCAAATTTCCTCGTGCACATTCTGAACATAAACGACAGCCTGTTGTCAATCAATCAGAACTGCAACTTGGACTCTGCTCCATTACTTTTTGTAGCCCTGAGGTTGTAAAAAAAAAAAAAAAAAAAGTTAGAAAAATTGAGGTTAAAGATGTAAAGATTAAAAACTTTTCTTTCTTTTCCTGATATTTACTTGGAAGAGCAACAGTTAATTATCCGGTGGGAGATAATTATGAACCTCAGTTTACAAACTAAAACAAATGATTCTAAAAATCATATAACGCAACTTTCTATTTATATGCCTTTGAAAAATAAATGTGACAGTCTTAAAAGAGGGAATTTTAAAACCTTCAATGGGGGCAGAGAATTTTCAAAGTGCTGATTATATGTGCTAATTGTCTTTTGCTTGTTATTTCAGTCTCTTAACTAGGAAGATTCTTGGAGTAAGTCTGTCTACTCCCTCCCCTGACTTTCTTCAGGCAGAAATCCCTCCAGGAGAGTTTTCTGACAAAATCATTAAGTAGAAGTTTTATGAGCCTAGGTGGGATAACATTTGGAGATGACTGATTACATGATTGCAGCTAATTGTTTGTGGGACTTGAGAAGTCTCTAACATCTTTAAGGAGAATCCTTTCACTTGTAATCCATCAAAAGAATTGCCGTTTTCTCTAAGGATAAGCTTCCTTTGGGGTGTCATAGAGAAAGATTTCTGAGGCAACCTTGCAACAGCTTCCATCTTTTTATTTTCTGATGAAAATAATCCCTCCTTTGTTACCAAAATACAATTTATAGCTTCGAGGCCATCCCCAGCTAGGCTGTTTGCCCTTCAACAAGATTATGGGAGACCTTTCCTGGTTGCATGCAGGAAATTACATACTAACTTTGCCCCATAAGAACCCCGCTGATCTGAAAGAATAACATACTTACCAAAAAGGTCTAACTCATTCCAGTTTAGATGTAACTTGCTTTTTTTAAAACTATTATTGTTGTTGTTATGTATTTATCTAATTTTATTTATTAGCATAAGAACCCTTAACATGAGATCTATCCCCTTAAATTTTTATTTTTATTTTATTATTTTTTAAAATATATTTTATTGATTTTTTTTTTTTTTTACAGAGAGGAAGGGAGAGGGATAAAGAGCTAGAAACATTGACCAGCTGCCTCCTGCACACCCCCTACTGGGGATGTGCCCGCAATCAAGGATTCCCTTGACCTGAATCGAACCTGGGACCCTTCAGTCTGCAGGCAGACGCTCTATCCACTGAGCCAAACCGGTTTCTGCCCCTTCAGTTTTTAAGTGGAAAATACAATATTGCTAACTGTAGGCACAATGTTGTACACCAGATATCTTCCTTTTGAACTGAGCTAACTTATGAGTAAAGTACGGGAAGCAGTTGCAACTTAAATGTATTTTGCTGCAGTGTGTAATTATTACCTTATATTTTTGACATCTTTTCACCAAAGGCTTGAGCTACATTACTAAGTTAGAGTTGGTAAGTAACCATTAACTATGAGACTACTGAGATACTATCATATTTAGAATCCTCAACCCCATGTCAAAATCCCAAGCCTGGTCTTCTTGTTTAACATCTATTACAGGACAAAACTAGTTGCCTAGCAAGCATTCAACAAATACTTTCAATAATTGCGTTAACCAACATATACCAAATACCTCCTGTATGCAATACACTGTGACTCACGCACATACCCATGCGTGCATATGTGTGCACACAGGAGCACAGACACAGAAATACATGCATCCCAACCTTAGAGTTTAAGGAAAATCATCTGTGTCTCCGTCTACCTGGCAAAAGCTCCATCTGCCTTGTTCCCCTTACCACTGGCTTGGAAACTGTGTGACAGTGAGAAATTATGAAACATGGCTTTGTTGGGGACTCGGGGAGAGGATTGCAAGCAAAAACAATATTGCCTTTTTGTAACTTATTATCTGTCTTGTACTACTCCCATGTTGGTCTGATGAACTCTTGAACTGCAACCCTGAAATAAAACTGAGTGCATGCAATGTTGTTACAAATAAGGATTTTGGGGGGGGGGGGGGAAATTCTGCCCATTGGAGATCTGGGTGGTGTTTGGAGAGAAATGGTGCTGTTGTGGGTGCTTGGAAAGGCACCAGGTGCTAGACCTGGTGTGGGCAAACTTTTTGACTCGAGGGCCACAATGGGTTCTTAAACTGGACCGGAGGGCCGGGACAAAAGCAACCTGACCATGCTGACACTCTCATCTTGGGCTGTTGGTGAAGGAGCGGAGGGGAGAGCAAGAGAACCCTCCGCTCTTTTGGCTCCGCGGGCCGGATAGAACAGCCGAATGGCTGTAGTTTGCCCACGGCTGTGCTACACCCATGGTGTTGGATCAGACCTGGGGTCAGCAACCTTGGTACTTGAGTTCTGGCTAGGAAAGAATTCAGAGCCAAAGCTCAAACTGTAAGAGAACATTTGTTTGGAAAATCACAGAGGTAGAAGTGATTTGTAGAAGAAATGGGCTTAGGATACAAGTTATAGAGGCAAAGGAAGGGTCCTTGGAGCTTGGGGGTGAGGAAAGTAATGGTAATGCACTGGGGGTGGAGGGACGGTGGCGGTGATAGGGAGGGAAAGGGCAAGGGAAAGGCATGGGTGTGCTCCTGAGAGGGACAAGGATTGCTGGCTCCTCCATTCTAACGGTTTTACTAGTGGAGATTTAGGGGAGGTCTTGGGATGATCTCAACATAATATTCAGCAGCTTTCCAGGAGTATCCTTTCAGGGTCTAGGTCTACACTGATTGATTGGTCAGTGCCAAGGAAGGGGGTTAGTATCCAATGTAGCTGGTTTTGACTACAGAGGTCAGCCATGGGGTCACTGGTCTGGTTTTGCTGCTTTTCTGGGCCTAGAGCTGAAACACAACTGAGGCCTAGATGTTATGTCTAGGGATGAAAGATCAGAAGGTCCAAACTGCATGACCAGTGATATGCGAGGGGAGGAAAGGAACACCCAGGGGGTGAGGTCCCACCCTACAATTGTCCTTTGCTGAGCACCCAAAGCTTTCCATCCTGGTGACCTTCTGTGCCTCACCCATTGTCCTTGCTTTGCTCATGTCTGTCTAACTGCCCACCACAGTGCCTCGAGCCATGTGGAATGGATAAGTATGAACAAATTAGACTGGGAACTGAGGAATGCAAGCTGAGGCTCAAAGCCAGCCAGATTCACATACTGCTCAAGTCTCAACTGGCTCAGAAATTTAGTACTTGGGCAAGATACTATATAATTGTTTTGTACCTTTAGCTGAGGAGTGAAAAAAAGAAAGGCATCTATAGAACTTTATCAACCCTATCACCGGACCTGACTTAGAACCAGAAATGCCCCGAGTCCTTGCTCCTGGATTAAAAGGGTCTGTTTGCCTGTGGACTTCAAAGTCCAATGAGACAGAAACAGGAGTCTGCAGCAAAGAAAGTGAGGGCTTATTATCAGGAAGTGTCCCCTGCCCAACGACACAAATGGGTTAATGCTCAAGGACTGGCTCGCAGATGGCTTCCAGCAGATGGTCATATAGGGGGAAATCATTCATTGTGACTAAGGGAGTCAGGGTTGTGGTCAAAGTTGCACTCTCCACTGATTGGTGGGCACTAAGGTAGGGGGTAGCTTGATCCATGGTCTGATGTCAGCCATGGCATCGCTATCTCCAGTTTTGCTGTTTTTCTGGGCCTGGAGCTGAAACACAACGGAGGCCTGGATGTCATCTCTAGTTTGAAACTCTGTCCCTGTGGTCACAGACCAGAGGCTTTGCTCCCAAGCTTATTTGAGGCTGATCCAGACCTCATCGTCCTGAGGGCTCAATGATTAAGGGAGAGGACGAGAAGGGGAAGGAGGCAGGTGAGTTAGGTGCTGCATGAGGCCATTTGGAATCAAAAGGAAAGGAAGGAGAAAAGCTCATATTAAAGAAATAAAGTTTCTAGGAGGTTGCATCCTTGGAAGGAGATACTTTTTAAATCAGGTAACTTCTGCCCCCCTGGGAAGCCAGTTTGTATATTCTCCTGTTTTTGCTAAGGGAATGAGCTTGGACCTGAGGTGGCACAGTAGCACCTTTTGGTTGTTCCTTATTCAGGCAGACACTGCAGAGCCGGAGAGACTTCTCCTCTTTTCCAAGCACCTAGAAGATGCTGTCATTATTTTCATAATCACTAGCTCCAACTTCCCCCTTTCTTTGTTTACCTTGCCGATGCCTGGAAGGTAGCTGGCCTTGCTCGGCAGGCAGACGTGGCTGTTCACTGCCTTTGAGGCAAAGGATTAAGGGAGAGGGGGGTGAACACTATGTAAAAATGGAGTACACGTCACTCACTCCCTTAGCTAGTTGACCGTGTAGAAAAGTAATTGCCAACCATGATTGGGGGCCTGCATCTTGCAGGCAGTACATTAAAGTACAGACATAAGCCTTCCTGAGCAAATGATCGCAAACTCTGACTATGTCACTTTTGTATTCTTATCTATCCTTTCCTTCATTTCTCCTCAGACACAGTTATTTGAAGGTATAGAATTTTAACATGAATGCTCCAACTCCATTTTTTTTTTTTGTACTCTGAAGTGTGATTAAACTCAGAATAAAATGAATTCCTTCCTGCCACATAAGCCACAATGCAGGAAGGGGAAAAAAGACACTTTCTTTGATCCCATGAGCATGCCCTTCATAAAAAGCAATATCGAATTCTTCAGTTAGTACACAACAATGCCATTGATCCTCTGAGCCAATTTCTATAAAATCCAAAAGGCCAGGAATCACATTATTTAGCCTCTGACGTCTGCTTGCATATGCTCACTTTAGTTACAGCACAATATTGAGAGAAAAATAAAACTGGCTAAAACCGGTTTGGCTCAGTGGATAGAGTGTCAGCCTGCGGACTGAAGGGTCCCGGGTTTGATTCCGGTCAGGGGCATGTACCTGGGTTTCGGACACATCCTCAGTAGGAGGTGTGCAAGAGGCAGCTTATCGATGATTCTCTCTCATAGATGTTTCTAACTCTCTATCCCTCTCCTTTCCTCTCTGTAAAAAATCAATATACCACAAACTCTAGATCAGTGTTTCCCAAATTTTTGACATATGTGTACCCCTTTCATAATTTTCATAACGCTGAGTACCCTTCGTCAAAAAAAAGGATGTATTTTAATAACAATCAAAATATATTTCTTTTTTCTTTTTTTGGTACATACACAAAATAATAATAAATGAAAAATAAGATTATTCATAATAAAATATAAATAAAAGTTATATTATAAATAACATTTATTTGCACACCGGACTATCTCACACCTCACAAGACTGTCTCGACTTGACTCATGAGAACGTAGAATTAGGCGAAGCTAAGCACGGTGCAGTCCATATCCCCACCAAACTCCAGTGCAACGCGTACCCCCACCAAACTCTTCCAGTACCCCTGGGGGTACACATACCACACTTTGGGAAATACTGCTCTAGACCAAAACTTCAGAAACTTCAGTGAGCAAACACATGTCCTGCAGTTTGTAAGCAGAGACTCCTGAGTTCCGTTCCAGAAGTCCAGTGGCTGGGCCACGGGTGGAACCTGAGGATTTCCAGCTGTGAGGTGATGTTGCTGCTGGTTCACAACCTCTTACAGGAGCACTGCCCCTGGCTGAGGGGCCCACATCCAGAACCCCCACTGTCAGGTGCCTGAAAACCTTTCTCTCTCTCTCTCTCTCTCTCTCTCTCTCTCTCTCTCTCTCTTTCTCTCTCTTTCTTTTCTCTCCCTGCTTTTATTTAAGGTGGGAGATTTGGTAGGTTCATTTCAGCGCAGACTGGTAACACATCTTCTTTACAAGACATTTTAGCTGCCTTCAAAGAAATAGCAGGGAGAGTTAGAGGGCTATTAGGATACACCATTGAGAACATCCCTGACTTTAAAAACCCAAACAGAGGAGAAGCTGTTAATGCAGACATCCATTCTGTGCTTACTAGGAACACAGTATTGCTGACACATTGTTTTAAAGGGACCATTTAGAACCTCGAGTCAATTGGTAATTATTAATATTTATTACTGCTCTGATGAAACCCCCAGCATATATTTACTTTCTAAAGGTTGGTAATAAAAGCAGATAAATTGATAAACAATTAGTCATTTGGGGGACTTTCTTCCTATTTAATTTGCTTCTCACTCTTCTCGCCCTGCTGTGTGTGTGTGTGTGTGTGTGTGTGTGTGTGTGTGTATAGCTTTTAACAGAATATATATTAGCATAAACTATATATAATATGTTTTATATATACCCTTTTTCCCCCAAAATAAGACAGTGTCTTATATTAATTTTTGCTCCCAAAGATGCCCTAGGTCTTATTTTCAGGGATGTCTTATTTTTCCATGAAGAAGAATACGATGCACATTTATTGTTAAATGAAAATAAAGGAATTATTTTATTACCTGTATACAGTACGGCAGTATGGTAGTTGTCAACACAAACCAGACAAACTGAATCCTGGGGGCCTTATTTTCAGGGGGGATGCCTTATATTTCACTCAGAAGGAAACCTGTAAGTAGGGCTTATTTTCAGAGGATGTCTTATTTGGGGGGAAACACGGTAGTTTTGAATATATGTACTATAATATTTTACACCTATTCTAGTTTTGCTGGCCAAGTTGTGAGGAAGAAATAAATTACTATCCCTACTCTTCCCTTTTCTTATTTGGAGCTGCACCATTTTATCATTAAGTTAAGTATGCCAGCGGTTAAAAAGGACCTCATTATTTGGGAACAGTTATTCAGAGTGAATTGCTCCTTACTGCCTATCCACATGGATTGGTTTGATGGGAGAGCAGGAAGTCTGTAGGTCAGTGCACTATTTCTTGCATTTTGCTGTCAGATGCTTTCGCTCCTGCCCTTGAAAGTCTCAGAAGTACTGGATAAACCACATTATACCAGTCCTTATCTTTCTTACGGGTATTAGGGACAGATATTCTCATTAACTCTCAACTTGTGAATTATGGGCCAGCCACTTACTGCACAGAATAATAAATTGTCCAGAACTATGTGTGCACACAGCTATTCCCTCTAAATATTGGCTTCTCTGCCCAGTGCAGTCCACTTATTTGTAGCAGCCAGACTGGAGCTCCAGTAGAAGAACTTATTAATTAAAAATGGATCCTGATTGTGCTTTTTGCCACTTAGAAATTCTCAAACAATTTCTCTCAAGTATAATTTTAATGTTGGCACGTTCTCATTTTTTAAATGATCAGAAATGCATAAATAGAAATGAGAGCTAAGACTTTTCATGTTTTACTTACATGCTTACCTTACAGAACCAAGTGACTCGTATTTGGATATTACATTTATTTCAGATGAATAATGGTTTTATGAGGCAAAATTTTGCTTGCTGCAATATATAGAAAACTGCAATAAAAAAGAGCATACGATTTTTTTGGTTGGAATAAAATAGGAGATCTTAGAAAAAACTAGTAAATTTTATTGTGCAGTGAATACTCAATAGATTAGTATTGAATCATGGATTGATTAATTATTGTATAGTAACTGTCAGAAATTGGTAGAAGAGTTTGAAACAGCACTCACTAATAACAAGCTTGAGTTGGGATCTAAAATCTGAGTTACCCTTAGGGGGCTTTTGTGTGGATGCTCTGGTCACCCTATCAAGAGTAGTCTTGATGAGGTGACACATGTTTAATCAGTTATTATCTCTGAAAGAGGTAGTTAACTGGAAGATGTAGTTAATCCAATGGCCATTGCTGAATCAGCAAATTTGATGATCTATCAAATGCAAGAGTCATTTTTTTTCAAGAATTAGGAAAACCTAGATAAGGATTCTAAAGATGTATTTACTCAACTATTCATAAAATTATAAAATAAGTAGACCCAAAATAGATGAGCGGTTAGGGCAAGAGAAACCTCTAATGAGTCCAGCCCCAAATTGATAGAACAGATGAACGTTTTAGAGAAGTGGCAATAAACAAATATTTTCTGTTTCCTCTATCAATGTGCCAAGCCCTCCATGATTTTGGCACCTTTGTTCTGTTACACAGCAGGCATTTCATTCTTTCCCAGGCAATTAGAGAAGATCCTGACATGACTGCTTGGATACTCACAATCACAACCGTACTAAAAAAAAATCCTCCAAAGTCTGGGCGTTAACCTGAAGTAAGACTACTAGAAGTCTATGTATAGTGCTTTGCCAGGAGGCATCTTACCTTTAAGTTCTAGTTCTACCAAGGATGAGCAATGAACAGTGACTGTGAAATATTAGCTATGAAATATCACAAATCTATAAAGAATATCATGACGGAGTTTATGCTTCTCATACTTTTTGTTGTTATATTTTCCTTCTTTTATATTTGATGAAGTCCTTTTAAAAAAAATTCCATGTTGTTTTAGCCTTGCTGAGGGATAACACAGGAAAATATTTGGGTTCATGGACAGAGCGGAGTTTTATTTGGACAATAGCACACATCTGGCAGCCACATTGGTGCAGGCCATACTAATCAAAGTGAGAGAAACCTAAGAGGGTAGTGAAACTCAGCAGGGCTATCAGAATTGATGCTATTGGACTAGCTGCCTCTGGTCCCCTGCCATCCCCAATCTGGAGATTCACCTTGCAGAGGTAAAGGGTTTGCCTTATTTAATAGGATTTGTTATATACCTAATTCCAGTGTATAACTGAAACATAGATGGTAGATTCCAGTGCTATTCTGTACTCTAAGCAAACCCAGATAAAGGCTAACAAAAAATAATAGGCAGAACGAAGTCTATTTCCTGTAGAAGGAATTCTCATATAGGCAGAGACCAAAAAATGGACCCAGGACAAAAGAGTCATGTAATTGTTGGGCCATGGTCATCAAATACTCAGAATATTATACTGTACTAGAATAATAAGAGCCTAATATGCTAGGTGTCCAGTCATCCATTCAACCAATTAAAGTGTAATATGCTAATGATATACTAAGGTTGCTCAACTGCTTGCTATGACACATGCTGACCACCAGGGGGCAGACAGTCAACTGGTTGACCAGTTGCTATGATGTGCACTGAGCACCAGGGGGCAGATGGGTAGGTTAGCTTGCTGCGGGGGTCTGGCTGGTCGGGACTGAGCATGACAGGCTGGACATGCCCTGAAGCCCTCCTACGGTCCTTTCCCAGCCTGGCCTGTGCCCTCTTGCAACCTGGGTCTCCTCAGGGGATGTCGGAGAGCTGATTTTAGCCTGATCCTACAGGCCAGGCTGAGGTACCCTACTGGTGCATGAATTTGTGTACTGGGCCTCTAGTTTATAATAAATATAAATAGGAATAAATCAAAGATTTTGTGTTGGAATTAATTTTTCTACCTTTTGACACCATATTGTATTTTCCATCTTGTTTTTATTACCTATCCCAGAAATTGTCTGTAAATGCCTATCCCAACATAGTCTGGCTCCTGTTGCTGCCTCTTGTGATAGCAGCTGTCTCTCCTGATAATGGCTGCCTCTCAAGATAGTTGCTGTCTTTCATGAAGGTTCCCATCCAGGAAGCTACCTCTAATGATAGTGGCAGACTCTCCCAACAGTGATAATTAATATTGAAAAGTTGTGCTAATGTTACAGGTATAAGGAAATAAAATGGTATTTATTAAGCATCTTCTATGAGCCAGGCATGTTGCTAGAAACATTATATGAACAATGGGATATATCTAAGGGATGTTAAGAAATTCACTCCACTTTTACAGATTCTTGTTTATAAATCGGCATTCACTCAGAAGAGCATCCTTCCAAGTTACTGGAATGTTGGTTAAAGCATGGTTCTTCCCCTTCAAGTAGATTGTGGTCTTAAAGGCCATCTTGAGAAGTCTAAAATTTGTTCTTTAGGAAGGAAAGGAGTTCGGAATCTGTTTTATGGGAATTCCTTCTATAGGAAATAGATTTCACTCTGCGGGAATTTATTTTATGAGAATAGGATATGAATGGAACTTTTGGAGGTATCTAATAACTATATCAGAGCTGCATGATGGAAAGATCACTGACTATAGTGTGAAAAAATGTTATCTGAGTTTGGAGATCATTTTGGGGAAAAGACAGTAAATTGAGGTTTTGGACATTTTGAGAATGAGGAGCTAGCAGAATATCCATGAGAGGACAGATAATGATGCAAGATGAAATGCAAGATGTAAAAAGAGATTAGAGATAAAAAAATATATATACACAATGGAGTGCTCAACACACAGTGCAAGAATGAACATGGGGGCAGATCGATGAACACAGCTGAGATAACTCACGGCCCGCTGACTTTTGGGCTTGCCCAAGACCAAGCAAGCAATTTTGCATTATTAAAATCACTGATCTTATACTGTTTTGGGTTTTTATTTTGGGTGGTTTTTGTTTGTTTTTGAAAGTGCATTTGAATCCTTGTGGTCTAGTTCACCAAGATTGTGATTCAAATTGAGGGACTAGAAAGAAGCCACAATGAATCATAAACTGCAGGTCTCGATGACCTATTGTTCAATCCCAGAATGGAAATGCAGTTATTGGAATGTATTGCTAAATAACATGTTAATTTAAAAAGTCTGTTTTGAGCCGAAACCGGTTTGGCTCAGTGGTAGAACGTCGGTCTGTGGACTCAAGGGTCCCGGGTTTGATTCCGGTCAAGGGCATGTACAGTGGTTGCGGGCACATCCCCGGCAGGGGGTGTGCAAGAGGCGGCTGGTCGATGTTTCTCTCTCATCGACATTTCTAGCTCTCTATCTCTCTCCCTTCCTCTCTGTGAAATATCAATAAAATATACTTTTTTAAAAAGTCTGTTTTGATTCTATCAGTGTGAGTAGAGCAGGAACCAGGAACCGAGGGCAAGGAACTAGGAGCAGGAGGTCAGAAAGCAGAGTAGGCAGAGGGCACACATGGAATACAGTGTGTGCCTAAGGCAGGGCTCAAATATGGAACCATGCAGTTACAGCAAGGGAAAATGGACGTACCAAATGGACAAAGTATCAAGGACTAAGAATCTGGGGAGGAAAGTAGATAGTAGGAATTAAGGACCAATGCAGAGACTGACAGCACATACAGAAAGCAATAGTAAATACCCTTGATTCTATGCCAAGTATTTGCTTCAGCTCAAGTGAGGAGAGATTGTCCTATGTTAGTAAGAACCAGCAGCCTTGGACAGCCCAAGCCTTACAGAAAGAGATAAAAGGAGGCAAAAGCTGGGCAAGGCAGTTTCTTGACACGTTCATTCCAGATAAGAACTCCATTTCCTGGAGTAAGGGAGAAATAATCATTCTTAGTTCTGGTCCTTTCTTTCCTTAGTCCAGAGCTGCAGCTCTTAACCTTTGGATGGGAGACATTTTCAGAACTGAGTGAATGCTAGAGATTCATCATCAGAGAATTTCAAACTCATGGACTCTCAAATATTTCCTATAGCTATAGGGGTTCACAGACTTCCCTCAGCCCTGCGGCTGAGAATACCAGTCCAGGATGAGACCAAGCCAGCTCTTCTGCAGCACTCCCTGGCTTCTCTTGGGAAAAGTTAGGGCTCTGCTTCCTTCTTATGTATGTATAATAGGCAGGAGAAAGCATGAAGCTGAGCTGGTGTCCTCGCCCCCCCTGAGTATAATAACTGCACATGTATGTATGGATGAGCTGATTCTGGCAGAATGACAGTCTTACTGGAAGTAAGGCGAAGGAAGAGTTATCATAGCCCTGGAAATGTTAGCAGCAGCAGCAGCAATAACAACTGCCACCAACCGTTGCAGGCCTATTAAGCACCAGCTACTACATGCTACATGTTACCTTGCTCCATAAATATTATTACACCTAATTTACTGATGAGGAAACTGAGTCTAGAAGGAGCTGATTTTGATTTATCTATAGGTAGGTAGGTAAGCCTGTCTCACAATAAGGAGTTCTCCCTTCCATATTTCCAGTTCCTGCATCTTGCCTGGAGAAACACTCTCTTCTTTCTGCCCTTTACAGAGCAGAAATTAATCTCAACATTTCAGAGCTTCCCTAATCAACGCTAGCCGTCAAGTTAAATAAGGACCACTACTAGTGCATAAATGCCTCTGTGAAAATCAGTAAAATCCCAGGTGGATGCAGCCCCATGCCAGAGTATCTGGCTGACCAAGCAAAACATGGGCCACATTTCATCTGGCCTTTTCCCCCTGGCCAGATGCCCTTGTGCAGTGAACAACTTGCCCAACCCTACTTGGTAGCCTTGATCTAGATTCTCCCAAATGCTACCGGAAGTGAAGAGCCAAGGACAAAGCTTTGCTCCCAGTGTATTCAGGACAGTTTCTAGTTAGCCTTGTTATCCAGTAGCTGTGACTTCTTAAACAAATTGCTCTTCAAGTTCACTCTTTTGAAAAAGTACGTGCTATAAAAGTGGAGAGATAGAACTCTCAACAGGAAACCAGGGCAGATCATAACTCTGTCACAGTTCAACAAATGAAAATATATCAATAATGAGACAAAACCCAATTCAAAACAACTTATGATGTCTTTGGGCCTCAAAAATAATCTATTTCCTATTATTAGGGAGAACATGACCTTTTTTTTTGTTTCCATTTCTCACAAATCCAAATCTTATTTTCAAGAGATGGTCATGTTTAGCTAAAATTGCTTCCACTTACCTATTATAGTGGAATGACAAGTGTGTTATTGTTGGTGTTTATTGGCATTATTATTAGCCAGTTGTCAAATCTTGAAGGAAAAATCAAGGACTAAAACTTTGAAGAAGTAATCTTATTTTCATAAGCATGTTCCCAAATAATTATCTCATATCCAATATCTACTTTCCTTCAATATAAATTTCTCATATGAAACAGAAAAGACTGTGGATAATTTAGATACCCATTAGGAAAACAAGTAGAAATGATAAGGCATATTTTGTGATATATTAGCATCCTATTGATTGTCAACTTTCAAGCTTGCCTCATCTACACTGTGTGTGTGTATGTGTGTGTGTGTGTGTGTGTGTGTGTGTGTGTGAGTGTGTTTTCCAGTCTCATGCTTTACTTCAGAGAATGTAGTCAATTTACCAATCTAGCCTTGATGCTGCTCTTATTCTCTCTGGTTCTAAATGTTTAAGCAAAGAAGGCCATTGACTTATATAAGAAACTGAGGGCAGTAAAATTATTCCAGAGTTAAGGATGGCTGTTTTATCCCTAGTTTCAAAATGGTTGCCATGAACACATCACATCATTGCCAGAGAAAGCGAACTTTCTTTGTTCCTATTCTGTTTCAGTGTCTTTTCTTGCCCATAGACATGTGGCAGTGAGTTGATAAGTGGCCATTAGCCAGCTCTGTAGTGGTGAGCGTAAAGGGAGGTTTGGAAGTTGGACAGCTTTATTGAATAAGGCTGGTCTGTCGCTTGAAATCACTTGCTTTAAGTAAAGAGAGAAAGCCTTCCAAATACCTCAATCTGGATATTCTGGGTCCTCTTTCTGAAGAGAGAAAAAGATAATAAGCAGACTCTATCTATGGTAGGAAAGATACAACTCTGAGAGGCCAGAAATTCTCATCTATAAGAGTGAGAGTTTGAGGCAGAGGCACCAGGCCCCAAATAATTTACATGTAAATAAAGTAAATTATTTCAAACCATGTGACCAAATGAGGGCAAAATGGAAGACATGATTTTTTGAAGGAACAAAAAGTCTAGGAACTAATAATCTTAGGTGGATACATGAATAGGACACCAAAAATATAAAAACAATGTGTTGCACTGAATGAGCCCTTACTCCCAGGGCACAAAGGTTGTGTGTTAGGACCATTTCTTTCTTAGGAATTGACAGCTGTAGCTGTAGCCTTTGGGCTCCTGAACTGGGCTGGTCTGTCCCCATATTGGGTCATGATTCTGCTTTTCTTACCTATAGTCCCATTTGGGCATTGACCATCAAGCAGCCTGACTGAATTCTTAATTTTCTATCCAATGTTTTTGTGTTATACAGGCTGTAGCAATCTTTGACATTTCAGTTAATATTTTTTTTATTAAGAAACTAGAAACCCCATGCACAAAAATTCATGCAAGAATAGGCCTTCCTTCCCTGGCTGCTGGCACTGGCTTCACTCTGGCACCCCGGACCCAGGCTGGCTTCCCTCGGGGGCACCCAGAACCTGGCATGCTTCCCTCTGGCCCCGAGTTCATCAGAAAGGATGTGCAGAATTACATCTGGTCTAATTATCACATTATCCTTTTATTATTATAGACTAGAGTCCCGATGCATGAATTCGATCATGGGTGGAGTCCCTCTGGATGGCCTGCAGAGATCAGGCCAAAACGCACAATCCAACACCGCCTACAGCTCCTACCAGCTCCTGCTCATCCTGGCCCCACTGTGCCTGCCGCAGGCTTGCACCCAATCAGTCCTGATTGGGAGAGGCTCATACTGCCACAGCAGTGCTCATCAGCCATGAGCCCTGTATCTGGCACCCTCTCAATGGGAGTGGTCTGCAGGAGTAGGCTGAAACTGACTCTCTAACATCCCCCAAGGGGTCCCAGATTGCGAGCCCAGGCGTAGGCCAGGCTGAGGAACCCCACTGGTGCACCATCAGGCCGAGGAGGAACTGTGGGAGGGTTTCAGGGTATGTCCAGCCCATTTTGCTTAGTCCCGATCAGCTGGACCCCAGCAGTAAACTAACCTACTGGTCAGAGCGTCTGCCCCTTGGTAGTCAAGTGCAGGCAATAGTGACTGGTCGACCAGTTGACTGTCTGCCCCTTGGTTGTCAGTGCTCATCATAGCAAGCAGTTGAGTAGTCTTAGCATTCATTAGCATATCACGCTTTGATTGGTTGTTCGATTGTTCTGCCATTTGGTCTATTTGCATATTACCCTTTTATTATATAGGGTTGTGAATTCTACAATTAATCCCCCTACACCTTGCCACCAATAATGGGGTTCCAGAAAAATGAAGACATTTATTTTCTCTTGTGAGAGGAAGAGTCTTTCAGGGGCTTAGGCACTGATACCTTAGTTTATGAACAGGCTGTGGCCAATGAATCTTGGTCAGGCTATTTGAGACAATATAAAGCAATTCCTTTTACTGGGGGATGAGCAGTGCAGTTTTCAGCAATGAGAACTCTTGAATAGGAAGACAAGATTTGATTCAACAGAGCCTGGAAGCGATGGGGATAAGAACTTTGCATCGCAAGATCGCATTAAAGCTGTTATTGATTGGGCTGAGAAGGTGCCTTAAAACCATCATATCTGGTGTGCCATTGATCTTCAGAAACTTTCACCGTGCTGCACCCCAGCACTTACCAATGAGTTTAATAACAATGCCCGGAAGAAAGACTCAGTAGAAAGAGCAGAGGACAGCCAGAGCCTGAGGGCCTCCTAAATCTTAATATTTTGTACATTTTCTAGCTGTAGCCTTTTGATTCATCACTGTTGGGAGATTAGAGACTGAGGCTGAAATTCACATCCTGCAGAGAAGAAAGGAGCTTTGATATGAATAAATAAATTGCATGTTTATTTGTATCGATATCTGCTTTATCCCCTCCTGAGGATCTCGGGAAAGATTAATGGTAGTAATGAAAACCCTTCTGAAATGAATATGACCAGCTTACCTGACCTATCTGGTGAGAGTTGGTGCTTCAAGAATTGGAGTTAGCAAAGAAAGGGAGAAAGGAAGAAATTGCAGCCTCCTCCTTATAAAATGAGCTTTTGAGACATGAAACTTTTATTTTATTTTATTTTATTTTATTTAAAAAATATATATTTTATTGATGTTTTTACAGAGGAAGAAGGGTGAAGGATAGAGTTGGAAACATCTCTCTCTCTTTCCCTAAAAATAATAAAATTTGTCTTTTTCTCCCTGATACTGCCATTGAGGCAATTTTTTGTGTTTGCTCTTAATGGCTATTTCTAGTACCAGGTTCTCACATTTTGCCATCTGATTTTAGATCATCTTAGGTTGAGAGATGACTTCCTCACACAATAGCCAATATCAACTGGTTGAATTTCTGTTTACTTTCAATTTTTTTTTCACACACAGTTTACATTCAATATTATTCTTTACCAGCTTCAGATGTACAGCAAAGTGGCCAGAAAATCACACACCTTACAAGTGTTCCCCCCCTTCTGCCCCCAGAACCCACCTGGCTCTATACACTGTTATCTTGACATTAGGAAACTTCTCTTCTCTGATTTCTGCCATCCTCTAAGTTCTGACCTTTGATCTTTTTGGCATCTGGTATACTAATATCTATTATTTGCTATTAATGATAAATATTTAATAAATACCTATTAGGCACAAAATGAATCATGGCAAGTGTGTGTTGTGTGATCACCATCTGCCTGTCTTAAAGCCAGAGCAGATATTATTTGTTGATTACCCCTGATCTCTTCAATGTTGCTTCAGAATCCTTCTGAACACAGAGGTCCAGGCAACCATACCAAGCAATCAAATTTGACACAAGAAGTGAAATTTAGTTTCTGTGACTATGCCAGGCTATAACAGGTAATAGTAGTGTATGTAATCAGGGAAAATAATACCATTCTCTTTCTTATGTGTGTGGCAAGGTAGAGCAGGAAGGAGTGTCTTTATGTTGATAATAGAACACTGACCATCCCTGACTTTCTCTGTCCTTCTCTTTTTCTGCTTTTACTGCACATTTGTGCCATTTTCTAGTAACATCACATGTTTCAGATCTCTGACATTCTGCTCCTGATTACTGTTTTAAGTTCATGGTGACTTCCTGTAAGTCCTTGTTAAGGGTTTGCCTATCTACTTCTCATCACCATAGTGGTTTTATGATATAAAATAATATGGTTATTTTTCTCTGTCTTTATATTTTTATATGTAAATAATACACACAAACATATATACTATGCCATATATGCATTAATATATATTTTATAATATACTAGAGGCCTGGTGTAGGAAGTTAGTGCAAGGGGCTTGGCCCTTGTAGCCCCAGCTGCCTCAGCTGGCTTTTGCAGCCCTGATTTCGTCCAGAAGGTCTGCTGTTCAGTCTAATTAGCATATTAGTTCTTTATTATATAGGATGCATATAAATATGTTCACATAATATATATGTGTGCATATAATATATGTGTACACGCGCACACACACACACACATTATCCTACATCTAAAGTGAAAAATGAGTTGCCATTCTATACAAGTTCAAGCAATTGGAAAAATTAAAAATTATCTTTAGTGAACAAGGTGGTTAGATACACTGTTTTCTATGTACTTAGCAGTCTTTGTGAAAAGAGCTTGTCCACAGTTTCACAGAAAGATTTAAACTAATGCTCAGTGATAAATCCACGCGTATGAGCTGTAGGTGAAATATACTTTGATCCTAAATTTGAAACACAAATCATGGCTCCAATGGTTTCCTTGGGAGCTCACAGCCATGGCCCATTTTTACATTTCAAGAGAAACTGAAGTTTGAATTGACCATGTGTGTTACCCTTTGGTCTCCCACAAAATTCTATCTACATCTGTCACCATTGTTTTCAACTTTTGTGTAGTTTCCCTATGAAATTGTTGATCTATCCAACAATGAAAGCTCTGAAATACTTGGTTTCAAGAATTAAGTTAGAGGCTAGGGTGTTGCTTTGGTCCATGTGAGCACAGGGTGCTGAGAAGACATTTTAGAACCTGTGCTTGAGCCTGACAGAGAGCACTGTGGTCACATTCACTTTTCCAGAAAAAAAAGGTGTACCTTGGACATAAAATAGTTCAGGTGTAGTAAGCTGGCACAGCTTTGTTTATCTGGATTTTGCTCTGTGGCAGCCTACCTGTTTGGCTTGAAGATTTTGACTTTCCAGTATCATGCCTCTGTAATGAGAAACTTGTGCTGACATATGTTTATTAATCTTAGTTAAAAGACACCTCCCCAGATGGTTTATACCTAAGAAACATTCACAGCCATCAATCCTTCTCTAATCAGCAAGTTTTCCTTTCCTCCTGGCACTGCACCAATTTGTTGAGTTGACCAAGAGTTGCTTCTCTTTGGCCATGTGTAGTCCAGGCCTTGTACTTTAGAAGGATGGAGGGAAGTGAGGCAAGTTGCTTTGCTGAGAAGCCAGTGAGTGTGTGTCTCATCGACATACCCTAGTGGCCCCTACCAAAAGGATTCATCTCACATTATTTGTCACCTTACAGTCTGCAAGTCATGGTAATGAGATGCCGTCTCTGTACGCTCCCACTTCAACAGGCTGTCTGGAGAAGCACAGCTGCACATAGCTGCCTTCTAATCACCACTTCCCCACTGATGCAGAGGACTAACAAACAGGGATGAAGGAGTTGTTTGGGAGTTTTTTTTTTTTATTTTTTTTATTGGAGAGGCACACCTCTGCATTCCAGCATCTGCTATCATTGCTTCCCTGGAAACTTCTGGGCATTTCTATCTCACCACAGAAGCTAGACTTCTGTAAACAGAAACATTATTCTGGGGTGAATTAGCCAAGTTATTAAATTGATCAATGTGATGGCGAGCAGACTTGGTAGTTGGTAGACAGAGAATAAGCAGCAATGATCTGTGAAATACAAAACATTACGGAAGAAGAGTTAGTGAGTTGTGAGCTTGCCACTGGTAACATGATATTTCCCTGTATCCCATTATGTCAAAAGGGAATTTACGGGATTTTTACCTCATGCTTCCTTCCAGCGTGTGGGCTGGAGAATTGCAGTGTGCGCCTTGGTAATTTAAACAACCATCATTAGGCGTTGCACATTCGATGTCTAATTAAATCTCTCGTACCGCAGGATCACAACCACACTTCATCATCCGGGGATCTTTACAGTCTGCGCCATACGATAGCAAGCAAAGATATATAAATCTACAATCAATTCTCAGAAGGCCCGAGAGCTAGGGATTTATTTCCACTACAGTACTCTGGAAATTCTATGCTAGTTTTAAGTAATCCCTTGAGAAGGAGTAAGGATATTATCATGGTTCTCAGAATTACATTCCTCATAAAATATTGTTTAAAGATAATAATGCACTCCCATTTTAGTTGTGTCATCACCCAGGTATTTTCTTATTGATTGACTACAATGACACACTAAGAAGGGATGCAGTCCTTGAGGAAGATTTAGGCATGCGTTTACCTGACTACTTTTGCTTCTACTGATTTAGCACTTATGTCACCTTCCACTCTCTCAGACAAATGGCACTGGGCCACTGATCTTTTTTTTCTGGAGAGACCAGACACTTCAGTGTCATCCTTCATGTGTCAGTTCTTTTATTTCAATCCCCGATGACAGATTAAATGGTGAAATGTTAGACACTCACCTATGTGGAAATGTATGGCCCTGAACTTATAATGAGGCAAATGAGTTCCATGTGTGTATGAAACTGTCTGATAAATACTCCTTCATGCAGATTATAATTCCAGGAAACTGTATAAGGAAAGATTGGATCTGACTCCAAAAATTTACAATTTATAAATAATAGCCATATTTTAAATAATAAAGATTCTTTCCGACATTTAGATTTCCTGAGTATTTACAGCCAAGTTTCCAAAACCTATATTTTAAAATATCGCTACATAACTTCAGTGTTCTGAAAACAAAAATGAATCTTCCGTTTGACAAATTACTTTGCCTGCAAGTAAGATATTTGAATAAGTGTGTATTTTTTCCTTTCCTTATTCTTTGACTGATAAGCGGACTTATATTTTTGAATTTTGATGTTGATTTCTTATAAGAACTTGAAAGGTGAAGAAGGGAAACAGGCTACATCGTGGCAGACTTGGGTCACTGTACCACCGTCTAAAAAATGAAGTAGGATGCAAGTGTTGTTTCAGCCCACGATTCTTGATTTGATGTATAATGTCATCAGATGAAACATGAAGTAGAGATAGGCTTTCTAACCAGCTGTGTATTTTGGTTCCAGCTGACTGACAGTAGAAAGAAAATGTGTCAGTCATGAATATTAAGTTTCTTTCTAGCATTTTTCTTCCAGATGGAGGCAACATGCACATTGTAGCAATGCTTCTTCCAGCTGATGAATTTTCTTATTTATATTTTTGGCAAAGCATATTGATTTTCATCTGTGACTTTCACCTGAATATCCTACTGCATGGTTTTAAAAATATTCAGCTTAGCGGCTTCTAAAACACCCCACCGTCCAAAAAAAAAATTCTATTTATATTGAAGTCATTCCAGCACAAGCCCTTTTATTATCTCGCAAGCCCTTCATTCTTCTTTATCCTATTTACTATCTTTGGAAGTACATAGTATTTTAACTTATTGACAACATAATTTTCCAGTTTTGTCATCACAATATTATAATATTAGTAATCAATTTTACTACTAAAACCTACTGATTTTAATGTTGTCCTTGTGTCAGTTACTTGAAGAATGTTCTGTATTCTCTATGGCTCTTAATTCTTCCAAAAGCTCTATAAATATAACACCATTATTTTCATTATACAGTTAAGGAGACTAAAGGCAAAAGAGGCTCAATAACTTCCCCCAAACCCCATAACTAATAAGTGGTATAAATGGATTTGAAACTCATCTCTTTGAATCCCAATCTCATTCTCTTAACTGCTGAACTATCAGCATTTTACAAACTTGATAATTCGTTCACTCATTCACTAATATCTCTGCCTTATATTTTCAAACAAAATTGTAATCGGGATGTAGCTATAACAAATGATTAAAGATTATGCTTTCCCTCATTTGAGTTTCTGACTCTTTGAAAATTATTTTCAGGTTGGTCCCCAGAAAGCCCAAAGAGAATCATATCTAAAGGAAAGGGTTTTATGTTGGGAGACCAGTTTTCATCGAATAGCTCTTTTCCTGACTCTTATCCCCATGGCAACAAGCATCTGACTGAATTCTCCTTTGCGATCTCCACCAAATGGCAAAGAGCTGCACTTACTAGAGGGGCTGCTGCTTGTTGGAGATGAGGCATAGTGGTCCAGCACAATGGCACTCGCCATACATGTCCAGCTGTAGGCTTTGTTTCCTAATAAATCTATTGATGGCTTTGAGAAGGTGGAAAGGAAAAAGACAACACATATCCAAATTACCATCATCATCCTCCTTGATGTTATCATTAGTATTGATAGAAGAACTGTTTCTAATCTGCCTGTTACCTTTCAGGAACATTAAGATTCACATAGTTCAAACATCAGTGACCACATCTAATTTATCCAGCATTTATTCAGCCTTTCGTTTGTCCAAGTCAATCACCGAAAAGGAAATCTTGCCTCTTTGATTTGCTGCTGGCCCTTATTTGAATAGGGAAATGGAAACTTCACATTTGAACGTTTCAGGCCTCAACATATTTTCCTTCTCCATATGACAGCGATAAACAGATCTTGGCAAAATCTCAGACGCAAAAGAAAATTTTAAAATGAACCATACTGTCATTTCTTTTGAATGATATGGCAATAAACCACACAATTCAAAGGATCACTGAACATCTAGCCTTCTAAAGCAGGAAAGTATCTCAGATTGTTGGTATAAGAAAGCACCATTCAACTTAATGAAGTTTCAAAGGGTAACTTTTTAAAGAAAACTCATATTTTTTGAATGTCAGTGACAATTGGCTGAGAGAAAGCTCAATAGAATGAAAAGACACGAGACTTGGAGATGGAGAAACTATCTGAGATCTTCGATACATAATTTAAATTCACCAAGCTTTGGTTTCCTTAAGAATGAGAGAAATTATTGCTTCAGGCAAAAGAAATAAGAGGGAAAAATACTCCACACAAATGGGACTACATCAAACTAAAAAGTTTTTGCATAGCAAAGAAAACCATCAATAAAATGAAAAAAAAAAGAACAAAAAAAAGAACACTGAGTGTGAAAACATATTCTCTGATACATCTGGTAAAGGATAATATCCAACAAAGAACTTATGAAACACAACATCAAAACAAACAAACAAAAAAAACACACCCAACAACAATCCAATTAAAAAATGGGCAAAGGAACTGAATAGACACTTCTCCAAAGAGAACATACAGATGGCCAATAGGCTTATGAAAAAAAAAATGCTCAAAGTCACTAATCACCAGAAAAATGCAAATTAAAACCACCATAAAATATTACCTCACACCTGTCAGAATGACTACCATTAATAATATAAAAAACAAGTGCTGACAAAAAATGTAAAGAAAAGCATACCCTTAAAGCAATTTTGGTGGAAATGCAGATTGGTTCAGCCACTGTGGAAAACAGTATGGAGTTTACTCAAAAATTTAAAAATGGAACTGCCTTATGTCCCAGCAATTCCACTTCAAGAAATATATCCAAAGAAATTCAAAACACTAATTCAAAAGAATATATTCACCCCTTATGTTCATTGCTGTGTTATTTAAAACTAGAGGCCCAGTGCACAAAATTGGTGCATGGGGGGAGAGATGTCCCTCAGCCCAGCCTTCACCCTCTCCAATCTGAGACCTCTAGAAGAATGTCCGTTTAGGCTTCCCGTTTAGGCTCTATCCAGGTAGGCCCAACATCCTAAACGGGCAATCAGATATCCCTCTCACAATCCAAGACTGCTGGCTCCAAACTGTTTGCCTTCCTGATTGCCCCTAACCACTCCCCTGACAGCCTTATTAATGCCTAACTGCTCCCCTGTCAGCTTGATTGCCCCTAACTTCTCTCCACTGTAGGCTTGCTCACACCTATCTGCCTTCCCCTGAAGGCCTGGTCCCCTCAACTACTCTCCCCTAAAGGCCTGCCCCCCAACTGCCCTTTTCTGCAGGCTTGATCACCCCCAACTGCCCTCCTCTGCTGCCCATCTTGTGGAGACCATTTTGTGTCCATATGGGGCAGCCATCTTGTGTATTGGAGTAAAGGTCAATTTGCATATTATTCTTTTATTAGATAGGATTAGATAGGATCTAGATAGACAGGTGCCTGGTGCATGAGTGGGGGTCAGCTGGTTTGCCATGAAGGGTGTCCTGAATCAGGGTGAGGGTTCCCTTGGAGCATAGGGTGGCCTGGGTGAGGGACCTGTGGTGGTTTGAAAGCCGGCCATGGCCCCTGGCAACCCAAGCAGAGCCCTGGTATCTGGGGTTTATTTATCTTCTATAATTGAAACTTTGTAGCCTTGAGTGGAGCCAAGCCACCTGCTCACTTCTTGGCTGCAACCATTTTTGTTGGGATTTATTTGTCTTCTACAATTGAAACTTTATAACCTTCAGTGTAGGCCTGGGCCACCAGAGCAGCAGGGAACCTTGGCTTCCTCCATTGCTTGGAAAACCCAAGCCTCCTGTTTGCTGCAGCTCCATGGCTGCAGCCATCTTGGTTGGGTTAATTTGCATACTTGCTCCTGATTGGCTCCATGCTTGTGGGGGTAACAGAGGTACAAAATCAATTTGCATACTACTCTTTTATTAGACAGGCTAGCCAAAATTTGGAAGCAGCCCAAGTGCCCATCAGTAGATGAGTGGATAAAAAGCTGTAGTATATTTACACAATAGAATACTAAATGGCCATAAAAAAAGGAAATGTTAACTTTTATTATGCTAAGTGAAATAAGCCAGCCAAAGAAAGAAAGTACCATATGATTTCACTTATATGTGGAATCTAATGAACAAAATAAACTAACAAAGTGGAAACAGACTCATAGACACAGAGGACAGACTGCCAGCTGGCAGAGGGAATGGGGCTGGTGAGAAGGGTGAAGGGATAAAGCAAAGAAAAAACATAAAAGTTTCATTGATACACACTACAAGATGGTGACTACCAAAAGGAAAGGAGAAGAGGGTAGAGAGGATAACTGGTGATGGAGGGAGAGTTGATTTGGAGTGGCAAGCACATAATACAATATAAAGATAATGTATTGTCAAATTGTGTACCTAAAGCCTACATAATTTTATTAACCAATGCCACCCAGATAAAGTCAATTAAAAAATACAATTAAAAAATAATTGGTAGCTTACCATGTTACTGCAAGAACTATAGGACTTATATATCTTAGGACTAAGATATATAAGATATAAACAAATGCTCCATCATATAATAGTTGCTCAGGAAACTAGCTACCACTATTTTTCTCTCACTGTTATTTTGTAATGGATGATGGCATTACCTGCCTAGGAGAAGAGCTGAGTGGATGATCATTTCTTCAGTAGGGGACCATTGGACAGGTGAATAATGCAGTGAACATTATCTGTTAACTTTCTGCCTGTGAGGGAGTGTGCTTATAAGTCTGAGGACCCTGAGTACAACTTGCCAGGCATTAAGCTATGCAAATCAATAGACTGAAGACATCTTCAACCTTTCAAAATCCTTATGTTTAAAAAAAAAATCTATTTATGAGATGGAGAGGGTTGGCCCTCCCAGGGAAGATGCTTAGAGAATGAGATCCAGTTGGAGGAGCCATTTAATTATATTTATTGACCCTTCAACTGGAAGTCACCCAGTGCCCAGGCATGGATGCACAAGGGATATTTGAGGCTCTACTTTTAATGCAAGTGAAATGCTGCAGGGGAGAGCAGAGAACGCAGATGTTTGCAAAGCCATGGGCTCTTAAGCTGCACTGACATAGACTCCATCTGACTGCAGCGCTTTTCCAGTAACTGGGTCCTGCTCAGAGTTCTGATCTAAGAAGCTCATTGCAGAGCTGGCAAGCAGCAACCCCCTGGAGTGATCCCAGCTGACATGGGAACAAAGGCCGGAAAAATAAACAATCTGGTTAATTGAGTTTGAATGATGGAATTGCAACGAGGGACCAATAAAAGGTGCAATAAGAAAGATGTTTAAAAATTCTAATAAACCTTGAAGAGATAGTGCTGTTGGGACTCTGGAAATAACTGAAAAAAAGTCATGGAATCAAAACATGTAAGCTAGGAATCTAATGGTGTGATTATGGGAAACAAGCAAATCAAAGGTTATCGTTTTGAATTTCTGTTTCTATAACTTTAGTTTTTTACCATTAACTTTAAGAGTGATCCGATAGGCCCAGCCGGTATGGCTCAGTAGTTGAGCATTGACCTATGAACTAGGAGGTCATTGTTCAATTCCTGATCAAGGCACGTGCCTGGGTTGTGGACTCAGTTCCTGGTGTGGGACATGCAAGAGAGAGCCAATCAATGATTCTTATCATTGATGTTTCTCTCTTTCCCTCTCTTTCCCTCTCTTTGAAATAAATAAAAATATACTTTAAAAAAGAGTGATCCTACAATAAACATGCATTTGGTAAGAATATACCTATTATGTGTGGCCTTAAGTAAGTCACTTAATCTAAGTCTCAGTGTCCTCATCTGTAACCTGAGGATAATAATATCCACCTTGTAGAGTTAAAGATAAGAGATTGTGTGTGTGTGTGTGTGTGTGTGTGTGTGTGTGTGTGTGTAAACATAGAAGTATTAGTTTTCTAGGATTGCTGTAACAAAATACCACAAACTGGTGACTTAAGCACATACATTTATTATTCAATTTTCTGGAGGTTGTAACTCCGAGGTCAAGCTTTCAACAGGTTTAGATTTTTTCTTAAGCTTCTTTCCTTGCCTTGCCGATGGTCACCTTCTCTATGTCTTCGTATGGTCTTTTCACTGTGTCTCTTTGTGTGTTCAAATTTCCTCTTCTTACAAGGACACCAGTCATATTGGATTAAGGACCCACCCTAATGACCTTATTTTAACTTAATTACCTTGATAAAGACCCCCATCTCCAAAAATATCCACATTCTGAGATACTGAGCATTAGGTCTTCAACATATGAATTGGGCAAAGAAACACAATTCAGCCCATAACAGTATACATAGTGAGTTAAGCCTTACAGTATAGTTCCAAGGGGGCTTAGTATATGGTGATGGTAGATTATTTTATTTTGGGTGATGGGCACACAGGGCAATATATAGAACTTGTATTGTGGAAATGTATACTGGAAATCTATATGATACTATTAACCAATGTCACACCAATAAATTTAACAAAAAGAAATACTTCCCCATAGCAGGCACCCAATAAATAATTGCCTTAATAACCATAGAGGATATTATTATTTATTATTATATAATTCAATTTTCATATCAAATAATGTTAGATGCAAATTATTTTCAGGCTAATTTTATATGTAGGTAGGGAAACTGAAGTGCAGAGAAGGTGAAGTACTGACCCAATATTGCGTCGTGTGTATTAGTTTTAAAGCTGGAGATGCACCTCATGTCTTGGGACCCCAAATTGTTTGCTTTCTACTGCATTGTACTAACACCAAGTAGTTGGGCAATGGTTAGAGAATTGATTTTCCTGGTAAAGTCATGACTATCCTGACCCAAAGCATTCATACTGTGTCTATTCCAAAGAAGCTATTCATCCAAGCAATTCAGTGTCTGAGCAATTGAAGTATTCTCTAATTATGGACACATTCATTCTTTCTCAGAATTCTGTGCTTTTACCCCAAGCTCAAAACTTTGAAACCAGAAGCAGACTTTTCCATTTCGGGGAGATTATCTTTTAAGTTTTATGTCATGTTGCCTGTTGTTCAATATGGAAGCCAACCGATAGAAATCTATTCATCTTTTTATCACCAAAGCACCTCCATCTATCCACACATTCCATAGCCCCTATCTATAATAATAAAAGCATAATATGCAAATTGACCAAATGGTTGAACAGTGGAATGACTGTCCAGACATCCTTCCAGATGAACTATCAGACGACCCTCCGGAAGAAGCCAGGGCTGCAGCCATGGGATCAAGGCAGCCGCCGCGGCTGTGAAGGCCCACTCTTGCATGAATTTCATGTATCAGGCCTCTAGTTTTTGTTTTTAGTGCCGTATTTGCCGGCGTATAAGATGATTTTTTGGCCCTGAAAAATACGTATTTGCCGGCGTATAAGACGACTGGGCGTATAAGACGACCCCCTAAAATTTCCACTAAAAATACAGAGTTTGTTATATACTCGCCGTATAAGACTACCCCCCACTTGGAGGCATATTTTTCAGGGCCAAAAAGTCATCTTCTATGCCGGCAAATACGGTAAATCTTTATTGTTCAGATTATTACAGTTGTTCCTCTTTTTTTTCCCCATAGCTCCCCTCCACCTGGTTCCCACCCCATCCTCTGCCCTTACTCCTTCCCCTCTCACTGTCCTCATCTATAGGTATACGATTTTTGTCCAGTCTCTTCCTGCACCCCACACGCCCCCTCCCCCTGAGAATTGTCAGTGCACTCCCTTTCTATGCCCCCGACTCTATTATATTCACCAGTTTATTCTGTTCATCAGATTTTTATTCACTTGATTTTTAGATTCACTTGTTGATAGATAGGTATTTGTTGTCACTTTGTTGTTAATATTTTTTATCTTTATCTTTTTCTTCTTCCTCTTCTTAAATAATACCCTTCAGCATTTCATATATTACTGGTTTGGTGGTAATAAACTCCTTTAGCTTTTTCTTATCCATGAAACTCTTTATCTGACCTTCAATTCTAAATGATAGCTTTGCCAGGTAGAGTAATCTTAGTTGTAGGTTCTTGCTATTCATCACTTTGAATATTTCTTGCCACTCCTGTCTGGCCTGCATAGTTTCTGTTGAGAAATCAGCTGATAGTCATATGGGTGCTCCCTTATAGGTAACCAACTGCTTTTCTCTTGCTACTTTTAAGATTCTCTCTTTGTCTTTTGCCCTTGGCATTTTAATTATGATGTGTTTTGGTATGGTCCTCTTTGGATTTCAATTGTTTGGAGTTCTGTGTGCTTCCTAGACTTGAAAGTCTATTTCTTTCACCAGATGGGAGAAGTTTTCTGTCATTATTTCTTCAAATGGGTTTTCAGTATCTTGTATCTTGCTCTCTCTCTTCTGGCACTCCCATAATTCAGATGTTGGTATGCTTGAAGTTGTCCCAGAGGCTCATTACACTATCTTCACATTTTTGGGTTCTTTTTTATTTTTGTTTTTCCAGTTGGGTGTTTTTTGCTTCTTTGTATTTCAAATCGTTGACTTGATTCTTGTGCTCCTCTAGCCTGCTATTGGATCTCTGTATATTATTCTTTATTTCAGTCAATGCATGCTTAATTTCTAGTTGGTCCTTTTTCATATCCTTGAGGGTCTCACTAAATTTCTTGGAGGTTTCTAGAAGATTATTGAGTAACCTTAAAACCGTGGTTTTGAACTCTATATCCAGTAATTTGCTTTCCTCCATTTTCTGTAATTTGTGACCTGTTTCTTTGTCTCTGCATGTTGGCTGCTTCCCTGTGTTGATAGAGTGGCTTTGTGTGCTAGGTGTCCTATAGGGTTCAGTGGCTCAGCCTCCCTAATTACCTGTGGTAGACACTCTTGGTGCACTCCTTTGTGGGCTGTAAGAACAATGTTGTTATAGTTAAACCTTGATTGTTGTTGTTATCACTGGGAGGAATTGACCTCCAGGCCAATTGGCTGTGAGGATCAGTTGTGTCTATGATTGTAGAACTTCTGTGCTGGAGACACCCTTATGGAGCAAGACTTGGTTCAGTGGGGCTTTGGCACTCACTGAGTCTGCCACCTGAGTGTTTCTCTTATGGATCTGAAGAGTTGTAATCAGATGGTATCACTCTGACCCCTGGATACACTGACTCTTGGATCTCCAAGGAGGTGCAAAGTCAGCTACTGCCTGAAACCTGCCCAGCAGGAGCTACAAAGAGATTTGCAGATTCCTCCTCTTTGTTTGGGGTTTTAAGGTGCCCAGATAAGGCCCAGCTGCGAAGCAATGCAAGCTGCTGTTGTGCCTTGGTCCTTCTTTTGGAGGCTCTGGGGCTCTCTGACCCACCTGCAGTAGTTAGGTTTCAGATTGAAAAGGGCCAGGCCATTCATATGCAAAAGCCTCTGTGCACAGCTTGGGTGGGGTTGTAAATTGGGTTGGGCAGGGTCTCAGGGAATCCCTAGGGAGGAGCAAATAGCAATGGCTGACATTCAACCCTGGCCCAAAGAGGTTCCCTGATCTCTGTGTCCTGCAGCACTGTGCAGGAACAATGATCGCCGCAAGCACCTCTGAGAGAAAGCTGCCCTCATGATCTGGCCCAATGCCAGACAGTTCAGTTTCTCCCTGTATGAGTCTGGATCCCCAAGTCTCTCCTGGAACTGGACTTCAGAGCAGTTGGGAACTTATGTCACTCCTGATTGAAAAAGACAACAGTGTACTCACTTGCCAGCCCCTTTCTACTTGCGGCCCTCTGTACCTCAGCACTTCATTTCCACCCCTCTGCACCTCCTCCCAGTCTCAGTGTGCTTTTCTCTTTCCTTCTAGTTTTATAATTTCCACTCAGCCAGCCTTCCCATGGTTCTGGATTGTATCCATTTTATCTTTTAGCTGTAGTTATTTTATTGGTTTTTACAGAGAGGAAGGGAGAGGGGTAGAGAATCAGAAATCTCAATGAGAGAAACATCAATCAGCTGCCTCCTGCACACCCCCAACTGGGGGATGTACTCGCAACCAAAGTACATGCTCTTGACCAGAATCAAACCTGGGACCCTTCAGTCTGCAGGCCGACACTATCCACTGAGCCAAACCGGCTAGGGCATTAGTTGTAGTTTTGAAGTGGTTGTGCAAGGAAGCCAGTTCAGCTGTTTACCTATGCCACCATCTTGGTTTCCTCTAACACTGTTAATATTTGTTCAGGCCTCTAATTTTATTATAATGAATAAAATGTCCTAGCTTCTACCTAAGGCCAGATGTCTCAATAGCTCTCCTTTTTAAGGACTTTTCCCTTGTGATCAACCTTCCTTTTTTCTGCTCCATTGGTTTCTCTCTCTTTACTGTATCACTCAATCAGCATATAGACAACCTCTAGCATCTTGGATCTTAAAAGAAAAGAAAGAAAACACACCCTTGGTGGACTTCTAGTTACTGCTATGTTACATTTTATCTTGTTCTAGTAAAATACAGAAGGTGTTACAGTCATTGTCTCCAATTTCTCTACTGTCATTTACTTTCCAATCCACTTCAGTTATGTTTTCATCATCTTCCTCTATAGAAATCCACATGTTAACATCTCTGTTTTTATAGTGTTTAGTCTCTTAGAAGCATTCAACACGGTTCACTCTATTCTTCATGAACGCTTTCATCTCTTGGCTGTTGGCTCAGCATACTCAACTTATTCCTGGGCTTCTTACATTACTGGCTACTTCTTCTTAGTCTCATTTTTCTATCCTTCCCTGACAATCTTAAGGGCCCTACAACTGAGTACCCCTCAGGGACCTTCTCCTCAGATTCTAGGTTCCTAAGAGATCTGAGAAAAAACAATATTTTTGCGCTTAATTCCAGATTAAATGTAAAAAAAAATGCTTTAAGTTTGATTCTCAGATGCTGTCCAATATACCATATGTCTTTTGAGTTTTATTTATCCTGCTGCTTGAATAGTGTTTATTTTCTCACTTGGTTTGTTTCCTATTTGAAAACATCTGTCAGAATTGCTTTTAGAATGTATGTGTGTTTGTATTTTAGGTATTATTTATTGAGTACATTTTGCATGCATTCTCTTACACAATCTTTGTAAGTGCCCTATGAGTGAGTGATTATTGTCACTTTATAGACAGAAACTTGAACCTTAGAGAGTTTCAGTGACTTACCCAAGTTCAAACAGTCAATGGCAGAGTCAGAATTCCACCCCCATGTCTGACTCTATTGTAGGTGCACTTAAAAAAATATAATGTGATATTTAGCATTGCCAGAGCAAACTGGGATTTGGAGTCATGATATAGCCTTTGAGTGTGTATGTGTGTGGGGGGTGGCGGGGATGATTTGTAGAGTGCCTTTTGCTGCAAGCAGCAGAGAATGCAATTCAACCAGAATAAATAATGGGCTTTATCATCTCAATGAAAGAAACTCCAGAATTATGTCATAGTAAGATCAGTAGGCCAAGATAGTATTGAGGATTTAAGCTCCTTCCAGTTCTCTTTGCTCTCCTCTGTGCTGGCTTCATCTAAAGCTGTTTCTTTATATAATTGCAACATGGCTGAAGAAGTTATAGAAGCATACCAAAATACAACACCAGTAGGCATTACTAAAGGAGATACTTCTAACTTATGAAACTTACTAGGAAGGAAAACTTTGAGAAGCCCTCCAGTTGACATCCTCTCACATCTCATTAACAAAATTGGCTACTTACCTGTAACCTACCCACCTTCACAGCAGGAACCAATCCTAAATGGCTTAGCTTTACAGAATCTATCTACCTGATTCATGGGGAAGGAGAGAGGATTGGAAAAATGAAAAAAAAATCAGGACTTGGACATCATGTAAAGATAACTATTGCATAGGCAACCAAGAAGGTCTACCGTCTCTCATGTTAGTGTCGGTGTATGTTCTATTTTGAAGTCACTTTTCCTTTTAGCAAAACCTCACTTTGTTAAGAAGAACTTTTCAGCCATTCTTCAGACATCCTTTTTTCCAAAAGTCTGATTAGCTACTTTATTGGCAGTTTTAAATAAAACATGCTTTCTGTGGTACCAGCAATGTTTATCTATCATTTGGTCTGTGACTGTTCTGTGTAGGATTTCCAATTTGTCAAAAAGCACTGGTATGCAAAGGGGTTGAACACATTCCCACATCATCTGGGCTCCTGCAATTTTAAAGTTCTCTCCTTAGAAATAAGTTGTCTGAGCTGTAAAATCTTTGGTCGTGACTGACAATTTGAACATCTTCCAATGATTCCCTCCTTGTTAATAGTATTTGCAACTCAGGCCATGTGCTGGTCTCACCTCATTCTTATTTATAGCATATTCATATTTTCAAACACTTTCCCCATGGTATTTTCTTTGCCTCTAAAGTAAGCCATATTTGCAAGTGGCATTACAAAGCATCACTATAAAGTACCTCACATTCTACATATCTAGTTAACCTGCAGATCAAACATCATTAACTGATCTCTCCCTCACTCAATGGCATGAAAACGGACAGTTCTCCAACTACCCTGACTCTGCATTTTGCTTTAGGACAGATATTCTCACATAGAAAGGACTTTCACATGATGGATTCCGATTTCTTCCCAACTAGTCTGGTTGCCATAGGTACCCATGGGATGTAATAAACGGCCTTGTCACTTCACTCTTCCAGTATAGGTGGGACAAGAGTTTCTTGGCAAGAGCCAACATTGTTCGTCACAATCATCCAACCTCTTTCAAATCCTCTTGGCATGTAATCCCTGTCATTGCTAATCCTCCAGCATTTAATAAAGTGCAAAATAACAAGACCTCTTATATTTGCAGAGTTGACAATTAAATAATTAGCCCATTAACTCATTGAGCCAGATTTTTCACAGTAAGTTAAGGGCTTGGGAGGTATATTGATCCTTTAAGGCCACCAGAGCCACATTTGCAGCTAATGGGCCCATATCCCTAACTTACTACCTGGGAGGGACTGAAGTATTTCTAGGAAAATGGAAGCCATTAATCCTCTCTGTACTGAGAAGGGCAGGTGAGAATGACTTTGCACAAATTGATGAGAAAATATGTTTTGGCTGAAACCGATTTGGCTCAGTGGAAAGAGCATTGGCCTGTAGACTGAAAGGTCCCAGGTTCTATTCCTGTCAAGGGCATGTACCTTGGTTGGTGGCACATCCCCAGTAGGGGGTGTGCAGGAGGCAGCTGATTGATGATTCTCTCTCATCGATGTTTCTAACTCTCTATCCCTCTCTCTTTCTCTCTGTAAAAAAACAATAAAATAAATATTTTTTTAAATGTGTTTTGTTTTGTTTTTCTTTTAAGACCAAAAAGGGACTCTGAAGCATAGCCAAAATGGAAATTCAATATTTTTCTGACAAACAGCCTATGTTCAAATTTGAAATCTTGCTATAATTTGTTTATTTGTTTATGGTTTTAAATTCAATACCAAGAGTGTGTCAGCAAGAAGTTTTGTGCTAGGGCCAGAACAATTTTAGCAATTGGAATCTGACAGTGAGAAAGGAACACTCTGATTCTGCTTCTATTGTATAGGCTCCTTATGTGGGTACGTATTAAGTAATGTGGACTATTCCCCTGGTGAGTGTGTGGGTCTGGGTGGTGGAGAATGAATATAAAAGGACATTCCTAATAAGAATGCTCTCCTGCAGAACTGGACGGAGTGTGGGAGGGAAGTGGGCCCTCCCCTTAGTAGCAGAGGCAGCGTATCTGAAGAAAAAGTATTTAGGACCCATTTCTGCCTCCGACTTTAGCAGGAAGCTGGACATTCCTACTGGTATATCCTGGAACCTGGGCATGTCAGCCTGGAGGCTGAGCAGGGCAACAGTGCTTGCATGTGCATTCCAGTAGAGTTTGCAGTTCTCTTGTGCCCGGGCATTATGTTACCAGGACCAAATGGAGGAAATGTGAGTGTAAAGCTAGAGTGGTGGAGGAGGTGGAAAGGTGCGGCTAGCGTGGAAGGAGCAGAGAAAAGCCAATCTCTGCAGAGAAATGTAGGGCGGGGGACAGCCCCAAACATCATTTATGTGGCTTCCGACGCCATGTGGTATAAAGAGGGAGGTAGAAGGTGTCTTGAATGTTTAAGGGTACAGCCTGGGGCTTACGAATGTATTTACAACCCTATGTTTATTATACACACAGAGCCATACATTCTCAAGGCCTCTGTGTCTGGCTGTTCCCTCTACATAACCCTGCACATTAATCACAGCTACTCAGGAATAAAGCAAAAGCGTCTTTTTTTGTTTTGTTTAAAAATCATCTTAAGATCCCTGCTTATATCAGTTGGCTATGTGATATTTCCGTTACCTAGGTCATACACAACACTCCAGGAATCCTTTCTTCCTTTTCAGCTATTGTGATCCGTTCTCCAGGGGCCCTTTCTTCCCTCAATGCAGGTTGCATGCCAAATAAGAAGAAAAGCTTTCATGTCAAGGATAAGTAGCGTGGAATGTGGTAAAAACCACATCAAACTCTTTGATGGGAGGGTGTGGAAATTCAGAGAAAGAGAAGTTTCAGTGGCCTTCTAGAGAAAAAGGCCTCCAGCTAAGATTTAGAGCACAGAGATTTCCACACACACACACACACACACACACACACACACACACACACCCTCGGCATTGCTCCTTCGAGTGGAAGTCATTTCACCTCCCTGTGATTCATCTTTGCCCTTTGAAAACTAATGTATGTAAAGGGTGTATGTATTAATAACTCACTTTGTTCCACAAAGGTTGTAAGCCAGCGTCTCAAAGTAGAAACAAAAATGAACTTAGAAATATGCAAATGAGAAAATTGGATCCAGGGAAAAGAGTGAAAAATTAAGATGCAGTTAAGGTCATTTGTCCATAAAGTAATTTTAGTTGGTAGAGGAGGTCAGGAAGATACCTTGGTGTTTTCCAATCATAAATGCAAAAAGGGTAATATGATATGAGGATAACAACGATGATGGTGACACATAGTCAATACTTATTAACTGCTTCTTATGGGCCATATACTATGCTGAGGAAGCATTTTGTTGTTATTATTCCACTTTATCTTTTCCTAAGCTCTATGATGCAGATAAAATTACTGTTCTCATTTTTCAGGTAAGGAAACCAATATTTGATATGATAAAAATAAACATTTTCCATAAGAAGTACACTATAGTAGAATTTAATATTGTTCCATGGGTCACCAATGCAATACAGGGACCAATATCCTCATAGTTTTATGGTGAATTTAATAGAATTAAATAGCACTAGGAAACCTGTAAAGTTGGTGTAATGTTATTTATGTCCAAGTGAAGTTGGTTAAAGATCTTCTAAAGAAAGCAATGTTGTTTCATGTGTGAAAGATTCTAATGCGTTGGCTTAACCCAATGATACTCTAGAGGCGAGAGTAGTTTTAGTCTCAAAGCAATGTTCCACAGATTCAATTTCAGAGATTTTATTAAGTATTTAAGCTCCCTGACAAAAACCTGGAATTGCAAATGTCTGTATCACTTGTTCAGTCCAGCTTGATTCCAATTTGTAAATGTGGTGGAGGCTCGTAAGGACACATAAGCAAACAGGTCACTGTAGATTCTCCCACAGGAAGTCCATGGGCAGAACCAAACTGTTCCTCATGAAACAATTTTGAAATGTTTCCAAACCCCAGAATAATTAATGACCAAAATTCAATTAACTGATATATTCACATGGTCATAGAAATTTTATTGAGATATGCCAGGCATTAGAGGCATAATGGAAACAAAATAGAGCCAGGCCCGCTCATCACTGAGCATATGATCTACTAATAGGTATCAGTAATTAAGCAAGCAGTGAAAATGAAGTTTAGCAGAACAAACACACAAAGACATGCACACAGGGAAAATGCCATGTGAACTGAAGGCAGAGTGATATGGCTACAAGTCAAGAATCACCAAAGATCACCAGCAAACCACCAGAAGGTGGGAGAGAAGTCTGGGACAGATAATTTCCTAGCACCTTCCATGAGAGCGTGGTTCTGCTGACACATTGATCTTAGACTCTGGCATCCAGAACTGTGACGTATGGTTAAGACTCTCTGTGGTACCTTATTATGGCAACCATAGCAAACTAATAAACACCCTTCCTCCACCCCCAGCCTCAAACCAGAAACCTGTGAGTCATCCTCTAACACCTCTAGCTCTCCTCTCAACCACCACATGCAGTTCCCGCACTCAGCATCCCTAGCTTTCTTATTTAGTACCTTTGCTTATAGCCTTCTCCTCCTTCCAAGTGTACTAGGCTAAAGACTAGCTAGTTCAGGCCTAGCTAGCTCAGTTCACACATATGGATAAGCCAAGATCCAATCAGGAAAGCAAAAACACTATGCATATTAAGGAATTTACTGTACAAACAAGAACTTTCACAATTGTGAGGATCAGATCTGGAACGGATGAATGAGTTGAAACTTATGAGGAGATCTTGAAGACAGGCATGTGCAGCTGACTCTGTGGGTCATGGGGTGGTTGGCGTAGAAGCCTATGCAAGGTTCTTGACTTCTTGTGATTTACTGGCTTTGTGAGGATATGGAGGTATGGTAGGTCAGCAAGGCCAGCAGTCAGGACTGAGATGTGGGTGCAGAAAAGGGTAAGAGGGAGCCCGGAGGAGAACCCACCTATACCTGTGCATATACCTTAGCTTCTAGCCAACAATGACCTTTACAGTGTAACAGCTGCTGCCACATTTCCACCTCCCAATGTCACATAACTTCATTTTGGGGAATTCTAACCTGGGGCTGGTCAGAGAAAGGGGTTTTAAGCAGCAGCACTCCCACATTGACAGTAAAACACTAGAGCTCAAACTGCAGCAAGTGACCACATAGTTGGCAGCTCAAAACCACAGAAATGCATTCTCTTGCAAATCTGGAGGCCAGACTGGGCCTTAGTCAAGGTGCCAGCAGGGCTGTGCTCCTTTCAGAGGCCCTAGCTGAGGAGGCTCTTGCTTCCTCAGCTTCTTGAGGCTGCCAGCATTCCTTGACCTGTGACCACATCACACTGCACAATAATTTGCTGTTTACTTTTTTGAATCTCCTATAAAAATCTGAACTCTTCAAACATGTGGGGCCTGTCTTTCTCTACCCTGATGATTGGTCCATAGCAGGCACAAAAATAATGTTGGGGAATTTTTCTCTGGTCATACGCTGTATCAGTTGATAATATACTCCCAGATACACTGGTTAGAAAATGCTTTCTTTAATTGTTCCCAGGTAGCTATTTTTTGAAATCAGAGAGAGTTTCTCACATAGGATGATCTAAAATATTGATGCTTTCTATGGAATCTGATAGGGTTTTGATTTAATGGGTGTTGGATTTACCTGAGCAACCTCATTCATTTATCGCAGAAGGCTGTACAACAATGATCATTCTTTACATGTGCTGTTAGATGAAAGAAGTTGTGAAGCAGTGTTATAGATAAAGAAAACTTGGTTCTATCTTTTATAAATAAATTTTTTATCTTCTCTGAATTCCAACATAGATTGAAATGTTTTATGTGATAAAATGAACAAAAATTTAAGCTCTGCCTCCACTGACTCACTCTGTGTTGTTACTCTGGTTAATACCCTACCCATGATTTAGTTTTCTCATTATGAGATTAAGATATAAATTATACCTATCCTAATGGATCATTTCTGTGGACACACTTTCTCATGTCTGATACAAATGTATTAATCGCAGTTTGAGGTGAGGAACGCCAGTCCAGATTGTGGAGTCTGATCAGTCCCAATATATGGCACTGTTATTTTAAGTTATTTATTTCATGTACATATGTCTTATCTCTCCTGAGACCAGAAACTGTGCTGTTCAGAAACCATTTATTTGATCTACCACAATTAAGAGCATCTAATGGGTAGATCAAGTGAATGATTGGAAATTTGTCATTGGTTCATTTATTATGCTTATTATTTTGGGGTTATCAAGATAGGGTAGAGGCAGAACCCCCTCTTGCACAATTGGGCATCTTTGATAAAGACACATGAGAAGGCTCTATCAGGCTGGTTCCAGCTTGTCAAATCTTGAGAATGTGGCTCATAGTTCCAAGAAGAGTTGAAGACGGTGAGAGAGTAAGAGCACGGTGTAGAGTCTCACAACTGTGGCGTCTGCAGCAGCTTCCTGCCCTGGGACTACACCAGGGCATTGCTTCCTTTAGATCCTGCTTTTCCTTTCTGAACCTGTTCTTTACCCAGTATGTTATTTCTACAAACTCTCCTTTACCTCCTTCCCTAAAAATTCCTTTTCTGTCTAAGTTAGCTGGAGTTGGCTTCTCTTGATTGCCATCAAGAACCCAGCTAGAATCAATGAAAAGTTTTAAAAATATCAATTCTGCCCTAAATAAAAACAATATCCTTTTCATAGTTTTAATAAAATAAGTTTTATTTTATATGAGAACTAGAGGGCCAGCGTGGCAAAATTGCACAAGACCTAGACCCGCTGCACTGGCGTGACCCCAGACCTGCCATGCTGGTGGGACTCCAGACCACCCCAGACCCGCTGTGCAGTGAGACCCATCAATGCACCTCCTGGTGACCGGTCATTTGGTCATTACGTTGTTATGGAGTTACAGCCACTGACCTTTTATAATATTGATATTATATGACATTATTTGCCAGATGTCTCTAAGCTTCCATCAATTTCTTCATCTCCAAAATACAAATACTTTCTTTTAGGGTCATTTTGAATAAGGAATGAATTCTTCGACAGATATTTATTGGGTGCTTTTTCTTTGTCAGGCCCTGTCCCATGTTTTGGATATATGTAAAACATTAAAAATACATCCAGTGAGTGCTTGATAAAATATAAGTGCTGGTTAAAACCAACAAATAAGGCAATAGTATGAGAAATGACTGCAGTAAGAATTAAACTGGATAAACAAGGAACTCAAACCTCCAATGTACTGTATAGTGGTACAAAATAGGAGTGCAGTAGTATAGAAGCCATATTTTAAATGTAATTTAGAAAGGTTATCAATGCTTGGATATGATCTTAAACACCCATTATATGTTGAGATATAACAGTGCCATATAAATGGAACAAAAAAAATAAAGGTTCTCAGAGTGAAAGGGAAAGATACCACTGTTATCAAGCAAGGCTGTGTGGGAAAAGCAACAGAGCAGATATTGGAGCTGAGCCTTTAGTAATGATAGGATATAAATCAGTACTTTTGCTGGTCATGAACACTGTTATTCATGTTTTCCCATTTGAGCCACTGATGGAATTGAACAGCCTGACTCCACTGTGGTTGGATGGCTCCATGTGACTAGTTTTATGAGTGAGTGGAGGGCCAAAGGGACATATGCCAGGTCTAGGTCAAAGCATTTAATAGAAAATCTGAGTCTTGTCCAGCTCTCTTTATCTTCTGGTATGGCCACCAGAAATGTTCAAAATGGCTACTTTACCCACTGACTCTGAGGTGTATAAGACAGGACCAGCTCTGTGCTAACTTACCATAGACACCTGACTAATCCACAAAGGAAGGCTTTGTTGTTTAAAACAAAGAGAGTTGGGGGTTGTTTTTGTTACTGCAGATGACCTGGCCTATTTTTACTGATTCAGCAGTAAAGAAATCTCTTCTTTTAAAAAAGATGAGGAAGCACACACTACAGTGAATTTTTCATGTCAGAGTAAGAAGCAGAAACTTTTCTCAGGAACTTAATACAGGTTTTGAGTAGGGGCTAGATGTGAGAAGTTAATTTGATGATTCATCTGAAAGCAATGGTTCATGGGGATCTGAGAAGGGAGCCCAGTTAGTTCAAGGCAGGATGCAGACAGGATGTGAGACCATAAGAAGTTTACTTAAACTGGTGGCCTTACTCTCCTTTAAAAAAAGAACAGCAAAAACCACAAAAATCTCTAAACAAATTACATGTTTATCTGGGGAGAATTTATAGATTCACCTCTAATCATTTGAGCTATTGGCTTAATACTCTAGACTCAAGGAAAAAGCACTTGGACCTCTCATTTTGCATTCATCATGTTTGAGTAATGGTTCTTGTTAGCCCTGTAATAATGTCCTCTTTTTTAAAAAGTGAAGCCTAGTAATAAAATTTTTATTGTAATCCAATACTAGCAAGATTCTTCCTAACTAAGAATTATGTTTGGTGAATTTAAGCAACCCCAGAAAATATTCAGGCTAAGAATTTAGAAAGAGATGTTTGGCAAAAAGAATATCCTATGGGTTAATGTTTTAGGGATATTTTTAAAGAATATGCTATTATTGTCTTGTCTTTTGCTTTTACACTTAAAATTAGTAGTTTTCAACTTTTAATTAATTTAAGAATCACTGGGAAACATGTGTTTAAATGCAGAATCCTCATGTTTGTCTCAGAAGGATTCTGATTCCACATGTATAGGGCAAAAGGGTATAGACTAACTGTTCACATCCCTCTGCCAAATTCATATGTTGAAATTCTATCCCTCATTGTAATGTTAAAAGGGTGTGGGCCTTTCGGGTGTGACTAGATCTTAAGGGTGGAGTCCTTGTGAATGGGATTAGTGTTCTTATAAGAGAGTTGCTGAGCTCTCTCACCCCTTCTACCATGTGATGACACAGCAAGAAGACAGTTGTCTATGAACCAAAAAGTGGTCTTTATCAGACACCAAATCTATCTTCACCTCTATCTTATACTTTATAGCCTCCAGAACTGTAAGAAACAAGTTCTTGTGGTTTAAACCATCCATTCTATGGTGTTTTTGTTATAACAGTCCAAATGGACTAAGACAAGGGAGCTAGGAACATACACATTAAGAAGTAGCTCAGGCCATATGTGAAGGGAGTCTGAAGACCATACTTGGAGGGACATTGTATTGACTTGAGATCCCAGACTCCATCACGAGCTCTGTGAAGGCAGTGCTGTGTTTTAATGATCATGGTATCCCTAGTACTTAATATAAATTCTAATGCACATGAGGCAGAGCTATGTAAGACTTACAGACACTGGCTTTGCAGTCAGACAGACTTGGTTTTATGTGTTGGCTCTGAGACTTACTAGATTTAAGACAGTGGAGATAACCTCTCTAGACCTAGCTTGGTCCTCTGAAAGGTGAAGTTAATGACACCTTCCTACATGAAAAGTATGGAGCTTACATGAGGTTATGTTTCCTAGAGCTTGGCACAGTTCCTGGGGTGATGGATTTTGAGAGAGATCTTGGTATATTATGATAGTACTAGAGGCCCTGTGCGTGAAATTTGTGCATGAGGGGGTGGGGGTAGCGAGAGGACCCCTCAGCCTGACTTGCACTTTTTCCAATCCAGGTCTCCTTGGGGGATGTCCAACTGCCAGTTTAGGACCTATCCCTGGATGTCCTAAAGGACATCCCTCTTATAATCTGGGACCACTGGCTCCTAACTGCTCACCTGCCTGCCTGGTTGCTCCTAACCGCTCTGCCTGCTTGCCTGCCTGATTGGTCCTAACCACTCTCCCCTGCTGGCCTGATTGTCCCTAACTGCCTCTGCCTCAGCACCGCCACCATGGCTTTGTCTGGAAGACATCTGGTCTATCCAGTGTAATTAGCATATTACCCTTTTATTAATGTAGATTATGGCCAGCACCCAAGAATGCTACAACTGGGGATCCTTATCAAAAAAGAAATAGCAAATACCAATCAAATTTCCTCTGAATTAAGGGCTGAGAATGCATCCAGTATCCTGCAAGGCTGAAAGAAGGTAAAGGCTTATTTGGAGAAAGTGATGTAGACCTGACCTGAAAGAAGGAAGTCCAGGGTGATCTCACCATGTGGCTTACTTTGAAAGTTTGGTAGTTCTTGATATCAGAAAAATGTGGCTCTGTTGTGTCCCAGGCTCTAACAAATATAATTAGAAACTCCTTCTCTGCCTTCAGTGAGGCAAAAGAGACAAAGAGATGGAAGAGAGAAAGAGGAAGCAGACCGATTTCCTCCCCTGCTGGGCCCATAGAGTGCTCCATAAATGACATTTGTTTGGGTTATTATTTATTATTATCCTTATCATAAAACTTTGTGAATGATAAGAATATCTGACCTTTATTTAATGCTTTCCATGTGATAAGCTCTGCACTAAGATTTTTCCATATGTGTCTCATTGAATCCTTTCAAGGAAACTCTTTGAGGCTACTACTATTTTTATCACCATTTAGACACAAGGAAAGTAAAGCTTAGAAAGGTTAAATAATTTGTTCAAGTAAGGGTTGTCAAATGAGCAAATCTGAAGACAATGTTAAAAATAGATTAGCTGTTGCCCTAACTGGTTTGGCTCAGTGGTAGAGCATTGGCCTGAAGACTGAAGGGTCCCAGGTTTGATTCCAGTCAAGGGCACATGCCTGTGTTGCAGTTTCAAGCCCTAGTAGGGGCTGTGCAGGAGGCAGCTGATCAACGATTCTCTCTCTCATCATTACTGTGTTGTTGTTTTTCCCTCTTTCTCTCTTTCTCTTTGAAATCAATAAAAAAATTTTTTAAATGGATTAGTTATTAAGTTAAAACAGAGGGAAAATATAAGTTGCCCTGAGTTTGGGGAATTTGCTTCCAACTTTGAATTTGGGGAGAGGGGGGGTGTCTTTTGGGGTGAGGGTATCTGCTTTGCTGTTACCTGTCCATGAAACATAAAATAAAACAACAACAAATGTAGCTGAAGAGCTTAGGTACATTGTTTTACTGCTTGTGCTAGTCAAAAATAAGGAATTACATCGCAAGCTTTTCTTCGGCTTAATTACAGGCCTCTGTGCTGCAAACAATGCACTAAGTGCTAATAATAAGGACCATCCAAAAACAAATTCTCTGGAGACCTCCCAACTCCACTGGGTCTGTTTAGGACAAGTGATAAGGAAACAATGTTCTGTATGAAGGAGCAGAGGGCCCCTAGACAGTGCGAATCTTTTTCTTGTTTAATGAAGTACAATGAATATTGTTGCTGGTATTAAACCATCAGCGGCAAGAAAAAGTCATTCTTGTTAGTTACCTCAGGCAGCAAAGGAAATATCCACTCAGCATGTTAGCTAGGAAGCAGTAAGGCCCCATCAGGAGACCCTGGTCTGTGCTGCCCTGGCAGAGAGGATCAGGAAGAAATGGTCCTATTTTTAAAAGGCTTTTCTGCGTCTCATATGATTTGGGCCCAGTTCCTAAATCATCTCTGAATCAGAATAGCAATTCTTTGTTACCCACTTGGCTGGAGTGTTAAAGAATCTTTGGAAAATGTTCAATAGATGTCTTGAGCTCTATGTAAATATGAAAAGCACAGTTTTTTTGTGTGTGAAAAGAATATCGAAGAAAAGCTTAATATTATTCAACCTTTCTATATTGGGAAGCAAATGCATTTTTTTCCCCAATGTACAAGAAGATGGAATTACTCCATTGAACAGAAAATCCAGTGGCTGCAGCATGGGCGGTATATAAGTATGTGTTGAATGAATTAATGAATAAGAAACATATGAATAGATGACCTCATTAAAAACAAATTAGAAAGCTGAACCCATATGATAAATAACCATTTGTACCTACCAGTTTAATTTAGTCTTTTGCTACCAAAAGAAAACCTCGTTTAAAATATGAAGAATATTAAGGCTTGAAGTTGAAGAGGGAAGCATGAAAGAACCACTAATATTTGGGTCTCAAGCCCAAGTCACAGTCAAACTAGCAAATTCAGTTTCTGAAGCATATTCTTCAGAAAGAATATGCTCAGAGCAGACTTAGGTAATGGGGGAGTCTTGGCCCTAGAGTGAATGTTGGGTGATGAGGCTGGGGTCTAATGTGTGGACTGAAGTGGTAGACTTGGAATCAGGGCCTGGAGATAGAAGCACATAACATCCCCGAATTTTCTATGAATTGTGAGGACTTCATATTTTTCAAGGTCACCTTTGGCTCTGATAGTCTGAATTCAGTGTCATTCCCATGCTGGCCCAGCTAAAGAATTCAGCCTCTTTCCCTTGATTTCCCCAATCCACACCCACACAAGATGCTTGTTTGTATAGCAGACCTTACTCATGGTTTGGGGTTGCAAAGAGGGCTTCCATGACAGAACCTCACAGGTATTAATTTAAAAGTTAATATTAGTCATCGCCATTCTTCAAATCTTTCAGCCTCTTTGCTACCAGAAACTTCTTGCTGGCCACATGCCTGCACATCACTCCCCCTCTTTCTTGAAACCTCTTTTTTTCCTTCCTACTTTCCATTACTTCTAACTCAAGTGAGCTTCTTTTAGAAAGTATCTGAGTTCTTGCTTTATCTGACCCCTGCCACTCCCTGCTAAGCATAGAGCTTTTTCCATATAGAAACACTTACCGATGTACATTATATCACTCAGCAAACACAGTCCTCCTGAGAAGAATTCTAAAGTTGATTCTTTTTAAAAAAAAAAAAATATATATATATATATATATATATATATATATATATATATATATATTATTGATATTTTACAGAGAGAAAGGTAGAGAGAGAGAGAGAGCTAGAAACGTCAATGAGAGAGAAACATCGACCAGCCGCCTCTTGCACACCCCCTACTGGGAATGTGCCCGCAACCAATGTACATGCCCTTGACCGGAATCGAACCCGGGACCCTTCAGTCTGCAGACCGATGCTCTACCACTGAGCCAAACCGGTTTCGGCCTAAAGTTGATTCTTAAAATACCTTTCATCAATGTTGTCCTCCTACCTAGCCCATGAAGACAGCGAAGGTCTCCACAGAAGGGACATTGGCCTGCTAACAATCATTAGCCTTGACAACCATTACTTTTTGTTCTTCAAGCTTTGATATATCGGTCACTCCAACAATTAGATGAAACTCTGCTCTTTATAAAGTTGTCAACCAATAATGCTGTAATTCTAATTGCAATAATAGTGGACTCTAGCCTAGAGGTGAGGAATTCCTTCTCTGTACCACCTTGAGTTATTTTAAGCACGCAGATCAAAATGTATTTTAAAAGCTATATTTAAACCTGACTAGATGTGCTTTGTCCAAAAACAAAAATGCCCTGTGATCCATTAAGAAGTTGGATGTTTCTACCTGCTTGGTGCTTGATCCCTGTCCTTCACAGAGTCTGCCTCAGTCCCGGGGCTGGAGGGGCAGGGCTCTGAGCCAGATCCCAGTTGCAGGCGCTCATCCGGATACATGAACCCTACACTATATAAACTTCAATCCCAGGTCATGGCCAGATGCTCTAACCAGGGATATTCCACTAGAAAGATCAGCATTTGGAGGATGCAAGAAGGAGAGAAGATAATTCTAGGATAGATGTGGGATAGCACAAAAGTAACTTGGAAAGCGATGAATAGGAAGGATTTAAATGGAAGTCTGGTTTAGAACTGGGGGGTAAGGGGTAAGGGAGGGGAAAGATGCCTCCTTTTGAAATTCTAAAAGGAAATAAGGCAAATTAAGAGGGACTACTGCTATTTAAACTGGGAATTAAACTTGGGGAAGCACTAACTCTAAAAAGTGTTGTACTACATAGAAAATTCATATCTTTACTATGACCTTTTCTCCATTCTTTCCTTTTGATTCAAACTGGCCTATCCAGCACCCTGACTCCTTCTCCCTTGCATGTCCACTCCCTCAGGCAGTAAGTCCTCAGGACAATGAGGTTCTGATCAGCATCAAATAATCTTAGGAGCAATACCTTGGGGTCTGTTGACCACAGAGACAGAATTTCAGTCAAACTAGAGATAACATCCAGGCCTCGGTTGAATTGTCTTTCAAGCTCCAGGCTTAGAAAAACCAGGGAAACCAGACAGAAAGATGCCATGGCCAACATCAGGACCAGGGGCACTGATCAGCTCCCGCTTATCCTATTGCTGACCAATCAATAGAAACCATGACCATGACCCTGACTTAGTCACCATGATTAATGATTTCCCCCCTATATAACCAACCCCTGGAAGCCATTGGGTAGACAGGTTTTCAAACATTAGCTCACCTGTGTGGCCAGGTATGGGCCACTTTCTAAAAATAAACCCTTACTTTCTCAGCTGCAAACTCATGTTTGTGTCTATGGGGCTTCGATGTGGGCAGGCAAATGGACTCTTGTAATCTAATAACAGTGTTGGCTAAAATTCTACCTAGCACTGAAACCGGTTTGGCTCAGTGGATAGAGCATCAGCCTGCGGACTGAAAGGTCCCAAGTTCGATTCCAGTCAGAGGCACATATCTTGGTTGCAGGCACATCCCCAGTAGGAGGTGTGCAAGAGGCAGCTGATCAATGATTCTCTCTCATCGATGTTTCTAACTCTCTGTCCCTTTCTCTTTCTCTCTATAAAAAATCAATAAAAATATATTTTTAAAAAAATTCTACATAGCTTACATTCACGTTTAGTTCAATTTGGGCATATGCCAAGCAATGTAGGATTTCGAGAAGGAGAGCTTTGTTTTTAGGGCATATGTCAAGCAATGTAGGATTTCATGAGAGAGAACTTTGTTTTTCCAGAACACCTTTCTTGGGTGCCTGTGTTAGAGGCAGAACACTAGGCTTCCTGAGACAGACATTTACTCAATGACAATTCTTAATTCCAAGAAATGAATGAAAGTGAAGCATTGCTGAGGGAAACTCTCATCAGAAGGGACAATTGTGCTGCTTGAGTCTCTGTCTCTGTCCTCCCTAACACTTCCCATGGCTCCAAGTTCTAGGACAGCAAGCTGCCCCAAGGGAAGAAGGACCTCAAATGCCACAGCCTGTGGCAGAACTGTCACCAGTCCTTACCTTTCTTTGGGGACATTTCCACTAGAGAAAAGATAGTCATCGAAAAGCCATTTCACAAAGCTCTGAATGTGTACGAAGACGATTTGGGTGTTTTAACTAACCGGACCGCGTTTTTGGAGCACTTCTGTTCCCATCTTTTCCCTGTGGTAGAGACGACAGGTGCCGTTCTCTCTTTAGACAATGCTTTGTAGAACACTGCATTTTCAGTCTGCTTTACTGGCTGAAGCCTCCCATTCTGCCCAGGTATGGCACTCCATTCTGCCCCTATCTTGTGGCCCTGGAACAGAAAATTAAAATACCCTCTTTCCTTCTAAGTGTCTTTTGTGATCCTGGCTGTAAACACCATCAGCACCATCAAGCTCTCAGCATGAGTTCAAAACCCCCAGAGCTAATGGCTTTAGCAACTTCCCACTGGCCCAGGAGAGGGTCACTGCTTTTTCACTTTTGTGTGTCAGCAGCTTCCATGGCTGTTTTTGGGGTGCATGATGTGGCAGAAGGAGGGGGATAGCCTTTAAAATCCATCAGAGGTCAATGTATTCCATTATATGCACAGTGCTTCAAATTCAGTTTTAACCTTTGACGAAATTTGCAGTGTTGGGATTTTTTATGCTAGAGCAGACACAGGAAATCACAGGTGCAACTCATTTTGGGTTTGACTTGCAATCACTGCGGGCCCCTAGAATTTTTATAGCAAATTCTCTCTTTAACTTGAGCGTAAAGTGTCAGAAGTCTGTAGCTTGTCTCTGTAATGTACATTAATAGGTAATATTGATTTGTGGAAATTAATTACTAGAAAAACAGCTCTCAGCACTTACCTAGTGTTCGGAAAGATTTGAGAGCCCCCTTGTGGCTATAATAAATCCAAACTAAAGAAGAATGAAAAGCTTTTAACTGTGTTTTTCTCTCTAACTTGTCTCGCCCTCTCTTTGGTTATATTTGTTTGCTTGCTTTATGATTTGAGTTGTTTTTTTCGTTTTATATTAGCATCAGCATATTTCCTATCATTTCAATGAAGGACTCAGGGATAACAGCCAGGGTCAATTTTAAAAAGAAAAAGGATGCTTGGTTTTTTAATGATTATTAAACTCAGATTCTTATCATCAAGAGAAATAATATGGGGGGAGGGCATTTAGGGACGTTTACAAAATAAGGGTATTACCGTTGCATTATTCTGCTTCTTAAAGGAGCCCCCCCCCTTTCTTTTTAATCTATGTATTGATTGCACAAAGGTAAAATCCACCTCTATCAGCCCCAAGCTACATTTATTTTGAACATCTTAAAGATTATTTTCTCAGATTTACATATAGCAGAGGAAAGTGGGAAAATAAGTGTCCTCATTTGAGTGTTTTTAAATCTCCAAGAAATGAACGCTGAAAGTTATTACCTCTGGTGCTTCAATCATGCCTGAAGAAAAATATTTGCAACTTAAGGTCACTGTGCTCCACACTTGAATTGATGAAGGGAGCGCCCAAGGCAAAGTTTAGACAGAACGGATTGATTTTTTCCCCCAGAGAGATTTAAATGCTTGTGCATATATTTTTTCCCCAAATTTCTGTCATTGCTTTATTAATTAGGCAGAACTGCAGCAGGGCTCCGGAACCCAGTGCCGCTGAAAGATTCCCATCGAGCGTCCATGTGGTGAGCTGGGCTTCTGGAAGGAACTCAGGCTATTATCATGAATAAGTGGATTTTGGGAGGAACCTGATTAGGGCTCCATGTTTCTTCCAGTATAATTTGCATTCTCCTAGAATAGTTTGTGGTACGACATTGGAATCTAGTCACAAATGAATCATTAGCCCTCCTATTGTTCCTAGCATGGAGGAAAATGTGAGGTGAAGGAGAAAAAAGAAAAAGAAAGCCCTGGCCAGTTCTAATCACGGGATAGAGTGTCAGCCCACGGACTGAAGGGTCTCCGGTTCAATTATGGTCAAGGGCACACACCTGGGTTGCAGGCACATGTGGGAGGCAAGCAGTCAATGTCTCTCTCTCTCTCTCTTTCTCATTAATGTTTACCTCTCTCTGTCTCTCCCCCAACCTTCCAATTTCTCTAAAAATCAATGTAAAAATATTTTCAGGTGAGGATTAACAAACAAACAAACAGAAGAATAAAAAAGAGAGAGAGAGAGGAAAAACAAAACAGAAAGCCCCTGATGTTGATGCCTAAGTAGAACATAGGAAAGTGAAAGACGGTGTCTGGTGAGTTTCCCCTTCAGTGCACCAGTGAAATTAGCACAAACAGCAGTTCCAGGGCTGGGAGGGAGGGAGGGAGGGAGGGAGAGAGGAGACTGTGGGGCACAGCTGAAGCTGGTTGATCACATGCTGAGCAGAAACCACTTTGTTCTTAGGGACCGTAGAAAATTTCAAGTTCTAACACTATCATTTTGGTCTTCTTAAATATGGAACTTCTATAATGTGCAAGAGCCTTTCTGAATATGCATCAATGGCCACAGGGTTGTATCCAAAGGATTCGGTGTCCACGTGAATAAGCTCCTATTGGTCCCAAATTAGATACTTTGAGCATCAGTAAGGATAATGACTGCAATGTGTTGAAATTTATTAATTATGTTTAGAGTCATCTATGTATATAACCCTAACATGCAAATAGACCAAACAGTGGAATAACTGAACAACTGAACAGCTGGTCACTTTGATATGCGTTGACCATCAGGGGGCATGCATGGGACATGGTGGGCATTGGTCATGGTGGGATGGTGGTGCAGGTGAGCAGGGGCGCCAGACCAAGGTGGGCGCTGTCATCAGGGCCAGCCTCTGGAGATTACTGAAAATTCTTTGCTCCTGCTTGTGCCATGGCCCCACCTGGCATTCACACCTGCTGCCAGCCCTGGCCCTGCTGGCACCTGCTGTTGGTACCGACCCTAATCACTTGGCGCCATCAGTGGCTGTGAGAGGTGGCGGCCAGCCCTGATGGCCCCTCAGGGCTTCTCTACCTCCCCCTGCTCCTGAGGGGTGATCGGGACTGGCAGCTGCCTCTCGCACCCACTGGCGGCAATGGCCCCACATGCATCAGCTGCTGGTACCGGCCTGGCTCACACCTGCAGCCAGCGCCGGAGCCACCACTTGCACCCACTGCTGGCGCTGGCTCCAATAACTCTGATCCACCAGTGGGTACAAACAGGGCCAGCACTATCAGTGCATGGGAATGGTGGTGGCAGAAGCGGGGCTGTCGGCAGACAGGGGACCAGGGGCTGTAGTGGGAGGGGCCAGGTGGGGGTGCAGAGGATGGCTGAGACCTGCCCCTATGCCCATTGCAGCCTTGTGACTCACAGTTTTCTTTGAAGGTGCACAAATTTGTGCAATGGGCCTCTAGTCCTACATAATAAAACCCTAATATGCAATTCCACCAACTGGCAGAATGACAGGTTGCTATGACTTGCACTGACCACCAGGGGGAAGGCCACCAGAGCTGCCTCCTACACTGGGCATCTATCCCTGAGAGGAAGGCAACTGGTGGAGGTGGCAGGGGATGGGGGCCAGCCAGTGGGCAGCACCAGGCTGCCAGCCAAGGTGGGTGCCAGCAGGGGCCTCCCAATCACCCTGCCTGCTGGTCATCCCACAGATCATCCCTGAATGCTGGCCAGGCCTAGTGATCCTACCCTATATATTGGGAACAGTCTCTTCGATATAAAAATGAAAACCTGGTAAGGCTACTCTAACACTGAAAAAAAAAAAAAAAGAAAAGAAAAAAACAGGATGATGCAGCAATGACATGCATAGACTCTGGCTTGCACATTCTGGGCTTAGCCCTGATTCTGACACTCATAACTATGTAACAAGCCAATTATTTAACTTCTCTGTGTTTCAGTTTTTCACCCATAGGATGGGAAAAATGGTACTGCTGCCTCAGAAGGATTATGTTATGTACCACTTTTATAACCAGGGGGAAAAATATGTAGCTGCCCATACAACAGCAAGATGCCTTTCACCTGTATGAAAAGTATGGTCTCTGGTGCATACAGCATCCCAGATTGTGAAAGAGATGTCCCACTGCCGGTTTAACTGGCAGTCGGATATCCCCCAAGGGTGCAGGCTGGGCTGAGGGACTGCTGTCCCTCCCCCATGCACAAGTTTTGTGCACCAGGCCTCTAGTCCTATATAATAAAGAGGTAATATGCAAATTGACCATCACTCTATCACATAAGATGGCAGCCCCATGTGGTCAAAGATGGCTGCCACAAGATAGTCAGCAGGGGGAGGGCAGTTGTGGGTGATCAGGTCAGCATGGAGGGGGGCAGTTGTGGGAGATCAGGCCAGAAGGAGAGGGCAGGTAGGGAGGGAGCAGGACTGCAAGAGAGGGCAGTTGGGACCAGGCCTGTAGGGGAAGACAGTTAGGGACGATGAGGCTGGGAGGGGAGGGCAGTTAGGAGTGACTGGGTCAGCAGGGAAGGGCAGTTGACGGGGTGGTAGGCCTGCAGGGAAGAGCAATTGGGAGGAACCAGGCCAGCAGGGAAGAGCAGTTGAGGGAGACCAGAACTATAGAAGAGAGCAGTTGGGGTGACCAGACTAGCAGGAGAAAGCAGTTAGGGACAACCAGGCCAGCAGAGGACAATTAGAGGTGATCAGGCCTGCAGGGGAGGGGAGAGGGCAATTGAGGGGGGGAGGGAGACCAGGCCAACAGGGAAGGGCAGTTGGGGGGAGGGACCAAGCTGGCAGGGGAGGGAAGTTAGGAGTGACTAGGCCAGCAGGGGAGGGCAATTAGGGGCAATTGGGCCCAAAGGGGAGCAGTTAGGCATCGATCAGGCTGTGTAGGGGAGTGGTTCAGGAGTGATCAGGCTGGCAGTCAGATATCCCTCAAGGAGTTCCAGATTGGAGAGGGTACAGGCTGGGCTGAGGGTCACCCCTCACCCCCACCCCCGTGCACAAATTTCATGCACCGGGCCTCTAGTAATGATATAAAAACAAACAAACAACATCAACAAAAACGTCATTGGAGGAGTCCAGGAAAGCAACCTATAGTTTGAAAACCAGTAATAGAATGAGTCAAGCACTCATCTACCTTCCCTATGCAAACTATACCTTGGAGTATCAAATAGTCGATATGCTAAGTTTCTCGTGATAGAAGTCTGGCAGACAAAATGAAAAAGAAATGATTGAGTTAGACCATTGGTTGGCAAACTGAAGTTTGCGAGCCACATGTGGCTCTTTGGCCCTTTGAGTGTGGCTCTTCCACAAAATATCACGTGCGAGCGCGTATCCATATCCTGGTATTTCTGGCTAGTTCTTTAGGGGTTCCCCTTTATATTGGGTTTCAAAGAGCAAATGAGCTAATATACAAATCTGGGAAATCTCCAACATTTGAATAGAATAATGTGCTAATGTCATGCTTTCTGACAATTAACTATATAAGAGCAAAATAAGACAGGGTGGGGTCATCAAAAGATTATCAGATGGCCAGTTCCTTAAGATGAGGCTGTTACCTGTATATCCTTATATCCCAAGAATCTATCATAGTACTTGGCATAAAATACATAATCAACAAAAAATATATATATTTAAAATATGTTTTTATCGATTTCAGAGAGAGCAAGGGAATAGATAGCGAGAGATAGAAACATCAATGATGAGAGGGAATCATTGATTGGCTGCCTCCTACATGCCCCCTACTGGGGATCAAGCCCAAAACGTAGGCATATGCCCTGATTGGGAATCAAACTGTGACCTCATGATTCATGGGTCAACATTCAACCACTGAGCCATACCAGCTAGGCAATTAACAAATATTTTTAGATAACTAGACTAGTATATTAGCAAATGAAGAAGAAGAGAAGTCTCAGCTCTAGTTTAGTTGTTTGACATTGGGAAAATCCTTGTATATCATTGAACACTGATTTGCTCATCTGTAAAATCCTGCCTCTGATAGAATCTTGTGGTAAAGAAAAAGTGAAATAATGGATAAGGAAAATGTTTTGAAAACTGTATGTTACACAAATAGAAAAGAACTATCAGCTGTTATTATTATTATTATTAACAAAGCTTTTAAGATTTAAATTTTAAAATGTCCCTGTATTGGGGTAATTCCGGAGGTTCTGATATTCATGGAGGAAGGGAAGTTGTGGAAGTGGGAAGTGGGCTCTTACATTGAGGATCTGCTGTGTATCAGTTACTGCTGAATCTTTTATAGTCATTTTTTAAATGCATTTATTCCTATAATCCTATAGAGTAAACATTTATACCCTGCTGTTTAGATGAGGAAACTAAGGCTGCTAGAGATCATATAAGCTAACCAGCTCACTCTAACTGTGAGATGGACCCAAAATTAAAACCCAGACCTTTCTAACTTCAAAACCCGGTTTTCCCCCGCTTCACCTTAAAGTGAAGTTTCCAGCATGTTTGAAATTACATGTTCATGCTCTGTCCAAATGAGTAGAGTTTGACTTCTATTTCCATTGAATCTTCTCTTTCTGAATAAAGGCATCAGAACAGCCAACTTCAGAATCCAGCAACCTTCCAGAACACATTTCCGAGTCTTTGTAGTATTGTGTTAAAAAGAAAACAAAAAAAAATCCCACACAAACCCATTTTAAATCCAAAAAGAAAATGAGGGCACTGCATGAGCTTTTGCTTTATCTGAATTCTCTTGCACCACTACATCAAACCACCCTTCATTGTCCTGGGATTACTACAGCTTTTGGCTTCTGAATTCCTTGGGAATGGAACTGGCCAGCTGGTGTGGCTCAGTTGTTGAGTGCTCACCCATGCACCTGAATATTGCAGGTTCTATTCCAGGTCAGGGCATAGGCTGGGTTGGTGGGCTCCGTCGTCAGTGGGAACATGCAGGAGGCAGCCGACTGAGGATGATGTTTCTGTCTCTCTCTTCCTGTCCTTCCCTCTCGCTCTAAAATCAATAAAAATAATTTTTTTAATTGAACTGCTATAATCCCTCTGTGCCTCTAAAACCCTTTCCTCAAGTGTCAACTTGTCGTGTGCTTTTGTGGGTGTGCTGAGCTCAGGAAAACTGTATCTAGGTCCTCTGCACTGTAAACATATAAAGGACCTTCTTCACCCATTCACGCCTGAGGTTGAGAGGAGCCAATGCCTTATGTCCCCCTGACCCTGCAAAGTGCTCCCTTGCTTTTGTCTCCTGCTGCCTACGCACAGGGAAACACAAATCCCTTCCCTGAGATGCTCATTTTGCTTCTGGAGCTTTGAATTCAAGAAAGCCCGGACCACTGCAGCGTTAAGTCACAAATTGCACCTCTACAGCCTGATGCGTATGAGATGATGGAAGAGACTGTCAAAACTGTCATCACTTGGTGAAATTGCAGACATCATCCAAAAGACTACGTAACACGAAGAGTTGTTTTGATGACTAGATTGGTCAATGCAGTGCAGCACTTAGAACTGTACTGGGGCATGGTAAGCAGGCAATAAATGTTAGGCATTATTATTATTATTTCTATTGCTATCGATTTTTATTTCACATGCACTTTCCACATTTTAAGTTAGCTTGTTCCTAATCATCACATAAGGGATCATCTCTAAGCACTCTTTCTCTGAGAACTGGCAAGGCATGGAATTAAGTGGGGATCTGTTAAGTATTTTGTTAAAAATGCTAAAATGATTGCCCTGTCCTGATAGCAGAATTTTAGGCAGATCCTAACTCAAAATAATCCTTTATGGGGGGAAAAAATGGAAAACTCTGGAAAGATTTGGGGTTTTGTTTGTTTGTTTTGTTTTCAGTTCTCATGATGCTTTAGGAAAATCTGTATCAAAGCTGTCAGATATAAACCTAAATACCAGAACGCGTGCCTTGCTCTTAAATATCCCGATTTCCTTCTTTTCCTTTCCAAATTGGCTAGCGCAAAACAATTGCACTGGAGGTACCTGGTCGGTTCCACCTTGTGTAAGTCTCACATTCCCTAAAAATAGCGCCTGTGAAATTAGCTAAAGAGCGAGCCCTCCGCACACGAATGGCCCGATAGCACAATCTGAGTGTACTATCTGGTGTTCTGCTTTGCCTGGCTGGGATTAGAGCTGTGAGTGAGCCTGAATTGGGCCTTATCTCTCTCTGGGGCGGCTTCAGGCTTCAGCTGGATGCCCACATGCATAAACCACAGCTTTGCAGAGCAGAGCGCCTCGTGCCCAAATCCCAGCGAGGCCGCGCGGCGCAGGGCACCTCTGAACCAAATAATCACGGAAGTCTCTGAATAATGCATGAGAGCAGGACCCTCCCCGGCACAGTTGAAACTGTACCGGGAGGAACTGTGCTCAGCAAAGATAGCAGAAACAAGTCCCTGGACCATGCCTGCCCTGAAATTTATTCCTGCAGCAGCCGCTTGGGGAAAAGTGAAAGCAAATATGACAACCACCCCGAAAGTCATGGCATTTTAGTGAGTTGGAGGCTCATAGGTTTCGCATCAATAGAAAGCAGCAACATGACAGGATTTAAAATTTCATCTTATTGATAAATACTAACCCCTTTCTCTGGGGAACGGGGAGCGGGCTGATCATCACTGAGAAATGACCGGTGTCCTCTAGAAGCCTCTATTCCATGCTTTTGTTTAGTATCATGCGTGACTTCCCTTCATTAGCGTTGGCTGACACCTGGACAGGATAGGAAGGCTGCTGCTCGAGCGGCTGTTCCTTTGAGGACCAGCGCTAACTATGCCCGGGCCAGGGACCTCCATCATTCTGATCCAGATGTCAGCTTTAACACAGCTGCAGTGCCGAGGCAGCGGGATTGGATTCCACAAATGTCTGAGTCTCTCATGTGATATGCCAGCTGATCATTAAGTGCAAAATAAACATCTTTTTAGGAGAATGTTTCCTCATCGATATGTCACAAACCCCACTGGGGCTGTCCTGGAATGTCCCTAATAGGCTCCTGTTCTGGCCCAGCCCAGAGGGAGCAGGGCCAGGAGCCTGCGTGACGCCCTCCCCTGGCTCCCAGGGGCCTTGTCCCTGTGCTTGATGATGTTGGTCCTCGTGCAATGGCCTGTCCTCTGTCATGGTGACTGTGGTCGGTTATATTTTGGCACTTTGAAAATGAAATAGGGACGATGTTCTTGACTCAGAACGTCTACTCCTAGCAATTTTTAAAAAAATATGTATTTTATTGATTTTTCAGAGAGGAAGGGAGAGAGATAGAGAGCTAGAAACATCGATGAGAGAGATACATCGACCAGCTGCCTCTTTGCACACCCCCCACTGGGGATGTGCCCGCAACCAATGTACATGCCCTTGACCGGAATCGAACCTGGGACCTTTCGGTCTGCAGGCCGATGCTCTATCCACTGAGCCAAACTGGTTTCGGCTACTCCTAGCAATTTATTCTCTGCCCAAGTAGTTCTGGCTTAGGATGTTCATCAGATTATTGTTTCTAGTGTTCCCCTCCAAATGTAGTCAGCCTCATTGTCCGAAACTGGGAGATTGGTCACATAGATTACGGGACATCCATAATTAGAATATTATGCTTTTATGGAAGAACATTAAATAAAATGGAAAAGAATGTTCACCCTGTATGTTTAATTTTAAAATGTAGGTTAAAATATCGCCTATATTATAATCTCAAATCTGTAAAAGAAATATAGGTATATATATTTAACTGTGGTTATAGCTGAGCAGTGATTATAGGTGATTTTTGTTTGCCTCTTTTTCTTCTGTTCTGCATTGCTCGTATTTTCCATAATGACAATGTATTGCACTTCTAACTGGGGGAAGGGAGGGAAATTAATGATGTAAAACATTTATAAAGCCAGGCCAGCTACATCTATCCTATTCTGCCTTTACAGTTACCAGGCACACAGGTAAGAAAAGGAACACAGAGCCTCTTTCCTCCTAAGGGAAGCACTTCAGGCATTCCTCTCTTCTCTTTCCAACGGAAAGGAGTCTAGATCTTTGAGTCCTAAGTAAAATAGCAATGCCTTAGCCAAAAGGGTCTAGCTGCTTTGTAAGTCACCGTGGGAGAGGAAGTAAGGGAAGCTTCGTGGAGAAAGGTTGGGGCGGGGGGGGGCAGAACAGATGCAAGGCTTCTTGTGAGGTAAGATAACCAGCACATGTCTGCATTTTCCCATCATAATGCCGGACACCCTTGGACCCAGTTACTCTGACACACACCACTGTCAGCCTCCTAAACTTCTTTCTTATGATACTTAACAATGATAGTTCCCAATATTCCATTTGCTTAGCACATCATTTTTAAATTCCTTAATTTGTCTTCAAGGCTTGAACAAAAGCCCTTTCATCACCGTGTCAAAGGGCAGGCTGACTGCTAAGCTCCAGCTGCCACAATTCCCCCTATCAGATACAGTTTGGTCAGATAATACTCGACTGAGATAATGAAGACTGGGCAGCGCGTAATGAGTGTATGGCTCTAAAGGGAGTCAAGAAATTAATTCCATTCTGTGCATTTGGAAAATGACTCCCGCACGCAGTGCAGGAGGGTGGAGGGGGAGCTAGGTTTCACGTTTTGGAAGTGCACACATCGGCTTATGTGGAAGAGGTACCAGTTGTCTCTGTGGCCAGGACCAAAGATCTCCTTTAGACACCCTTCATTCATTGTGAGACACTGAGCTCTGGCGAAACATAATTATGTAGGGAAAACTCATTTTAAAGTCTAAAGGGCAAGTGGAAAGAGGAGGAATTGACTGTTTCCCATACATTTCATAAGATCTAGCCTAAGAGAAAGCCTTCACCTGGACCACTTTTGTTGGTTAAGGCACGAGCAAGTTTGATCTACTGAGCACATCACCATCAGAATGCCTGAAAGAGTGACTAATAAAATGTATATATCAATTCATTCCGCAAACATTGAACACCTTATGTACATCATGGTGTATGAGGTCATTTATCATATGCTTTGGGGAAAGAAAGATGAGTAAAGCATAAAGCTTATTTAAGGGATAAGACAGTCACTAGTCACTGGAATGTAGAGAAAGCATGCGAGTATGTATATACAGTGGAGTATTATTCAGCCACAAAAAGGAATGAAATCTTACCATTTGGAAAGCTATGGATGGACCTAGAGAGTATTATGGTAAGTGAAATAAGTCAGAGAAAGACAAACACCATATGTTTTTACTTATATGTGGAATCTAAAAACCAACATAAATAAATATGCATAATAGAAACAAACTTATAGACACTGAGAACAAATTGATGGTTACCAGATGGGAAGAGATTGGAAGGAATGGTAAAAAGAACAAAGTGGCAGTTACAAAAACTGTCAAGTGATCTAAAATACAGCTTAGGGAATATAGGCAATAATATTGTAATAACCATATATAGTGACAGACGGTTACTAGACTTATTGTCATGATCACATAATAAAATAAGAAATATCTAATCACTATGTTGTACATGTGAAACTAATACAATTTTCCATGTCAACTAAAATTTTAAACATTTAAAATCTACACTAATAAAAGAGGAAGATGAAAATTGACCATAACTTTGTGATGCCCACCAGCCAATCAGAGTATGCAAACTAACCCAATAAAGATGGCAGGTTAATTTGCATACACAGGCACTGAGCAGCCAGGGGTGGGGCGGGATGCAGGTGTTCTGCACCACCCAGCCACTCAGGGCCTCTGGGCAGTGTGGGAATGCATAAAGGCAGCTCTGGCCAGAGCAAATGTGGTGCTGGCAGCCAAGGGAAGGAAGGCCCATTCTTGCATGAATCTTTGTGCATCTGGCCTCTAGTTTTTAATAAAAAGATAAAATATAAGAGGCATAGGATTCAGAAGGACAGATATGCCTTCCACTGAGGGTATCACAGAAGGCAGGCTGGAGGAGTTTTTAGTTGAGCTAGTTTTTATGAATGTATAGAAGTGTGGAGTATGGAGATATTAATTTTGATGCTTAATTTTATGAGGGTTAAGCTAGTAGTGTAAGGAATACAGTGGTTGGCAAAAGTGGGTTTACAGTTGTGAGTACACAAAGCAGAGTTTTTTCTTGTATTATTATTTATCTACTTATTATTGTATTATTTATTATTATTAACCTATTTTTGCCACCCCTATATATTTATTAAACCTTCCCTGTGAACCTAACATTTTATAGTTTCTCTCAGATATATTCTCATCAGCTAGGCAAGTCATAGCCTCATAAAAGTGAATATTCCATATTAAAGTATAGCTTATATACAATATTATATTAGTTTTAGGTGTACAACATAGTAATTCTAAATTTATATGCCTTATGATGTGATCACCATGATAAGTCTAGTAATCATCTGTCACTGTACAGTTATTACAATATTATTGATTATATTTTCTGTGATGTACATTACCTTCCTATGACTTATTCATTTTGTAACTGAAAGTTTACACGTCTACTTCCCCTTAATCTTTTTCTCCCATCCCTTACTACTGCTCCCCCTTTGGCAACTATCAGTTTGTTCACTGTGCCTATGAATCTGTGTTTGTTTTGTTTTGTTTTATGGATCCTAGATATAAGTAAAATCATATGGTATCTTTCTCTCTCTGACTTAATTGCCAAGCACTTAAATGACAAGATTTCAAATAACAAGTGTTGACTAGGATGTGGAGAAAGTGGGCATTCCCATTATTGGATAGGATTGCAAATTGGTGCAGACACTATGGAAAACAGTATGCAGGTTCCTCAAAAATTAAAAATAGAACTACCATGTGACCCATCAATTTCACTTCTGGGTATTGATCTAAAGAAAATAAAAACACCAACTTGAAAAGATATATGCACCCCTATATTCATTGCAACATTATTTACAATAGATGCCATATGGAAGCAACCCAGGTGCACATTGATAGATGAATGAATAAAGAAGATGTGAGATATAATGGAATATTATTTGGCAATAAAAAAGAAAGGTGGATTTTTAAATACCACAGGCAGAGTCATTCCAGTGACTTATACTTCTTGTTCCACCATTTTGATGAGCACATTAATTCTGCCTCTTTTCCATTACAGGATTGAAAGGGAAACAGAAAATACTGAGACGGGAAAGGTAGTATAGAGGAAACTAACAATGAGGAAGGCAGAAGGAATAATGACAGTTGGGTGTATATTTCTGGAATCTGTCAAGGAAACTTTTTTTTTACCCACACCACATTCCTGGGTTCTTCCCTGCTGGTCTCTCAACAAGGTTGCCAAATATCTCCCCTGACCTACTGCTGTCCACCCTGAATCTTGTTGCTGAATGAATCTTCCTAAGTCAACACATTTCCTATTTTGGCAATTCACAGTTGCTTTCAGAGCCCATGACAATTTGGCTTCAGCATCCTCTTCTAGTTTATGCCCTCCTTCCATTCATTCATTTATTAAAAGACGTTTAGTGAAAATGCACAACATGTACTTCCTGGTGTAATTAGACCACATTGCTCTCTGTACATTCTTAAATCTTCTGTGTCCACTCCTTACCTCTGTAACTTGCTAATCAATGCCTTTTTCTAATCTGCCACCCTTGCACCCACAATAATTGAGGGCATTTTATTTTATTTTTTTATATTCTTCACATTTCCTAGAGTAATTCCTCACATGTAACAAACCCTCAATGAGCACGTATTAGTGAAATGACTTAATAATGAAAGAACTGAGCAATTATGCAATAAACTGCAATGGAGAAGAAAACTAGAAAGTTTAACACGTTAAAAAAAAAAGCACCTATCTCATTGCTACTAATTACCTGTTGTATGGAATATTTAACTTTCTACCCAAAGTCTATACTGATTTCCTGTCCTTGAATATCAACAATCACAATCAAATTATGAATGTACTAGAAGATTACATTTCTTTTTATTCATTTCACACACTTTAGACATTCAAAAATAATATCAGATTAGTCTTAGGAGAGAAAAAAAGTCATTTATCGAAGGCAATATTAATCTTCGCCATGAAAATACATTTATCTCATATGATGCTCATTTATTTTTGCAGAGCACCATTTATTGAACATTTGCCGTGAGCAGGATTTGTGTCAGGTGCACTAGAACACAAAGCCGAGGTCCAGTTATCAAAAAGAAACTTAAAGGGTAGATTCTACCAGGACTTTCACATGCCAGTTAAAGTGCGGTAGGTGATGCAGCACATAGAGCCTGGGAAAGTCCGGGAAGATGGATAAGAGGCTTGAGCTGGCCAGGAAGGTTAAGTTGGGTGCAAATGAGCAAAGGAAAAGGCAAAGACTGAGGAAAGGCAGTAACACCCTTGTACAGTACTAAGAGTTTTTGTTTTGTTTTGTTTTGTTTTTTTAACATGATTATCTTAGGGAAGTGCAAGATGCTAAAGTGATTCTAAAGCAGCCATGAAAAGTGTGTATTCTGTGTCTTAGGACTTTAATAAGTGATGATAGCTCCTATGATGATGATCGGTTAAAATGATTTTTTTTAAATGTATTTTATTGTTTTTTTACAAAGAGGAAGGGAGAGGGAGAGAGAGTCAGAAACATCGATCAGAGAGAAACTTCAGTCAGCTTCCTCCTGCACATCTCCCACTGGGGATGTGCCCGCAACCAAGGTACATGCCCTTGACCGAAATCGAACCGGGGACCCTTGAGTCCACAGGCCAACGCTCTATCCACTAAGCCAAACCAGTTAGGACGGTTAAAATGATTATTGAAGCAACTGTGGCACCAGTGCCCTAGTCTACCTGAGTACAGGGATGCTGGTCCACAGAATGGCAATGCTAAAGAGTTGCAATTGCTTTACAGACATGCTTACAGGAGTTCACCTGAGTTCTCAACAAAGCAGGTGGCTAATGGGAAACCTGCTGACAGGATGCTGTCACTGGCACAAAGTTACCTGTCTTAGGGATTGTTCTGGTCCAGGGAGGTTGGCAGAAATCTCCTGAGTTGGTGGTTGAATTTCTTTTTTTTTTTTTACCCAAATCAGTAGGTGCCTGAATTCTCTTTGAGGACAACATCTTAGCCATCTCTTCCTCCTGATCCCTAGCCCCAGTACTTAGCAATCCCGGGGTGGGGGAGGGAGGTGAGGGAGTGCCCAATTCATGTTTGGAAAGCTAACAAATGAATGGATGGATAGATGAAGGGGGAACATAATATTTTATTTATCATTTCAAAACCTGGGGAGAGTTTGGGTTAACTGTAAGAACAAATATAGGAACAGATGATGCTGTCTAGGCTTAGGGGATTTCGTTAAAAGGAACAGGAGGGCATGAAGGCCTCTGTCTTGTGGCCATAACAGGCTTTGGTTGGTAACTGTTTGTACTTCCTGCCTTTTCTTTGTTTTACGGAAACTCCATGGTGCTGTTGAGTAAGTAAGGCTTAAAAAGGAACATTGCAGATTTCAGTAGTCCTGACCCTGTAAGTGTCTTAGAAGCTGAAGTGGAAGTTATGGGAGCAGAAGAAAATCAGTTTCGTTATTTTGAGGTGGGGAGGAGATTAATGACCTTTGAGCAAAGCTTGTACACAATAAACGCTGGGTGTGTGGCCCTGGCCAGTCTGTTCAATGGTTAGAATACCCATCCATGGACCAACTCTTCTCAGGTTTGATTCACTGCCCAGGGCATGTACCTTGGTTGCAGGTTCGATCCCTAGCACTCACAGGGGTACATGTGGGAGGCAATCGGTCCATGTAAGTTTCTCTTTTTCTCTTTGTCTTTTCCTTATTCCTCCTTCCCTTTCACTCTCTCTAAAAATCAGTGGGAAAAATATTCTCAGGTGATATTTTATTATTAATTAATTAATAAAGGATGGCTATGAGGCCTGGAGGAAGTCATTAGTTCATCAATGATTTTTGCAGTGTTCTGTCTGAAAATAGAGAAGCAACTGAAAGTAGAAAAATAGAAATGAAAATTATGATTTAATTAATCAAATTTTGAGGGGCGGTTTTCTTCAATTGTGTTTCTTCTTCAACCCTATTATTTTATTTTTACTATTGTTACTATCTTATCATTTTGACTGCTTTGCAGGATTGAAACAAACAAAACATACATGAGAATATGTCTGATAAAGCAAAACCCAAATGCTATTAGCCATTCTATTCCAGACCCATGAGATGGAGCAGCTTTGAACTTTATCAATATAAATGTTCCACTCGTACATTTTTATGTCTTGATGTCAGAGTTAATTTTAGTTACAAATGGGCCTCTTATCTATTTGGCTAGTAGAACTTGTAGACATTTGGGACTTAATTTTACTCATGTAAACATGGCTCTACTCTCTTGTCAGTCATTATTACATACAATGTTAAACTGAATAAAGTTAAATCTGAAACCAAGACAATTTCAAGCTTATGTCAGTTTTAGTCTGCTTTGAGACTATGTCGATTCCAATGAAATGAAGGCATCAGGAACTCTATGGCCAATTTCCCCATGTAAGACAAAGCCTCCTAAGATTCCAGGAGTAGATTCCAGTGGAACTTTTATGTCACAAACCATTGCAATTCCCAACCCTAAAATCCTCCAGCTGATATGATTACTTTAAAAATGTGGATTGAGCTGAAACTGGTTTGGCTCAGTGGATAGAGCATCGGTCTGCAGACTGAAAGGTCCCAGGTTCGATTATGGTCTAGGGCATTTACCTTGGTTGTGGGCACATCCCCAGTAGGGGGTGTACAGGAGGCAGCTGGTAGATGTTTCTTTCTCATCTATGTTTCTAGCTCTCTATCCCTCTCTCTTCCTCTCTGTAAAAAATCAATAATTTTTTTAAAAATGTGGATTGTGTCCAAATGTGAGACATAAATGAGGTTGAGACTTATCAATTGATTGCCATCATCTTTTTAATTTAAATCCTTTTTTATGTTTCCTGTTTTGGGAAATATTAATGTTTCATGTGTGGTCTTATTTAACCCAATGCATAGGTCTCTCTGATTTAAATTCTTCCCTTAACCAACACCTGAGCTACATCATCAACATTACTGTGTTTCTATATTTACAACGAAATTTGCTTATGAATTAAAAGCCAGTCTCTGCTTGTAAAATTAGAAAGTGAACAAGTCCCAACATAGGCCCAAAGCAAGATTAATAATGACATGTCATAATATTCAGCCATAGTAATATCTCTGAGCAAAACTTTATAGTCAATATTTCTGTGTGGAGCCCAGAAGCTGTAACAGTTGTTTTCTGCTCTCCCTACTGACCTTCTGGGAAATTTTCTCCCACTGATGGAATTGTCATTCTGTCACAGGAAAAGACAACAGAGTAATGGAAAGTGTTGGCTGGCAAAAGCAAGGGCTCAGGCTGGCTCATTTGGGGCAGTTCCAGTAAATTCTGTCTCCTAATATAATAGGAAATGAGTGTTACTTAAGATTTTGAAGTTTCATTAGCACACTTCAAAATTATTTGGCTAGAAATTCAAAATAACTTGAGCTGAAACCGGTTTGGCTCAGTGGTAGAGCGTCAGTCTGCAGACTGAAAGGTCCCGGGTTCGATTCCGGTCAAGGGCATGTACATTGGTTGCAGGCACATCCCCAGTAGGGGGTGTGGAAGAGGCAGCTGGTCGATGTTTCTCTCTCATTGACATTTCTAGCTCTCTATCTCTCCCCATTCCTCTCTGTAAAATATCAATAAAATATATTTAAAAAATAATAATAACTTGAATATAGTAAATGTATAATTTGAAATATTATAGTTCTTCAATCTTTATGCTGTTTCTTACAGCATAATAAACATTGTACCCTTAAATTCCTTATTTTTGTCAGGGCTTTTATTAGGTATGCACTCAGAAAACCACACAACAGTTTAGTTGGCCAAGTGAAACATTATGCATGGTTCTTTGCATAATGTTTCAGGACACTTTGCCCAGGAGAATGCTGAGTGTTACTCCTGTTGACAAAGTGCTGGGGTGGGCAGCCCATTCCACTGGTAACTGCTGAAACTATGAGAAGGATTTTTCTCACTATGAATCTATTTTTTGTTTTCTTTAATGTCTACTATTGTGTCTTTTTCTGCTGACTTCTCCAACTCTCTTTTTGTCCTTTCAAGCCAGAGGTACCCTGATCTTTACCTGATCATTCTGGAGCGAGTTGTATATAGAATACTAAAGGCCTAGTGCATAATATTTGTGCACTCAGAGGGGGTCCCTCAGCCTGGCCTGTGGCCTCTCACAGTCTGGGAGCCCTCGGGGATGTCTGACTGCCAGCTTAGGCCCCCTCCTCCTCACGGGGAGGAGGCCTAAGTCAGCAGTTGGACATCCTTAGTGCTGTTTCAGAGGCTGGAGAGGCTCCTGCCACTGACGCTGCACTTGCCAGCTATAGCCTGGCTTCTGGCTGAGTGGCCTACCCCTTGCGGGAGGGTACTGACCACCAGGGGGAAGCTCCTGTGTGGAGCGTCTGCCCCTTGGTGGTCAGTGTATATCACAGTGATCAGTTGTTTCGCCATTCGGTCAATTTGCATATCAGTCTTTTATTATATATGATACTTCTTTTCAAAGTTCGATTGACTGTCTTTAGATGAGATAAGACCTGTAATTATAATCACAGCACCTGACAATTAATTACATTCACTAAATATTTGTTGCATTTTTGTTTTTAAAATCTGGTGCACAGGAAAGCACAGGGGCTATGAAATCAAAGAGGCCTAGATTCTATTGCATTTCTAGTTATTAACTTGCTCTAGGATGTTGGGCTACTTTTTTCACCTTTTTCAGTCTCTGTGTTCTCAGTTTCATTTTTTTTAAAAATCTCATTTTACAAAGTTGTATTCAGGATTATCTGTGCCAGTGTCCATAAAATACCTAATACCTAATACAGTTTCTACCACATAATAGTTGCTCAGTAAATATTAGTCTTCACATACAGCTCATCCTTCCCAACCTCACCTCCCTTGTAATCTAGAACAGCAGTGTAAACAGAAAAAATAGAAGCCTTAGCTTCCAGCTTTGCCCTTTCTATGCCCAGGACCTTGGATATATCACTTTACCTCCTTGCATAGTTCCCTAACAAATAGTCTCATGTCTACTACAAAAATTTGTTGTAAGAATCAAATAGATATTGGATTGGTAATGCATTTCAAATATCATACCATATTCTCTTAATGTCAGCTATTGCAATTGCTGGTAGTAATTTATCAGTGAATAATTGCTGAATGAATGAATGATCGATGTCCCCACTTCTCCCTCCCCACACGAGAGGAGGGAGGAAAAGCCCAGCACACTTAATATTGAAAACTGGCTCACACGTGCTTATGGAAATATGCACATATGGGAACATTTGCCTTGATCAGTGCAAACCCCGGAAAACACGCTCACACGAACATCTGGCAGAAGAGCCATTGACTACAGAGGTTCAGAATCCCCGAGTTACAGTTGTCGATGACTGACACTCTCCCTTTCATTTCTTCCAGGAATTTCTATTACATCACCATGCTGCGCGACCCAGTGTCCCGTTACCTGAGCGAGTGGAAGCATGTCCAGAGAGGGGCCACGTGGAAAACCTCTCTCCACATGTGTGATGGGAGAAGCCCCACCCCGGATGAGCTCCCTACCTGCTACCCCGGGGACGACTGGTCTGGGGTGAGCTTGCGGGAGTTCATGGACTGCACCTACAACCTGGCCAACAACCGCCAGGTGCGCATGCTGGCGGACCTCAGCCTGGTGGGCTGTTACAACTTGACTTTCATGAACGAGAGCGAGAGGAACACCATCCTGCTGCAGAGCGCGAAAAACAACCTGAAGAACATGGCCTTCTTTGGGCTCACGGAGTTCCAGAGGAAGACACAGTTCCTCTTCGAGAGGACATTCAACCTCAAGTTCATCTCCCCCTTCACGCAGTTCAACATCACGCGGGCCTCCAACGTGGAGATCAACGACGGCGCCCGCCAGCGCATCGAGGAGCTCAACTTCCTGGACGTGCAGCTGTACGAGTACGCAAAAGACCTCTTCCAACAGCGCTACCACCACACCAAGCAGCGGGAGCACCAGAGGGACCGCCAAAAGAGGAGGGAGGAGCGGAGGCTGCAGCGGGAGTCCAGGAGCCACCGGGGGCCCAGAGAGGATGGGAACAACGCAGAGGGCGCCGCTGTCACTGAGGACTACAACAGTCAGGTGGTGAGATGGTGACCCCCTGCCGGCCTCTCCTCCCGGTGGTGTCACCTTGGAGACCCTCGGGCCATTCTTGAGGACACCCGGCTGCTGTTTTTGTGGCCCGAGTTGGAGACCTGCTTCCTCTTTTCCTTCCCTCTTTATCCAGCTGGAGAGGACCGGTCTTGTTCTCTTCTTCCTGACATGTCCTATCTGTGATTTGGAGTAGGGTAGGGATGCATCCAGGACAGACCACTTCTTCAGGAGGTCAAGGAGAGAAGCACCCGAAAGGAAACATGTGTCCTCACAATCTCCTTTGCACGGCGCGGGTTACACTCGGTGGGTGGCTGGACCCACAGAGGCAGACATGAAAAGCCAAACCCTGGCTTGGATGTTCTGCTGAAACTGGTTTGTGTCATACTGTCTCTGTGATGGAAATACTGGTTGGTTGAAAGGGAGAGAGAGAAAGAAGTCCCTTTCAAGCCCTTTGGATGAGGGTTTAGGCCAACCCTTACTTTGCTGTTGGCTGTCGTCTTTGAACTCTCTTTGAATGGGGCTTAAATCAGAAGAAGAGAAATGTGATGTGTTGCCGTCTTTGAAAACAAAATGATCCTACTGTTGACCATCACCGGAGACTCACATGCGGCAAAGCCCTGCCTCCCAGCCCTGAGCCACGTTTCTTTCCTTCCCCACATTTTAGGGAACTGCAAGTGGATTCAGGTCAGGGTGCCCGTGGCCCCTGAGAAATGAACGTTGGTAGGGGCATTTGGGAGAAAGTGTGCTTATTAACTAATGCCAATGGAGAGAACTCTTTACCAAGTTGTATTTTCAATGTAAGGAATGAATGGTAAGGGGGGTTGGGGGGGGAGGGAGCTGGAGGGTAGATACATGCCTACCGTTTCCAAACTGGCTACAGACCTTACGTGTGTGTTTTTTGTAAAGAACCTTTCCAGGTTTTACCTCTTTGGAGCAGTCATCTTCTCTGATACGGTACTGCCAGGTCTGAAATTTTACTATCACAGAGGGAAAGACATTTGAAAAGAATTTGGCTTGAAGAATATGAGCTGACGGTAGCTATCAGGTATACAAAACGTATTTGAGGTCCTTAAAGAAATAATAATTTTGATTTAGGCCAGGAGATATGGAACACAATGGGGCGATTATCCTGGGCATTTAAAAAGACTCTACCTCCCCAAATCTTCAATATTTCTAGCCTGGTAACTTTTTCCTCCCCACGTGGTCTTTACCTGTTGTTAGATTCTGGCTACAGCTGGCGCTGGCTAGATTGTATAAAACCGAACCCCCCAAAATGCACAGCCTTGATGAATGTGTTTTTTTTTTCACCTTTTCCCAATCACAGCTATGATAACACAATGCTTTTGAATAATAAGGGGCGAAGTATATGAGAGGAAATCTTGATCCCTTGCCTACCTATCAGTCAGTAGGAGGATCAGAGTGAGTAGTAAGTTTCACAACAGATTTATCTGATCAATCCCCTCAAGGAGCTGAAGGCAAAATGAGTGAAACCTCCTTAATCAGATTGAAAAGCCTATTTCATTGATATCCAACGTGTTTGATGTGTAAGCCAGCTTTGTATAAGCCCCATCTCATCCTCTGGAATACTCTCTCTGGGGTTGAGAGTCAGTCAACCCACAGGCATTCACGGATTGACTGTCTGCATGGAGGGAAGCCCGGTGCCTCCATCAAAGGGAGGCCTAGAAAAGTCACGTAGACTCTTCTCTCACTTTCCTTGGCTTCATCTGTCACACGAGGGAAGGCATTTTTGGGGACTTCCCTTTGGCCAGGAACTGTAGGAGGCCCTTTTCATACTTTAAATGCATTCACAACCAGGTATGTATTATTAGTCCCAATTTCCTCCGTGAGTAAAGTGAAACCCACGGACAAAATGTAGCTTTCTCCTGAATTGTATGCTAGGTCTGGCTGACTGCAAAGTGCAATCTCTTTGGACTCCATCAAGATTTCTATATGGGATAAACGCTTTCAGCCAATCATGCAAGAATCCAGTCGTTATTGCCCAGAAGTATATGCCTCTATCCCATATGGGTGACACCACTGGGACAGCACCAAGGTGGCCGGTGACCCAGAGCAGAGCCGTGGGGCCTTGGGTGAGTCCAACCCTGTCCCCATCAATACTCTGAGAGATGGATGACTTTCTTAGGCAGTTGAACTTTTTCAGCCATTCATGAGGGTGAGTTAAGGGGCCAAGTAAATATTGCTTATTATTTGGTAGAGATTATGCTCACAAAATCTTAATGTTTTCTTTTCCGATGAGTTGTTCCTAAGATAGGGAGGGAGGGAGGATTGCAGCTGGGATTAATGAGAAGCTCGCTCTCTCTTCACATTTTGATGTTAACATCTAATGTTCTGCCGAGGACGGCAGGTCTGCAAATTACCCTCTGCTTGCTGTTGTCTCACACACACACACACACACACACACACACACAACATCCCACAATGATCATCTAGTCTTTTGTCATGTGGAAAATCAAAACAAGTTGGAAAGCATTCAGATTGTTTCCTTTAAACTCACTTTACATTTTTGGCAGGGAATTCGTGCATAGCTGAGACTTGGAGGCAGCCTCTGCTAACTTCACACCGCTCCTGAGGCACCTCAGGATTGATATCACCAGGCTTCCGTGGCCTTGCTGCTAAAGGCGTGATGTATGGTGCTCCACTGGAGACCAGCTATCAGGATGTGCGGAGGAGAAACCATCTCTTCGTGTTGGCCCGAGGCCAGCGCTGAGCAAATTAAAAAGCCCGACAAGGGCTTTCTCCCTCATATCATTTCATTCTAAAGCAGCACACTTGTCATATCCCTGGGGTCCTATGTTGATAGAAATGAAGAAGTGGGGATGCGGTTTGTTCTCCAAAAATTGACTGCACACCTACATGCTGAGTGAAGCTCAGGAAAGCGACGCCAACAAAAGGCATGTGGGCCTAAGGATCCAGGGGAAGTTGTCAGCCTTCAGATCCCAAGCCAAACCAATTCCAGATACATTAGTGCTAAAAGCCTGAGGGAGGGAGGGAGGGAGGGAGGGAGGGAGGGAGAGAGAGAGAGAGAGAGAGAGAGAGAGAGAGAATTCCCCAGGGAGTGCCACATCCTATTGACTCCTACAACTCTGAGGTAGACAATTCTTTCCTTTTCTTGGCCATGGCAGCCCCAGTAATGAGACTGGGATGAGGTGTCTGTGTGTGTATCTGTGTATGTTTAAATTATTATTATCATTATTAAGGACTAAAGAGGCTATGGTGCCTCCTCATTTATTGGCAGCCTCCTCTTGGTAACCGGAGAAAACCTGCCCTGAGAATTATCTGGATCCCTTTTATAATAATTGGTATCATCAGCAATTGATTTTAGACAGCAGTTGAAGTTATCACGTGTACTGTTAAAATTCATAAAAATGTTTTGTTTTTTTAATCATCTAAAGAAGGTATCTGTCATCCACAGTTTGATCGATGGTTTGAGAAATGAGGATTTGTTCAGAAGTGTGTCTAGAGATAGTATGGGAGAGAAGGCCTCCCAGATAGATAGACGTGGCAAGGAGGGCAAGCATAGATCACAAAGTCGGAACTATAAGTAGTTTATTGGATAGGTTTTCCCATTTGGCTGATTTAACAAAGAAACTCAAAATGTTAGTGACTTCAATGAGATGGGAGAATCGTTGTCTCACTTAAAAAACAAACTGGCTGGACAGCTGGTGTGTGACATTGCCAGAAACCCAGGCCCTCTCTTGCTCTTTTGTCCTAATGGGAAGATTCCAGCTCCTGGCCCAAGATGGCTGCCGCAGCTCCTGCTGTCTCATCTACATCAAAGACAACAAAGAAAGGAAATGGGAGGCAGCTGCACATATCACTAATAGCTACATCTTATGGGCTACCACCTAGCCATTAGCTACAGTTAGCAGCAAAGAAAGGCATGAAATGTCTTTGTTATTGGTTGCTATGTGCCTTGATAGGAAGGTCCTATTATTCAATGAAATAATGTCAAAATTAATACTGGTAAAACTATTAATCTCTGACACAAAGGGGAATTTAAAAAGACATCAAGTGCTTTTTAGTGTCATCTATATTGTCACAGGTTTTTCAATAGATAAGATTAAAATTCATAATTCTATATAGCATTTAATGTTTTTTTTTAAAAAATTTACCTTTAGTATCTCATTGATCTTCACTACATTCTTATATGTTAAATAAGACCTCTGTACATTACCCATTAGATAGTTTGACGTGGAAATTCAGAGATGTTGAGAGATTTCCCAAAGATTACAGTTTACTAACAAGAAAGTTGCTCGGAGGCCCAGTCTTCTGACTTGGAGTCTTTCCTGCTATTTTGTGCTGCTCAGCATCAGATCTGGGGTTGGGCATTGAACAAAAATATATGAATCTAAACCTTTATTGATTTATACCTTCCCTTACCTTTTTATGGAACTGCAGTGACTTAGATAATGCCAAGGAGACTGGCAGAGTTGGCCCATAAGCCCCTGCGTCTAGTGAGGGAGCCTGTTAATAGGAATGAAATGGCCAAAAGACTGTCAGTGTCGCAGGGGCAACTGCAAAGCACAGGCACTCAAACACTTCTTGCTTGTGTTCACCCCATCCAACCCCAAACCTATTCCAGGACAAGGCTGAGGGGATGTGCTTATACCTCCGTGTTAGAACCTCGGTGTCAGAAATATTTACTATCAGGAGCAGTCTAAATACTGAAGCTTAAGGGGTGATCAATAGAACCTCTGCTCTAAAAATGTACCTTTCTTGTTACCTCTTCCCCAGGTCCCTGGAATTTTATCAGCAACTTATTTTTTTGGTTCCTAAAGGTTTTTGAAAATTTTTTCCCAGTGGTTCCTTTTGCACATTTGCTAGAGAGAGGAAATGCTTTAAGCTGTCATAAGCTAACACCTTCACACAGAAAGTTTATCTGGCCTCTAGCTGAGAAGAAGGTCCTATGTAATAGGATCATGTGTGTGGGGAGGGAGTTGGGGGTTAGGAAGACTAGGAATAACTATAGAAAAAAAGTAAGTAGAGCTCCTAAAAAGGAAGCAGATCTTGTAAAGGTAGAAGGATGTGGCGTTAAATATGTGCCAGAAGATATTCAAACCCAGAAATGACTCATGCAGTTTCTGCCCTCAAGAACAAGGGCAGTCTGGGTACTGTAATTCTTTTGGCCATTAAAAAGGGCAGAAAAGTCTCTAGCCGGTTTGGCTCGGCAGATACAGTGTCGGCCTGGGGACTGAAGGGTACAGGTTTGGTTCTGGCCAAGGGCACATACGTGGGTTTCGGGCTTGATCCCCACTGGGTGGCATGCAGGAGGCAGCCAATCAATGATTCTCTCTCATCGTTGATGTTTCTAGCTCTTCCTCTCCTTTCCTCCTCTGAAATCAATAAAAATATATGTTAAAAAGTAAAAATGAAAAGGACATAAAGAGCATGGGGATACTTTTAGGGACTGAAATAAAGACTGAATGAATAGAATGAGTTGGCTCAAAGAGAAAGCTGGGTGGGACTTAAGCGAAGAACACGCTGATCTGATCACAGCTGCGTCGCCAAGGTTTCTCCTTTCCCAGAGTTATTGTACCTCCCCTGGTCCCCGGAATTCCAACTGAACTTCTCCAGGCTGGGTATCAGGGCTGGCCGAGCTGTGTCATCTCCGGGGAGCATGCAAAGGTTCTTTCTCTGAGACACCTTCAACTTTTCTTCTGTTCCCTTCTTCCCTCTCTAACTGGACACCGAAGCCTGTTATCCTCTCCCCTGGACGCCTCTGAACTGATTTCCTAAAACTTTGAATCAGACCTTTTGGGCAAGTGGGTGGGTTGGAACCTGTGTGTTTTGTAGCCGGATGGATGGAATGCACATGGATGTAAGCTGCGTGACACACAGAGCCAACGGATCTTGCAGAGGTGCTGCGATTCCAGAGGACTGGCCTCCCTACAAACACCAGCAACATCTGCAAGACAAACACCCCTGGGCTTCCAGGCGAGGACTGGAGGGAACCTAACGGAACTCTGGATCTGAGAACCCGAAAGCACAGATGTTTCTTGAACTTGTGTTCTAAGTTGTCAATGGAAATAACATGTCATCCTCTGACACACGAAGTGGAATCTCTGTGAGTTCCATGTTCTGCCGCACTGTGGTATCTCATCAAAGGGCCAGATGTCAGTGCTGAAAAACTCAGTTCTTGCCAGGGAAAACCATGCTCTGAGGAAGCAGTTTGTGTGATTTAGTCATTGTCACATTTGTCTCCCAACAGCTTGTCCTTATTTTTTTTTAAATCATGTGATCAACTTGTATCTCCTTCCCTTGTTTTTTTATCCCTCCCAGAAGTACATTCTGGATTTTGCTTGCATTATTTTTTCATTTAATGTATCAAAGATTTTTTTTTAAATGTTGGAAAGAAAAATCTGGACTTATATCTGGTGCCCCATTTTAGATGTAAAGATAGTTACTCAATAGATAGTAAATTATTTCTCCTAAGAGATATTTCCTTTGGTTTCTGTGCAACAATATGTATGAACTCGGGTACTAGGAGATTGTATTGTGACATTATCAATCCTTATTGCTATTTAAAAATGATAGTTTGTAGAACTGAGGATTTCCATTGATGTGAAGCACAATTTAATGAATAAGTTAGCATATTAAACTGTTGTGATGTCAAGAACAATTGTTTTCCCCCTGTGATTTTGTTAGACATTTTTGCGAAATGAGAAAAGTTGGTTAAACACTTTAAGGGATTTATGGAAACTGAACCCACAGGATCAGCTTTGTCAAACTCAAAAAATCCATGCTCTGGATACTAATGCGGTTATTGGATGTGAAACTTTAAAAGCATAAAAGTCAAAGAAAATATAGATTGAAACAATTTAAAATCTCTAAGGCCAGGGAGGATTTCACAGGCTCTCAAACACATAAGCTTCTAAAATCATGGTTCTCAGTAACCCTCCCCATTCAGTGCACACTCCAGCACATTGGCATTCACTGTGAAATGTGGCAAAGCATTGTAGAGATGGAGGGAGAAGGAAATGATGTGAGAAAGAATGGTGAGAGAGTAAATCATGAATTGGAGCTAAGGAATTAAGAACTCTGTCTAAAAGGAAGGAAAAGAGGGAAGGAAGAAAAGAAGGAGAGAGAGAGAGGAAACAGAAGAAGAAAACCACAAGAACTTCCCTGGCCAATGTCTCACAGTGGTTAGAGCATTGGCCCATGCCCAGAAGGATTCAGGGTTCATTTCCCAGTCAAGGGCACCTATTTGGGCTTGCAGGTTCAATCCCTGTATCTGGTCGCTGGTTGGGGCACATGCAGGAGGCAACCAATCTACGTATGTTTCTCTCTCCTCCTCCTCCTCCTCCTTCTTTTTTCCCTATCCTACTCCCTTTAAAAATCAATGGGAGAATATCCTCAGGTGAGGATTAACAAAATAAAGAAAGCCATAACAATAATGAAAACTAATATGGGTCTGTTCACAATTTCAAAGTGTATGGTTTGTCAGATTCATAAAAATATCTTACCAGTTCCTATAACATAAGCAAAGCAAGCAAAAATTAATGAGTTAAGACATTAACCTTTTATGATGTCAAGAACAATCATTCTCCGCTTTTTTATTAGATTTTGTTAGATGTTTTCGCAAAAAGAAAAGTTGGTTAAACACTTGAAAGGATTTATGGAAATTTAATCCACAGGACCAGCTTTGTGAAACTCAAATGTCTAGTACAGAATAGTTCCTTCATTTAAAAATCCCTTGAATGATATAATTTATCGTTTTCCTTTTATTCTGTAGATTTGTGGATTTCTTTCTTGCTTATGGGTTAGTGAGATTTTCAGCCTTAGGAGAATGTCATGTCCACTAACTAGTGGGAATCATATGCAATGGAAACATTAGAACAATTGAGATAGGCATAGGGAAGGCTCCAAAAGATAATAGAAGTCAAATGTGTGTAAGCATGTGTGCATGCACACACACACACACACACACACACACACACAGAGAGAAACACATATTTTGGGAGCTTTTATTTCGCAAGAAAAAATTCAGATAAGTTAAGAGAAAGACTAAGAAACATCCAAGATTCACTTTTTCCACTCCATTCACCATGAAAATAGTCTTAAAAATAAGATTTTTAAAATGTGAAAAAATATTGAAAATCTCCTCTCAATATAGTGATGTTTCATTATTACTATATCTTTTCACATCAACTATAAATTTGAAAATCAATTAAGTCTAATTCAGCATAATTATGTTTTTATTTTATAACCAATGTTGATTATTTTTTGTAATATAAATAATACATAATCTTAGGTCATTTGGAAAATAAAAACTACTGAAAAATCTGTACATTTTAGAGCCAAATTCTGGCATTATTTGGATCTATTTGCCTTCCTATATTTTATGCAATAGCAATTAGAATAAAATTTTAAGTAACAAATGTTCAATAAATTAGAACAATAAATATATGCAGTGTAAATGCAGATATTAATATCTTAATGCCCATTCTTTGAAAAGAATATAATTTTAATAGCTGCACATAATTTTATCATTCTTGTATTTTGGGGTATATTGGTCATTGTCAGTTATTCCTCTAATATAAATACCACTAAAATTAATATACTAGTACGTAAGTAGCATCTATGTAAGTGTCTTTGTATACCTCTGGGAGACAGGGCAGTGGACCACTCGATTGCATCTTCCTAACAACTCCAAAAGAAGAAATATTCCAGAATCTCAACATTAGATAGACAGAGCCAAATGAATTGTGGGGAAAAAAAATAAGTTGAAATGAAAGTTACCCATGTCATGGAAGAAAATCGTATGGAACTCTCCAGAACCACCTTTAGAGCCCTGAGCTGAAGGCCTCATTCCCCCAGCCTGCTGAGAGCATTGGCTGCTGGCTCCCTGCTCTCAGCTGTCTCTCTCAAGGACTTGCCCTCCCCACAAGGTCACACCACATTTTGGGGTCAATATGAACATATCTGTTATGGAGGTAAAGGTCAGGCCTTTTGACCAGAGATATCTCACCTCCAAAGTGCCCTATAGGGTCAGCTGAGGACTTCATTGCAAAGCACCCAGTTCACTTTCCACCTCTGCCCCCTCTTGTGGCCCTCAAACCCTCCCTCCTCCCTCCCACGGGTTGTTCCCAATCAGCTTTCCTCACACCCATCTCCACCATAGTCTCTGCCCTCCTGGGACCTAGAGCAGACTTGCCCATGTTCTTGCCTCCATAGACTGAGTTCCCTCTTCATTGTAGCACCTGCAGATTTCCCTTCCTGTCTTTTGAGCTCAGCTATAAAAAGTTATTTTGGCATATTTTGTCCAAGATTCCTCCTTGTTTATGGCTGAAAGAAGAATCTTGTTAGCTCAGTCTGTCAAGTTCCTAAAAACAAGTCTGCTCTCAGATTTTTAAATTTCCTTTGATTCTGTGTTTCCGCTGCTTTTTCATTATTCGGCACTTCATCACATTCTTTCTATTTCAAGACTCCAGATTGTCACCATTAACTTTTGCTCCTTTTCTACGATGGAGGACTTTTCTCTCTGTTTACTTATCTCTGTCATAAACCCCTCTCTGTAATCATGCCCTTTAAGAATATTTTTATTTTCCTACTTATGATTATATTTTAAATATGTTACTTTGCCTTTTCACTTCTTAATTTTCATTTTCAAGTTTTAATCTTACATTTATGCTTGAATTTTTCCTTTTATTTTTGTTTTTTTCATTTATTGCGTTCAAACTTTTATGGTATTTCATTGGTCCAATTTTTTAATCTTTTACTTTAAAACTCATCCATTTTTATCCATCACTTACTGCTTAACCTTTCATTTTTATTGATGGTTTATCTTTGTACTCAATTTTCCATGGCAGTTTATTTCAGATTCTCACAGTTGGTTATAATAGTCTCTTATTTTTATTTTGAAACAAATTTATCTTATCTTTATTATTTGTAGTCAGCATGCTGTGATCTTATAATTTCTACTTTCTGAACTATACTTGGGTTCTTTGGGGGCTTTGTGTATTCCCATTTTTGTAGAATTTTTATAGATACCTGAAAACAATATATGCATTATGTTATTAAATTATATAGTATATGAGATATCTAATATAAATATATATAAAGTATATACACAACTATATATTACATATATCTTTGTATATATAACTTTATTTTGTTACACATATATACATGCACATATGTGCATTAATATAAAATATTTGATTATTCAAAGACAGTGAGTGCATACTAAAATCTATTGCAACTGTTCTTGTATCATTCATCACAATTTTTAGTTTATACTGTATATTTTGTTGATTCATTCTTTCATGTTTATGACTTCTATATTTTTGTTGTTGTTGTTAATTCTCATCAGAGGATATTTTTTTCCATTGCTTTTTTAGAGAGAGTGGAAGGGAAAGGGGGAAGGGGACAAAAAGAGAGAAACATGGATATGAGAGAGACACATCGATTGCTTGCCTTCTGAATGCACCCTGGCCAGGGATTGAACCTGCAACCCATGTAGGTGCCCTTGACCAGAAATCAAACCTGAGATCCTTTGGTGCTTGGGCAGGTGCTGTAACCACTGAGCAATACTGTCCAGGGCTTCATATTCTTTTGTGATGAGACTACTACCATTTTTAATACAAGATGGCCCCTTTTGTATCATTTAATACTTTTTGCTTTCATTTTGATCTTATCAACTTTTGTAACTTCTAATTAACATGTAGTTTAATTTTTCTTCATGTAGTCTGTCTTTTAGTTTGAGAATTGTTATGATTTATAGATTGCTATCTTCCGTTGTTTTCTTATTTTATGATTTTTATTACCTGTGCTTCCTCCTGTTGTGTTTTCTGTTTTGATAGGCTGCAATGTCTGTGGAACCAGTGTTAAGAATGCAGCATATTTGTTTGACTTTCCGTTGTGCAATTTGCAGATATTTGCATTTATATACTTTTCTCTTCCTACTTCCCATTGTTTGTTTCAATTACCTGAAGTAACAACCCTGGATTAGAAAGAATCTAGGACTTCAGATTCCTCTTGTTATTGCTGTTGTTACAGTGTTATTATAGTTAGCATTGCAACTACATCAAAAGAAGACAGGAGAATAAAAACCAGGCAAACTGTTATTCTCATTCTAATTTGAAAATACTGAGTTTCTTTTGAAGTAAAAGTCCTCACACTTCTGGGTGATGCTTGCATACCTGATCATTTAAATCATTCAGACAGTTGTTGCATGTGAATAAATGAAGAAAAAATGAAGATAAAGAGAAAATTAGGACCTCTCAAATTGGTGTTTGGAAATCATGGGGTCACCTAGCTTTCAAGAGGTCATTAGTTCCTGTGAATAATATGTTTATTCAGTAAGAAGGGGAAAAACACATTAAAGGAGTAAAAATTTTTATCAGGATTCTAGAAACGCAATTGTTTTCAAGTTTAATTTCTGACTAAAGCCATCATAATATATGCTAAAGAAAGGAGGGGCATTGAATTGGTCTTTTGTATGACTAGCAGGGGTGCGTTAAAATTTAAGAGTATAGCCCACCTGATGTGACCCAGTGGATTGAGCATCATCTCATGGACCAAGAGATCCCCAGTTTGATTCCAGGTAAGAGTACATGCCCAGGTTGTAGGCTCAATCCCCAGCAGCTGACGGATGTGTCTCTCTTATCATTGATGTTTCTATCTTCTCTCCCTCTCCTTTCCTCTCTATTTAAAAAGCAATTAAAACATTCTTTTAAATTTAACAGTATAATTTAAAATATTTCTAATAACAATGACAGTTTTTTAAATATAAAGAATTATTTTCTGGAGAAGAAAGATAGTACCTTCACAAATTCATGGTGTTCCCTTTATCTGAGGAAAAGCCAGGTGCTACTGGTAATACCCTCCTCTTGTCTCTACTAGAGGCTCGGTGCATGAAATTTATGCACAGGAGTTGTGTGTCCCTCAGCCCAGCCTGCACCCTCTCCAATTTGGAACCCCTTGAGGGATGTCTGACTACCTGTTTAAGCCAGATCCCACTGGCGATTGGGCCTAAATGGATAGTTGGACATCCCTCTCATAATTCAGGACTTCTGGCTCCCAATAGTTCGCTTGCCTGCCTGCCTGATTGATCCTAAACACTTCTGCCTGCCAACCTGATCACCCCCTAACCATTCCCTGCCAGCTTGATCAACATTTAACTGCTCCCCTGCCAGCCTGATCACTCCTAACTGTCCTCCCCTGCTGGCCTGGTCATCCCCAACTGCCCTCCTATGCTAGCCTGGTCACCCCTAACTGTCCTCCCCTGCAGGCCATCATGTGGTAGCCATCTTTTGTCCGCATGGGGACAGCCATCTTTGACCACATGGGGGTGGACATCTTGTGTGTTGGAGTGACGGTCAATTTGAAATTACTCTTTTACTAGATAGGATGCCTATATATGTTAGACAATACAAAGTCATTAAGTCCTTGCAAATCCAGGCATCACTCCCAGGAGCTTTGTCAGAAAACCTGCCAGTAAATTTAAGCAGAAACATATCTATTACTGTTCTATGAAGCCACTACTGGTGGTTAATATCCATATGTGCAGTGGAAAGTCACAGCCAAAAACCTGACCCCGCACCCCTCAAACACACATACTCACAAGTGAAGGTAAAAGCAGAGAGTAGTGTGTTAGCTCAGTCACCTATGAAGAACCATGATCCTCTGTTAATGTTATTTTATTTGCTCTCTAGGAGAGAAAGCCTTCCCTAGGTGAGATTCTGAAATTTAGAAAAGATTCATAGCACACTTAGCATCAAGCTATGATGTACATCCTGGTGCTATTTATAGCTAAATTTACTCAAAATCATTAGGGCATGCTGTTATTAATTTTCAGAAGTCCCACAAGTAAGATTACTAAGATTTTTGTCTTCCATAATAACTTCATTGGTTCAATAAAGGGTCATGAAAGATTCCACAAAATCTTTACCAGAATGGTGATAATTTAACTCTTTAACTGGTAAATGTTTCCTTCCTTTTCTCTTTTTCTCTTTCTTTCTTTTTTCTTTCTTTCTTTCTTCCTTTCTTTCTTCCTTTCTTTCTTTCTTTTTTTATTTTTTATTTACCTAAGAATATATCCTTCATTGATTCTAAAGAGATGAAATGAGAGGAAGAGAGAAACATTGATAGGTTGCCTCATATACATGCCCCGAGCCAGTTCAGAATGAAACCCATGAGCTTTCAGTGCATATGAGTACATTCTAATATGGAGAAACACCAGCCAACTCACCTTTTCTTTGTTTTTATTATTCTTTTAACTAAATAACATTCACTAAGTGTTTTCTATGAACCAGGCACAATGCTAGATGCTGAAGTTAGAAGAATATGGTCCTTCTAATTCCAAACACTGTAATGTTCTCAACAGTCTCTTTAGCACCCAAATGACAGGTACCCTAGAAAAGGCTCCCCTCTTGTCCCAGCTATACCTCAGGAGATTTCTCCCCGCTCAATCCTCTAAACCTATAAACTCTACCCTTCTCATTTATTCCAAATCAACACAATTTAATCCAAATCAGCATTATGACACTCTCAGCCTGGGCATCCTTCTTCCGGGTGCTATGACCTACAACCACAGACCAGGTCTACCCAACTCCATGCCCAGCTCAACAGCACCCAGCCTAGCACATAGAAGATATTATACATTGGATGAATAAAATACTAGTGAAAGAATAAATGAGAGAATGATTCCAACTTACTTCTTGGTCAAGCTTGTAAATCCCACAGTGTCTACAATGACCTGTATTCTGATGAATCCCAAACAGACAGTACTGTCTAGATACCTGTTTTTGTAAACTAATGAGCACTTCTATGTCTTTCACTCACTCAGTTCAACTTATCCAAAATGAAACTCATTATCTGTGCCTTGTCATCTGAAAAAAATCGGTGCTTCCCTCTGTACTGCCTTAATCTTCATTCATTTATGAGATGTATAGCTTATTGGGCCACTCAGGGTAAAACACCTGATCACCCTCAATTCCTCTAATCATCCTGGAAATGCTGTCACCAACATCCATCTCCTACCCTCCATTCCTACAGCAGCCCCAGTTTATACCTTCCTCCTGTCTCACCCTATTTGTCAATAGAAGCTTTTTTGTGCATGTTTTAATCTTCAGAGCAATACTATGAGCCATTATGGTTTTTTAACTAGAAAATTGAGTACCAGAGAAAGTAAATGGATACATAGTTAGTAAGTATTGGAACTAGGATTTGAAGTCAGTTTTGCTTTAACCCAAAGCCCAAGTTCTAGTATGAAATAGTTACTCTCCTAGCTTCCAAAATCTTTCCTCTTGGCCTGACTCTGCCTTTTCAAAGACCTGGTCATACTCCTCTGCTTAACCAGTTTAATGGACACTCATTAATTTTAGGATTGAGTAAACACTCTGAAGAGTGGCACTTAGGAACAAACCCCCATTACCAAACCCCCAAAACACACACACACACACACACACACACACACACACACACACACAGATGTCATCCTGCTCTTTAGTAATCTGTTCTCTATTCTAATTACACAAAATTCATTCAAAAGTCTCCCAAATCATTTTGGGGGGAAAAACACCTAAGTGGATCATCAGGTGGGTAAGATGGAGTGAATTGAGAAGATAAGGGCAGAAATTAAAGGACAGCAGGGACCTGGACATTCTTTAGGCCACAAATAGAAAGATAATCATTTTGGCTGAGTAGGCAGCTATGGTTCTACCCTCAGACAGAAAAGAGAGCAGAGAAGACTGACATTCTCCATTGGAAGATAATTCTTCGGTGAGCTCCACCCTCTAGCACAGGGGTGGGGAGGAACATCGGGCCCCCAGGCTGTATCAAGCCTGAAAAGTCATTTAGTCTGGCCCTGCCAAGGCAGCTTCAGGCGGGACTCAGAATTCAATAAATCTGGGAGCTTTTCTCATAGCCACATAAATTTATATTAAGTGAATTACATAGGCAAACGATGTGATAAACATCCAAATGGCCCTTGGCAGAAAAATGGTGCCCCACCCCTGCTCTAGAATGACAGTAGTTGAGAAGGGTCCAATTTGATACGGAGGAACTCTCACAGCAGTGAAGCCATGAGTTATATGCAGGAGGCCATGACCAATGGGTCATTTCTGACTTTCTTTAATGAAATTTCTTGTGTGCCTGTCTTTGGTCATCACAAGGAGGGGACCACTGGGGACATCTTGTCCTACTTTTACTTAGCCAGTCTTTGGAGGGGAGAACCTAAGAGCATATTGGCAATTTAAAAAAAAAATAATAGAAGCAATCTGCCGAAATCACCGAGGTTGGTAATGAAAAAGAGATACAATTACTTTTAGTATAATTTTAAGATTTCCCTATATAATTCTATAAGGATAAATAATCCTAACATTCAGTTAACCAGAATATTTGTATTTCCCACGATACAGCTATCCTTGGATTCTTTTGCCTGAACAAGTGGAGTTTATCATTAAGCAATATCTTTTAGTTTGAATTTGGCCTTTTAGTTTGTTTTCCTGCTTTAAGACTCACTATCTTGTTAGCATGTGGTTCCTGGACTGTCTACGGATTTCTCTGATGGAAGCCTCAAGGTAAATTGGTTTGCTTTGCCTCCTGAGATGGTAATTTAGATAGACAAGAAAAATCAGACTCTTGAACACTTTCATTGGCCTTTCATGATCAAATCTCCTCGTAAACAATCAGAAATAAGTACAGTGGTGAGTTAACCCCTTTCTGGCAAAAGGAAACCTGTTCTAGACTTGGGAATCTGCCCATCTCTACACTTAGCTCTCCGCACACCTCCCAGAGTGCCCAAATTATAAGGTCATCCCCACGTTTTCAGGACCAAGTATAGTAATGCCAATAGAGGCCCTGGTCTGCTGATCTTCCCACTCCACTTCCTACACTTTGTTCCATCCCATACGGTGAGAGGGTGGTCAAGTCTGCGGACACTTCAGGCCAAGTCTAGGCTGGGCCAACTCTGCTCTCAGCACTCATCTCTTGGATGGACTCCCAGCATTTACATTTGCAAGATCCAAGGCCAGCTTGGATCTTGGGAAGAGGTTGTGCAGGCCCCAGATGCTGTTGTGGGTTCCATGGGGAGGGTATTCTGGGGTGCTGAGTACCTAGAACATGGAGTAGAAGGAAGGAGAGTTACAGATTTCAGTCGGACACACCCCTCTGGGCCCTGATGAGTTCTTCCCTTAGGGAGGGGCTTGATGGAGGAGGACCAGAGTGGGCCCACTATGCACGGGAGCCTGATGTCTGGATCTAAGCATGGATTAGCAGTCACTGATTCTGCCAATCAGTGTTCATATGCAGACTCTCTTCATCTCTTCATTTCTGGACTCTAACTATGTGGTTAATAAATAAATGTTAGATACATGTAGTTGAACAAAGATCCCAAATCAGGTCCTATCTTAAGGTGTACTCAGCTAACATCTGAACACAGAGATGGATCAGACTCATTTCCTCCTGGAAAGCGTTGGCCAGGGATGAAGGAGGGGCCAAAATGGAGAGAGGGCTATGTACACTATTGGTGGGTAATCTGAAGCCACAGATTTAGCTTCATATCTACCTTAATAATAAACCAGACTCCCTAAGCTGCAAGATAGGAGGTAAGCAGCCTCAGCAAAGCAGGAGAGAACAGTCCTCAAAGTGGCACCTCACCTGCATCATCACCTCACTGTCAGGTGCATGACACTCCCAAGGAGGCCAATGTGGTCCATTTGTACCTAAGCTCCCAGAACTTAGGGAGGCAAGTCAGTGCTCAACATCCTGTGAGCTATTTTCAGGGATGTGGAGATATCCACTCGCTGTGCTCCAACTCACAGTCTCTGCTCCGGTTTCAGGCCTAGCTGTCCTGTTTCACACTAAGTGGAAAGCAGACCCTGCCTCAACTCTCCTTAGAAGTAGGTGATGTATAAGTCGGTAAGTAAATAAGTATATGTATCTGAGGTTTGTCTGTCTGTAGGGACTGGAAATAGGAGCTAGGGGTTCGTATGTATGCATTTATTTTTATGAATCAGGCAGTCTTGTAAGGTGAAGAAGCAACAAATACTGCAAATACAAATGGATAAGTCATGTGCCTTGTCCTAGGAGAGCTCCAGTCCTAGGAGAACTCAGTCCTTGAGTTCTTTACTTGAGGCCACTGGCCATCTACTGTTGGGTCAATACTGAACATCCTCGAAATGTTATTACTGCCATTCATAGAGGGGTGCATGTGGAAGGAGTTAGAAAGTAATTTAGTTCTCTTTCCAGCAAACAAATAAAAAAAGTGGGGATTTTAATGCCTTCTTGCTGAAGACTGAAAGCATTTGCACGTGGCTTTGAAACACTCTCATTCCTGGAACAGTGGTTTACTCTCTGTGATATGAGGCCAGCCTAGATAGAATCTTTTGCAGTTGCTAATATGTTAACTTTTGGTCCAGAATTTAAACATGTTATTGATGGCCAAGTTTGAACATCATCACCTAAGTTGTCTCTTCTGAAGCAAGCACTACTGTGGATATCTTCCCCTCGGCTCTGAACCCAACAAAAGGCAAGTGATTATCTATAGCTACAATCACTATCCAGGCTGAATGGATAGACCACTACCAGACTCCATTCATTTCTGCAGCACCGAAGATTGAGACAAAGAGCGATGGGGTTGATGATAGACTGTGCAACTCTTCAATAATGTCCTTACCTCTCCTTCTGCGAGGGTGTTACTCCCCTGCCCTGTTGAACTTAGGCATGGTCAATAAAATGTAAATGGAATGGAATGTGTCACTTCCAGGCCAATGCTTTAAGAGCAAGCATGTGCTTAAGCATGCTGACTTTCCCTCTGCTCCAGGGAGCGGCTGTTCCATTCGCCTGGGTCTCAGAGTGCAGATTACAGGATGACTTGGTGAGCAGAGCCCCAACTGGCCTGCGATAGACATGTAGCATGAGGGAAAAAATAAACCTTTTGTTTCTTTAAGCCACTGACATTTTCATAACCTAACCCGGGTGATACAGAGTTCAATGTTAGTTATTTCAAGAAGAATACAAAGTATATTCCAGTATTTCCTTGGAATACCCAGATTTTAGTTTTGCCTCTTACCAATAGTGATATTTTAGTCAAGATAATGAAACTTTGAGAGTCTCTGACCAGCCTATCAGTCTCACAGGGTCTCTGGGAAGAACAAAATAGAGACAGTGAGGCACTTCTGCTTTAATACAAAGATAGGTGTTAGCACCAGGAAGGGTTTTCCCCAACCCAAAGGGCAAGCATTAGGGCTCTTAGCTCCCTGAACCCCTCCCGGGATGCTTCCTTGTCAGAAGCTTTGGGGAGGGAGATACATAACTCACATGTGACAACTGTAGGTCTGCTGAGAATTGGCTACAAGATGACAAAGAAAGAGAAGGAATGCCAGCCCAGTGTAGCTCAGTGGTTGAGCATGGACCTATGAACCAGGAGGTCATAGTTCGATTCCTGGTCACATGCCTGGTTGTAGGCTTGATCCCCGGCAGGGCTGTGTGTGCAGGAGGCAGCCAATCAATGATCCTCACCATTGATTGTTCTATCTCTCTTTCCCTCTTCTTTCCTCTCTCTGAAATCAATAAAAACATATTTTGGGGGGGAAGGGGGGAAATAAAGAAAGATAAAGAATGGGTCCTGTTCTTAGGGGGCTGGTCCCTAAAAGAAATAACACAAAATGCCCAAGCAAGATCTTTAGGACATTTTCAATGTGACATTGAGTGGGGCAAAGTGTGAACTACTGTAAACAGGCCCTATCAACCAGGAGGGGCAGGTTACAAAGAAAGATGAAGTCCATCTGGGCAAGTGTGGTGAGACATAACAGGGTGGAAAGGAAAAGGCGCCGATTTTTACCTGTGTGACCCCCCCTGCTCTTCTATGTGTACACACGTGGCCTCATACAGACTCAGTGAGGTCATTATCTTCATGTTTTTCAATAAGAAAACGGGCTCCCAGTGACAGAGTAACACACTGCTAGAATCAGTTCCTAACACAGGCGTCTGTGACTTCAAAGCTGGTGTCCCTCGCTCACCCCACATCCCTGTCTTTTTGAGACCAGCTTCACCTTGGTGCCTCCCATCAGCGGTGGACCTGGAAGTGCCAGTGGCATGTTCCATTAGAGCCCGTGCCCTGGCTCCTTCCCTCCCAAATTAGGTGGCTACGTTTTCTCTTCACAGGGCCTTCCGGCAGCTTTCCCTGCCTGTGGGGCCTAATTGAGCAGGAGTCTCCTGGGGGCTCCACTCTGCTATTTCCTGATGAGCAAGGGGACAAGGGAGCAGAAAATGCGACCGTTCTCATTAACGAGGGAACCCCATTTGTCACTCCTCTTCCCGGCGTCATCATTATTTTAATTAACCATCTTTGCCATTGGGTCTGCGAGTAATTCTTCCCTGCATTGTTCAAACCACTGGGATGGATACCTGTAAAGGGGGCAGGCTTCTCCCTCCATCAGCCGTTGCTAATTAGAGCGGGAGAAGCTCTAACTCTCCGCAGAAGGCCTACCAGTCAGGTAGGATGTGACCCTCATTAGCAGGGGGAAGACTACAAGCCCTGCTGTGATTATCCAGGTCGCAGTCCCGCTTCTGAAAGCCGCTGCTGGCTAAGAGGGAGTGTCGGGCTGATGTAGATTTTTGCCCTACAGAGCCAAGTTACAAGATATTTTTTTTTTATCCCAGCCACAGGATGAGAGAGCGTTTGCCTTCCTGGGTGGAGGATAATTTCCTAGTTAAGCAGCAGGTAAAAGGGTGAGGGGAAAAAAGAAAGGGAAGCCTCTCCACAGTCTGGCTGTGAGAAAAGAAGGTCTTAAAAGGGGTCCAGTCAGGAAAGCTACGTCGTAGCTCAGGATCATGGAGGTAAAGACTCTCCAGGGACTGGTTCTAGAAAGAAAAAAAAAAAAAACCGTGGTCGAACAGTCTGCTTAAATGACTCCACTTTGGCTCTGTGGAGAGAAATGTGACGAAGAGCAAACCGCTTTGCAAAACTGCTTTCAGATGTGAAAAAAATAGGTGTGGCTAACACAGAGTCTCCAGCAGTTTGAATTGGACCAGTGACCCGCCATGGATTCAGATTCCCAAAGCATGACATGGCCGCACCTTCCTCTGAGGTGTCCACCGTGGATTTAGCTCTGGGTCTGTGCGAAGGCAGCTGGTTCTCCTGATCCTCCCTCCTTCTGGGACTCGGGATGACTTAGGTCCGTTGGTGGGAATCTCCCTGATTCGATTCAGGTGCCCCATTACTTCATAGCTACTCTTCTTCTGAGAGACTAACTATACAGGTGGACAGAGGCCAGATCATGTATAAAAACAGAACTCTGCTCCATGATCTGCAGCAACCAGGAAGCCACCTACTATCTACATTAAGGAGCACAGGAGGCCAGCCTGCTAGGAATCTAGGAATCAGACCACTATCTCTAGCAATAATGCAGGGGACGGAACAATAATCCCTCCAACAACTGGCCAAATGGCCAGGAGTTGATAAATAACTGACAGCTTCCCTAACTTTTTTCCCCTCACTTCCACTTAGGACCAATCAGAGAAAGCCAAGTGTGCACCACTAACCAATGGCATAGTTAGCCACCCCATTCCTAGTTAGCCTCTCTCCCCCCCACCCCCCACCCCTCCGCCCCGCGGCTTTTACAGCCCAACAGCCTCCAAACAGGACACATTGGGAGTCTCCCCTCTTTTCTCTAAGAAGCTCTCTCCACTCTGCCTGCCTTGAGTCTCTGCCAAGTACAAATGACAGTGGCTGCCTCCCTGACACAGCAAGCTCTGAATATGTAGCCTCTGTCTGTTCTTATTTGTTTAGTCTTCATTTATTTCCACACTATCTTCTCTATTTCCTCTCCAGTGCTTCTTGGAACTCATTTGTGCCCCCCCCCCCCATGTCAGGGTCACATGATTAACAATTCCCTATGTTTATTATGTAAAACCCTTCATTTCTTTTCCTCCAAAACCATCCCAGGATTTCCCAAGTTAATGTCTGTATTATCTATGTACTAGAGGCTCAGTGCACGAAATGGGGCACTGGTGGGATGGCTTGGAGTGGCCTGCAGAGATTGAACCCCATCTCGCAGCCCCAGCTTGCACCCCCAGCGTCACAGCACTGCAGCCCCAAAGCCCCACATGTCACCTTGCCTTGGCCTGGTGCTGCCCCTTGAACTGCTCAACCTTCCTACCTGTGGGGCAATCCGTTGGGGCTGGGCTTGGAAGCTGGGTGGTGGCCCCACCCTCCACTGCTGCCACTGGTCATTATCTGCAGGGTGATTGGCGGGGCGTAGGGCCTCCACTCGCACCTACCTTGACCTGATGCCATTCGCTCACCTGTGCCACCATCCTGCCACAGTCACACTCTCATTGGAGGCCCATTAGGACTGGCAGTGCCTCCACTGCTGTTTGCTGCCAGTGTCACATTGCTGATGTCCACCATGTTCTGTGCCACCCCCTGGTGGTCAGCAAATGTCATAGCGAGCAGTCAAACTCCTGGTCAAATGACCACCCAAGGGGACAATGTGCATATTAGGTTTTAATTATCTTACCTAATAATAGACAAACACATAAATTGACCATACCTCCGCTACACCACCAGCCAATCAGGAGTGTTATGCAAATTAACCCAACAAAGATGGCTGATAATTTGCATACACAGGCACCTAGTGACAGGGGTGGGAATGCTTGCATTGTTGCCATGGCGATGATGCAGGTGTTCTTCTCTACCCCTGTCTCTCAGGGCCTCTGGGCAGTGTGGGAAGGCAGGGCTGGAGCGGAAAGAGGTGGCTCCGGGGCCTGAGTGGAAAGGTGATGCTGGTAGCCAGGGAAAGGAAAGCCCATTCTAGCACAAATCTTTGTGCATTGGGCCTCTAGTCTATAATAATAAAAGTGTAATATGCTAATTAGACTGGATGTCCTTCCACACAACCTTCTGGATGAATTCGGGGCTGTGAGGATCAAGGTGGCCACTGCAGCAGGCGGGAGCTGAGGCAGAGACGGCATGGTGGCTGTGGGGGCTGAGCCCCTTGTACAAATTTGTGCATTTGGTCTCTAGTATAGGATTATAAGAAATTGTCCCAAATCTTATCAGCTTAATACAACATCCATTTATTATCTTACAGTTTCTGGGGGTCTGAAATTTGGGCATGGCTAAGTTGGGTGCCTGTGCCCCCAATCTCTCTCAAGGCTACAATCGAGGTCTTCCTGTTGCTGTAGTTCTCTTTAGACTTAACTGGGGCAGGATCTGCTTCCAAGCTCACTCAGTAGTAGGTGGGCTTCAGTTTCTTATACCTTCTGGAGTCAGGCTCTCAACTTTTCCTAGTCAACAGAGCCAAATATCAGCAGTACAACAATTGAAATTTCTTTTGAAAGCCAACTTCTTAAACTTAAATTTCTTCTAATGCCACTTCTTTGAAATAGACTCACCCATACTCAAGGGGCCAAAGAGCTGCATGTGGCTCAAGAGCTGAAGTTTGCAGACCACGGGCCAAGACTCTTGGCCAGAGTCCACTCCTGATTCCTTAGGATATGAGTCCTTGCTTCATCATAAAATGGCAACTTGCTTCATCAAAGTGAGCAGGTTGGGTGAGAAATGGTCACCAAGATGTAAGTCACAGTGCTCTATAACCTGATATCAGAAATTACCTCCTATCACTTTGGCCATGTGCTATGTATTAGAAACAAGTCACTATCTGGTCAGCAATCCAGGGAGGGGATACCTACCCCAGGGCATGAAGATCGGGAGGCAGGAATGATTGAAAGCCATGATAGAAGGGTGCCTACAACAGTTAGACCTGCTCTCTCTTTGAATTTATCTTTGCACAAAACTTCCCCTATACTTGAGCTGGTTTCTTCCTCCCTCGCCTCCCAAATATTATCAGTAACATCTTTTCCCTTTTGAGAAAACATCAAAGGACTATGTTCCTTTTCAAACGATATATATCTGGTCTCTCACACTAGTGAGAGAGTGGCTTTTATTGCTTATAGACTCTGGGGACATTCTTTTGCTTGAGGCCACTGGTGACAAAGCCAGACTGAAGCTGAGGTTTCTATTTTCACCAGACACATTGCAGTCTCCCCCTTCCTCCACCATCTACCCAGGCTATCACATGGGTCAGTAGATGTGAAAACTCCGCCAAAGGTGGTGGTGGTTATTGGAAGGCTGCCAACATGGAGGGTACCTCCCTTTTCTGAGCTAGATTGGCTTTGATGTTTTTAATTACACTACAATGGAAATTTCAATATTTAGATATAATGTACATATTTCGGCTTGCTAACTAACTGAGGTAAAATTGTTGGATATTCTGAATTTGAACTCCAGAGCTGGTGCAGCTAAATGAAAGGGTGGACACAAAGGGATTTGCCACCAGCCAACAATCACACCATTGTGACAATAGGGAATGCTTTTCACAAATTGTGAGAAGAATCTTTTAAAATAATCTTCCCTGGGACAAAATTGTTGCCCACGATGAAGTCTATTAATAACCTCCCTTATGGCTTAATTTGATAAGGTTCACGGCAAATTTCCTTTAGATGTTTCTTCTAATTCATTTTGGGGAAAAGGGGATGAGTCTCTAAACAAATAAAGAAGATAAACACCCCCCCCCCCAAAAAAAAGGAACTTCATAAAAAGTATTTGTATATATTATTTATTTGCCTCCAGTACAAACCAGACATCTTAGAGGAAAAGGGACATTGATTTTGGCCTACCTTAAAAAAGAAAGCATATAAAATATGAATAGTTTCTGATTCTGTAAGCACAATGGGAAAAAATAATGGCCCATACTAGGACTTCAAGGCCTGATTGGGGATTTTTCTGAGGATCCACATTACATGCTTTAGAAATGTAAAGACAATTCATGAATGTGTCCGTGACACTTATGCATAGACACAACTCATAAGTAATGAAGTCTCCTTGTAATGTATGACCATTTCAAAGAGGTTGGGGAATTTTTGGTAATTCACATAATTCACTTACCCCCAACATTTCGTGCTCATTCCTGCTGAACTATTTTATCTCCATGCATTTCCCAAGCTTCCCTGGTGCTTAAATCTAGAGATATAAGCACTATATATTGCAGAAATCACGATCCTTATCAAGATCTAAAAGTCTCACTTTAAAATTAGTGTGCGATACCCAAAATCACTAGCTGTCTTCACAACTTTCCAGCCACACCCTCCTTCCTAAGTGGCAGAGCTAAATTGCTCATAGGGTTTTCATGATTGCTCATCTGAAGATCACAGACATGTCAAGATTAATTAACCAATGCCAAATTTAGCCTTTCTTCTACCATGAATCTAACTTCTAAAATGTGGGGATTGGGGGAACGGATCTCTCCCTTGCAGGTTCTTGCCTCACAAAGTTTAAAGAATAAGATTCTTGGACTAAAAGGATTAGTTAACAGGACGGACATTTATTGGAAGCAAATACAGATTCCCACATAGGAAGTGTTCCCAAGGGGTAACCAGCTAAACCCCTTTTTTTCTAAGTTTCATAAATGCTGTAGTTCTTTGTCTCTTCATGCTCCCTTCTGATTGGACCCCTTTCCCATTTTATGACCCTGTGCTTGGTCACCCTTTTGCAGAATATCAGTTTCAAAATCCAAAACCCATGTGATGCCCCCCTCTACCTTTCCCCCTTAACTTGCAACATTTCTCTATTTCCTGTGAACACCTTTCTCTCTTGCCAGCATCTGTCCACACTTCTCTATCCTCTGTGAAGGTATGTTTTGTTTCCTTTTTCCCTATATTCTTTATCCTCTGTGAATGTATGCCTTCTTCTCTCCTTATCCTGTGGCACTTTCTATTCTCTGTGAATGTATGCCTTCTGGCAGCTCCAAGACCTCACCTCTGCATTCCTCCCCCATGGACCCTCTTTATTCCTAAGACTCCCTAAACCTGCCTGTTTTATCTCTAAAATTCCTTTCACTTCCACTCTCTCAGTCCATCATGCATCAGTCATACCAAACAGATTTAATTTGTCTCTAAATTCTTAGCTTGTTCCTCTAGAACTTCTCTTACCAGGATTCTTTCTTTGGAGCACCCAGGCCCGATCTTGGTCAACCTCTCTTATTTCTTGCTTGGCTTGTTATAATAGCCTTCCACCTACCCTCCAAAGGAAAACCAGAAAGGTTTTACAAACTGTAGGCAGAAAATTCCATTTCAAGGATTTCTAGAATAAGGTCCAAGATTCTCAACTTTCTTCTTTCCTTCTTGCCCTATATCCACCCTTTTAACAAACGCTAAAGGGCATCAAGAAATCTACCATTTGTACCTGGTCGACTGCTTCCACCTACAGTCAGGCCACCAGTGTCTTGCAACTGGAGCACTGCAGCAGCCTCCTCTCTAGTTTCGTACCATCTGCTTTGAACCCCTATGTGTGTTCCAACTCAGCAGTCAGAGGAGACCTCTTTAAACAAATATCAGATAAGGTCACTCCTCTGCTTGAAACCCCCCAGTGGTGTTTCTTCCCATTCAGAATTCCACAAGATGGCCTAGAGAACCCTTTACCATCAGCCCTCTTCCTCTGGGCCTCTTGTTACCTTATCCATCTTACCTCTCCCACACTACAAGCCACACTACCTTCTCTCCATATTTCAGAGGCAATAAGCAAACTCCTTGCTCAAAGCCTTTTCATTTGTTTTTCACTCTGAAACCTTCTCCCCCCCCACTTGACTCCCTCTCTCATCCCCTTCAGAACAAGGATGAAACATCACTTTTCAGCAAGACCTCCTCCAGGCACAACCACTGACACAGGTACTTTCTGTTCCTCACCTCTATATTTTGTTTCTCCTTGGCATTTATCTGGCATCCCACATGTTTTATTTGTCTTTTCATTTTCTCCTCCCACTAGAATGTAAAATCACAACAAAAGGCATTTTGAAAAATTGGTTTGCAACTGATAAATCATCAGAACCTAAAACTGCCTGGCACCCAAAAGGTACTAAATGCCTATTTGTTGAATGAATGAATGAGATATAAAAGGACATTAAAAAATCCTTTAGCACATCAGTTCTTCAATGCCTTATTACAGACATGCTGTTATCATGTTGTATCACTGGACCTTTCTCCAAAGGGTCATGATTAAAATATATGTGTGCATGCACACACGCATACATACACATATACATATATTCCTTTGCTCATGTATTCTTTTTTTCTCTGTAATGGGAAAACTCCTAGTCATCCTTCAAAACCCAGCTCATAGGTCTTCCCCTTACTGTACATTTCCCCCTTTCTTTGTCTTAGCCAGATTTACTTGCTTCCTTGATTCCCTCATCCGAATGCTTTGTACAGACCTCTGTGATATGATCATTTCATGCTATTCCAGTATATTGTTTAGCTGTCTATCTCTACTAGCTTCTATATCTTTGTGACTGCTGGGGCACCCATCCCAGGAGCTCAGGGTTTCAGTAGAATAGGTGTGCAATAAACATTTGTTGTGTTCTCCATTATAATAAATAAGGGGGAGAAAGGGACTTTTGAGGTTTCTTATATTCTGAGTATACCACACAGTGTTGAACACATAAATAATAGGCTTCAAAGGTACTTACAGAATGATTAATCCAGTACTTCCTACACTTGCCTGGTTATAAAAAATTACCTGATACCCTGTCAAAATACAGATTCTCATGGTCCATCGCAGACCTACCAAATCAAAATCCCTAGGGGAAAACACAGAAAATGTACATCTTTCACAAACACCACTGGTAAATGCTGTTGGCCAAGCAAGTTTGCAGAAACCCTGGATAAGTCCACTGCAACTAACATAAAGGCTTAAAGCATCTATGATTTGATTTTTATTCTGTTGTCTTACCAATTTATTTGGGATATTTTGATGCATAAATATGGGTGAAAGTTTTCCTAACAACGTTCTATCTTGATTCTGCCCTTAAAAATTCTAGACCACTGCTCTGAGCTGGCTGGAGCCAAAGCACAGAGGAGCAAAAAAACCACAAGGATTTTTTTCTCACAGATTCATGAGTTAACTTTCAGAGACTTGCCTTTTGTTGGCCTCAGTTCACCCATCTGTAAAATGAATATGGTGCCACCTCCTCACAAGGGTATTGGAAGGTTTAATTATATTTTGAAATTCTTTGCATCTGTCAAAGAGTAAAGACGTGCAAGGTCTAATTATGAGCAATGAGTTAGTATTCCTGGGTTATCATGCTGTTAATGTCATGTCTGCATTTAAATTCACAGAATAAAATCTGCAGAGTACAAGGCTAGAAACTCAGTCCAGGTTTCTATGCTTGGTTTTCACTTTATGTAACTTTCTCCTGGTGCTCCCCATTGTATATGGAGTCCCTGTTAGGCCCATGTGTCTGAGCTGTGGCATGTCTCAGTCTATCATTTCTAGGAAGTCTTGTGGGTCAGCATAAGCATCAGCCCTCAGCTGAGCTGGGCTCCAATCTGTCTGCTGACATTTGGGCAATTTCAACCTCAGGTGCCTCATTTGCAAAATGGGACAATATTTGGCCCAAATGGCTATAAATAAGGATAAAAAAATAGGAACTAAGTCAATGGTAATTATTTTTTAAAAGAAAAACAATGTTAAGAAAGATTGAGTATTAATGCTGGTGGTCTTGATTTGGCATCTAGAAAGGTACAGGAATCTGGAGAAGATCTGTGTGTAAATTAAATAAGAGTCCAGAGACAAAACATAATTTTGAAGGGCATTTTGGGGCCAGAGGAGCTTGGCTAAAGAAACCAAGTTCTCGCTTGTCTTGAGATCCTTTGCTTTTTATTAACACAAATTGTCCTAAGGTGAGGTAGATATACACATCAAAGGATAGGGTTTTATTTACACAGTCCATTGTCAGAATGGGGAATTGCCTTGGGCTGTTCAGGTGTTTGGCCAGTAGGAGGAAATAACATGTAGATTAAGATGCCTTTAGATGTCTGGCAGTAAACAATCAATTTCCGGTTTGGGGAAATACCTTTAGCTATTCCCAACAGGCAATACATATGTGACTCAGCCCTTGTTGATTCCCCAAGTTCCATCAATCTTTTGATGAAACTCTTGCAATTATGACATGCTGGAATTGGCTTCGGGCAGAGTATTGAGTGGGGAGAAGTTTAACTGCCAAGCAATGAACCCAACGCAATACTGGATCTGAAGCATAGTGGTCCCTCCTTTGGAAAAGCTGCTGTTTCAAACTGCTGTTTGAACTACTCTGGTATTTTTAGACAGTATCTTATTCTTTAGGTCAACTCTGTTATTTTTAGACTGTAAAATGACTTTGTTTTTTTTGCTTGAATAGAAAAGATAAACTTAATTGTCTGACCTTGTAAACTAGCCATCTAACTGATAGGCTGATATTGATGCCAGTGCCTGTATAGATATTATACTCAATGTTACAGGTGTCTGTATAGATATGATACTCAGGGTTACAGGTATCTGTATAGATTTGATATGTACTCACAGTTAGATGCTGTCTACAAAAATAACTTACACAAAGAACTATAATGATATAAAAAGGAAATACTCCTTCCTGTGTTTGTTCAGAATTTGACAGAGGTAATCTGCTCTGAGCCTGCATACAATAAATATGACTCCTAACTAACTGGAGGATTAAAACATCTTGTCCAGTTCGTTCATTTGCAGTATAACAGGTCTAGGTTGCCAGGAATGAGATTTGTGGGAAGAGAAATTGGGTGAGCTGAAAGACCCTTAAATATCTCTTCTTATATCAAAATAGCAAAGTACCTGAGGGTAGCTGTTGGCCTAGGGTTATCTGGCTCTTTGCTTAGGTGGGCAGGGACTGGAAGTGGTCAAGAATATGGGACTTCACCTCACTATTTTGGTGCCCAGCTGGCCACTGCTGCATATGTGAGGTGCTTGAGTTGGGATTTGTTTCCTAAAGACAAGATGGCCAAGGGGTTATTAATAGTACCGTGTTTCCCTGAAAATAAGACATCCTCCGAAAATAAGACCTACTTACAGGTTTCCTTCTGAGTGAAATATAAGGCATCCCCCTGAAAATAAGGCCCCCGGGCTCTGTCTCAGAATGAAAATTAATTTACCATAAACTGGTCACTAGGGCCACCCCACTGGCGTCTAGCAACCAGTGACCTTACGCGGAGTCCTGACGTCACTGCTGTGTGAATGGAGAGAAATCAGCATGGAAACTTTGTGAAACCTAAACTGCAAGAAGTTGTAACTTGGGTGAAGAATTCATGGGAGAAAATCACTGACAGTTGCATTGCGAGCAGTGATGCAAGCAGGCTACCTTGACAAGGTAGTACTCATTTAAAGACTGTATTGCTAAACATGACAGATTTGGTCCACTGATTCTGAAAGAAATTGAGTCACAAGAAATTCACCAGGAAATTCAGGAATTGGATTGTTATGATGTTCCAGAAGATGACATGATTGTCATTGGATAAATGAGTAAGTTCTTGATACTGTAGGATTCACAGTTTGTCTGGTTTGTGTTGACAACTACCGTACTACCGTACAGTATACAGGTAATAAATTTCCTTTATTTTCATTTAACAATAAATGTGTACCATATTCTTCTTCATGGAAAAATAAGACATCCCCTGAAAATAAGACCTAGCGCATCTTTGGGAGCAAAATTAATATAAGACACTGTCGTATTTTCAGGGAAACAGGGTGATGATTATTCATAATATTACTATACAATAAATTATCATCCTTGTATCTTTTCACCTTCCTTCTAGGCATCCCTTTCAGCTACAGTTTAATACCTTTAAACTTCCCTTATCTTTCCCTGATCCTCAGAGCTTGCCAGGGAGCTCCAGGTTTAGGATTCAATTTGATGTCTTTTTTTCCAGGGTCCAGGGCCCAGCTAACTAATCTGAACAATTTGTCAAGCTAATGGCCTAATGGGTAAGGATATTCCTGTGGTCTCATATAGGTATTGTTTTCTTTCTCAGTGACTCTGTGAATCAAATTTGTAGGTGAACCAGTAGACTGGGGGGGGGGGGTGAGTAAAGAGAGTGTTGGTGGCCACAAAAATGGCACCTGGGGTTAGAACTTCAGTTCTGACTACAAAAGGATTCAGAGCCGAAACAAATTGGAAGACAAAATTTATTTGGAAAGTCACAGAGCTAGAAGAAGTGAGTGATAGAAGAAATTGGCTCATGAGGTAATGCACCTGCTTGGAGTGGGGGTGGGAGGAGGAGGGAGCTATGGAGGGGAAAGGCATGGCCTGTTCCTGGAAGAGAGAGAACCCTGGGTCCTCCATCCTAAAAGGTGGGGGTTTTAGCGGAGATTCCAAGGGAGGATGAATAGAATATATATCAACTTTCTTTCTTTTTTTTAAAAAAAATACTTTATTGATTTTTTACAGAGAGAAAGAGAGAGGGTTAGTTAGAAACATGAGAAAGATGAGAAACATCTATCAGCTGTCTCCTGCACACCCCCCACCGGAGATGTGCCAGCAACCAAGGCACATGCCCTGGCCCAGAATCGAACCTGGGACCTTTCAGTCCGCAGGCCGACGCTCTATCCTCTGAGCCAAACTGGTTCGGCTGTATCAGCTTTCTAGGAGTGTCCTTTCATGGCCTTGGTCTCCACTGATTGGTCTGTGCTAGGACAGGGGTCATTATTCAGTGCAGCTGGTCCTGAGATCAGCCAGGGTGCTGCTTGTCTGGTTTTGCTGCTTTTCTGGGCCCTGAGCTGAAACACAACTAAAGCTTAGATGTTATCTTTAGGAAGCGAAGGTCAGGAGGCCTCAACCACATGAGCATCAATAAAGTACAAGAAGAAAGATCATCCTCAGGTGAGGTCCTTATTTTCCCAGTTTTGCCCATTGCTAGACACCTGGGGCTTTCTACCCTTGTGATCTTCTGTACCTGGCCCTTCTTCCTTGTTTTGCTCATGTCTGTTTAACTGCCTACCACAAGAGGAGCAGAGATATTTGATGATGGGCCATTTTTGACAACCTCTCAACCATACCTCCTGGGAATAAACATATCTCATCTTTGCTCTAAGAGTGAGTTGCTTGAATTTTGTCAGAGTTCAGCAGAGAAACAGAAACATGAGAACACCTGAATGTAAAGTAAGAGTTGATGTTGCAGACTTGAGTGCAAAATCTGCAGAGTAAAAGGCTAGAAACTCAGTCCAGGTTTCTATATTGCAATTTCAGAGAGAATTCCTTCTTCTTTAAGAAACCCCCGTCTTTGCTCTTACAGCCTTCAACTGATTGGATGAGGCCCACGCACATTATGAAGAGTAACCTCTTTACTCAGAATCTACTGTGATATTGTGATTCATAATACAAAATAAATATTTGGTCTTCAACCGATTCTGGCACAGAGCTCCCCAAAATCATGAATTTTTTTAAGTGATGAGAGCAATAAAAATGGTCTTTTGTTATGTTGATGAGATGACCTTCTGAATGCCTCTAAGTCACTTAAGGATGGGGGCTTGTCACCAGAGGAACCAACCATGTGATTAGAAGTTTGGAACTTTCAGTTCACCCCCTGATCTCTGGGGAGGGAAGGAGGGCTAGAGTTTGAGTTCAACCACTAATTGCCATTGATTTAACCACCAGTGCTTATGTAATGAAGCCTTCATAAAACCCAAAAGAATGGGGTTCGGAATGCTTCTGGGTTGGTGAACGTGCAGAGATTTGGGAAGAGTGGTGCTCTTGGAGAAGACATGTAAATTCCCTGCCCTTTCTCTATACCTTGTCCTATGGGTCTCTTCCACCTGGCTGTTCTTGAATAACTCATTTCATAATAAGCTGGTAATCTAGTAAGTAAATGTTTCTCTGAGTTCTGTAAACCTCTGTACCAAGTTAAGTAAAGGAGGGGATTGTGGGCACCTCCCATCTATAACTGGTTGATCAGAAGCACAGATGACAGCTTGTACTTGCAAATGGCCTCTGAAGAGGGGCAGTTTTGTGGGACTGTGCCCTTAACCTGTATGCTCTAGATAGTGTCAGAATTGAGTTATATTGTTGGACAGCTTACTGGTTCTGGAGAATTGCTGGGTGATATTGAAAAACACACATATCATTGGTGTCAGAATTGCATATACTGCTTTAAATGTTGATCACATCTAAAAAAAAATACCTTCACAGCAACATATAGATTGGTCCTGGACCAAACAACTGGACACCATAACCTGGCTAAGTTGATACAAAATTAACCATCATGATCCTCAATCCCATTCTTATGCTACCATCCTGCAGGGCCAAATACCAATTGCTTATCCTCTTCCTCTTGGCTGTCCAGCCTTTGCTTCTGTTAAGGCAGAATCTGACTGTACAAGCAAACATACAGATAGGTGAAGGAGGGTACGAAGGGCATTATAACATTTTTGCAAAGCCACTGTTATTTCCAAGTGATTCCAAGTCACTTTTTTAAAATAAAAGCATTCTCTCCCCTTTTCTTAAATTTGGCTAATTAAATGTCTATTTCCACCCCCACCTCCATCCTTCATGCTTAGAACAAATTGTCTGAAAAGAACTGGAGAAACAGTGATGACTTTCTCCAGGGAGAATCTAAAATAATTTTTAAAGTGTGGCAAAGGATAAAAATTGGAATCCAGATGAAATGCGGGCCGACTTTGGCACACAGCAAAAGCACCGTTTGTTAAGCTTCTTGCCCAACTTTTGTTAGGTAGAGGTACCACCCAGCCTGGAGAGGAACAGTTCTCTTATCTGCTCAGGCCAGCTGGCTCATGGTGTTCTCCAGGCAATAGATCAGAGAGAATTATTTCCAGCTCTCTATTTCCAACCGGCAAACCAAGGGCCTTCCTACCTCCCACTGCCTTGCTAATTCTGCTTACTCCCCAGCCGGTTCCAAGGTGGGCAGTGTTGAAACAATTGCCGGTGTGAGTGGCTATGGGTGTTGAGCCCCATTCTGCAAATGGGAAGTTGAAGCTTCAGGGTGAGGAGTTGCTCTTCAGGGATGGAGCCAGAAATACAGCCACATAGCTGGTCTTCCCAACTGATTAATGCATCAGGTCAGGCAGCTAAAATAACTAAGCAGGAAATAAACTAAATTCAAGTTCTCTGCCATCCAAACAATGACCAGCAGGCACTGCTGCTTCACTGGGCTCACAGCACTAAACCACTTTCTGGTTGTCTGGATGTAGATGGGGATGATGAAGATGATGATGATATGCTACCTATTGAGCTTCTACTCTAAGGTGTACATGCACTAATTCATTAAAATCCCTAGGCACCCTGGCTTAATGGATTTAAAACCCGTGTGTGCAAATTGTATATGCTCACCCTAAGGAGAAATTAAGGTTTACTTACCTAATTTTGAATTTACCACATTAAAATTTTGTTTCACACAATCTTTGACTTTAAACTTGGAGGATTTCTTAAGCGAGAGTGTAACACCATTATCAATACAAGTGTACAGAAATACCCAGGAGAAGGGAGGGAAGCAGGGATTTCTCAGAACGTTGTTCCCTGATTGAACATAGAGAATGCTAAATTTGGGAAACCTAAGCGAGTATGCAATGAATGAGGTAGACATGACAGCAACCAGAAGGCATATGCTAGTTGTTCTAGATACAGTAGTCCCCCTTATCTGAGATTTCACTTTCCACTATCTTAGTTACTCATGGTCAACTATAGTCTGAAAATATTAAATGGAAAATTCCAAAAATAAAAATTCATGCATTTTAAATTGTGTGTCATTCTGAGTAGTGTGAAGAAATCTTGTGCAGTCCTGCTGGATCCCACCTGGGACATGAATCATCCCTCAGTTCAACATTTCCAGGCTATCTATGCTACCCACCTATTAGTCACTTAGTAGCTGCTTTAGTTTTTGGATCAATTGTCATGGTATAGCAGTGCTTGTGTTCAAGCAACCCTTATTTTACTTAATAATGATGGCAAAGCCATCCATATAACTTTTATTACAGTATATTGTAATAATTGTTATATTTTATTATTAGTGATTGTTGTCAATCTCTTACTGTATCTAATTTAGAAATTAAACTTATCGTAGGTATGTATGTATAGAAAAAACACATTACATATGGTGTCCCAAAAATGTACACACACACTTTGAAGAATTAGAAAGGCAGTATTTGTTAAAAATACATTTTGTTTTGAAATTGGCCTATTAGCTGTAGAGTGTCTATACCTTTATCCACTGAATGTCCTTATGGATAAGGGAGGACTATTGTACTCTAATGTCCAGTATGCCAGGAAGTTGATCAACATTTTGTTCCTTCCCTCACAGCAATATATTTTTAACTCTCATTTGTTGTAGTTCTTTTCCTTGTGAAGATACCCATTCAACTTCTTTTGATAGTTCCCATGGGAAAATAAATTTTCTTTTGCTGAAGAAATAGCTTTAGGGTTCTCATTACTGGAATGTGTGTGTTCTGTTAAGTGATAGATACTGAGATATCTTGGTGAGCACAGAAATTAATTTTCTTTATGTTTCATGGCCTTGCACACTGGTTCCTACTGTTGACTGTTACTCATACATCACTCTCTCCAATTATGAACACTGTTTGAGAAAAACTTGCTAGAGGAAACATAAAAGTAAATCAATCATAATATTTACACCTTCTATGAAGAAACCCATTCCATTTTCCTGGCCCACAAGTACAATATTAAATTAACTTTCCTTTAATTTATCAAATGCAAGGCATTTATTCATTTGTGCATTCAACATATACTAATTGAGTGTCTACTACATATCAGACGCTGTGAAGTGGCCAGAGAGAGAAGCAGCAAATTACATAGTCAAATACCCATCTTCGTGAAACTTACATTCTAGCAACACAACTTAATTGCTTTAAAATAGGTCTATGCAAATTGTGCACATTCATCTACTAGGAAAATTGAAGTTGACTTACCTAATTTTGAAGTTACCACATTAAAAAAATTGTTTCACACAATCTTTGACTTCAAACTTGAAGAATTTTTTAAGCTAGAGTGTGACACCATTATCAATAAAGGTGAAGCACACTTCCTTATTTATAAACACACACACACACACACACGTACACATGCTCAATTCAATTTGGATATGAATAGATTATAACCAAATGTTAAGATCTAAGGGGTTAAATTTGTTACTTAGCACATTTATTTGTATACTTCCATAGCCTTAATAATTGTAGGTACATTTCTTTAGTGTAGAATAACATATTTATAAGTGTACTGCTCAATTAATTTTAAAAAGGAACACATTGTTGTAACTATCAATCAAATCAATAAAGAACATCACTATCCTCCCATAAATCCCATTCCCCCCCCCATGGTAACTAACCTTTTTCCCTAATGATAGTCACCAGCCTAGCTTATAACTCCATAAATCAGTTTGCCTATTTTTGGTCTTTATTTCAATTGAATCATATAGTCAGTACTACCTGTGTGTGTGTGTGTGTGTGTGTGTGTGTTTGTGTGTGTGTGTGTGATTTGTTTTGAGATTTCTCTCTTCTGTTGTGTATAAAAGTAATTTGTTCATTGTCATTGCTGTGTAGTATTTCATTGTATATAATAATTTAGTATAATTCATTTGTTCTGCTGAATTTGTATTGTTTCTAGTTTGGAAATATTAACAGTAGTGATATGAGCATTCTTATACATGCATTTTGAGGCATACACCATTGCATATAATTTAGAAGTACAATTGCTGTGTCATAGGATAAATGCAGATTCAGGTTTAGTAGATACTGCTGAACAGTTTTTCTAAGTAGTTGTTCCTATGTACACTCCAGTGTCGAAGAGTTCCAATTGTTCTATATCCACACAAACACTTTGTTTTATTTTTAGCCCTGATGGTTGGGTATATAAGGGATTTTCATGTGGTTAATATGAAAATTTCCCTGGTGACTAATGATGTGAACAGCTTTTGATAGTGGGAATTTGGATATGATATTTCTTTCCTAAAGTCTCTCTTCAAATCTTTAGTCCAATTTTCTATTGTATAATCTTATATTTTCTTGCTGAGTTATAAAGATTACTTGTATATTCTGGATATGAGTCTTCTGTAGTGTTGTAACTATATTTGCTCACTCTGCAGGTGTATTTTTCTCTCCCAATATGCTTTTTTTTACTCAATAGAAAGTGTTCATTTTTAAGTAGTCTAATTTTTCAGTGGTCTTAATGGTTAGTGCTTTTTTATGTCTGCCTTAAATTTCATAGTCCTGAAGATATTTTTTTTTCTTCTAGAAGACTTATTGTGTAACCTTTAGTATTCATATCTACAATTTACCTGGAATTAAGTTTTTTATATACCACATCAAAATTCATTTTTTCCCTCTTGGATATTTTGTGTTGAAATTTTTTGAAGAAAATTAAATAGAGAAATATGAGAGGCATCTGAAAATATTTTATTAATATTTTGTAACAAAAATAGCAAGCACTTTATTAAATACCATTTATTATGTACAATTACTACCCTACACATCTTACATATGTTATTTATTTTATCATATATGTACTATGATTTAGACGCTATTATTATATCTCCCATTTTACAGATTAAGAAACTGAGGCTCAGAGAGGTCAAACAATGTGTCTGAAGTCACTTAGCTGGAAAGTGGCAAAACCGAGAGTTGAAGTAGGCATTCCAGTTTTAGAACCAGCTCCCCTCACCACAAGGCAATGCTGCCTGCCTCTCAATAAATCATACATTGTTTTCAGTCAATTATACAACTGGGTTATATTACTTTGGAGAAATTGAATAATAAGAGGACAATGTGAAGTTGCAGGATATAAGCTGTACTTTTCTTCCGACCACCCTCTCATTTGCCCTGATTTTAGTGCCTCTTATTTGCATTACAGGCAGACAGAACCATTCTGAGAGCAGTTTTTGTCTTTCATTTTGAAGAGTGTGTCACTGTCTTAGTCTTCATATATTGGGCATGCTAAAAAGGAAGCATTTATGTCCACTTTGCCATCATATTCTTCTCCCTCAGACATTGCTGCGATATAACCATGGCCTTCAAGCACAGTTTTCATCTCAACTTCCTTTGTTTCTGTGGCTTGAAGCCAATTTTAAAAGTCAATTTTTGCTTGCCCTTGACTCCAGTAGTTGGATTTCTATTTGATTTCTTTTTCTTATTCTTTTATTTAAATCCTGGCTTCCATTCAAAATGGGAGAAGAAGTGGTCTTATGCCTTTGAATGCTGATACCACCAGCAGGCTATAAGGATATTGTAGCCCAATGCTTTGACTTGGAACCTGCACTAAACTCGTCTAGAGTCACCAATAGTCCCTGGTTGGCGAGAGGCAACTGCTGTGTCCTACCTCCATGACAACACCCACCTCAACCATTAAGCAGAGAGAAATGACCAGGGAGTAGCATGTGATTTGGGCCTTTTTAGAGAAAATGCATTGTGAGATGGAATCAGCGAATGAACCTGGTGAGGAAAGTGCCATTGACCCTTCACAAGCAATTAATTAGGCTGCCTCGGATGAAAGTGATGCAAATGTTTGGGGCAACCATACGAAATGCACAGCTCTAATTAGGTTCCCAATCCAGAGGCCCATATGACTAAATGGTTTATAAATAGAACTTTAGATGTAGAAAACAGAAGCACAAAGCATAAGTCATGACTGACTGAGTTCAATTTAATTAAAAGTCATTTGAGGTGGTGTTGGGGGAGTTGCCTCAGCTCGGGTACCTGGGGAGGCAACTGTTAGTACTAACTTTGAAGCATACACTTCAAAATCTAATTGTGTTGCTGCTCCTGCAAAAAAAAAAAAAAAAAAATCCTATACGGTAGAAAATGGAGAAGGAGGGGAGAAGCCATTGCAAAATTTCAGGAAATAGCAGTATACTAAGGGGAAAAGCCAAACTCAGAGCAAATGATACCAGGAATTTTAAACTTTTTGTTTGTGATCCAAGGCTGGAAGGTGTTCCAAGGCCCTGCCATTTCTGTGGTTCATGGGCTCTAGTTTCCGTAAACCCTTTAAAAGAGGAAGGTCATTTGAAAATATCACGGACTGTGTTTTGACTCAGCCTGTCAGCATTCATGTAACCTTGGGAAAGTCATTCACCACCATTGCTCCGACTCACAGGCCTCGCAAGGACAGGGGCATGTCTTAGCAAACATGATGTCTAGCCATGGCCACCCAGATTCACGTTTCATGAAAGAGGAAATAAAGCAAGTATGACAGGTGCTGTGAAACAATATCTAAGCTGGCTTTTAATCTTTTTTTAAAAAAATATTTTATTGATTTTCCACAGAGAGGAAGGGAGAGGGATAGAGAGCTAGAAACGTCTATGAGAGAGAAACATCGACCAGCCGCCTCCTGCACACCCCCCACTGGGGATGTGCCCGCGACCAATGTACATGCCCTTGACCGGCATCAAACCCGGGACCCTTCAGTCCGTAGATCGATTCTCTTTCCACTGAGCCAAACCGGTTTTGGCTGCCTTTTAATCTTAATATTCTGTTTCTACATTCAAAACTATTTTACAGTGAGCAATTTGGGAATATGCTAACTAAACATGATCATCTATTTGAGCCAGTGGCTTGATTTGCCCTGGCAGGGAGGAGTATTTTAACACTGACATGGTCTGCAACCATAGCTATCTGATAATAATAAAATGACTGGTTTCATGTAGATTTTACTACTGCTTTAAAACTGGGCAGTGACAATGCACCACTTCCTGGCATCCCACACTGCCCTGTATCTCCAACTGCCAGGCACTCCAGCTTCCTCTTATCTTTTCTTGTCAATATCACAAACTTGATTAAAGTTTTTTTTTTCATAGTGGCTTTCCTAAAGAGAGTCAACTAGATGATAAGTTTATTCTTTGAAGGGCAGAAATTCTGTGGCAGAAAGACAGATAAACCCATTGGCATTGACAGGAGGTCATCTAGTGAGATGATCCGACTCACGCTTATGAATAGATTTATACACACCACCACCACACACACACACACACACACACACACACACACACACACACACACAGACATATTGCTAAGGAACGAGTACATTTTTACTGGGTTTGACACGTATTACCTTGCAGGGGTTTTCAAACTAAGTGCATTGCACTGATATGCCTTATACATTAGGCACTCCGCTTAGGCACTGGGCCTACAGCAGTAAGATTAACAGAGTGAACAAGCTGAGCTAGACAGAGAAGAGGGAATTCTGCCTCAGGATACTGGCGAGGCTTCCCAGCGGGGTAACAGTTAAGAACAAGTCTGATTAATCCCTTGAGCAGTACATTACTAGCGCAGAAATGAATTTACGGGTTTACTTGATGAGCTTATTACTATCTGATATCACCATGAAGTCCCAAGTTCAAGGCATGCAAAAAAGATGATGTTTACTGGGGCTGACTAATATTCCATTATATGAAAACTAGTGGCCCAGTGCATGAAATTCATGAACATTAAAAGGGAATTAATTAGAGGAAATATTTTAATATTGCTATTTGCCCTTTATAATAGAAGTATCAGAGATGAAAGAAAATTAGTAAAATGTATATGAAAATATTCCTCCTATTAGAGTCTGGGGCACACTGCAGGACCCAGAGTCAAGTCCCTGCCCACCCACGCCTGCCTTGAGATCACTGGCCCCACCCCCATTGGGTGAGATCTAGATCCAGCCGGCCCCAACCCTGTCAAGACCTGCCGGGCAGGGGGTACAACCTCAGGTCCCCTAGCCTGGTGCCAGGAGGGGAGGGCACAAGCCTCAGGGCTCCCATCAAGCCTCACCGGTAGGGGGGAGGGCACAACCTTGGGCCCTCTGTCAAGCCCTGCTGGTTGTGGGGCACAGCCTCCGGTCCCTCTCTCCAACCTGGCACCACATAGCCTCAGGTCCCTGCTGATTGCTTGCTATGGCTCCTTATGGGAACCATGCCTCTGCTATGGGCACAACCATCTCGTGTTAAGGGAACCCCACCTCCACTGTGGGTGCAGCCATCCTGTGATGGTATGAGAGTCAATTTACATATTACCTCTTTATTATATTGTATACCATAATTTATTTATACATTCATCCACTGATAGACATTGGGGTTGTTTTCACCTTTTGGCTGTTGTGACTAGTCCTTCTATTAACATGTATGTGCATATATTTATTTGAGTACCTATCTTCATTTCTTTGGGATATATACCTAGGAGTGAAATTGCTGAATCATGTGATAATTCTATGTTTAACTTTTAAAAAAATATATATTTTATTGATATTTTTACAGAGATGAAGGGATAGAGATAGAGAGCTAGAAATGTCAATGAGAGAAACATCGACCAGCTGCCTCTTGCACACCCCCTACCAGGGATGTGCCCAAAACCAATGTACATGCCCTTGACTGGAATCAAACCTGGGACCTTTCAGTCCGCAGACCGATGCTCTACCACTGAGCCAAACCGGTTCTGGCTATGTTTAACTTTTTAAGGAGCCCCTAAAATGTTTTCCACTGCAACTTGCCATTATGCATTCCCATCAATAATGTACAAGGGTCCCAATCCTCACCAACACTTATTATTTTCAGTGTAGTTTTTTTTTTTATCATAGCCATCTTGATGAATAGGGAGTGCTATTTCAGTGGTTTTGATTTGCATTTTCCTAGTAACCAATGATATTGAGCATCTTTTAATGTGCTTGTTGGCCATTTGGATAACTTCTTTGGGGGAATTTTTATTCAAGTCTTTTGCCCATTTTTAAATTGCGTTATTTATCTTTTCACTGTTTAGTTATAAGGATTTTATATATACTAATATATCCTGCATACTAGGCCCTTATCAAATATATCATTTACAAATATTTTCTCCTCTTATATAGGTCATCTTTTTACTTTCTGGATGTCCTTTGATATGCAAAAAATTTTTAATTTGCTGAAGTCAAATTGAATAAACAAAAGAAATGTTTTTTCTTTTGTTTATTGTGCTTTTGGTGCCTTATCTAAGAATCCATTGCCAAATCCAAGGTCAGGAAGATTTATACCTATGTTTTCTTCTAAGAGTTTTATAGTTCTTTTATTTAGGTTGTTGATACATTTCTTAAAATATGCATTTTATTGATTTCAGAGAGCAAGCGAGAGGGAGAAAAGACAGACACACCAATGATGAGAGAGAATCATTGATCAACTGCCTCCTGCACGTTTCACACTGGGGATAGAGCCTGCAACCTGGATATGTGTCCTAACTGGAAACCAAACCATGACCTCCTGGTTCATAGGTCCATGCTCAATAACTGAGCCACTCTGACTGAGCTATTGATTCATTTTGAATTAACTTTGTTTATACAATGAAGTAAGGGTCCAACTTCCTACTTTTCCACGGGGCTATGTAATTGTCCTAGCAGCATTTGTTGAAGAGAATTTTTTCTCTCTCCATTGAATAGTATACCCCTGGTCAAAAACCAATTGGCCATAGATGTTTGTGTTTATTTCTGAAAAACTATTTTTATAGAACTTTCAAAATAAAGATTGTAGCCATAAATTCCATTCTGATCTTTTTTCTTAGTTAGTAGACATTTTAGGCTTTTGAGGGATTTAAAAAATTTTATTACCTCATTCACTAAAACAGTTTAAGGCCTCTTTTCTACTGGTGCTACAAACAGTCCAGTATCTCTAAACAACTGAAAAAATTTAGAGTAGTTTTTGGATAATAAATCTGGCCATGAGACGATGTAGCACTTAAAGTGCAAAATCCAAGATGAATGAAGGCCCCCACATCTTTTTTCATCTGTTCCCTTGAGTTCCCTTGAAAACAGGCATTTATTGGAAGTTAGATTATTCTAGTTCAAAGCTTTTCTTCTGACAAGGTTTTAGTCTTATGAAATGTCACTTCTGTAGTTTTCCTTTTAAATTTACTCTACCTTTGACATCCTTTGTCTTGCTCCACATTTGTAGTTTTTTTAGCTCATGTTCTCTGACTGATTATTTCACCTGTTGAAATATTTACATTGACTCTTTAAGGCCACAGCTGCTCCTGGCAGAATTTTAGCCCCAGTAGGCCAGATCCTGAAACTTTCCAGTGGAAAAGGTCAGGCAGTTATAGGTACTGACGATTTTTAATTTTGTAACCTCTGTGGAAAGCTGAAGGGGGCAGACTTGGACAAATAAATTAGTGTGAGCTGGCCACAAAACTCACTGAAAACTGGCAAGGGAGGAAAGAAGAGACAACTTGACTCCAATAAACACAGAGGAGTCCTGGGTACTTGTATGACAGCATCGAACTGTGTCATTGTGTGAACGGAAAGAACTTTTAGTTATTAAAACCTTGAATCTGTGGCAGGTCTTGTTCAGTTAAGAGCTCTCAACAGAGGTTTACTCAGTTTATTTGGATCCAAAGAAGATTACTGACTGATTTCTGATTCTCAGAGATATGATGTTGAAATATCCAAAGGGATCCCATTTTCAATAGGATTTTCAAGGGCCTTGCAGTCAAAAAGCATCTAGATGTCTTGACTACAAAGAAGCCTTCATTGGGATTTTGTCTTTAATCTGAAGTTATCTCCTTGTACTTTTGCAAAAGATGGAAACATGTTCATGCCATATCTCAAGATACCGGGGCAGAACTGTGATTGCAGTTCTCAAACTCTTTCTAGGAACAGTGGGGAAGAAACAGAAGGCCCCCAGCTTCATGAAGAGGGAGAAGAAAACCTCTCTCAAATATTCCCTTTGGCCTTGGGGAAAAGTTTGATTCTCTTGCACACCCTGCATTTAGTCTCTTGGAAATCACAAGACAAATTATAGAAAGGAAAATGGTTAAATAAGTGTCACAGAGAAAGTCACAGAATACCCAAACTATTTCTAATGTGTCTAGATTCAAGTTAAGGAATATAGAGTTGGAGAATGCCTGATAGCACTCAGTCACCTCCCTTACTTTGCTCCTTTTATAAAACTGGGTTCCCCCTGTACATTTCTGTTCTAATGAAACTGTCTTCTCCAGGCTTCCATACCTACTTGACCTTCTCTTGAGTCTTCTTGAACTTCTTCCCATACCTACCTTTACCTCCTAACCCTTTCTGAAACACTTGCCTCCTTTTAAATCCAAAATTTTAATCTGTTCTGCTTCTCCTCTTTTTTGATTATTTTTTCTTAAACTTACACTAAATTGTTTTATCTTTTCAACCATGAAGGTATATTTTCTCCCAAGTTTTGAGTTTCATTTTTTCTTCTTCTCACCCTACTTATTCTTTCTGGGTGACTCCATCCCTGCCAATGACTTTCTTTATAATCTTGTATTCATTCTACTATCTCTCAGATTTGTAGTTCTCACCTGTATCCCAAACTCCAGGCACGTTTTCACCTGCCTTCTAGACTCTGACACAAGAATCCTATATAATAAAAAGCCTAATATGCTAAGTGTTTGACTGTTCGTTCAACCATTCAACCAGTCACTATGATGCACACTGACCAACAGGGGGCAGACTCTCCTATCAGTGGGTTAGCTTGCTGCTGGGGTCTGGCCCATTAGGACTGGCCAATATGGGCTGGACACGTCCTGGAGCCCTCCCGTTGTCCCTCCCTAGCCCTGATTATTTATGCACCAGTAGGTCCCTCAGCCTGGCCTGCACCCTCTAGCAATCCAGGACCCCTTGGGGATGTCAGAGCTAATTTTGGCCTGATCCCCAGAGGCAAGGCCAAGGAACCCCACCGGTACATGAATCTGTGCACCAGACTCTAGTACCCTATACTTACTATATCTACAACAGAGCTTTCTTAAATCTATAGAAAACTTATTCGTTTCCTCTGATTCTTACCTAGGTTAAAAGTAGTTAATTGTTTTACCACCTTCTCTCATCCTATTAATTACACTTCTAAAATATTACCTAATATTTTCTATTTGTTACCATTATCATTGATCCATTGATTGCCACAACAATTCCATAGTATTCTAACCCAGATCCTTTAAAGTCTATGAGAGCAGTAAGGTTTTGTTTTTTGTTTTTTTATGTTTTGTTTACATATAGTTTCAGCACTTTGCAGAGTACCTGACAAATTTTAGGCAATTTGTAAATATATTTTGAATAAATAAAAAAATTATATCCCTAGATTCTCTGCCCATTAATTCACTCTACTCAATCACCACAATTAACCGAAACAAAGACAAAATCATATCCTCATTTGTCTGGAACCTTTTTCTGGTCAGCTCCCATTTGCTATAGAATAAAGTCCATCTTATTGAAGTGAGATGTTCAAGACCTTTGACAGAGTATCCATAATGTACTTCTGGGAACTCATTGCCTACCACTATCTGCCAGGACCCTACTCACTGATCAACCTAGATTATTTTTATGCCTTTGATGTGCAATATATATTCTCAGCTCTCCAACTTTTCTCCTTCTGTTCTTTCTTCCAGAAATAGCCTTCCTGCCTTTGTATCTGAAATGAAATGGTCTTTTATCTATGGCCCTTTTAGTGGCTGTTTGAAAAAAAAAATCAAGAACTAATAACAGGTAACTGAAGTCCACATAAACTTAAAGATATAATTAAAGTTTAGAAAGAGACAAAAAGGCTGAAGTCATAACTTTAAAAATGACCTTTTCAGATTCCTGTGATCCTAGGATCCAAAGTTCCCTCATACCTACCTCCACCAACCCAACAGCAGACACAAAAAGGCAAGTTTCTGAGATGGATAGAAAACAAAGAGGAACAGTAAGGAAACCAGAGAACAGTAGAGTAGTGGAGGTCAAGGCCTCAAAGGTTGGGAATAAAGAAAGCAAGTTTTAAGGGCAGGGTAGAGGAGAAAGAGGGCAAGGGTGGGTAGTGGGGGAGGGAGAGGAAGAAGAAGAAGAAGAAGAAGAAGAAGAAGAAGAAGAAGAACAACAACAACAACAACAACAACAACAACAACAACAACAACAAGAACAAGAAGAACAAGAAGAACAAGAAGAAGAACAAGAACAAGAACAAGAAGAACAAGAACAAGAGGAGGAGGAGGAGGAGGAGGAGGAGGAAGAGGATGAAGAGGAGAAACCATAGGGATTCCCTGAAGCATGTGCTGGTGGAAGCACCAGAGTGATGAGAGTAGGGAGGCCCTGGGAGGACATGTGCAGGCATGAATATGCATGAACATTACCCTGCCAGCTTCTTACCTTTCTCTGGCTTAGTATACAGTGCTGTTCTATTACGGAGAACAGAAAACAAAGCATTTCAGCCTTTCCAGTGTGTGTATGCATTGCCCAGGTACTGAGCAATGGATGGAGAACAGGTCATCACCTCTCCCACACCCTATATCACCTACAGGCACTTAAGATCATTCAACCTAGACAATGTGAATGAAAGAGAGCAAAACAGGGGGCTCACCCAACTAGCTAACCAGAAAACAACGATTTCACTTACAGCTTCTAGAAGCCCTTATTCCTAGCCCTCAAGAAACAAAGGCTGGTTACTCGGTTACGCATCTATCAATTTCCTTCTCAGACTTCAACAAGCTTTGCTTCCTGAGACAGAATTGATGGTTCTGTCCTCTGGCTCACAAGCTTTGCTTCCTGAGACAGAATTGATGGTTCTGTCCTCTGGCTCCGACCAGCTTTGTCTTTCATAGGTCTATCTGTTCTGTGCAACTAGATCCCTCGTTCGCCAAGAGCACAGCTGTTGAGGCTGCCTCCATATCCTTCAGAGCCTCACTCAGGGTCTTGCACCTTGTGGCCACTCAATAAATATTATCGACTTGGCTGTTACAGATGCTGTCACTGAGGCCTGAAGCAGCTAAACGGCTTTTCCAGCACTCCATAACTTGTCAGAGGCTAAGCCAGGAAAGGACGGCAGCTTTTTCTTTCCCCAGAAAGCTCACTCCTTGCAGTCTAAAATTTTCTGGCTTTTGCACACATTTGTTTAGAAAGGAATTGTAGAATGTGTGCAGTGCTTGTTTTCTTCAACCACGGTATAGTCTACAGTAGCAATTGTCAAGCAAGAATTGGTGTCATCCCCACACACGGACTTCGGTATCAGTTGTGCCTGCTGTGGGGAGCTCCAGGGCAAATCTTTTCCCCTCCTGAACTCCGGGTCCTCACCGTGAAATGAGATTACCAGTGTCCACAGCCCGGTGATGTGGCAGGATTAAATAAGACTGAGAGGATTCAAATAGCTGTTCTTCAAGTGGATCGTTTGGGTAACAACTAAATCAACGATTCATTGGTTCTATGTGTGTGTTTAAAAATAAACAAACAAACAAACAAACAAAAAACACACAGGAATATTAACTCAAAATTTGAAAAGAAATCCTAACAAATTACATTTAAAAGCTGGCTGGAGGCAGGGGAAGTACTGGGGAGAGGAGAGGAATAGGGACATTTGTAACAGTGTCAACAATAAAAATAAAGAAAAGCATTAAAAATATTCTTAATATTTAAACTTAAAATAAATAAATCTACTCAAACATCAAAACATTCAGAAATAAAAACCCCACACAATATTTATGTTAATTCTGTGAGGCACATCTTTATAATACTTTTCCTACACATTTTGTCTACATACTTTAAAAAGTTATTTTATTGTGGTAAATTATCCTATATAATAAAAGGCTAATATGCAAATCAATGGAACAGCAGAATGGCCAGTCTCTATGACACACACTGACCAGCAGGGGGCAGATGCTCGATGCAGGAACTTCTCTCTAGTGGTCAGTGTGCTCCCACAGAGGAGTGCCTCTCAGCCAGAAGCCCTGAGCTGGACTCACAGCTGGTGAGTGCAGCGGTGCTGGCAGGAGCCTCTCTTGCTTCCCTGCAGGGCTAAGGATATTGACTATCAGCTTAGGCCTGCTCCCCACCTAAGATGGCAGTCAGACATCCCCCAAGAGCTCCTGGCCTGCAAGAGGGTGCAGGCCAGGCTGAGGGATCCTCCCTTAACCCCCAAGTGCATGAATTTCATGCACTAGGCCTCTAGTATATAATACAAAACTTGCCATTTTGATTATTTTTTTTAGTGTATAATTTAGTGACATTAATTATATTCACAATGTGTGTAACCACTGTCACTATTTCTACAACTTTTTCATTTCCCCAAACAAAACTCTGCACACATTAAGAAATAACTCTCCCCTCCTGGCTGATGTGGCTCAGAGATTGAGCATTGACCCATGCACTAGGAGTCACTGGTTCAATTCCTGGTGGGGGCACATGCCTGAGTTGCAAGCTCAATCCCCAGTAGAAGGCTTACAGGAGGCAGCCAATTGATATTTCTCTCTCCTCAATGTTAATATCTCTCCTTTTCCCTTCTTCTCTCTGAAATTAATCCTATTTAATAAAAGAGTAATATGCAAATTGACCATCACTCCAAGACACAAGATGGCCACCTCCATGTGGTCAAAATAGCTGCGCCCATGTAGACACAAGATGGCCACTACAAGATGGCCTGCAGGAGAGGGCAGTTGTGGGCAGTTAGGGGTGACCAGGCCAGCAGAGAAGGGCAGTTGGGTGGGACTAGGCCAGCAGGAGAGAGCAGTTTGAGGGGGGGGGGACCAAGCCTGCAGTAGAGGGCAGTTTGGGGGCAATGAGGCCTGCAACGGAGGGTAGTTGGGAGGGGGACAGGCCTGCAGTGGAAGACAGTTGGGGAGTCCCAGGCCTGCAGGGGAGGGATAGTTGGGAAAGCAGGCCTTCAGGGGAGGGCAGTTAGGCGTTGGTCAGGCTAGCAGGGGAGTGGTTAAGGGGTGATAAGGCTGGCAGGTAGAAGTGGTTAGGGGCAATCAGGCAGAGGCAGGCAAGCAGCTGGGAGCCAGCAGTCCTGGATTGTGAGAATGATGCCCAACTTCCTGTTTATTGGGCCTATAAAGGGCAGCCAGACAACCCTCAAGAGGTCCCAGATTGGAGAGGGTGCAGGCTGGACTGTGGGATACATCTCCCCACACGAATTTTGTGTACTGGGCTCTAATAATAATAAAAAAGAAACAAGAAAAGAACTCCCCATTTTTTCTCTCTCCATCCCCTCATGACCTCAAACCTAATTGTTGTCTTATCAAATTGCCTATTCTATGTAAATTAAATTCTATACATGGAATCACACAATATTTGTCATTTTGTGGCTGGCTTATTTCACTTAGGATGATTTCTGCATGGTTCATCCATGTAGTATATATCAGCACTTCATTCTGTTTCAAGGCTGAGTAGTATTGCACTGTATGTATTCACCACATTTTGTTTATCCACTCATCTATTGATGGACATGGGTTGTTTCTGCCTTTTGGGTACTGTAAATTATGCTACAATGAACACTGGCATACAAGTATCTATCTGAGTCTCTGACTTCAGTTCTTATAGGTATATACTTAAGAGTGGAAGTGCTATGTCATATGGTAATTCTGTTTAACTTTTTGAGGAACCACTAAACTATTTTCATAGCGTCTGCACCATTTTACATTCCCAACAACAATGAAAGGGGTTTCAATTTCTTCACACTCCCACCAACACTTGTTATTTTCCATCTTTTGTAGTACAGCCATCAGAGTGGGTGCATCTACTTCATCTAATTTGAAAGTTGTTACTATGAGTGGGAGAGATTTTTGAGATGTGAGATTTATTTTGCTCCTTGGCGGCTAATTCCACAATTAGAGATTCATCCACTTGGTTTAATGTTTCTCACCTTCTATTAAAATGCTGAGAAGGAGCATCTGGAGCCTTTTTGCTTATTTGCAGCACAGCACATTTCCTGCCCCGTGGGCTCTTATAGAGCAGCTTAGACATTTGAGGGGAGCTTGCTAGGGGTGGTTGCTGGTGAGCAAGTCCTCCTTCTGGCCCCTGAGTCATTCCCAACTCTGGAGTCCAGGCTTGCAGGGATACTCCTTACATTCATCTACCTTACTCCCCCACAAGATTAGTCCCCATGTCCCCAAACCCTGTCTTTACTCACCCTCCTGCTCCCATTGCCTTCATTCTTGTTGAGGCCTTGAGTCACTTCACGATGAAATTGTTTCAATACTCTCAACTAGTCCTCCTGCCTCCATTGCCCCTCTCCCCGAGTCAACTCCAAAAACAATGGTCATATTCATCTCCCCACATGGCCACATATCCCATATGCCATGTAAAATAGTAAGGGGCACCTCCTCATTGGCAGAAAGCTCTCCACAGTTTGATACACACGTACCTTCTCAGGAAGATCAGCCACATCCTCCTCTTCTTTCCAACATGAAGCCTCCTGTTATCTTATGATAAGGCCAGCACTGCCTGAGCATTTACAAAAAGCCAGCACTCCTGTGGCCACTTGGCCCCTTTCCCTTGCAGCTTTTGTATATTGTTCATGCCTGGGAGGGAGAGCTAGTCCCTTACCACACAGTGTGAATGATGTTCCCTTGAGTTATGTGGCACCAAGGCCCAGACATGCCACCTTCTCTCACTTTCAAGATTTAACACACATTTTTCCTCTTCCCAAACCTCATATTTCAAACTCTTCCACTTCCAATTCTTCTGGTACTCCTCCTCAATTTTCAGCTTCACCTTAGTTAGCTATTTGAAGCCCTTCTGGAAACCCCCAACTGGAAGTCCTTCTTCTAAGCTCCTATTTCATGTTTACCCAACTATAAAGTGTTTTTGCATTATTTTATTTCCATTGGCCTGTCTGTCCTTGTAGAGTGTGAGTGCTTCCTGGGCAAGAATTATGTGGTGTTCACCACCGAATTCCCCCTGATCAGTGACTGCCACTTAGTGGATATTCTGTAAATAGATGATGAATGAGTGAATGGAATGACCAATCATTTACGAGGTCCTATTTAAGGACTGCTTCGCTTTGAAGTTTCCTTTACCCCACACTATTTCCCTCAAACCCACTCAGCTATCCATTCATTTATTAATTTTTTTATCAAATGCTTGTGAAGCATCCACCCTAAAACCACCACAGAAACTAAAAATCAAAAAGCACTAATGTTGTGGACTACACTATAGTTAGGGCATGGAGGGAGTATATGGAGAGGCAGAACATAAACACAAGTGAAATATATAGTATGCCTAAAAGATCTATTGGTGATAACAAATATGTGCTTTAAAAATTCAAATATAACTGAGAGGAAAGAGTAAGGTTGAAGGAGAGAAAATATTAGTGTGAGTCTGTCTGGTGGAAAGTTGGGCATATAGGGAGGGATATCAGAATGGAAGGTGTGGGCACCTGGAGATGGAGGAAAGAAAAAGCAGTGAAATGAAAATGAAGCAAAAAAAGGGGGGAGGTAAATACCAGAGACAATTGGTATTACTAAAGTCTGGCCCTAGCTTTGGAATTGAGTGAGGGGAAAGAAGAGGATGAAAGACCTTTGGGGTAAAGACTAAGGAATAGTTACCCTGGGACTCGAGAAGCTAGTCAGAAAGAAGATGCTCCTTAAAAAAGAATGACCTATGATACATCTGTCCTCTTTCTTTCCAGCTGCAGAAGAAAAAGAACACGCAATATAACTTTTTTTTTTAACTATTAAGGGTTGTGTGGGAGTACAGCTTTTCATGAAATGTGACAGATATAGCCCTAGAAGTACTCCTTTTGCTTGAACTATATAATTAAAATATCCTATGTCAAAAATAACCACTTTTAGACATTTTCAGAACAAGACTATGAGCTGTTTGAAAACAGGGCAGCATTTTGCTTCTTTCCTTCCTAGACTCCAGCACAAGCCCTAGGACACAGATAGACAAAGACAATATAAGTCTAGAATGAGAACAATTTGTTATCAGGAACTTTCTTGGAAATACCTTGCCCCTATAGTTTTCTTTATACTTGAGACTTTTACTTTTAATTTATCATAATATCAATAATATAACCCCCCCAAGCGACCATCACAACTGAATGGACAACCGAACAGGCTGTGAGGGGTGACCAAACAATCGAGCAGCAGGCTATGTGGGACAACCAGGTTGGGGGGGGGGGGGTGTTGCAGGTGATCAGATCAGCAAGTAGGGGCAGTGAGGGGTGACCAGGCTGGCAGAGGGGGGCAGTGAGGGGCAACCAGGCTGGCAGGGGAAAGGCAATTGAGAACGATGAGGTTGGCGGGGGTGGGGGCAGATAGGGGCAATCAGGCAGGCAAGCAGTTAGGAGCCAGTGGTTCCAGATTGTGAGAGGGATGTCCAACTGCTGGTTTAGGCCCAACCCCCAGGACATCCTCTGAGGGATCCCGGATCTGGGTCTTCAGAGCATACAGGCTGGGCTGAGGGGACCACCCCCAGTGTACAATTTCATGCACCAGTCCTCTAGTTTTTATTATAAAGTAATACATGTAAATATATATATAAATATATATAAATATATAAAAATATATAAATAATATATATATAAATGTAAATATATTTATTTACTTACATGTAGGATGCTCAAGAAATAAAGAATATGTGTAACATCTTTCTTCAATTCATGCAGCCTGAAAGACTAGTAATAGTAATAATTCATATTTCATTGGTTCTTTCTCCTCTTTCAATTATTGCTCTTCCACCACCACCACCATCACTACCCCTGCTCTTGTTTCTAGACTGCATTAGAAATCCAAGGGTCAAGGGGACCTTGGACTCATGAGCAAGATTTTGTTTGACCCATCAACTGTGGCTTTTGAACATCTGGCCATCCTCAGTAATATCATATGTACAAAACATACATAAGTAAAGAAGAGCTCTGAGGCCCCTCACTAAGGCACCTGGAGCTCTGTAATCTTCTAGTTTCCAAAGTACCTTTCATGCAACTAAAGTTCTGAGAGGTTTCATACAGAAATGTGGAGAGCATGCCCACCTCCATCCCCACCCAGATCTTCTTACTGAGACACTGGGCACTCTCTGAGGAGAGGACTCTTGTCTTCTGACTCCTCTCTCCCAAGCTTCATGTCCAAACAATGGGTCTTCAGAGGATATTTGCTGAGCTTAAGGACTTTTTCCATGAGAACACTGATCCAAATCAAATTTTAAATGGTTCACCCTAGGCCATACCACCACCCTACCACACTCCACCCCACATCTCTATGCTCAAACATCTTTAAATCCCAACAGACACACTCTAGGATTACAGTTTGGAACCTAGCTACAAATACAAAGAAGGGAATTAATAAATCATCATTCAAAGGTTTTAATTTTAATATTTTTCTTTCCTTCTAGGGTTTTCTGCACGTTTATTACAAAATTGAGACTATGGTGTATGAGTTAAATATCAGCTCCTTTACTTTTTAAAATCTCAGGTATCATGCCTTTTGGTTAGTAAATATTTTATCACTGAATATCAATGTAGACAAGGTCCTTTTCTATTATAATCTTAAATATAATAATATTTTATTATTCCCTTCTGATGAAGGTACTTTCCTACTTTTTACAATATATGCACCTGTTCTTGAAAAATATGTTACATCATTTCATGAGTGTTTTTTTTAAATATTCATTTGTAGTAAAATCTCATGCTCTCACTTTTTTCACTCAATACTCTTTTTTAGATGTATTTATGTATACATTATCTAAATTTTGTCATTTCATAGAATCTATTTACTATACTAGCATTTTGCTTGTTCTTTCCTGAGTGTTGAACACTTGGGGGTTACTTACTCTAACTTCTTGTTGTCAATATAATGACAAATGTCTCTCTCATGTTCCTGGAAGTACCTGAGTAAGTAGTCTCTGTGGTATGGGTCCAGGATGAGTGGAATTTTGGATCACGAGTTCTCACAGAGTAAAATTCTCTGGTACTGTTTTATAGCATTACTCAAGCCCGCATCTTTCCACATCATTTGTATCATATGCTTTTCTAATTTTTGCTATTTTGATGATGCCAGTCAACCAGTATTTCAATTTTATTTGTATCTGTATTTTTCTGAATCCTACGGAATTTCAACATCTTTTCATAGAATTGAATACCTCGAGGCCTCTTCTTATGTGAAATGTCTATTCACAGCTTTGCTCATTTATCCTACTTTTGCACTTAACATTACATCTTGAGTCTATTTAATGTAGATTAGGGATTTGCATTTCTTATGTAAATTATCTATTTGTGCTCTTTGCCCAGTTTCTCTAGGCTATTTATATTATATTGCTTACTCACAACATCTTGATAGAAGTGTAATATTTATGTCATATTGCTTTTCACATCTATGGCATATGGAGATCACTAGAGGCCCAATGCACAAAATTCATGCACAGGGTGTGTCTTTGGGGGGTGCGGGGTCCCTCAGCCTGGCCTGCACCATCTCGCAATCTGGGACCCCTCAGGGGATGTCAGACATCCCTCTCACAATCCGGGACTTCTTGCTCTTAACCACCAGCCTACTCACTCCTTATAGCTTGGCTCATGGCTCCTTAGCATTGCTGGGGAGGCAGGAGAGGCTTCTGCCACTGCCACTGCACTCACCAACCATGATCCTGGCTTCTGGCTGAGTGGAACCCTCACTATGGGAGCACACTGATCAGCAGGTTGAGCTTCTGCCCCTTAGTGGTCAGTGCATGTCATAGCAACCATTCCACCATAATGGTCACTGGGCTTATAGATATAGATAGATATAGATGATATAGATATAGATATAGATATAGATATAGATATAGATATAGATATAGATATAGATATAGATATAGATATAGATATAGATATGGATATAGATATAGATATAGATATATACTTGAAAAAATGGCAGTTGTTTGGGGCTTGTCTTTTGTGGGTGTCTAAGAACATTGGATGGCATGATTGCTCTGGACATCTGAAAAAGTCAGAAAAATCATTGCAGCATAACCCTGCAGTCTGGTTGCCCTGCATCCTCAGGAAAGGCTGACTATTGCCTCTCCCCAGGGTGGTCCAGAGAATTCCCTCTGCTCTGCATCTCAGCTCATTTCTCCTTCTTACCCCTCCCCAGGTCTAACTCACTAACTACAGAAGTTAGGCAACTCACTGCCTGCAGAAGGCCCAGGCATTTGAAATAAAGCCGGAATAATGAGGGCTCAACAAATATGACCCTGACGACAAAGAATGTACTCAAAGGCAATCCTTTCTTAATTGGGTATGTAGTTGTTTTTTATTGTCTAATGTTTTACATATGTCTCCTTTTCCCCCAGTTGACCCTCCCCCCCATCTCTTCCCAGTCTGGGTAAGCCCCCACCACCACAGTGTCTGTGTCCATTGGTTATGCTAATTTGCATGCATATAAGTCCTTCAGTTGCTCTCTAACTTCCTCTCCCCTACCATTTATCTCTAGATCGATCTATTCTTGTTCATCAAATTGTTGATCATTATATCCCATATGAGTGAGATCATGTGATATTTACCTTTCTCCAACTGGCTTATTTTGCTTAGCATAATGCTCTCCAGTTCCATGTTGTTGCAAATGGTAAAAGTTCCTTCTTTTTTAAAGCAGTGTAGTATTCCATTGTGTAGATGTACCACAGTTTTCTAATCTACTCATCAGCTGATGGGCACATAGGCTGTTTCCAAATCTTAGCTATTGCAAATTGTGCTGCTATGAACATAGGGGTGCATATATGCTTTCTGATTGGTATTTCTGTTTTCTTGGGATATAGTCCTAGAAGTGGGATTACTGGGTCAAATTGGAGTTCCATTTTTAACTTTCTGAGGAAGATCCATACTATTCTCCACAGTAGCTGCACCAGTCTGCATTCCCACCAGCAGTGCATGAGGGTTTCTTTTTCTCCACATCCTTGCCAGCACTTGTTGTTTGTTGATTTGTTGATGATAGCCATTCTGACAGGTGTGAGATGGTATCTCATTGTTGTTTTGACTCTTTAATAAATGGTGCTGGGAAATTTGGACAGATACATGCATGTAAAAAATGAAAGTAGACCACCAATTTACACCAAATACAGAAACAAACTCAAAATGGCTAAAGGACTTGAATGTAAGACAGGAAACCATAAAAATCCTACAAGACTCCATAGGCGGCAAAATAGCTGATATATGTAGTAGCAATATCTTTACAGACACAGCCCCAAGGGCAAGAGAGACTAAGGAGAAAATAAACAAATGAAACTACATTAAAATTAAAAGTTTCTGCACAGCAAAATAAACTATCAACAAAACAATAAGAAAGCCGATTGCATGGGAGAACATATTTGCCAATGATATTTCCGATAAGGGTTTAAGCTCCAAAATTTACAGAGGACTCATACAACTTAACAAAAGGAAGATAAACAATCAAATCAAAAAATGGTCAAAGGATCTAAATAGGCACTTTTTGAAAGAAGATATATAGAAGGTCGAGAGACACATGAAAACATGCTCAAAGTCATTAATCATCCGAGAGATGCAAATCAAAACAACGAGATACCATCTCTTAATTGTGTTTTTAATGTGAATTTCAGATCATTCCATTTTATATGGTTTCCAAGTCTGATCTGTTCTACCATAACCTATTTATAATTTCTCGAGTAGTTAATAACACAGCACCTTGTTCTGTGCTGTGTCGAATCTTGCCGAAAACCAGTGCATTAGCCTCCAGAGAACTACTGAAAACTGTGGGCAGCCCTCTTGTTTTCTCTTAAGGCCTGATACATGTAAGGCTAAGCGTAACCATGTAAACATCATGCTGCAAGGAGTGCTGAATCCTTATAGGCTCTGTTTTACTTCAGAGAAAGATAACCCTTTCTCCTGGGAGAGGAGGGGACTCATTTAGCCTCTACTTGTTTGTCCAATGGCTGAAGAATATGGATCTTATCAATTAGTGCTTGACATTTGATTTGTCATCAAATCCTCAGCTGGGCAAATGTCTGCCCAGTCCCAAGCCCTTCTTTCTAGGATACTAAATGTAGAGCCTGAAGACAAGAGCCTAGAAACTTTAAAAAGGTCAGTGTTTGCCACTGGGCAATAATGGGTAATCTTCACTGCTGCGTGCATTTCCTTATATGGGCCAGAGATGTTCACATGCCCTAAATAGCCAGACCAGGTACTCATCTATCTCATTTCTATGACCCTGATTCACACTCATCATGTTTCCTTTATGTCGTGGCTTTTAAGTTCTTGATCCAATTACTGCATGCCCCTCGTAGATAGGGACAAGGGGGTACTTCTTAAAAATATTTCACAATTATAGAAGTACATAATAAAATGCATGGAATTTAAATGTAGTTTGAGGAGTTTTGGAAAATGCATCTATCTGTGTAACCACTACTCTGATCAGGACGGAGAACCTTTTCATCACCCCAGAAAGTTCCTTTATGCCCTTTCTAGTCAATTCATCTCCGTCCCTGCCATCTTCTGACTTCTAGAAACATAGATTAGTTTTTATTATTCTAGAGTTTCATATAAATAGAATTGTACAGTATGAATCTTTTCTGCCTGGTCTCTTTGACATAGTATAATGTTATGGGAATTAATTTCTGTTGTGTGTATCAGCATTTCATTATTATTGCTTAGTAGTAGTCATTTGAAAACATCACAATTTGTTTACCTAGTAAATTGTTGATAGACATTTGGGTTGTTTTCAGTTTTTCCCCCAGTATATTTTTTGGGGGAGATACGCTTTCATGGGGCATAAAATACACTAACTAGAAAGGACTGATGATATGTGACACTATTGTAAAATTAAGAATTTCAGTTGATGCAAAGGCAGATTAAGAGAGGGAGATGCAAGTTGCAGAGTAAGAAAAGATTGCTGCCAATACTAAAGAGGATTAAGATCAACAATATATAAGAAATTCCAACAACTCATTTCATTCATTTTAGTAAAAATTTAGGAGTGGGATTTCAGTACTCTAGGTTAGGTTTACATTGGTTTTATATAATGCTGTTAGCTGCATGGTTTTTGTAGATCTCCTTTATCATACTGAGGAAATGTTCTTTCCTTAGTTTTCAGAGAATTTAAAAATATTTTTTATGGACATGTTGAATTTTTTAAAATGTTGTTCTCACTCTTTTATTTTATTAATGTAGCTAACTAAATCAATTTTCAAATGTTGAATCAAACTTGAAGTCCTAGGAGAAAATCAAACTAGGTCATTATGCAGTATACTTTTCTATATTGTTAAATAGTATTTATAAAAGTTCCACCTTTATTCAGGAGAAATTTTGATCTATAGTTTTCTTGTAATGACTTTTTCAGGTTTTACCAGAGAATGCTGTCCTCACAGAATGAGTTTGGAATTTTCCTCCCTTTCTTCCATTTTCAGTGAAGCTTCTTATAGAATTTATGTTTCCTCATTAAATGCTTAGAATTCTACCAGTGAAGGCATCTGGCCCTAAGTTCTTTTTGTGTAAAGGTTAACTGTGAATTTACTTTCTATAATAAATACAAAGCTACTTAGGTTACCTTCTTGAATAAACTGTGTTAGTGACTTTCAAAGCATGTGTTCATGTAAGTTGTGAAATTTATTGCCATAAAAATATTTACAACCCTTTTAGCAAACATAGTGTCAGCAGTGACACCCCTACTCTAATTTCTAATATTGGTAATTTGTGTCTCTAAACTTTCCCCCCTAATCAATCTGGATGGGAGATTTATCATTTTTATATCTTCCCCAAGAACCAGCTTTTGGTTTCCTTGCTTTTAAAAATTGGTTTTTATTTTATTAGTTTCTCTTCCTATGTTTATTTTTTTCTCTTTGCTTGATTTTAATTTGTTTCACCAAGTTTCCAGGCTGATTTCTCTCCATTCACACAGCAGTGATGTCAGGACTCTATGTAACGTCACTGGTTGCTAGACGCCAGTCGTGGTGGCCCTAGAGACCAGTTTATGGTAAATTAATTCTCATTCTGAGACAGAGCCTGGGGGCCTTATTTCCGGGGGGATGCCTTATATTTCACTCAGAAGGAAACCTGTAAGTAGGTCTTATTTTCAGAGGATGCCTTATTTTCGGGGAAACCCGGTAGGTGGAGTATTCTACAAACATCTGTTTGGTCCAGTTGGTCAATTCTGTTCTTTGGGCCTTATGACCTTACTGGTTTTCAGAGGAGATTAATGTGGCTAGAGTGGAGAGAGTGAAGGGAGCAGCAGGAGAAGAGGTCAGAGTGGTTATAGCTGGAGTTTGATCTTGTAAGATCCTGAAACTCATTTATAAGCATTTTGGTTTTTAAAATATATATTTTATTGATATTTTACAGAGAGGAAGGGAGAGAGATAGAGAGCTAGAAACGTCGATGAGAGAGAAACATCGACCAGCTGCCTCTTGCACACCCCCTACCGGGGATATGCCCGCAACCAATGTGCATGCCCTTTACTGGAATCAAACCCGGGACCTTTCAGTCTGCAGACCAACGCTCTACCACTGAGCCAAACCAGTTTCGGCAAGCATTTTGGTTTTTATTCTGAATCCCACAAAGGAATGCAATGTTTCCATTTCTATTTTAGAAAGATCCCATTAGCTATTGTATTAAGAATACAAAGTGAAGATGCAAGGGCTAATGTTAGGAAATGTTTAAATAATCCAGGCAAGATTATGATGGTGATTAGACCAAAAGGAATGTCAGAAGAGGTCATGGAAAGTAGCTAGATTCTGATGGTAGAGGTGACAGAATTTGTCATTATTAGCGTATAGACTTAAGCAATCTTCACTCCAGCCTTCAATTGGGGCTCAGTATTACCTTGTGATGTTACAAATAGAAGATTTAGAAGGTCATGCTCTTCCTACTATTTTATTATGCTAGGCTAAAAGCCCCTGGGAGGGTCTAGACTAGAGACTTTCTTTGGAAACAGTGCCAGAAAAAGCCTTTAATGTGCTTCTCCTAGCTGAACAAATCTGCCATTGTTCTCATTTTCATTGCACAAAGATTCCTATAACTATTTGGCAGTGGTTTTGAATACCTGGAACAGTAAGAGGACTATTTTTTTAATCAATGTACAAATTAATTGTTTATATTTTCTTCCAAATGTGACCGTGGTGATATTTTAAAAACTGTCAAAAAACTGTTCTCACGTATGTAAGCTTTTGGAAAATGTTCTTATTCTTTTTTAAACTCATCTGCATTTGAGAATTTTTTTTGTTTCAAAATGATTCGTGCACTGCCTCTGGTTTGCAACCTAAGTCAAATACGGTTGTTTTGACAACATGCTTGAAGGTCTGATCAATTTTCATTTAACAAATATTTATCTAACAACTACATTCTAGATCCTGGGTTATGTGCTCAGAGATAGGCTATTTCTAATCCAAAGATTGCAAAGTCCCAGTCCTAAAGAACTATATTAGTATGTATGTACTGTGATAAAAATTAGAAAAGCTGGTAGAAACCTGCTGGCATGAGAAAGGTTGGGAGGACTTTGCATACCAGCTGCAGGGGTGAGTTTACCAGGTGAACAGTGAGTAACACAGGGAGAAAGGACTGAAAAGTGGATGCTTCCTAAAGGAGCAGCAACACGCGTAAAGGCTGTAGCATGAGAGGAATCACGGTGCATTGGAGATCTGCCAGTACCTTAGAGTAGTTGGAGCCCTCCATTAAAATGTTGAGCAGTGATGCTGAGGAGTCACGCACAGGACAAGGTGTGAAACTCCATGCTAAGGAGTTTGCATTTTAATTGGAGAGCAAGGGGAGCCATTGAAAATCTCTTTTAGCAGAAGAGACGTATTATACTTGGAAAGGTCACTCTAGCTGTGGTGTGGAGAATGGATGAGAATGCTGCAAGATCAGAGGCAAGGAGACCTATTTGTAGGCTGCTGCAGTAGGCTGCAAGAATGATGCTAACAGCCTGAAATAAGCTACTACCAGAAGCAGAATCGGAGAGTTCCAAAAATAACAAGATTGAATTTAAAGAATAAGTGTGGTTGGAGGTAGTATATGGAAAAGTATAAAGTAAAGAAGAATCCAAGACTTACACACTGGGTAAAATGGCAGCATCATTGATTAAGGTATTGGGTGGAGAAATAGATTTGGTGGAGAAATAGATTTGAATTCTCTGTGATGAACTAATAATAAATAATTAGATATAGAGGCCTGGAGTTCAGAACAGCCATTCTAGCTTGAAATAATATTTGGAAGTCATAGTATACAGATAGTTTTTGAAGCCTTGGGGTGAGAGGAAATTATAGAAAGGTTCATAAAGCATTGAGAATGGGACTCTGAGAAATAGTGACGTTTTAAGGGATCGACCAAAAAAGACAAGTCAGCAAAGGAGATTGTGGTGTAGCAGTCAGTGGGGTAGGAAGATAACCAAGACAATGGGAGAATAGGGAGCTAAGGAACCTGAAATAGGTGAAAACTTCCAGAAGTCAGGGCAGGTCCCCAATGTTGAGCCAAGATGAAGAGTCAGGTAAAATGAAGTCTGTCGAAGCCATAGCATCTAGGCAAAATGAAGCCATTTACTGTTCGCTGCACGAGCAGTTTCAGTGAATTGGTGAGGGAGGGAACCAGATTGTAGTGAGTTGAGTGAATAGGAGATAGCAGGTGGAGAGAGCTGACGTAGGCTGTGAAGAAAAAGAGAGTACAGAACCAACGCTAAAGTGAGATGTGATATCTGTGGACAGCTTTTGTTGTGGTGGTTGTCTCTTAAGATGGGGAGAAGTGAACTTGCTTAAATACTGATTACAAAAAGTTGGTACAGAAGAAGCAATGGTAGCTTGAGTAGGGTTTCTGAGAAGTCAGGAAGGGTTGGACTCCACCACAGCTGTGGAGGGAGTAGTTATAATAAAGAAGAAGAGTACTTCTGAGAAGGTCAGTCATGAGGTAAAGATGTGTGCCTGTAAAGGTTGAATTGTGACTCCACAAAATTCATATGTTCAAGTCCTAATCCCCCGTGCATCAGAATATGACATTATTTGGAAATGGGTCATTGCAGATGCAATTAGTTAAGATGACTTCATATGGGAGCAGGGAGAGCTCCTTATCTCATGTGTCTGAAGTCCCTATCAAGGGGAAATTTCGACACAGACACACATGCACAGGGAGAACACCAGGCAAACATAAAAGCACAGATCAAGGTGACACAGCAGAAGCCATCAGGGATTGCCAGCAAACCACCAGGAGTTGGGAGAGAAGCCTGCAACAGATCCTTCACTAGCGCTTTGAGAAAGAACCAACCCCTGACCTTGTGCTTGTGGCCTCCAGCACTGTGAGACAATGAGTTTCTGTTGTTTAAGCCATCCAGCTTGTTGTGTTTTGTTACAGCAGCCCTAGCTGACCAAGAGCCTACATACAGGTGACTGTAAGTTTGCATGTGATGATGGTTACTTTTACTATGGACCTGGACCCTATGTCGTCTTTGGCGGACCCATGGGGGAGGCACCATGGGGTGGTTGGAGATACTAAGTGGGGATAAGTGGAGGAGACTTGAAACAACCACTCTGGACAATGGAAGACAGCAGTCTGAAAGGAAATATAAGGTTGCCAGGTGCCCCTGAGACCCCAGTTGAGTTTGGGTCTCAGTAATATACAGTGGATATATATATTTTTAACAGTCTTTTCGGTGGCAAAAGGCAGTCCAATGTGATTATTTTGAGAATATATTTTTCCACCACAGAAGTCAAAGCAAACTATCCCCCACTGCCCTGTCTGCCTTCTCTTAGGCCCCGGTCCTTACAAAATAATAATACTATTTTATTCATAGGGAAGGTCATTAAAATTAATCAGCAGGCTGCTTGCCCATGTGCCGCTCACAATCTTCCATCACCAAGAACGAATCTCCTGGGTTTCGCTTATGAAATCCATGACTAAAAAATGTTTTTGTCTTTCATCATCACCTTTCTCACAGATGCGGTGGTTCTGAGCCGTACTCCAGAGCTGAAATGTCTCCTCCAGGCATTTTTCATCACCCTCAAATTCAAGGATGTCTTAAGAGGCTTGTTTTCTCTTTCCATGAATATGAATCAGGCCCCAGCAGGGTCTGTGACGAACCAGTCCTGAGAAAGTGCAGTAATAACAGAGCTGATGGAGGAAAAGTCGCCACTGGAAACCTTGCGAAGGTACTTTCCCCCCCACCACCACATGGAACATTAATTTCTTAAGGTAAAATATGGCACCTCACGCGAATCACATGAAACTCATGTGCAGTACAACGGGGGGAAAAATGGGACTTTGATTTTTATGAAATTTGTATTATTCCCACTGCTAAGTAAGCCAGTTTTATTTTAGATGGCATCCTCTGAGTAAGCAGCTAAGTTCAAAGCCTGCCAAAAAAAAGGTGATGAATATCTCAGGGAATATTGCAGGAGAATTGCAAATTCTGGGCAATATTCATTAGGGAGATGGAGGAGAAAATGGGAGCCAGGACACCTCCAGGAAGAGGGAAAATGGAGTGACATCAGAGCAGGACAAAAGCCACTGCTCAGAGAGCTTGGCCTCAGAAAGTGCTATCAGATGCCTGTGACAAATCCCCACAAAGAGTTTGTCCCCCTCCTTGCAGTGAGGAAGTCAACAACTCAGGCCTGACAGGAGAGGCCACTGCCCAAGCTCCAGGGGCTCCAGTGGCTCCATGGCTCCTTGGGGAGGATGTCATCTATTTAGAAGGTACATACTGACAAAGAAAACAGATCCAGAGATACTGAAGCATGCAACAGACTGACAGATTCAGAGAGGGAGGGGGACTTATATGCATATATGCATATCCCATGGACCGACAATAGTGTGGTGAAGGCCTGGGGAGGGGGTGGAATTGGAGTGGGGTAGGGGGGTCAATGAAGGGGGTCGAGAAAGAAGGGCACCTATAATACTTTTAATAATAAAGATAGTTTGTTTTTGTTTGTTTCTTTTTTAAAAAGAAGGTACTTAGTGATGCTGCAGTGCCATATATATATATATATATATATATATAGAGAGAGAGAGAGAGAGAGAGAGAGAGAGAGAGAGAGAGAATATGTAAATTAGCTGGGATGCCATAACAGTCACGACCACTAAGGAGGAGGCTACATGCGCAGGTGGGTGGGAGGGGACTGCTGTGCAGTGAGGCAAGCCATGGATGGCCCAGAGAAAACATCTTTTCTGATTGCTCATTGGCTAAGCTCCAGGTACACAACTCACAGTGTTCTTGGTAACTTGGGTAATAAGAATCCAAGAAAGTCATCTAGGGTTTTTCCACCTCACTCCTAGAGGAAAAAGCAAAGGTCTGCTGCTAGAGGGGCTAAGAAATGTTATATCCTGTCCTAGCCAGTTTGACTCAGTGGATAGAGCCTCAGCCTGTGGACCACAGGGTCTGGGTTCAATTCTGGTCAAGGGCATACACCTAGGTTGCAGGCTCCTCCCTGGCCAGGGCCCAGGTCAGGGCTCATGCAGGAGGCAACCAATCAAAGTGTCCCTCTCACATTGATATTTCTCTCTGTCTTTCCCTCTCTCTTCCACACTCTCTAAAAATCAATGGAAAAATATCCTCAGGTGAGGGAGGAAAGAAGGAAGGAAAGAAGGAAGGAAGGAAGGAAGGAAGGAAGGAAGGAAGGAAGGAAGGAAGGAAGGAAGGAGGGAAAAAAAGGAAGGAAAGAAGGTTATATTCTATGAAAGAGACATCTTGAAAATGCCTAAAGAAAGTTGTCATTTTTTCGTGGTGAAGGAACTGGAGTCAGTGTTAACGAAAACACCTTGGCGGCTGCAGTGGCCGGCAGTGGCATCAACATAGAGTGATGGGGTGGTACCTTCCCTGATCAGCCTGGTTGCCTCCTGCAGAGGGAGATCAGACTGCTACTTAAGTTATCAGTAGGACATCCCCTGAGGGCTCCTGGACTGTGAGAGGGGGCAGGCTGGACTGAATGTCCCCCAACCCCCCAGTGCATGAATTTTCATGCACTGGGCCTGTAGTTTAAAGATAATCTAGTCAACCCCCCCCCATCCCTCTCCCTCCCTCCACATACATCATCACCATCACCATTCATATTTTATTGAAAAGAAAATAGAAACTGAAGTTCAGGGTTTAAATAGCTTTACCATATGTTACTAAAGCAAGTATTAAGCTTGAATATTTTGTTTTTGTATTCAAAGATCTTTCTACTGTTCCAGAGCATCCAGAGCCTACAGGTCAGCCAACCAGAACGTAGGGCTGGCCCACTGGAATAGACTCAATAAATACTAATGTCATGAAAACAGCTCTGATCTGCAAGGTAAGAGGGATGAGAGCAATGATTCATAATGGTCTCTTCGAACCTACTCCATTTCCATGAGCAAGCATTTAATAAGATGGATTTCCTTTTATCTATACTTCATAATTTATTTCAAAACCCTTTCTTACACTAAGTTTCATTTAATTTTTTCCCCAAAAAAACTATGAGACAGAGAAGTTTGGTATTATTACTTCCATTTTAGAAATGAGGACGATTAAGATAAGAGAAAAGTGATAGACCCAAGTTCACAAAGCTAATAATTATTAGAGCTGAGATTGGATCCCAGCATTTTACTGTCTTCTAGCCCAATATGTTCCTTCTATTCAACAAACAATTGTTCAACTCCCACTATATATAAGAACCTCTTCCAGAGCCTGGGGCATTCGAGATCTAACTAGAAGAGGTCTGATTTCAAGGATGTGGAAGCCTGGTAGATAATTAGATAAGTAATTAACTAAATTATGTTCAGTAAAAATATAATTATTAACTTGTGTCCACCAAAGAAGTCATTTACCTACTCGGAGCCTCTGTTTCCTCATCTGCATAAAAAAATAATTTGCGGAGTTATGTGGGATATATCTAATGATATTTTAAAAGTTTCTTTTTATCACGCACAATATTATAAAGAAGTTCAGACAGCAGGTACAAGATACTCACATTTCAGGGATGGTGAGTGAGAGTTCCTGGCAAAATTGTTCTGACAAAAACAGAAATTTGTTTCACTGAACTTAGAAGAACCAACTTCCCACTGATTCGTACAATGCCTTCTAAGCCCCTGTAATCTTTGGGGGTAGCGACCGAAGGTTGCAGGGTGCCCCATGCAGTATAATAGATCTAGGAGCGATCTATTCTAATTTGAAATTTGCTCACATGCTGAATGAATAAGACTAAATTGCTTACTCTCTCTGACTCTGGGTCCCTGAGGGGTAGAAAAGCATAATTATCCCAATAAATAACATGGCATTATGAGTCAATAATGGGATGCCATCTTCCTGGCAGGTAGACTGTAATCGCATGAATTCAGACCTTGAGTTTGCAAAGGTACTTGTTACTGCAGGCTTACCATGGGCTTATTATATTCTTTTGGTCTTGAAAATGGCTGTCTCTACAGCTGAGTTCATTAGGTAAACAGCTGGGGTAATTGATAGTGTGAATACCATTTCATTTCCTGCTGCTCTGAAAGAATTTACTCCAACATGGAAGAAAATGGCCAGTTCTGCAACTGTGAGTTCTGGCTCGTTTTCCTTGAGGAGCAAGCTTTAGGCCGAGTGTCTTCAAATCCGATTCTTTTCTGTAAGAGCCTTAGACCATGGGAGCGGCTCTTAGTTACTCTGTCTTTCTCAGGGCATTGCTGCAGTTCCAAGGTTGGATCGCCTTTGGCTGCCAAGAGCTTTGCAGACAGCTTGCACTCCTCCCTGGAAATCCTCAACGATGCAAGGCGGAGGGGGGCGGGGGGCGGGGGAGGGGGGGACGCCGCTCACTGGGTCCTCTGGGAAGAAGGATGAGTCTTTTAGGTGCCCTCGACCCAGGCCTGAAATTTCTGAATGTCAGTGGAAACGTTGTACTGGTTTCCTGGGGCTTAAAACAAATTCATGCTGGGAGATGAGGCTCTTTGAGAAAAAGAAAAGGGACATAAAATTCTACTGCATGGGACAAAATATATCCCCCCCAATTCAATTAATGAATTTAAAAACAATTTCAATAAGAATCACTGTCTATTTGTTTAGCTTAACAAAAGAATCTACAGTGTATCCAAACTAAAAAGGTAAAATAGCAGTCCAATTTACATAACCAGAGTAAGGCACAATGTGCACTTGGAGAAAATAAAATATACCACCGAGCAGCGGTCACTAAACAATGTTTTTTTTTAGGATCAGAACAAATTCATTGGAAGTGGAAGTGAATGACCCAAAGGAAAAAAAACCCAAATTCCTATGGGAAACACCATACAAAATAACATAACCTGTGTCGGAAATGGCTAAGACAACTTTCAGCCTCTGGAGTAAGGACATTAGGAGGGACAGCAGTGTGACTGGTATGATTCACATCAGCCAGTAACTAAATAGCCATTGAATCGTACAGAACGCCTGGAAGAGGCTTTGGAATTTCCACTTTTTCTTATTGGAAGGAAGGAGACAGTTTTAAGGATGATATTAAAAGCAAGTTATAGAAGTGAGAAGATTGCTCCACAAAAAAAAAAAAAAAGGAAACATCTGAATTTCCATCAAAAAAATGAGAAGTGCATATTAAATTAAGAAAAGTATTTCTAACACATATTATAAAAAAATTAGTGACCCTACTATACAAAGTGCCAAAACAAAAATGAGAAAAAATAAATACTCCAGTTTTAAAAATGGGCAAGTGGCCTGAAGAAGTTGTTCACAAAAAAAGATACATATATATAAAACCAACAACATTCATAGAATAAGTGTGTTAATTTTACAAAGTAGTACAAAGGGAAACAACATAACTTTTGCTTATCAAATTGGCAAGCATAAAATCTTCTTTTACTAAGCATTCTCGAGGAAGCAGCAAAATGTACATCTGATAGAAATATAAATGGATACAACATGTGTGGATAACAAAATGTTGGAAATTTGGAAAATGTTCATGTCTTTTAATCCAGCAAGCTCTCTGCTTGGCATTTATCCTGTGGCAATTATTATAGATGTGCACAAAGATTTATGTGTAAGTATTTTTATGCCCAGTGTTGATGATTTAGAAACAATAGAAAGGCCTATCAATATGGGACTGGTTGTATAACCCAACATTCAGCAGAAAACTAAACTACTGATGAAAAGCACTGTATAAAGTATATTTAAATGGGAAAAGACTCTTTAGTAAATTACTTGGAGAAAAGTGACACACCTAAATGATTAAATGATTTTTTTTCTTGGTGGTGAAATTAATGTGATTTTTTTTCTCTCTCTTATAGGCTTTCCTGCACTTTCTGGAATGTCAACAACGAACACTTAATGAATTTAAAATTTAGAAAACTTGATCCTGTTATATTTGTTTTTTAGAAACCAATATACAAGATTCGAAGCAATTTATAGAAAGCACCCAAGTGGCCATCTGTTGGTTTTGTTATGGCGGCCATGGTTATTTGTGCTTCTTCCCTATTCTTCCTGAAAAGCACCACTTTCTCCCATTCTCCTGCTCAGTCTGCGGGACTCAGGTACTTCAGGTGGGGACTATTTTAACTGCAGCTGCTAGCATAGCCCTAAGGCTATGACCTAGACCTGAACCATCTTTTCTCTTAAGTCACAGATAAGCAGGTGATACAGCCAGATACAGCCAGTCTATCAGGTCCCATCAAGCTAATCCCATAATTTTTGCCTTGGTGACCAAAAATATGTTTCTTACTCCATTGGACTTAGATGTTGTAACTATTTCCAGCAACCAATGGAAGAAATCCTGCCACAGGATATAGGGTAGAGCCATGGTCAGCAAACCGTGCCTCGCGAGCCACATGCGGCTCTTTGGCCCCTTGAGTGTGGCTCTTCCACAATAATACCAAGGCCTTGGTGAGTCTATTTTGAAGAAGTGGTGTTAGAAGAAGCTTAAGTTTAAAAAATTTGACTCTCAAAAAAATTTTAATCTTTGTACTGTTGATATTTGGGTCTGTTGACTAAGGAGTTTGGCGATAGAGGGATGGGAAATAACTCAGTCCTGGTCATATCACCTCAGTCCCTGGGTCAAATAGAGCCTAAAGCTCAATTGACTCCTTCCCCAGCAAAATAATAATAATAATAATAATAATAATAATAATAATAAATAATAATTTTTCAGTTAAGTATGAAAAAAATACTATTTTTAACTACCTTAGGCTGGTGTTGTTGAGTTGGTTCCTATCACTTACAAGAAAAGAGGCCAAGTAAACACAGAGCTCAAAATGCTCACAGCTAATCACTCAAAAATGCACCAGGAAAATGTGTAAGTGTTGGGACTTTAGTAAGCTCCCCAGGCTGTATTTGTTCTAATAAATAAGAAAAGATCATTCACCACAAATAATGAGACCTCCATAGCCACCTATAACCACTTCTTCAAAAATACGTATAGTAGTTCATTCAGAAAACTCTCCATAGTTAGGGGATAGAGGGCTTGCTGAAAATAGATAACTTGCAAGGAATGTTTCTTGTTAGTCATGTATGCAACTTTAAATGGAGTTGGAGAGTCAGAGAAAGGTCACTAAGGGAACTTCCTGAAGCGTTGGCATGAGTGGAGAAGTCAGAGCTTTCAGAGAAATCTCAGAATTGAACAGAAGGAGAAGCACTGCTGGTGAGTTCTAGGCAAGGCTGCTGCCTCCTTGTCTGGGAGTGGACTTGCGTTCCTTTGATTAGCAGGGCTAACAATCTGACCTAAGAGCTGGTGTGGAGGGAGAGGGAGGAGGAAAAGCTAGAACCTAGGGCCATGCATGTGACTATCACTGCAGCTCGGAGGACCCTTGGGGAACAAGGGACACTGCCCTATTTTCACCTTGTCAATCTCGTGCAAATATCTCTTTTGGTCAACTCTGATTTTCTGTCCTGGAGCATATATGCAGTTCTAGTTTATCCAAATTGACATGGTTATAAAACCACCACAGATGTGTATGCCACTCACCTTGGGGAATCAGTTACAATCTAGATTCTGATTCAGTAGGTCTGGGTAAGGCCTGGGATTCCGTATCCTAATAACCAAAGCTGAGGTCCATATACTGCACTTTGAGTAGCAGGCCTTGATTCCTGTGATGAAAATGGGGCGGGGGGAGCATCTTCATACCATCTAAGTTGCCCCCAGAAGAAAGTACAAAATTGTCTCAGTTGTGATGATCAAAGGGAAAATTTAAATGTCTTGCCAAAACCGGTTTGGCTCAGTGGATAGAGCATCGGCCTGCGGACAAGGACATGTACCTTGGATGCAGGCACATCCCCTGTGGGGGGTGAGCAGGAGGTGGCTGATCAATGTTTCTCTCTCATCGATGTTTCTAGCTCTCTTCCTCTCTGTAAAAAAATCAATAAAATATGTTTTTTAAGAATAAAAATAAATAAATGTCTTAATCTTTTGCTTAATTCTGCATTAGACACTATGAGAACCACTGTCTCACCTGAAACTGGTTATGTGAGCTTACCTTTGGTCCAAACGGCCCCTTACCACCTGGCATAATTCTCTGTGTGTGCTGACCTTCATCTTTCCTCCTCTGATCAAGAGCAATAAGGCCAAACAGAAATCTTCTGTCACGAGTGAAAGGAGATTTTCTTTGTGCATTTCATCAACTTGCTTCTTTGGGAAAAGCTGTCCCAGATTTTGATTTGTGGAGTCCATGACCAAGCAGCAAATTTGGGCACAGAGATCATATTATATAAGAGATGAGTTATTGGAGTAATAAGCACGTGTAAATAGCATTTACATATTTAATGACCATTTTATTTCATGGCAATTTTGCATTAAATATTCAGAAATTATGTTCTCTTTCCTCATCTAAAAGCCTTTCATCAAGTGTGTTATTATTCTGGGAAAAGACACTTCATTGTGCCATTATGTGACACATGATGGCATGTAAGCTCTGGTTCATGTCAGTCACCTGGAAGCCCTCACCTCAGCCAGCCTTATGGAGTCCTCACCTTTCACTGTCGTGAACCGGGATGGCTGGAGCTTTGCTCGCAAATGAGCCTCGTTCCCAAAGTCTCCACCCCCAGCCCACAGGCCAAGGAATCTCAAGGGCATTTGTTCCCTCTCCATTCCTTTTGCTTCCGTTTTTCATTTCCGTTTTCCCTGAAGCTAACATTCTGTGATTGTTCATTTCACTTCTCTTTCACCCCACTACCATCCCAAGTCCAGGATACCAACTCTTTTTTATGTGGTTGTGCTTTTCCTTCAAAACGCCATTTTGAAAGCCACCTGTGTGCAGGGAGATTTTACTGAGGAATTTGGTGGTGGAGTGAGTGAGGGTGAGACTCTAGATGACAGCAAAGCAAAGTGCAGCGATAACTTTAAATAGAGCGTCCGACAGCCCCGCTTCAGAGTGAGTTTCTGCCTGGCAGATTTCTCTCCCCAAGCCCCAAAGGCACTCACCCCGTGTTCAACCTTCCCCACAGCATCCCCCTTTATCTCCATTCTCCAGCAGGGCACGCCATCCATCATGGTGACTTCCTGAAACTCGCATCATCTCCTACTTCACACGCCAGAGCAAAGTGGGTCCCCCTGGTCTCCCCTGATTCTCTAGGCCATGCCTGGGTGCTCACTCATTCTGACCAAAATCTGCTCATCAAGGTATCTGGAGACAAAAATAAAAATAAAAATAAATTCCTCCTCCCAGGAGGAGGGAATTCTGCCACCAGCGGCTGGACCGATAATCACTGGTTTTTATTTTTCTGCTACCTTCTCTTGTCAGCAAAAATTTTGCAGCTGCCGAAACTGGTTTGGCTCAGTGGTAGAGCGTCGGTCTGAGGACTGAAAGGTCCCAGGTTCGATTCCGGTCAAGGGCATGTACCTTGGTTGCGGGCACATTCCCAGGTAGGGGGTGTGCAAGAGGCAGCTGGTCGATGTTTCTCTCATCGACGTTTCTAGCTCTCTATCTCTCTCCCTTCCTCTTTGTAATATATATATATAAAATTTGCAGCTTCTGTAAGAGTATCTAGTTTTCAAATTTTTGCCCCCAAATGATGTGTGGAGTGGAGGAAAGAACACATCATGTATTTGGGAACGTGGATAATTGCTCCCACTGATCCCTAAGAGAAAGTGGTTTATGCACCTCAAACAACTGACCTACACCAGCCACATTCCATAGATGGTGAGCAGCACCTTTGACGTGAATGTCTCACACTCGCCAAACAAGATCTCTTTTACCACAGCTCTCTTTCTTTCTTATGGGTCCTAGATTCTTACTGCATGGGAGTTCCCAGCAGGTTTTCTATAAGGGAAGGCTAGGTGCTCAACCTTCACTTAATGGTGGGACTCAGCAAAAGCACCCCTCCCACAGAACTGGGATGGTCCCATCTTGTGGATGCTTTGGTAGCCATCTTTCCATAACCAAAATAGGAAATGAAGGAATCTGCTAAGTAAAACGTGTTGTTTCACTGGGAAGAATTAGACAACCAGTTTTTAATCAAGCATCCCCCCCCCCCACTATGCTACATTAAGTGAGCAAACATTAGTGCTTGCCCACTAGTGACAGGCACTAGTCATACGAAGATAAATAAAACGCTCAGCTGACCTTGAAGAGCTGGCTCTCTCCCTCTGTGGTCCTGAGCTAGACCTTGCTGAGGTCTCACCCAGGCCTAATGAAAATGACACTGAATTTTGGGGGACAGTTCCCCAGCATCTGTATTGTGTTAACGTTCTCTGTGGATTCTGATGCACAGTGAGGACTAAAAATCACTCTTCTGGCTGAAAAGCTATCGCAAATGATTGCCAGCAAATACGGTGGGCTACAACAAAAGGCAGGGTGGAATGGGAACAGAGTAGAAGTAAGGACTAGTTCTGCCTGGAGGGTTCAGGAAGGTTTTCACAGAGGATGGGACCTTGTGAAACCTTTGAGTGAGACCTTGAAAGATGAAAAGTAATTGCTCAGCTACCGCATTGCACAGTGAACACTGGGGAAGCGTTTGCTTATTTCAGGCACAGCCGAGTGCCCGAATGAGTCAGAATCAGAGATCACCCACAGCTTGCTCATCATGACATGGGTCACACAGTGTGTGTGTGTGTGTGTGTGTGTGTGTGTGTGTGTGAGAGAGAGAGAGAGAGAGAGAGAGAGAGAGAGAGAGAGAGAGAGAGAGACTGTGTGCTCGGGTGTGCATGCGCGTGCTGCATGTGTATTGGGAGACTGATTCGGTGGTCTGATGTGGCTGAGATAGAGCTCATATTTATTTCTTTTCTGAGAGAACCCAGCTCTGTATCAGCATATTGAAGGCTCTGAGGAACCCTACAGTGACTTTTTTAGATGAAATGGGTTTTACATTTATTCAGTCAAAACCCTTTTGTTGTTATTGTTTTGTTTTGCGTTGTGATGTTTCCATGAAATGCCTTAGCATCCCTGGTTTCTCTCCTGCACCAAGAAACACTGCCAGGGAGTGTTGTCAGCGACCACTGCTTCTCTCCAGAGCAGGTCTTTCAGAATTAGACCCCAGGGTAAGCCACAGTCAGACAAACAAGAAAGAAGAAAGAGCAACAAAGCTTCCATCAGCAGCTGCTGATAAATATTTTGCAATTTTGCATTTTCTCATCCTGGTGAATATACCAGTAACTACATTTTGTAAGTTGTAATCATGTAGGTGATATTTGCTGTTCTCATTTTCTCGCTAATATTTAACTGTAAATCCCTTTTCTTACTGTTGTGTGGTTTTAATAACTATCATTGTTAATGATGTATCCATGTAAAAGCATAGTGTACATATCATCCCCCTTGTGTATGACTAAGATTGTGCCCAATGTTCTGTAATTAAAAATAATTTTGCTGCAAAGAACAGGTAAATGATATTTTCCTTCCTAGAATATTTCTTTAGAATAAATTCCCAGAAGTGTGAAAACACAATTACCAAATCTGAACTAGTATCCTGATGGAAATATTTGGTCTTGATGGAATTAATAAGCGTCTATCTTTGGAGTGAAGGTGAAGAATGGGTGAGAAGGAGTTGTCGAGCCAGCTTCTACATTATTTACCTCTGCAATCACAGCTCCCAGTGCACAGGCCGACGCTACCGAAATGGTCCTCACACTCAGGGAGGGGCCTTCCCAACACTTTTTCTTTAGCTCTTACATCTACGGGGACAGAGTGGCATCTATCTGAAAGTCTATAATTCTCAGACAGCATGCCAATGCTGGCCTTGCTTTCTTCTGGTCTCCTTGACCCCAGGATCCCTTTCTGTTCTGGCAGGGAGGCACTTAGCACGCTGCGGCCCACTCCCCGACTCTGGAACCAGAGATAAATGCCAACTTGGCCTATACCTTTAAAACCGAAAAGTGCCTAAGCTGAAAAAGCTTTAGCACTGTCAGCTTTGTAGTTATTGGATTTCAGATCTTAAAACCCAAAAGGAAAACAAAAAACAAAAATTAAATTTCCTTGTGAAAAATCAATCGCAACAGAGTTTGTAGATACGTGAATATGGGTATAATTAAACTTTCAAGTGTGGGTTGCCAGTAAGAGAGTCTGCATTGCAATGCTGATTCCCGGTGGTCACTCAGATTCTCTGGAGTTGGCAAACATGAAGCATCCTGCCTTATACTGGTAATCCAGGAGCTGAGCAGGAAGGTCATGGCCTTGCACTTTGCCCACCTCGAAATGCTGGGTTTTTCTATACTCTTAATCAATGCTTGGAAGGAGCTTCTAGTTCATGTGTTGTCCACTGATTTGGCTACAATGATTGCGTACTCCTTACATTTAAGGATTCAGTGACAACTTGGCTTTTTCCTGAAACTTCTGATTGAATCAGAATGTTAGCAGGAGAATAAAGCCTTGAATATGGGCCATTAGAGTCACAAGAATATCTCAAGCCATGTGGCCACAAGGGGCTATTGAAATCGAAGAGTATCACGTATGTTTCAAGAGTGTTAAGGCACTTTTATACTCTTGTGGGTTTTATCTGTTTGGTTTGTTTCTTTATCCTTCTGGAGAATATTTAGATTGAAATGATGCTACTGAAAAGAAAAATGTTTGGACTGAGATAGAAGTGAAGAGTCTACTCTGAAGAGAGTGTTCTGAAAAGAATAAACACAGAACAATAAAGTTATTGAAAACACACTCCTTACAAAACAACAAATAGAACAACCATAATAAAACAAAGTTAGACAATAGGAGAGAAAATATAAGTGAATTAGATAATAAAGTTATAACATATAACATCTGAACAAAAAATATATTCTGGAAAAGGAAAACATAAGAGAATAGAAAATTTATCAATGAAATAATAGAAATTTTAAAAAGAAAGGCCCAGCTCAGGCCTGTTTTGTACAGTGGTTAGAGCATTGGCCTGCAGGTGGGAAGGTCACAGGTTTGATTCCCAGTCACAGTATGCACCTTGGTTGCAGGCCCAACCCCCGCCCAGGACATAGGGTATAGGGCACAGGGCACATGTGAAAGGCAATTCACATTGATATTTCTCTCTTTCTCCCCCATCAGCCTTCCCCTCCACTCTCTCTAAAAAATAAAACAAAAAACAATGATAAAACTATTCTTGGGTGAGTATTAAAAATAAAGTCTAGTCCTAACCGGTTGGGCTCAGTGGATAAAGTGTCAGCCTGTGGACTGAAAGGTCCCAGGTTCAATTCTGGTCAAGGGCATGTACCTTGGTTGCGGGCACATCCCCAGTAGGAGGTGTGCAGGAGGCAGCTGATCAATGTTTCTGTCTCATAGATGTTTCTAACTCTCTATCCCACTCTCTTCCTCTCTGTAAAAAAAAAAAATCAATAAAATATATTTACAAAATAAATAAATAAAATCTAAAGAAAGGAAGATCCAGCATAATTAAAGCAAGAACACCACCACCATGATATTGTTGCCAAATTTCAAAACACCACAGTGTAATTAAATATTTCTAAATGTCCCAGGGACAAAAAGCAGAAGGATAAGGAGTCAGAAAGACCTTAGACTCTTCACACTACCATGACAAGCTAGCAAGGAGTGGAGCATCATTTTCAAAATTCTAATGGAAAAATTATTTTTAATTCAGAACTCTATACCCAATGAGTAAAGAATAAAGTGTTAATAGGTATCATAAAAGCAAGTTCAGGCATACAAAAGTTCTCATTTCTCTCTCACGCTGCCTTTTTTTTTTTTTTTTTTTTAGAAAGCTGCTGGAAGTTATTCACAAAAAAGAAAGAGGCTGGATGATCACTTAGACAATAAGACAGCTGCTGCCCTCACTGGACTGTAAGATCTTGCAATGACTTGGGCTTCTGAGGCAGCACCAGCCCCGTGCTCTCTGAGCAAGATTTGTGAAGTGTGTTTGGAATCTTGTCGAGTTACCACAAGCTCTGGAAGGGTGACACTGTGCTGGCTTCTGTTGGGAGTATCTAGAGAGACACCGAGGCTCCTTCTGAATTGCAGTTCAGGGGATGCTGGACTCAATGAAAAGTGCACACACACTCCCATTAACTGGGCGTGGCCCAACTTGAACCTTCCCTCTGAGTCAACTCAAAAAGCAAAGAATTGCAAAGGAGGAAAAGTGGCAGGTAGCTGGAGGACTGGGCAATTCAGAGACCTAGGAACCTTCTTCCCTTCTGGATAGTGTTTTCTTGTTTCTTAAGGTCTAAGGTTCATCACTATCTTTTGTAATGGTGCTAGGCCTGTGGGAGGAGAAATGAACCTGAAGCAAATTTGCTAAGCAGCACATGTATCTCCATTATCCCTCCTTTCCCAATTTCTCCTTTTTACTCCCAGACACCCTGGGAATTTGGATGTCCAGGTTTTGACAAGCACCACTTACTAGTACACACTTATTCCCTTCAGCACACACCCCTCATTCTTATCCTTAGTTTTGTACCTTGGGTCAAAATGACCTCTCACTTTCTTTCCTTTTCACCTCCTCTCAGGGAAAAAAAACATGAATATTCTGCTTTGGGAACTGATAATCAGAAAGAAAGCAATTCAATTAAATTCATTCCCACTAAGTTGTGAATATTTGAAACTTCCCACTCTCCTCCAATAATACTGCATTGAAAAGGATTGTTAATGTTAGGGCAGCTCCAGTTAGCTGAATTTTAGGCAGGAAGGTTCACTTATTGGGAGGAAATTACCTCCCTCGTGACTTACCAAAAAGTAGGAAGGTCTTGTCTCCAACCTCTGGGGCTCCTAGAAATGAGAGCTATTGAACTTGAGAACCAGAGGGAAGCTTCAGGTTTATCTTCCTCATTTTATAGCTGAGAATAATAAAATCCAAGAGGAAAACCCAACCACAGATAACTGGTGGCAAACAATCTGCTTTGCAGACTCTTTCTGATGCTCTTTTTCTCTCCGATGCCATCTCCACTTCCCAGACGCAAAGCTGCTTCTTATCCCACCTGTTATCCCTCCCCTGTCCCTGATATTGCTAGAGAAATGTTGCTACAGATCTTTATATTTAGAAAATATTTAAATAACACATAGTATAATTATCCTTCTAGAAAATGATTTCAGACTACATCTTGGGTCGGTGAAAACATGGTCATGAACAACTCGTCATGGTTTTTGTTTTTGTTGGTTTGTGTATTTTGTAGATAATAGTGGCTATCAAAAATGACTACTCACTCACAACCTCCCTACCAGTTTATATAAGGAGCATGAGTGCTAATCCACATGCAACACGTTTATGAAATCAACATTTAAAAAGCAGGCAAAAAGAATTTGCGCAAAATATTCAATAAACTCAATGAAGTTCCAGCTCTCAGTCCTTTTATATCTTTTGGCTTTTTTCTTTGCTTAAAAGATTCTCTTAATCCAAACACAACATTGCAAAGATTGTATTCTGAGCCATAAAGCTAGAGTCAGACATTCAGAAATCCCCTTAACTGATGACTGGACCAAAGACCATTCAGGAATTCAGTTACTGTGCCACACAAGCAGACTACAGACCTTCTATATTTTACATCTCTGTACACATGCAAGATGTGGGGGGCAATGTGGGTGGAGAGGTGTCTCTAAAATATTTTAGCTCATCTACATATCTTGGAAACTTTGAATTTTACCAATGAGATCCCATTTCTAACTAGTCAACAGATCAATATTTTTCACCAATAAAAACCCATTCCTGACATTTAGTATACAAATGAACACAGTGTGAATTGATTGAGATTTGGCTACCGGAAATACAAGTAGTAGCTGCCTCCAGATGTGTCATTTTTCCAATCTATTGCCAGCTGACCTCCCGCAGACTATGTATTCTTGAGTAAAGCAATCAATTGCACTTAGAGTGAAAGTTGTACTTTACTAGCACATTTACAACTTCTCACTATCTAAACTGAAGTACTTTAAAGTCCATTTCAGACTTTATGAAGAACTAAAAAATCTTGACCTTGAGTCGTGTCTCCTCAAGTCCGTCCATCCAGTTGGTAGCTCGTTATTTTGTTTCCATGAGGGTTGGGCCGTGATTACTAGTTGAACTTGGTCTATAGTTTCTTTCCCCAAGGTCGGAGCATGGGCCTTCCTTAGACCCCAGCCCTAGAAGAGCCATCTCTAAGCTCCTCCATATTCCACTAAATTTGGGAATTTGCTTCTAGGAACTAGCATCCGTTCTAAGAGGTAGGGTGTTAGAAATTCTGACTTTTAATCAAGCTGCTAATTAAATTCTTTTAATCATGATCTATGTTGGCAGCTCCTTGCTCATGATGTAGAATCATAATTAGGGAACTGAGCCAAAGCAGAATATAGTAGCCACAGTGGGACATGTGGTCTAAGAGGAATAATATATATTGTTAGATTTGGAGGGGGCCCTATCCCGCTTTCACATGCAGAGCAAAATGCAACCCCACATCCTTGGACCTTGACCTTTCATTCGAAAGCAAGTACCTCCACCACAGACTAACTGATGCTAAATTATGCAACTGGAGACATATTCCTTCAGCTTAAACTTTTGCCATGATTTGAAATGCAAATATACCCAAAGGGTAGCATTTGAAATCAGGCAATAGACCAATGGGGAGATAGGTTTCGTGGAGGGAGGCAAGTTGGACAGGGGCCCTTCCCTATACCCTCAAATCAAATTTTGTATTTGTCTGTTTGCTCTGCTTGCTTGTAAGATTTGCCCTGATAAGGAAAAAGAACTAAATCCTCTTACACTGACACATCCAAATAATCTTGTGACAAGGGATCAAAGGAGCTCAGGTGGATTTGTACTCCACAGGCATAATATTTGCCTTGACTGATTTGTCATTGTGCGCAAACACTGGCTATTACTTTTATGGCCAGCAGAAGGGCAGAAGCCAAAGCTCCGGCAGAGAGTAAATAACATAGTCCACAGTGACGAAAGAAGACATTAAAAGCTTATAAGCAAGGAGGTGCTGCATGCAGAACCCATCCTTGTGATTTACAGCATGCATATATCCCCTCCCTGTAATTGGAAGCCAGCCCTTCTAAAAATGGGAAAATTGTGGTAGTTTTATAGGCTTTAGTGAGACCTATTGCTTGTGAAAGTGCACATACAAAAGCAAGAGGCCTGGAAAAATGGCACTCTGGTCCACGGTGCTCAAGAGTGTGTTTATCTGCACGTGGCTCCATGACCCCTGCCTCAGAGGCAGCCGCCCCACGTAGGGCTGAGGGTGCTGAAAGGGCCAATTCAAACTCCTCACACCAGATTCAAACACCACTCCCTGTGTGCTCCCCAACTACCATGTAACAAACCTGCCTACTGCCATGAGCCACCCCAGGATCTCTAGCTGGATTTATCTAACCTCTAAGGTCTGGTGTGGGAGGCTCCTCTCCTTGCCATCCTACAGGTATCCAAGGAATTCTGGAAATATGTGTTTGGTAATGGGCTGTAGGGTAACACTGGCATCAATGTGTGAGGCGATGTAATAAGAACTTACACACCTGAACACATTCAATCCTCAGAATAATCCTACAAAATATATACTATTGTTAGAGGTAGAAACACAACATAGATGGGCAAAGCTAGGAAGTTGGTGGTGGAGACAGCACTCAAACACACATAGTCTGAGTTTAAAGTCTGGGTAGACTACAGGCTGGTGGCATTGGTAGCCGATTGCCCTCTGGAAACGCCAGCTGGTTCCTGTTGTTAAGCAAGCAGTGTCTAGTGAGCTGATGGTTGGGGGTGAGGGTCAGGTGGCTGGAGAGGATGACTCGGGAGTTCTGGAAGTGTAAACAAGACCCAGGCAAACTCTATGGGCATAGCTCCATTTACGGCCCCAAAGGTGGACCAATCTTTAATCTGGACAGCAGATTTCTGATCTCTCCTCACATTCTCTTTTGGGCTCCCCACATTCTCTTCCCTGTCATCCAGCGTTACAATCCTGGTCTCCCTTTCCATGGCACAGAAAGGGCAAGGGGAAAGAGACCAAGTAGTCCCATCACCAGCAGCACACCAGACCTCAATGTTCTCTTGTTAAGTATAATCTATCCCACAGACCATGACCTTTAGGGCAGGTAATGGAGTAAAATACAAAGAAGACCAATTTGTGGTCATGGAAGAACACAGATGGAAAAAAAAGGGGGGGGAGGATTGTGCCGAAACCGGTTTGGCTCAGTGGATAGAGCGTCGGCCTGTGGACTGAAGGGTCCCGGGTTGGATTCCAGTCAAGGGCATGTACCTTGGTTGCGGGCACATCCCCAGTAGGGGGTGTGCAAAAGGCAGCTGATAGATGACTCTCTCTTCATCGATGTTTACAACTCTCTCTCCCTCTCTCTTCCTCTCTGTAAAAAATCAATAAAATATATTTTTTTTTAAAAAGGGATTGTTGCCAAAACCGGTTTGGCTCAGTGGTAGGGCGTCGGTCTGCGGACTGAAAGGTCCCGAGTTCGATTCCGGTCAGGGCATGTACACTGGTTGCGGGCACATTCCTGGTCGGGGGTGTGCGGGAGGCGGCTGGTCGATGTTTCTCTCTCATCGACATTTCTAGCTCTCTATCTCTTTCCCTTCCTCTCTGTAAAATATCAATAAAATATATATATTTTTTAAAAAGGGGGGATTGTTATGCAAAACCACAAAAAATGGTCAAACATCCCCTTCTCCTGGTGAACTTGAGTGACTGCCTCATTTTCTTTTATTTATTTATTTATTTATTTATTTATTTATTTATTTATTTATTTTTGTTTTTTGTTTCATTAGGGTTTTTCTCCCCCTTAGCTTTTTTACATACACATAAAAGAATCAAACATTTCACAAGATTTGTAACAATAACTAAGAGTCTTTGCTCCCTGTTCCAGTGGTCCCCATGGAAACTGTATAAGCCCCCTATTGAGTCAGATCTATTTGGGAGGAAAAAACAACTTAAACAGGCTTAGGAGAGGATGGCTTTGATTCTTCAACTTTGGAGTTATGGGCCCGGCACAGTCCCACTGCACCACTTTGCTACAATGCCTCTTCCTTACCAGTGAAAGCTTTAACCTCACTCCATTTCTTCTGTTTCTAGGTAAAATTCCTTAAGAGATCCAATCGTAGAGTTATTCCATTTTTTTCTGTCAGGGCCCTATTCAGAGTGTATTCTTGCTTCCTTGAACTCTTACCCAAAATCTTCTTGCAGAAGTCCAAATCTTATAACAGAGCCCGCCTGACACTCTCACTCAGATGGCCCACAGCTCCCCATGGTGTGCAGTGTTGTTTGCTGCATCAAGCACCTGTCAACCCGACATTGAATACAAGCACCTTTCAGATGAAGTGGCTGCTAAATGAAGAGCCTCAACAGCCATTACAACTAAAATCCAATTCATTCGGAATTATATATATATAATAAGTAATAAATCTATATAAAGGAAGTTCCCACTTCCTTTGAGGGATAGGATGGCTCTGCTTTCAGCAGCACAATTACGGAGTCTCCACTTCCTGGAGGAGAGGAAGAAGTCGTTTCTGATTTATGATTTGCTTGTGGAATGTCACCAACACCACCTTGTCACCATTTTGCTAAGGATAAATGAGTCTTAAGTGAATCATTAGAAAAACCAAAGGGAAGTGACTATTTGTTTTCCATGCTGGTGTAGTGACTGATACTTGATTTTCCAAGTCTCTACCTCTAGATATATCATCTGTATCTCATATTTTTGAAAGCGTTTGACAAAGTTATTTGTAGGTAAAAACCCAATGTTGTAAAGCAGTGTCATCGTTATCATGATAAAAGTGAACCCAGGCAGCTAAGGAGCTCAGAAGAAGGGGATTTTCGTTGACATGGAGAGGCCAAGGAAGACTTCCCAGTGCAGAGTTGAGTAGTTGCTAGCCAGAAATGTGAACTGGAAGGCATCCTATCTAATACAGAGGGAATATGCTAATTGACCATCACTCCATCACAAAGATGGCTGCACCCACAGCTGAGGCCAAGTTCCCATAAGGAGCCTTAACTAGCAATCAGCAGGGACATGAGGCTACTCCCTCCCCTGCTCCCATGAGGCTTGACAGGGTCCTCAGGCCATGTCTCCCACCCAGCAGAGCTTGATTGGGGACCTCAAGGTGCATTTCCCATCCTGGTGCTGGGCTAGGGGACTTTTGGCTGTGCCCCCATCAGGTGGGGCTTGACAGGGGACTTCAGGCTGAAACCCTCACCCTGACACCAGGCCAGGGGACCTCAGGCCATACCTCCTACCCCAGCACCAGGCCAGGGGACCTTAGGCTGTGCCCCCTACCTGGCTGGGCTTGATAGAGGACCTCAGACCGTGCTCCCCATTTAATGGGGCTTGATGAGGAACCTCAAAGTGCACCCTAAGTGCTGGACAGAGGAACTCAGGCCACACCCCCAACCCAGCGGGGCTTGACAGGGGACCTGAGGCTGTGCCTCCATTCGGGTGCCAGGCAGGGGATCTGAGGCTGATTGTCCCCTCCCCACACCACACCTGGTGGGGCTTGACAGGGGACCTTAGGCCATGCCTCCCACCCAGTGGGGCTTGACAGGGGATCTCAGGCTGTGACCCCACCTGGTAGGGCTTGATGGGGGACCTCTAGGCATTCCCCTGTCCCAGTCTCTGGGAAAGGAGACCTCAGGCCATGCCCCCTGTCCTGGCACCAGGCCAGGAGACCTGAGGCTATATTCCCTGCCTGTCAGGACTTGACAAGGGACTGGATCTAGCCCAATGGGGGTTGGGGGTGCTCAGGTCCGGGTCTCACGTGATTCTGAGGTGCATGTGGGTGGGCAGGGACTTGACTCTGAGTTCCAGACTCTGACAGGAGGACGGCTTTCATATACATTTTACTAATTTTCTTTTATCTCTGACACTTCTCTTATAGAGAAAGGGCAAATAGAAATATTAAATCATTTCCTCTAACTAATCCCCTTTTAAGGCGCATGAATTTTGTGCACCAGGGCACTAGTTTCAAATAAAGGAAGCCATTTTGAAATAGTGGTCAGATTCCTTGGGAGGAATTTCTATTGATCAGTTTGGTTCTCTTGAGAAGCCTTCCAAAGCCCTCAGGTTGAGTTTATTTTTAGTAAACATGTGATATATTTACATACTAATATGTTTATATACAATGTACTGTTACTGCTTTCTACATATTTGTCTATTACACGAGAGAGAGTGTTCTGGAACATTCCTGGTAGCAATATGGTATATGAGACTGAGAACCAATTTTAAGTCAGATAGAACTGGCCCTGCCATTTATTGGTCATGCAATGTAAACAACCATCTGGCAGCACAAAGCTGGTGCTCAGAATATTTTTGAATGACTACATAAAGTCGTTTGACCCTCTGACTTTTAATTCCTTTGAGTGTCAAATAAAGATGACACTTGCATGGGAGCAGGCAGACAACTGAAGAGATGATAGAATGATATAGATACGCAGACGGCGCCTGGCATTTAGGTGGCAGCATTAGCAATGCTGAGAAGCAGATTGATTCAGAATGTGCTCTGGAGGACACAGTCTGAACCTTCTACGAGCTTAGGTACGAAAAATAAAAGCAAAAGAGAAAACAAAAGTGACTCCATCTTGGTTTTAACTTTCCATTCCAACTGCCAGGTATGATATAGGAAAAACCGGAATATATGCTCCTTAGTAAAGTGTCTAGTAATCAGTTAGGTGCAAGTGTTGCAGAAGACCAGAGAAAACCAAGGATGCTTCAAAGAGGAGGGACACTGTTTAATGCTGGTGGACTCAGGGAACAGCCTTCCAAATCTAAGTGAAGGAACATGCATTGGGGCTTTCCTTTATATTTCCCTGTGGTCTTTGTCCCGCAAATCTGAATTATGCTTCCGGTTCTTTTCTCGGGCCTTGCAAGAAGTCCCTCAGGTATTGGGGGGTCTCCATGCCATCTCTTATGGTCTGGCCTGGCACCAGCATTAATAACCCTCCCTCCAGGGCAGTGCACTGTCCACAGCCCCATAGCCTCTGTAACCGGTTCTGCAAGACAAGTATCTGGAAAGGAGGCTGAATTATAGGTTATCAAGAATGTACACCGAGCTTGCTGGCCTCGATTCAGATCACTAGCCCCCAAATAGCAGTGTTACATTGGAATTAGCCCTTTATAGTCTTCTCACAAGACTCTGGCTGTCTATAAACTAGTCTTCTCTACTTACGCTATTATTGAATGTGGGTAGTCTACGCCCTGTTGCCTGAAGTTTGAAGTTCTCAATTGCCTCTTTCAGCATGGACTTGTAAAAAATGCACACATCATCTGGACAGGATGAAGTAACCCAAAGAGACCAAATAATTCTTGCAAAAACCCTGAATGACATTTTCAGGGATGCAATTCAGCTTCTTCCTAAGATCCAGGGTCAGAAAGTCCAGCACTAAAAGATCTCTGAGCCAGGGTGAGGGGTTGAGAAATGAGGGTGGTATAGGAGGAGAAAATGTAGAGAAGGAATCAGGATTGGTCACTACCTCCCTTTGTTTCTTCGTGCTGGCGGTGACAAAGGGAAATTCATATGATGCTCCTCCCCAATTCTCTGGCTCCTTTCCTTGTTCCCGTTGCCCAGGTGAAACAGTGGTGTGCCACCACGGCTCTTTTGGGTATTTTCTGGTGAGAAACAGATGAGACCCTAGGTTTTTGTGGATTCTAAAAATCTTTAGTGGCCTTTTTGATTCATTAGGACCTTGAACTACTCTCAATTAATCATTTTGTTTTCTTTCCCAACGATACCGAATTTTTTAACTGGAACTCGGATTCTTTGTCCGCCGGAAATCGAAATCGAAGAATGAATCCACGGACAGAAAGTGGTATAGCAAAGGTGGAGATTTATTGAAGAACAAGTATAGATTTCCACTTAGGGAAGGAGAAAGGGTCCCAGTGAGTTCTTTTCCCAATGGCTTATAAAGGCTGCAGATCCTGGTGCCTTGATATCCCCTTTGAGTGGTCACTATTCCCTTAGACTGGTTACTGTAGTAACGCCTGGACTTCCTCCTCTTTATTTGTAAATGTGACCTTTCTTCCAGTTCCCTTGTCTTATGGAAATATACCTGTTGCTGCCTCCTTGTTTTATGGGAATGTAACTGCACCTGGCTTCCTTGTGTTATAGAAATGTACCTTCTCCCAGTCTGCAGCCCTTCGCTTTTCCTGGACCCCAACTTAAAAAAAATCCCTAAGCCTGCCTATGTTCCCCCAAATTCCTGCTTCACCAACAGATGTGTTTGTTTGGTTGGTTGTTGTTTTCACATGGTCTTCTGCTGACAGGACACTGGCAAGTAAAAATAGCAAGCGCATAGGCATCTGTGTCTCTATTTAGAAGTATCACAAGTAAAAAGAGGGTGCTCCTTCCCTGGGGTCCCTTTTTATTCCACTTAGCCTGACTACTGTCCTGAACTGCCAAGCCCGCGTAACAGCTTTCTCCCGAGCCTCTGAGAAGCATGACTGAATAACGACACTTGGGGTTGAAGAGCCTGAAGCTGCCACACAAGTGCATTTGCTGTCCCTGGGGAAATGGAGTGTGAATTGGGTTTTCTGAATCTGAGAAAGAGAAGATTAAAAGTCCTCTAATGCAAAATCTTCTAGCATATGAAAGTGGGCGTGTGTGTTTTTTTTCCTCCTGAACAGAACAATAGTTTTGAACACTTACAACAAAAGATTGAAAGTAGTTTTTAGGGGGAAATAGGAATTTTTAGGGGTGAAATAGGCAGGTTTAGGAAATTGTAAAAATTAAGGGGTCCAGGGTAAAAACACAGTGCTACAGAGTTGCAAAAGGGTACATACATTTCCATTAGACAAGAGAGCTGGGAGAAGTTAACATTCCTATAAGACAAGGGAGCTGGGAGAAGTTAGATTTCCATAAGGCAAAGGAGCTTTGGAGGTAGCAAAAGGTACACATTTATAAAATAAAGGAGGAAGAAAAGCCCAGAGGGATAGGAGAACAATAGGAAGAGGGAACTTTACTTCATGTGAGACTTGAGCTCAGAAGTTGCTATAGTGACCAAATCAAAGGGGACTAGTGACCAATCAGAGGGGATATTGAGGCACAAAAAATTGCAGCCTTCATAGACTGTTGAAAAAAGGGACTCTTTCCCCCTCCCCATGTAGAAGTCTGTGCTTGTTTCTCAATAAATGTGTCCACCTCTGTTTTACCACCTTTCATCCGTGGTTTCCTTCTTCAGCTCCACCTGACAAGAGCCCGGGAACCATCCTGCTCAGGGGAACACCGTGCGGTGCCCATCCAAATTTCCCGTGTCAACATTTAAGTAAGCGTAAAGCAGGAAATATCTCCCTTGCACAGCAGAAAGCACCTCTTCACCATCCTTTCTTATGGCAACCCTCACATGCACTACTGAGCACATTTCCATGTGTCTGTGTCTAAAGATAGTAAACATGTGCCCCGTAAACCTGGCCCTTTACCTTTTCTGAGTGCGGGAAGCAGGGCTCCTGGGGTTCCCCTCAGTGCCTCTTTCCAGGGGCCCTTAATATTTTGGGTCACATCAAGTTAGAATGTGCTTCTCGGCCCCTTCTGTTCAACCAGCCTTCTGTGAAATGCTTGGCCACTTCTGTTCAACCAGTGTGACCCACTCGCCTCTCTTATGAGAGGGAGAGGCGTGGGACCTAGGTTTATTGAACACCTACTATGCCCTGGGCCCTGAAGATGGGCAAACTAAGACTGAGAGGCATGGCGAGGCCTCGGCCAGCCTGACTCTAAGCACCGCCACCAGCCCCTCTGCGGCACATTCTGAAGCCTTTAAAATGTGCAGTCCCCAGCTTTTCAGAGACTCGCTCTTCCGGGCCTATTTGTTCCAGCTTGATGGTGGCTTTATTTAGGTGATAACAGAAGCACCCTGCTGTTTTATGAGGTGATAATCCAAGCCCTGTGTGGATAACTATTCTTTTAGGTTGAGTGGTTTATCCCGCTGATAAAAAGAGGTAGATTATTGTTCGGGAAACATCCACAGTCTTCTGTTCATTCCTGCGTAAGATAAGCACACCGGCTTTTAGCAGAGGCTTCCGCGGGAATCCCAGGCCTGGAGGAGCTGCCGAGCAGAGCCAGACCAGGGAGGGAATTGTCCTTCACTTGCAGTTGGCTGAGGCTGGAGGAAGTCACCTGTAACTGTTCCTTTTCTTTTCATCTGAACATCTACAGGGATTTCAGAGTGATCAATTGTCCCCTAACCCCCCTCCCTCCAAGGGACTGTTCTGGTTTTAGCATCAAGAGTCCTGTATTCCAAAACCCCTCAGTTCTTTCTTAGCAAACCAAAATGCTTAGTAATCCCAATGAAAACTTCATCTGGAATAAATCATCCAAAGACAAAAAGAACTGGGAAGCAGAAATTAAAGCAGAAATGTAGTAAATAATAATAATAATAATAATAATAATAATAATAATAATTTACTATCCTTAGGCATTTGAAGCCACTTACATATTTTTCATGTATTTCCTGGTGACCAAATGGGATCTTTGCAAGGTCCAGGAAAACAAACAAAAAGTCCATTTGCTGTGGGGTCGAATCCTTGGTTCAAAATAAGACCACTGGAGGCTGATGATTAGTTTAAAAAAGCAAAGATTTATTGAAACAAAAAAATAAAGGAAAAAAAAAACTGGCCAGGACAGCCGCAAGGGCACTACACGCAGGTAGACTCTAGGCGACTGCACTGTTCTAGTGGTAGGCAAGTCGTTTTAAAGGCTCAAACCACAGGAATTTTCCTTCGTTTGAATTTTAAAGGCTAAGTTCTAAAGACTGGGGACAGCCCACAGGGTTGGTTCCCAGTCACATCCTGCCTGGACATTGGAATGTGGCCCTATCTTGCGATAGCCCATACACAAAACAAAAGTTGAGGATAGCCCATATACAAAACAAAAGCAGTCCCTAAAGGTTATCTACAATTTTTATCCCTGAAGCTACTGAGTCAATGGGTATCAATTTCTTGTTTCTGGTCTCAGGCATGGGATAATTGCCTTAGCCTCCAGGTCTCCATCTGGAAGCTGAGGTAAGTACCCTGTGTTTTAATCAGACTCAGCAGAGTTAGACTGGTTAAATAAAACGGGGACCCTCCATCACTGAAATACAAAGCAGCCTTAAAAATGAATAAGAGTTCAATGTTGCACCCATACCGGTTTGGCTCAGTGGATAGAGCATCAGCCTACGGACTGAAAGGTCCCAGGTTCGATTCCAGTGTAGGGCATATACCTTGGTTGTGGGAACATCCCCAGTAGGGGGTGTGCAAGAGGTAGCTGGTCGATGTTTCTCTCTCATCGACGTTTCTGACTTTCTATCCCTCTCCCTTCATCTCTGTAAAAAATTAATAAAATATATATATATTTTTAAAAAGAGTTCATGCTGCATAATCTCCAAAATTGGGGGGTGTTAACGAAAAAACCATTGAAACCTGTAAATAATTTTAGTGAGTTTATTTGAGCCAAACTGTTGACATATGCCGGGAAGCAGAACCTCAATGGATTGAGATAATGCTCTGAAGAATGGCAGGTTACGGTATGTTTCTATTTATACATTGCAATCAAAGGAGGGGCATAGGTGGGTTACATGAAATTCATTGGTGATGGGTTAAGGAGGTGGGATAAAGCAAAGCGGTGGGAAATCCCTGGGACTGGATGAAAAGTAAAATGATGGACACATACTTAGGTGGGTACAGGGACAATTAACATTATAACGAAGGAATTTGAGGCATCTGTCCTGGAGCCCACCACATTTGGTTGTGCCCCAGGGGCTCCAGAAAAAGGAAAGTTACAAGTTAATCAGGTATCTCGCAGATATGTTATCTTAGAGGTAAAAAGGCAAATGGGCTCAGTAAAGAAGATCTAAGTTGATCTTTGTCAGGGAAAAATATCGGCCTAGGACATGACTACCCACTATAATCTGTTTGTAGTTTAAATATTTAATTTTCAAACCATCTTTTGTGGTTATTTTAGGTCTCTGAGTTTGCAAGACTGCCACGCAGGCCTCCCCTGAGCTTGTCAGGTTAGCATGTGGCTCCTTTCATTCACAGGGGAAAAAATCTTTTGCATATGTAAACCATTTATGGAAGGGTACTACTAATTTGCTATTGCTGTGTAAAATGTTATTACAAACTTAGTGATCAGAACAATGCATATGTACACTCTCAAAGTTCCTGTGGAACAGGGGGCAGGGCATGGCTGAGCTGAATTCTCCACTCCATGGCTATCAGGTGGCAGTCAGAACTGATTCTCATCTCAAGATGTGACTGGAGAAGGATCTACTTTCAAATTCACATGGCCATTGGCAGAATCCACTTCCTGTGGTTCCTGGACCAAGGCATGACTTTCTCACTGGGCCATCCTCAGCTCTGAGAGGTGCCTGCAGGTTTTTGTCACATGGGTTCCCCTAGCGTGACTGTTCGCTTCCTCAAAGCAAACAATAAAGGAGGAAACTCAAGCTGAGAGCTGCATTCTTCTATAACTCAAACTCATAATTGGGTGGAGACTGACTTTCTTGTAAAATTTAACAAGAATTTTTTAAAATTTACATGAATTACTTTTATTTATTAAATTAAAGCATACAATAACAAATTTCACTAATCAGCTAGGAGTATAAAATATAAGACCAAGGACAATGCATTTTGATCCATTGACAGTCATCATCATCATCTCTTACCCTGGTGTTACAGAAGATCAAAGAAAACCAAAGAGAGTTCTAAGAAAAAGGATGGACACTATTTAATATGCCAGTGGACTCAGGGAACAGCCTTCCAAATCTGAGTGAAGGAACATGCATGGGGCCCTCCCTTATATCTCCCGGTAGTCCTTGTCCCACAAACATGGATTATGCTTCCAGTCCTTTTCGCAGGCCTTGCAAGAAGGCCTCCAGGTATTGGGGGTCTCCAGGCCATCTCTGATGCTCTGGCCTGGCACCAGTGTTAATAACCCTCCCTCTGGGCAGTGCACTGTCCACAGCCCAATGGCCTCTGTAACCGGTTCTGAAGACCAGTATCTGGGAAAGAGGTAGTGATTTAATTATAGGTTATCAGGAATGTACACTGAGCTTGCTGGCATAGATACAGATCACTAGCCCCCAAATATCAGGGTTACATTGGAATTAGTCCTTTTTAGCCTTCTCACTGGCACTGTAAGTGGTCAGTGACAGCTCAGCATCAGTTCCTGGCCATGACCTACATAAATTTCACTGGTACATGGAAATCAAGGTATGTCTTATGGCAACTTTAAGACTTTGTAAACAAGCTCTATTGTCATCTTTTAAAAACATTGTATGACATACTCACTTGATTGGGGAGGGTATACTGTGGTTAGTGGTGCATTCAGTATTAAAGAGTAAAGCAGGTCAAATGCATTGATGGCAGATATGAGGAGACTACAAGTTCGCTGATGGATGGGCCTCAGGATGTACTGAGAAGCTGCCTAGAAAACAAACCACTATTAATATCTCATAAATCCCTTCGGTGACCCACAGACCACTAACACTGGTATCACCTTGGAACTTTGTTTCTATTCTCATCCCAGACTGAGTGGATCAGAATCTGCATTTTAAAAAGATTTAAATGCATATTAAAGTTTGAGATGTTTGGGGATGGACTACTGCACACTAGAGTACAGCACACACTCAGAAAAACTTACCACATCTTCACGGGGAATATCTACCCAGGAATGCTTATTGCTGATTATAATAGAAAAACAAAACTGGAAAACACAGCTGATAGATTATCCGTTAAAAATTGCAAAATGAGTTGCAGTGTATTTATCAAAGGAACACTACAAGAAATTATACACAAACTACAGCTACATATATCACGGATATATCCATAAGTGGACTTACAGATGAAGCCTAAAAAGATGATCCCAGCCGAAATCGGTTTGGCTCAGTGGATAGAGCGTCGGCCTGAGGACTGCAGGGTCCCAGGTTCGATTCTGGTCAAGGGCATGTACCTTGGTTGTGGGCACATCCCTGATAGAGGGTGTCCAGGAGGCGGCTGGTCGATGTTTCTCATCGATGTTTCTAGCTTTCTATCCCTCTCCCTTCCTCTCTGTAAAAATTCAATAAAATATATTTTTAAAAGAAAAAGATGTTCCCAAACAAAACAAAATAAACATTAAAAAAAAAAAAACACAAGTTGAAGGAAGAAACATACAACACAATATCATTTATGTAAAGTTCAAAGACTTGTTGTATAGATGCATACATAAGTAGTGAAACAAGCCAGATAACAAATTCAAGACAGTGGTTTCATCTGGAAAGAGAAGAAACACAATTAAGCAGGAGGAATGAGCCCTAATCAGTTTGGCTCAGTGGATAGAGCATTGGCCTTCGGAATGAAGGCCTTCGGTTCTGGTCAGGGCATGTACCTTGGTTGTGGGCACATACCAGGAGGGAGTGTGCAGGAGGCAGCTGATTGATGTTTCTAACTCTCTCTTCCTCTCTGTAAAAAAATCAATAAAATGTATATTTAAAAAAAAGAAGAAGAAGAAGGAGAAATAAGGCATTTTCAGTGTGCCCTTTTCAGATTGGGTGGAAGATACTAGGTGTTAGCTAATTTTCCTACTTTTTTATATACTTAAAATATTTCATAACAAACAAGAAAAAATATTCAGCTTTTCCAGATCATGCCAAATTCTTTTCAAAATACATGTGCTGATTTCTAATCCAATAAGCAGTGGGAGTGGGATTCCCATTACTCCACATCCTCACCTAGTCTTGGTTGATTAGTTTTAATTTTTTGCCAGTCTGTAAGGCACGTATGATATGGCATCATATGGCTGTTTTAATCTTCTTTACTCACTTTACAAGTGAACCATGCCTATTGACTATAAGCTTTCCTGTTCTGTGAATTACAGCTGCACATCTCTTGCACATTAAAAAAGAAAAAAATTTCTTATTGGCTTGTAAGAAAATCTAATTAAGTGCACTAAGAATGCAAGTTGACATCCATCTCTCTTAAACCAGAGAGAGCAAAGGCTAATGGGATATGTCTAGGGGGATTCTGGATACAAATTGGGTCATCTCTTAGGTTTACCATTCAATCAGTATCTCAAGGTATGCCCACATTGATGTGACACTTCTTGTATTTAAATATACAGTGAAAGCAATTAATTAAGCAATGAAATGCATAGGATTCAAAGCTCTATGTTTCTCCATGGTTACATTTTACCTTACAGAGCTTCACAATTTTATTCATTTTTTGCTATTTTGTGTGTGCTTTTAGGGGGGAAGGATGCCCGGGGCAACTTTGACAAAAATTAGCAACTAGATTTTGTATTAATCTTTTATTTTTAAGTGACCTTTAAGAAAATGACAATCTTGGAAAATTACTTAATGGAAGAAATTCCTTTTTTCTGTTTGATATAGTACTTTTGTAGCTGTCACTGTTTATATCCTAAAAGAAGGGCACATTTTTTAATTTAAACTGAGAGGAATCAATTTCTTTAGAATGCTGGAAAATCCTTGTGCTTAAACGATTAGAAAATCTCATTTATGTGATGGATGTTCCTTAGAAAAATTTTGGTAGCAACCCAAAGAGAGCTGTAGTTCCATTTATAATGGAGAAGGTGGTATCGCTTTGGTGAGTGAGACCTATTACTTTAAGTAATAACGGGCTTTCTCTCAGTCCCGTGGTGTAACTGGGATTTTTAAGCATTGCAGAAGAGGAATCCCACAGACAAGTGCTACTCTGCTTAAATCTGAGGTCTAACTCAGATTCCAGGGACTGGCTGTATTGCTTTAAGATTTCAGCCATGTCTGTAGCCTTCAAGGACCCTTGGCCATTATTAGGTCAGACATTCTCATCCTGGAGTACTGACCCATGAAGGTTTTATTTTGTTTGCTTTTTTTATTTTTTATTTTATTGTGTGTGTGTTATTATGAATCCATAGATTTAAATATATTTACTGGGCTTTATGGATAATTCATATGGAATAACCAGCTCCTCAAAGTGGTAGTATTAGGAGGCGGGCCTTTGGAAGATAATTAGGGTTAGATGAGGTCATACAGGTGGAGCCCTTATGAATGGGATTAGTGTCCTTACACAAATCACCAGAGAACTTGCTTGTTCTCTCTGCTGTCTGCCACGTGAAGATACAAGGAGAAGGACTCACTCACCCGACCATGCTGGCACCCTGATTTCAGACACCCAGCATTCAGAACGATCAGGAATGTCTCTTGTTCATAAGCCACCCAAGCTATGATATTTCTGGAATAGCAGCCATAATGGAGTGAGACATTGGTTTCTTTTTTTTTTCCATTGTGCTTATTCATGGTCAAATTTCTTCATCGTTGCCCAGTAGGAGCTAATTCAGTTAGGTTCTTTTGGCGTGAAAAATAAATCCAGGCTCATTCTGTCTATATCCTGCCTCAGACTTAGAATAATTTATTTCTCACAAGATCCCTGGTTCCTTTTATTATTTATGGGCCACATTCTGGGCAGTAGTGATATCATGGTAAATGGTTTGGTCATTGTTGCTAGCCTTTTCAGTGGCCATAGTAGGAAATAATATGTTTTTCTTAAATACAATATGCAGCGTCGATTCATTATACTATTTATAATTCAAATTCATGTCTATGAAGTTTCCTTGTATCGCCTTTCAACTGTGCTGAAAAAACTCACATAATTACTTATTGTATACTGTTCATAAAACATACAAAAAATCTCAGAATAATTATATTCCGATTGCCTCCCACAAAATAATTGCTGGGAACAGTTTAAGACATTTTTTAAAGTGCTTTTTACCTCAGGGCATATCCTAGTAGAGTTAGGCAATGAATTTACTCTTGTTCTTTAATTCTCACCTGAGGATGTGTTTGTTTTTTTTAAAATTGATTTTACAGAGAGAGAAAAAGAGAGAGAGAGAAATATCAATCACTTGCTTCCCACACACACCGCTACTGGGGATCAAACCTGCAGTCTAGGTTTGTACCTTACTGGGAATCAAATCCACAGGCAATCTTTGGTGAATAAGATGATACTCCAACCAACAGACCCACCTGGCCAGGGTTGAATTTATTGTCTTTTAAAGTCATTTGGGATAACTCTTACCTGTGTGGTTTTTGTCCCAGAGACACATAGTGAAACTATTCATTTCATTTCACTTTCAATTCTAAGTCATTACATTTTAATTTATGTAAATGCTGTTGAAATAAACTATCTAAATGGTTCCAAAGTAAAAAAACGACAATGTAGGATGTATTCAAAGCAGTCTCTCTTGTATCCTCCCTCTGGTCTGGTTCCCCTTCAATCTGTCTGGACCTTGCACGCATTATACTAGTAGTCTTTTCAAAATGCGGCTCCTGTCACCCCTGCTTCCTGCTTAAAAGCATTCGCTCACTGCGTCAACCACTTTACAACGGTCTGCTTGGCTCTGCGTGAGGGAGCCCTTGCCTACCTCCCCAGCCTCCTTCTCTATCCTTACTCTTGATGCTCCAACTAAAACGAAATGCATTCAGAGCCTTGAAAGTACCAAGCTCAGCAGCACTTTTGAGTTTTTGCCAATCTCATTCCCTCTGTTTGAAACACTCCATTGCCCGCATTCTGTCTGGGAGTCTGTCTTAATCCTGCTCACCCTCTGCTATCAGCCGGATAGCTGTCCCCCCAGGCAGCCTCCACCTGGACCAGAGTCCCCCTTTGTGTGCCCAGGGCCCTCCACAGACGTAACATCCCACACACGGTAACATAATTGCCTGCTGATGTGTCTGCATCCTCCACTGAAACGGAAGCTCTGTTAGGACAGGGATTTTGTCTATTTGGTTCACCATTTTATCACCAGGGCTGACAAATCTTTTCTTTGTGAGCAGCTGGTGGCTTTTGTGCAGTCTTGCACGATGCACAATCACACAGGCAGCCCTGCCTAGCACGAAGTATTTATTGAATTAATTCAGTGATCCCCTGTTTTGGCATTTACTGGTACTTACGAATAGCTTTATTGCTGATTTTCTTTTCCTTTTTTTGTTTTGTTTTTTCCTTTTTGGAGCATCCTTTCACAATTTATCTGAGGATGATGGCAGTACCCTTTTCCAAACAAACAAATGGAGGCTTGCAGCCTAACTTCATTAGGGAAGGCACATAGCCCACACCCTCACAAAGGTGTCCCTTAATCTACCAAAAAAGGAATGTGCTCTTTATTTGAGATGTGACTCCTTCTATTCTCAGTTCTGAAAAAAATGAGCGGTGTAGAAGAGGACCGGATGGAACAATTCACATTTGCTCTGCGGACAGCAAGCCCTGATCTTCACCTGCTCCAGCAGTGTGGGGGAATTTGGAATCCTCAAGTTCACAATCACTGCTGTGAAATTTCACTCCCATTGTTCCTTTTGTAAAGCGTCCTGCTGTGGCCAATCTGTCTGTGGGGCTCAGAACCACCTCCCTCCCCCTGACTTCCCAAGGGCTCCGCCTACCCCTGGGTGAGGACGCTCTCCACAAAGAGAACCTTTAGAAGCATCAAGGAAATAAGTCACTTGAGCACAAAGCCTCCTTTTCCTCCACATCATAGAAAGAATTGTCAAAACACGCTTTTTTCATAATTGAGGTTCTTCAAAATACCGAGATATTACGTTTGAATACTTCTGCCCACACCCTATTACAAGGTAGCCCTGCAGATAATGAGGGAGGTGCCCCCGAGTGCCACATTCTAAAGACCTGGCTGCTACTCCCTCAACCCCTGGTCACCTGTCTTAGGCTCTTTCAGGAGGACTCGTCAAGTCTGGAGATACTGCACTGATGAAGTATTTTTGGAACCGTGTTTAAGGAACAGAAAGACTTTAATGTATAGCGAGGAGAGATTCTGGACTTAAATCTATCTCCTCTTGAAGAATTCTTCCGTAGGCCCTGTATTGCCTCCTGAACTGTTTATATGAGCAAGTATCTGGTCTTTTAAAGTCTGAAAGGATATCATCAAGCAAGCTCATCTCTAAAAGAAGATAAAAACTTGTCTAACTATCGAGGTGGTCAGCTGCCATTCAACATTTAGACGTGTTAACAGTGGTAAGTAAATAGCAGTGAGAGCAATATTTTATGGACTTCAAGACTTGGGCAAATACATGATGATGAAAAATATTCTCTAAAGGGCAGATTTCAATAAAAAATTGAATGGCCATGGGACAATCATAATTTTCCCCTTTGATTATTAAAGCCATGCTGTGTGGCTTCAGCTTGCATCTGCGCAGTGAGAAACTCCTTGTAGTAAAAGCAATTTCAAAAGCTAATGAGTGGCTAGTAAGTGCGCCTCAATTCTAAAACCCAAACTTGGATAATTCAATGTGTTAGACATTTCTTTTCAATGTATGTCAAACAGAAGGTTTCAAGAGTCTTTAGCTTACAAATCCCACAGGGAAAAGCTGATGGCATGACAATAGGAAGGTGCAAGAAGAGGACTACCTTTGGAGAACCAAGAACCTGACATATTCTTTCAGTCATCTACTGCCTTGAGCACTCATTCTATAGCTAAGGCCTTTGCTTCATCTGTAAAATGGGGATGATAGGTCCTGGCCCATAGCTCAGTTGGTTAGAGCATCGTCATGATAATGCTAAGGTTGTAAGTTTGATTCCTAGTCAGGGCACATACAAGAATCAACCAATGAATGCATAAATAAGTGGAACAACAAATCTATATACCTCCCCCCCGCCACCCTCTCAAATCAACAAATTAAAAAAAATTAAGTAAAATGGGGATGGTAAAAAATGTGTATATTTATGTACTAGTATATATGTATGTTCATAATATATGAAGAATATTGTGCATAGTGCCTGGCAGATACAAGGGACCTAGCAAACTGTTGTTATATTTTATACAGCCACTCTAAGAATCCAAACTCAATTTGTAAAACCACAAGTCCAGAGTCCTTGCCCCACCAATCAAGGAGAGGAAGCTACTATTTATTTGGCCTTAGTACCGGTAGATGTCAGGGTCTTTGAGGGGCATGATCTCACTCAGTCAGTACAACAGCTAGTAAGGTGTGGCAGAGAGCACTTCCAAAGGCATCATGCTGGAGTAAATGACTGTGGTCTTGCTCCTATAGCACATTGCCAGCTCAGGGTGATCGAGATTAGGCCAGCCGCTAAGTTAATCTCTGGGGCATCTTGGGTTTTTTTTAATAAAAATTCAGATATTCCAGAAATAGTTTTTAACTCTGCAGTTCCTTTGTACATCTAATTATTTCCCTGATTCCACATTCATAAAATATGGACCTTAGCTTCTCTGCTTCTCATTTTGTTTGAGCACACTACAAAGAAAATCAAATTTTAATAATGACTATTATTACATGTTTACATATAATGAGGCTATTTTCATGTTCTCACAGATGGTCTGGAATAACTAAACATTGTTACAACCAGTTCTTATAAATGTGGAGTGTCTCTATTGGGTTTCTTTGATCTCCATCAATAAAATATTATTGTTTTTGACAATCATGTTTATAATAAACTTTATGCTACACTGGAAATTTGTTAGAATTGTAAACTGTTCATGGGTTTTGTTTTGGCCATTTTGGAAGGGAGTGAGGAGAAAGATTCTGATGGTGAGAATCATCTTTGCCAGAGGTTGAATAAATAGATTTGGATTGTTCATTAGTTAGCTGGGATCTAAGAAAGTTAAGAGGATGCAAAGCCAACCTTAAAAAGAGTCTTGGCTCCTGATTGTCTCTTCAGCTCACCTCCTATCATTGCTCTAGACATTTTTACTCCACCATGCATTAAGAGCTCATATTCTTAATTCTTACTTGTACCTCAAAACAATGTAAAGCTACCCCCCCACACCAAAAAAAAAAAAAAAAAAAAAGATATGGCAGCCTGCACTAAGATAGTACCCAGCTGGATAGAAACTAAGCAAGATTAGGAAACTAAGTATGACCACATCCTGGGGCCTAGTGTCCCCCACCTAAATTCTGTCCCAGCATAGAGAAGATCTTTTGCTATCTGCTGCATTCACCTGCCCATCGTCTTCTGGCACTGCCTTGGGCACCATGAACTCCAGGCACCTTCCATCACTTAAAACTTGCCACTTGTTCTACATTCACTTCCAAGAGGCTCTATTTACCTGGGATGCTTTCCTCCCCCACCTAGCTTCCGTCATTTCCCGGAATAGATGTTGCCTTACCTAGTAGTACTTTTGCCTTGCTTTTCAAAATGCCCTTTAAATACCTTTCAGTTATGATATAGTTGGGTGAAAAAATAATTATTTTGTTCTTGGCACTGGAGTTCCTATTAGGGAAAGGACTGTTTTTTACGAGGAAGCTCTAGCTAACAGAAAATAAGGCCTTAAGGATGGGCCAGCAGGAATAACACAGAGACAGATTAAAGAGCCGTGACTCGAAAAGTCAGTGTGGAGCTGGAAGAGCACAGAGGAGGTTGGGGGTAGAGAGGAGGGGAATGGGGGGAGACTGGAGAGATCAAAAGCATGTGGTAGGAGGTGGAAATGTAGGTTGCTAGAATCAGCAGAGGGTTTTATGAAAAGCAAAATCTAATATTTAATATAAATCCATCCACCATGTGTTTGTGAGACACAAGCCTGCATGCCATTACTCCCGCTTATTTCCAGGGAAAGTCTGCTCCTTGTGGTGGCATCCTGTGAGTGGAACTTCAGGGTAAGAAGGAAACAGATCTGTGACCCATATTTTAGTTGACAACAAGATGGCGAGAAAGGGGCAGACATCAAAGAATACAGAACAAAGAAAAAGAAATTCCAAAGAAACTGGGTCATCTGAGTTGGCAAGGAAATTTAGAGAAAGAAATAGAAATAGCATCCTTCCCCATTCCAAACCCCTGCCTGCCTTCCCCACTGTGAACCATAAACCAGTAATTTCCCACCTGTGAAATTACACAGATAAACTTGATGGTCCCTCAGGGCCCTTCTAGCTTTAATATTCTATGATTCTAAGCTTTTCATTGGGCTTGGGGAAACTGGTAAAACTTATGTCCTAGTGTAGAAAAATATTTGGTGCTTTGAATTAACTTGATTAGGCACTGGAGATGACACAAATAATGACAGTCGTTTCACACCTCCGTGAAAAGAAGAAGAAGAAGAAGAAGAAGAAGAAGAAGAAGAAGAAGAAGAAGAAGAAGAAGAAGAAGAAAATTAAGAGAGGTATTCTCACAGAACCAAACAATGGCTTACTCAGATTCTTCAGGCAGTTGTGTAGCGTCTGTTCTAAAAATTACAATATGTTTTGAAATTCCTGCTTCAGTGTATATGCAATACGTGTCAAACATTTATGTAATTATGTTATTTTAAAAAATGGTTCCAGTATGTGTGGATAAAAACAAGCCTATAAAAGCAAAAATATTAACATCCCATTCTCTCCAAACCTGGCATGTTAAAGATGGTCAACACAGGCTGTCAGGTAGCAATGGAAGATAAGGGCTTAGTCAAACCAATTGATCAAAATGTAATGACTTGGAAGGAAAGTATTATATTGTTTATCTTCCAGAGGCAATTATCTGCTTGTGTTTAAGTAGCGTTAGTCACAAAGAACTATTGTTGGGAAAAATCGGTGGGAGCTGGTTGATTCTACTCTACTCAAATGGAAGGTCTGTCTTGGAATGGGGAAACTGAGGCAAGGAGAGAAAAGACACTGTTGTAATCTCTCAAATGAATAGATATTGATGTAATTACGTTAACTTTCCATTGTTCATATATTACCTAGATGTACACAGAACCAGTGGTTGCCATGATAGAATCTTGGGCACTACGAGTGAAAGCTGAGCCCACAGAATCTGGGAAACAACCTGAGTTTAAGTGTGACTCTGACACTTACTGGTTGTGTGATCTTAGTTACTATCTGTGCTTCAGTTTATTCTTATGTAAGACCGGATTATAAATAATAGCTCCTAACCCTTGGGTTTGCCTTGGGGGTTAAATAAATTGATATAGATAATGTATCACTGTGCCTATCACATAGTAAGCACTCTGTAAATATAAGCTATACTTTTGACTTAAAAATTTTGTCACAAGGAAAAATTAAGAGAGATTATTAATTGCAAAAAAAATAAGCAAGTGTTCTTTTTTGTGACATTGGGAGAAAAATAAAGAATGTAAAGACAATCTGATGTAATGGTAGGGGGAAATATAGGCACCTGGGCAGACAGAGGGAGTTACTATGTTTTTCTGGCCTACTGTAGTCCAGACACTGCGCCAGGCATGTGGCAACTCACCCAAACTTTCTAACATTGTGAAATGTAGTTGATATCTCTGCCTGCAAGTGAAGGGATAGAGGGCTCAGGGATGCTCAGTCCTTAGGCTGAGATCACAGAGCCAGTGGGTGGGTGAGTCAGGATTAGACTCAGGTCTGTTGACCCAAACTTGTGGTGTTTGCACTGCATCCTGCATCAGTCCTCAGATGAGGTCGTGGCCATTGAGGCCAGCTGAGGGAAGCAGGAATCTTTAAACTCTATGGTCTCAGGCCACTTCACACTCATAAAAAAGTGCTGAGGGCTTAAAAGAGCTTTAGCTATTGTGATCAACATGTAGCATATAAGAAATCAAAGATGCAATGGTAAGATATGTACACATATAATACCTTAATTTAAAAAATGGGGGAAAATCAAAGATGAAAAAATTAAAGTTATTAATTTAAGAATGACAACAATAAACCCATCATATGTTAGCCCAAATAATATATATTGCTGAAAAATAATTACATTTGTCAAAGTTGAAAATATCTGTGAGAAGAGTGGCATTGTTTGTAGTAGTTTTTTTTAAAAATCTTCTTGATGTCTAACGTGCTATTTTGAAAAATGATTAGAAAACTTCAGACTGATGCTCAGCTAAACTTGGTAAATAAAATCCTAAATTTATATGATTTGACTAAATATAAAAATCTACATTTTAAAATGTTTTCTTTGTGTGGGAGGGGGTAATAGGCAAATGATGCTAATACAAATAGTGCCACAGGAAAGATATACAATCTGGATGAAAATGTGTATGGGTAACAAGAGTTAACATTTATTTAGCTCTCACTCTTATAGAGGCATTCTTTTTTAAAAAAATATATATATATTATTGATTTTTACAGAGAGGAAGGAAGAGAGAGAGAGAGTTAGAAACATAGATGAGAGAGAAACATCGATCAGCTGCCTCCTGTACACCCCCTACTGGTGATGTGCCCGCAACCAAGGTATATTCCTTGACCGCAATCGAACCCAGAACCCTTCAGTTCGCAGACTGATGCTCTATTCACTGAGTCAAACCGGTTTGGGCCAAGGCATTCTTCTTAACCTGTGCATGGATCCACATCAACTGCAATGGGATGCCTACATTACATGTGTTTGCAGATGATTGCATGTCACTCAGACAACACTAAGTGCTAATTGATGTTAAAGCTATTGTATTATTAAAATAATGGACAATAGAAATACTAGCAAGACATAGTCATTGATTAGAAAAGCAGTTCAGCTAGTGGTTAAAATTATAGAACCCGAGACATATTGCTCCAATTCCACTGCATTTCCACTGTTTCTTACTTGTGTGACCTTGGGCAAGTCCCTTATTCTATGTGCCCCATTTCCATCCGTAAAATGGATATAATGATAATACTTTCTAATTCATAGGGTTGTAACATTAAATGAGTTAATATAGATGAAGTGCTTACAACCAAGTATTACAAAGGATTTGCTATCATCACCATAACCACCACCAGTTTATTTTTAAAGGGTCTAATGGTTTCTCTTGATTCTGGTTTGAAATTTCTTCACTGTAGCCTGTGTCAAGCCGAGCACAGAATAAAGAATTAAGCCCAAGGACTGCCTTTCCAAGAGGGAACTAAAGCCTCATGATTTCTGTTCACTTGGGATCCCTCTGACACCCAAAGGGATTTTAGGTGAGATTCCACTGAATTCCTGGTCTGGAAACTACCTGGTGCTGGAGATGAGAGCCTCATCCAAAAGCTCCCACCTGCACTTCATCCATGTTTCTGTTCCCCAAAACGAAATGAAGCAGCTGTCTTTATGTTGAAACGTTATCACCGTATACTCACTCCATTATAATGGGGTATTCCTTCCGTTCATTGTTCATTCTCCTTTTCCCTTCTATTTGGCCATAAACTCCATTTAAACAAATAACTCACAAGATAACTGTTAGGTTTGAAAGGAAACAGGAAACAGACCAGCAGGGAATTTTAAAGTAAAGTTTATTCCCCCGGTAATGGGCGGAACCCATCACGGAGGTAGATAAATCAGAATTGGAAGGGGAGGAGGGGACCCAGGCGGGCTGATTCCTGGCATGGCGGATCAGCAACACGTGTCTTGCCTGGGGTCCCTTTTAAAGGACTGAAGGAAGGGGGTTGGGCCCAGGGTGGAACAGGAAGGGGTGGGCTCTAAGGACACTGGCCCGTGCTGATTGGTAGTTCAATGTCTTTGAGACGTCTCTGTGACAGGTGTCAGTCATGTGTTAGCTCCACCCACCACTTTGGGAGGGGGGAGAACATTACACCAGTCATGTGTTAAACTCCGCCCACCAGTTAGGGGTTGGGGTGGGGGGTAACCTTTCAATAACATTTTACCCTTTCTTGCCAATTTCTCTTTTTACTTCCATTCTCCCCGCAGGTTTAAAACTCATGAATATCTGTTGGAATAAACAAATGTTCCCTCAGCTTTCTGCCCACACACTCTGCCCCTCCTTTCCCAGGCAGGTACAACCTCAGGTTCTTGTCTTCTTTGTGCATCAGTGCTTCCTGAGGGTTATTTGTAGCTCACAGTAGCATGGGTAACATGAAGATACTAGAGGCTCAATGCACGAAATTCACCTAAGAACAGGCCTTCCTTCCCCACAGCTGCCGGCACCGGCTTCCCTCTGGCACCCGGGGACCCGGGCTTCCCTTGCAGCCCCAGGCTGCATCCAGAAGAACGCCAGGTCTAATTAGCATATTACGCTTTTATTATTGTATTTATTATGATAGACTGTAGATTTTGTAGCTCAGAGGGCAAACAAAGAAAGTGTGGTTAGCAAGTGAAGTTGTAGCGTGACCTAGCGATTCATTTTTATCAGGAAACAGGACTGCCAAGTCCGCACAGATTCCTAAAGCAGAGGAGCCAGTTTTTCCTAAACAAAAGCACTGCACACTGGCTAGCCCAGGGCTGGGCTAGACCCTCTCTCTTCTCGCTCAGGGCTTCCTCAGATTATTCTCTAAGCTGAGTAAGTTGGAAAAGTGGTGGTTTTATAAACCAGCCGTGCCTCCATCCCATTGATTTTTATAAAGAACCTTTACGGAGGGAAATTAAGAACAAGCAGATCTAAATAGTGAGCGAATCTAGACAGTAAGGGGGGTTAGAAATCGCTTCACATCGATGGGGGAAATATAAACATTTACTAATTTTGCCAATGTCACTCCTAGTCCAAAAGGAGAATCATATTTTTTGAAGAGATGGTATTTTTAAAGAAAATGCACCCTCCCTCTGCCTTTCCCAGCTGCATTTAGCTAAGCTGGCATTTCAGCTTCTTGTTTTTTTGTGTGTGTGTGTTGTTTTTTTTCAGGTACTGCTGCTTTTCTCTGAGGCACTTTTACTTCTAGTAATAAGGTTTTCTCTGCCCTCTAGTGGTTATTTTGTTTCTGCTATTTGAAGGGAGCTAATGGACAATTAGGGAGCAAAATTAGGCCTGCGGGAGACAAAAGGAGGGGTTGCTGCGAGCTCACTGCGCTGGGTGGAGTGTTCATGGAGTGCCTTCCCTGCCAGGGGGCTCGGGGACGACTTCGGCTCACGGTCCACAAAGACAGGCTCAGACTTCCCCTTTGTTTTTTTTATTTTTAAAAAATATATTTCATTGATTTTCTTTTTAAAAAAATATATTTTATTGATATTTCACAGAGAGAAAGGGAGAGGGATAGAGAGCTAGAAACGTCGATGAGAGAGTAACAATCACCAGCCGCCTCTTGCACACCCCCCACCGGGGATGTGCCCGCAACCAAGGTACATGCCCTTGACCGGAATCGAACCCGGGACCTTTCAGTCCGCAGACCGACGCTCTACCACTGAGCCAAACCGGTTTCAGCTATTTTATTGATTTTCACAGAGAGGAATAGAGGGTTAGAAACATTGATGAGAGAGAAATATCCATCAGCAGCCTCCTGCACACTCCCCACTGGGGATGTGCCCGCAACCAAGGTACATGCCCTTGACCAGAATCGAACCTGGGACCCTTGAGTCCACAGGCCGATGCTCTATCCACTGAGCCAAACGGGTCAGGGCTCCCCTTTATTCTTGCAACCCCCGTCCTCCCAACATCCTACCTTGATAAGGCTACATTTTATAGTTTATGATAAAAATTGGTCGCTTCTGTTGGAATGTTAACAGAGAGGAGCTTCTTTTTGTCCTTAAATTCCAGCTCTGGGAGAGAAGCTTAAAATTCACTCCTCTGAGAAATGGAAGCTGGCTCGTGGCAGTGTTTGAGGCCATTGAGTAGAGCCATATGGCATTTTGTGGGCCCTTCTTCCTGCTTTCCAGCCCAGTGAACTTGGTAGGAATGAGGCTCTTCTCACGCTCAGGCTTTTAGAAAGCCAAGGATTTGGGAAAAAAGATGTTCTCAGATGTAACAGCTACGGCTGCGTGGTCCCAGGCAGACTTATTTCTTGCAGCTGCCAGGCCCTCATGGTGTCTTCTGTAAGTTTTGATCCCTAGTAATTATTGGAAACGACACCACCTTTTCTTAATTAACCCCTCTGACATCAACAGAAGGTGTGCTTCCTGCATGGGCTGCCTCCAGAGGGCTGCACTCGGGGATGGAAAACACTCAATTGTTCTGCACTCTCCGCTCACTTATTCACCAGTTCTCCGAGGATTAAATCGATGAGGAGGATTTGTTCAGATTAGCATTTCATGTTCACCTCAGACGTAATGTTTATCCTTGGCTTATATGGTGATGGAAGACAAAAGCAGTTCTGAGTAGCTAGACAGGATGAAGAAACAATATAATATGTTACAGAATGTGTCCGATGCAGTGAAGCGGTGACCACCCATAATTCTGACATCGTGTTTTCAAAAGCTTATTGTTTGCAATGTTCATATTGTTGGCTAGATCACACACACACACACACACACACACACACACACACACACATATGCATCTGTACAGTTAACTATTAAATAATGAAAGAAACCACTCCCTTTATGAGATAAGGCCAAATCGTTTTGCAAATTAGTGTGTGTGTCCTTTCCTAACACATCTGTGGGAGAACTCACTTTGTTTCAGCTACTTGCTGATACTTATATCATCCAACTAAACATTTACCAACTGCCAAGGTCGGTTTGGCTCAGTGGTAGAGCATTGTTCTGCGGACTGAGGGGTCCCAGGTTTGATTCCGGTCAAGGGCATGTACATTGGTTGCGGGCACATCCCTGGTAGGGGGTGTGCAGAAGGCAGCTGGTTGATGTTTCTCTCTCATCAATGTTTCTGGCTCTCTATCTCTCTCCCTTCCTCTCTGTAAAATATAAATAATATATATATATATATATATTTAAAAAAAAAAGAGTTACAGTGCTCACTGACATTTAAACACTTACCAACCGATAGGTGGGAAATGGCAGCTCACCACAGTTCAATTTTGCATGTCCCTGAATTCTAACCAATTTAGGCAGTTTTCCATGTCCAAGTGGGCCATTCATGCTGCTACTGGGAAATACCTATCTATTTTTACTTATGGTTTCTATTTAACTGTTGTTGATTTGTTTATTCACTTGTAAGAGCTCTTTGTGTATTCTGGATGTGTAGGGTCAGTTGTTCACGTGGCAAGAATCTTCAACAGATAGCCATCAAAGGCAGTCTGATGCTAGTGTTTTTGCTCTCTTTGTGATATATTTTGCTCACTAGAAGCTCTAGATGTTTTTATGTAGTTGAAATCATCAATAGTTTATTTATGGTTTATATTTTTTGTGGCTTCCTTGAAAATCCTTTCCCCCCCCCCCAGATTTATAAAGCTAAGCCCCTATATCTTTGGAAGTGTTACTGCAGCACCTTTTATTTCTGTGAGCAAGAAAGCTAACAGTCCACCAAATTCTCATGCCCCTCCCCCTTTCCAGAGGACAGTGATTTTCATAGCTGCTCAGTCAGCAAATAAATTAACCCTTCTTAGCGCCCAGATGGGGTCATGTGGCTTGGTCTTGCCAATGGAATACGTGTAGAAGTGACGTAGCACTTATATAAGAAATGTGTGCCTTCTTTGTCCTCACCCACAAACATGCAAGGACTCTGGGATGCTAGGAGTTAGTGAAGCTATAGATGAAAGGAACATAGATACTTGAATCCCTGCATATATGTAAACAGCCTGCAACCAGGAACACCTATGTTGGGCAGCAACTTGAGCAACAAAAGGACTTCTATTTATTAAATTTCTATCACTAAATTTGGGCACTATTTTGTTTCATCAGCTAATATTACCCTAATCAATATGGAAACTGGTATTTTGAAGTAGAAAGCTGCCTTAACAAATTCTAAAATATGGCATTGACACAGAGAAGGAAAATATAAAGCAAGATGGAAATACAGAGAGCTTTACTATAGCGTCGCATAAAATTTTGCCTGCTGTTTTGGTGAAAGCAAATCAAGTGCCCTAGTAGATGTGCAGCTGTGAGGAAGTGGTTGGAAGGAACTAGAAATGCTCATGTATATCGGTCTGTCCTTGTCCTCATTGCTTATAACAAAGTGTAAAAACAAAAGGATGAGTACAAATGGTTGGCTTAAAAGAAGAGCTAGAAAGGAATGGAAAGAGGCCAGGTTTCAAGGATAGGCAAAATGTTTCTGTACTCTAAGCCAGGATTTAAAAATTAGAATGAAGCTGAAACTGGTTTGGCTCAGTGGATAGAGTGTCGGCCTGCGAACTGAAAGGTCCCAGGTTCGATTCCGGTCAAGGGCATGTATCTTGGTTGCGGCCACATCCCCAGTGGGGAGTGTGCAAGAGGCAGCTGATCGATGAGTCTCTCTCATCAATGTTTCTAACTCTCTATCCTCTCTCTTCCTCTCTGTAAAAAAATCAATAAAATATATTTTTAAAAAATAAAAATAAAAAAATTAGAATGAAAAGGACTTTGAACCACATTGGAAACCCCGATATATATTTAGTTCCTAAATAAGCAGATAATGAAGATCTCCTCCATCCAGACCACTTGGAGGGAACAGTGACCAGGGATTACTAATGGAATGTGTGAAAAGTGGTTAAGAAGAGAGTAGGTAAAAATAAGACGGAGGCCTGAGACCACAGAGTAGTCATGAATTGAAAGGTGTTTGGGTCCCTGAATCACTATTTGGACAAAAGCTACCTTCTGACACACTTTTGCTGACTTTTCTTTTTTAATGAGTAGTAAACTTCTTTTGTGTTGAGATAATTTCTAGTTCTATTTCTTTCATTGTTATAGGTATGTTCCCTTTTGAATTTTTTCTTATAAGTTAGTAAGTTTTATCTTTTAGATGTTTCTTTCTAAAACAGCACAGATTATAGTGTAGTCTGAAAGCTTTTTTTAAAACTGAAGTATTTAGTTTTTCACATTTATTGTGATACTGACATATTTGTGTTTGTTCTTTTGTCTTATTTTATGGCATTTGTTTATTCCATTCTCTGTTTTTTTCCCCCTTCTTTTATGACTTCATTTTGATTGACTAATATTTATTGTTTAATATATTTTATTGATTTTTTTACAGAGAGGAAGGGAGAGGGATAGAGAACTAGAATCATCGATGAGAGAGAAGCATGGATCAGCTGCATCTTGCACACCCCCTACTGGGGATGTGCCCTCAATCAAGGTACATGCCCTTGACTGGAATCAAACCTGGGACTTTTCCTTCTGAAGGCTGATGCTCTATCTACTGAGCTAAACCGGTAGAAGTACTAATATTTATTTATTTAACTTTTATAACTGCCAGGTAAACAGAATTGGATTAATCATAAACCTTTGTTTATGACAGATTTTCATTACTAATCTCCTGTTTTACCAAACTATTATTTTTTTATTTCAATTTATTATATTTGTTATTTCTAGAAGTCTGTTCATTTTCTTTAAATTGCTTAATAGTTTTATAGTCTCATTTTCATCATTCTTCTTCTGAGGATTCAGGCTTTTTTTTTAACAAAAAAAACCCATTCTATTTTACAATAGTGTTTGATATTTTCACAGGTGAAATCTTTGACAGTCTGATTCTTCCATCTTCTAATCCTGACATATTTCATCTTTTGTGCCGTTTTTTGTTGTTGTTGTTGGCATTTCTTGTGAATTCTTTTTAAATGTGTTTCTCATTATTTTCCTTGGAAACGTTACCAGTAGGAATTCCTGGAGACCCGGGTTAAAGTTGTGTTCCCTCAGAGAGGTCTCCCGTATGCTTCTGCCAGTTGCCTGGTGGTACTACCCATCTGGAGATCACTTAAAATTCAATTCTCCACTTGAACTTCAATTTTAACATGCAGGTAAACAACACATTTACATGAGAGCTTGATGCTGGCTATGATTTCTCAGGGGCAAATTCATTTTCCTTCTACCTAATGTCAAAGTAAATTCAGACTGCTTTATATTCTGTTCCCTCTGCTTCCTAGTCTTACTTATCATTCACCCTAGCATGGAGAGCAGAGCCCACTGACAAGCAGAGTTTTGCAAGGACCTCCTATTAGAATCCCTACCTTTTTGAGGTCCATGCGTTATGTCCTCTCTCTTACATTTAAGATGACCATATTTCATTCCAGGGGCTTTTAAGAATAAAACTGGGTGTTGTTAAAAAACCTATACCAGGGCAACAGGCATTAACTAGTACTGTCCTGGGTAAACCAGGATGTAGCCCTACTCATCCCCACATGGATATCAAAACGTAGGCTCAAAAGCACTAGAATTTTGCAGATACAATTTGGAAAATTGTTGCTTTTGCTACCCACTGACTTTCAGTTTCCCATATTCACATTTATTTTTCTCCTTCGTGGAGTCTTTTGGTTTGCTGTCAGCTCAATGTTCAGATGTTTGTGAACATGTTTGATTTAGTCATTTTCATTGTGTTGTTTTTGTTTTTTTTTATTGGAAGGTTGTGCAGTAGATTTAATCTAGCATGTTATCAGAAACAGAAGTCTTTTCCCTGTCTTCAAAGGCAATACAAAGACTCAATTTAAGCATGAATTTTTCCATATGCAGAAATCGGTTGAGTAAGAATTGGGATTAAAAAGCAGGTGTTTCATTCTAAAAGAGGCTCATTGTTGTGCTTGTTCTATATGGTATGCCTCTTAGCATATTGCCAAGAACTGGAAACACAAATAAATGTGGCCATGCATTGAGGAGGTAATAACATCCCTGGGAAGAAAAAGAAATATGGACATGGAAGAGTGGTAATCCACGTCCTATATGATAAAGTGCCTAAAGCCGGTCATGAATAAGAAAAGGAAGTTGTAGGACTGGCCATCCTAGACTGTGAGGTCAGAGAAAGATGCATAAAAAGCCTAGTTTAGTAGTGTTTTCACTAATGCTTAAAATTTGAATGGGGGCTTTAACATTGCTCTTGTTTCAGTCCTTGAATACAAGTACTAGTGTGCTCCCCAATTTAAAGGAAAAGTACCAGCACTTCTATTTACACTTTTAGGTGTACTCAGAAAATATTTTGCAAGAAGGAGTAAGTTTGTTATTGGATACGGAGAGCATCATGTGTGGTGCATATGTAGATTTTTTTCTTGGTTATCATGGGTAAGATTCAGATATCTGTAATGTTGTCTTTGAAAATGGGATAATACTAAGTATGTAACACCAACTACTGCCCTATAGTTCATCTTCTAAGTGGATTTAAACAGATAAATGGGACATTTAACCACGTACAATTAACACTCTAGGATATTTCTGCACATTTAGCATTTAGAATGCATTTCAGGGTTATTGATTAGAGGGATTAGATAATTATATATGTTCCTGAAACACTCCCTTTGGATTTAGCTCTTTAGAACAATGATAAAGTATAATGACAGAAAGAACTGAATAGACATTTCATTGAGTTTTGGTAAGTACTTGCAGCATAACATAAATACTCAACCCAAAAGGCCCATATGGATAATGCAGCTGATAGACAATATAATAGTATCTTTGAAAATAGAACTGATTATTACTAAGGTTTTTATCTCCAGGGTATAGCACAGTGTTTTACATAGTAGGGGTTCAAAAGATGCTGGTGTTATTTAACTAAACTGGAGTTTAAACTGATATTGTAGTCCTAAATGTGTATCTATACATTCCTTGGTACTATAAATACCTTTGCTCAACAAGCAAAGATTGAAACTGAATGAAGAATATTTTATACATCTATATTTTACTTTTTAAGTATTTTTAAAAGGTATTGTGATTAATTTTTTAAAAACCCTTTAGAAACATGAATGTAATGTTATCAAGCATTTCTAGAAAGAAAAACAATGTGCTCAGGCTATGGGCATATTTCCAAATCATGAAAAATTAATTACTTGCTATTATGCAATCATATAAAACTACTCCTACATCATATAATATGTAATCATAGAGACACAATACATATAAAAAATAGAGCAACCAAAAAAAAAAATATGGTGCTTTAGATGTACTTAAAAAAACCTTACTTTCCTAACACCTTTGAAATGCACAACAAAAATCCGAGAATGTTTCGCCTACACTGAAATCAAGAATAACTCTAGCATTATACTACCAGTCTCAAAGAGTTCCTTTTTGGATATACGTTAGAATAAATTAGAAGAGGATGCCAAGAATACTCCTACCTCCCAGCGCACTGCACGTATCAACTTGTAGGCAGTTCGTGGAAGGCATTTGAAACATGCCCTCTAATATGCCCCTGCCTAAGCCCTCTAAGAGTTCTTTCCTTTTTTCTTTCCTCTTGGAATGGTCATTCCTTTAGAGCTTCCTCATCTGTTTCAAGGATGACTCTGAGAGTCTTAATTATAGGTTTTAAAGAATGTGTTTCTTATGCTCCCTACATTGTTTCTGTTACCCTGAGTGCCCCCTCCCTCATCCCATTTTTAAAATTTTGGAGCCTCTGAATCCTAATACAGGCTCTCTTCAGTTGCCTGGTTATTGGTGGCTGTCCCCTCATCTGAACAGTGAGACACTACCAAGCTAAGTGAACAAGACAGGTCACCCAGAGGGCATCACTGTGTGTGAGCAAGCTGAGCTGTTCCCCGGCTGCTGGCATCTAGACTACTCTGTCCCTTTGTGCAAGTCAGCAGAGTGCAGTGGTTCTGCACAAGGGCTCTAAAGTTAGATTGGCTGGATTTGTGAAGAAAACAGTTAAAACAGGAACTTGCACATCACTCATGTTATATAAGTTGTATCTGTTATGGCTGTAGTTTCTATTCCCCTGGAGAAGAACTCACCAATATTCTGCGAGGAACTGTAGGCATGAACTGCCAGGGTTATCAGAGCCAAATGTTCCTATCTAGTACCTAGGACCTCACTTGCACTCCATCTTTAATTGTATTTGTTGTCCTCAAGTCAAGAATCTTTTCGCTTTAACCTCTCCAGAACGAAAAGCTTAGCATTTCCTTGGTGTGGAAAAGGAGCAGTCATTGGTTTGCATCAGACAAAATAGAATATGTAGGGATGTAATTATCTCTTATTCAGGCTTTAAATCAAATCTCTTATTGTCAGTCCACTCATAACCCTCTTTCAGAGGTAGAGTCAGTCGGTCATTCTAATTCCTGAGCATTTCACAATTAAACAGAATACATTTGCTTGCCTCTGGATTCCCTCCACTATCAAATTTATTTCTATTTTGTATCACCATTCATCCATCCTTTTTCTGTTTCCAAAAATGTCAATGTCTTTATAGCTATATTTCCATTGTCATTTTAGAAGAGGAGATACATTTAAGTTGGGGTCTCTTTCACATTTTAGAAGGGTGAATAGGAAAGAACATTAATGGGAAAGGCAGGTAGTATGGGACCTGTTCTCTCAGCTGGGATATATCACAGTGGCACATACTGTTAACAACAATAAAACTGGACAAATATATGAATCTGATGTTTTCAGGCTTAGGACAATAGACAAAGCAATACAATCACTCCAGCTCTCTGGCTAGGCAATTCTTGACTGTGGTGCAGAGAACAGGAGTCTGGGCAGAGCACAGTGGTCCCATTTAGTTGAGGAGGCATAGGTCAGAGTTTGAAATTGTTGACATATCTAACATATTTACAGCAGAGCATCAGTTATGAGGGAATCATGGGCAGAAATGCATAGAGAGTCCCTGAGATTCCTGGGCGAAAAGCTGTGTTTGCAGGGAGAGACTACTTAAGATTAATAATAACAAAAAAAGAAGCTGTTATGGCATCAGAGATACAAGTGGGCAAGCAGTGCTAGGGGGCATTGGTGTTTTAGCCCCTCCAGAAAGGAAAAACCTTATTAACATTCAGCTAACTCAGGAGACAACAGAAAACTGCCTTGGGAATAAAGACAATGCCCTAGCAATGTTTCCCAAAATATGGTACACATACCCCCAGGGGTCCGGGAAGAGTTTGGTGGGGGTACGCATTGCACCGGAGTTTGGTGGGGATATGCACTGCACTGTGCTTAGCTGAGCCTAATTCTACGTTCTCATGAGTCAAGTCAAGACAGTCTTGTGAGGCGTGAGATGGTCCGGTGTGCAAATAAATGTTATTTATAATATAACTTTTATTTATATTTTATTATGAATAATTTTATTTTTTGTTTATTATTATTTTGTGTATGTACCAAAAAATAAAAAATAAATATATTTTGATTGTTATTAAAATGCATCCTTTTTTTTTGACGAGGGATATTCAGCGTTACAAAAATTATAGAAGGGGTACACATATGTCAAAAGTTTAGGAAACAATTCCCTAGAGTGAAGTCTATTGTCGACATGCTTTGAGAAAATAAACAAACCTACACAAAACCTAACAACAAGTCTGGATAAGAGCACAGAAGAACCAGATTGAGTCCTGCTTTACTGGAAGGACTTGGGAAACACCTTGGGCTTTTCACAAGTTTGTTCTTAAAAATGTGTAAAACCAAGTCAAGGCAATTTCAAGGTAAGCAAGAATTTGATGTGTCTCTTAGAGAAAAAGTCACCAACCTTCAGAGGACAATAATAGACTCTAGAGTCACCACGATGATTCATTTACAATACCCAGTAATCAGTAAAAGTCAGTACACACACAAAAAAAGGAAAAGCATGTCTGATAGCCAAGAAAAGAAAAGCAATTAAAAACTGACCTCAAGGCAACTTTACATGGTTATTATTATTACTTTAGCCAGTTGTTATTTAAGAAACCACTATGGTAGGTTGCATAATAGCCTTCCAAAAAATGTCCTCTTCCTAATCTTTAGAACATGTGAATATGTTACATTACATAGTAGAAGGGACATTGCAGAGGTGATTAAATTATGGATTTTGAGATGAGGAAATTATCCTGGAAATTATCTGGGTAGGCCCAATGCAATTGCAAGAGTTTCAATTATAAAGAGACAGGAGAATTAAAGAGAGGAGGGGTTTAGATAGAAGCACAGGCCTGAGAGATTTGAAGATGCTGTGGAACTGGCTTTGAAGACGGAAGGTGGCTTATGGAAGCAAGAAAATGCAAGGAAATGAATTCTCCTCTAGAGCCCCAGGAGTAAGGGAGGACTGCCAACTCCTTGGCGTTAGGCCAGTGAAGCTGATTTCAGACTTCTGACCTCTGGGAGAGAGAAAGGTTGTGGTATAATTTAAGCCACTAAATTTGCGGTAATCTATTACAGCATCCAGAGAGAAGTAACACAAACAAGCTGCTTGATTTAATAGACAAATATGTTAAAACAGCAATATAAATACATCTGAAGAGTCAAAGAAGAATATGATTTATCTAGTGAATAAGAGAGAATTGTCTAAGAGAAGTGAAATTAAATGGAAATTTTATAATAGAACAATATAACAAAAATCTCTCAAAAATCTCCCTGAGGGTAGCCTTATTGATTCTTTCATATCCAATTTCTGTCATTTAATAAAAAAAAGTAGACATGCAAGGAGATAGGATCATGTGACCCATAAACATGAGGAAAATTGTAGGCAATAGAAGCAGACTCAAAGGTAATCCAGATATTGAAGTGGACAGATAAGGACTTTAAAATACCTATGATTATTCAATTCTAGAAAATATGAAAAAATAGACCAAAATAGATTATAAGGGAAAGAAATTCACTGAAATGGTAGAACTAGTGAAAAGAATCCAATGTAAATCCTATAAACAAACAACAAAAAATATATCTGACATTAGGAATTCTCCTAATGGGTTTAATAGCAATATATATATATATATATATATATATATATATATATATGCAGGATTAATAAAATGCAGATCAATAGAAAATATTTAGATGAAAGTGCTGAAGGAAAATAAAATAAAAATTACAATTTAATTTCTCCCTGCAGCTCAATAATGGAAAGGGCTCTCAACCTTAGGCATTTTTATATTGCTGGCCTTATATTATTTGATATCATTTGGGCTCATTATATAGTATCAGGAAGATTATATTGAATGGTGTTGCTGGGTAGAATTTAAGGATAAAATTAGAACAGGAAGTAATGTTTAGCCTTAAGTGCTCCATGATGTTATAGTTATTTTTTTAAATATAGTTTTATTTATTTTTCAATACATTTTTATTAATTTCAGAAAGGAAGGGAAGAGGGAGTGGGAGATTGAAACATCAATGATGAAAGAGAATCATTGATCTGCTGCCTCCTGCACGTCCCACATTGGAGGTTGAGCCTACAACCTGGGCATGTGCCCTGACCAGGAATTGAACCCTGACCTCCTGGTTCATAGGTTGACACTCAATCACTGAGCCATGTGAGCCAGACTCAACTTCTGGTTATTAACATCTTTCACTAACCTTTCTGGGGGCCTTCTGGGGGGAAACCGAAATGGCCTGTACTGGTCCAGGAGGACTTACAGGTACCAACAGGAAAAGCATGGTAGGTATTGATTATTGATGAAATTAAAGCATTGGGTATGCGAGATCCTTTTGTCACTTTCTCTAATTTTGTGACTACTTAAAATTTCCATGATATTAAATTTAAAAATGAAGTGAAGGAGTCACTGTGTCTCCAGATTTCATAGCAGGTTTTTTTCTGCGTTCCCTGCACTCAGAGGCAGTGAGCTTGACTTGAGCCTCCAGTCCTTGTGCAGACAGCACACCAAGCAGGCAGCTCCCTCTCTGGCAGACAGTCAGAGCTCTGGCTTTTGTCCTTACACTTTCTCTGCCCACAACTGGGCATGTGAGGCTAGGTCATTCGGGTCCCATTCTGGCCTTGAAAGTATCATCAATCTCTTTTTTGGCCTCAGTTCCAAACTGCATCCTCCAGCACAATTAGCCCTGAACAGCTCTGAACCCTTTACTTCGGAAAATAAAACTTACCCTTTGAATCCAATTTAGCTTGGATCTGTGTGATTATATTCTCTCAGCAGAACCCTGGGAGGCAGACAGTCATCTGAACCTGACCCATAACTGCAGGGAACAAGCCAGATAAGAAAATGACTGAACAGCTGAATCCAAGAAAGGTATTTTGAGGATAAAGGAAAATTATACATGTTCCCAAGCTAAGGTCAATTATCCAGGGTAATAGAAACGTTAAAAAAAAATGGAGAGAGTTGGATTGAGTGTCAGAGGAGGTCCCTAAGAAAGCAGAGTAAGGACCAAAGACAAAGTGGAAGAATTAATATCAGAGAGATGATTTATTGTTCTGTAAGTTAATAGAAGGAAAGAGATAAAAGAAGCTACAGAGACAAGTTGAGATAGACATGAAGGAGATTGAAGTGATTTTTCTCAGGTGGGTGAAATATTTGAAGAAATAAGTGTGAGAGAGAGGAAGGGAGGGAGAGAGAGAGAAAAAGAGAGAGAGAGAGAAGAGGGATAAATAAAAAGGGGCTTATGCCCTGGGCTAGAATAACAATAGCAGCGGTGTAGAGGCTAATCATTTTGGTGTTGGCCCAGGAACTGGGCTGGATAGTGGAGAGAGAACTACCTAGTGTCGAGGTTCCAAATGAATGCTACTCCATGCCATGCAGCCACATGGACAGGGAGGCATACCTGGCCCTCCAGTGAAATAGCCCATTCCATAGGCTCTAATGAAGTCCAGGAGCAGAGAAGATGGCTTGGAAGGTGATGGGTGGAGAGAATGCCATCATCCAGAAAGTTCATGTAAAAAACTACTGACTTTCCTCTTTCTTATCCGTGCATGCCTGGCAGAGGTTCCTGAGGAGTGTCCTCAATTGGGTCTATATCAGGTGTAATGTCCTAGAAGATCCTGGAAACCACAAAGAGTTCCTCTGGTAACCTTCCTTCTGCTCAAATCCTCTACCCCAGCCTTATTCTACAACCGATTCTTGGAATTATTTTTGTTTTGTAAACATGGAGAACATAACCTTCATCTAAATATAATTGCGGCAGAGCTGTGTTTTCACAGAAAAATGTTACCAGCCGATCTAATGATTTTAAAATTAGTTTATTAATTAGATCAACACATTTGCTCAGTGTATAAATACTCAGACTAGGCATTTTCTCAGATATGTATACTTAGTGGTAATTAAACATATACACAATTCAAAAATAGCTTAGTTATTATAATAGAATTATAATTTCATAACAGTCACAAAAGAAAAAGGTGTAAAGAGAATTAGTATTTCCTGAAATATTTTCCCACAGAGAGAAATAACAAGTATGTTAGACTTTATTTGATACACAATATATCATGATATTTAAAAGTACTTCTGGCCGAAACCGGTTTGGCTCAGTGGTAGAGCATCGGCCTGCGGACTGAAGGGTCCCGGGTTCAATTCCGGTCAAGGGCATGTACCTTGGTTGCGGGCGCATCCCCGGTGGGGGATGTGCAAGAGGCAGCTGGTCGATGTTTCTCTCTCATCGATGTTTCTAGCTCTCTATCTCTCTCCCTTCCTCTCTGTAAAATATCAATAAAATATATATATATATATATATATATATATATATATATATATATATATATATATATAGTACTTCTGTCCCCCAAAAGTTCCTCCTCCCTCCCCAGAACTTGTTGGTAATAACTAACATATAACTTGATACTTTTTATACATCTAATAACAACTTGGAAAATGATCTACAATGATAAATACAATACCCCAATTACCTTGCAGGTATTTATTTTAGTCATTTGCATTGACATCTTTGAATATCTCAAATGTATGGTACTTACTTGCTTTAATCTACAAAACTGGCTAAAGCTTAGTGAAGAGTAGAGTTTAATAATCTCAAAGCGAAATTTTAAAAAGAGGTTTAAAAATACAAAGTGTAAAAAAAAAAAAAAGATTGAAAAAGATACAAATAGTGCCTTGAATAGTCTTGGGATTCAGTGCAAACAGGCCCCAGTATAAAGGAGTATAAAACCGTGAGTGAAAGTTGGCTTTCTCCTATAGGTGCTAACTTACTGAGACCTAAGGCACATGTTCTCCAACAGGGCCCTGAGTTCAAATAGTTCCCGTTGTACATTTTAACCCTTTACTGATAGGAGGTATCCCATTCTTAGGTCTACCCAAGGAAGGAAGTCAACAAATGGGTTGCAAAGGACCCCTTGACACATGCATGCACATTATGTACCGAGTCTCACCGAAGGGGATATTCTGGACTAATTAAAAAGTATGGAGGAAGTACCAGTAGGTTTTTCTCTTTGGTTGAGTGAATGAAGTTCGTCAAGGGTTGTTTGAGTAGCTGATTTTTTTCGCTTGCTCCAGGTCCCCACTCGCTTTGCATCTCACCATTGAGCAGATGGCCTGCTGAAAGTTGTCGCTGACCACCACATACAGTAACAGGTTACCAGAGGTGTTCAGGGCGGCTAACGGTCTAGAAAAGATGTAAGCTTCGTGGATCCGATTCTCAGTGGAGCAGCTGATAGAAAGCAGGCGCGATTCGATCCGAATGACCCTCAGGATATGGAAGGGTAAAAAACATATGTAAAACACAAGAAGTAGCAGGATGGTCAGCCTCCGAGCTTTCTGCTTCAGGCCGCTGCGAGTCCTCGGCCCCCGGTTCAGGGTGTAGATAATCATTGCATAGCAAAGGGTCACTATCACCAGGGGAAGGCAGAAAGCCGTGGCAGTCAGAATCAGGTTGTACCACTTGATGGCAGCGAGGTCATCTGAACTCGTGAGGTCAAGGCAGGCAGAGCTGTTGGTCCTGGTGGTGGATGTGATCAGAAAAGTCATGGGAATGACAGCCACCAGGGAAATGATCCACACGCCAGCACAGGCCACCACGGCCCACCGGGTTCTGTGGATGCAGAAGCAGCTCATCGGGTGGCTGATGACAAAGTAACGGAAGATGCTGAAGCAGGTGAGGAAGAGGATGCTGCTGTACAGGTTGAAATGGAACCCGAAGCGGATGAACTTGCACATGAAATGCCCAAAGACCCAGTTTTCGCCGCTGGCGTAGTAGTGGATCAGGAAAGGGAGGCTGGTGAGGTAGAGCAGGTCCGTGCAGGCCAGGTTCAGCATGATGACCGTGCTGCTCCTCCAGGGCCGCATCTTGCAAATGTAAGTGGCAATTGCCACCGCGTTCCCCGGAAAGCCCACCAGGAAGATGACGCTGTAAATAACCGGGAGGTAGTGCTTCTTGAGTGGGAGTTTTTCATCCGTGCAATTTCCAAAAGCAGCTGCATAATCGGGGAAATCAGAAGCATTTGCAAAATCGTCTAGTGGCTCATTCATGGTTGTCTCCTTTCATCTTGTAAGAAAACAAGAGACGGCAGTTTGGCAATATGAATCGACCGAGAAGTAACTCGCTGATAAAAAGAAAACAGAAAACATTAGCGATGGGGTAAGGAAAACATTGATCCACTTTTAAATGAAAATTGCTCCTAACATTTTTTTTAAATTGCCACTTTTTTTTCCCCTCTCTTTCATCAGGAGATGAAATTGAATTTCTGAGAAAATGGCCGTGAGGCAAGTTGCTAAAGACATCTAATAATAATATAAAAGTTAAATTACCATGGGGATTAAAATGAAGGAGTGGGGAGGAAAACACCCGCATCGGGGAAAACAATGCGGCAAGATTTCTGTTGGGCAAGCCACTGGGTATTAACATTACAGATTTAACAAGACCCATCAAGAATCAAGCACTTTGCATCCTTACTAGACAAAACGCTGAGAAATGTTTCTTATTGTAGCCCTTCCACTGAAGAAATGAAGACTGGGGGAGTTTATACAACCTAGACTTGTGAACACTTCCAGGGGAAGGGTCAGGACCCCAACCCACGCTTGTCTGAGTTTGCAGCTCTGCTCTCTCTACCTTACCTTACTATGCTGCCTCTAAAAATACTGTATGACAGAGCAGAAAGTACGAAGGAGTGGAAAGACTGAATACTGAAAATGTTTCAAATGTAGATTTCATGCATGGCACCATTGTATGTATGGCAGATTTCATTTCAAATTTCAGCTCTTCCAACCCATGTTAATAAGCTAACATAATTTGTTCATGTGTGTGTGTAGGAGGGTTGAAAGGGGGGGGGGAAGCTGGAGGTGAAGAGGAGGAGGATCAACAGTATCGCAGCCTTAAGAGCTTGGGCTCTGTCACCAGATACCTGACTTTGATTCTCAGTTTGGTCCATGAGTAGCCAGCTGTGTCTCTCTAAGCCAGTTGTTTAGACTTTCTAGGGCTGGGAGGAGTGGGATGTGAACTCCCTTCTTCTTGCTTTCCAGTGTTTTCTAAAATTTTGAGAGTGAATGTCTGCAGTGAGAAAAGCATGAATATTCTATAAAAGAATTACTTACAATTAGCTTATTATTTGAATGTAAACAGCTGTGGGTAAAAATGCATCCACTTCACATTTATGGAGTGCCCACTGTGTATTAATTAGGCACGCTGCCAGGTCTAGAGATACGAAATGAATAACACACAAATGTACGAGCGACTATCACAGTCTACCGGGGGAGATGAACGCAGAAATAATTTAAGCACACATAACCTTACCTCATACAGCTGTCAATAAATACAAACATAAAATCAAGAAAAATACATGGGACACTGCCAGGCACGGAAGTGCTCAATAATTGTTAGGTAACTGCTAATCACAAAGTCCTTTGATAGGTGAATGGTACAAGGCTGCTAAAGCATAAAGAAGAGCGGGAACAGCTACCTGGAGGATAAGAGAGGGCATTAAAGGACAGTTACATGTGAGGGAACATGTACGCTGACACAGCAGGAGGATAGGAAAGTCATTCTAGGCAAGGAAATAGCATATGCGAAGGCACCTGCATATGACAGAGTTGAGGAGGTCCAGGAGAACTCTAAGTAGCTCATCATGGCTGCTAGAGTAGAGAGCATTGGCAGACGAAGCTCCAAAGAGAAAGAATGGCCAAGAATAAAATTAACAGCACCTCCAGTATACAAAGAGCACCCTTCTGAGTATCTTATGCAGGTAAATTCACTTAATCCTGACAGCAACCTAATGGAAGAGTGCCCTCATCACTCCCATTTTACAGATGAGAAAACTGAGGCACAGAAAGGCAATGACTTGCTCAAGGTTACCCTGCTAATTAGTAGTGAATCCAGTTAGAGAACAGGGCAAGTCTGTTTGCAGAGCTGGGCTGCCTCTCACAATGAGTAGACAAGAGGAGGAAAAAAGTGCTCAATAAATCAAACTTCTAAATTGTGTCATCCAAGGCTAAAAATGTCAATAATAATAGTATCCACTTTGGGTTGAGAGAAGACTAAATGAGTTAATCTACATAAAGATGTGTGTGGCACATCTGTATCAGTGCCTGCCACCATTACTACTATTATCTGGTAATAAAAGCACCATCAAGCTTTTCCTCCAGGTAGCAACAGAAATACACTTCAGACCGGCCCAACTTGACCAATCCAAAATTAGTAGAATCCTTCCCTGTTGGTTGGTGTGGAATATATTCTTCCAGATCTCACGTTGGGTGCAGACTAGAAAGCATTTAAACATTTATTACTTTTATTCTTAATGAATTAGAAAAAGAACAGCCCAGGGGGTGTGTGACTTGCCACTGGGCAGTTGTTAGAATCCTCACAAGAGAAGCCAGTGCTCTCCGGGACCATGCATTACTTACCCAAAGTGAATGCTTCTCTCCTTGTCAAGTTAATTGATGTTCTCTGGCCATGCTCTTCCTAGAACCAGCACCTGCACAGCCATGAAGATGACAGGAGTCAGGCACTGCTGACCAGCAAGGGTGCTGTAAGGCAGGAAACCACAGTGAATGGCTTCTCCCTTGGCCAACACCAAGGGGAATGGGCTCATGCACAGAGAGGAGGCAGCAGTGGAAATCCAACGAATATGGCCGCGGTCCGGGAGTCCCTGAAGCAGCCCCTCCCGAAGTCAGCTCTCAGCAAATCAAGATTCAAGTGCACAGTGCTTATCTGTCAACTCCTTGAAAGCAGAAACAGGTGCTCAATAAATATTTGCTGAATACATAAGGGCAATGAGCAACGTCAATCAAATTTATCTTGTGCGGAAGAGCTAGTGAAGCAGCAATTATTATTATTATTATTATTATTTTTAAAAAGCATGGTTCTTTAAGTAAGGAGCAAACTTAATTTCTGCCATTGCCAAATAAAGCTCTATAGTGTGATGGGGTCATTTTAAACAATAATCCTATCAGGAAAAGACAGGTTGTGAGTAGAAACAACCTCTTTATTATTCGAAAAACAGCAGCTCAGCCAGGGATTTAATGAAGCTGACTGACCAATTGTAAGGGAGGAGGAGCTACACAACTTAACCCCTCTCCTCTAAGTCTCACCAAAAGAATGATTTAAGTTTACAAAATACGTGTGAAGTTGAGAACAGCAGACAAATACTGTTCTGGGCTGTGAGCCAGGTAGAATGAAGCGGTTTCTTTCCTCGACAGTCCCAGGTCCTGTGCCGTTCACTGCTGCCACCCAGAGCACCGGGTACCCACCAGGGAAGCATTTACATTCAGAGGACATTAAAGGGTAGTGTGGTGCATTTTCTACTCTTTGCGACCACAGTGGCTCTCAGACCACCTAGAACTGATGGACACTTCATAAGCTGGAAATAGTTATTCCTTGTGTCTCAACATAACCAGATATATAATTCTGACCTAATCAAGATGCCACACAAATAAAAGCAAGCACTGAAGATTTGGGGAAAAGATTATAAAGGAAAAAAAAAATATGTCTATATAATTTTACCCTCTATTTTTTTTTCTCTGAAATTGGAAAGGAATGGTGATTGTTTGAGGCTATGTGCAGGATATCAGTGTTCTGGGAACACATAGCCTGAGGACCACTATCCTAGTGCCAGCATGTCCGTGAACCTCACACTGGGATAAAGGGCACAGGACCAGAAATGCTGCCACTACTCAAGTGGCAGCTTTTACTTCCTTATGGCCATAGACTATCCCTGCCCATTTGGTGGGAACAAGGGAAGTGGGATCACTGATGAAATGTGATTTTTCAAGGATATCTTGTTAATTTTGTAGTAACAATACCCCCTCCAAAGGGCCTCCCTCCACCCTAGCCCCAGAATACACCTGGTGCTCTCCAAGGCTGAGTTCACATCCAATCCCTCTTCCTTCTCCCAAGTTTCCCGTGGACCAGAGGCCTAGAAACCTGGACCTTTGCGCCTCTCATCTTCCCTCAGCTGCTCCTGGAAACGCCACCCTTTTGGTTACCAAGAAGAAACCTGGATAGGCCTTCCATTCACAAAGATTCACCTTGATTTCCTCATCTACATATTTGCAAACTCATTTTATTTCCTACCAGTGGAAAACAGACCAGTGGTCAGCTCAGACAATCCTGTGCTGGTGGGTGAATATTGTCCTCCCTGAATCCCGAGAGAATCTCTCCCTCCAACTTCTCCCCAAATCCCAGCTTTCAAATAAGAATCTGCAGCTCAGGCCCTCCAAAGACAGAGACCATCAAGACATCCCTGTTGGCCTGCCCAGAGCTGTGCATTTAGCTATTTCATATTTAGGAGAATCAAATGAAACCGATGGAAGCTCTCCTCAAAAATGCACACAGAGACACCACAATGTGACATACAAATGGAAGGTTTGAGACAAACCTGTTCGCTTAATCTGTGGCAATGAAACAAGGCAAGACAAAAGAAATGCATTTCCTAGGAGAAGGTTTTGTTGCTTTGTTCATTTGAGGGGAACCGGGACAGGGGTTGTAGGCCAGCATCACTGGGCTTTGCTCACCGTAAAGCCCACAACAATGCAGTGTGATCTAAGGACATATTTGCATGCAGAATCAATCAATCAATCAATCAATCATCAATCAATCAATCGGGGTAAGAGATGAACTCTCTAGTTTGCCCCCAAAGTCCCCCCAAAGGCCCCATGCTTGGTGGTGAAAAAGGCACAAGATGGGATGACAGTCTAGAACTTCTCCAGGTTTGTCTGAGACAAATCTCTCAACATCCAAGGTCTCTGTTTTCCCCAAACGCACCCCAGCTCCCTGCAAGGATGTGGAGTGCTCTTACTGCCTCCTAGGGAAGTTGGGGGCCCTCTCAGTCTGTCCCCCGTCCTGCTGCAGGGACGTGTCCCGGGGCTCTTTCCCCGGCCCTCCAGGCTCCAGGCCTCCGTGCCCCCACGCCCCCACGCCCTCATGCCCAGATCAGCGCAGGTCCCCTGCACCAGGCGCCCTGGGGTCCGCGGGGTCCCGCTTCCCAATCGCAGCTCACCTGGCACCCTGGGAGAAGCTGGAATGGCCTTCAGAGCGCCGCTGCTCCCTGGCGGCTGATGGTCCCTGCGGAGGTCCAAGCACCGCCTCTGCCCCGCCCACCCCACCAAGCCCAGGGAGCAGGGGCGAGCTCAGGTCCGCCCCAGCAGACAGCAACCAGCATCCTATCCCCCCTTTGCTGCTTTCCAGGCCCACACGGGGACAGTAGCTTCTACTCCCCGCGATCTCTGGACATCCTTCATACCAGTCTGGCACAAAATTGCCCAAAGGGAGTATTTGCAGAGGGGCAAACAGGGACTGGCAAGAGGACTTCTTGACCAGGAGGGTTGCAATCCTGTTGTCTGGGCCCAGAAATATCAAACGGCTTGCCCACCTTTCAGAGCCTTTTATTTAGGCTGGTATCCCAGAGCCCAAGAGAGGAAGATCCTCCCTAGCTGATGGCTGGGGCAGCACTGTATTGGATCTTTTAATTATCATGCTGACCATTACTATTATTTGGGTCCCAGCCTCACCTGGGAACTATTTTGCACCCAGAGAAAAATTATTCTCCAATTTTACTACTTTTATCACTTCCTCAGTTTGTCGTGTGCAATTACTTGACCCTATTTTATTTCCATCTATCCACACATTCACTCAATAGGCCGTTGCTGCTTAATTACTCTGTACCAAGCATTGAGGAGATAAAGAATTACTAGACATGATCCCTGCCTTCCCAAAGCTCATGTTCTTGGGGGGAAAAACAACACAACAACTTAATTTAAAAGGTGATTAAAGTTTGACCCTAGTAAATTAAGGGTGCTGTAAGTGGACATAACCCGTGTTATAAAGATAAAGAGGGGTCAGAAAAGGCCTTCTGGGGTGAAAGACATTGGAGCATTTTCCTTGCTGTTTGTTTAATGGGTGCAGATTTCTAGGTAAAGAGGACATTGCTTCAAGAGAATTTTTTTTTAACTGTGTTAACATTTTAATTTATTTTTTATTGTTTAAAGTATTACAAATAGTAGTACATATGTCTCCTTTTTTTTTCTTTCTAATTGACCTTCCCCCAACTTTCCCTACCCCCTGCACATGCCCTCACCACCCTCCCAGTGTTTTGAGTCCATTGGTTATGCTTATATGCATGCATACAAGTCCTTCGGTTGATCTTCAAAAGAATATGTTTTTAAAAAAATATTGGTTCTTACAATTTTAGATGCGGAAGGGACATTTAAAAATATCCAGTCCTAGAAATATAAAATGTCATGATGGTTCCTCACAAACTTAAAAATAGAATTATTATTTGATCTAGCTATTCTGCTTCTGGGTATACACCTCCAAAAATTGAAAAGAGGGATTCAAATAGATATTTGTATATCCGTGTTCATAGCAGCATTATTGACAATAGACAAAATATAGAAGCAACCCAAATGCTCAGAGGAGAAGGAATGGATAAGCAAAATATGATATATCCAAACAATGAACTTAGGAAGGAGATTCTGGCATATTCTATAACATGAATGAACCCTATGGTAAGTAAAATAAGTAAGTCACAAAAGGACAAACACTTTATGATTGTACCTATATGAGGAACATGGAGTAGTCAGATTAACAGTGACAGAAAATTGCATGGTGGTTGCCAGGGGCTGTAAGAAGAGGGAATGAGAAGTGTTTGTTTAATGCAGGAATGGGGAACCTTTCTTCTGCCAAGGGCCATTGGATATTTATAACATCACTAGTGGGTCATACAAAATTATCAACTTAAAAATTAGCCTACTGCCGAAACCGGTTTGGCTCAATGGATAGAGCATCAGCCTGCGGATTGAAAGGTCTCAGGTTTGATTCTGGTCAAGGGCATGTACCTTGGCTGCTGGCACATCCCCAGTAGGAGGTGTGCAAGAGGCAGCTGATCGATAATTCTCTCTCGTTAATGTTGCTAACTTTCTATTCCTCTCTTTTCCTCTATGTAAAAAATCAATAAAAAATATATTTAAAAAAATTATCAACTTAAAAACTAGCCTGCTATTTTTGGTCAGACATTTTATTAACTCACCCATAATAACTTGGCAGGGCTCGGCCCAATGATTTCGCAGGCCACACGTTCCCCATCCTTGGTTTAATGAGTGCAGAGTTTCAGTTTTACAAAATGAATAGTGTTCTGTGGTTGGACAGTGGTGATGGTAGTGCAACAAGATGAATGGACTTAATGCCACTCAACTGTACACTTAAAAATGGTTAAGACAGTAAATTTCATGTTATGTGTATTTTAACCACAATATTCAAAATTTTGTTTTAAAAATCCACTCTTATGATCTCACTTTGCAAAGGAGGACAGTTAGAATTAGAGAAACCCAAGTGACAAACTTGAGGACAGGGCCAAGGACAGGCCCGTGTAAGACCAAAGCCACCAGCCCTCTGTTCTTACTACTCTGAGCTGGGGGGTAACTGGGCCACTTGGTTGAAGCCATTGCTCCCTGTGGTATGGCATGGCCCTCCTGGGGATCTGTGAGTATAACAAACTCTCTTTTCAATGCTAATCATCTCCTGGTCTGTTAGCCTCACCACATCTGAATTATGATAAAACTTATATTTTGAAACACCATATATGACCTTGTTAGACTTTGCTTTAACTTTGGCCACAATATGATATGTCTTAGTATTTTTCTGAGATAAATTCTTTCTTTATTTGTGTGATTTTTCCCCCAATTTCATTTCTTTAAATTAATTTTTATTGTTGAGTGTATTATAAATGCTTCCTATTCTCCCCCCCCCCATTCCCCTTACCTTCCTTGGCTCAGTCCCCGTTCCACCCAAGGCCTTCACTGCTCTATTTTCTGATGAATTCTGATTAAAAATAAAAAATGGTTTACTTGCCCTAGCTGGTTTGTATCAGTGGACAGAGCGTTGGTCTGTGAATTGAAGGGTCCTCGGTTTGATTCTGGTCAGGGGCCCATGTCCAGGTTGCTGGCTTGATCCCCAGTAGGACTCATACAGGAGGCAGCCAATCAATGATTCTCTCTCATCATTGATGTTTCTATCTCTCTCTTTCCCTCTCCCTTCCTTTCAAAAATCAATAAACATATATTTTTTTTAAAAAAAATGGTTTACTTGTTTTCTAAAATTTATTGCTTAGTGAAGATGCACTGTTTAAAGAAAATAAATGTTTTGTCTATAACCTATTAGGCAACAAATTCAACTATTGCCATGCCTTCCAGATTTTTACAATATTTATTCAGTGAGGACGACGTAGCATAGTGAAGAGAGTCCCAGAAGTTTGAGGCCTGAATTTTAGTGTTTGAAAAGCAAGCCAATTAGCTAGGGAAGGAAATTCCCTTTCCAGACCTCCATCTAGGAAAAGTGGAGGTTGGGCAAGACACCTCCCTAAAGTCCATGCCAGATTAAATGGATCTTTGTTGTGAAAACTTAAGAGAAAATAAAAGTGTAGTTTCTTAGAAAACTGTATGAGATTGCTGTGCCAATGTGAGTCACCTGCTGTGCTGCTATGTAAACATCACTTGATGTTTTTAAATGTTATCATAATGATGTGGTGTTGTGGAGACTTATTTGAAAGGAGGCCTTTCTGGGGAATTTAGAGAATGATTGGGAAGGAGATAATCTAGATTGTCTATCCTTAGATCAAATCCCAGGATCTTCTGGGAGATGGTTATGGTCTTTTAGAAGTGGATAAAGATCCAGGCAGCTAATAGAGCTAGACTGATGGCCACAGCTAAGGATGGGATTACCGGTCTGCCCAGGAAGAATTTTAATGGGAAATGTGGCGAACAATGGAAGCAGGAAGGCATGGAGATTGGAGACCAAAGGAAATGTGGTAAATAAAAGAAATATGGAAAAGTCAGAGGATAGAGAAAGCCATTACCCAGAAGTTGTGCTCTTTGTCTCTGCTGGTGCGGGGTCCCCTGCTTGGACCATCCTTCCTATCCCATCTTTCTGACCATACTAACTACTCTATGAGTACTCATAAAGATATTATAAGACTTAATTAAATACTATCTACTCTATGAGTATATTTGTCCAGAAATTATTTTCTCTTCTGAATACTTGCTGTTCTTGCAGTCTCTACCATATAATCCAGCATTTATTCATTTTTAAACTGTTTAATAGTTTTACAAACTATAATCTATATCTATATCTATATCTATATCTATATCTATATCTATATATCTATATCCATATCCATATCCATATCCATATCCATATCTATATCCATATCTATCTATATCCATATCCATATCCATATCCATATCCATATCCATATCCATATCCATATCTATCTATCTATATCTATATCTATATCTATATCTATATCTATATCTATATCTATATATAAATCCAGAGATCATAAAGCCATAACAACATGTCGCTATGACACCCACTGTAGCCAGCAAACTGCCTGATCAGGGGTGGGGCTTGCTGGCCAACTCCCCACAGCCCTCCCTCCTGGCCAGCCCTGCCCCCAAACTGCCTGTCCCACCCTGATCAGCTCACAGCCCCTGATCATCCCCCTCATACCCCAGTAGAAGGCAGGGCCGACATGCCAACCTCCTGCAGCCCCTCCCCCTGCCTGGCCCCACCCCATATTGGCCCTCCAACCCCAATCAGGGGCAGAGCCGGTCAGCCAACTTCCCACAGCCCCTCCCCACTGATCGGCCCTCCCACACCATTTGGGGGCAGAGCCCACTGGCTAATCACCTGCAACCCCTCCCTACAGCCCTTCCCCATGGCCAGCCCTGATGGGGCCAACCTCCTGCCATCTCTTCCTCCTGCCAGGCCCAGCCCTGATCCACCCCTATCAGGGGCTAGGCCGGCAGACCCCACCTGTGCATTAATTCATGCACTGGGCCTCTAGTAGTTTTATAAACCTTAGTCTTGCCTAATCAATAAGATAATCTATGTGCTGGATCTTGCATAGCACTTCAGATCGGTACATAGTAGGCAATAACAATTGACTATAATTGTTAAACAATTATTACTATAATCATGAATCAGATTTCTCATTTGACCTTAATTAATACTAAGTTCTTCAAGGTTTTCCTTACTAGTTGAGACCAAGCTGTCTCCCACCGGCTTCTGTCCAGTCAGTTAAGCATATGAAAAGGAACATGGGGAAAGAGTGGTCAAGATTTTAAAGGATTGAAACTAAACTAAATGATTGAATGGGGTTTTTAGGAAATCATTAGCCACCTGAGAAGCATTTCAGTCACTGATGATAGTTTGTTTCATGGGTGGAATTGTAAAATGAAAAGTTTAAGAAGTTGGGAATTCAAGGTAATGGAAATAAAGAATGTAGCTTGAAGAGTGACATAACCACAGAAAAGTTTTTATTTATTCTTTTTATTATGGTAAAGAAAACATAAGCATCATTATAGACTAATGGAAATAAAATAGCCAATGGAGAATAAAAATTGAAGAGATAATTAATGGACAAGGAGCATAATAGATGGGAGGTATGACCCTGAAAATAGTAAACAGGTATTTGAATCCCAGCCCCTACCTTTACAAGTTATATAACTTCTCTCTTTAAGCACCATTTTGTTCATTTGCTACACTGAGATAATATGATTATTTAAGACCTAAGTGAGATAATATATAGAGTCATTAACATATAGTAAGAATTCATAAAATAGTAGCTATTATTAGGTCAGGAGCATAAATAGAAAAAAGAAAAGACCACTAATTCCTCTGAGATAAATAAGGATGTGGAAGATCTTCATCAATTTGAAATGGAATTCCGTTATCATTATCTGAGAGGCTAGACCAGAGGTTCTCAATGCTAGCAGAATATTAGAATCAATGGGGGAGCTTGCAAAAATACCAATGCTCAGTTCTCACCCCAGACCAATTAATTCAGAAACTGTGAAAGTGAGCATGAGTATGATTGTGTTCTTTTGTTAGTTTGTTTACTTTGGGTTTTTACAGCTTTCCAGATTAACACACTATACAAAGTTGAAAATGACTAGGGTAAATTTGATTATCAAACTTAACAATATTTACATTTTATAAATACTTCAAACATTTTAAAAGACTAATGATGCCAACCATTGATGAATCTCAAAAATATTATATTGAGCAAAAGAAGTCAGAGACAAAGAGACCTACTTTTTATGATTCCATCTTGATCTCATCAAGATCAAACAAACAAACAAACAAAAAATCAATGAGGATGAAGATTAGAATAATGGTTGTTTCTGGAAGGGAGGAGTGTTGATGAGAATGAGCAAGAGGAAACATTCTAGTTTGAAGTAAATGTCCTATATCTTGATTAAGGTTATATAGATGAATACATTTGTCAAAACTCATTGACCTATATACTTAAAAATCTGTGCATCATACTGCATGTATTTATACATTGATTAAAAATAATGAACTCCAAAAAAAGCTTTGATTTAATTAGTATGGGAAGTGGGTTAGGAACTGATGGTTATAACATAAAGGAAAGTTTGAGAACCATTTGGCTAAATCATCTGCTGAGATGGAGACAAGAATGAAGAAGCAACCTTGAGAAATTTGAGAAAGGTTTGAAATTAGAAAGTGAGGTTGAATAGGTACAACCTTGTTCCTCAGAGTATGATTCTGGGTTATCTGCGTGAGAGACTCCTATGGTGTCTGAAAAAAATGGTAACTCCTGGGGTCCACACCAGACATACTGATACACACTTTGAGAGTGAGGCCCACGGATTTGCATAGTAATTAACCTCTTTGGTGATTCTCATACTTTAAAGTTAAAGAAATCAGCTGGGGATGAGAACTAAGCATTTCAATAGAGAGAACAAGACTGAATGAAGGGCAATTCAAAGGTGAGGGCAGCTCTAACTCAGAGCAGAGACAGGAACCTGGACAGGTATCCACATGAAGTGGAGGAGGTGATGTAGAACTATAATATGAAAACAAAAGAAGCCTAGGAAATCAAGGGAAAGGAAAGGATTAATGAAGTGAGGAACTGGTCTGGAGCCTGGGGCTCAATCCAGGGACCAGTGCAATCTTTTGGGATGTACCTTTTGGGCAGCAGCCAGTGCATTTTAAAGATGATTCCTCTGAAATGAATAAAAAATAGGTGTCAAGATTAATGATTGTCGTAGGCAATGTCAGCAAAATGTTACCTTTCCAAAAATGAATACAGCACACATTTGAAACAGACATTGAGTAGGATTCAGAGAAAGTTAAATGTTTGGAAGAAGGAAATTCAGGGGGAAGCATCAGTTTATGCAAAAATATGGAGGCAGGGAATTGAAGGAAGTGTTCAGGTAATGAGGTCCAGTTTTCCTTCACTATTTAAAAAAGAAAAGTATATTGCTGAAACCGGTTTGGCTCAGTGGATAGAGCATCGGTCTGCAGACTGAAAGGTCCTGGGTTCGATTCTGGTTAAGGGCATGTACATTGGTTGCGGGCACATTCCCCGGTAGGGGGTGTGCAAGAGGCAGCTGTTCAATGTTTCTCTCTCATCAACGTTTCTAGCTCTCTATCTCTCTCCCTTCCTCTCTGTAAAATTTCAATAAAATATATTTAAAAAAGAAAAAGAAAAGTATATCTAGAAGAGTAGTGGGGATGAGTAAGTCCTAAAAATTAGCATATTGGGAAGAGACTAAATCCCCCTTCTGCAATCCTGGCTCTGAGAAAGCAAGCTGCCATGACTCATGAGTCCTGTAGCCTACAAGGAAACTCTTCCTGGCAATACCCCAGGGTGATTAGAAGCAGATAGTTCCAATCTGAGTTTTGATGGGAACCCAACCATGGCCAACAGCTTGATTGCAGCCTGGCCAGACCCTGAGCAAAGGACCAGATGAGTCATGCTTGGACTCCTAACCCTAAACTCACAGAAACTGTAAGGTATTAAATGTGTGTTGTTTTAAGCCACTAAGTTAATGGTAATTTGTTACGCAGCAATAGGTAACCAATACAGAGTTTGGTAAGAAGTCTGTATCTAATTACACAGGCAGTGGGGAGCCATTATACGTGTTTGAGGAGGAAAGTTTAATAAGAGCTAATTCACATGTGTTTAGCACCTTTTTGTCCACTAGTTTCTCTGTTGGGCAGGCATTGCATTTAAATATTTTATCAGTAACTTTCTACTAAGAAAAAAGGACATCCCAGGAAACTATTTGAAGGAAGGAACCACTTTGTTCTTACTTTAAAGATTCATTCTTTCATTCCTTATATACCATATATATCAAAGTATATTTATTACAGTATATTCTAGTTATTTGTTTTGGTTTGTATCTTCCTGTATTTACTTTTGTGGTTAAGGTTTTATTTCCTCTTTTTCTTTTTTGGACCTTTGATGCTATAAAAATAATGATGGACTCTAGACTCAGATGGTTCCTTAAGCTATTGTTTTATGGAATAGATTCAGGGGCCCATGCCAAACTCTTGCCAGCTTAAGGGAAACTTTACTAGATCAGCATATCACACAGACATTAACTTTCTCTTTACCTCTATGACCATGGAAGACCGCATCCTCCACGATGCACACACTCAGACATTCACCATGAAAAACTACGTTCACATTCTTTCCTTTGCTGGGGTACCCATAATGCAATTTGTCACTTTTGTGAGCCCCAGTGGCATTACTAATGACCAGCACAGGGTGGTTAGTTTGAAGCAAATAGAAGAAAATTGTTCCAGCATTAATCCCAACTTATCTATCCTTATACAACTCACCATTCCTTTTCCTTCCTCTGCTAGAATTTCTCCTCTTTCATTAGACTCCTTAAAGAACACTAGGCCAGAATGGCTAGTAAAATTTATCTGTCTACCCTGCTAGCTTCCTATGTCATTTTTCTCTTTCAGCAGCCACATTAAGCAATGTCATCTTTTTACTTTTTTTTTTATTTTTGCCATGATTCTGAGTTTAGATTAAAATACCTCAGAAAAACACATAACAGGCCCTGTAGTTTCTCTGTGATAGCATTTTCAATGTCTTCCTTTTGACCTTTTGGATTGCTTCCACGATTAATTTTTTTCTAGGGCCCTGTTGATACAACAGACCACTGCACGAACCTATTGACCTCTGAAAAAAGCAAAGTTGAAATCTGATTTGAGTATGAAACCCCAAATAGTTTTTTAGCTAGCCTGGGCTTTATGAATAATAATTGAGATAAGTTGCTCTCCATGATGGACAAGCTCTGCATGTGGAGGAGGTGGTGTGAATAAGAGATTGAAATGGAATGTGGTGCGTCTAAGCTGTGAAGACAGAAGTGTGTTTCATCTTAGAGTGGTTTGTCTTAGAAAAAGCAAAAACACAAGTAATGTAATTACAGCTGCTATATCTTTCTTTGATTTTTTTTATAGACACTCCTCCGAGGTCTGCCCTTTTCTAATGTGTGCCTGATGTATGATTGCTACTTAAAATTGTTAAGTTATTTATTATCACTCCCTTCCTAATTATACCAGCTTCATGTTTCTATAAATTGAAAAAAAAAATTAAACTCTCTTTAATTGTAAATTCTGTTTTAATCCGAAAAGGTGAGTTTAACTCTATCCAATTCTTAGAACTGTTCAGTGATAGTTGAAGAGAGATTGTACCTTCTGTTTGATTAATCTATTCCTTCTTCAAAGGGGGGTATTCTTGGCCTTTGCAAAGTTCCCTGACCCTCCTCTCCACGTCAAAACATGCTGACCCCCAGTCCTGAAGCTTTAGATGTCTTTGAGCTTTCTGTTTTCTGTTACTTTTAACTAGGGACAAGTAGGTTGCCAAAATCCCAAAGTGACATTCTTTGAAGAAATAATCCATAGTTGGTTATTTTATGATACACTTATTTGAAAGAGAAATATTGCTACTCCTGTCCTTCATTCAGGGCTGCTTCCAAACCTGGTTTTCTTGAGTCCCTGTGGTCACATCACAGTGATGCCCCATGTGGGCAGACAGCAGGGGGGTGAGAGTGTGTGAAGATGGAAGCAGGTACTGGGGGGCTTCCCTCCTGAAAACGCAACCCTGCAGACCAGTCATGATCACAGAACAACTCCCAGGAAGCCTTGTACTTATCACATATGCACTTACCTTTGAAGGCTGAGCTCCTGGACAGTATTCTCTCCTGACATTACCACCTGCTGCGGTCAGTTAGCGCATGCTCTTTGGAACCATGGACGTGTGCACTTATTAGGCCTCACGCAGGGCCGGCTCTTTGCAAGGCCCATTACAAAACGAACAGTGGGGTTCCTCACTTCAAAAGCAGGAGAAAGTGCCTTTAAAGGGTTTCCTTGCCGAAACCGGTTTGGCTCAGTGGATAGAGCTTCGGTCTGCAGACTGAAAGGTCCAGGGTTCGATTCCGGTCAAGGGCATGTACCTTGGTTGCAGGCACATCCCCCGTAGGGGGTGTGCTAGAGGCAGCTGGTCGATGTTTCTCTCTCATTGACGTTTCCGGCTCTCTATCTCTCTCCCTTCCTCTCTGTAAAATATCAATAAAATATGTATATATTTTAAAAAAAGGTTTACTTTCTTCTTGATTTGTCATGGTATTTGTTTGCTTTCAACCTGCTATTTAATGTCATTCTAACTAAAAACAAATTAACATTTTAAATTATTAACATAAAGTTTACCATTCATCTTTCTTTATTGTTATTATATATTTACTAGTCCTCACCTGAGGATGCTTTTTCCATTGACTTTTACAGAGATTGCAAGGCAGAGGAGGATTAGGAGAAGAGAGAGAGACAGAGAGAGAGAGAGAGAGAGAGAGAGAGAGAGAGAGAGAGAGAAATATGGATATGAGAGAAATACATTGATTGATTGCTTCCTGCACCCATCCTGACTGAGGCCAGTGATTAAACCTGCAACCCAGCTGTGTATTCTTGACGAAATCTAAACTGATACCCTTTGGTGAGTGGGCCAATGCTCTAACCACTTAGCAACACTAGCCAGGGCTGCCATTCATCTTAATATGGTGCAATGCCAGTTTTAAATGCAAATATAAGAGGATTAAGTCATGTGAAGCATCTTCAAAATTATATAAACCTTATTTTAAACCGTGTTATATGTGTTTTGGTTTTACCTCCACAGTGGAAACACTACACAAAACTAACTTACCTGTTGTTCTTTTTTGTGGGTGTTGTGTGTGTGTGTTTTTTGTTTTTGTTTTTTTGTGTTTTTTTTTACTTTTTCATACACACACGTTCTACCAACTCTGCCCCCAACTTACTGATTAGCAATGAAAGACTAAAAAGAAAATAAACTATGGTTTGCCATCCCCTTTCCTTCTTTTTATATCACCACTTCCAATATGTCATTGGCTTATTTAGGAAATAACACAGGTGAAAAATAGTATGATAGGGTTCCTTGCCCATTAGTGTTTATTAAAGCATCAGTGCCTCCCTTGTCCAAAGCAAGGTCTGGTTCAAACAGAAAGGACAGCCGACTGGCACTGTCAGTGCCCCTCTGACCAAGTCATCTGCCTGACACTTACCTTCCCCTTCCTTTAAATAACTGACCCCCACACCTTGCAGGGCCACCAGCATTCTTTGTTTGAGGGTCACAAATGCTCTCTGTAAACAGTCCTGTGAGGGATGGCAGTGGACATGCATATTGCATGTGGCTTCCTCTGCTTTATCCTATGTAATAAAAGCCCAGAGACCATAATGGCGTAATGACCAGAATGACCGCTCGACCAGTCTCTGTGAGATGCATTGATCACCTCTCGGTCCCTCCCCCTGGCCTGCAGGTTCCAGTCACAGGATGGTGGATGGGGAAACCACGGAGAACCGGGGTGGGTGGTGCTGGGGCAGGACTGGGGACTGGCAAGTGGAAAAAAGATGGCCCTGATCCCAGGCTAGGCATAGGGACCCTACCCACAAACTCTAGTATATGAATATTGTCCCATCCTATGTCACATACAAAACACAAGCTCAAAGATAACATTACTAAGATTTTCAAGACAGCAACAGCAGCACATTAAGCCAAATAAGGGACCCTTTCCTTTCGGGCATGAACCATGGGCTACAGGGTCAGCCCTGGCTTTGAATTAGGAAATCTCTTGGTTGACTGACTCAGAAAAAGTTATCAAAGTCAAGAACATTTCAGAATTGCCCATTGGGAAGAAAAGTGTAAGTTTTTATTTCTTGTGTTTGTAGATCACAAGAAACATCAAAAAAAAAGTTTTGGTTGAGTTCATAAGGATGGTTTCTATCCCTGTTTTTGTTTTTTTGCCACAAAATAATTTTATAAACTACAAATACACTGGATTACCTGTGGCTTCGGGTAAGTTTTATGTCTGAGTGACTGCGGGCATGATAAGCTTCTCCACTCACGAGTCGCAGGGGCAGAGCCACCGCCTTTACTCTTTCAGGGTCTCCAGCTCAGAGCCTCGATGGTGGTCTTTTGCACATGCAGCAATACATGTGTGGTTCATTAGTGGCTGTCAGCGGAGAGCCCTCCATCTACAAAGGGACATTTAGATAATTGTGCCTTGAAAGGCAAAACGGGAACTGTGAAGAGAGACCTTCATAAAATTTCCCCAAAGGAGGCATAGAGTCATTCCACAACACTGTGCACATGTGCGTGTGTGCACAGATGCGCGCGCGCGCACGCGCGCGCGCGCGCGCGCGCGCGCGCACACACACACACACACACACACACGAGTGAGGAGGGAGAGGCAGAAAGTAGTAACATAGTTTCCCTCCCCAAGGACTGAGATAGCAAGTTATACATTTTAAAGAGACACTTTTAAAGCTATGTATATGCACAATTCAAGGTTTGTTTGTTTTTTAACATATATTCATTTTTCACAGAGAGGAAGGGACTTAGAAACATCGATGAGAGAGAAACATCTATCAGCTGTCTCCTGCACACCCCCCACTGGGGATGTGCCCACAACCAAGGTACATGCCCTTGACCGGAATCGAACCTGGGACCTTTCAGTCCATAGGCCGACGCTCTATCCACTGAGACAAACCGGTTTCGGCTCAAGGTTTGTCTTATTAAATTAGTGAAAACTTGCTTGGACTTTGAAAATAATCGGTTCTCCTCAGACATAGCAGGCAGACATTGCCAAGCACTCCTTGCTTCTGTAACGTATCTCAGAAAAAATGAGCTTGTTTCATATTCATAGAAAGAGCGATGGAGCCACATGCACACGTTTGTCTAGAGAGCTGCATTCCAGCCACCTTTTCCCCTGTGTGCTGTGGACGGCTTAAGAAACAAATCCTCACCCTCTGCCATTTTCTTGGAAGCCAAGAATGAGAGCTAGTCTGTTGCATTCAGGGGCAAAGAGTGCTGGGCTCCGAGGTCCAAGCAGTAGCCACCATCCTTCCCCTCCTTGTCCTTGAACACTGACCTCAGCCACGCATGTGTGCAGGGATAAACAGAGACCAGCTTGCACCTGCCTCTGCTCTCCCTGTCAGTCTCTCTCGGGCCTGCTCTGAGCTGCATCAGGATGCTGGAGACTGTGTGCCAGAGGCGGAGCGTCAGGTGGCAAGATTGGGTCTAGACCACTGTACAAAAGCACCCTGTCCTCGGTGGTCCTCAAACCTCCTTGGGGGACCTCCCCAGCACCCAGCATTCGCCATGACTTGTAATCCCATCTGTCATTCAAAATAGGCCACAGGCTTAAAGGGGGAGCCTTTTACCATATACCTGGTGACATGGACAGGGCAGCCACTGAGTCTGAAATAGCAACAAACACAATTCAGAGGTCGGCTCTGGATATTGTTGACTGGATGAGCGTAGACAAGTTATTAAATTCTGGAGTCCTCTGTTTTCTCGTTTGTAAATTAGAGATGAAAATACCCCCTTGTCTACCTCAAAGGTTGTGGGGGAAATGAACAAGTTTTAAAACTGCACATCTCATAATAGGCCATAAAGGAAAGGGTGCAAGGTTATGGCAAAGTCAGGCATTACTAGCAAGTGCCTAACACCGTGCCGGGCAGTGTGGAACAACAGCATGTAGGATCCCATTCCTATCTGAAATACGCTCCCAGTCTGGTTAAGAGGAAATATGTGGTACAAATATGCTATTTCAGATCTCTGCTCTATATGCTGTTGACAAGTAGCACTTCACCCTACAAAGCTGGTTCTAGTGTCAATCCCGTTTTACACACGAGGTGATGATATGCAGGGATCTTAAGTAACTTTCGAGGGTCACATAGCTATAGGAGAATGCAGTTTCAGAAAATGAAACCCATGAAGTCTATCTTCACAGTCCAACCTTCACCTTGACATATACCATCTCCTGTGACTGTTACTCAATAGTTAGCCCAGGCAATAATTAATGGACTTAGTTATGGACGAGATCAATAAGGTAATCCTCTCAAAAACCCTATGTGAGTATCTTTCCCTCAGAGCTCTGCTTTTTGATTTATGATAATCCAGACTAATAGCCTAAATGTACAAACGAAGCCTCCTTAATGTGTTCCCCTCTGAAAGTTCTCAAAACCTATCCGTCTACTTAAAATGCAGAGTTCTTAATGGATGTCTTCATAGAATAGTCAAGACTGGGGACTCTGACTCATTGATGTGAGGGAAACACATCGATTGGCTGCCTCCTGCATGCACCTAACCAGGGCCTGGGCTGTGTAGGAGCCTGTGACCGAGGTGCATGCCCTTAACCAGAATCAAACCCAGAACCCCTCGGTCCACAGGCTGACATTCTATCCACTGAGCCAAGCCGGCTAGGGTTTACCAGCACATTTTATTAGGACTCTTTCACTGTGCCCCCTTGCTCAAAGGTACTGACCTTTTGCATAGTTGCTTTGAAACATGCTGGCCCCATTCATAATGAAATACAATTTAATAGCATTTCTGGGTTTGTTTGTTTTTTTTTGGGGGGGGGGGCGATTAAAAGTATATGTCAGATGATAAAGAGCAATGTGAGCACTCCAGATGGCAGCATAATTAAAAGAAAGATGAGGCTGTTCTGAAACAGAATATGACAAACTTATGAGTCATCCCCTTTGTCAAATGCTTGAGAAAACCATTTGGTGCTTGAAACTTCACTTATATCTTTTGTTGCCTCCTTCCGAAAATGATGGGATTTTGGCATGACTGTTCCCACTTCTGACTCTGTTACTAACTATCTTGTGTTCATTTCAGCTCTATCTCCCGACACTGCCACCAAAACATAGAGGCCATATGCTAAGGGCTTGGACTACTAATGCTAAATTCCACAGATCTCCCCTTGATATAATGAAACTGGGTATTTTTTCCTTGAATGGCTTTTTTTCATGAGTGTTTAAGTGTTGAAGATCGGTCTGTTCAATCAGGTTTCTAGCACACTTTATTGGACATCAATCTTGTGCAGTTGAACTCAGAACTGTGGTAACCACTTATGGATAGACATTCACCATTAGACATTTTAGAGATCCCTTAGCCATCTTGGCCTGGGCAGAGTGCACCCTCAGAACCAAGCATCCCAGAGGGGTGACCTGAAATCAGACAATTTCAGAGCACTTTCATAGGGGACTTTCTAAGAGATGTGAGCAAGTGGACATTTGACATTCAGACGGCGATATGCCCAAAGAGCCACAGGCAGCCAGCAGATGTCAGACACCCTGCAGTGAGCAGCCATATGACGCATGCTGCGTTTTAGACAGTTGTGCTCCACAAGAGCAAGCTTGGACTAACATGGGCCTTTAAAGATCCAACGAGGAACCACAGCAGCCCCAGGATGACCTAAGGCCAGTTCTTTTGGAAGTTCACAGTGAGATGCAGCGGATCATCACACTTGTATTTGTTGGTCTGGATGTATCTTTCCCACTAAGCTATAAGGCTGTCTTTGTTCACCACTGTTTTCCCAATGCCTAGGGCAGGGTCTGTGCACGGTAGCCATTCAACAAGATGTTATTATAGGGGGTGGGTACCTTTAAGACCAAGCTACCATAACTGATTGGGTGAGGCATCATCAGGACCAAGCCTTGTGAGATACATATATATAGCACATTCTCAGACCCTAGATTTTCATGCTGCCTCTCTCTTTGCGGTCAACTCACATGAATTCTGAGCATGCTTAAGGCAAACAGATAAATATGTATTTCTGTGGCCTCTTTAAAGTTGTTTCCTTGAGCAAATTTGCTCCCACTGTCTTTGAGAATAAGCCCTAATGTGTTTTTACTGTTTCTTTGTTACTTTAAATGTTAGCTCATTCACACAAATGGAAGAGAGTGAAATGGATTCATCAATGACCCTTAGCTTTGTGGGAAATGTGCCATGTGTTCAGGGAGCAATAAAAAATAACCAACCCAGACAAGTTTGAGGCAGCAGAAGGCACTCACTCTCTGGAAGAACTGAAGCAGCCCAGTGTTTTTGAGGTTGGCATTGCTGATGTTTGTTATATAACATTGCTTGTTTTAAAAATCGTTCTGTTTTTCTTCCCAAGTCCAATTTGTCAGTAAAGATGCTGAAAGGATTAAGAATTTGCATTAATCTAGACAGTTTGGGAAGTTATTTCATGTACCCTCTTTTGTTGGATGAATTTACAGAGGTTACAAATGTGCACCCGCCCATCTCCAGAATCAGGGCCTTTAAATTGTCCTGAGAGTTGAAATTTTATCATGCCATTACTTCCCCTAGATTTGGGTGCCACAAATTCCCTTAGGAAATCCGATAACTTCCTTTGGTTTCAACTCATGCTAAAAATAGTAAGTATATGAAGAGGAATCTGTGAAAGAAAAGAGCCACATGCTAACCTGACAAGCTCAGGGAAGGCCTGCGTGGCAGTCTTGCAAACTCAGAGACCTAAAATAACCACAAAAAATATGGTTTGAAAATTAAATATCTAACTACAAACAAGTTATAGTGGGTAGTCAAGTCCCAGACATTTGACCTGACAAAGATCAACTGAGCCCATCTGCCTTCCTGCATCTAAGATAATGTATCTGTGTGATGTCTGGATGACTTTTACCTTCCTTTTTACCCTGGACCCCTCAGGACACAACAAATGGCCTGGAGACATTCCCTCATTATTATCAAGTTAATTGTCAACTGTTAATTATGTTAGAGTATCCTGTATCCATCTCTGTAAAAGAAGCTCATGTCCATCATTTCACTTTTTACCCTATCCCAGAAGTTTCCCCGCTTCGCTGCTCTGTCCCTCCTCCCTAATCTATCACCAATGAATTTCATGTAACTCACCTACATCCCTTTCCTTTGATTTCAATGTATAAATATGGAAAAGTAACCCACCATTCTCCGGAACATTATCTCAATCCCTTGAGGTTCTGCTTCCCGGAATATGTCGACAGTTTGGCTCAAATAAACTCACAAAAATTCTTTACAGGTTTCAATGGTTTTTAAAAAAAACAAATCTTATGAAGGGCTTTCTTTTTGCACATGCTAAACTAAGCCAACTTCACATTTATTCTCACAACCCCCCTAGGGAGGCCCCAAGGCCCCACAGTATTACTCTCCTATCTATGTGGGAAAACTGAGCATCATTGAATTTTTCAACCTGTCTGCTGTCTCCCAGCCTGTACAGTTATGATGTCAGTGCTCTTAGCTCCACACTCACCCTTCTCCACCCAGCTTTGTGAACTGGGCACTCCACAAACCTCTTTCTCCTTTGCCTGCAAACAGGCGGTCCTGGTGGAAGGTGGCAAGGTTGGAAGAGGAAGGGATTTGTGTCCGTTTTCTAGGACTATCCTAACAAAGGACCACAGACTGGGAGACTTAACACAACAGAATGTAGTCTCTCAGAGCCTAGAACTCTGAAATCCAGGTGTGGGCAATACTGGTTCCTTCTGTAACTTCTAAGAGACTCTGCCCCATGCCTCTCTTTAGTTTCTGGCAAACCTTGATGTTTTCTGGCTTGTAGATGCACCACCCCAATCACACACATTGTCACGTGCCCTTTTCCTTTTGTGTGTCTCTTTTCACCTGGTGTTCTCTTTTGAATAGCTTTGTGTCTCTCCTCCCCTTCTTATAAAGATGACAATCACATCGGATTAAGGACCACATACCAGTATGACCTCATCTAATCTTACATTTTAATTACATCTCCAAACAAAAACAAAAACAAAAACAAAAAGACCCACCACTTTCCAAATAAGGCCATGGTCATAAGTAGCAAAGGTTAGGATTTCAATAAATCTTTTTGGGAGGATACAAATCAACCCACCACAGAACTATTCTCTTCTTTGCTTTTGTGTTCCTGGGAGATCCACTCCTCAGGCAAGTGATGGTTCCTGCAGAGTTCACACAGGGGCTGTGGCTCTCAGGGTCCAAAGCACTCTAGTGACTTTCTTCTCTCAGGGGTAGGCGTTGTTCTGCCACCCACCACTCCTTCGACCCCGAGGTCTGACTCAGCCCTGCAGGGCACCCCTCCAAGTTTCCCAATCCCTTCCTTGTTCATACTGGTAACTATCACCTACAGTTGCTGCTCCTGTTAAACCTCAAAATCCACTTTTACTCTTCCCTGTAGTTCATCACTTTTTACTTAGCCAACAGTTCTCTCTATTAAATGATCTGTTAAAGTCTCCACCTTCTGACTGGCCTGACTCCTGGGTGGTAAGAAAACTCACGCTGAAGGTGTGGTGTTGTGCTTAAGGATCTGTGCTCCCTCTTAGGAGAAAACACTGGGACTTAGAACCAATCCTCAAATTCCTACTGAAATTGTGAAATGACATGAATGAAAGTCACCCATGCAAGCTAGTTTTTTTTTATAATATATTTTATTGATATTTTACAGAGAGGAAGGAGAGAGATAGAGAGCTAGAAACATCGATGAGAGAGAAACATCTACTACCTGCCTCTTGCACAGCCCCTACAGGGGATGTGCCCACAACCAATGTACATGCCCTTGACCGGAATCGAATCTGGGACCTTTCAGTCCACAGACTGACGCTCTAACACTGAGCCAAACCGGTCTCGGCCCAAGCTAGTTTTGAAGGCAGGGAAAAGGCAAATAAATCGTAGAACTTTCTTTAAAATCAGGTCTAGTCTCTAAATATCTACAGGTAATGAACAGCACTGCAGTTATCCCACTTCCTTCCATTTATCACCAGACACCCACTGTGTGCAGGTGCCCCCTTTTCATCTCCATCTGGCAACACGATGACATTGCCCTGGCTTACCTCTTTAGATGTCAGCTGTGACCTTGAGTTCCTTTGCCCAATAAAATGGGAAAGGAAGTAGTTTGTGTTATTTTCAAGTAGAATTTTAAGAGCCGCTATATGACCATGATGTAGCTTTTTCCCTGCCCTGTCAACCATGGAAGCATAAATCAAAACAGAACTTCCACCCGCCTGTGTGCAGACTGACTACTACGAACAGAGCACCCAGCCACCCGAGCTGCACATGTAGCTTGAGTGAGAAATGAATGGCTGTTGGGCCATTTGTTCCTGCAGCTCCCAGAGCCTGTCCTGATTAGTACACATAGACTCGCATGTCCAGGGGCACTCTCTCAGGCTCATGCATTTTTTATAGCTTGTTCACTTGTCTCTTGCGATGCTGTGCTTTGCTGGTGCTCCTTCACCCTCATTGGCTTCTCCTTGTTTGCAACTTGGCTGGATCCTTCTGCTGTTCTATTCTGTAAATGCTACAGTGCAGCAGGATTCAATCTTCACTCCTCCTTTCTTTTCTATCTATACTCTCTCTCTCTTCCTAGAAAATCTCATTCAGGCTCAAGGAATAAATTTATATCTGCCCAGAAATCATTCTAATTGCCAAACACATATAATAAACTCCCTACTAGTCATATCTCCCTGTTGCTGTCTCATTGGCAGCTTTGCATTTTAGGTACCTAACAGAAATTCTGGTTCTGATCCACACCTACAAAATCTTCTCTGTTCATACAACCATACCAGCATTCATCCAGTGGCTCAAACCCCAAACCTAGAAGTCATTCGTGATTCCACTCTTTCTAACCACTTCTTACAGGTCCTCATCCAATCCACCAGGAAGTCCTATTGAAGTCAATTCAAATATATTTACCAAATCTGATCACTTATCACCACTTTTCCCCATGCTCCTGTTCCAATGAATTTATCTGACACTAAGTGAACTGCCATAACCTTTTAGTTTTTTTGTTTTCACTCTGAGACCACCCATGCTCATTTTACAGACAGTAGCTCTAGAGTTCTTTTAAAAATATAAATTACATCATATTTCTCTCTAGTTCAAAACCTCGATGGCTTTCAGCTAACTTAGAAAAAAAATAGAATTTCTATATAAAGAGTAAATTATAACCTCATATTTATTCTTTTAGAAGATATATCTGAAGTTCAAAACTATAGGTCTTCTTTCAGTTTTTAATAAAAAAGAAACTTAAAAGAATGGAAGACTGCTGATGAGGGTGTTTGAAAAGTTAAACTGCCCAACTAGCATTACAATAATACTTATTGTAGTTTGCATGCATATATAAATCTCACAAAGTCAAGTGAAATTTCTGCTTATTCTTTTGTCTACATAGGCGAGTTTCCATTTGTCTATTTTCTATGGAGGTCAAAGAGGTTTCCTGTAAACTTGAAGAGTCTCTTAAAATTTCCAGGACTGTTGACATGTATCCTTGAGACTAAAAATATCTATTATAAGTTATCATATGTAAGATTGTTCTGTTTTTAAAAACACTCACATTTGTTCAACTAAGTTGTTAACTAAGTTTGTCATGGGAAATTGAATTTTACCCTTGTGACAATTATTTTGCTCTGACCTCCCTCATCTAGCTGGAATGAAACTAAAAAATGTAAAAGACCTATAAAGATTCTCTTAAACCTAAGAATAAATCTAAGATGCTTTTCTTTTTTTTGTAATAATTTATAAGTAACTAGAGGCCCAGTGCATGGATTCGTGCACTGATGGAGTCCCTCAGCCTGGCCTGCACCCTCTCGCAATCTGGGACTGCTTGGGGGATGTCGGACTGCTGGTTTCATGATCCCTGGCAGTCCAACATCCCCTGAGGGATGTAGTAGTGCTTGAAGCGGCAGGCAGCCAGGGAGGAGCCTGAGCCCAGGCCGGGTGCCACTCCCACTCATCCTGGGCAGGTGGGTCCTGCTCCACCTACTGTTGCTGCTGCTCGATAAGCTCATTGAGTGGCGCTTTCGCTGTGGGAGCGCACTGACCACCAGGAGGCAGCACCTGCATTAAGCGTCTGCCCCCTGATGGTCAGTGTGCATCATAGTGACCAGTTCAATGGACGACTGGTCACTTAGGGTTTCATATATATAGATAATAAATCACTTTGAAGTCAATTAGCATGAAAACACAAAGTAGACTCTCAGTCTTTCACAGAACTTCTTACCTTGGTTTACAAGGCCTTATGCGACTGGATTTTCATCTGCCTTTCTGCATTCTTTCCCTATAATTCTTTTCTTCATTCACGTTTCCAGGCACTGTGTCCTTGCAGCTGTTTCTGGAACACAACAAGTTCATTTCAAACTTAGGGCTGTAGGCTTCTTGATTATTTGCCTTACCTTCCCATGACCCCAATTATTCAACATTCAATTTTGGTTCAAATGCCACCTCCTCCAAGAAGTCTTCCCACATCACTCAATTTAGCCTCCTCTCAGGCCCATTAAATTACTCTCTCATAACTTTGTTTCTTTACTTCCTTTTATTTATGATATGAAACTTACTTTTTACTTGTCTTTCTTCTTCCATTAGACTGCAGTTCCATAAGAACAAGAACCTTGTTTGTCTTATTTTCTCCTGGAAACTTGAAATCTGTCTAGTCTACAATTGTGAAATAAAGGAATAAACTCATTTTATAACTTCAAAAGCATTTCAGTGGAAAGTAATAGCACAGCATTAGTCTACATATTTAGGTGAATTAGGGTCAAGGATAATCTATAAAAAGAAAACTGCCTGATTTAGACAATATTAGCACACATTTTGGGGGCCACAGCTGTAAGTAGGTTTAGTCAACGTGTTTTATATCAAAGACCATTTGAAAAATGTGTATATTGAACCATCTATAAATTAGCAAGAACTTGGCCCACAGTTCCAAATTGGCTGGTGAATCTTGCTGCTGGACAATTGTGAAAATTAGGCTGAGCTGGTACAATGCATAAGTGCAGGTTATTGAAATAATTAGGATTCCATAAGACATTCCAGCTAAGAAACTTCTTTGCATGTTTGTCTGCAGATCAATAATGTGCCTGAATAAAAACTAATAGAGGCAGAAAGTTGTGGTCTCACTTCTTGGCTTTTATTGGGTTGGTCAGCAGCTCTAACTCAGGGTGCAGCCAAGGACTTAATTCCTTCAAATGGACCAGGTCTGAGTTAAGAATATATAAGCCCAGGCTGCTGTCAGACCCTTGCAGAGAACCAATTCCAGCATGTAATAATTACAACAGTTTTACCAAAAGGTTGGTGAAGCTTAGGGAGCTCAACAGGGTTGAGTCACATGTATAGTTTGCCTGTTAGAAATGGCTACAAAGCATCTCCCCCAAACCTGAATGGGATTGTTAACTGCCAGACAGCTCAGGGCATTTTATTGCCTCCTGTTGGCCAACCACCTGAATAGCTGTAGGCTATTCCCCAAACTGATAATGTTTCTGTACCCTTTGATACCTTACCCTTTAAAGTGTATATTTCCACCTTGCCTTGGGACAAATTGTGTTTAATAAAAGCACAGGTTCTTGGTCAAGAAGAAGAGTCTTCTAACTCCTTCAGCTGGAAGCTCCTCTGACCCCCAATGCCTTTCAAAACTATCTTTCATCCACGGACTCCTGTCCACAGACTCCTTCTTAATCATCTCCGCACAGCCCTCTCTCCAGAATGCTGAACCTTTGTAAGGCTGGGAAAAAGAATCCTGGCAGACCCTCAGATCTGAATGTATCAGTTAAACTTTAAGAGACCAGTTGTAGAGAAAATGGGGATAATCCTTCAATATGAGTTAAAATTTATATTGTTTGTTATTATGAGTAGAGATTCAAAGACAGTTTCATGGAACAGTAAAAACAAACAAAATGACTTCTTTGACTTCTATTTTAGATAACAGTGAAGACGGTCTGATCTATGACAGCTTGGTGGGGTGCATCTGACAAATGTTTTGGCCTTGTGCTTTGGTTATTACAATGTCAAAATTTAAAATGGTTTTTAGTCCATGCATTTTCTATTTCTTATGCCAATTTTTTTTAAAAATCATTTTTGCCAGAAATTTATTTTTTTAATCCTCACTTAAGGATATGTTTATTGATTTTAGAGAGAGAGGAAGTGGGGGAGAGAGAGAGAGAGAGGAGAAAAGAGAGAGAGAGAGAGAGAGAGAGAGAGAGAGAGAGAGAGAGAGAGACATGGATGTGTGAAAGAAACATCCTACTGTATGCACCCCGATTGGGGAGCAAACCCTCAACCTACGTATATGCTCTTAGAAATCGAACCTGAAATCTTTTTGGTATGTGGGACAATGTTCCAACCAACTGAGCCATCTGGCCAGGGCTAGAAATTTATTTTTTTATCTAGGTTTTCAAGGTTGTGGTGACTTAGTTGTGATATATATATATATATATATATATATATATATATATGTAAAATACTCTATATATAGGAGTGGACAAAAGCAAATCTACAGCTGTTCATATGTAAAACAATACAAGAATAAACTGTTTTGTCCACACCCTGTATGTGTGTTTATATATCATGTATGTGCTATATATTAACATGTAATATCTAATGTATGCACTTTGAGTGTTTGTTATATTTTAGTCTTTTCTCTTTTGAGTCACCTTTTGCATCATCATATAGCCTATCAGACTCATCATTCTTCTAGTATCTTCCTGACTGACCTGAATGTGCAAACAAATTGACAGCCTGTGCTCAGTGGTGCATCTCTTCCAGGAATATTTTCGTTTGCTTTTTAAAGAATTTTGCAAACTGTTCTATATTTTTTAGCCGTTGAATAAACTGAAAATACCAAGAGAGGTATCTTGGATGAAGCAGCAGCTGCGGAGTGCTGGGTGCAGGGCTTGCTGTCATGTAGATAGCTCTTTCCATTCTCCTATTTGAATGTGACTTTAATTAAAAAAAAAAACACCCACACATTTCTACATTTTACCATGAAAGCATATACAAATGGATTAAATGGTTTCATATTTAAAGCAAAATATAGTAGAACATTAAGTACTTAATTTCCATGCTTTCATCCAAATATTGTAAAAATTGGATTAACCTGTTTATCAGTTAATTGTTCAAGTATATTATTGGAAAACTTTAAAAGGTGTTGTTTGAGTTTGTTTTTTTGTTTGTTTGTTTGTTTTTAATATATTTTATTGATATTTTACAGAGAGGAAGGGAGAGAGATAGAGAGCTAGAAACGTCGATGAGAGAGAAACATCGACCAGCCGCCTCCTGCACACCCCTCACCGGGGATGTGCCCACAACCAGTATACATGCCCTTGACCGGAATCGAACCCGGGGCCTTTCAGTCCGTAGACGGACGCTCTACCACTGAGCCAAACCGGTTTCAGCTGTTTGTTTTTTTAATGGAGCAAGTATTGTTTTCTTTTAAAAATATATATATATATATATATTTTTTTGATTTTTTACAGAGAGGAAGGGAGACAGAGTTAGAAACATCGATGAGAGAGAGTCATCGATCAGCTGCCTCCTGCTCGTCCTCCACTGGAGATGTGCCCGCAACCAAGTACATGCCCTTGACCGGAATTGAACCCGGGACCCCTCAGTCCGTGGCCAACATTCTATCCACCGAGCCAAACCGGTTTCGGCAAGTATTGTTTTCTTAAGCTGCCTCTCTTTTACCTTTTGGAAACAATTTTAAATACGCTTTAGCACAAACTTTCATTAGTTTTTGCCCTTTTATACTAGTTTGTTTTTTAATGTAATTCTGAAACTCACCTGATTGACTCCATTAAACACTTGAAGTTGTGGAATTTTGCTAATTTCACTTGTGCATATGTTGCATAAGGTAACAAAAATCCACCTATTGTTGATAAAAACAATAACTGTTCCAAAAAATAACAACACGTGCTCTACTTCCCTAAGAGACCATGTACCTATAATATAATTCTAATCCTAGGGATATGCACACTTTCATTTTAAAACAACAAAATGGCACAGGCTGAATCTGTACTGACCGCAGAGCAACTCTTACTATTGTGGTGGTTATTGGTGTTATTTTTTCGGAGAGTGGAATGGGGACATTGCCTCCTAATATGAGAGAATATTCTTAATCAAGAAACACCTTTGTATAAGGTAAAATTTTTTTATTAATTTGATTCAAATGATGTCATGTAATATGCTGGTCTTGAGGGCCTGCTTACATTTAATTTAAGATGTTGTTTAATTTGGAACTTAATATCTGTTAATAATACTTAAGATATAAAGCTATTTCTTTAAAAATATGTTTTTATGTATTTCAGAGAGAGAAAGGAAAAGGAAGAGAGAGAGAGAGAGAGAGAGAGAGAGAGAGAGAGAGAGAGAAAGAGAGATAGAGAAACATCAATGATGAGTATCATTGATCAATTGCCTTTTGCATGCCCCCTAATGGAGATCAAGCCCGAAACCCGGGCATGTGTCCTGATGGGGAATCAAATCATTACCTCCTGGTTCATGGGTCAACATTCAACAACTGAGCCACATTGGCCAGGCTAAAGCTATTTTTAAGATAAAAACAACCATTCATTTGGAATTCTCAATGAAAGAGAACTCTATCTTAATGCAAAAAAAAAAAGTCTCTATTTTTTTCCTCTTGATTTATTTTTCAGTATATTCAATGAATAGAGAAAATAAAATAATTTGTTAAAAATTTTAAAAAAAGCAATACATTTCTAATTTTAAATTTGCAAGGTCTGTAAGCTTTAGGATTGCCTGGCAGTTCATTTTGCTTTCATGTTGATTATGATGAAGCTAGGGGCCCAGTGCATGAAAATTTTCTGTGCAAGGGGGGAACGGGGGGGGGAGGGGCGGGGAGGTGTCCCTCAGCCCTACCTGCACTGTCTCCAATCTGGGAGCCCTCAGGGGATGTCCTACTGATGGCTTAAGCCTACTCCCCATGGTTCTCTGCTCTCTGTGGACCTGCCTGCTTGATGCCACCACAGGCCCTGCTGTCTGCTTGCTCACTGCAGGGGACTGCTTGCCCCTTGCTGCCATGGCCAGGGGCAATTAGGGCCCTGCTATCTACTCACTCGTTGTGGGGGACATTCCTGCCCCACCCTGGGCCGCTTGCCATACAGCTGGCTCAGAGCACCTGGGTCCCTGGGATGTTCCTGCCCTGCCCTGCCCCCAACCGCTCCGGCACCTGCATGCATAGGCCTGGAGTGGCTGGGAGCATTCTGGGACCTTCGCCCCTCCAGGCCTACAGGCAAGAATGGCCTGGCTCCCGAGGATGCCTGTCCCTGGGACACAGACCACTTGGCACTGGTGTGGGCATAAGTATCTGCCATGCCCTAAGCCGCTTGGTGCCCGTGTATGCAAATCAACCCACCATTTTTGTCAGGTTAATTTTCATACTCAATTCTCATTGGCTGGTGGGTGTTGTGAAAAATTTGCATCTTTCTCTTTTGTTAGTGTAGGTAGCTGGCATTTCTGAAATACTTTGTTTTATTTATTTCACTCCCCACCTTCTCCAGTTAATAATTTAGAATTAACATGAAACATTTCATAACATTATTTAATAAGAATAATAATACTTAAAATTCATATAGAGTGATCACCATATTTTAGGAACCATGCTAAGCACTTGTACATATTCACTCTTTTAATACTCGTGACAATCCTATGAGGTAAATATTATTATCTTCATTCCCACTTCATAGATAAGAAAATTGAGTTGTGCACACAAAGACATTCAGTTCCTTACCCAGGGTGATAGCTGTTAATTGGCAGAGTTGGGGCTCAAACCTAGGCTCTTCAGGTCTAGAGTTCACTTATTTAATTATAATTCTACTTTTTTATGGTTGAGTATAATATGGTTTGTAGTTTATCTTTATCTTTTTTTTTTAATCCTCACTCAAGGGTATGATTTTTTTTATTGATTTTTGAAAGAGACAGAGACATCCAGGTGAGAGACAAACATCAGTCAGTTGCCTCCCATATGTACCCCACCTGGGGATCAAACCCAAAACCTTTTGGTGTATGGGACAATGCTCCAATTACCTGAGCCACCCGGCCAGAGCTATTTTGTGTCTTTATAGAGCTGGAGGTTAAAACTTGCTCTACACAATACCAAAACAACTGGTAAGTTAATATTTTTGATTTTTTAAAATCCTAGAAATCTGGGGTTTTCTGAGTAGTTCCCTCACCAGCTCACCCATTTTGGTCTGAATCTCATATAGAGATTCAAATAGTAAATATCACAAGCTTGGCAGTGAAAATACACAGTACAACACTTTAAAATAAAATAATTCTGGCCAAACAGCAAGTAGACCTGTTATTGCTTAGTATTGTCTTGACCACAAAGAATTTCATAAACTCTGAAGAAAAAAAGAAAAGAAAAATATTAGCTGTGGATGAAAATGTTTCCCTTTACCAGCAGATGTCACTGTTGCCCCTTAGCTCTGACCATTTAGTATCTACAGGAGATGAAGATGGAGAGCAAGAGAAGTATTTTACTAAAATCTCTGTAAGTCAGTGGGTACAAACACTATTGCTTTGGTATGAAGAAAAATAATTATTCAAAATAGGGAGGTATCTGTCACCCCACTTCTACAGAGAACAGTGAATTTCAGACAACCTGGTGCCCCCCTGACCGCTCAGAGGCAGCAGCCCCGGAGGGAGGCTGAGGACTGTGGTGAAAGGTCAGCACAGAGCTATTTTCATTCCTGGAAGCCAACAAGACTCAAGAAGAGCACAAATGCTAGGGGACAAAGAAGAGCAACAGGGCAGTGATGAACAGAGCTTGTTTCAGAGCACAGGCAAGGAACTCTCTCGTAAGGCCTAGAAACAATCAGAAGAGATTTTGCAGAGACCAAAGGTCTTGTTTTGGCAGGTGGGACAGAAAGCAGTGGCAATGAGGCTCACACAAAGGCACCCTGAGCACTTCTGCTGGCTCTGGGAATGCAGAGGTAACCAGACAGGGCTCACCCTGAAGGCAGCGGGAATGCATAAACAAACTGGCAAGCCAAGAAAATAATGGCCATGACCTTTGTACAATTTTCTCTGTGAATGATATCCTACTACTCTGAAAAATTGCCCTGATTCTCACCATGAGTAACATTAGAATAAAATCATTAATTATATGAATGAGTCCATAATTAAGTAATAGGATAACTATCTTACATAACAATACACAAACATGTAAATTGACTGTATCTCCACTACGCCCATAGCCAATCAGAGTGAGTATGCAAGTTAATCCAACAAAGATGGTGGGTTAATTTGCATATGCAGGCATGGAGCCTATAAGAGGGTCAGGATGCCTGCTATGAGGGGGAGAGAGAGCTGCAGAGGGAGCTCCAGGAGTGGTGCTCCAAACAGAAGCGAAGATGTGCTGGCTCCTAGGTGGGCCAGATGCAGGGACATGCCAGCTCCTGGGCAGCTGGGAGTGAAGCCATCTGAAGGAAGGCCTATTCTTACATGAATATTGTGCAACGGGCCTCTAGTTAAATCATAATTGTCAATAGATATTATCATTTTTTAAAACCCAAAATGTCTCTTATTATTTTGGGTTTTAAAAATATCAGCTCCTGGCCGAAATCGGTTTGGCTCAGTGGATAGAGCATCAGCCTGCAGACTGAAAGGTCCCAGGTTTGATTCTGGTCAAGGGCATGAACATTGGTTGTGGGCACATCCCCAGTAGGGGGTGTGCAAAAGGCAGCTGATCGATGATTCTCTCTCATCGATGTTTCTAACTCTCTATCCCTCTCTCTTCCTTTCTGTAACAAATCAATAAAATATATATTTTTTAAAAATATCTGCTCCTCAAAAATGTTTACTTATATTCTGGTAAATTCTGCTAGGGTAGTTAGGAAATATATTCTACTTAAATTTTAAAGGTGTTGTTTTAGGGTTCATTATGGGAAACTTTTCTAAGATTAACCAATATGCTTTTCTAAGTTGGACCTGTAATTTCAGAAGCTCATTTGACAGAAATAACGTGCTGTCAGTGTTTACTTCAGAATGTGTGTGTGTGTGTGTGTGTGTGTGTGTGTGTGCGCACTATGTTTTGATGAAATTGGTTGGTAATAAGAAGAGAGCTGGAGGGTGACCTTCAATGTTATGAAGGAAGCACAGGTGTCCCTTTTGACTTAAATTGATATTCAAACTTGTATCTCCTGAGAAACACTAATGCCTAGATCACGAATAGTTTGAAACTAAATGATGGCGCCTACTTTGTGGAATAATTACCTAGAAAAATAAAAAATTTACTGCTATTGTCCCGCCTTGGTTTTTAGGCCAGATCTTTCTCCTGAGCAGCCAACCCATACTTTCCAACAGCCCAAGGAATGTCTCCAGGCATCCTGAACACATGGGTTTACCAGATGTATCAAGTAAAAATACAGAATGGCAGCTAAAATTGAATTTCAGATCAACTAAGGTTACTATTCCTTTTTTGTATGTTGGATTCAATTTGCTAATATTCTTTGAAGATTTTAGCTTGTATGTTCTTGAGGGATATTGGACTATAATTTTTCTTTTCCTGTAAAAAATCTTTTTTTTTAACTTTAGGTTTTGATATGGGGGGACTAGAAGCCTCATAAAATGAGTTAGAAAGTGGTCCTTCCTCTTCTGTTTTCTGAAAGAGTTTGTGTAAGGTTGGCATAATTTCATATTATGTTTAATAGGAATGTTTGATAGAACCAGTGAAATTATCTGGACTTGAAGTTTTTCTCTGTGGAAAAGTTGTCTTTTATGCAAATTCTATCTTTTTGTTGATGCACGTCTCAAGGACTGTTATTCCTACTGGACTACCTTGGCATGACCTTGCCTACCTCTCCAACGCCATGTGGCCACTCTCCCCTGAGACACTCACCTGGAACCACCCTGGCTTCAGACAGAAGGCCTTTGTGCACGGGGTAGTGCCCTGCTGCCTGGCTCTTTTATCTCACTTATCTTATCCTGGGATCTTCACCCTTAGGCACTATTTCACTGGGGTGTTTTGCTCATGTGCACACACATAAACATGCATAGTGTTTTTAATTGAATTGAGCAAAGCTATATAGCCCAGCTTTCCTTTGTTGTTGTTTTTATTTTTAAATTTAATAAGTTGCCAAGGCTTGTTGTTTGCTTCCTTATCAGTTCTGCAAAAATGATTTGAAACCTCAATCCCACTTGCTGAAGGCTCAATCACAAAACTAGACTTGTCTGCCGCCTAGTGGTAGGCTCTGTGATGATCGCAGAAGTCAAATAGTTGAAAACGGGCTTTTTGAAAACAGGCTTTTTGCTGGAGCTGTTGGATCCAGCAGATGTGAAGCTCCTGTCATTTCACCACCAAGCCAGGACCCTCGATCCATGTCTAATATTCACTCTCCATAAATACCTTCACTTTTCTCTTCTTCAATGTGTGATTTTCCTAAGTATTTGTTTTTACTAAGAATTTATTACCTTCATGGAGGAAAAAAAAGGAATATGTTTTTAAAAATAACTTTTACAACATCTTTGCTCATAGAGAAGCGGTAAGACTGGATGTAATAGTATGTGTCATAAGACAGAGGAAAAAAATGCAAACACTAAATGATTTCTTGTGAAAATTGGAAATATGATTAAAGGATCATATTTATGGTCCGATTATTCTCTTTGGACCAGGTACCAACCCACATTCTAATATACCATATTTGATCTAGTGGAGGTTTAAAATGGGGAGTATAAATTAGGCAGAGGGTTCCCTGTTCTTTAGATCAGTGCATCATGGTAGTTTTAATTCTTGGCCCATTTTGATAAATATGATAATCTCAGCATCTTCGCTCCCTGATAGAGATTCCTAGCTGCCATCCAGGAAGAGTTTCTCTTTGAGCTTTATCACCCATAGTTTTATGACAGAATCATGATTTCCTTTTTCTTCTTTAAATACAAAATTGTATTAAGTATTGCCTTCCCTATTCCTGACCCTTCCAACTCCCCACACAACTCAAGGCATGTCGCTCATATTGCTTTAAGATTCCAGTTTCATTAGCTACAGATAGCTCTGCCCTTGCTGATCCCAGAAGGTACCAAAATAACCTGCACATTCTTAGGTATCATGAATGAAATGCATGTCAACATTGCTGATGTTTCTCTCAAAGAATAATGGTTCGTGCTACATTCATTTTTATTTAGTGTGTTGGTTGCTGAGCATGGTAGATATGTGACTACAGACTTTATGATTTGTCTGCCAGATGGTCCCTGATACCCACGTTGTTTTCATCATTACCCTGGCAATGGTATGAAGCTCAGGGAGGATAAAGACTGAGACTGAGGGTTCCCTGATTTGCACAGAAGCTGGCAAATGTTAAAGAGTTGTAGTCATGCACATGGCTACCCGTAGAGGCATTTTATGTAAGTCAAAGATTCAATTTTTCAGGTGAAAACATGAAATACTCAAAACTTGATTGGTTAAATATTAAGCTTTCAACAAAGGGAAGTAAATTCCTGGGGGAGTTTGAGGGAGAATGAAAAAAAAAATATTTGTGGAGGAGAGGAGAGTTATTTAATGAGTGCCTTTGGGTTTTATATTCCAAACTAGAGGCTCAGTGCACAAAATTTGTGCATGGGGGGGGGTACCTCAGCCCAGCCTGCACTCTCTCCAATCTGGGACCCCTTGAGGGATGTCCAACAGCCCATTTAGGCCCAATCCTACTTAGCAGTTGGACATCTCACAATCCAGGACTGCTGGCTCCTAACTGCTCATCTGCCTGCCTTCCTGAAGCCCCTATCTGCTTCTGCCTGCCAGCCTGATCACCCCCTAATCACTCCCCTGCCAGCCTGTTTGCCCTTAACTGCCCTGCAGGCTATCTTGTGGCAGCCATCTGTGTCCACATGGGAGCAATCATCTTTGACCACATGGGGCAGCCATCTTGTGTGTTGGAGTGATGGTCAATTTGCATATTATTCTATTTTTTTAAAATATTTTATTGATATTTTACAGAGAGGAAGGGAGAGAGCTAGAGAGCTAGAAATGTCGATGAGAGAGAAACATCGACCAGCCGCCTCTTGCACACCCCCTATTGGGGATGTGCCCGCAACCAATGTACATGCCCTTGACTGGAATCGAACCCGGGACCTTTCAGTCCGCAGACCGACGCTCTACCACTGAGCCAAACCGGTTTCGGCAACATATTATTCTTTTATTAGATAGGATTATATAGGATAGAGGCCTCGTGCATGGATGGGGGCCAGCTGGTTTGCCCTGAAGAGTGTTCTTTTATTAGATAGAATTAGATAGGATAGAGGTCTGGTGCACGGGTGGTGGCCAGCTGGTTGGCCGGCTCAGGGTGGGGGTCCCCTTGTGGCATGGGACAGCTTGGATGAGGGGCCTGTGGTGGTTTGCAGGCCAGCCACACCCCCCAGCAACCAAAGCAGAGACCCTGGTATCTGGGATTGATTTATTCTCTATAACTGAAACTTTGTAGCCTTGGCGGAGGTTTGGGCCAGCCAGGGCAGATAGAAAGCTTGGCTTCCTCCATTGCCGGGAAAACCCAAGCCTCTTGCTCTCTCTGTGGCCACAGCCATTGTGGTTGAGTTAATTTGCATATTCACTCCTAATAAGTTGGTCGCTTGTGGGTGTAGCAGAGGTACAGTCAATTTATATATTACTCTTTTGTTAGATAGAATTGCAATCTGGTTAAAGTATGAATTTTGGCCCCATGAAAATTGGAAAAGACACAGAGAAGTGAGGTCATCAACAATAATTATGTCTGTTAGTATGTGGTGTGTGTGCAGTAGTATATGCCAGGTGAGAGTTCCAGTAGAAAGTGAGTGATTTGGATAATAAATTGTATGTTAAGTCAATGAAAAAAATATTTTTTTTTCCAATGGGAAAGTTAGCTCTTTAAGCCTAATGTTACATATTAGAGCCACAAGGTGGGGATACAACATAATCTTTCTTTTTCATTCTGTTGACAAGTAGAATACTAAAAAAAATAACAGGTTTTAAAGCAAGGCTGTTTTTCTTGATGGTAACTTTGATCCTATACCTGGTACAGAAAATGTGCTTGTCAAAGACAACATATATTTTTTTAAATTTCTTGCTTTTAAACATTAATTTGCACAATCTGGCAACCAAAACTTGCTTCCCAGTTTTACTACAGGTCAAGATCGAGTCACTGTGTTTTGATGTATGGGATTAAAGCTTTTATCCTGTCAGCATTCTCGTGTTACCCAACTGAGTCAATGTATCAATAAAGTTGTCCTCCCTTCTTTCCTTCCCTATTATTGCTTGAACTTCTCATCCTTTATATTTGTACTTAATCTAAAAGTTTGCAGAATATTGAATTCAAGCACTTCATAATATGATGTAAAATTTTTAAATTTAGAATATGAATATGCGTGTTATGGCTATGAAATATTTACACACAGATAAAGCTTCAGATAGATATTTAGTTATTTCTATTTTATATATATAAATTTGATACTTAAACAGGGACTCAAGTTTCATGTAAAGTTAAATAAATGATTCTTACTGATAAATTTATTTATATATAGGTATAAAATAAGCTGCATCTTAACATATAAATATATAGTGACATGTAGCTATGAGTGAGTGTGTGTATGTGTGTGCAGACATATGTGTCAATTTTTATCCATATGTTTATAGATAAACTTCTACAGCAAACTTTACATTTATCTATCTAATTGTGTGTTCAGTATCCCCTCCTGAACATCCCATGAGCATCGTGTTTAAAATTTAGCTCATCACACCATCATACCCAAGCTCTTCCTCTATTCTTTGTCTCAGTGAGTGGTCCTACAAGCCATCCAGTTGCCCAGGGATCTTGATACCTTTCTATTCTTCACTCTGATCTTAAAATCAATCACTAACTCTTGTGGCTTGTTCTTCAAATATTTCTCTGCCCACACCTTCTTTTGTCCTTATAGAAACTTCCATAGAATTTACTTCCTCTGGTCCTCTGGTCTCCTTTAAACCCATCCCCAACATGGCCATCGGACTCATTTATCTGAAGTGTCAATTTGATCATGTCTCTATTCCATTAAACCTTTCAGTGCATCCCCCCATTTTACACAGTTAGATAGATAAATGTAAAGTCTGCTGTAGAAGTTCATCTATAAAAATATAGATAAAAATTGACACATATTTCTGCACACAGGCACACTCATAGCTACATGTAATCTATATATTTATATGTTAAGATGCAGTTTATCTTATACCTTTATATAAATAAATTTATATAGAATATAAATTATAAGGCTCTAAATGACAAAGCCAATCAGATATTTTTATTCTTTAGCTTTTGTTTGTTATTGTTTTCCACCAAGAATGCCTTTCATGATAAATTTCACCTTAAAATATATTCATCTTTAAAATATATATTAAATGTTAACTAAAAGTAAGAACATATTATAGGTGCATATATATTCATTATATACATATATATGTATATACTAACATATATGTGTGTGTGTATATATGTGTGTGTGTGTGTGTGTATATATATATACTTAGATGTTGAATAACTAAATCTATATTAAAGTAGTACTAAGCAAAACTTCTGCTTGACCCTGGCAATGATTCAGCACAGCTACAGATGGGCATTCATTTGTTTAAATATTCACTGAGTTCTCACTACATGGGATGTATTTGGGAGACATTATTAAATAAAATGGATAAAAATTATTTCGCCTGGTAAAGCTTACATTCTGGAATATGAAACACTTATTTCTTCAAAAATTTCTACTTTTGAATTCTTTAATAGCCAATATATCTTAATAAATTTTATTATATCATGAGGGTAAAGCTTTCAATAATTATTTAAATCTAGAATCGTGTTACTAAACAAGTGAGTAGTAGTGAGGTAAACTTTTCTTGTCTCTTATATTTTCAGAAAATTTCAATTAATTTGCTTCTACTAATTAGTATCGATTCAAATTATAATGTGCTCAATATTCATCAGCTAAGAAATTACTTTATTTATATATTGTATCCTATAGGATGAGATTAAGTAGTATATGATGAAAAACATAAATAATTGAGCTAAAAATGATAGTTTACTTTTCTCTCAGGTCAAAAGGAGTCTAAAGGCACCTCTCTGGGACTGATATGGCAGTGCTGTTGTTTGAAATGTATAAGGTTCTCCTTCCTCCCAACTGGTGGGCAGAATTATGACATTACTAGCATCTGTCACAAAGACATCCCCAAGACATTGAACCACCAATCAGAGCATGCCAAAGTGTCCTGGAGCCCACCCCTTCCTATTCTGCCCTGGGTCCAACCCTCTCCTGTTCCTCCCTTTAAAAAGATCCCCAGATCAGCCACGTGTTGCTGATCCTCCATGTCCAGGTGGCAGCCCGGCTGGGTCCATCTCCCCTCCCAAATCCTTCATTTCTGATTTCTCTGCCTCTGTAAATGAGTTCCGCTCATTACTGGGAAATAAACTTTACTTTAAAATGCCTTGGTGATCAGTTTTCTGCGCCCCAAACCTTACAAAATGTATCTGAGATGGGCATATGTTGGATTAGGAGTTTGAGCCAATTTTTCTTATGGAATAAAAGGGAGAGCTGGGGGGGGGGGGAGAAAAAAGAAGATTGCTTCAAGACTTGGAATTGAGTCTTTCAAGTTTCAGATCAACTACAAACTAGGAATTAGCCTGAACACTTGCACATCATTTTGTCCCAGAGCAATGGATCATAGAAGAATCCTTAATCACCTCCAGTTGGCCTTTGACAATAGTGGCTATTGTTTTGGTGACAATGAGGTCTGAGAACATTTTCTTTTCTTTTAAGACTATTATATGGAAAATAAACAACAACTAAGAATATGGACTCTAGTGTTTTAGCACTGCATTTTATTCAGTGCATATTCTTTCAGTTAGACCGTAATCTCCCTGAAGATAGAAATTGTGCTCTGCACATTTTTATATTTCCACAGTCTTCTAGCACAAGATCCTACATGATCTTGCTCTTGCTCAGCTCTCTGGTTTCATCCTGTCACATTCTTCCTTCTCTTGAGATTCCTGGAGTGAGCCCACACCCTTCAGTGTTAGAGAAACAGGGACTAATTGCTGGGCATCTCCGAACAAAAACAGCTGGGTCCTCACACTACAGTGGAGCTCAGCATTGACAAGCTCCACCCAAATACACAATTTCAATCCAACCACCACAAGAGGAATCCTAAGTGGCTTCATCAGCAGTGGTAACCTAGTGGCTATGGCCAGTGATTGGGCTAGTGGAGACCCTATGGCACTATTATGGAGGTTGGCTCTATGGGGCCATCTATACAATATTTGACTTTTCAGATTAAAGGAAACAAATTGGCCTGAAGGGCCCTTCACCCAGTTCCCTTCTCCTTTTTCAAGCATGGAAAGCAGATGAGATGCTAGCAGTCATCTTTTCTTAATAGGTTGACACAGATGAAGGAAAGTCTGAGATTCTTACAAATGTATGGCCATGGTCAACTCTGAGCCTATATCCACACTTGTTATTATGTGTGAAAAATCCCATTGTTTTTTTTAATATATATTTTATTGATATTTTTTACAGAGAGGAAGGGAGAGAGAGAGCTAGAAACGTCGATGATGAGATCTTTCACACCCCCTACTGGGGATGTGCCCGCAGCCAAGGTACATGCCCTTGACCGGAATCGAACCTGGGACCTTTCAGTCCGCAGACCGACGCTCTACCACTGAGCCAAACCGGTTTCGGCAAATCCCGGTTTTTATATTCTTACTTGTGGATAGTCTGAATGCATTCCTAGGTGGTAATTCAACATATGCCCATCAAGAATGATGGAGGGAAAAGAGAAAATACAAAAGAGGGTATTAAAAATAAATTCTAGAACTGAAGGACAATGGTCTGTAGATTGAAATAGGTCATTAAGAACCCAAAACATGAAGGAAATTAAACCTGAACAAGTTACCCTTCCAGAAGTTTCAGAACACTAGGTGTGCTTTGTAAAAATCTAAAAGCTAACAGAGAAAAAATAAGTCATATACAAAACGTTAGCAATCATTACGGTATTGGACTTCACAACACTGAAAGCTAGAACACAATGAGGCCACGCATTCAAACCTGGAGGAACTGATTTCTACTATAGAATTCCATACTCAGCCAACTTAGAGAAAAGGTGTAAAGGAGAACAAAATTATTTTCCTATCTTCAGTCTCATAATTTTTATTTCTTGTGTACCCTTCTTAGAAAACTCCAAAGGAAGAAGGAATATGTTCCACAAAAATAAGAGAGTGCACTGAGAGAAAAGGCATGGGATCCCAGGAACAGACTTTGATAGAAGAGAGGCAAAAGGAATTCACCAGCATGGTAATGAAAAGTCCTAGACGAGAGCTTCTGAGTGGATCCAAGCAAAACTCCTCTCCCAAACTACGGCAGCAAAACAAAAACTCCAAGACAGATGACTCCAAAAGAAAACCAATGATGTTTAGCCAGCAGAGTTTTACTATTCCTGCGGAGAGTTTTAAGAAAAGTTAGCAGTACAGACCAAGTCAACTCAGCAAATAAGAAATAAAATAAAGGTTTATTAACCACAGGGAAAAAATATATGCATGCACAAAATTATAATAATTGTGCAATGTGGCTCCTAGTGAATAATAATTATCTACATATATAAAAAGCCAGCAACCAGAACACTGGAACGACCAGAACTAACAGTTCCTATGACACCCACTTGCACATCATTTTGTGCAGTGAACCAGCCTGATCAGAGATGGGGTCAGCTGGCCAACCTCCCGTGGCCCCTCCTCCCACTGGCCCTGCTCCCAATTGGCCTCTCCCACCCCAATAAAGGGAGGGGCAACCAGCCAACTTTCCCTTCCGCCCTCCTCGTAGCTTCACCCCATATTTGCCTCCCCACCCCGATTAGTGGTGGGACCGGCTGGCCAACTGCCTGTAGTCCCTTCCCCTAGCCAGCTCCACCTCGATCAGCGCCCCCACTTTGATCAGGGGCAGAGCTGGCTGGCCAATGACCTGCAGCTCCTCCCCCCAGCGGGTCCCCACCCCAATCACCTCCCCACTAATCAGGGATGGGGCCAGGTGGCCACTGCCCACAACCACTCCCCATGGCCGGCTGGCTCCATCAGCCCCCACTACCCCAATCAGCCCCTTCCTCCCAGCCAGCTCTGTCTCCAATTGGTCCCTCCCAATCCAATCATGGACAAGGCTGGTGGCTATTGCCCACAGCCCCTCCCCATGGCTGACTCCACCCCTAGTTAGCTCCCCCACCCCAATTGGGAGTGGGGCCCACCAGCCAATCATCTCAGCCCCTCCCGCCTGCTGGTCCTATCCTGCTTTAGCCCTGATCCTGGTGGGCCTGCTGGCCAACTTCCCAATGTCTCCTCCTCCTGACAGGCCCAGCCTCCATCCGCCCCAATAGGGGCTAGGCCAGCCGTACCCCACCTGTGCACAAATTCATGCTCTGAACCTGTAGTAAGTTATAATTATAGAAACCATGAATATTGACCTAATGAAGAATTATGATATAGGTATTTTGGGGAAATGGAAGAGAGATGTGGTAGAGAAGTAAATTCTCACCTATTAAAGTAAGAATCCATAGATATCTAAACATTTAATAAGAAAAAATAACATTATGATACTGTCATTTAAAAAGAACATGATAAGGTAAATTCCTGAAAAAATGGCTACAGACTTTTAAACAAAGTGTAAAAAAAAAAAAAAAAAGGACAAGGCAGAAAAATCTGTTTCACCTCATCTGAATATTTACCTTTTAAAAAGCATGTGCATGTTTTATTTTGATGCAAATTAACTTAAATCACTTATTTATCAAAAAGTAAATTGAGAAAGCTTTAAAACACATCTTCTCTAGTTGTAGCAAGGAGCTATAAAAACAAAAATGACTGGTTCATTAAGATTTGTTTCCATGATCTAGTTTACTATTTGTTTGTTTCCATGGTTTTTAAGCAAATATTTCTGTACAGCTTAAAAAAGGCCTAAAATCCACTATAAAAACGAGGTGTCTTAAACATGAGAAAGGTGTCCGATAGAAGAATTTAAGCATCATAAAAGAAGAATTTGCTGGAAACCCTAAAGTAACTAGCAATCTGTACAATAACCTTTTATTCAGTTCATGCACTTTCCTTTTTTGAAATACAAAATTATAATCTTTTAATTAAAATGAAACTTTCAATTAAGGACAATCTTCACTCTTTCATAGCTGTTTAATAATTTGACAATAGTAAGTCTGTAAATCTTATGAGACCTCATATGAAATGCAGTTTTTCTGGGGGAAGCTCTTCATAGAAATTTAGGTATGATCTTATGCTAGATCTAATGGTCATACTTTAAAATAAAATTACATTTAAAAAGGAATTGAACATATACTGTATGTGTGCATGTGTGAGGGTAGGTGGGGTGAATATATATATATATGAATAAACAAAATAATTTCTGAAGTTGCTCTTTCAATTTTAATGAGACAAAAGACCTCTAGAAAATTTTCCAGGGATAGAGTACCAAGTAAGTCAGGAATTATCTTGTACAATGATTTTGACCTGAATTAATTTGTATATATTTCCCCTTCCTCCCTCCCCCCTCACCTCATCCTCCCTTTAATCCCCACAAAAAGTCAAAATTAACTCTGTAAAAAGGTGTCTTCAGTATCAAACTGATGGAGATAGCAACTATATTAATTATCTCATCTTTATCCCCTTAATAGAGTCTGAATTGATAATCCTCGTTATATTTCCATAGGTAAAAGCAAATTGTGAGAAGGATTCATCCTGATGATCCAGATCCCCCTAAACAGTTCACTTACAAGCTTTGTGTCTTTACAAGAGGTGCCCTCTCATCTAGAAGTTTCTTCCTAGTCTACCTAGCACATCTTAATCATCTTTAAACTTGCCTTTGGCATCCATTCACCTGCCATCAGATGGTCTTTCTTACCAACGTCCACTTGCCAACTCTCCCTATTAACCAGCATGCCCCTCACTCTGTAACATGCCCTCCACCCACCAAGGGCAGCCCTCTCTGGGTGTTCTTCAGTGCTCCCAAAGGCTTCTCCCATCATCTTGGCTTGTCACTTCAAAACACTTGGACCAGGGGGTGTGTTATTATGATAACACAATTTAATTAAAGCTTACCAAACCAACAAAATGTGCATGGGCAAAGGTTTTGTTTCTCTTAAAACTAATGTGAATGCTCTTTTGAGAAGACTCAGTGAAGTAAAATCTTCAAAATTGCAAACAGAAAAAAGAATATGTGAAAACTAAATAGATAAAATAAGCATAAAATTTTGGGAAAACGATGAAAACTATAGAGGAATAGGGAACTCAGGTGCTTCAAAAGAGTTCTTTTGCATTCTCTGCTCAGTAAATATATTGAAACTGAAAGTCGCCAAAGATTCATTATAAATGTGTTTTACATATGAAGGAAGCCTCGGCCCTGACTGGTTTGGCTCAGTGGATAGAGTGTCGGCCTGCAGACTGAAGGTTCGATTCCAGTCAAGGGCATGTGTCTTGGTTGCAGGCACATCCTCAATAGGGGTGTGTGCAGGAGGCAGCTGATTGATGTCTCTCTCTCTCATCGATATTTCTAACTCTCTATCCTTCTGCCTTCCTCTCTGTAAAAAGTGAATAAAATATATTTAAAAACAAAGAAGGAAACATCAGATTTTGAATCTGTGAGCTTAGACACCCAAAAAGGCTTAGGCTTTTCTCAAAAGATTAATAAAACAGAAAACCAACCAAACAGACAAAAACAACAAAAATCAATGTTTTATTGGGGGGGGGGGAGCTTATGTTTATACGTACTCTCTTAAGTACCCACTTTAACTAAACTCATGATTAACCAACTGTCCTTGATAACACATGATAAAGAAAAGGGGCTTCTATTAGTAAGTATATTCTAATCTGTAGCACCTTTGCTCATTAATAAACTAAACATTTATTCAATATATTCAATGCTTTAAACACTAGGCTAAGTTCTGAGAAGACAGATGTGAAAAGGAAAATGTGCCCTAACCCTCTGTCCTTGTGGGCTTCCAATGGTGCAATGCCATATTATCTTTTAGCATCTTATAGAACTACAAATGTGTGTTTGCATACCTGTCTTCCTTGCTGTTGACAACCAGCTAAAAAGTTTGATATATAATTTCCAATTTTGTATTTTTAGTGCCTTATAAAATATCTGGGATTTAGTAAAAATTAAGTTGGTTGAACTGAATTCATAAATAAAGCTCCACACTTCATTTTACCTAAAAATTCTAATATCTACAAGCTCATAGAGATTAATATTGGGACTTATAATCTGTAGATTTACTTGCTGGACAAACTAATGGCTGGAATTGGAACACAAGTATAGCAATAATTTTTTTCAATGGGAAAAAATGACCGCACTATTGCACAATTACTTGTTAATTGGGGCATTAGTTACCTAGGGAAGTACTTACACAGCATGCACTTACTTTCAGAAATTTTCACTATAGTCAGTCCTCAGCAGGTCTCCGGCACAAAAGTTCAGCAAGGAAATAGCCTCATGTCATGCAAGTGCCTTTTAATGAATTTGTCTGCACAAAAGATGAAAAGATCAGTCAGAGTAGCAATTTATTTCTCATTGAGGGGGATGGGACTTACACTGCAATTCTTCAAATGGTGCTATATCCCCTACCCGCTCCAAATTTAACACTTTCACCCATAGTACAGATTGGAATATATATATATATATATATATATATATATATATATATATATTCCTCAGAATAGCTTACACTTTTACCTATTTTTTTCTGCTAAAAAGGCCTTTTATTGCCACCCAGAAGAAAAATTAATGAAAAGTCATATATGATGCTTTAATCATTATCATTGATAATTTCCATCTGAAAATCTAGATATTCCTTTTTGACTCTATATTAGAATCTGGTCTTTGTTTCCAGGATGTATTGCCTGAATTATTACAGTCGTCAAATCTCCTCAAGTACTACTATATTTGCTCTCATCTGGTTTAAACGTCAGTCTTTGATGTTTCTGTGCTATCTGTGGATGTCAAGATTTCTTTAACAGATGGCGGTGTTTCACACTTTCAATTTCCAATATAACTAGAGCAGTTAACTGGGTAACATGCAGTCTTAATTTGCTGAAAGTACAGCCACTCTATTGTGCTGTGTTTTTTTTCTTGTGAAATTTAAAATACAGAAAACTACAAATAACATATATCAAGTATCCATGAACCTACTGCCCAGTATTAAAAGTTGTTAGTATTTTTGACACATTAGATTCAATGTTTTTTACAAAAGTATCTATATCTATATCTATATCTATATCTATATCTATATCTATATCTATATCTATATCTATATCTATATCTATAAAATCCTAATATGCACATAGACCGAATGGCAGAACAACCGAACTACCGGCCACTATGATGTGTGCTGACCACCAGGGAGCATGCATGAAACATGGTGGGCGTCACCACGACAGGATGGTGGAGCAGGTGAGTGGGGGCACCAGAGTGCCAGTCACTATCATCAGAGTGAGCCTCTGGTGGTTACTGAAAATTCTTTGCTCCCATGTGCTGTGATCCTGCCAGGCACTTGCACTTGCTGTCGGTGCTGGAGCCACTGCATGCACCCACTGCTGGCACCGGATTGGACCACTCAGCACCATCAGTAGGTGTGAGCAGCGGTTGCCAGCCCCAATTGCCCCTGATGGCTTCTTTACCTCCCCCTGCTCCTGAAGGGAGATTGGGACAGCAGTCAGTGCTCATACCCATTGACAGCACCAGCCCCACTCTCACCCACTGCTGGCACCAGCCCCAATAGCTCTGTGCTGTCAGCATGTGCTAGCACCAGTGGCAGGAGCGGGGCTGTTGGCAGACAGGGGACTGGGAGCCATGGCAGGAAGGACCAGGTGGGGGCATGGAAGATGGGCTAAGACCTGCCCTTTGCCCACAACAGCCTCGCAGACCCACAATTCTTTTCAAGGTGCACAAATTTGTGCACTGGGCCCCTAGTATATAATAAAGTATTAGAAATAAAATTGAGGTCTCTTTGCTTTCTATTTCCAGTCTGAATTCTCTTCTTCCCAATGGTACCTTCCCCAAAGGCCCTTTTCATGAATTTAGTAGATATCTTCTAGTTTATAGGGAAAAAATATTACATCACATATTTGCTTTCAGGAGCATAGCATAGAAGAGCATTGATTTTTATTAATTAATGTAAATACAATGGTATTCTTATCTTTCTTTTCTATCCAACATTATACACTTTGAGATTATCCACAGACATTGATATGCATTAAATTCCTTTCAGTAACAATGAATTTGTTATATGGTATTCTGTTAAATCAATATTCCACAATTTATTTACTCACTCTTTTTAAAAAAATTATTTTTTTTGCTGAGAGTATTACAGATATTCCCCATCTGCTCACCCTCTTTTCCCCTCTCCACCTGATTCCCACCCCACCCCAAGCCTTCACCTCACTATTGTCTGTGTCCATGGGCTATGCGAGTATGTATATAAGTTCTTCTGTTAATCTCTTCCCTCTACTACCCCCTTCCCTATAAGATCTGGCAGTCTGTTCCATGTATTAATGTCTTTGGACATGTGCTGTGCCTGAGTTTATTTTGTCCATTAGATTCCATGAATAAGTGAGATCATGTGACATTTGTCTTTCTCTGACTGGCTTATTTCACTTAGCATAATACTCTCCAGGTTCCTCCATGCTGTCTCAAAGGGTAAGAGATAATTCCTTTTTACAGTGGGCATTATATTCTATTGTGTAAATATACCATATATTTTTTATCCAATCATCTACTGATGGGCACTTGGACTGTTTCCAGCTCTTAGCTATTATAAATAACTCTGTTATGAACATATGGGTGTGTATATTCTTTCTGAGTGATGTTTCAGGCTTTCTTAGGATATATTCCCAGAAATAGGATTGCTGGGTCAAATAGCTAGGTCCATACTGTTCTCCACAGTGGCTGCACCAGTCTGCATTTCCACCAGCAGGGTACCAGGGTTCCCTTTTCTCCACATCCTTGCCAGCACTTGCCATTTGTTGATTTATTGATTATAGCCATTCTGACAAGTGTGAGATGGTATCTCACTGGCTTTAATTTGCATCTCTCTGATGATTAGTCTGTTGAACATTTTTTCATATGTCTACTGGCCATCTCTATGTCCTCTTTGGAGAAGTATCTATTACAGTCCATTGCCCAATTTTTAATTGGATTGCTTGTTTCCTTTTGTTGAGTTGTATATATTTTGGAAATGATCCCATTATCAAATGTGTCATTGGTTAATAATGTTCTCCTACACAGTACCCCTCTCCCCTAAATTATTTAGCTGGTTGTGTTTGAAACACAAGATGTTTGAGGATAGTGAGCTCTCAGTTACTCGTCCCTTCAGAACACAGCAAGCACTAATGTCTTCTGGCACTCACATCACTATGGAGTGTTGGAGGCCAGCCTGACAGCTTTCTCTAGAAGATATGATATTGCTGCCTGGATGCCTAGAGAAATCCTTCATCTTTGAAGCTCAACCACTTGACCAGAATATTACCCTCTGTTAAGATTTCTATATTACAGTTTTTTTGGAAAACAGTATGCTCCTGCTTCCATCTGAGCAGTGAACCACAAAAGACCCTATTGAAGCACCTGAGTTCCCTATTTTCCATCATTTTCCATCATTTTCCAAAATTTTACACTTATTTTGTCTAGTTTTCACATTTTTTTTTTACATTTTTGAGGACAGTTTCATCAAGGCTTTTCAAAAGAGCATTCAAATTAGTTTTAAGAGAAACACATCCTTTGCCCATGCACATTTTGTTGGTTTGGTAAGCTTTAATTAGTGTTATCATAATAGCACACCCCCTGATCAAAGTGTTTTGAAGTGACAGATGAGATGATGGGAGAAGCCTTTAGGAGCACTGAGAGGGCTGCCCTTGGTGGGTGGAGGGCATGTTACAGAGTGAGGGGCATGCTGGTTAATATGGAGAGTTGGGAAGTGGATGTGGGTAAGAGAGACCATCTGATGGCAGGTGAATAGATGCCAAGCCGAGTTTAAAATAAGATTAAGATGTGCTAGGTAGACTAGGAAGAAACTCCCAGATGAGAGGGCAACTCTTGCAGTTAGGGGTATCTGGATCATTAGGATGCATCCCTCAAAGGGTTCTTTTAAATAGAATATTGCTTTTACCCGGAGAGATATAACCAGGATTATCAATCCAGACTCTATTATGGTACTACTTAAGATGTGGTCCTTAAACTGACTTTTCATTCACCAATTATTACAGTCCATGGCACGATAAGGAGTCTGGGACAGAGCAAGTCACAACACCTTTTATAGACCACTTGACATTTCATAGCAAGACTGTCTCCACAAAGGGAACTACGCACTGATTAATATTCTGGTGCAAGCTCTTTATCTAATCCCAGATGGAGTAGTACCACTCCAGATCACACGCAGAAGATGAATTTCTGGGTCAGAGTGTGTGACTTCCCCTTTTACTATGTACTACTACTAAACTGCTTTCCATAGAGACTGTCCCAATTTACTCATCCATAGTATCTGAAACTCATTTTTCCACATTCATATCCACTCTTTTGAAAATATTTTAGTTTGCTGAAGCTTTATTCAGATATAATTCACATCCCATTCAATGCACCCATTTAAACTACAGAAGTCAATTGTTTTTAGTATATTCACAGAGCTGTGCATTTATAACCACAATCAATTTTAGAACATTTTGATCACCACCTCTCAAAAAAAAAAACATTCTTAGTTACCATCCCCAACCCTCTAATCCCCCATGCCTTGGCAACCACTGATCTATTTTCTCTCTCTACAGATTTCCTTATTCTGTGCTTTTCATATACACAGAATCATACAATATGTAATATTTTGTGACTGCTTTCTTCCACTCAATATTTTCAAGGTCATCCGTGTTGTAGTGTGTATCATTATTTTGTTCCTTTTGTGGTCAAATATTATTCAGTTAGAAGCAGAACAGGCCTCTTAGTGCCTGCCCATGGGCCATGGGGCACTGAGGCCCAGCACCGATGGCCTGGCCCCACCTTCTGCCTGCACTGGCTTGTCTGGGTGAGCCAACACTGGCACAGAGAACTGGAGGATGTGCTGCTGCTAGGCTGCCAACACTACAGGAAGATACCAAGGGCATAATACACTGCCACCCCACCCACTACCCCCGCCTTCCCAGGGCTGGGCATCCCTTGGAGACCTGGAGATGGGGCAGCTAGTGCTCCTGTATAGAGACCACCAGAAGACTACCCAGGGGCTGGCGGGACTTTGGAAGTACTCAACAAAACTCAACAAAACTCTGACAGCTAGATTTCCAAATGCAAAGGAAGTGGGAGTTCACCTCCTCAATGCCCCTCATGTCTAAGATGTGTCCAATGTACTGGACCATGTGGAAGTGGGGAGGGAGCCTGCGGTGGACACCAATCTCCTGGGCTTGGGGCCCATGACCTGGCAGCGTGGCCAGAAGAATTTCATCTTCAAGGCTAGGAGGCAGGAGCTTCAGTGATGAAAGGTAGACCAGACAGACAGGCAGGAGGTGCACAGGGAAGCACCGGGGGTCACCCTGCTTGAGCCGGAAGTGCTGTTGGCTGCCCTGTGATACAGTGAGGAGCACAGTGGCCTCGCCTCTCCTATTGTCTCCACCCACCTAGCAATGTAGCCTTTGGGAAGTCAGTTGGGGCCCTGCTACACCGTGGGTGGTGCCCTTGAGGCTCTGAGTGCAGGCCTCTGGGAGGCTGCTCCGGTAGGGAGGGGTCACTGCAGCTCCATGTGTCACCGAGGCCACCTGTGGTGGTCTGGCTCCTATGGCAATCTTGCAGCCCCCACATTCCTGCCTGTGCTGGCAGCTCTGGTCCTGGGAGGAGGGTAGGACAGGGTATCCCTAGTGTCTGACTTCTGACCTCAGGCTGTGGTTCAGGGTAGCTATTGGCACCAATGTTGGCTTCTCAGGAGTATGGCTGTGTCTGCACCAAATGGTCTTTTGTGGATAGCCTAGGAACCTGACCCTTAACCACCACAGTGTTATTTCTCTGACAATGTATGCCCCAGCCCCAATAACAGATTGAAGAAGCACTCAATGAAAACAGCTTTATTGACATATAATTTCATATACCACCTATTTAAAGTGCATAATGTAACAATTTTTAAGTATATTCAAAGATATGCAACCATCATCACAGTCAATTTTAGAATATTTTCATCAGCTCAAAAATAAACCCACTACCATTTAGCCATCAACTTCCTCTCCTTCATCTTCTCATCTCTCCCCTAATCCTAAGCAACTACTAATCTACTTTCTGTCTCCATGGAATTCCCTATCCTGGGACTTTTATATGAATGAAATCATAAAATATATGGTATTTTATGACTAGCTTCTTTCACTTGGCATGTTTTCCTATTTGTAACATGCAACTACTTCATTTCTTTTTATGGACAAATCCATTGTATGAAGATATCACATTTTCTTATTTATACATCTATTGACCAACATTTGGATTGCTTTCACCTTTTGACTATTATGAATAATGTTGCTGTAAACATTAGAATACAGAAAAAATATATATTTTTATCTATTCATTACTTGATGTACATTTGGGTTGTTTCTACTTTCTTGGCTATTGTGCATAATGCTGCTATGCATGTTTGTATAAAAGATTTTGTGTGAACATATGTGCTAATTTCTCTTGAGCAGCCATCTAGGAATGGAATTGTAGGGTCTAATGATAAGCCTTCTTTTAACCTTTTGGGAAACTAGCTGTTTGATTTTCAAAGTGTCAACACCATTTTACATTCCCATGAGTAGTTGAGGTATACATGTATAAGTTTTTTTCCGCTCTTTCCACATCCTTACCAGCACTTGTTACTTAACTTTTCTATTATATTCATCCTAAAGGGTATGAAATGGTATTTCACCAAGGTTTTTATTTGTGCTTTTCTAATGACTAATAATACTGAACATTTTTCATGTGTTTATTGGCCATTTGTGTAACTTCTTTGGCTATTTAGATACTTTATCCATTATTTAGTTGGGTTATTCATTGTTTTTTTTTAATTGAGTATGTGAGTTCTTTAAATAATCTAAATGTAAGTCTCTTGTCCAATAAAGCATTTGCAAATTTTCCCTAATCAATTTGTTCTATTTATTATTTTTAGTTATAAATTAGATATAATATATATCAGTATGGCTCAATTAATATATATATAACTTTAATATACAAAAATTGATTATATATATATATATATATATATATATATATATATATATGTGTGTGTGTGTGTGTGTGTGTGTGTGTGTGTGTGTATTTGTATACATTGAGTAGCCAGATTATTATAATCTCTGAATGCATAATAATCTGGCCACTTAGTGTATATCCTATATAATAAAAGGCTAATATGCAAATTGTCCCCTCGAACAGGTGTTTGACCAGCAGGCAGTCCAGCCAACCTCCCGTGTCTCTTCCCCCTGGCCAGGGCTGTCTGGACCTTACCCATGCACAAATTCAACCACTGGGTATATATATGTGGCCAGATTATTATGTGTTCAGAGATCATAATAATCTGGCTACTCAGTGTATATATCACATATGCATGTATATCCTACTAATATAAATATATTGCTGGATTTGATTTTCTAATATTTTCTTAAGGCTCTGTGATATTTTCATGAGGAATATTGGTCTGAAGTTTCTTTTTCTTATCATTTCTTTGGGTATGTGCCATTGTGCCAGTCTCCTAAAGTGGGGTTTTTCTGAAACATCTGTGAAGATTTGATATCATTTCTTCCTTAATTTATTGATAGAATTTGACAGTGAAGCCATTGGCACCTGATATTTTCCTATGGGAGGAATCTATAATATATATAATATTAAAAGCATAGTATGCTAATTAGACCAGATGACCTTCCAGATGAAGCTGGGGCTGCTAGGGAAGCCTGGGTCCTGGGTGCCAGAGGGAAGCCAGTGTGGCAGCCAGGGGAAAGAAGGCCTATTCTTGCATGAATTACAAGCATTGGGCCTCTAGTTTAATCATAAAGTACTTTTGTATTGGATGCTGAGCATAGCGGATTTTGTTGAGTTCTTGATTTTATATTCCCAGAAAGAATGTTGGATTTTGTTTAAGAAGGCACATAAGTTACTTGAGGACTGACCGATGATTTTATGGCTCACTTCTGCATTTTGTTGGGTGATTTTGAAACAGTCTAGTTCCAACGTAGTCCCACTACTAAAGCCAGAGTCCTCTGGTGTCTTTCTGGAATGCTTGGGTGTGCCGCGGCAAGAACTCTCCACTCTGGCTGATTGGGACGGAAGTTCTCCTACTCTGTAAGCTCTGACACTTGTTCACCTTAAAGCCCCGTGGTAGTTTTTGGTCAATTCATGCCTTTTTCTACACATGCAAAATTTCATATTCAGTCTTGGACTCCAGGGGAAGCCTGTGCATAGCTCTGGAGCTTTTATCCCATGCAGCACTTTCGTCTTAATTGCTCTGCCCCCAAATTCCACATGCTCCCTCTTTCCCAAACTCCAGTCACTGCTGCCTCACCTCTGGGAAACTATTGTGCCCACCGGCCTCTAGACACTCCTCCCTGCACTGCTATCCAGAAAGTATCTGTAAAGAAGAAAGCTGAGGTTCACCTCATTTTCTTCCCCAATCTCAGGTCCTGCGGTCCTGCACTGCCTGTTGTTCAATATCTGAACATAGTTGCCTCATTCATTTTGTCTGGTTTTCTAGTTGGTTATGATGAGAAGGTAAAGATGAAAGTAAAACACTCAGATCCTACCATCTATGAACAATCATTAACAGTTGGGCTTGCATAAAAACGGTCACATAAAAACAGTTAGTACTTTAATAATGTAACTGAATATTATAGAAGAAAAATAAACTGAATTAAAATGAGTGAGATCCCTTAATCTTCACATAAATGTATCTTTATTCCATGAGAGACTTCCCAACAAAAGATCCTCTACAATTAAGGAAAGATACTAAATAAAGCATTGAGGGTATGAAGTCATTATGTCTCATTAAATACATAATGTAATTTTAGGCAGTATCAGCTAATTATCCAGCAGGGCTAGATAAGTGCATTAGCAATTTCATTCTTCTTTTTATTATGAAATATTCATATTCTGTAACCATAATTCCCCAAATTATTTGGTGTTTGTTTTACATAGTGATACTTTCAATGCAGTGCAGCGTCTTCATTTCAAAGTTCTTTTGTTTTACTTCATCTCTAGGTTTTTGTTACCAAATAATTTGCTGAAGAGGGTTCACACTGTATTCTGCACGCATGCCTGAGTGTTCTCTTTACTGGACGAAGCGGGGCTGGCTTTGTTAGCATGCTTCTGGTGCTGCTGCACAGGGTCTTTCCCGCCCTGACAAGGAACTTGTGCTTGGTTTAATGTTCTGCTGTCACCGTCTTGAAATTCTTCATATTCTTTTTGATAAAGGCCCCACATTTTCATTTTGCTTTGGGCCCCCCAAATGACATAGCTTGAAGCACATGTTTGGGGATACCGAGCTCTCACTCTTCCCTTCAGGACACAGCAAGCACTAATGCCTTCTGGCATCCACACCACCATGGAGGGTTGGAGGCCAGCCTGACAGCTTCCTCTAGAAGATATGATATTGCTGCCTGGATGCCTAGAGAAATCCTTCATCTTTGAAGCTCAACCACTCACCAGGATATGGCTCTCTGTTAAGCTTTCTGAATTACTGTTTTTTTGGAACACAGTATGATCCTGCTTCCATCTGCAGATTTATTTCAGAGAATGATCCTTATATAACATATTTGTTTTTTTCCTTCCTTCCTTCCTTCCTTCCTTCCTTCCTTCCTTCCTTCCTTCCTTCCTCCCTTCCTTCCTTCCTTCCTTCCTTTATCTCATTCTTTCTTTCTTTTTTTCTTTCTTTTTTAGAAAACAAAGAGGCAGACCTGCTCCTTTGTATGCTCTTTATTAAATTGCTTTCCCCATAGACTTCAAACTCCCCACTACAGCAGTGAAGAGGAGGCTCAGAAACGCTTCCTTCAGGAGCAAGGGGAGTGATCCCTTGAAAAGGCAAACCAAACCAAACCCTGACACCAAATCCCTCTCCAACTAATTGTGGTAAAACTGCTTGGAAAAGCTGTACATTATTCCTGATCCAGCTTTGAAGGGGAGATGGCTTCCTGCTGCTCTAATCTCTTGGCTCAAGAACACCCATCTGTCATTGCAACTCTTCTATCACATGTGCAACCAATTTCTTGCACTAAATCCCGTCCCCCTGTGTTAAAGACTTAAGGTTTTGGTTTCCCTGGTTGGCTCCTGCCTGTAGATATGTGGATGAATATTTTGGTAAGATTCATTAGATTGCTCTTATTAGTTGTGTTGGTTAAATCCTGCATAGCTTCTCTATTTTTGTTGTTGTTGTTGTTGTCTGCCTGGCCTATCAATTACTCAAGTTAAAAAGTTTCCCATTGTATTGGCAGGTTTGTCAATTTCTGCTTGTAGGTTCTATCATTCTTACTAGTATTATTATACTAGAGGCCCAGTGCACAAAATTCATGCAAGGGGCTTGGCCCTTGCCACCTCGGCAGCTAACTCTGCCTCAGCCCCCACCTGCTGTGGTTTCGCCAGACATTGGGTCCAATTAGCATGTTACACTTTTATTATTGTAGAGAATATTCAATGCATACAAGATTAAAATGGTTATATTTTTCGAGTTGGAACTCAAAGTCAGCTTCTGCTGTATGCATTGCCTGAGCCCTTCCTAGTTTAAGTGGCCTAAGGGTTTCAATAGGAGAAAGTGTGGTTTCAGTCTGCACATTTCTTCTCTGTGTGTAATATTTTCTTTTCTCTGGTTTCTATGCCCTTCTGATCTAGTCTGCCTTTTCTGCCAAACATTGTTCCAACTTTCTGGCTTTCTAGTTTCACATTTCCCCTCTCAGCAAGTTGATAGATGTATTATTTTTCCTCTGTGTATGTGTGTTTCTCCCCGCCTCCCCCAACACACACAAATGTTCCAATTTCACTGGAATAAAGTAGCTTTAAAGATTTTTGCTTCCTTCAACTGTTTTTATGGTATTGAAATAATCTGTTTAAAAGCATTGGTTGCTAAAAATAATCAGGGCTTAGTCTTTTGGGAAGTAATTATTTGATAACTTTTTGATTTTTTAATAGTTGTTATTTTTCCAGGTTTTTTATTTTTTTCTCATAATTTTGATTGTTTATATTCTTTATTTATCAAGACTTTTTAATCCGTATTATTATTTTATTATAATTCTAGTTTAATTTAAATAATTTAAAACTTCTCTTTAATAGTCACAGATATTCTTTAGTTTAATTTCTTTATGTTTTTCTGCCAGCTAAAGAGAGCCAGTGGTTTTATTGGAATTTTTATGTTTTTATAAATAAGTAAATAATTTAAAAATAAGTTGTATAAACCATATTTTAAACACATAAGTAAAACATATTTATGTTTAGTGCTAACACTCTTCTTCCCATTCTGCCCTTTACTGCCCTGAGATAATGCTAACAGTCTAGTATTATTGTATTTCAGTTCTGTTCATAATGCTTGTGCAAGCAAACACACATACATAGGAAATTTTGTTGTTGGTTTTCTTTTGGCTTTTACACAAAAGAATACATTATACAGAGTACTTTTTGAATTTCAGTTTTCAATATTTAGGTGTATTGAATACCCCTTCAAGTTGGTAAACTTTGTTCAGGGATGAATTATACATAGTTTTATTGACTGAGTTCAATGTTAATGAATCAATAACATATATTAAATGAGATGTCTTTCGGACAGAAACACACATAGAACATGGTTATGTATTAATCAATTGATGAAGTTGTGACCCGAGGCTCACAGGAACCTAACCCTGTATCTCTCCTAGGAACAATGATTCCATATTCACTAATTTAGTGTTCAAGGTGGTTTTATGAAACATAACTACCATGATAAACTAGAATGCACTATAATTCAGAGAGGTGCAGATTTTGAGAACAAATGTGTGACAGTTAAGCCATTTTATCTATACTCACACAAAATAGATAACATAAGTTCTGACTAATTTCTTTAAAATCACACAACACATACTCCCCAATGGTAACCAAATTGGTGCTTTACTATTAGCAAAGAGCCATCATTGGCTCTTTCCTACTGGAACAGAGTCCTGGGCTATTGGAAGCATATTTTATTTATTTCTTTATTTTATTTACTTATTAGAGACCCAGTGCTCGAAATTTGTGCATGGGGGTGAAGGGAGGGGAGGGGTGTCTCTCAGCGCAGCCTTCACCCTCTCATATCTGGGACCCCCTCGAGGGAAGTCTGACTGCCTATTTTGGCCGGATCTCATCAAACACCCCTCTCAAAATCCAGGACTGCTGGCTCCCAACTGCTTTCCTGCTTGCCTGCCTGATTGCCCCTAACCAGATCCCTGCCAGCCTGATCGACACCTAATTGTTCCCCTGCCAGCTTAATCTCCCCTAACTGCCCTCTCCTGCTAGCCAGGTCACCCCTACTGCTCTCCCATGCTGGCCTGGTCACCCCAAACTGCTCTCCCCTACTTGCTTGGACAACCCCAACTGCCTTCCCCTGCAGGTCTAGTCACCCCCAGCTGCCTTCCCCTTCCTGCCTGGGTCTTCCCCAACTGTCCTCCCCTGCAGGACTGATTGCCCACAAGTGCCTTCTCCTACTGGCCATCTTGTGGTGGCCATCTTGTGTCCACATGGGGGCAGCCATCTTGTGTGTTGGAGTGATGGTCAATCTGAATATTACTCTTTTATTAGATAGAATTTTTAAATATATTTTATTGATTTATTACAGAGAGGAAGGAAGAAGGATAAAGAGTTAGAACCATTGATGAGAGAGAAACATCGACCAGCTGCCTCCTGCACACTCCACGCTGGGGATGTCCCTGCTATCAAGGTACATGGCCTTTACCGGGATCAAACCTGAGACCCTTCAGTACGCAGGCTGACGCTCCATCCACTGAGCCAAACCAGTTAGAGCTGAATGCACATTTTAATGAAAGGTGAGGGAATTTGTCTTTAACATCTTAGAAGTTAAAGATACCTGTTAAACTTACTTTGCTTTCTGCTAATAGCCATTCAAAATTTATCTTTTTCTCATTGTTCCCATTTTAGAAAGTAAATCACAGATAATAAAAAATGAGAGCTGAGATCTATTTTCTACTGAGCAGGCAATATATTAAAATATATATGTAACCTAACTAGTCAACACAGAACTAAAATGATCACCTTTGGAACAGGAAAAGGATTGTTGTCTATCATGTCATGAACATTGCAACAATAGTCATTATTAAGAACTTGACCCCTGGTATCCAAAATGTTATGCTTTCTTTGGAATGTATAGGGTTTATAATTTTATGTATGTCAAATAGTTTATTCTTGCATTATTATTTATTATATATACTAGAGGCCCTGTGCATGAAATTCGTGCAGGGGGGGGGGGTGTCCCTCAGCCCATCCTTCACCCTCTCCAATCTGAGACCCCTCAAGGTATGTCGGACATCCCTCTCACAATCCATGACTGCTGGCTTCCAACTGCTTGCCTGCCTGCCTTCCTGATTTCCCCTAACTGCTTCTGCCTGCCAAGCCTGATCACCCCTTAACCACTCCCATGCCAGCCTGATTGATGTCTAACTGCTTCCCTGCCAGCCTCTTTGCTCCCAACTTCCCTCCTTTGCCAGCCTGGTTCCCCATAATTTCCCTCCCTTGCAGGGTTGGTTGCCTCCAACTGCCCTCCCTTATAGGCCTGGTCTCTCTCAACTTTCCTCCCCAGCTGGCTCTCTTGTGGTAGCCATCTGGTGTCCACATAGGGGCAGGATCTATGACCACATGGGGGCAGCCATCTTGTGTGTTGGAGTGATGGTCAATCTGCATATTACTCTTTTATTAGATAGGATAGGGGCTTGCTGCACTGGTGGGTTTGCCCTGATGGGTGTCCTGGATCAGGGTGGGAGTTCCCTTGGGGTGTGGAGTGGCCTGAGCAAGGGGCCTGTGGTAGTTTGCAGGCCAGCCACGTCTCCTGGTGACCCAAGCAGGGACCCTGGTATCTGGAATTTATTTACCTTCTACAATTGCAAGTTTGTTACTTGGAGTGAAGCCAAGCCTCCTGCTCGCTCCGTGGCTGGCAGCCATTTCTGTTGGAATTTATGTATCTTCTATAATTGAAACTTTGTAGCCTGGAATGGAGGCCTGGGGACAGCCAGGGTGTGTGGAAAGCTTTGCTTCCACCATTGCCAGGGGAAACTCTAGCCTCCTGCTCTTTCCAGCTCCATGGCTGCCACTATTTCTATTTGGATTTGTTTACCTTCTATAATTGAAATTTTGTACCCTTGAGTGGAGGCCTTGGCCAGCCAGGGTGTGTGGAAAGCTTGGCTTCCTCCATTGCCTGGGAAACCCAAGCTTCCCTCCTGCTCTCTGTGGTTGTAGTCATCTTGGTTGGGTTTATTTGCATACTCACTCTGATTGGCTAGTGGGCATGGCTGGTGGGCATGGCTGGTGGGTGTGGCAGAGTGATGGTTAATTTGCATATTACTCTTTTATTTGGTAGGATAGATAAAGACATGTGATTCGTTTTATAATCATCTCTCCCCAATTTCCTGTTAATTTCCTATACTACAGCCAAATGGCATGTTGTCCCAAATACAATTCCCTCCCTCTGTGCCTTTTCAAGGTCTTGAGCCTTTTCATAGTCACATTGCACTGGGTTCAAATTCCCATTGCACTACTTAAAAGCTTCAGGACCTAGGACTTGTTACTTAACCTCGCCAAGTCTCAGTGTCCATATCTGAAAAATAGGGATGGTAAAGGTATCTATATAATAGAATTTATGGAAATGAAAGTGATAGTAATCATGCAAAGCATCCCCATCCCCACAGACCTTTATGGCAGTGTTTATAGAGCTGTAGAAAACAACCCATTGGTTATGAAATGAACTTCATAGGTTTCAACCAGGGTTTTTGGTTAAGTGAGAATAACCAAAATGGTATAGTAAAATAGAATAGAAAACAAGAGAATATACTAGCCCATAATCAGGGGAATATTGTTTTGTGAAATTCTTATTTCACATATATATAAATATATATATACTACAGTATAACAAGAAGGTTCAGGAAGAAACAATTAACACTTTTAACATTGATTTAAATTATATGTTATTCATGAAACCTTCCCAGGTTTTGTCACCCAGGATTTACATTCCCCCCTTTTTGGATTGCTGTTTTACAGCTACAATCTAGGTGGTATTAGAGTTGATTTTAAGTGTCTCTTTTTGTTTACAACAAACTTGTTCATCTCTGCATACATACACATTATAAATGCTAAATACATATTTTGTTAATAGTTGACTAAGTTTTACCCATATTTAATTCTGGAGGCAACACACTATAATCAGAACATCCTGGTACTGGCACAAGAACAGACATATTGATCAATAGAACAGAACAGAGACCCCACAAATCGACCCAAGCCATTACGCTTAATTAATACTTGACAAAGGAGGCAAGAACATACAATGGAGTCCAGACAATCTCTTCAATAGATGGTGCTGGGAACGTTGGACAGATACATTAAAAAATGAAACTAGACCACCAACTTAAAACCATACACAAGAATAAATTCAAAATGCACAAAGGGACTTAAATGTAAGGCGTGAAACCATAGGCAGCAAAATCTCAGACATCTCTCATAGCAATGTGATATTTGGGGACACATCTCCTAGAACAAAGGAAACTAGGGAGAAAATAAACATATGGGACTACATCCAAATAAAAAGCTTCTGCCCAGCAAAAGAAACCATCAACAAAATGAAAAGGGAGCCAACTGAATGGGAGAACATATTTGGCAATGATACATCTGAAAAAAAAAGGATTAATATCCAAAATATATAAGGAATTCATACAACTTAACAAAAAGAAGACAATCCAATTAAAAATGGGCAAAGGACCTAAATAGACGCTTCTCCAAAGAGGACATACACATGGCCAAGAGACATATGAAAAATTCTCTAATTCACTGATCATCAGACAATCAGGTATCACCTCATACCTGTCAGAATGGTTACCATCAACAAATCAACCAATGACAAGTACTTATGAGGATGTGGAGAAAGGGGAACCCTAGTATACTGATGGTGGGAATGCCAACTAGTGTATTTCATTATTGAAAACTAAAGGCCTGGTGCATGAAATTTGTGCATGGGTAGAGTACCTAAGCTGCCAGCTGGGGCCTTCCTTCATTCTGCGCTGGCCCATGGAGGTCAGCACACATCATAGCGGGCAGTTGAACTCCTAAGGGGACAATTTACATATTGGCCTTTTATTATATAGGATTATATAGGATAGTATGGAGTTTCCTCAAAAAATTAAATATGGAACTGTCATTAGACCCAGTGATCCCATTTCTAGGAATATATGCTAAGAAACCCGAAACATCAATCAGAAAAAAATGTATGCACCCTGTGTTCATAGCAGTACAATTTACAATTGGGCACTGGAAATAGCCCAAGTGCCCATCAGTAGATGAGTGGATAAAGAAATGGTGGTACATTGACACCATGGAATACTATGCAGCAGTAAAAAATGAAGAATCTCTTACCTTTTGAGACAGCATGGAATGACCTGGAGAGTATTATCTAAGCTAAATAAGCCAGTCAGAGAAAGACAAGTATCTCATAATCTCACTCATATGTGGAATCTAAGAAATAAAATAAAACTGTTGAACAAAATAGATCCGGAGACATAGAAGCATGGAACAGATTATAAAATATCAAAGGGAAGTCAGGGGTAGGTGTGTGGGTGAAAAGAGATCAACCAAAGAACTTATATGCATGTATGCATAACCCTTGGACACAGACAATAGGGTGGTAGAGGCCTGGGGTGGGGGGCTGGACTATAAGGGGTCAAAAGGAGAAAAAGTGAAACATATATAATACTTTCAACAATAAAGACTTTTAAAATAATAGTACTAATTCTGGAAGTAACAATTTGACACGAAAAGCCTGGAAGAGAAACTAGAGGCAAAAATTCAGGAATTTAAATTCAACCCGAAAAAACACACACACCCATATCTATTTGTCTTTTGATGAGGAATACTCATCCCGCACTGAATAAAATGTTTTAAACCTTTAGAAAAGGGATTTTGTTGTTAGATATTTCCTTCTTAATCTTTATAGGGCAGGACTTCTAAAACTGGGCTTAATGGGTTAGCTTTAGGGGTACACAATTTCTCTGAAATTATATGTAAATCTGTATGTACACACACACACACACACACACACACACACACTCGAGTGTAAGATATCCAAAACTTTATACTTTCCAAGGAGATGTTTCATGATATGAGAAACCACAACTATAAATCTACTCACCCCTATCAGTAAAAAAATAATAATAATAATTTCCCAACTATCTGCAGTTCCCCCTGCCTTCAACTCTCTTTCCTCTTATCTTAGAAATCACCCAGCTAGGATTAATGATCCAGATTCTCTCCCTGGTCCAAAGGGCACCCTCTGCTATTGCATTAGGTACAGAGGGAAGCACTGAGACTCTTGCAAGCCATTTGGGAATCATTTAGTCACCGCTCCTCTGGGCCCTGCTCCCTTTAGTCAGCTCTTATTGGCCTTCCGCAGCCATAAATCACCTGTTTGCTCAGCAACTCCACCGTTCTCGGAATATGTGATCATCATGCCTAATCGCCCGCCTCTGGTGCTACAGAAGCCTGATGGGTGGTGCGTAGCGTCACTGATGTTCTGTGTGCTTGTAGTCTTCAGCCTGACAGGGGATGAGCACAAGGGAAGCCACTACAATTAACAGCTGTTTTGGACCACCCACATAATGGGCTCCCTCGGCAGGGGAGCCAGGGGAGCTGTGCCCAGAACAATTTGGAGACTAATGCATCCAGTGTTTAAGTGGAATTTAGCGTCTGCACTTTTGTTTGCAGCAGTGCCTTCCGATCCGCCCACCAATGTGACTTCCAGCGCACCCCCGCGAGCAGGAATGCCGGAGGAATGTAAACACTGGGGATATTTTAACAGCTGCTTCCCTTCACCTTGAATCTCATCCACTCTCCTTCATACTAATTCCCACCATTAAAACTGCCCTTGCTTTCCAGAGATGAGATGCCAGGGCTCTGGGGAACCTGACCTTAGCTTTAACAACAAATAGAGTTTTCCAGCCAACCAAGGATATCACTGATAATTAACCTCTGGTTTTTCTGGGGCAAAGCCCGCCACCTCTGGAAACCAGCACTATGATACTATCCCAGTAGCTCCCTGCAGCCACCCTATCAGGCCTGCAAGCCATCAACTGTAGGCCTAGGTTGGATGCTAATTTGGGAAGGCTGGCCTCTTCCAGCAATTGCATGAGGGGCAGGAAGCATCACTGTGGCAGGTTAAAGAAACAATTTATTTCCTTTTTTTCCCCTGAAAGTGATCTAAAAGCCTGAAACATCAGTCTCTTCAAATGCAGCTCCCTCCTTTGCCTTAACTGAGCACTTACCTTACGGGCAAACTGTTTAGTGGTGAAATCAAATCACTTAAAAGGAGACTGTTTTTTGGAGAAGAGCATCTTAGGAGAGCAGTGATCTCCACTATCCATTTTTCACCTAAAATGCAGTTCTCTATTCTTGGCTGAGTTTCCATCCCTTCCCCCCTCCTCTTCCCAGGATACTCCAGGCTTTAACTTTCTGCAGCAGCAGCCACAGCACATCTGACCTTGACTACCTTTCTTCCTTCCCACCCACGAGCACTCCCTGGCTTCTGGAGAAGCAGGATATTAACTCTCCACATGGTTTCTGGTGAGTCAAAAGCACCGTGGCATCATCTGCCTGTGGACCTGCTTGACCAACAGTCAGTTTGGCAAGTTGTGCTGTTCAGGACCCTGATTTCTCATACGAAGAGGAAAGAAGTTTTAAAATTCCCATCCCTATTCTCTGCCTCAGCAGAGGGGAGTCTTCTCTTACTGTCGGATGGCCATGCTAATCAGTGACCACCGGGCTTGGAGAGCTGTCAGCTGATTAAACCCCCATCTGACCTGGAACAAGTAGCCATAGTGGTGAAGTGATAAAGAAAGGATTTGGGCAGATACCTGTTCTTCCCTGCTCTTAGCACTCACTTCAAAATCTTGGTAGGTCTATTTTTACTTCTCAGTCGAGGTAGTGATGATCAGTGCTGGACTCTTGGAGGTGTGCACTCTTCTAACCACTGCTCCAGGAGCCCCATGCCTGCCTTGGGCAGAGTGAAGTGAAGCAAGGCCTTGCCTGCTCTGTCCTACACCCAGCCCTGCCCCAGCCCTCAGCCCCACCAAAGAGCAGGGAGAGTCTCAGGACTAATTCCATGCGTCTACTGCGACTCTTTGCTTGGAACACCACAAGGAAACCAAATATGACCATGTCTTCAATATCTGGAGCCCCATCCCCATAATACCCTCACCCCTAACTTGACCCCTTCAAAGACCCCTGCCCTCCATTATACCCTCTGAACAGGCCATTTTGTAGCAAAAGCCACGATATCCTCAATCTTGCATTAAGGACGTGCAATGAGGTCTTCTCTGAAGATAACCTTTCCTGGCAGCTCCCTCTGGTGGATTTCTCTCTCTGCCCTCAAAGTCCTGGGCCTGGACTCCTCCCTGCTCCTTTCAGACCATCCCCCTTCTTTAGCTTAAAAGACTTTGCATCAGAGTCCTCCACCCAGTCCTCCAGCTGGCTGAAGTTGCCAGTGCAGTGACCGTGCCCACATCTCTCAGAGAAAATGGTAGCTTTTGCCCCCATCAGTTGAGTCCCACAATAGTTCCTGATAAGTCAATATAAATGACTTTCCCAGCCTCTGTTGCTCAGCTCTTTGGCTTCCTCTTCTCCCGTGAGCATGCTCTCGACCCTCTCTTAGCCCTCCACTCCCTAGCATTCTCTAGCCTAGACTTTTTCATTACTCGGCGCTGTGCTCTTTCCTGACCTCAACTTCACCACTCCACTTTAAGATCACCACCTCTTAATGATTGGCCAGCTCACTCCACCATGCACCTCAACTCAAAAATGTACTTCACCCTTCAAGATTTGCAATCCAAGGACCCTCTGACTTTTTCACTCCCCTTCACCTCCCCATTGCATCAGTGTCCTTATTTCTCAGCTTAGCTTCCCTAGTCCATCATACATGCTTTGTATGTACCTTACCTCCCTCCCCCCTCTCTCCCTTTCCCAAAGTCATTTGGGAAAGCCCAGTCCTTGGGTTCATCAAGCTCCCTGCCTTCTCCTCAACTGTTCCAAGCATCTGGCTGTGGCTGGAGAGAAACACAAAACTATGTTGTCATGTCACTCTCTATTCATAATGCTGAGCTTATGCCCTTTGGACCACCGGCTGTCTGTAGTAGCACTCTCTAGGCTATTATTTTGTGTTGTGTCTTTCTCCAAACCTCCACTATCTTCTTTGTCCAACCTTCACTCCAAGTGGATAACCCTTCTTCTATTTTATTGAAAATCAGAAACAAGAGGACAAGAACTTTCTTGTATCCTCAATCAACCTCTAGCAGCTGTGTTAATCCCCTGCTGTCCCTGTTCCAGGTCCTGTGCTCTTTTGGTTCTCCTGCTACCTCCTTGGCATCTTTTTTGTTGATTTCCTTTGCTCGGTTTCTCCTCATCTTCCAGATCTCTAAACTTTGGAGTGCTCCCAAGGTTCTGTCCTCATCTTTCTTTCTGTCCATATACACCTGCTTGGTGAGCTCATCCATTCTTGTGGCTTTAAAACCTACCGATGACTATATCTTCAGTCTGGACCTCTTTCTGGATCTGAATCATGTCTGCGCTACTTGATCAACATTGCCACGGTGGGTGTCTAATAAGCATTTTCAACCTAACAAACCCAAATTAGAATTTCTAATTTTTTTTTTACCCTGAAAGTCTGACCTTTTCACATTATTTATCATCTTGATGAATTGCAATGCCGTCCTTTTAATTTCTTAGCGGAAATCCCCAGATCAACCCTGATTCATATCCCTCCTCCTCTCCAACCATTTTCAATTCATTAGAAAAGTATCTTATACTATCAAACTATGTACAAATGTGTCCATTAACTTCTTACACACACTGGCTCTTGCCACCCAGCATTGGGAACTGTGCTGCCACATTGAAAGGGTTCCATGACTGTCTGTTGAATCCTGAATGCCTTAAGACCACAGAGAAGGTATAACTTACAATTTTACAAATTACAAAATAAGTGGCATGACATCATCAGACCTTTTATGAAGATTATGGAGGATACAGAGAACTGAGGGAACATTGTGGGGTGTTTAGTGACTATATCAGTGACTTGTCTCCATAGCAACCTCACAGTCTGCTTAATTCACATTAATCAGCAAAGCAAAAAAACAAAAAACAAAAAAACAAATAAAAACCCTCATATTCTTCCCTATCTTTTTATCAAGTACCATTTCCCACCCCCCCCCAAAATGTATATCATTAATTCAGATATACTGGCAGATGGTCCTGTAAGAATGGTAGAAATTTGGAATATAAAATGATGTCTAAAAAATTTCAACTAAAACATACCCCCCCAAAAAAAAGCACCACCAAAGTAAAAACAAAATTTTAACTTCAATTTTTACTATTTACAGTAGTTTCAAGTATTAAAATATTAATTGTTCAGTTTTTACAACCTACTTCCTTCCACACACTCAGTCCTTCAAGATGATCAAGCCAATGCTTGATTTCATTGATACCTCAGTCTGAGAAAACTGGTCACCACAAAAGTTAGTTCTATTGCCTTGTTGGACATTACATTGCATGTCTTTAACTCAGATTTTATTTACCCATTTTACTACTCCTGAACATTTGAATTATTTCCAGTTTGGGATTATTATGAATATTGTTGCTATGGAGATTTTTATAAATGTCTTTTATATGTGTAAGCATAAATAGGAATGGAATAGCTGTGCTATAAGTTGTGCCTGTGTTCAGCTTTGGGAGATACTGCTAAAAAACACTGTGTGGATTTCTAGCCCTGTGCTCCATTTTCTTACCAACACTGGATGATGTCTGCTTATTCAGTTGTTATAGCCCATCTGCTAGGTATATAATAGCATCTTGTTTTAGTTCTAACTTGCATTTTTCTGACAGTTAATGATGTTGAATAACTTTTCATGTGCTTATTTGCATTTTGGATATTCTTTTTTGTTGAGGTGTCTATTAAAATCTTTTGTTCATGTTTTATTTGAGTTATCTATAGATTTCTTATTAATATGTAGAGGTGGTTCAAATATGTGTCATTGAAAATAATTATCTCCTCCTTCTTGTGGTTTGTGTTTTCATGATTTTTGCCTGTTCTTGGATAATACTTTGGAGTGTTGGACATCTGAAGGTGAATGTCCAAAATATCATACATTGCCCTCTCCGGTTTGGCTCAGTGGATAGAGTTTCAGACCATGGACTGAAGGGTTTGGGGTTTAATTCTGGTCAAGGTCATGTGCCTTGGTTGCAGGCTTGATCCCCATCCCTGGTTGGCCTGTGTGGGAGGCAACCAATCAATGTGTCTCTCTCACATTGATGTTTCTCTCTCTCTTCCTTTCCCTTTTACTCTCTCTAAAAAAATCAATGGAAAAATATCCTCAGGTGAGGGTTAATAACAAAACAAAACAAAATAAAATAAAAAACAAAACAAATTTTCACATGTAGAAGGCTTATAATAGTATATACAAAACACCTGTTCAATTTAGGGGGGGGAAGATCTATTAACTTAATGGATTGGTACTATGTTGACTAACTAAATGAATGATATTTTGACTAAATCAGTTCCCTTGCAGTTTGGTTTTGGCATTATGGAAACAGCAAAGAGACAGAACATGAAACTATACTCAGAAGAAGAAAGTGATCTTGGCATTGGCTTCTAGCCCAGATATAATTACTCCCAAGATACACCTATTAACAAAATTGGGCTTGATTTCCTTAGTCACCTCTTATTATGAATATAAATTCATCATTTACCTGACAGGGACCTGCATTGGGTCCATTAAGTTTCCTCCAGCTCTAATATCCAATAACTGACTCCCTACTCCTCTGTAATTCCAGGCAAGCCAGCTGATTAATATAAAAATTAAAATATAAATGGGATTTAAATGACCAAAGACCATAATAGATAATTTTAGATTTTGTGAAAGAGGAACAACTATTTTGTAAGGTCCTTTAGCTCTAAGTCATACATGCTCACACACATATAACACATTTTTGTGTTTGCATGTGTATCCTATATAATAAAGAGCTAATATGCTAATTGATCCGAACAGCAGAACAACCATCTGGATGATCATCCAGACAAAGCCGTGGCTGCAAGGGCCAACCCCCTTGCACAAATTTTCATGCATCAGGCTGCTATAGTAAATATAACATTAAAAATTTATTAACAATGATAAGATTTCTATGAATCAAGTTGCTTTCTTATTTATTCAACTAAAGTTACTTAAGTAACCTCACATTTCATAAAGTCTGGAGAGTAACCATCTGCAATTCTGTCACTCAGATATTATCGATTGTATAATATTAGAGCATTTTTAGTATCTTCAAAATGTTTAGTGGAGAAATATGTTTAATGAGGAAAGTTTCTATAAATACATTTTTTCTACCTGTTATCAACTTTTTGTGGAATTGGGAGATAACAGTGGGATGATTTAATTGAAAATGCAGGACAGGAAATATATTCAGAATTCACTTTCTTAGAGTTCGGGGGGTAGGGTGGAGTGTCAGAAGGGAGTTACGGGTTGTTATCCAGAAAAAAAAAATGATACTGAGGCCTAAAACAAGCAATATGCCAATCAGGTGAGTCTGGCCCAGACAGGTAGCGATGCCATGGTCTGAGCAAACCATAGTCTTTAGACTTGGGCCCCAAATCAAAGGCACGAACAGAGGTGATGACACTTGGGAACTGAGCAGCTTCTGGTTTGGGAGGCTCCTGCCTCCGTGCAGAAGCAGCGGGGCACGGTTATTTAGGCAAGGACTGTCAGGGCTCCTGGGAATCTAGACCACATGGGGCCTGCATAGTTGCAGAATATCTGGATTAATTACAAATATCACCAACAGTCCACAATGTAATTCTTTTTTTATAAAAGCATATTTTATTGATTTTTTACAGAGAGGAAAAGAGAGGGATAGAGAGTTAGAAACATCAATGAGAGAGAAACATCGATCAGCTGCCTCTTGCACACCTCCCAATGGGGATGTGCCCGCAACCAAGGTACATGCCCTTGACAGGAATCGAACCTGGGACCTTTCCGTCCATAGGCCTACGCTCTATCCACTGAGCCAAACCGGTTCCGGCCGCAATGTAATTCTTATTAGTTTACTTTCATGACTAAATTGTCCTGATGGTACTTTTATTAAATATATATTTTATTGACTTTTTACAGAGAGGTGGGGAGAGGGATAGATAGTTAGAAACATTGATAAGAGAGAAAAATCTACCAGCTGCTTCCTGCACACCCCCCACCGGGGATGTGCCTGCAATCAAGGTACATGCCCTTGACTGGAATCGAACCTGGGACCCTTCAGTGGGCAGGCCGATGCTCCATCCACTGAGCCAAACCGGTTAGAGCCCTGATGGTACTTTTAATGCCAGAAAAGGAAAAGCCCTAAATATTTTAGAATAGCTGCGGCATCTATCCCTCCATTCCCTGCCTCTAACTTTCTATTTTCAGTCCCAAAGTAGCCAACTTGAACAATGAGAGGCATTTATTCCTAGGACGGAAGTTAGATGGGTTGTCCCTGACTTACCTTACTTTAGTCAAACCCTATTTTGTCCATTGTTAGGCTTAAAATTTATCTGGGGAGTTTGTTTCCATCTTTGACTGGTAGCATTCTGAGAATAAATAGCTCTGGCTGGTATTTCCAAGTGGTTAGAGCGTTGGTCCTGCACAAAAAGGTGATGGGTTCAATTCTCAGTCAAGGGCACATACTTGGGTTGCAGGTTCAATCCATGACCCCAGTTAGGCTGCATGCAAGAGGCAATCAATTGATGTGTCTCTCTTACCTGATGTTTTTCTCTTTCTCTGTCTCCCCCCCTCTCATCCTCCCTCCCTCCCTTCTACTCTCTCTAAAAATCAATGGAAAAAATATCCTCACTCATGTAAGGATGAATAACAACAAAAATGAGTAAACTAGATATGCTTTGTGCAGTAGGGTTCTACAGAGAAACAGAATCAAAAGAAGAGATATAGGTAGAAATAGATAATAGAGAAATGGAGATGTGTGTGTGTGTGAGAGAGAGAGAGAGAGAGAGAGAGAGAGAGAGAGAGAGAATACTTAATACCTTATTAGATATTGGCTCATGCAGTTATAGAAGCTGGGAATTCCTACACCCTGCCACTAGTAAACTGGAGACCCAGGAAAACCAGAGGTATAATTTGAAGGAAGAAACAGAGAACTACAAAAACAATTAGGAAACAGTAAAATGACAGTGACAGCATACTTATCAATAATTACTTTTAATTAAATGCTCCGATCAAAAGATATAAGGTGACAGGACAGATTAAAAATCAAGACCTCTACGTATGCTGTCTATAATAGATCAATTTCAGATAAAAAGACATACAGACTAAAAGTAAAGGGATGGAAAAGATATTTCATGCAAATGGAAAAATAGTTGGGGTAGCAATACTTATATCAGAAAAAATATATACATTAAAACAAAGACTGTAACAATATTGCATAATGATAAAGGGAGTAATTCAACAAAAGTATATAACTCTTATAAAACATCTACACACCTAATATAGGAGCTCCTAAATATATAAAGCAAATCTTGATTGACATAAAGGGAGATATCAATAGTAATACAATAATAGTAGGGGAATTTAATATTCATTTCACATCAATGGATATATCATTTAGACAGAAAATCAAGAAGGAAACAGTGGCCTTAGATGAAACATTAGATCACATGACCTCAATATTTTTAGAACATTTCACCTAAAAATAGCAAAATATACATTCTTTTCAAGTGCACATGGAACATTTTCCAAGATAGACCACATATTAGACCATGAAAAAAATCTCAATAAATATAAAAACATGATATCATCAAGCATCTTTTCTGATCACAATTGTATGAAATAGACATATACAGCATGGGGGGTGAGGGCATGTGTGGAGGAGTTGGGGGGCAATAGGGGATTAAAGACACATATGTAATACCTTAATCAATAAAGAAAACATTAAAAACAAAAACGTTTTAAAAAATAAATGAGAAATTAATTGTAAGAAAACTGAAAAACACACAAACATGTGGAGACTAAATAATATGTTGCTAAACAAGGAGTGGGTTACTACCAAGATCAGGGAGAACTCAAAACATACTTTGAGACAAATAAAAATAAAACACAATTACCCTAAATCTATGGGGCACAGTCCAAGCAATTCAAAGAAGGAAATTCATAGTAACACAGACTACTTCAACAAACAAGAGAAATCTCAAATAAACAAGAACAAAGCCTTACATTTAAAACAAGAACAAAGCCCAAAGTGAACAGAGGCAAGGAAATAATAAAATCAGAGTGGAAATACATAAAGGAGACTAAAAAATTCCAAACCTGCCAGGGCTAGGATAATCTATTTTTATTCTGTTTGCCTTTAAGTTTTTCTCTTTACTTTTCTGAAGTTTCTCTATAATTTCTCTAGGAGTGAATTTCTTATATATCTTGCTTGAGATTTATGGGGTTTATGGGATCTTGGACCCTTGCCTTTTGTCATGTCTGGAAAATACTCAACTATCATCTCATTAATAATTTTATTTTGTTTTTCTATCCTCCTTTTCTCCTAGAACTATGATAACATACATATTACATATTTCTGCTCTGTCCCACCTCACTAATGCTATTTTATGTAGCTTCAATTCTTTTCTCTATATCTTCACTTTGGATATTTCTGTTGATCTGTTTACCTATTTTTTCTGTCTTTACTGTCTAATCTACTATTGAGTGATGTCTCTAGCTCATTCGATTTTTTCTCCTTCTTGGTTTCTGGTTCCACATATAATAAACTTTCTAACTCTATGTTTCTTGACTCTTATTTGCTCTTCTATATTACCCTTAGTTTTGTTTCTTTGTGTTCTACTCTGGATAACTTATTCTAATTAATCTTTCTTTTTAGTAATTCTTTCTGTGATGTTTCTAATTTGCTATGAACACCACCAATTATTTTTTTTAATTTCTAGAACTTCTATCTGGTTGCTTTTTAAAATATAAAATTTTTCATTCTTATAGCTTTCTGTTTCTATAGATATCTTTAAGCTTATATTGTATGTCATTATAATTAGCCTAGTTGTTTTCCAGTCTTTGTCTAATAATTTCGATATATATGACGTTATTTAAGATATTTTGTTGTGTTTGATTCTGCTGCTTTTGCTCATGAAGACTAATTGTCTTTGCATATCCATTTTCACATACAATGTAATATAAATTGTATGTGAAAATTTATTCGTAGGAATCACTTGAGGCATATAGTATATATGCCTCCCTCCAGAAAGAATGAATTTTTACTTCTCCAAGGTGCCTAGGGTCATTATAATTCCACAACCTCCTTTAGGCAAATCAATGCTTTACATTACCTGTATAAGCCAAGGATTTGGAGCCATTACGAAATTCCCCATGAGCTTTGCCATTTTGATTTGCTCTCACCCTTGAGCACATGGCCATTTGGAGTTTCAGGGGTTACTGTGGAGGGAATGGTGGAAGGGAGTTGGCTCTGGAGAGGTTCTGATAGCATGCCCCATTGTGTACAGTCTCTGAGGTTTCTTTTCAATCTCTTCCCACTCAGCATCCCATGAAAAATAAGATGCTAATTAATATATTGGTATTTTCAAGTCTTCAAGGGAAAATAAACTTCCATGTTTCCCTACCTTTGTGGGTACTCATTCAATTTTATTTAGAACTTTTAGTAATATATTTTGAAAGTTCATCCAATTTTTTTTTTAGTTCTTTTTGGTGGCAGCCAATATAAGTAGCAGAAAATACTATGAAACATTTTTTTCTCATGATTTTAAATAAACTTGTATATAATTTAAGATAAATTTAAATTTTCAGGAATTTTAAATATTAAATAAATACTTTTAAAACTCTGTGTGTGTGTGTGTGTGTGTGTGTGTGTGTGTGTGTGTGTGTGTGTGCTTGCTATAGATCAATTGATATTCTAGCTCTGGTCTGAACTCCTCCTTCCTCATTTTCTACCCACTCTTTCATTCCTTAGTTATATACAGAGATGCATACAAACATTTATTTTATGTTACTGTTCTGTGGGAAAATGTATGAAAAGACTCGTTTTATTTTATATACGTATGTATTTATTAATTATTATTATATCACTTGGATCTATTTTTCTTTGCCTTTTATATTTTTCTTCTAGTCATTAATTGTGGGTTTTGGTTATTTTCTTTTTGCTCTGGGAGAATTTCTCAAGTTGTTTATCTAATTTCTTGATTTATTATTCATTCTATTTTTTAGAGCATCTACTATATTTATCATTTTTAGTGTAACAATTTCCCTCTGAAAGTAATCTTCCCTGCTCTCAATTTTTTCCCTTTTTTACTTATGTAATCTTAGAAAAGCATACTGAGAATATAAATTAGATTTAAAAAACAAGTTTTCTCCTGAGTGTTGCTTCGTTCATAATCTATTTCATCACAGAAGGTTTCCTCTGATAACTCAGATGCTGCCCTTCTTTTGAACTATAAGAGATTTTCCTGTAGAATTTGACCACTTAAATTATATATTTTTTTGTTTTCTTATCCTTTCGGGTGGTTATATACATATCCAGTTGTGCAACTCAAATAACTTGTCTTATAAATGCGTGTATTGAACTTATCTGTATATATAAAAGCCTAAGTAACTGTTATGACTGGTGGACCAAACAACCAGTTGCCTGGTCACTATGATGCTCACTGACCACCAGGGGGTAGATGCTCAATGCAGGAGCTGCCCTTTGGTGGTCAGTGCATTCACACAGCCAACCTCCCCCCAGCCTCTGGCCCAAATCAGCCAGAAGGCCCTGATTGGCCCTGATTGCCAGCCAGCTCAAGAGACCTCAGCCATGCAGAAATTCATGCACCAAGCCTCTAGTATTAATATATTCAAATATATTTATCTTTAAAGCAGAAGGGGGAAAGTCTATCTATCTATCTATCTATCTATCTATCTATCTATCTATCTATCTGGACCTATAGGTATATCATCTATCTATCTATCTATCTATCTGTCTATCTATCTATCTATCTATCTGTCTATCTACTTTTTAGTATAGGTAGATTAATCTACCTATTAAGAGAGTTGTTCAGGAGAGAACCCCGCTGTTGAGGAATTTCCTGTCTGTGTTTTCCACTGCACTGCTCTCACTACGAGCCCCTGCATCTTAATGATCCCTTGCTCCATCCCCTGGATCTCTGAGTTTATAAAAAAACAGTTTTCCCTTCAGACTACCAAACCAGTTTTTGCTCACACAGAACGTTTCTGATCATGTATCACAAGGCCAATGGCTAAATAATATTTCCCCTGGCCCTGACTTGAATGGTTAAGTGGTTAGAGCACCGGCCTATGCACTGAAGGGTCCTGAGTTTGATTCTTGGTCAAGGGCACATACCAGGTTGCAGGTTCAATACCTGGCCCAGGTTGGGGTACCTGCAGGAGGCAACCAATCTGTGTCTCTTTCATGTTGATGTTTCTCTCTCCCTCCCTCTTTCCCTTCCACTCTCTCTAAAAATCAGTGGAAAGAATATCCTCAGATGAGGAATTTCCCCTATTCATCTCACCCATATTTTCTGTAAAATATTGTCCCTCCCTCTGGTCCTCTCTGGGAAGCCCAATGCTATCTCCTTTTTTTCTTTTCTTTCTTAGTCCTTTACCAAAATGTAGCAAAATGTAGGCCATGTTTAAGTACATATTACTTGGAACAAAGAAAGAAACTAAAAAATGGAACATAAAGCTATTTATTCTTTTCCTTCAGGAAGCTCTTTGCCCAACATTGGGACTGGCGACTTTTTATTTAGCCTGTGAGAAGATATCAAAGCAAATTAGCACATAGTTATTTTTCAACTTATTTGCTGAGTATGATGAAGAAAACATTTTCACCAGCTGTATCAAGTGTATCAATCATCATGATGACAATGAACTTTGTAAAATAGGCATACTTCCTTAAAAATAATATATTTAGAATTGTTATACACCAGGTCCCATTTTATGTATACTTGAGAGCTTTCTTTAAATACTTTATAAAGTGAATAATTATTTTCTGAAGTCTAAAAATAACAACAATTCAGCAACTCTTTAAGTGGTCAAAAAATGAGTTTTGTTCACTGCATGAGTGTGTAAATTATAAAACAATTATAAAACAATATATATAGATATATAGATATACATATCTATATAGATAGATGATAGATAGATAGATAGATAGATAGATAAATAGATAGATAGATAGATAGATGATAGATAGATAGATAGATAGATAGATAGATAGATAGATAGATATAGTGGGGCAAAGGTAGGTTTATACTTGTAAGTGTGCAAAACACAGTTTATTCTTGTATTACTATTTATTAACCACAGGCCCAATGCATGACATTGTGCACGTGGGGAGGGTAGTGGAGGAGGGTCCCTCAGGTGGCCTGCACCTTTTAGCAATCTGGGAGCCCTCCAGGGATGTCTGACTGAATGCTTAGGCCCGCTCCCCAGAGAGGCCTGCCACCGCCACTACACTCACCAGCCATCCGCCCAGCTTGTGGCTGAGCAGCACTCTCCTGTGGGAGTGCACTGACTACCTCAGGGCAGCTCCTGCATTGAGCATCTGCCCCCTGGTGGTTAGTGTGCATCATAGCCACCCATCATTCTTCCATTTGGTTAATTTGCATATTACCCTTTATTATATAGTATTATTGTATTATTTTTCATACGAACAATTGTGAACCTACTTTTGCTTCACCCTGCGTATATGAAATACATAGTCCTCAACCCAAGTATTGAGCCATTGAAAGTATGAATAACCGTTGCCATTCAAATAACTATTTCAGTGATCAACTTCATGATCAGAAAACTTAATGGGGTAATAGGGAAGTTTCAGAGAATAACAATAAAAATAGCCATTTACTGAATGCTTTATAAGAGCTAAACATTGTGGTACTCCACATATTTTTTTCTGCATTTAAGCTTCATAACAACCTCTTGATTTATTTTACAAAATGGTAGACTGAGGCTTTAACAGGGTAGGAAATGTACCTTACATCAAATGATAAACATGCATCAAAGCAAAGATTTACACCCACATTTTTCTTCTTCTACAGTTGGTGTCTTTTCAACTAAATCATATTGCCTCATGCATAGACATTCTATGTAAGGATTTATTCTGCTGTAGCATATTTACATTTGAGTTTTTCCTTTTTCATATTGAGGTAGATGTTTTAAAAGGGTGAAGGCTGTGCATAGGATTTTTTACATAATATCATATTCTATTATGTCTACTCTTAAGATAACATAAAGTCAGACTATGTTTAAAGAAAATATTGGACATGTTTTGGGCTTAAAGTGCACAATGAATCTGTAATAACTTTCAACTTGTGAGTAAGAACTGATGAGTGCCTTGAGTTTTAAGTGTTGACAGTTATCTTTTGAGCAAGATAACTGATTCAATAATATTTGCCTTCCAACAACTCTGACCGTGCCTCAGGAGAAAATAAATCAATGAGAGATATGCCCCTACTCTGTCTGATAAAACAGCCAAGGAGGAGGGAAACTGCAGAATTAAGTGGTGTGTTAGACACATTCCATACTGACTTGTGAGATATGATTAATACATTTTCAGGAATTTTGTGAGCCTGCTCTCCGCTTGAGTGGAGCCTCAACCTCCATTTTGTTAAATGCAAACATTATTAAAAATTAAATTACATTAAAAATAAAGGTGTTCCCTGGCTGTTTTTCTCAGTGGATAGAGCCAAGGGCCTATGGACTCAAGGGTCCCGAGTTTGATCCTGGTCAGGGGAAGGTAGCTGGGTTGCGGGGTAGGTCCCCAGTGAGGGACACTCATGAGGCAGCTGATTGGTGATTCTTTCTCATCATTAATGTTTATATCTCTCTCTTCCTCTTCCTTCCTCCTGAAATCAATAAAAAATAAATTTTAAAAAAGGCGTGACTCCCTAATTATTTATTACACTTTAGTATCATCTACAGTCTGCAGTTATTTCCACTGTGTCTTTATGATAAAACTATCACTTAATGTTCTGCTGCTGCTTTTCTCGTCCCAACTCTGTAACATCACATAAGTAGTCTGAAATTGACCGGGGTGGGAGTATTCACACCAAATAAATCTGCAAATTCTTTATGTCGAGGCTTGATTCATTGTTTTGTTGATTACCTATATAGGGTTTGGCAAACTATAGTCAGTGGGTCATATTCAGCGTATAGTCCAATTTTGTAAAATTTATTGGAAAACTGTCATGCCCACTTGTTTATGGGTTGTCCATAGCTACTTTTGTACAATAGTAGAATTGAGTTGTGGTGAGAGGCCATCTGATTCACAAATCCTAAAATATTTACTGTCTGGTCCTTCAAGAAAAATGTTTGCCAATCCCTGATCTAGACTTAAGAAACTGATGAAGAAAATAGCAATAATACAACTTAAACATAAAAGAGAATCATGAAAACCTGTAAAAATATTCTCCTAAGATTCGAAAACTATGATCCAATTCAGCAAAAATGTTGCTTGAGTAAGTGGAAAATGAGTGAAGTTCCGATATATGTAGTGCTTAAGTTGACAGAACTTTTTATTTTAGTGACGTGGTTATTTATTTATTGTCTAAAGTTTTACATATGTCTCCTTTTTCCTGCATGACCCCCCCCCCTTAGTCATTCCTACCTGGGCAAGCCCCCACTGCCCCAGTGTCTGTGTCCAGTGGTTATGCTAATATGCATGCATACAAGTCTTTTGGATGCTCTCTAACTGCCCGCCCCTCCCCTTTCATTTGTCTCTGGATCTATTCTTGTTCATCAAATTATGTTGAACAGTAATAAAATTGGATAGGATCATAGACAAGACCTGATTCCCAAAGAGTCATAAGCATCATGTTCTTCACAGCTGCATCCAACTAAAGGAGCACCCATATGATTAACCTAACTTGAGACCAAAGGTCAGGAAAGTGGGGAGTCGGGTGTTGGTACCTGTGTTGGTTAGGAAATGAAAAATGCTGTGACAAACAACTCCAGAAGCCAGTGTCTCACAAAGATTTTTTTCTTACATACCTCACAGTCCAATGTGGAGGTTGAGGCTCTACTCAAGCAGAGACCCAGACTCGTTCCATTGAGTGTCTTCACAATCTCACAGGGTGTCTTGTACTTGGTTGTCACAGGGTGCGTATGCATGGAGGTTTCAATGGGTGGTTTTAGGGGATGGGCCTCAAAAGTGCATGTAACTGCCAGTCCACATCTCACCAGCCAGAATTCAGTTGGCAGGGAAGGGTGGGAAAAGGTTGCCACCCCACATGCAGGAGGTAATGAAATGGAAATTTGTGAACACATAGTATTGCCTTTGCCACCACCCCCTCTTTTTCTTCTTTGCCTAGAAAGTTCCAATATTCACAGGACCTTTCCCCTTTTACAATGCACACTGATAATGATACTTGATCTTGTTGAACTATGTGATAAACCTGAAATGACTTGGATAAACTAGTTGATAGCCATCCATCGGAGGAGACATGCAGCCTTTTAGATGGTCCGCACGTTTTCCAGGGTAAGCATGTTGCTGAGAGACTGGGGGAGGTCTGAAATACAAGGTCAAAATATGAGCTTACAAGGATTTTCTAGTTCTGATAGAATTGCTTTTTTTACTTTAATTTTACAACATAATCGCTCAAAGACAACAATGTCTAATCAATGCATTTAGGTCAGTGGCTTCCTTTGTGTTATTGAAACCTCTTGATTTATTTTCAAAATGTTATATTTATGTGAGGGAGAATGGCAGATTAAAATGAGTATTATGAGAAATACATAAAGTATGAAGAATATTAAGATGTCCAAGAATGGACCCCCTAAAGATCAGAATTGAATTGTTACAACTTCAAAATGCAAATACAAAATGTTCAACAATATGAACGGAGGGTAAAGTCTTGCCTGTGTGTATTATGTGTCTGTGGGTGTGTAAGTGGCTTGCAGAAGTCTATTTCTGGAGCATGGTTCTAGGGACAGCACAGTAGGCATGTGTTCCTGGAACGACGTCAAGCATACAGGCAGCCTTCCCCTTCCCGACCTGAGTGCCAATAGTGACATATATGTGAGGGAGGTGCTCCCACATGCCTCTTCCCATCTGCTTCCTGGGCTTTGAACAGAATGGAAATGCTGAGAAGCATGGCAATGCCAGGGCCACTGCTGTCAGTTGGCGCCAGGACACCCACCCTCTTGGTGTTTGGCACAACCCCATTCATCCACACTTTGACAAGAGCAGCAGTCTGGACCTGTCCACTACAGGAGCTCCACCTACACTAAAGGACTGTATTTGCATAAATGTCTCTCCTTAGAAAAACAGAGGAGCCCTGAGAAGATGGGTCAGTTGAGAATCCAGAAACTGGAGTGTCAGGAATACCTAGCATGCATTGGGTCCCTTGTTGAGTTCCCTGATTCAAAGCCAGGGGAAGGGTCCTACCTGTGGAGTGTTTGCCTGCACTTCTCTCTGGGTCTCTCCTGGCGTAAGCATGCCATCTGTCACACAGAGTATTCTGGGAGAGGCCTTCCTATTCCTGTAACCTGCAGAGGAATGACAGATGAATGTGGGGGAAGGGCAAACATAGGACCCCTCTCTGAGTGCAAGTAAAGCAGAGCTCACCCCGCATGAGCTTTGGAAGAGGACACCCTCCCAATGTCAAGAAGTATCTTCCCTACTGGGTTTCTGTTTCCCTACTGGGTTTCTTCTTTTCTTATATTTATATGTTTTGGTAAAAGAAGATAATCCTGCTTAAAAGAAAGAGAGAGAGAAAGAAAGAAAGAAAGAAAGAAAGAAAGAAAGAAAGAAAGAAAGAAAGAAAGAAAGCAATCGGGAGAATAGATGGGGGAGAATTTGACAACAAAAGAGCAGCACAAGGAAATGTTAGGAGTGAAAGAATTGTTGAGTATCCTGACTGTGATGGTTGCATAATCCTATGCATTTATCAGAATTCACAGTACTCTATGCCAAAAAAGTGACACCTGCTATTTATAAAGTATAATGTAAATTTGTAAAGCTTTTCAGATATGTCACTGGCCCTTTATGAAAAAGATAATAATGTAAATTAAAGGGATAAGAAAATGTTTACTTAAATTAGCTGAATTGTTCTGTTCCCTCCAACATAGTTGCAGTGGCCTCAGTCACATGTGGTTATAGAGTGCTTGAAATGGATAATCAAATTGAGACATGCTTTAAGTGTAAAATACTTATCAGATCTCAAAGACTTCACACAAAAATTGCAAAATAGCTCATTAATAATTTTTTAGGTCAATTACATGTGGACATGATACTATTTGGAATATATATAATTAAACTAGAGGCCTGGTGCATGAATTTGTGCACAGGAGGGATCTGGCCTGCTTGCCTCAATGGGGGCCCATCAGGGGCAGGGCTGGCTGGGGGGAGAGGTCATGGGTGGTTGGCTGGCTGGCTCCACCCCCCAATTGAGGGTGGGGCCTTGGGGCGATCAAGGTGGGGATGTCCAATCAGGAGTGAGGCCAGCCAGGGGGAGGGGCTTCAGGAAGTTGGCTGGCTGGGCCTGCCCCCAATCAGGCTGGTTGGCCAGTCTTAGTGGTGTCATTCTGGTTGTTCCAGCATTCTAGTCACTGATTTTATATAGATAGATAGGTAGATAGATAGATAGATAGATAGATAATATATGCTATTAAATTAAATTTAATTCATTTATTTTAACTCTTAATAGGATTATGAGGAAATTAAAAATTACATTGGAGGGTGTTAGCTGACATTGTGTACAAGGGGTATCATGGAATTAGCAATTCATTTGGAACCTCCCTTGCTAGCTTCCTCCAAACCACCCTAATTTCATACTCATTACCCAGAGCTTTGTTCTAAACCACCAACTACTACCGTGTTTCCCTGAAAATAAGACATCTTCCAAAAATAAGACCTACTTCATGGAAACATAATACATCCCCTGAAAATTAAGACCTAGCACATCTTTGGGAGCAAAAATTAATATAAGACACTGTCTTATTTTGGGGGAAACAGGGTAGTATTTCTTCTCTAGGTTTCATTTCTTATTAAGACTTAGGTATAATCTTTAATCAAATGATTCCTGAATTGAAATCTCTAATACAGCATCGATCTAAACCAGGGCCAATGTCACTCCCCCCTCCCATGGGACAATATTTGGCAATGTCTGGATACATTTTTAGTTGTCACAACTTGGGGAGTTAGGATATTACTGATATCTAGTGTGTAGAGACCAGAGATGATCAGATCTTAAAGACTTCATACAAAAATTGTAACACTATCCTACAGTACTCAGGAAAGCCCCACAACAAAGAACTATCCAACACAACATATTAATATTTCTAAGATTGAGAAACCCTGATAAACATTTGTCAATCTTCTCATTGATATAATAAATGTTTATTGATAACCTACCTTATGCAATGCACAATTCTAAAGTATGTTATGGGAAATAAAATAGTACTTTATTTACAAAGATAAAGTAGACATGGATCCTGCATTCACTTATTTACAAAGATAAAACATTATTTTAAACATAATTGGTAATCAATAATGTCATAAGAAGAGACAATGGTATGTGATAAGTACAAGTATGGATGATTTTTCAACGATATACTTTGTTCCCAAAGCTGATGTGATATTTATACTTGGCATTGCTAAAATTTAACTCATCAACATTTCTTACCGCAAACTATTTTCTAAGCATGTCATTATTTTGTTAACTTTCTTGGTTAAAAAAATTGGACAATACCTTTGACCATCTCCTCTAGCTTTTCTATCTCTTATCAAGATTTTAAAAAATTCTTCTAATTTAGTCCACATAAATAATTTTGCTTACTTTTATCCTTTTCCAACTGTGGGTAAGCAATTGTAGGGACATAACAGTGCATTAAAAAGTATAAATATATAATATGGTCCCAATATATAATCTAGTGGAGGAGTTTATGTCATTTCTTGAAATGCCAAAAAAAGTGAGTATCATACAGGCTAGGCTGTACATAGTGGCAAGTCAATAATAAAAATAAATTTTATCAAAATTTTAAGAAAATGTGTCTAATCTAGGCTTCCCATTGCTCTATTATTAAAATAATTTTCTCAACTTCCTGCTCTAAACCCCTAATAATATTTTTAGTTTAATTTTTCTCGTTGTGATATATCTACTGCTCAAAATCTTTAAAGACTTCTTCGTCCTTAAGGTATTAAATACTCAGCTCCTCTCCTACCTTTGTTATTATATTTTTAAATTATGTTTTTATTGATTTCAAAGAGGAAGGGAGAGGGAGATACAAACATAAATGATGAGAGAGAATCATTGATTGGCTGCCTCCTGCACAGCCCCTACTGGGGACTGAGCCTGTAACCCAGGCATGTGCCCTTGACCAGAGTCTAACCCAGGACCCTTCAGTCCATAGGCTGATGCTTTATCCACTGAGCCAAACCAGCCAAGAGCTCCTCTTTGGAGATTTAAAGGCATTCTACAATTGACCCAACTCTACCTTCATTTCTTACTCTGTCCAATATGCAAACACCACACCAGCCAGATGGGCCTATTCGCAAGTCCCACCACCATGATTTTTGGAGCTGTCTTCCTCCATTCCTTTGCTAATAACAACTCAAGCCATCACTCCAGGTCCAGCTCAGTTTCCTTCTGGAAGCTTTCTTGCCCCTCTTTCCCTTCTTTCAATTCATTTGCACTCGTACTAGACACCAACCAACACTGAACATTCATAATCTCTGGAAGTTGCATTCATAATCAACACCATCCAACACTAGATGTTCTTATTCTCTCGGAAGAAAGAAGCCATGTTGAGGTGTCTTTTCAATGCCTGGATTCACCTGAAACAGTCCCTAGAAAATTCTTAGTTCCTATATCATGCTCAAAACTAGAATCATTGAGGTTGCGCCTTTGGAGAAATATTCCTATGATCCTTCTATGTAGAAAAGCATACGTAACGGGTTCTTTTACCCAAGCAGATCAAATATTTCCTCCACATAAAGGTTGCACTTCAAAGTAATTAACTGAAAGTCTATGCAAATATTCTCATTTTCCAACTTTTCTAGTACTCCTTTATAAGAATTTCTTTGAGACCCTGTGGCACATTCCTTTGATATAATCAAAGATTATAAATCTTACTTCTGTAACGGTGAACTCGGCTTTCTAAGTGGCATTCAGAGCCATGTCAGAGAACTATGTTGAGTAGAGCTGAGTAACGTCATAAATGTTTTGAAAAAGCGGTGTGAGCAGAAGTCGGAAGCTCCCTTTTCCTGTCGATTTTAAACGATGTCCGCAGGTAGTTATAAATAAATGCTGGAGCTCTGATTCCCAGTGGGGAAAGCCCTGTCCCGCACCGCAGGCCTCACAGATATAATCAGCAAAAACAAGCTTTCTGTGGGGATCTTTGTCCACCCCGTTGGCTGCTTTGTGCTGCTCTTCATTTCCTGCCAACTTCCCTTCACTGATAAAGCACACAAGTAGGTGATTTACAACACCTAGGCGAGGCCTGCTAATCCCAGGGCAGCTCTGATCACCTGCGGAGTGGGTGGGAGTTGACAGCGGATGCAGGGCTGTTCAGGTTTTTATTGACAACTTTGAGGATGCAGTGACCTCTCTGTGAAGCTGAAAGATGGTAAAAGATGGTAATCAAGACCCCAGAGGCGGAATGAACATTGCTATTAAAGGGAAGCTACATCTTCTGGGAAAAATAAAACTGAATGAATCAATCAGTCTGTGTGTGTGTGTTGGAGGGGAGGGCAGAAAGACGCAGATAAACTGAATACGATAGGTACCAACATTTAGACTTTTATCACAGCATATATTTAGCACCCATTTGTCAAACTCCCATCACAGTTGGCTGCTTTGGTGTCTAATAACAAATTGAATTTTAGGTCCTATTTGGCATCCCAATCTCTCTTAAGCACTACCCAACCTTATAATCTGGTGCATAGGTCTCAGGCAGAGGGAGAAAGTGCTGTATCATGTAAATGTTTCTTATAACAGATGATTTCTTTTAATCCTCACAGACCATCTGAGGTAAATAAAATTGTCCTCATTTCCACAAAACGGAGAAGTGATCTTGGCAACTTTTAGGATCTTGATGGAGATCAGGCACATAGTAGGTTTCCAGTGGAATGGAAAATAGTACGCGGCCAGGCCGGGCACCCACGCCTTCTAGAAGATTCAAAATCCAAGTGCGTAAGTCTTCCTGAAAAATCTGCTGATGTAGTCTTAGCAAAGTTATAGAGTTCTGCTGAGTCATCTTCAAAATGATGACCTGCTTTGATGGACTGCCGGGGTTCAGAGTTCCTTTGAACTGATGGCTCCTTTCATCCTCTTGAACATCATTTTTGTGTCCAGGGATCCTTCCTTGCTTCCCAAGCTCTGAATGAGAGAGAACAATGCAGTCGCATTTTGATATTCTGTAGTTTTTCTCTGCTTAGTCATGCCACTGGGCACCTTGTTGAATGAGAGGCATTTTCGAATGCATGAAAATAGGCTTACCGTATTTTTCTCTACAATTTATAAAGCATTTTTACATGTAACATATAATTTTTTTGTCTTGGCAAAAGAGACCACTCTGAAGCCTAACATGTCCACAGCAGTGGTTAATCAAGTTTACTTCCTTTAAATCAATCTTTATCTGTTTAAAGCAGCAGTTTTCAGTCGGTGTGCTGCAAGAATTTTTAAAACAGGCAATACCCGACTATTTAGTCAGGGGCACTGACCTCTTTTCCCTTAGATTGTCAAACAAAAAATGACAACTGCAACGCAACAATAGCCATCTGGTGTGAATGTCCTATCTTGAATCATAAATATATAGGTCATAGAATAGAGTTGCATCTTACTGGTCATGTTGCCTTTCAAGGTTGCATCTGATTAGTTAATCATTGTACCAGAAATCCTTCTATACAAGTATAGGCACCTTCTTTGGAACAAAAAGGTTAGGTCACTTTGGAGCAAAAAGGTTAGGTCAGTGGTCAGCAAACTGCAGCTCACAAGCCACATGCAGCTCTTTGGCCCCTTGAGTGTGGCACTTCCACAAAATACCACCGCCTGGGCGAGTCTATTTTGAAGAAGTGGCTTTAGAAGAAATTTAAGTATAAAAAATGTGGCTCTCAAAAGAAATTTCAATAATTGTACTGTTGATATTTGTCTCTATTGACTAACGAGTTTGCCGACCACTGGGTTAGGTAATTATCATTTTATTTCTATTTTTTATAAATCAAAATTATTTCTACTTATTTTTTCAGCTTAACAAAAAATATATTTTTAGGTGTGCCACAGAAGTTTAGGAATTAGTTTACATGTGCCATGAGAGGAAAAAGTTGAAAATTGCTGCTCTAAAGGGCAGGCATAGAAGAGAAATACTTTTAATAATCTCCTGATAAGGCAAACAAAAAGTCTAAGCTTGCTGTCCTGCACATGAGTATCTGAAGGGTAAGCCTGGAAATTTACATTGCTTTATAAAGCTGTCCTGTGAATCTTTTATTAAAAAAAACTGGAGGTGTCCTTCAGCCCAGCCTGCATCCTCTCCAATCTGGAACCCCTCGAGAGATGTCCAACTGCCCATTTAGGCCCAATCCTAGGGGGATCAGTTCTAAACGGGAAGTTGGGCATCTCTCTCACAATCCAGGACTGCTGGCTCCCAACTGCTCACCTGCCTGCCTGCCTGATTGCCCCCTAACCACTCCTCTGCCAGCCTGATTGACACCTAACTTCTCCCCTGCTGGCCTGGTCACCCTCAACTGCTCTCCCCTGCTGGCCTGGTCCCTCTCAACTGCCCTCCCCTGCCAGCCTGGTCACCCCTAACTGCCTTCCCCTAGCACCCACCTTGTGGTGGCCATCTTTGACCACATGGGGGCAGCCGTCTTATACTAGGGCATGAGGGTCAATTTGCATATCACCTCTTTATTATATAGGATTTTTTTGTTATGAGTGCACAGCCAGAGTCTTAAGGTGGAGGCTGATGAACAAAACAATGCCTTTGTGTCTTTCTGGCGCTATTTTCCCTGATCTGCAGGACTCGACTCACTGAGATCCAGGTGAATATTCTGCCGGGCCCCTGAAAGAGTTACTAAAACAAAATAATTGATTTTAAGTCTACTTAGAGTGCAATTGTCTTTCTGAAGCTACTGTGATCTCTGATGAGCTCACTTGTAGTTTTAAAACATTAACATCAATTTTGGGGTTATTTTTATATTTATTCATTTACTATTTATTTATTTGTTTAAAATAAGTTTTTACTGATTGCAGAGAAAGGAAGGGAGAAGGGGAGAGAGATAGAAACATCAATGATGTCATAGAATGATCAATCAGCTGCCTTCTATGGATCAAGCCCCAAACCCAAGCATGTGCCCTGCCTGGGAAAGGAACTGTGACCTCCTAGAGAGCCACACCACCAGGCGATTTGGGGTTATTTTTAATTAGAATTTTTTTTCATTCATTATCCAAAATTAACACAACTAGATTCTTCAGAAAATGGAAGCATTTAGATTTTGAAGGAACAAGTGAAATCCTAATTACTGAGACATTGACACGCTCCATCTTTGCATACCAAGTCATCAGTGATACAAAACGTTTACTCATACGAAGTCTCCTATCCCGGCAACTGCAAGTGTAACTGTAAGACAATCCCAAATTAAACTAGATGACATTATATCCATCCAGACTAAAGCAATGAAGAGGATAGACCCTGACATTGGCTGGGGTGTCACTGACAATGCAGATTCTAGTTCCAGCCAGAGCTCCAGTCTTCATCCTTCCACCGTCTTCCTTACCTTTCCTACGCTGGCATCACCCAATGGTCTCCAGTTCCTGCTGCCTTTGTCTGCAACCTTCCCCCTACCACCTCATCTGACTTTCTAATTCCCTCAGCTCTTAGCTTAGACACTGCACTCTCTGGCAGCCTTTTTGTATTCCCAAAGTCAGGCTCGGAATTTGCTCTCCTGTGCCCGGAGAGCTGCTTGGGTCTCGTGAAAACCTTACACCTCACAGTATCTAAGAAGGCCCCCATGATGTCCACCCCTAAGCTGATGCTGAAATACTGCACCTATTTCTTCCGTCACACTGCTGGTTTGTCTGTGTCCCTCTCTAGGTGGAAGGTGCCATGGGGAGAGGAACATGTCTGCGGTTGTCTATCACTATATGCTCAGCAATCAGCAGAGTGCATAGCATACAGTAGGAACTCGGTAAATATTTGTTGAATGGGTGAGTGAATGAATGAATGAATGAATGAATGAATGACATTCTTTTCCAGTTAAGTGCAGACTGAGCCTCAAACCTTTTTGGAAAACCAGCAAGTGGCCCCTCAGAGCCCGGAGGAGAAACCAACAGACTTCCTTCCATGTGATCACAGCCTCGCAATAAAAGCTCCCTCACATCTGTGGTTAATCAGCACAAAGGGAAGTCTTCTGCTTTCATAAATGAAAAACTGCTGAGACGGTTCGCTGCCATGAGCAGGCTAACTTAGATGTTGCCATGACGTGTCACAGATGGGCTACAGGTGTGGCACCGGTCCCTTGGGTTCAGACCGAAAAGGCACAGGGTAGCAGGACCCCTGCCCAAGGCTGCTGGCCACACAAACCTTGGCCTGGGACAGATGTCTAGGGCGAACAAGCTTGCCAGCACTGCTGGCCACAACGCTGGCGGATTGGCCTGAATGAGTAATGATTTTTAGCCATTATCAGTTCTTACCTTGATGTGCTGTGAGATGGAAAGTCAAAGGAAGCACTGTCTTTTCAGGCTTCTGCAGAGCTTAGCAGCAGCCCTGTCTCCACGGAGTCCTGGGATTTCTCCAATTGAGAAAAAGCAAAAACAAACAAACAAAAAAAGAACAGAAAACGGAAGATGGGAGTGCATGCTATTGATGTTATTATAGTAGTAATAGTTGTAGTAGGGGTATAATAAGAGGTCAGCCAAAGAACTTGTATGCATATATGCATAACCCATGGCACAGACAATAGGGTGGTGAGGGTCTGAGGGGTTGGGGTTAGGAAGGGTTAGAAGAGGGGGTGGGGGGGGGAGGAGACCTATGTAATACTTTCAACAATAAATATTTAATAAACAAATAGACAAAAAAAAATCAGACACACAGGCAAAATACTAATTGTAGGAAGTAATAGGAGTAGTGGTGGCAACAGTGATCATATTTCTAAGGCAAAAAAAAATTTTTAAATTATTTTTAAATATATATTTTATTGTTTTTTTTTTTTACAGAGAGGAAGAGAGAGGGATAGAGAGTTAGAGACATTGATGAGAGAGAATCATTGATCAGCTGCAACTTGCACACCCCCCACCGGGGATGTGCCCGCAACCAAGGTACATGCCCTTGACTGGAATCGAACCCGGGACCCTTCAGTCCAAAGGCCGACACTCTATCCATTGAGCCAAACCGGTTTCGGCTGAGGCAAAAATTTTAGATGGAGCCCTGGCCTGGTGGCTCACTTGGTTGGAGTGTTGTCCCGCACACCAAAAGGTTGTGGGTTCTGCTCCCAGTCAGGGCACATACCGAGGCAGTGTGTTCAATCCCCTGGCAAGCTGGATACAGGCAACTGATCAATGTTTCTCTCTCTCTCTCTCTCTCTCTCTCTCTCTCTCTCTCTCTCTCTCCCCCTCCCTCCCTCTCCCTTCCTCTCTCTCTTGAGTCAATAAGAACATATCCTTGGGTGAAGATTTAAACAATTTTAGATGGCATGAAATGTCTAATTTTATGTGGGGTTTTTTTGTATGGGACGCCCTTCCCTCCACCCTAAGAATCAGTGGTCTATAGCTGGAAGCAATCAATTGCAAACGATGCATTTCCTTAAAAATCTTGGGCTTTATCTTAAAAATCCAAGCAGATTTACTTACCACTCCATTATGTCAGTATCATCTCTTTCTCCTCACACCCCCCCCCAAATAAAAACTATGAGTTATAAATATACTCCTGGGCATGGACCAATATACTCCTTGGGACTTTAAAAATCCTTTGTCCCACCCCCTGACTTCTAAACACGCCAGGTGCTGAGAATTCCTTGCTGTTCACGGTTCTTGAACAAAAGACAAGCCGCACCAAATCCGTGTTACTAGGGAAAATAGCGGGTGGGGCAAAAAAACACACAAACAACTGGAATGAAATGATGCATTTTGTGTGTGTGTGTGTGTGTGTGTGTGTGTTTAGGGGAATAGGAGTCAGAGTTTTCTCCAAGCTGGGATGACAGTGTTCAGGGCACGCAGCTGGACCTCCCAGCTTCTCCCAGGATCCCAGACCCAGAACGGCTGGGAACCTGTCCCCACAGCCTCGCAGCCTGTCAGTGGGCCGTCGCTGTTTATCACGCTCACATTCAATTACGCCGGGCATGCGTTCCCAGGCTAGGAGCTCTGCCAGATACCATCTCTGGCCGCAACTTGGCCGCCTGTGAAGGTTTGATCAGGGTTTGATCTGTATTTCAGGTATTTCAACCTCAGTTTAGGACATCATTGGGGCCTTCCTAGATAATGTGAGGCATAAGATCTTCTTGAGACCCAAGCAGCCCTCCAGGCGCCATGCTCAGAGGGAGAGCTCTGGAAAAGGCCCTCATACGTTTGGCACTGACCCCGACTTCCTTAAGCTGGTGAAGAGCATATTCAGGCTGAATCTCCACTTCCTCGGGGCTGCGGATTCTGAGCTGACTCAGCTTTCCAGATGCCTGCCTGCGGGTGGAGGGAAGGTACCGTCCAGCGTCTGAGGAAAGACACCAGGTGCATCTCTTCTTATGGTTTCCAGAGAACTATCCTTATTTGGACAAAGAACTCAGGTTGCCGTCCATGAAAGAAAATGATGGAATCCTATCCTCTCTCGGGTGTCTTCCAGTTTGTGTGTGTTTTTTTGGATTTTTAAAATTTCCATTGCACTGTCTGAGAGACAGAGATGTGTCATAAGCCCAAGTGAAAAAAGAGAGCCAATAAAATATTTCATGAGCTGAACATTCCGGGGAACTAGAAGAATGTCACACGTCAATATCCAGACTAGACAAGACTGAAATGTCCACCCCCGTCATACCAGCAAAGAGCCAGACTAAAACTCCTTGAGGATTTGCTCAGAGAGCGAGGATGCCCGAAGCTAATGGTGAGAGGTAAGTGGTAAAAACAAAACAAAACAAAACAAAACCAAAAACAGGGCAAGAGAAAAACTTTTGGAGGTGATGGATACGTATATGGCGTTGATTGTGATAATGGCTCCACACATGCACACTTACCTCCAAAGATGTCACAGCATTTTGTATGTTGATCATACATCAATAAAGCACTTAAGAAATAAAAAAGGCAAGTGGCCCCACCAGCTCATTATGTTTCCCTGAAGACCTAACAAGCTCTTTGCAGTGTGTTCCTTTCAGCGGAGTCACTTTTTTTTTTTTACGATTTTTAAAAAATATATTTTTATTGATTTTTTTTACAGAGAGGAAGAGAGAGGGATAGAGAGTTAGAAACATCGATGAGAGAGAATCAACGATCAGCTGCCTCTTGCAGCACCCCTATTGGGGATGTGCCCACAACCAAGGTACATGCCCTTGACTGGAATCGAACCTGGAACCTTTCAGTCTGCAAGCCGATGCTCTATCCACTGAGCCAAACCAGTCTCAGCAGGAGTCACTTTTCTTGTCTCATTTGGGTGGGACCTCAGGAACTAGCTCTCCCTGGAGAACCTAAAAATGTTCACTTCTTCTGGCCCCCAAAGGGCTTGGGATGGACACGCCCAGTGTGTACTATTCCTTCCTCTGAAGCATGAACTGTGCACGTTGGGTGGGCAAGGATGGCTTTTGGGATACATTTCATCAGCAGGCAGATTCCAAAAGCTCGGAGGCTTGCTTAGAGAACACAGCGCTACACATAGTTTGGGGGTGGGTGGAAATCAGGGAGCCCCAGTAGAATATGGCGGGGCTCTGGCATGCCAGGGATGCAGGGAGGATGCGAGCGTTTTCTCCCGGTAGCTTTGCCTGGTGAGAAATGCCTGGTCCCCCTGCGGGAGAGGATCCCATTGTCTATTTCTCTGCAACCAGAGCAAGCAGTCACAAAGGCTGTCCTCAGAGTGGGAGAGCTGAAAGGGAACCCAAAGCTCACCTCAGACAACCCCTCATTCTGAAAATGAAGAGAACCCGGCCCCACGTGACTGAGAGCTGGGTCCAGCTCCCAGGCTAATGAATGCCAGGGCCAGGTAGGTGTGGAAACCTGGTATCCTAGAAGCCAGAAGAGCCCTAATCAGAACCTGGCCGGGTCTCTCCCTAGTTATGTTCCCCTCGATCCTGTCTGTGCCCCATCTCCCCTGAGCCCCAGATCCCTCGTCTACAAAGTAGCAACCATCCCCTCCCTGGGTTTTTAGGGTTCCTGCGCAGTATTCAATTCGTGTCCTTTGCTGGGTGCCTGCTACGTTAGAAGGGCACTGCTACTATTTTCTTGCCCTTATCACGGGTTTAATCGAAGCGCCAAGAAGTCAGTGATTTCCTTTTCTCAAACGTGCTCCGGTTGCAGTCTGGTGTGTTGCATAACGGGCTGGCTGAGGACACGGGTCCCCAGAGAGCTGTAGCCAAGTGGCCAGACACGCTGGCGCGGGTGGGGCGTTCCGTCCAGCAGAGGGCAGCAAAGCACGGGCGCCTCCGCAGCCCGGATGCTCACCAGCCATGTTCCCCCAAGGATGGAGCTGCTTAGGGAGCTGCTTGCAGCATGGTCTGCAGTGGGAGCATTCTTCCTGTCTCAGCTCAGTACGTACGCAGTGGTTTTTTGTGTTTGTTTGTTTTTGGGGTTTTTTTCCAGCTGATTGTGCCCGGATTTATTATTTTTTTTAGTTTTTGTTTGTTTGTTTGTTTGTTTGTTGTTGTTGTTGTTTTTAGTTTTTTTTCTTTCTTTGGTTTGGTGTTGTTGGAGGGGGTAATGATTACATTTCTTTTTTTTTCTTTTTTAAAAAAATATATATTTTATTGATTTTTTACAGAGAGGAAGGGAGAGAGATAGAGAGCTAGAAATGTCAATGAGAGAGAAACATCGACCAGCTGCCTCTTGCACACCCCCTACTGGGGATATGCCCGCAACCAAGGTACATGCCCTTGACCGGAATCAAACCTGGGACCTTTCAGTCCGCAGACCGACGCTCTACCACTGAGCCAAACCAGTTTCGACATGATTACATTTCTTATGCATCTACCTGTCGTGTACCAGTGGCTGAGCTAGGCACCTAATATTCAGAAGCACAGACATTCCCTATTTAGAGATGATGCCCTATTCCTATAAGTTTTGTCATGTCTCAAAAGGGAAGGCTCTTTCTAAACCAAGGATAGGAGTGGGGTGAAGTCCTCTTGAACAAAAGCACGTATTGAATGCATGGTGTTCATTGAGGCACGGTTGTAAATGCAGGGGACCAGGAAGCAAAATAAAGGGATATGGCGAGTCTTTTTCTTCTTCTTCTTAAAAAAAAATACACAAACTTTTCCCCCTCACCTGAGCAGCTGATTTGGGAGGAGGAGGGCTTTGTTAGAACTCTGAATGGAAAGCTGCAGCTTCACCAACTCCCCAGGTAAATCCTGTGCGCTTTCAAGTGTAAGCAGCAAAGCCCTGGAGGGCAGCCAGTGGCTGCCTTCAAATATTTGGAGGGCTAATATTTGAAAGAGAGCTTGCATTTGTTTTGATTTGCTCTAAAAGGCAGATTTGGGTCTAATTTTGTGTAAGCCTCAAGAGAAGGAGGTTTCCAAATCCTTAAAGAGGGGGGGATTTGGTATTGGACCTTATCCCAAACCCCTGTAGCTCCCTACTAGTCACTGGGTGCCGGGAAGCTGGAGTACTTCTCCCTCATTCAATTCTCTATACCAGTGGTCGGCAAACCCATCAGTCAACAGAGCCAAATATCAACAGTACAACGACTGAAATTTCTTTTGAGAGCCCCAGTTTTTTAAACTTAAACGTCTTCCAACGCCACTTCTTCAAAATAGACTCGCCCAGGCCGTGGTATTTTGTTGCAAGAAGAGCCACACTCAAGGGTCCAAAGAGCCAGATGTGGCTTGAGAGCCGCAGTTTGCCGACCACGGATCTATACAATGGGGATGTTGCTATCGAAACAACTGAAACTGTTCCTATTTTTTATTCAATGAGATCATTGGAAATGATCTGTGCATTTGAAAACACCATATAAATGCCAGTCACAACTGTCACCAGGGGTGGCCAAGCTGATCTAGCTGCCTCGAGAGGTGAGTGGCTCCTCATGAATGAGGGACAGTGTGAGAGGATGCAGGGACGCATGTCTGGGGCTCTTAAGAAATCCGTTATGTCCCAGCCTTCATGGCTCAGTGGTTAAGTGTCAACCTGTGAACCAGGAGGTCATGGTTCAATTCCTGGTCATGGTACATGCCCGGGTTGCACGGACTCGATCCCCAGTGTGGGGCCTGCAGAAGGCTGCCTACCAATGAGTCTTTCTCATCATTGATGTTATATCTTTTTTTCTTTTTTTAAAAAAATATATATTTTATTGATTTTTACAGAGAGGAAGAGAGAGGGATAGAGCGTTAGAAACATCTATGAGAGAGAAACATCGATCAGCTGCCTCTTGCACACCCCCTACTGGAGACGTGCCCGCAACCAAGGTACATGCCCTTAACCGGAATCGAACCTGGGACCTTTCAGTCCTCAGGCAGATGCTCTATCCACTGAGCCAAACCTGTTTTGGCAATATTATATCTTTATCTCCCTCTCTCTTTCTCACTGAAATCAATAAAAATATATTCATTTAAGGCTGGAGCATGTGGTGTGAATGGGGGACTGTGTGATGAAAAGCTGGATGGGGGAATCCCCCCTTTATTTTTCCTCCACCCTCCAGTCCAATTTTCTGATTATTTTGGGTTTTTTTTAAGAAGGTTCCATAAAGAGTGTGGCGTTTGGATTCAGCTGTCTGCATATTAGTTTCATCCTTGCCCCCAACTAGCTGTCTGACCCTGAGGATGCCACTGGCCCCCCGTGAGCCTCAGTTTCCCCATCAGTGAACAAAGACCCTGCCTACCTCCCAGGATTTCTGGGAGGATACACGTGAAAGAGCTTTGAAAAGGTGTCATGCAGATGTTTCTCTCTCCCCTCCCCTCTCTCTCTCTTTTGTTTAATCCCTCTACTGGGGCATTTCATTTGATTTCATTAATGCTCTTCTCTCCTCTCTCCTGAAAACTGACATTTTTAAAACTGTTGCTGTTAAAATGAGTACTTGCCTTTTAAACATCTTCAAGTTGCTAAGCAGCATCTACCTCCCCCCTTTCCTTTTATGCAGCCCGGTTGCCATAGTATCATCTGAGCATGGTAACAAAAAGCAAAGAGCAATCATTTTTCGCTAAATGGGGTTGGGCAGACAGATAAATACACTGCAATGTTTCCTTACAAACCATCCTAAAGAAGCAGGGACATGCTCCGGAGGACACAACTTTGTTTCTCTAATCAGCTACTACCTGAATTTCCTGCTGGCTGACAGCAGTGCTCACACCTGTAGCTCCCTGCAGGTCTTACCAGCCCCGGCACCACAATTCCACAGCGGTTTGTGAAGGGCTGATGCTACTACTCCCTTATTTGTAGTTTTTAAGGGCTAAATGCAGACTCAGATCCTTCTCAGATAGATGCTAAATATAGAAAATTGAGCTGAATTAGTATTGTGACTAAAGATACTCCTGCCGTAGCAAGTTTGGAGGAGATAATAAATAAACGTCATCAGAGTGACATCAAGGGTGCTCTTTAAAAATGGCAAAGGCTCCGACAGATATAAAAATAAAGAACCTTCTTGAAATCTTGCATGTGTTTAAGAAATAGGAATCCTGGACGTCTATTCTTCAACTCAGAGCTCACTTGCTTACCGCCGACATGCCAACTGAAACACAGGGGGGACTGAGTTTCCCCCTTGGCCCAGGTAAGCTGGGATGGTCAGATCTCCCAGCCAGGAAGCACAGGTACAGCCTGACTGGTTGTTCTTGTTCGTTTGTGGGTGTTTTTTTTTTTTTTTTCTTAGTCCTCACTCGAGGATATTTTTCCTTTGATTTTTTAAAAAATATATATTTTATTGATTTTTTTACAGAGAGGAAGAGAGGGATAGATTGTTAGAAACATTGATGAGAGAGAAACGTTGATCAGCTGCCTCCTGCACACCCCCTACTGGGGATGTGCCCGCAACCAAGGTACATGCCCTTGACCGGAATCGAACCTGGGACCTTTCAGTCCGCAGACCGACGCTCTACCACTGAGCCAAACCAGTTTCGGCTTTCCTTTGATTTTTAGGGAGCGGATAAGAGAGAGGGAAAGACAGAGAGAAACATTGATATGCGAGAAATGCATTGATTGGTTGCCTCCTGCACGAGCCTAGACCAGGGCCTGGTCTGCAGAGGAGCCTGCAACCAAACCACATGCCCTTGACTGGAATTGAACCGGGAACCCTTTGGTCTGCAGATCGTTGTTCTATCCACTAAGCCAGACTGACTGGCTAGAGCCACCTGACTGGTTGTTAAAGCATTGAAACATTTCTATAGTGGCTGGTGTTTCCTTAGCTCCCAGCGTGTCCTCCTGCTGCCCAATCATCCATGCCTCAGTTCCAGAACCCTCTAGGCCTCCCCATAACCCAGCGTCTAATTTAAGGCTGGCATGAAAGGGGTCTCTGAGAGCCCAACACTGAAGCCAGTATCTGTGCTGGTTGGTCAGTGTTCATACAATACTTGTTGCATATTTTGAGTGTCAGCTCTTAAAGCTGCCCTCAAGTACTCCACACATTTTTTCTAAATAATTAAGTCAATGTTTTCTTGAGGAAGCAAATTTTTTACTCTTTCAGATGAAGCCATCAGGGGCGTGTGCCGCCTTCCAGGAAAAACGTGCCAGTGTTCAGTCTTCTTGGGGAAGACAGAGCCTATGAATTTGGTCTCAGGATTGAGAGGAACAAGCACTGTGGCTTGTGCCCTCATGCTTGGTTGCCCAATGACAATGACACACAATTGCTGGGCAACTGATTAAATAGGAAGTGCATTCCAGGGCCCCACAGCGCTGTGTGTGTGTGTTGATGCTGGAGCTGATTGCTGAATGGTGAGCACACATGGCTCTGAGAGCTTTGCAGGCAAAGACAGGCTTGTCCCAGGCGCATTCAAACAGATCAACCTGCTCCTCAAAGTGGACTGAAACTCCCAGGGCCTCTGCTTCTGTGTTGACAACTTTTACTCTTTCTCCACCCCCACCTGGAAGCCACTTCAGGGTTAATAGCATCTTTCCAGAAGAGTCTGAGGATTCAGGGAGGGAGCAGAAAGGATTTCCCAGTCTTTGCTTTAGCCAGACAGAAGCTGGAGGCATCTCAGACAGCTAGATGGTGTCCTTCCAGGGCCTGTCAGAAAAGCTTCTGCGTGTCTCTCACCCCTGGCTCTAGGAATGTGCTCTGTGCTGCTTAGGGAATGTATTTGAGGCCTATGTTTCTTTATTTGGACTCCCGCAGAAGCAAAGATTAGCTGTTAGAATGCCCTATAAACAAGTCCTTCTGAGTCCCAGATTTCTGGATCTTTCAACTTTTTTTCCTTTATTTGGAGTCCTTGAGTCAAATGAGAAAGGTTCTCCATGTCTGAGCAGTGACTACTAGGTAATCCTTCCCATATCAACTCTCAGACCCCTGAACAAAAGTGTGTTTTCCAAGAACACTCTTTCGAGATTCTACAAACTTCCAAATAGTCCCTAACTTGACCATGTCCAGAAGGCCAGTGAGTAGAGCTTCACAGGTCTTTGGCTGTTTTACTGGCCAAATTACCTTTGGATTAAGTCATAGTGGTATGCTGATAAATGTTTCATAATTGTCTCCGTGGGGGGTCAGGGGGGCGTGGCGAAAACCCTGATTTTGAAACCTGCCAATTTCTGTGGTGCAAATCCTCTTACCATGGCCAATTTTAAGCCACTAACACAAAGCCACTGAATGTAGACTGGGGGGAAAGATGTGCCCAATAGCCTCTTGTGAGCTGGTATGTATGAGCTGGCTCTAGCACATTATTGATAATCCCTTCTTCAGGGGACTATGACCATTGATTTTTTTTTTTTTAATGCTCCTTTCCTTATCGTGTTTCCGTCCAACACTTAATCCTGTCAGACACCAATTCTTTAAGCCAGCGATTTCCAAACTCTTTCTTGGCTGGTCTTTATGTTTAGATAACGAAATGAACTACACAAAAGCCAGCCTGACTGAGAGAGATGGGGGGAAGTGTTAAGCAGTGCCACACTGCCCTGTAACTATGGACAACACTAAGAATCACTACTTTCAGTTTTATTTTCCACTTTTTGATTATTTTGAACAGAATTATATGGAAAATATGACATAGTTCTTGACATACGATTGTTTTCTTTAACTTTTTGGAATAGATTGAAATAAGCAATATTTTTGGTACATTTGGAAGCATTCGAAAACCCATTGCTTTCGGCCAGAAGGGGTTCTCAGAAACTCTATTAATCAGCGTCCCAACAATGACCTCATATGAGCTGTAGAACAGGCCAGTGCAGTGGAAGCCCTTCCTCTAGCTACTCAATGCCTAATGTAAGCGTTTGTCTGCAGCTCTGAATGTTCTCTGGGTTCAGCCATCTACCAAAAATTGAGAGCTATGAGTCACTCCACTTAACTGGCTTGCAGGTTTTCAGTCCTGCTTTTTTTCTCAGTCAATACCTTTCTCTGTCTCTTGTTTTCTCTTTCTCTTGTTGGGTACTTAAAAATGTTATCTCCTGTGACTTACATAGCCCTCAAAAATGATTTTACATATTTCCCTTCTAACAGAGTGCTTCCATTTTTTATTCATCTGTGTTATGTTGTAAATATTAGTTTAATGAAGATGCGCAATTCCATCTTAATGGACTCATGATTTCATCTGACGAGTTCCTTTCATTTTGATGGGAGAAATAGGCTTGGAATTTCCTGAGACTTCAGCAGTCAAGTTATCAATGAAGAAATAATAATTGTAAGGCAGAAAAGGAGCCTGTAAAGACACAAGAGAAATTGCAGGAATGTCCTCTCTGCAAGCTCTACAAGTCTCTCTGACTGTGGATACATTATGTATGATTGAATGGGTCTCCTGTTTCCAGTTCTTTCTGCCTTATATTGTACTCTTAGATCTGAGGACAGCGGTCACAGGGACACGTCAAGTGAGTGATGATGGAACCAGCAATCACAGTTTCCCGTGATGCAGGAGGCACACAAGTACAAACGAGTGAAGGGCTTTAACTTTAAGCCAAAGATGCGAAGGGATAATATTTGCAGACATCAAACTGGGTTAGGGCATAGGACTAGGAAACATCTGAAATCATACATGTAGATTACTGTTACTTCCACCTACAGGTAAGGCCTACCTAGTTCTACCAGGAATAGGGGAGACCTACATGACTTTCATCCTCATCTTCAGTGAGTTGCTGGACCTCTCCACTGAACAGACCCAAAAAAAAAGAACTCAAGTCCAATTTTTAGTCTGTACTCTATATCTCAATTAGTAGAAACATTAACAAGGTTACCCAGACACAAACCAGGTACTCTTGTTTGGCCTCTTTCCTCTTCCTGCTCGCCACTGACTTGTCAAGTCATATCAACTTCTTTTTTAAAGTCTCACATTTCCATCTCTTTCCAGTCAACACCATTATCCGACTTCAGGTTATTTTAATTTTTGCCTCATCTGGAATAATGTTTTATTCATAAAACATTTTTAATAGTATAAGCTGAATAACTGGGTTACTACAGAATCTTCCTTCTAACTTGCCTGTCCCCAGGCAGTTGTGTTTTCTCTGTCCCATTTGTACTCCATATTCTTGCAAAAGTACTAAAACAAATTGTGGATTATGTCTCTCCAGGAGGTCATGTTTCCTCTCCTTGGCTTGTCTCTCCCCATTGACTTGTCTCTCCCCATGGAGCCCTCACTCTTCAAGCCACCCTTTAAGCTCTTTCACAGTGCTTGACTGCCTCTGCAGAGTAGAAGACTTTGCTTCCCCAGCATTAATCCTACCCAACACAGCTGTCCCAAGAGCCTGGCTCAATCTGACCCGTTCGGGGTATTATTTTAGGGTAATATTTCCATAAGCAAGCAATGTTACTGGTATTGTTCACGTAGGCCTTAGGCCAGATCATCTCTTTCCCCATTTAATGTTCTTCCTGAATCACATGGGCTGCAAAATCTGGAAACTACATTTCCCAGAAGCCTTGCCAAAGGTTTCCCACTCACCTTGTGCCAAAGCAAATATCTCAAGCAAGATGGAAAGGTAGAGGAGGGGTTGGCTGAAACACTGTCTCTGTAGCAGCAATAGGCAGGTTTGAGGCTTTCACACATCATCTAGGTGAGGCTTTGACCATGGCTTCCAGGAGTCCTTCTGTGGAACACCTCCAGTGCTGTGGCAGGCACCCAAGATCATTGATGAAAGTTTCTTACAATTCTTGCACTTCCTGATTTCCTAAATTATAAAAGTAATTTTCACTGACGTTTGCCCCCTAGACTTCCAAAGGTTTTGTTTCGCCTCTAACTCCCTGCATTAAATTTTCTCTTCTGGAACTATCTGGAGTAGTTTCTGTTTCTCTGATCAAACTTTGACAAACACAGATCAGGTAACCAATGATTTAGAAATGAATGTAAGCCAAGCCTCAGCTCTGAGCACACCAAAATACCACTTTTTCTGTCCCATCTGTGGTTGCATCTATAGGATTCCACTGCGGCTTCAGTTCCTAGGGTGTATTTTTAACCCTCTGCAAGAATTAAACGTTGTGGTAGATTTAACCCCACTTGGCTAAGACCCTGGTACTTTCTCAAATTTTGCTGGTGATCACATAAAGGCACTTAATTCCGTGCCCTTATCTACTCTACCTCTTGAACTTGGGCTCCAAATTAGACACTCTACTGGGGACCAAAGAGCTGTCATCATCCAACTTTGATATTCATTAGTGCCTGGAAATGTCTGCTCTCATTCTTATTCACTTTTTGGCTCTAATCACTGTTGGTAAATCATTAAATTCCTGCCCCATTTCTCTAGGCTACAAATCATACAACCAAGTTTGCTCTGATGGCCTGCGTCCTACCTCGTCCCTATTTTGTCCTAGATTTTTTTCCTTCTACTAGTGGTTTCCTCTTAAAGTCCCAGTGCGTCCCTTAGTTGAGCCTGTCATTAAGCTAATAACATATAAATAGCTTTATAGCATTTACCTATCCCTATCATTCCACTTCAAGTCCTTGTTGTACCCAACAGTTAGGGTATAGCTCACAAAGACAAAGGAAGTCACTAAGGTCATGATAAATAGATAGATGTTATATTCATTGACGGAAGCATATACCAGATAGGCTGTTCAGAGCTACTCATAACAAATATTCAAATTTCAGATGTCGCATGCCCTTTTTCCCCTACATATTATATAGTGGCAACTTTTCTTCATATATACTATTTGCTGTCCCAAAGAATCTCTTATTCCAGATTCAGGTATCAGAACATGTACATACACTCTGCTTTTGAATCAGCCTTCTGTCGTTTCTACATATTGCTAAAAGAGTTCTTTCTTTTCTCTGGCATGCTCTCTGCTTTTCCTCTCTGGAAAATTTTTGTAACCACATGTGTACATTTAGTACTACAGACTCTTCTTTAAGAGGTAATTTATGGAAAACCAATCCATATGCATTGCTAGTGCCAATATTATAAGTCCATGTAATCATATCATTTTTGGAATTTGTTTTAGTCAGAAAACAGGAAAATCAATCTTTGGTATGCCTGCAAAATCCTCAGGTCTATATTCAAAAGGGAACGCTGAGTGCAAAAAAAAAATCATAGAAGGAATTGTTTTATCTGCTTCCACCCTTAATATTTGAGTGGAGAATTAATTTTTGCTTAATATTAGATATGGACAGACTACCTATTCTTCTTGAAATTCTTTTAAAAGAGATTCCACCCACTTATCACTCTGTTCTGCAGGATGAGTCATGAGCACTGCAATGCCACAAAAGGAAGATTCTAACACATTTTCTCAGAGACCTCCTGGCTGGACAGACGGGCCTTTCAGATCTGTCATGCTCCGGTCCTGTAACGGTGATGTGTACTTTCATAAGCACAATGGTAGAATGATGACTCCATTCTTCTTCAGTGTCTGATTTCATTCTGGGGTTTCAGCCTTCCCCTTTTCTCTTGCCATCAAGTCTTTCTTCATCCAATTTCCAAAATCCAACGCTTGCTTTCTAACGGGGGTTTCCATGACAACTTCTGTGTGTGGTTGTGTTGACTTCAGCACTCCCCATTTCATCTCTCCTTTGTGGCACTGAGCTAGGCTTTTCTAAACAACCCTGGTCCCTCTCTGTTTTTACATTGTGCTTAACTATGACCCAGCCTCTCTGTGTTCAAGGCACATATTAATGAGTTTTGTTCCCAGATAAACCAGAGAGAATCTGAATCATAGTCACAGTTTTAAACCTACCCCATCACTGAGAACTGGATCAGATCAAGAGTCTCTGGCTTTGTATAAGTGGAAGCCATTAATTTTCTGACCTGGAAAATAATGAGTAGATAAGAAAGAATCCTGGAATCTCCACTTATCCCCCAAAAAAGAACACTTAAGGGTCATGTTTCAAAATAATTCTACATGCTTAAGCAATTGAAAACTCATTTGAGATCATAAATCTTTTTTTTTCCAGGTGCATTCCTCTAATAGAGAATGTCTCCCGGTCATTCATTCCTTATTATAAAATTACTCTAGCACTCAAGGATCAATTGGCAGTCCTACATAGAGGTGAGAGATTGAAAGGAAGTGGGTCAATTTTTAATTTAAATTCTTTATTGTTTAAAGTATTAAACCATACTTTAAAAAAAAAGCCTTTTCTCCCATTGACCTCTCCCTGGCCACCCCACCCCCCAGCACATATCCTCACCACCACCCACATTGTCTGTGTCCATTGATTATGCTCATATGCATACATAAAAGTCTTTGGTTGATCTCTTACCACCTCACCCCTGCCTTTCCTCATGGGTTGGATAGCCTATTCAATGTTTCTATGATTCTGATTCTACTTTTGTTCATCAGTTTATGTTGTTCATTATATACCACAAATAAGTGAGATCATGTGATATTTATCTTTTCCTGACTAGCTTATTTTGCTTAGCATAATGTTCTCCAGTTTCATCCATGCTGTTGCAAATGTTAAGAATTCATTCTTTTTTACAGTAGCATAGTATTCCATTGTGTATATTTACCACAGTTTTCTAATCCACTCATCTGCTGACGAGCATTTAAGCTCTTTCCAAATCTTAGCTATTGTAAATTGTGCTGCTATGAACATAGGGGTGCATATATCCTTTCTGATTGGTGTTTCTGATTTCTTGGGATATATTCCTAGAAGTGGGCTCATTGGGTTAAATGGAAGTTTCATTTTTAATTTTTTGAGGAAATGCCATTCTGTTTTCCACAGTGGCTGCACCAGTCTGCATTCCCACCTGCAATGCACAAGGGTTCCTTTTTCTCCGCATCCTAACCAGCACTTGTCCTATGGTGATTTGTTGATGATAGCCATTCTGACAGGTGTGAGATGCAAATCATTGTCATTTTGATTTGCATCTCTCAGATGATTAGTGCCTTTGAGCATGTTTTCATATGTCTCTTGGCTTTCTGTATGTCCTCTTTCAAAAAGTGTCTATTTAGGTCCTTTGCCATTTTTTTATTGGATTGTTTATCTTTCATTTATTAAGTTGTATGAGTTCCCTATAAATTTTGGAGATTAAACCCTTATAGGGATATAACATTGGCAAATATATTCTTCCATGATGCGGGCTTTCTTGTTGTTTTGTTGATGGTTACTTTTGCTCTGCAGAAGCTTTTTATTTTGATGTAGTTACAATTGTTTACTTTCTCCTTAGTTTCCTTTGCCTTAGGAGCCCTATTGATAAAGACATTGCTACGACAAATGTCTGCTATTTTGCTGCCTATGGCTTCTTCTAAGATTTTTATGGTTTCCCGTCTCACATTTAAGTCCTTTATCCATTTGAGTTTATTTTTGTGTTTATGGTCTAAGTTGGTGGTCTAGTTTCATTTTTGTGTGTATATCTGTCCAATTTTCTCTACACTATTTATTGGAGAGACTGTCTTTGCTCCATTGTATGCTCTTGCCTCCTTTGTCAAATATTAATTGAGCATAGTGATTTGTGTCAATTTCTGGGTTCTCTGTTCTCTTCCATTGGTCTATATGTCTGTTCTTGTGCCAGTACCAGGCAGATTTGAGAACAGTGGCTTTGTATTTTAGCTTGATATCTGGCATTGTGAAGGTGTGTGTGTGTGTGTGTGTGTGTGTGTGTGTGTGTGATTTTTAAATATAGACTACTGAGAGGAAAGAAGGGAGATAATTCTGTAGGGATAATGTTCCAAAAGAAAGATTCTAGACCCAGAGGAAATGCACCAGCACTTTGTATAATTTGGGGATGCTGTTGATAATGGTAGGTTGAACTGTAAAATCACATACAGGGTGTCCCCAAAAATGTACAGTATACACTTTAACAGCTGATAGCTCAATTTTGAAAATGAAATGCATCTTAATAAAGACTTTCTTTATAATTATTCAAATTGTGTGTATACATCTTTTGGGATATCCTATATTTTGCAGATTTCCTTAGCACATTGATGGAAGCACCTGCAGCTGACCCCTGTGGAACATCCCTTGGCATGTGGTGGTAGATTGCTGATGCCTATATAGGGGTGGGATATTTCACCAGATGTGATTTAAATCTTCTTTCTGTACTCAGAACACTGGCTCTGCTTCTTTCTCATCCCCATCCTCCTTTATTCCTCTCCACTTTATCTCTTCATAAAAAGGGCTCATTAGGAATCAATCTTTTAAAGTTCTGTTTGGTTGCCTTACCATGCAGACGTAATATGTTTAATGACAAACATAAAAAGGAGAAATAAACACATAGTCTATAGTCGCACAAGATGAGTACATCTTCTGAAGTCTTTGAAATATCAAGGTTTTTTTTAAATATATATATACTGGAGAGAATGCCAGCTCTGGACTGAGGTCTTAGTGTGGGCCTTATCCTGCCTCTTATCCAGCTAGATGCCCTGCAGCAAGTTTTTTAACCTCTTTGAGCCTGAGCATACCCAGAGAGGGGAGAATAAAAATATCTCCCTCTTAATGTTGTGAAGATTATGAGATAAAGTTTGTAATGTGTCTGGTAGGCAGTTAAACTAAATTAAATTTTAATAAAGGATATCTTTAACATATACAGGGTGGGAGTGAAAATGAAGACATTTTTTTGTTTTCTAGAGTTTTTGCCTAGAAAATGTTCTATTGATATTCATTCCAAAATTCATCAAATAAAATATTTATTGGGTGATGTGTGCTACCTAGAATGAAATTTGATATAATTTATTTTTTATGGATTTCACTGAGGATGTGACTTAGTCTTATTTTGAAACCAAATCTTTGAAACAGAGTCAGCTTTATTAGACTCAAGATATCTGCGCTCTTGTTGGCTGCTCTGGAATTTTATGCTTGCCTACTGTATTTGAAAAACCAGTCATGATTCATCATATAGTTCCTATAGTCCAAAATCTCGTGAGAGCTCTCAACCCATTTGTTTCAATGCAATCAGTGTTTATGTGCTACTTTCCATGTGCAGAGGGCAATGCTAGAAGCTGGAAGTAGTTAAGAAAGAATGAAACACTGTTCTGTTTCAAGGAGCAGTAAATATGGCTGAGAGCCAAAGCATTGGGCAAATGACTAATAGAAAACAATGAAGTGAATGCAATGAGCAAGTGATACAAGAAATGAGGAAAGAGAGGTCCACTCTGGGAGAGGGAACCAGTTAGTGAATGAGGTAGTATTTATACATGACCTAAAAGAATGAGCAAAATTTGACCTAGCAAGATGAGAAGAGAGACCTGTGTAGACAAAAAAGGTTGGGCAGCTATCTAAGTTGCTATCTTTAAGGAGACAGTAAACTTGGCTTAAAGTTATTGTTTAGAAACATAGAATCATTAAATTTTATAGACAGAAAGGACCCTAGAATCCAATCCTCTTATTTTAGTAGCATGTGTTAAAAGGAATTCCAGGCTATATGTTTAGAAAGGAATATTGGATTAATTTATGGAGAATCTATCATTTGAAAAGACTGGACTTCCCACCACAGATAATGGATACTTCTGGAGGTGTTGAGAAGTAGACTTGAGTGTATTTGAAGATCTTATTCCAGTTTTGGATAATTCTATAGCGGTACTTCTGGGTAAATACTTGGAGAACTTATTAACACATTGATTGCTGGCCCCCATGCCCCAAGTTTCTGATTTGGTAGGTCTGGATTGGACCCAAGGATCTGCATTTCTAACAGGTTCCCAGGTGATGCTGGAGGCTGCACTTGGAGAACCACTTCTCTGTTGTATACTGTTGGTTCTCAACTCTGGGTGCCCATTCAAATAATTGAGGGGTGTTTTCAAAATACTGAAGCCTGTGCATTAGCCCAGACAAGCTGCACCTGAACCACTGAGGATGGCAATAGCTGTGGTAATTCTTAAAAGCTCCCAGGTCCTATCCTAGGTCAGGACTTCTCAGATTTTCTTTATATATATCTATATTTTTTTTCTTTATATATATTTATATATACATTCTTTAGATAGATAGATAGATAGATAGATAGATAGATAGATAGATAGATATAGTGATTGAATTTTTACACAGAGGAAGAGAGAGGGATAGAGAGTTGGAAACATCGATGTGAGAGAATCATTGATCAGCTGCCTTCTGCACACCCACTACTGGGGATGTGCCCGCAACCAAGGTACATGCCCTTGACCGGAATCCAACCTGGGACCCTTCAGTTTCCAGGCTGATGCTCTATCCACTGAGCCAAACTGGTTTAGGCTCAGATTTTCTTTTGCATATGAATCACTAGGAATCTTGTTAAGATGCAAATTCCATTTTAGTGGGTCTGGGTGGAGGCCTCAGATATTGAATCCTTATGTAATAAAAGCCTAATACCAGTATGCTAAGTGTCTGCTCATCCATTCAACCAATCAAAGTGTAATATGCTAATGATGTGATAAGGCCACTCAACCACTTACTATGATGTCCACTGACCACCAGGGGACAGGCAGTCGATCAGATGACCAGTTGCTATGACATGTACTGACCACCAAGGGGCAGATGCTCTGACTGGTAGATTAGCTTGCTGGTGGGGTCCAGCAGATCCAGACTGAGCAAGACAGGCCAGACATGCCCTGGAGCCCTCCAACAGTCCTTATCCTGCTGACCAACCTCCTGAGTACTTCCTAGACCCCAATAGTGTACCAGTGGGGTCCCTGGGCCTGTTCTGCAACCTTTCTCAATCGGGGGACCCCTCAGGGGATGTTGGAGAGCTGGTTTCAGCCTGATCCTGCTCAATGCAGGAGCTGCCCCCTGGTGGTCAGTGTGCTTCCACGGGGGGAGCACTTCTCAGCCAGAAGCCAGGCTGGTGAGTACAATGGTGGTGGTGGGAGCCTCTCCCACCTCCATGGCAGTGCTAAGGTTTTCCGACCAACTGCTTAGGCCTGAGTGCAAACCAGGCTGAGGGATGCCCCATCCCCACCCCCACTGCATGCACAGATTTTGTGCACCAGGCCTCTAGTTTCTAATAAGCTCCCAGCAGATGGAAATGTTGGTGGTTAATGGACCATACTTTGAGAAGTTTCTAGAAAGTTCGATGTTGTTTTTTCTTCTCACGTTTCGAAATCTCCAAGCTTCTATTCAGTAGTTGATTTATTATCTCTTTCTCTACCTCCAATGCAAACCCCTATTTGATTGCCTCCCCCCCAAAAAAAAAAAACCACAAAACAAACAAAAATAAAAAGTATTGAGGGTCTCAGAGAAGAACTTTGGGTTTGGATTTGGTCAGCGGGTCCCAACCTGGTGATGGGACCCAAGCAAACTCCTGATTGGCAGCACAAAGCTTGTGCAGTGCAGGTGAGCCTGTTTCAGCAGCCCAGACCTGGATATGTCCATCTGAAGCCTTCTGTCCCTACCAACTGCTGCGCTTGGCAGGCCACCCACGTGCCTTGTGCTCGCCTGCCTTGCAGCTCTTCCTTGCATGCTCCTGAGCTTTGCTTGCCCACCTTCTCTCAGCAACTTGCTTCTTTGCACAAGTTACTCTTTGTTATAAGCATAATTCCCAAAGAGAGACTAAGAAGCTTTCTGGCATATCTATTAATCATGAAGGAGGTTGAAAGCTAGGAATAAGGAAATGGAGAAAGAGACATATAAACTAACTGGAAAATGCCCATTTGAAATGAAGATTCTCTGGGAGCCCCCTTGGTAGGACCTGAATTCGTGTCCACTACCTTACATGCCTCCTCCCTTTTTTTTGTGCATGTGGGTTGGTAGTGAGGTGGTAGTGGCATGCGTGTGGGAGGACTTTTCCCCCTTTTATTCCCGTCAGTGAATTTTGAGGACCATTTGAAGTGCTCTTGGCTAGAAAACTATGCTCAAAGGAGTAAAACTGAAAAAATTCCCAGGTTATAAAGCAAATCTACCCTTACAAACTTGGTAGATCAATGCTATAACACCTAAATTATTTCAATTAAAGGAAGATAGGTGAGTACAAGCTGCACTGTACCATTATTGAACAAAGAAAGAAACCGTCATTGTTTTTGCTAAGCTGTGTTTATATTAACAAGAGCCCCAGAAACAGTTTAGCCCTTGAAATTCTTCTTCCTGTGACCTTGGGAGATTACCACATAGGAGCAGGAACTGATTATTTATTTACTGATTATATGTGGGTGAAGACATTTTTGCAAGCATTCCAAGTATGACTTCCAAATGGACATAAATGCAGATACATGCAGAGGGCGCAGAAATTTAGGACAATTGTGATACTCTGTGATACTCACAAATTTGGGTCACTCTCTCAATTAGTTTAGCTCCTCGTCTGTGTGAGTACAGAAACAAAAGCCACTTGGAGCCCTCGCGGGTTGGCAGAGCATCTTAAAATGCCGGCCTAAAGAGGCAGTGCTGTAATTCAAAACACACTTCCAAAATAAACTCAGCAGGCCAGTGCTGGGGACTTACCATGCCAGCACCCCCACCACCCCCACCCCACCCAGTTTGAAACTTCAGTCCAGTTGAGTGTTACAATCCTCCTCTATGAGCCTGCTTCTCCAGGGAGGAATCAATCATTCTCAAATACAGTCAGGATTTCTGCCATACTCCCCTCCTGCGTTAGTCACAATCAATCTTTACCTTGTGGTGCCGGGGATTAGGTATACGTGGTGTGCTTGAGAATATGTGCTCACGTGAAGGCCAGAAGGCCAGGCATGGGCATAAAAAAAATTGGACCAAGACTCGAACCTTGGACATTTCTGGGGATGTTGGGGTGATGCCCAGTTACAAGTACCATGTTGCCAGGGCTAAATCCCAATCCCATCCTCTTTGTCTCAGCCATTTCTGTTACCAGAGCAAACGCCAATGTTTGGAGCAGAAGTACAGATCGTCTGTTGTGCTTTAAAGTGGGTGTTGTTGGGTTTTTTTAGGAGCTAATTTGGTTGTGCAATACCATCAAGAGGAGCCACTTGTAAATTATATTTAGGTGTGTGTATGTTCTTCCACTTGTGGCAGTGCTGAATCATATCCATCTTCTCTTTATTATGTAACGCTTACAAGAAGGGCTCCAAGACTGCCCTGTAGGAGAGGACCCACCCAGCTATGCTCCACCCGGCAGAAGGGGCTCTGCTATTCTGTCCACCGGGCCTGGCTTGACAGCAGGGAGGAGGGGGGGGGAAGTGGCCAATTGGTCTGTGTTTGCCTGTGAGTTTCCTGGTTTTAACCAAAAGTCCTGTATTCCAGTCACTATCCCCCAACTAGTCCCAGGAAAACTTGGGATGCTGGTCATCCTAAGGTCTGGATGTTTGCCCATTTCTGGCCTCAGGTGATGAGCGTGTGGACATGAGCACTGGGTCCTGGTGGCTCTGGGTTCCATGGAGGGGTCTGCTGTGGTCATGGAGAGGAGGACAGTTCCCAGTTCCATGCAGGGCCATGGACAGGTGTTAAGGAGTTCCCCTGTGCTGAGGAAGGTGATGGCTCCTCAGGCAAAAGGCTTCCAATTCTATTGCATTGTAGTCAGACACAAAGCCAGGAACTGTGTGGGGAAGGGAGGGGAAGGAGAGTTGGTGGAGGGTAGAGGGTTATGGAGGAGAGCACAGGCTTTGAAGCCCAACTGGGTTCAAATATTAGTCACTGCACTGTTTTCTGGAGCAAGCTATTGAGCTCTCTCAGCCACAGTCTCCTTGACACACATAACCTTAATTCTCAACTTCTGGACAGTATTTTCCCCATGAAAAGGCAATTAAATTTCAATTTACTTCTAGACTTCAGAATAAGGCACTATCCTTGGCTTTAAAAAACAAAACTAGATTTGTGTTGTCTAAAAGGATATTACATAGATTTAGTGGGCATAAAATGTATGCACTGTAATTAGGATGTATAGGAATGTAAATTTGTTTTTCTGTAACTGAATTACATTTCCTTATGAGCCTTCATGCCCACTGAGGGGTAAATCTTGCCTCTTGAGTATTGTTCAACTGAAGACTAGACCTTTCCAGGTGAAAATCTTAGTTTTTATTCACTCTGCTGAAGACTATGCTCTGGTCCTCTGTGTTTCCTTCTCCTCTGGGAAGTCAGGGTGTGTGTGTACTAGTGGTCTCATGAAGGGATGTCCCTTCAGACCCCTCTGTTCTAACACATTCTGCAGTGGCCCAACAGCTGAGGATCTGTATGAATGTGACTGCCTGTATTGGAGGTGGCTGGTTCCTTGTACCCTGCACTTATATTTGCTGCTGATGTGCATAGATCGGCTGCAACCACAATCACAGAGTCCACGTATTCCTTCTCAGTCTGACCCCATACCTCTGTAGCCCACTGACCCTCTTGGCTGTCTTTTGTTACACTTAATGAAGAAGCATTAATGAGCATATCTTGGGCCCTCTTTGCTTAAACATGCAAGGGTACCGTGGTGGCTCAGGGCATAATACAAGGTGTTCCAAATCTGGAGTTCAAATCAGATGGTGGGAATAAGCCCTGGGGCTATGGAGTCCCCCTTATAACACTGTTTGGTGTTTCTAACCTCTATTCTGCCCCTCTACTCAACACAATTTTGACCATGGAGTTAGGCTGGATCAAAACTAGTCAGACTTTGGCCCAATTCTAATGCTCTTCTGTGCAACATGTCTCTTGGTTTAAACCCCAACCATTTCCATGCAGAGGAAACTAATTTGTTATGCTTATGTAATGTGCTAGGTACTTCTTTGTTCAAGACTTATTGTAATAATTCTATGATCTGAGTTATACAAGCTCACCATTCAATCTTCCAAATAAAAACATTTTCTATATAAAACCAGCTCTTTCTTTTTCTTTCCCTTTCCTCTCCTCTCCTTTTTTCCCTACCCTTCCTTTCTCCCTCCCTGCCTTCCTCAATTCCTGCTTGTCTTTCTCCCTCTCTCCCTTTCTCAGCATATCTTATTACTGTGTATTCATTGAAGTAAATATGACTATCATAATAAGTCAACTCCTAAATATCAATAGCTTAATTTAATAGAGGTTTTGTTTCTCACTTTTGGAACAATTTTGTGCAAGCTAAGGATGGGGTGTCCTGCTCCATGTGGGCACTTAGGGACCCAGGAACTTTGTCATCCTCAGCACAAAGTTTCTAAGACAGGGTGAATATGGTACATCCTCTTGTCTTGGTATTGACACATATCACTAGAGTTTGTATTCAGTTGGGGAAAACCAATAATATGGACTCCCCTGGATGCAAGAGAGGCTGAGAAACATAATCCTTGCCTGCACAGCCACTTCCCAGCCACAGTTCTAACTAGGGATTATCCTTCCATATGCTGATTTGTTGCAGACTTCTAGAATGTATGGGCATTTGAAATAAAAGGATGATTAAGACATGGTCCTTATCCTCAAGAGGTTTACTTTAAATATAGATAAGCTATTAACCTTTTCATACTGCTTCTTGCTGATTTAGAGCAATAAGACTCAACCATTTGGTTTGTCTTTATTGATGTAAGGATAATGAATAGAGAATGCAGGGAAATAAAATTGGCTAATAACCAAATTAAAAGCTGGGGGAGGTCTTGAAGGTAATCTGTACAAAAATTTTTGTCCTGGATAAGAAAACCTGAGATCCAGAGAATTGAAATGACTTGTTCAAATCCCCCTAGCTAATTCATTCCAGAACCAAGTTAAAACCTTGCTCTTTTCATCTTGAAGCCCTAAACACTTTTCAATATAATGGAATCTGATGATTGTGTAATATATAAGAGTTTATGAACTCAGCTTTTAAAATTATGTTTTTAGGCAAATGAGGCTAATGGTGAGTGGAATTTCCCAATGTGGTGCTGTTCATAGATAACACAGTGAGCATTCACCATTATACCCATAAACCATATGGGCATCATTGCTTCATTGGGAAATTATGGTGCCTCTTTGCAGTACTGTCTTTATATCAAGTTTGGATTCTCCCTAGACTCAACATTTCAGTTCATATGCCCCAACTTTCACCTTAGGTATTAATTTATCGGGTTTTATTTGCCCAACTAGCAGTCTAATGGGTCTCAAAAGTTGGAACAATGTTTGTTTCAACATTTAGTGCTCTCTACCACATATCCAAAGCCGCTGGCCATATCTATAAATTAGCTTGTATTTAGTAACATAATTATTGTGATCTCTTACAGAAGGCTCGAGTAGATCAGCGTAAATGGCCATGATCTGTCAACTGTGGTTGAATTGGCATTGTCAGCTTTTACACAGAGATGTAAGGGAGCTTGGAGATTTCTGAGACTTAATCCTGATCTGTGAATCCTGGGCAGAGGCATACCCAGTATGCAATGTAATGTAATCCTTAATGGAGAGTTCCCAACTCTCATACTAATGTATACTTCTCAGATGGATCCTGACCTGTGAGACTGGAATTCTCCCACTATACCTTATTTCTGAAGATTATGACTCTCCATCCTAGAAGATGGTAGTGGTAGAGACATATCAGAAAAAAATGGGGAAAACTGTTTACCAATATGTAAGAAGGTAAGCTTCTTGAGAATAAAGACTATGTCTTAATTGCTTTTTTATTCTTCATGTCCCAGAGTTGAGCTGTTGGGTGGATTCTGTTTCTGTTCTGGCAGTTGAGACTTTGGGGAAGTTTAGCCTTTGGTTCTGAAGCTGAGGAGAAGCTGTGTATACTGTGAAATTATAAAGCTCCTTCTGGACAGTAGGTTTCCTTTGGACCAGAGCACACGGAAGTAGAATTTCTAGTTCCCTGGACACTCTGAAGAAGCTCTGGCTCTGTTGCCATCTAAAACCATGCAATCAGCTCTTCAGCTGGAAGAAACAGAGTGATGTGGGAACCCTAAATCTTTAATACATAAATAAAATAAAGTTTTCCTACAGTCTGAAACTTGGATATTTTAGCTACAATTATTTACCTATGTTTTCCCAGGAAGCTACTAAGACATTGATTTATTTTGCACAGTACTTTTTAAGGTATGATTTAAGATTGTGTTGAAATGTCCAAGTTTCTCCTAAGTGGAAAAAAGTCCATTTCATGCTGCTGGAATCAGGCCTACTGAAATTTTTCTCCAAGAGCAAAATTACCTTGCACATGTATCAAAAAAGGTTGAAAAGAACCTTTGATAATTTTTCAGTACCAACATCATTAGATTAATAGTATTCCAGTCAATTAGTTGGTATTGTTCTTTTGGTGTGGATAGCCAAAAGGGCCCAATTTAAGCTGTTCCAATAAGCCTATCCTTCTTCTGGATTTTAAGTTTTAATGTTTAGTTTAGGTTATTGTCTTTTCCCTATCTCCTGGGATAACATTGGAAGATTTCATCTGACTGTTCACTCAGTAAGTCATTCAGCATTACTGAGTGCTTACAATATGTGGGCATTGTGTTGGGCATTAGAAATTTAAAGATGAGTAAGGCATGCCTCTTATATTTAAAGAGGTTACCTTGATGTTTGGAATAGGAGACAAATGGTACCAGACTGTATACACAGTGGGAGAGTGATCAAATTCACATAGGATGGTATGTGGTTCTACTCTATAGCACACCTCCATGGATCATGTACAAGATTTTCTATGTGAATGGCAGCTTTTAGAGTACAATGTGAGTGATACCCTGGAGATGCAAGACATGGCTGCTTTGGGCGGAGTCACAGAAAGGCTTCATAGAGGATGAGACTCTTGAGTTAAGCCTTGAAAGAATGAGTATGTGGACAAAACACTGAAGGACATTGCATGGAATGACCAAAGCAGAGGGGGAAAATATGGATATGGTAGGACTAGATTAAGTGGACAAAGGGAGGTATGGTAGAAAGTGAGGTCGTAAACAGAAGCCAAAAAGGAAGTGTCTTACATGCCAAATAAAGAGTTTGAAACGCATGTTGTTAGCACCGAGTCTTTAATAAATATGAGAATAACTTGCATTTTTGAAAGTTCACCTTGTAGGTGACGTAGAAGATGGGCTTGTGTTACGGAAGGAGTAGAGAGGTGACTTGGAGAACAGAAAGATAATTCAAAGGGTTAATGAAATAGCCCAGCAAAGAAGTAATGGAAACTTGAGTGGAGGTTCAAAGTGTTTCAAGACATTTGGGAGACAAAAATCCATAAGTTTAGGTGACCGTTAAGAAATACGGGATATGTAAAGGGAGTTGCTGGGGATGAAAACCATATGGGTGAATCATAGATGATTTAACAGGGGTAGAGGGGTCAGAATGAAGATGACTTTGGGCACAAAATGACTGTTTTGGGGTCATGTTAAGTTGGAAATTGGGACCATCAGGATGGCAACAGAGATAAGACTGCAGTTGAGGAGAGATGATCTCTGATGAATTTTCCTGATGATTTCAGCTTTTCAAAGACATCACTTGGAACCCAGTCAATCTTAGCTGTCAGATTGAATTACCACTCACATGTCCCTTGATTGTTACAATCCCAAGTCCTTTCCTAAGGTTCCTCTGCTCTTCCATCTTCCTGATTGCTTCTAGTTAAATAGTTGTAAAGACTTTCTCCTGGGATCTGGTCCAGCATTATTCAGGAGGAAAATCACAAGTTTTATTGCCTGCTCTACCACTTTTAAAACATGTGGTCTTGTGCAAATTATTAAACTTCTCTGAGCTTTGGTTTACTAATCTTTGCAAGTGACTATAATAATAACTTGACCACATTCTTTTTTGAGATTTAAATAAGATGCAGGGCTTAGCCTACCACATCTATAGATGCTCAGAAATATTAAATTTGTTTACGCATCAATTTTGAAAGTTAAAATCTATTGAAGTTGGAAATAAACCTCGTGACTCTCTCACCCAATTCTATAGAATTTAAGATAAGAGAACTGCAAATACATAGCCAGTTAATGGCAATATTTGGACTTCATGTTCTCATGTTTAACTTTACACCAAGCTCCTTTCTTCCAGCTTGTTTATAAGAGTCACCAGCCCTCCATATAGCACCACAGTTCTATCGGGCTTCTTGGGGGAAGGTAGGAAAATGAGGGCGGTATTGACTATCTATTACTACATATCAAGTTACCGCAAACTTAGTGGTTTAAAACAATGAACATCTATTAGTTCCATTTCTGTATGTCACAGGTCCTGGTGCAGCTTAGCTGAGACCTCTGCTCAGGGCCTCAGAAGGCTACCATAAAGGCTGTTCCCATCTGGAGTCTCAAATAGGGAAGAATTTGCAAACAAGTTCACTTGGTTTTCTTGGAGAATTTATCTCCTTACTTTTGTCGGACTGAGGTACCCATTTTCCCACTGGCTGTCAACTGGTGGCCACTCTCAAAAACAGGAGGCCACTTAAGGTTGATGCCATCTGGCCCTCTCACATGTCCACTTACAACATAGCATCTTAACCTCTTCAAAACCAAGAGCAGAGAGTGTATCTGTCTGCTAGCAACCCGCATATATATATATATATATATATATATATATATATATATAGTAATGGGATACAATTATTGAAGTGATGTCTCATCATTTCTCCATATTCTATTGGTTAGAACAAATCCAGGTCCCACTCACACCTTCGATGGGAGATTACACAAGGCATGAGGTCAGGGATTGGAGATCAGGGAACATACTAGAATTCTGTTCTGCAGATATCATGGCAAGTTTCATTGTGAGAGTCAAAGAGCACAGTCTGATTGGTCCTCAGCCTGCTCTTATCATAACCCAACACACCATGTTGCTTTCAGGGGAGCTAGCTATACCTGTAAGGGCTCTGGAATGACTGTTGAAGTCAGACCCTAGGTGCCATCAGGAGACTAGTCAGACCCATAGTGACACCAAAGGACAAATTTTTTTTGCTGGTGGGAGCAAAAAATATGTGCGTGTACACATGTGTGCATGTGTATTGAGTGTGTGTGTGTGTGTGTGTGTGTGTGTGTGTGTGTGTGTGTGTGTGTTTGACAGAGGGGGTCTTCCCTCAGGGCACATGAAGAGAAGACATTGCCTATCATTCTGGCATTTTCTAAAGTGGCCTTTTCCTGAATTGTTGGTACACTCTGTGACATGAGTCACACTGTGTCTTTATTAAAAATCCATCTTCTCCAGCTGAGGCAAAGCAAATATTTACTCATGTCTAACTCTGGTCTCAGCCATGACAAATGTCTGTGTCTTCTTCATGGACCTATTCAAACCCACTGGGTGTGGCTACAAAAGGAACACATTCTGTTTCTTTTTGGTCCTTCTGGGGACTGAGAAACTGGAAGGTGCTTTCTCTGTCTCCAGGCCCCTTCCTGGAGTGAATCCTGCCCACCACCACCTGATTGCTCTTCTTGAAACTGCTTTCACCATGCTACTTGCTTGCTCTTCCTACCTAAGTCCACATCATTCATCTTACCCTTTAAGGTCTACCAAGCTTCATAAGCCCCCACCTCACTCCCACTCAGTGCCTTTTATTCTTGCATACTATAATTTCCTATTGCTACTCAATACCCAGGGTGTGCTATGTCTAAACAATGCCAGTTGCAATACATCTGCTAGTATGGTTCCACTGTCACCCTCCCATTATTCCAAAGTCCCCTCCTTATAATAGAGACTGTCAAAAGCATGGTGGGCATCTAAGTCCCACCTTAAATCTCAGTGCCTTCCTGACCACCTGCATGCACTCATCTGTACCAACTTAGAGCTCTTATAGCTTTTACTAACTAAACCTAAAGGCCTATTTTTGGCAATTTATTGTGTTCTGTGCTTCATTATTCTTTAATTATTTCATGGGAGTGTGTTTTGTTTCTCTAGTAAGATGATAAATCTCTTAATGGCAAAATAGATGTTTTCCCACTTTTTCTTTCTCTCTCTTTTCATCTCTCCTTTTCTTTTCATGATACTTAAAATTTGGGTCATAAGGCTAGGTGGACCTGGATTTAAATCTCAGTTCCACCACCTTTTGGCTGTGTGAAACCCCTGTGATATTTATTTTTCTCAAGTTTAAATGAGGATAGTAACTACCTTATACAGTTGTTGGGAGAATCAGTGAAATAACATGGAGAAGAGATTAATGTATATATTAATCTCTGGCACATAACAAATAATCAACTAATAGAAGATATTATAGAAACTTTCATTGCACATGGACATTCCTATTTAATCACAAAAGAAATCCTTGAGCACCTTCTATGTGCCAGGTACTGTGCTATGGAAGGACATCTAAAAGCCAAATGATCGTGCTCTTTTGACCTTTAAAGACTACTTTGAGCTCTCATAGCTTTTACTAACAACCTAAAGGCCTATTTTTTTGGCAATTTATTGTGTTCTGTGTTTCATTATCCTTTAATTATTTCATGGGAATCTGTAGAATGTGACCCAAAGCCCTTGGAGAGACCAAAGTAGACAGTAGTTGTTCTTAAAATTTGGCAAGACTCTCCTCACACTGAATTCATTATAAAAATCCCTTTCAGTGTACTAGTATATCCAATAGGATTCATGAAGAGAGTGGTAAAGGGCTTCCAGATACAGGTTCACCTCCATTTTCTCCTACGATGGAAATGGGGGCTGCCTCTGAAGAACAGGTGACCAGGTGGCACTGGTTGGATGAGCTGTTAATGAGATGAAAGATGAATGCCTTCCATTCTGCTATAGAGGAGGAGGGAAAAGCAGAGAGGGGCTGATCACCTGCAGTGTCCTCTCTCCTCCAAGCTTATTCCCTTCCCCACATATGCTGCTCTTGATGCCTGTTGGAGAGATAGGGACATGTCTCATGACATAATTGCCTTCTAAAGCTCCTGGGAGACCTTCATATAGGAATGGTCACTAAGATGATGGACTAAGTGCCTCATAAAGGTCTGCCGAGTTGAATGTCTCCTTCTTCTGCTAGACTGGTGCCAAAATCCTACAGAATGTGGTCCCACTGAAGGTGATCAGCATTCCTGACAAGATTCCACTGCACTGCAAGTTAAAGATGGAACTTGATAAAATTACCTTAAAGCTGAAGTGCAAATGTTTTTACATGGACTATTTTGCTTGAACCTGAGCCTTTAGAGCAGTGTTTCCCAAACTTTTGACATATGTGTACCCCTTCTATAATTTTCATAATGCTGAGTACCCCAGAGTAAAAAAGGATCTATTTAAATAGCAATCAAAATATATTTATTTTTATGGTACATACACAAAATAAACAAAAAATAAAATTATTCATAATAAAATATAAATAAAAGCTATATTATAAATAATATTTATTTGGATCAATGAGAAGGATGAAATTGACTTGACTCATGAGAACATAGAATTAGGCACAGCTAAGCATGGTGCAGTGCATATCCCCACCAAACTCCAGTGCAACGCGTACCGCATACCGCCACCAAACTTCCCGTACCCCTGGGGGTATGTGTACCACACTTTGGGAAACACTGCTTTAGAGAAATTCACTGCTCTCTCTGCTCGCTTTTGTGGGTGGCTCAATAAAGAGGGAAACCTTCCACATGAATGCCTGTCACAGTAAAATTGCAAGTAGTAGAATTCATTGGTTTTCCCTCTTACAGACCGCAGAGTGCCTTGATAATTGAAGTAAGATACTGAGTTCTGAAAGTCCCAAAGGAACATGGACTTCTTGTTTCAGGGGCACTTGCTGAGCCTACTGTAGCAGAGCAGAAAACGAGGGCTTCAGAGGAAAGGGAAAGCTTTCCAGCATGTAGCTGATCCCTAAGCATCCCATGGTGGATGCGCCAGCATTGCTTCTCCTTGGCATTTGGTGATGCTGTGATTTACTGCCCTTATCCTGGCTGATTACTAGGTACATTTACATCAGTTTATGTCATAAGCTACCCGTTAAACCATATTTTAAAAAACATATATTTTATTGGTTTCAGAGAGGAAGGGAGAGAGAGAGAGAAACATCAATGATGAGAGAGAATCATTGGTTGGCTGCCCCCTGCAGGCTCCTTACTGGGGATCCAGCCTGCAGCCTGAGCATGTGCCCTGACCTGGAATTGAACCCCAATCTCCTGTTTGTAGGTTCATCTTCAAGCTTTGGGCTGCACCAGCCATCCCATTAAACCATATTGCACTTAGACCTATCTTTAAGAACTCGGAGGTGGTCAGAGAGCTTTATGCCCCTTGAATACCATCAATTCTGGCCACATGGTATGAGAACTCAGAGGAATCTCTGTATCTAAGAAAGCCTCAGCCCCGTGGCATTGAAAGGAAAGATAGTTTTCATTTTAGCTGCCTTTCCCACCCATTTCTAACCCATCTTTAGGTCCGGTTGAGCTTGGGGAATGTTAGACCAATTTTCCTGACCACCGTGCAACTAATGCTTCTGATGGCTTTTCCTCATCCCGGCTTCCTCAAGAAGTCTCCTGTGAGAGTTTAATAGAAAAATAAAGGACAAGCAAATGGATTCTTTACTCACTGCAGGATTTAGCAATAATGGCAACCTCTGTAGATTGATCTCTTACTGTGTGTCTGGCCCTGGGCCAAGCATGCTTTGCACATTGATTTGCCCAGAAACCCTACTATGGAAGTTCCCTTATTATCCGTGGTTACTGATGAGGAAACGGGGTCATTGCTGTTAAATTAGGCACCCAATAGCACAGAGCCAGACAGTGAGAGAGTTGGAGCGTAAATCCCAGTTTCCTGATGTTAGAGTCAAAACTCTCAGGTGTCAAGCTATATCGCTCTATGAGTATACAGAAAAGGTCTCCCAAATTTTCTATTTTATTTTGTCTCTTCGTTTCTTTGTGTCACATAAAATGCCTACTCTTTTGCGCTATCTTCCCTGCTTGCTGCCCTCCATCCTTTCATCAAACCAAAAATTAGCTGATATTAGTTAGTTTATTTTTAAATATAACTATATCTCGGCACATGAGGTGCTGAAAGTGTGTGAATACTTAGAGCTATCCCTTATTCCTGCCAATCACGTGGCAAGCACAGGACATGGAAAATGATACCCTCTCAGTCTACTCATGCTCTAACCTAATGGGTCAGGTGCAAGAAAGGGAAGGGTGGTGAGCTGAGGGAGACTTCAGCCTGGGCTTCTGTCTGTTGTGAGCACAGAAATGCTCACTGGTGGGCAGCTCATGCACAGGTCTGGGTGCTGAGGAGTGTAGCTCAGATTAACACACCTTCACCTAGTGATGCATCTTCCTGTGGATCCTGCAGCAATTTGCTTTGAAGCATGCCGCATCAACAATGACATTGTTTTGCCAAAAATGTTTGAACTGAATTTTATTTAACTTCCAGCTTACAGGAAATGCAGGGGTTAGACACCAAGGTAAATGGCTCAAGGAGCAAGTAATGAGACAATTCCAGAAGGCAGGGCATTCCACAGGCCTCCTGCCAGTCTCCTCTGCTCGTCAGTAATATGAAAATAAAGATGCAGAGGCAGGAGGTGAGGAGAGGCTCTGCAGGATTCAAAGAAAATAAAGAAATGTAACCACCAAACATGATTTGTGAACTTTATTTGCATCTTGATTTGAATCGACGTAGCACAAAACACATTTGGGGAACCAAGGGGGGGCATTTTAATATGGAACAAGGACTATATTTATTTTGGTATATGAAGTCAGGGGATGGTGATTATAAAGGACAATGCCCTTAGTTTGTAGAGATGCTGCTGAAATCGTTAGGCGTAAAATGTCATGATGTCTAAAGTTTACTTCAAATACTACACCAAACAAAATAGTAAAGTACATGTGGAAAAGGCTATTAATTGTTTATTTTTGGTGATAGGTACTCAGTGTTCATTATACTATACTATCGTGGTTATGATAAATCTAATGAAATAGAAAATTACTACCTTGGTGTTTGGCAGCGTAAACGCAATGTAGTGATTTATAAGGCCAATTTACGAGATAATTGCCACATGTACAATGGCTATGAGGCGTAGTGTGAATATGTCAGGTTCATTCTGATGAGTCATTTTGATTCCCAAACCACTGTGCTCAAGCCCTCAGTTGACTGTTGTTACATGGAGAGGAAAGAACCTTCTCCTGTGGTATGGTCCAGCCTGAGAAGCACATGGAGGGAAGCTTCTGTGAGGCTCTGCGGACACCCACAGCCCCAGGGCTGCCTGGCCCCAGACTGGGCAGATTTGGGAGACCTCCCATCCCATTAGATATGAGCGGTCAGCCCCTTCAGAGCGAGGAGTAGCAGCCCCGACAGCTGGGAAGGACGATGCTATTTCACATCCTGCCCTTCTGCTGTCTGCTCCCCTGGCCCTCTTACCTCTCCCATGCTCACTGTGGCTGTTCCTTTCCTCAGCTGAGGCCGGGCCCATTCTCTTCCTCCTGTTATGGTTACAAGGAATCGTTGCTAAGCCCCTTTCCCACTTAATTTTTCCAAGTCAGCGCCACTTCCCAACGCCTTCCACCATTTCACCCGGCCTGTTCTGAAGCTGTTCTTTGTTGAATTTTTATGACTCATCCCGTTTTTACTCTGCTGAAGGATTTTATTATGATTTATTCTGCAGTCCTCTTGTTTGACAACTTTTTTTTTTCTCCCTAGTACCATCTGCTTCTTTGTAGAGAACTGGTGATACACATAGAGACTCGCACACAAGCACACACACACACATACACCTTTGGTGAATGTCAAATCCAAACCTGTCCACGTACTAAATGACACTTAGGAAAATGCTTGGCAAAAAGGTGAATTGCTCATCAAAACCAGGCGGTATGACCACATGTTTAGCATTTGGATCACGTGACTGAGTCTCACTTCTGTTTCCTGTCGCAGTATTTTCCTCGCAGTGATAAGAAAGGCCCAAACTCACCTTCCCCTACTGCCCGATTGATTCTCTATTCATTTCCCTCTGGTCCCAACCCAGTTTGTTTGGGGGTAATTGAGCTTTTGAGCATTCTTCTCTTGTTAGAGCCTGTAATGCAGTTTCCAAATTGAAATTCTTCCTTCAGGGAGCCAAGAGCTCGGATGCTTCTAAATTTACATCTGGGTAACAGATTTGCTACGGAATCAGAATACTGAGGGACACATTCAATGTCTCAGACACTTTACAAAGAGTTCCATTCCTCAAGGTCTCATCCAGTGAGCTCCCTCATGGAGGACAGATGGTCTAATTTAAGGATGATCAGGAAGTTTCAGAAACATGACATAATGTGTATCTCTCTTAAGACTTTCCTTTTTGGTTTGGCTTCTGAGGAACAGTCCCTGTGCCCATCTCATTCTCTCTCTGTCTTTGGTAAATTCTGATAAAAATAATGTCTACAAAGGTGTTTCCACTGCCTTTTATAAAGAGAATAGAATTGCTTCTAATAATATATGTTGGTTATGCTTTACCATCGTTAGATCATAAAAACTCAGTTTTTTTCTCTTCTGAAAAATAACATGTTTTACTCAGAGCAAGCAAATATAGCTTAAGCTCTCCGAAGAAGACTATAATAGGAAAGAACCCAAAGGTAATCATTTCTGACCCTGAGTTGTGATCAGCATTGTCCTTTATACCTGTCCTACATCTGACATTTAGATGCAGCTCTAGCTGCAGTCCCCTGAGCTTGCTCCTAGGATGGCATTTAATAGGATGGATCTGGTGATGTGATGTGTGTTCAGTGATTTAAAAAAACACAACAACACAAAATCTGAAGTGCAGATCAACTTTAAACCATCTTCATAAAAGTGGGAAAATGTCCCCAAACCCAGTAGTGTCAGTTCTTTTGAGACAGTAGTATTTATTTAGAGGCAGTAGTATTTATTTAGAGGCAATAATACATGTTAGAATCCGTTCATTTGTTTTCTATGCTGAATATTCTTTGTTTAAAAGTAGCACACATATTTTTTCCTCTTGTCTTGAAATGTAAATATATTATGCCTACAATTCGCTTGAAACATCTGTGCACACTGCAATTTACACATACTGTATCACTCCTCCCTTGCATTTTATAGATCACTGAATATAGTTCAAAGTCCTCAAAGCTTTGGGGAAGTGGGGGTGAGAGGGAAAGCAATGATTAGACTAAGCCGTTAGTGTAAACTCCCTGTGAGTACAGCATGACTCACAGTCTCTGTGACATGAGTCACTCCCATGCGAGACCTGAGGTGTTAGCGACTACATGGCCAGTAGCTGTTTGTTCTGGAGGCAGATAGAAGGCTGGAGAGCTGGGACTGAGGAGCCAAGGACATTCCCCCAACAGAGGCAACCCCCAGAACCTCATCCCATTTTCTCCTTGGGTTTTATATCAGAGTATTCAGTTCCCCAAAAAAAGCACTGCCAATATTATTTACCTAAGGAACTGAGCCAGAAAAAAAAGTACCAAATATGAAAGAAAACATTTAAGTAAACAACTTTAGGTAGAACATTGATGCGAGGTTGGGGGAAAGAAAGCAAACCAAAAAAGGTAAAAGCCCAAGGGATATTAGCTTATTAGCTTCTTATTTAATGAGAATTAATGTACTTTATTTCTCTACTATTTATTTATACAAAACATTAGGAAGTGGTTGAATTAATGGAAAGTTTGTTAAATGTTACATATTACTAATTCTGCATTTAAAAAAATTTTTTATCAGTAGTTTTTATGACATTTCCTCCAAAGAATGGTGCTTTTTCTGTCTTACCCACCTCTGATTTCTCAATTGTAGATGGAATCATCAAATGCTAAATGCAAGTGTCTGTCTTTAGCCCTTTTAAAATAATTCCCACCCCAGTTATGTACCTGAAAGTGTTTGGAACTTCTATAAAAGCAACAGTTCTCAGGTCTCAGTTACTCACAACCCAGAGTTGACAAATCCAGACATGGCTCCCTCCACATCCCCAAGGACTTGAAATAGTCCTTGGCTGGCTCGGCGTGGGTCCTGCAGGAACCCATACATGCATTACTCTGTGCCCCGAGACTTCCGGTGAGCTTCTCCTTCCAGTCTGACCTCCGTTTCAGCTTCCTCCTCTTCATCTTGGAGTCAATCACTTGAAGGATCCCTCCCCAGCAAATGATAGCACATTGACCAAGGGGAACCCCGGGGTATGTCTAATGGCCCAAAAAATAGAACTAATATGCAGCTTAGATTTGTTTCTGCACCATAGACAATTTTCTGTTTGCCTTCAGAAAAATAAGAGCTGTTTCTCAGAAAAATGAGAAGGTCGTCGATTTTGCCTTGGGTCCTTCTGCTTTCCCAAGAAGCATGAGGACTCATCACTTCCCAGGTAGTTAGTTACCTGGTGCAAATTTATACTGTCAGTTAGCTCTGCAATGTGGTGTTAGTCAATGGTGCTTTAAAAATTAGTGGATAGAGGATAGGCCTGCAGACTGAAAGGTGTGTGTGTGGGGGGTTCGTTTCCGGTCAAGGGCTTGTACCTTGGTTGCGGGCACATCCCCAGTAGGGGTGTGCAAGAGGCAGCTGATTGATGTTTCTCTCTCATCGATGTTTCTAACTCTCTATCCCTCTATCTTCCTCTCTGTAAAAAATCAATAAAATATATTTAAAATAAATAAATAAATAAATAAATAAAAATTAGCATTCTACCTCTTCATTCATTGGCTTCTTATTGGCTCTTCTCAAAACAAAACAAAACAAAACAATAAAATAAAATAAAATAAAATAAAAACAACAAAACAAAACAAAACAAAAACCTTTATTCTTCCCAAAATAATTCCCTACTTGTAAAATTGCACCAACATAGTGAGCACTGAGGGAGACATTTGAGAAGCTTTTCTTGTGTCCTTTATCATCTCATGAAAGCACCTATTTGCAAGTCAATATTCCCAATGTTAGATCAGGTTGTGTTGTGATGATCATACCACAGAGCCTGTGGCTGATTTGAGTCAGGGCACCCAGGGTAATACAATAGAATTTGTGGAAGGCTTTTCCTGCCATCAGCACCTCACAGAGTCCTCGGTGGCCCTAGACCACTCAGTGTTACTCAGGAAGGAAGCCTAAAGTGCAAAACTTCACATGAATCTTCAGCAGGTTGGGGAACAGGAGGCTGGTATAGTCGGCATACTGGCTTCTGGTTTACTGGTCCCCAGTGCTCGCTGACTAAGTGGATGAAATGAATAACATCTGTACTCAAATAGAACGTACTTTCCTTTCTTCGACTTCTAGGTAATGTTTTATTGATAGCTAAGAGTGGGTTTTTCCCTGAATATTTTCTTTGTAATTTTACAATGCAGCTATTTCATATGATTCATTTTTTTACTCCACACACCCCCTTTATATTTTTGCTTTGTTTCTTTACTAATATGTGTATAAAGCATGGTGAAAGTGTGTGTCTGTGTGTGTGTGTTTTTCTGACTTATTTGGGGGCAGCTAAATGGTGATTATGGAGGTAGAAGGTTTCAGCGATTGTTACTATGGAGCCAAGTAGAATGGGGAAAGGGAGCATGTGCTCCAGGTGAGCCCTAAGCAGCACAGCTTTAGCACCAACCCCTGGGAAAGACCAGTGTTTCCAGGACCTCATCTTTCTGTGAGGGAGGGGCCCGAATGAGGGCCCATCCTGATACAGCCTTCTCTCCGGCATGGCGGACTGTCATCATGTTACACTGAAGTGATGTATTAAAAAACCAAGACATTGCCCTCTCTGCTTCCAAGTGATAATCCGGTGATTACCATTGGTGCTGCCCCACAGGATGGGCTGAAAATGAGGAAAAAGTTAGGAAGGATCTCAAACAAGAACAAATATGGAGAACTGGGGAGAGGGTTGGTGGGAATGAAAATTAGGATTGTGGAACTCACCAGGGGCATTCCATACCGTTGGACTCTCTAACTTTGCAGGCAGGTGACAGAAGTCCACTTTTTCTACCAACTCGGAGTGTGCCTATGTAACTTGAAATATAGCAATGGAATATGAGGGAGATTATCTGTATGTCATGTGTAGGTGGAAATTTCTAGACACATTGTATTCTGCCCCACATTCTCTCTTTGCTGTAGCCACATTTAAGAAAATGGCTGTTGCATCAGCCTAGATTCCCGGGTCACTACAATGAACAGAGCCCCTGCCAAAGTGTGATGGGCATGGGCCATGATTGAGAAATAAACTATGTTGCTTCAAGTATCTGAGATTTGGGAGTATTTGTTGTTGTAGTATAATCTAGTTAGCCTGACAGACACCGAAGAAGCAGATAGAGGCTGAGAAAATGCCAAACACAAATATATTAAGATGGAAAGTGAAGAATTAAAGATGAAGAAAAAATAAATCAAATAAGATATGGAGAAAGGGAGGGTGCAAAAGGACTGTAAGAGAGAAGAGAGAGGTGAGAAGGGAGAGAAAGAGAAAAAGGACAAAAGAAAAAGAACCAAGGTAATCAGGGCTGTGGTTGCCCACAGTATCTGGAGTGATAACCTGCCATGAAAAGTAAGTGTAGTGGTTTTGACATTAACTATGTGTTTTTCCTTTATTTCATAAATAGGTATTAACTAACTAGAAGCCCAGAGCATGAAATTTGTGCATGAAGATGTGTGTCCCTTAGCCCAGCCTACACTCTCTCCAATCTGGAACCCCTTGAGGGATGACTGACTTCCCATTTAGGCCTGATCTCAGTAGTATCGGGCCTAAACAGGCACTCAGACATCCCTCTCACAATCCAGGACTACTGGCTTCCAACTGCTAACCTGCCTGCCTTCCTGATTGACCCTAACCACTTCTTCCTGCCAACCACTCCCATGCCAGCCTGATTGATGTCTAAATGCTCCCCTGCCAGCCTGTTTGCCTCTAACTGCCCTCCCCACCAACTGTTCTCCTCTGTAGGCCTGGGTCCTCCCCAACTGCCCTTCCCTGCAGGCCCAGTTACCCCCAACTTCTCTCCTCTGCCAGCCTGGTCACCCCTAACTGCCCTCCTCTGTAGGCTTGATTGCCCCAACTGCCCTTCCTTGCAAGCCTGGTCTTTCCAAACTTCCCTCCCCTGCTGGCCATGTTGTGGTGGCCATTTTGTATGTTAGAATGATGGTTAATTTGCATATAACTCTTTTATTAGATAGGATAGAAGTGTGGTGCATGGGTGGGGGCCAGATGGTTTGCCCTGAAGTGTGTTCCAGATCAGGGTGGGGGTTCCCTTGGGGCATAGGGTGGCCTGGGAGAGGGACCTATGGTGGTTTTCAGGCAGGCCATGCTCCTAGGTGATGCAAGCTGAGGCCCTGGGATCTGGGATTTATTTATCTTTTATAATTGAAACTTTGTAACCTTGAGTGGAGGCCTGGGCCTACTAGGGTGTGCAGAAACCTTGGCTTCCTTCATTGCCTGGGAAACCCAAGTCTCCTGCTCTCTCTGTGGCTGCAGCCATCTTAGTTTGGTTAATTTACATACCCACTCCTGATTAACTGGTGGGTGTGGCTTGTGGGTGTAGCAGAGTGATGGTTAATTTGCATGTTACTCTTTTATTAGATAGAATATCTTCTTAGTTATTCCTCAAACTGTTTATTGAAACCAGAAAAACAAACTAAACCACATGGATGTTGTTTGCAACTAAACAGTTTAGCTTTATTAGGAAATAATATTTTGTGGCAGAAGAAAGCCTGACAGAATATGTCTAAAGAACAGTCATTAATAAGTACTACCAATACTGGTAGGAAATGGCTTCTCAGCAAAAACGGAGTGCATGAAGATGTAATTCTCAAACATAGTTGTGGTGGAATGACTATTAGATGTGAATTTTGCCTATCACTAAATTTCTCTGATAAAAACCGTCTGATGGGAAATTTACTCATGTTGTAGCAAAGGTAATGTCTGTCCAAATGATATACATTTTCCAGAATACCCAGCATATTTAAAAAGATTAATGACAAATAAAGATTCTGACAGTAAAAATTTCATGGAAAATATTTGTTTCATAAATAGTTCTTTTGCTTTTGCTTCCATGGGTACAAATATTATTGTTGTGTCTGCTCCTGCTATTGCATCACCATCAGGATATGGGCCACACTGTTTTAGAATACATGGACAAGTTTATGTCCATACTGAATACTGAAACTTTATAATCCTTTGGATGGTGTTTTTTGGAAGCAGGGGAGGGCAGTTGCAGGGGGACTGGGCCTGCAGGAGATGGCTATTGGGGGCGATCAATCTGGCAGGGGAGGGCAGTTAGGAGTGATCAGGCCAGCAGGGGAGCAGTTAGGGGCATTCAGGCATGCAAGCAGATGAGTGGTTGGGAGCCAGCAGTCCTGGATTGTGAGAGGGATGTCTAACTGCCCATTGAGGCCCAATCCCACAGGGATCTCAGATTAGAGATGGAGCAGACTGGGCTGAGAGACCCTTCCCTCCCCCCCCCCCCCCGTGCATGAATTTTGTGCACCAGGCCTCTAGTAAAAATATATTTTAAAAAGAATGCCAAGGATATATTTTGTTCCCAACAGACCATAGCCAGTCACCCTTAAATCATAGTGGTTATTGACTCTTGGGGATGAGATGGGTGAGGCCAAAACAAAGTCTTACAAGCTACTTCTGGCTTGGATATCTTTTTTCTTATGAAAAGCTACACTGTCTATCTCTCAGTTCAGAAGGAAACTCCTGTTTTTGCAGCAGGACTGGGGATGGGGGAATTCCTTTTGTACTGTGGACCATAGTAGGCCCCTACTCACTTTGGATAACTTGGTAGGAACGAGGTAGAGGGCAGCGACATTGTGAGAAGAGTGTAAGACTCTAAACATAGGGAACACACAGGCAGGTATACAAACAGGAGCAGACACAACGATAAAATCTGGAAATGTGAAGGGTTAAATGAATTGCTAGGGCTGGTTCTCTTGCTCCTTTGATTGCTGTGAAGTAGGTAAGTTGCACAAAGCATTAGCAATGCATAACAGTACTTCTGAATGCACTATCTGTTCATTTTATATGATCCCAGACTTAGATTCTTGCAGGAATGTTTTTCATCTGTGGACTGGTGAGATTTCTAAATTTGAAATGTATGAAGGTAATTTGAGCTGTGTTTATATAATACACGTTCATGTTGGCGGTTGTCCCTAACTCTATTTCCATAATCATGCCTCTCTGCCCAGCACTGTAACTTTGGCTGCGTGTAAAGCAATAGCCTACCAGCAGCTAGGAATGGTTCCACATGGACAATCTAGGATGATTTTTTCCTTACTAACTAAAAAAAGAAATAGTCATATGTACCTGGTTCTTTGGCTTGCAGATGAAATAGTCAATTTCTCACATAGGTTATAGTTTAGATGTTTGGCACTGTAAAAATATAATGGAGCCAATAAAAACTAGAGCTTTCTCTCTCCCTAATATCTAGAGAGGAAAGAAATAATATTAAAATCAGCAACCATTTGGGTACCCAAGGAAGGACAGCAGATATTGCTTCATCTGATCTTCAGGGCATGTTTTTTCATGAGGAAAAAAACACACAAAAAAAAAACATCATAAAACAAAGAAATTCATAGTTTTCAGGTAAGAGAAGGGCCCAAGAGTGAGTAAGGAGGTGACTGAGCAGACCCAGAGGTGAGAGCCAGTAATCAGGGACACACAGTGAGGGCAGAGACGGGGAATAGGACAAGAAACACCAAGGGCTCCCGGGCTCTGGCAGTGGTAGCAGGGAACGAAAAAAAAAAAAAAAAGAAAAGAAAAGAAAAGAAAAGGAAGAAATGACTGCAAATGGGCATGGGTCAAGGCTCCATTCAGCCTAAATGGCCAATGTGTGAACTTGACCTTGGAGTGGGAATGGTAGAGAAATGGGGTTCCTGAACAACCGGTTACAGGGAAAATAATAACAATGCAGGCTCAGTCCCTGAAAACATATTCATGTATTGACAATGTTCTTTTGAGACTTCTGTGGAGAATTTAAAAAGAAGAAAAAAAAAACTTGGAGCCTTGTTATGTCATTAGAAAAGGTGATGAGTGCTGAAACTGGTTTGGCTCAGTGGATAGAGCGTCAGCCTGTGAACTGAAAGGTCCCGGGTTCGATTCCAGTCAAGGGCATGTACCTTGGTTGCGGGCACATCCCTAATAGGGGGTGTGCAAGAGGCAGCTGATCGATGATTCTCTCTCATCGATGTTTCTAACTCTCTGTCCCTCTATCTTCCTCTCTGTAAAAATATCAATAATATATATATATATATATATATATATATATATATATATATATATATTTATTTTTTTTTAAAGAAAGAAAATGTGGTGAGAGGTGGCTCTGTGTTTCTTAGCTGAGGCAGTTCTACCCATGGAACCTGGAAAGGAAAATCTCTGTACTGGTGTCCTGCTATTTCAATTCAGTAAGACCCAAAGAACTATTACAATAACTCGAGCACACATATTATGCATTTGACCAAACCTATGGAATGCACACCACCAAGCCTAAGCTATAGATCTGGGGTGATAATAATGTGTCATTGTAGGTTGATCAATTATAACCTGATCATGGATGTTGATAATGGGGGAGGCTATGCTTGGGGGTGGGGAGAGGCAGGCAGGGGTATGAGGGAAATCTCTGCACCTTTGGCTTAATTTTCCTATGAACCTAAAACAGCTCTAAAATAAAATCTATAAGAAAATAAAGAATAAAAAAATAATATATGATCATACAAAGAGGCTGCATCATATAAGATATGGATCAATGTTACTTTATTGCATACTTTCTTCCAAGGAAAATTTCAAGCTTTTAATGAAATGATATATGCCTTATACCTATATAAGAACGTGATTTTCTGTAATAGTATTGCTATTATTAAAAGTAAAATTGGGCTAATTAGGTCCATTCTTAGTGGGACTCCATATGCAGTCTTGCGTGCACTAGCTCACACAGCTTGTACACACATACACAAGAAGTTTCGCTCTTTAGAACAAATTAAAAATGCCTGGAGAGGAGCAAAGGCTCAAACCCAGCTTTGAACTTGGGAAGTTTCCACCCAATATGTTTGCTTTGTGTATGGATTTGATGAAACATGCCTGTGCTCAAGCCAAGAAACACTGTCACTGCGGCTGTTTATCTTGGAGATTCAGGACTTTGCCAGTGAACTGCGTGGGTGTAAAACAGAGAGGAGAAAAGTGATAGCAAGATTCAGTCCTGGCAGGCATTAGGAGAATGTAATATTATTCTTCCTAAGGTGCCTTTTCATTGGTGATTAAATTAGGACATGTTCATGCTTCATACGGATGTTCAATGCCTTAACTTGAGTGAAATGTTCCTGGAGATAAATCCATCTGCTCTTGTGTATGCTCTAATGCCTAGTAAATATTTAATGTCAACACTGCAACTTCCTCAGGTTTCCTCATTCTCTACTTTCTCAGGGCGAAAGCCTACAGAGCAGACACTGTTCCTTGATCCATACTTTCAAAAGTACCCACCTTGGTATGACTCTGAAATGACTGAGGGAAGACATGCTATCCATTGTAGCACGCCTAGCGATGTTATGAGCCAGGCTGTGGGCTATCTGCTTTTTCACCCACTCCTTCCAGCAGCTTCACTGGGTAGTTCTTATTATTACTTTATCTTATGGAAGTTTAGTTTTAGGCTAAAAACTAGTGTTAAGCTGAAACCAGTTTGGCTCAGTGGATAGAGCGTCAGCCTACGGACTGAAGGGTCCCAGGTTCAATTCCGGTCAAGGGCATGTACCTTGGTTGAGGGCACATCCCCAGTAGGGGTTGTGCAGGAGGCAGCTGATTGATGTTCCTAATTATCTATCCCTCTCTCTTTCTCTCTGTAAAAAATCAATTAAAAAAACTAGTGTGTTAATATGGTATACAGCTAGCTTACTCTTCTATCTCTATATGGCATCACTTTTTCTGAATGGAATTATCAACCAATGGTTGTTGATGCCAATTCAGTGCCAACAAGAATCCTAAATTTGGGGTGCAGTGAAGAAAGAAACTTTATTCAGTGCAAAATAGCTCATTCATGATACAACACAGCTGTGAAAACACCATAGCTATATAGCGCTGCTTGCTCTGCAACTCCATAGTCTACTCCCCTCCACTCCATGCCAGCCTGCTTTGTACTGCACTGATCCATCCTGTCTGGTGAGACATCTTCCCTGTTCCAGCTGGGCCACGGAGACCCAACTGTGGACATGGAAAGTGTGCTCTCCAAGCCAGAGGGGAGCTGGCTTACAAGGACAGGAGTCCCCGCCCCTGGTCCCTGATTGGTCAGTCCTCACAAATGAGGACTCCAAATCCTCACAATTTGATTGGTCCAAAAGGCATTGTTCTGATTGGTCAGAATAGAGCTGTTCTAGTTGGCTGGAGCTGCACAACTCCTATTGGATGGGGGAAAGCTTCTGACTAAGGGTTGAAATAAGATCCCAGGAACTCCCTTATAAGGGCTGGCTCAGACATCAGAGACAGCACAGGCAGGCAGTTCAGGGCAGGCAGTTCAACACAAGAGGCAGACAGTTCAACACAAGAGGCAGACAGTTCAACGCAGGTTTCTCTGTGAAATGCACTTTGGGTGAGAAGACCTTGTGCAGAAATGGCTGCTAGCCTCTGTTGGTTTTTGTTTTGTTTGTTTTGTTTTGTTTTATTGGAGCCCTTCTTAGTAGGTGTTTTCCCTCCCTCGGGGTTCACATGATCACTGACCAACTTCATTCTCACACTTAAAAGATAAATCTTAAGGGGATAGATGCCCTTCTCTCTTGATTCAGCAGGGAGTTGTTTTCCCAAAAGTGAACTCAGTGAGTGCATTGAGACGACAAGCCTGAAGTGCCCACCGTGTCACACACCAGCTCACTGTGAACAAGGTCTCCTGCGAGTCTGGGCCAACAATCTACAGCATGTTTTGCAGTTGCACTTTGGCACTGCATGGTTGCCTGTGGTGACAGGAGTGTTTTTTGTCTTGGAAATTGTTGCCAATTTTGTAACCAAAAGTGGAAAACTTTTTTCTAATCCACAATAATCAGCCGTTCTACACTCACCACTGGCAGGTCCCCTGGGCACAGAATGAAAGGAATCAGCACGGGCATTTTCCTTGCCCAGCAGACATTTTTGTTAAGTGATCTGCCCAGAAATGCCATTTACTCTTCAGAGTTATTCATGCTGAGATGCCTCCTTACCTCTTGGAGCTGGAAAACTGAGTTTAGCAAGAGGAATGGTGCGAATCTTAAGGCTGCATGCAACAGGAGCAAGATTAGTTATTTCTCAATTGCTAAGCAAATTTTAACCGATTTACAGACCGGCAGGTAATGGCTCAAATCCACAGGATCTCTTTAGGTTGCCCTGGTACTTAGAAACTTTTCCAAGAGAAAATACATATGCACTTCACAAAGGCAATAAGAGAGAGTTTTCAGGAAGTCGGAGTTACCAAGTTTGTATGGGTTGGCCGAGCCCCGAGAAGCATTAAATACCTAACAAAGATTGGTAACTCTATTCTCGTGTCATGTGGTTCTGAACCTGCTCCCAGGGGCAATCCTGACCAGCATATTATTTTTTAAAAATATATTTTATTGATATTTTACAGAGAAGAAAGGAGAGAGATAGAACACCCCCCACCGGGGATGTGCCCCCAACCAAAGTACATGTCCCTGACCGGAATCAAACCCGGGACCATTTCGGCCCGCAGACCGAGGCTCTACCACTGAGCCAAACCGGTTTCAGCCCAGCATATTATTAAACTGTAGCTCAAAAAAGGCCACCTTGGTTGTGGGGCTGTTTCAGCCCGGAGAGATACCCCTGGATGTGCCCAGCACAGGAGGGCTGTTTCTGAACCACTCAGACTCAGACTCATGGCCTGCCCTTAACAGACCATGAACCCTTCAGCTCACCTTACCTTTCAGCTAAAGAAAACAGTAAACTGAGCTCCTATTTACTTTACTCCTCCCCCAAACCTCTAAAGGGACGGTAAAGGGTTAAAAAAAAAAAAACTACACCCAGATATAAGCCCCCAATGAAGAGGAGACAACAGATTTTTCACATAGGAAAAAGACAGATGGATGAATGGCCACGGACTTGGCAGATCCCAGAAAGCTGGAACGTAAGCCAGCAGAAGGTAAAGACAAGAAGCAACCTGACTGTGCTTCAGAAAGCTGGGAGTGAGGGTGCCAGGCGCTTTTCAAAGTGGGGGTGAAGAGAGGGCTGAAAACAGGGGAGTGGTCTGAAACTCTGAGAGGAAGTTAGATACTAGATTTTGTCTCCATCTCCCACTCTGTACAGCCCCTTAAGCATATTCCCTTCTCCCAATCCTGGCAGGAAACTAAAAGTGTGTTTTCAGAGGGGTAAACCAGAGGAGTTCTGGCATGGGGAAAAGACCAGGCACAGCTAGAGGCAGCTTAGCATGCTCCATGGAGCACTGATTATATTAATAATCGGCTTGGTTTAGGGGAAGGGGAGATCATTTGTAGTCATTGCCAATTTCAGAGGTATATATATATACTTCCACTGAAGATAATTTCAAGCTAACTCTGATCATGGGGCTGGGAAGAGAGGTACAGACTCAGCTTTTTGTGAATAGGGGTAAGCTGGCTTCAGGACCACTGAAAATGCTAAAGATAGAGAAATTAAGTGGAATGTTACACACAAAATCTCCACTTTCGTCCCCCTTCTGTTTGGTGCCGATATGAAAACAGCCAGGATAATTCTTTAAGGGCAGGGGGTTGCAAGGTTTTGTTTTTCCCTTGGAGAATCTGACTGGTTAGGAAGAGTTAAGAGGTACCTGGAAATCCGTTTATCATCAGTGCCACCCATGAAACTACCAACCAGATTGCTTTACAGTGAATTTCATCTGACAACAAGCCCTCTTTCAAAGAGCTTTCAAAGGCGGTTTATAGAACAACTCATATGTAAGCACATATCCAAACAGGACTAGCTATTTTAGGAAATATGCCAACTTGAAAGTCAAAGGCAAAACACACATATACACTAAAACACAGAAAAATGGATTTGAAGTTTAAGAAAAAGACAATGTAGAGAGAAGAACACTTCAAAAAAAAAGGAGATGAACTATTACATTCATAAACTAAGAAAGGAAAGTTTTTAAAATAAAGAAACATTTAAGAAGCAGAAATGAATCTTTTTAAAAATTAAAGAAGTATGCCAAAACCGGTTTGGCTCAGTGGTAGAGCATCGGTCTGTGGACTGAAAGGTCCCGGGTTCGATTCCGGTCAAGGACATGTACCTTGGTTTCGGGGCACATTCCCCAGTAGGGGGTGTGCAAGAGGCAGCAGGTCAATGTTTCTCTATCATAGACATTTCCCGCTCTCTATCTCTCTCCCTTCCTCTCTGTAAAATATCAATAAAATATATTTTTTTAAAAATTAAAGAAGTATGATAGAAGAGCAGAAAATCTCAATAGATGAGGTGAAAGGTAAAATTCAGGAAAACTAAAAAGGAGCAAAGGCCAATAAATTCACAATGTGAGCAAAATACTTTTAAGTACATTATTAATTCAAGAGACCCAAAACCAGATAACAGGAATTTTATAAAGAAAGTGAAAAGAAACAGGAGAAATTATCCAAGAAATGCTACAAATAAAATTTTTAGAATAAAGTACTACATGAGTTTCCTGCCACATTAAAGGGATTATCAAGAGTGAGCAAAGTGGATTAAAAAAAGGCCCAACCCTATGCATGCACATCATTGTTAAATTTTAGAACACGAGGCAAAAAAAAATCATAAAGCTTTCAGAAAGTAAAAACTAATGATCAAGATTCAGCATGGCATTGAACTTCTCTATATATAAAACTAAAGATAAATGATCAGTGCATGCTTTCAAAATCTGAGAAGTATATGATTTCCAAGCTAATATTCTATACCCAGATATACCATCAATTAAGTGAGAGGATAAAGTAAGGACATTGTCAGACATTCAAGATCCAAAATTCTTTTCTTGAACCCTTTTTTTAGGAAGCTACTGGAGGAGAAATCCTCTAAAATAGGGGAAGGGAATGTCCAGCCCCCAAAAAATCATTTGGTCTGGCCCTGCAAGGCAATCGGGGTGAGTAAATAAATATTTGACCAAATGTAGCATGCTAATTTTTAAGTAGATAATTTTGTATAGCTCGAGAATGATGTTATAAATATCCAAATGGCCCTGGACAGGGAAAAAAAAATGTTCCCTACCCCTGCTCTAAAACAAGGGAGTATATCAGTAAAGAAAACATTGGATCCAGAAAACAAGTATTCAAACCAAAGAGTAGACAAGGGAATTGCAAAGGATGACGGTGAAGAGAGATCCCAGGAAGGAATCTCAGCAGTAAATCTAGAGAACATTAACACCAGATTGGAATAGGAAGGCAGAGGGCTCTGGATGTCTCAAAAAGTAGGAACAACCGTGTATCAAATGTGTGCACCCTTAAGAGGAGTTTTATATTTATGGTAAAGAGTTTGGGGATTAGTTAGTATTAGGTATATAGAAAACTAAGCAATGCTGTCCACCCAGGTGGGGAAAAAAGGAAGCTAACACTGGAGACCTTAGTACAGAAAAGGAAATTTAATAATATTCACTACATGGCACAGCTGTGAATACTGTTCTCTAACCACAGAGCCATGTACAAGACCATGTATTGATCCAACCCAACATTATAAAATCATTGTATATGAAGAATATGGAGAGGGGAATGTGTGTGTGTGTGTGTGTGTGTGTGTGTGTGTGTGTGTGCACATGGGCTATGCCATGAGGGGAAGGACTGAAAAACATTAATTCTAGCCTTCTATAGAGAAGGAAAACAAGTAACCAAAACAGTATGAGCAAATCACTTAGATAAAATTATTTAGATAAGTATACGCAAAAAAAATAATAACGAATAGAAGTAGTTAAAAGTTAAATTAGTTGGGAGGCCAGTGAGAAAAGGCTACAGGGATTTTTAAATGAATCATGTAGAAAAACTTTATTTTAATGCTGTGAGCACATAATTTTGTTTAAAAAGTAAATATAAAATAAGAAAGAACATTATTGTAGTTAGAGAAAACAGGAAACCTTTAACAAACCTCGAACTATTTGTGAATACCTGAATATCCTCTGCTTGGAACAAAATATGGTATATATACCTGGTAGAAGCACACCATGTAGTATTATACCCAACCCCAGACGTCTGGTGCCATATATAATGGGGTGGGAATAAAGTTGCCAACAGTTTGACCATAGCCACTTTACCAGGAGATTTCCTAATATTTAGAAAACTTGTCATTGTGTTGGCCACCAGATACATTTTGCCTATAAAATTCTCCTATATGTTATAGCTATGTTTGACATACTTCTATGTAAAAGGGACTTAATCAAACGCTAATGATTAATTTCTGTGTCTGCCTCATTCACTTGATGTTGACTCTGTGAATTCAGTTTCACATAATAAATATCCTTGGAGGACAAATACAGTGTGCCAGACTGTGCAGTACGCTCAGGTATCAAAGGCAGGCCTCCTGCCTTCTTTCAATATTTGTGTCCAATATGTCTAGAAACTGGGAAACTTGGTAGTGAAACAGGCAGAGTTTCTTCTGGATCCCACAGTCATGAAAGGGAACTGAAAGTGTAAAAAAGAAAAATAGAATGTAGATGGACCTTCTAATTCTCATGAGAATCTTGGGTAAGGCTTTCAGTTTTCACAAGATAGTAACCCTGCTTTTCACCAGGTTGACTTTTTAAGCATATGGATTGGCATTAGCAGTGCTACAAAGGCAGTGATTATATCTGTCCAGAGAAGTGTGGCTTGTTCTGCTTTTATCCCTAATTTCTAACAGAGTGCTTGGCACACAATTGGTACTATTGTAAATGTTTATTGAATGAACAAATGGTGGAAGGGTGGATGGATGATTGATGGATGATGATGATGGGTGGATGGATGATGGGTGGATGGATGGATGAACTGATTCATCTGAATTCACCTCGGCTTATTAATAAGTTTGTTCTAAGAGCAGAGGGACCATATATTAGAGAGGGTGTAATTAAGTTGTGTTGATTTTAAAAATCTTTAGACACATACAGAGTAGACATTTTAAATCTTTGGACACATTTTTTTCCCTACAGTTTCTATACAGTCATGGTTATTTCAGCTCCTTCAGTTTCCATAAATACATTTTTTGAGATGAGCCCAGACTCCCAGGGGGCACACTTTTAAAAAGGGACTTATTTTTACAGCTCCTTGTTTCCTTGGTTTAGATTTCAGGGAACCATGGGACTAATTACACATATAGACATCAGGGTAGTTTAGCTGTTTTTATTTGAGTTAGAAACACATTTTTTCTGTGCTCATTCCAGGTTGTTCTCTTTACCGTGTGTGTGTGTGTGTGTGTGTGTGTGTGTGTGTGTGTGTGTGTGTGTGTGCGCGCGCACGCTCCAGATTATAAGAAAGTTTCTGTCCAAAATCAAGTTCTGTTCCATTCATTCTCACTCTTATCTAAATCTAAACTCATTATATTTGCTTGGAAGGAAGTTATTTTTCTTTGTTTAAAAGACAGAATAGCTGTTAGGGGACAGATCTCTGTTATAACATTAACTCTGGAATGTAAGAGCCCTCTGGAATTAAGCAGTTGTTTCTAAAGTCAGTTGTGTGATTTAAGCTGAGTTGTAAGGACATTCCAAACTGCATTTAACTCACCTTGCTAAGCTGGCTGCTTCCACACCCACTGCGAAAGGCAAGAAGAACCTCATCCTTCCCAATAAATCTCAGATTGCTTTCACTGAAAGAAAAGAATAAATGTACGCCCTAAAGGTAAGAATAAATGTAGGCCCTCCAAAACAGGATGACTGCTGCTTACTAAACATACAGAGCAGACATTTCTTTGTCTCTCTTTACATTTAGTTTGCACTTAATAACTCTCTGAAATCGGTGTGGAGAACGAAGTAGCACTAACTTCAGTAGCTTAATTATGAGGCACCTAAACACACACAGAGACGGACAAAAGTAGGCAGATGAGCCCATAAATATGCTTCTAAGGGACACGGCCAATACAAAGGCATCTTTTGCAAATGAAAACTATTGGATCCATCCGTTCTGTTTTGGATTTCTGCACTTCACTCTCTTGGCTTTGTAGGTAAGGAACTCAAGATAGCATTTGCACCGTTGTATTTATGGGATATAATTTATGAGGCAATAACAATTCATTTAAGCCTGTTCTCAGCCCCCATTCATTCTCAGAGTGTGGATGTGCCTTCCCACTTGTTCTGAGGGCACCCATCAGATGGGTGTTGGTAAGCTGTGCTGCCCTGGCTGGCTAGGGTCCAGCTGCCTCCTGCACCGATGCTCTCTGCACAGCCTGGGTGGCTGCCCATCTGCCTCATTAGAGCTGAGCTCACCATATCTATTGGCTTTCACTTTCCATACCCTTGGAATGAGAATCAGGAATCTGCTTTCCAAACTTGCTCTTATTAACGTGAGTGCAGCTAGCAATTGGCCTTCCAGCCTGTGAGGAGGGATTTATTGGATTTTGTTCAACAATTATTTATTTAAATCCTTTTTTTCCCCTGTCATCATAGTTTAGGAAAAAGTGAAAAGAGACAATTCACACCTAACTTTTCAATGGAGATGGAGAATGTCATGCAAAGTTTTCTTTCTTTGAGATTGAAGATGGAATTTTCTGTGGTTTGTTGAAAAACATTTGTTGGTCCTTGCTACTCAAAGTATGGTCTATGAACAACAGCATCACCATCACCTGGGAGACTTTAGAAATGGGTAATCTCAAGCCCTTCAACTTCTTTTTTTAACAAAATCCCCAGGGGATTCATAAGCACAGTAACATTGGAGAAGCTTTGGTTAGGTTGTTGTCTTTCACGTAGGCCAACGGTAGGTAATTCCAATGGCATTGACATTGAAAAGAAAATCCAGTTGGACTTTATAGTCTTTGGTGCTTGAGAGCTCAGCATCTTCTTTTGTCCGCCCAACTCTGGAGACTTTTGGTACCTGGATCAAGTCTCCTTGTTCATTAGAATCATCATTTCAACTCCTTTTACAGCTAAACTGTATCTCACAATAGAGGATGAAGATGGTCTATGGGAGGGTTCCATGACTGTGTGGCATTTCAAAGTCTGAAATTCCTAGAGCATGTTGGAACTTCCAGCTATTATAGTGACTTTTACTACTTTTACTTAAGTTATATCCTGGACTCCAATAGTTTAGGGTGAAAATTGTACAAATAAATATGTGCTTCTGTTACAGTTAACATTGTTAATGTAATTGTTTTCATGAATGAACAAGTAAGCTTAAGCATCACCTTGAAAGTGTCTAAATAAGCATTTATAATAGAACTAGAGGCCTAGTGCATGAAAACTCATGCACTGGAAGGGAGAGGGGACTCTCAGTCTGACCTGCCTCCTCTCACAGTCCAGGAACCCTCAGGGGTAGGAGGTGACCCAGCGATCAGGGGAAGGTGACACCCCATCACACCTCTGCTGCTGCCATTTCCAGCAGCACAAGCCTCAGCTGGCCCTGGTTACCTGCACCTTGGGGCGGCCCTGGGCAGGTGGGCAGCTGGGCAACTGACAGCCAAGGCTTGCCTGTGCCTTGGGCTGGTCCTGGGTGGCTGGGCAGCCAACATCAAGGCTTGCCTGCTCCTTGGCCAGCCTTGGGCAGCTGTGGGGCTGAGGAGATTAGTGAACTCTGGAGACCAGTGCACTTGCCACCCCAGCGGGGCTGAGGGACTGGGCACCACCATCTTGTGGTTTTGGCAATGCCATCTTTGAGGACATGGCAGTCAATTATCGTATTCCCTCCTTATTGGCTGTTGTCACCGCCATCTTTGCAATGTTGTGAGGGTCAATTAGCATATTCCCTCTTATTAGATAGGATGGCATACTCTATATGACCATGAATACCCTCATTACACTGATAGACTATAAACATTCTTGATAGAACTGGGAACTTTATAGCATTGACAAATGAGGGCTTTCCATGTCTTCAGTTGCCCCAAGATGTAAAAATTAATTAAAATTGGTAGACACATTTGCATGGTGTTTGGGATCAATTTTTTAATACAATGAGTAACTTAAAAAAATACAAGCCCTATATTTTCACACAGGGATACAGGGATTGAGGTATAAGTATAGTTGAGATCTATATCAAACCAAAACTCAGGGAAAAAAATGTAGAGTGGGAGAACAGGACACAGGCTGTTTACTGGGCTCCAACCTGGGATAAAAGGAAATGTTCAGTACATAAGCAGTGAGTCCTGTGTGAATTCTTGCAAAGGAAATTCTCTGATGTGGGAGATGAGTGTGTTTTCTGTTTAACACCTGTTACTTTTAATATGTGCATCCATATATGTAGGTTTCTTTGTCTTATGACTACTGTTTCTGCTGCTTGTGGCTTCAGGGAATTATGAAACTGTCAAGTGCAGGTCCTAACGCGCTGCAACAAAGAAATATCTTGTGCTCCTCGCTGTTCTTTCACCATCCCCTGGAGAAAGTCAGAACAGTTATTAAGGAGGGAAAGGACATTGTTCAGCCCAGCCTCTCCTCGCTGGCTCAGACTGGTTGGAGAGAATGTATTCATCTTTGCATATTGTTTGCAGGACTGTAGACCCATGCAAAGTTAGTAATTTATTTTTATTAACTAAGATAAAAAAGATTTATTTTTAATACTTAGCTGAGATCTGGGTGGCCAGAAGAAGACTTTAGACTGCGTGGGCGAGACAGCAGAGTCAAGGAATTTGGTGAAAGATGGTGAGAAACAAAGATGTTGAGAAGCATGGTTTCTTAGGTCGGGCATTTGCAGGTTCAAGGGGAGAAGAAGGACACCACAGGAGATCATTTCCATTGCCAACCTGTGTACACACCCACCTTCAGCTGCAGACTGATCAAATTTGCTGACCTCCACCACCAACTACCATAATGACCACAAACCACAACAAAGAATGCTCTCTGTGCTTAAAGGTCTGAAAGGGGAACAAAGCAATGAGCAGAAAGAGCATCACACAAGGACAAGTGCCAGTCTACACCTTTCATGACCTGGGCCTTCCTTCCCTTTTTCATCTCCAGGTGATAACATTTGTGAGCTGAGGTAAGAGAACAAATGGAGGCCAGATATTGAAATTTGAGCGTTACAAAATGCAACCAGGTGGTTGAGAAGGCCATGTCTTCCCCAAGGCAGCCTTGTCATGTGAGAGCATGAGAGGGACATGGAACACATCTGCTGGGTGGGGCAGGGTGGGAGCTGGCCCAGGCATAGCATAGGACTCCTCAGTGATGGGAGACTAATAAACTTTAGGGTGCCAGCCCAGGTAGGTGTCCTTTCTCCACACCTCATGTTTCCAACTCGGGATTCCAAATCAGGCAGTTCTAAAAACTTCTCAGAAGTTTACCACTTGGGCAGGGGTGGAAGACGGGTAAGTACTGCAGTTATAAGAGGAACCCAGTTTGCCTAAAAAGTCACCTGGGTGATTTTTGTGGCCAACTTTAAATAAAAGCACCCACTTTTGCTCTGGTTCCCAAAGGCAGTAGCTATGATTGTTTCCTTCTCTCTCTCTCTCTCTCTCTCTCTCTCTCTTTCTCTCTCTCTCTCTCTCTCTCTCTCTCTCTCTCTCTGTCTCAATCAGCAACCATGCCATTCTCTGGCCTGAGGGTCCAGTTTGCTTCCTGCATCCTCAGGTAATTCATATCTGCTCAATTGGTCAACAATTTGCAAAACAACAATAGCACAACCCGCTTTTAGATTGAGGGGAAAATGCTTTGTGTTGCAGGGTTCCGGGGTTTTGAAATGTGGGACCCAGTGCTACATCATTCTCACCCAAGTTAAAGGTGGCCCTCTGAACTCATCGGATGTCATTGTCAACAACAAATTATTTCTGCTAATGGTGTCGCCTTTGCCTGGAGTGCCTCATCATCATCATCATCACCATCACCACACACACACACACACACACACACACACACACACACACACACACACTCACTTTCATGTACACACACCATTTCTTCCTTCTTCAAATTTCCTACCCATCCATTAGATTAGGTGCTCACTCTACTGGTATGACCTCCAGTAGAGTGAGCACCTGATCTAATATGACTGGCATCTATATAGGAAGAGAAACATATACATAAAGATAATTCTTGTGAAGATACCGGTGCATAGAGGGGAGATGGCCATGTGACCATGGAGGCAGAGATCAGTGAGGCATGTATGACCCAAGGAATGCCATGGACTACTGACAACATCAGAAGCTGGAAGAAAGGCATGGAACAGATTCTCCCCTAGAGCCTTCAGAGAGAGCCTGGTCCTCTACCTTGATCTTGGACTCCTAGCCTATAGAGCAGTGAGAGAACAAGTTGCATTGGTTTAAGGCACCCAGTTTGCGGTTGTTGTTATGGCAACCCTAGGAAACGCATACTGTGACCATTCTCAAAATGTCCAAGCACTGTTTGTGGGTGCTCCCCCACCTTGGATACAGCACTTTACTAAGTCATTAATCCCAATGGGAGAGCTGGGATTTACATGCCAGTCTGCACAGCTAACTGACATGTGATTCCTCGGGTGCTGCTGCCCTGCCATATAAATTAGCACGCCTACCACAGTGCCTGCACACAGAGATCCTTCAGAAATGCAAGAGGAGCAGATGAATGAGCAATTGAGAAGGTTTATGCAAGAGGGAAACAATTAAATACTTAGTTTGGGCAAGGCAGCAGCCACAGTACAAAGAGAGAGGTGAACATAGTACTGCAAATATCCCTACTGTGCTGTAGCCTACTTACTAGAATTTTTTTTACAGTATTGCATTAATTTTTTTAGATGCTTCTTCTTTTAGAGAGAGCCAAATTTAGGCAACCTTTTACAATTAAAAAGCAGGTCATTAATTTCCTCTTTGTCTAAATAATACCAAGGGGAAGAATGCTTCTTAGTTTCGGGGAACCCCAATTCTAATTTCACCCCCGGCAGGATGCCTTCAGTGACCAGGGCTCCTTGGGCTGGTCTGGGCCTCCTGGGACAGAACCCGGCACTTCTCATTACTTCCCTCACTTAGAAAAAGAAAACAAGCTCCAGTTTCCAAAACACACTCAGAGGGGCTATGCAAAAGCATAGCCTTAGGGAAATGAGAAATGACTGTTTTTATCATAATTTCTTAAAAAGGAGAAATGTCACCTTAATTTAATTGGGGCTTTGTTATTGCACTTCTTCTCTATCTGTGACACAGTTAAATCTTATTATCCAAAGCACTGACTCAAAATGAGCTACTTTTCTCAAAAAAAAAGAAAGAAAGAAAGAAAGAAAGAAAGAAAGAAAGAAAGAAAGAAAGAAAAGAAAAGAAAAGAAAAGAAAAGAAAAAGAAGGAAGGAAGGAAGAAAAGGAAAGTAGAGAAGAAAAGAAAAGAAAAGAAAAGAAAAGAAAAGAAAAGAAAAGAAGAGAAGAGAAAAGAAGAGAAAAGAAGAGAAAAGAAAAGAAAAAAAATGAAATCTTCCTGACATCATTTTTTCTAATGTCTTCTGTGAGTCCTTTGGTTCTGAATTAATTATTCAGAGGAAGAGAAAGTGAATCAGAATTTCAGCTGGAAGATTTGGCATGAATAGTTAGAAAGGCATATTTAAAATGCAATATAGATTTATTCCTAGAAAAAAAAACTTAAAAACGTTTAATAATACAAATTTTGAAAGGCAGAGTGACAGCTCCCGACCAATAGGGACAAACAAAAGATAGATACGAATACCAACAAGTCACCAACACTAGGACATCTCCCCAGGAGGGATGCTGTTTATCAGAATCTTGAACTTAAACACGCTGTCATATACTATGTATTTATGCTTATGGGAAAGAGGCATGTGCTTTTAAAAATATACCACATGTCTAATATTATTTTCTCTTTACATAATTCATACTGGTCATCGTAATATATAAAGTCCACCTTTGGGTGCCAAGAACCTTGAAATCTGTCCCCAAACCAGAGATTTTTAACCTTACTATTTTGGGTAGACTTGCTCCATCATTGCCATTGCACTATTTATCAATGTTTTAAGACAACTAGAAACCCTTTCTAATTATAGGGGGTAACTGTTATGTAAACACAAAGTAACAGTTTGTTAGAGATCTAACAAGGATGGAAAAATACTGCGTAAGTCTCTTTGGAATAAGAAAATAGTATTCCATGTTGGTTGAAGACAATAAAAGGGGCAGACAGGGTGATTTTTTTAACTTAGGAGACATATTGTTTAGGATGTTTCCTCCTGTATTAAATGATCAGGCAGCACATGAATTATATGAATTTTTTTTAAAAATCCTTTTAGAAAGTCTATTAACTTGTTCTTAGTAGTGAATGCATTTCATCTCCACCTGAGTTTCAGGGGTGGACCAAACAGGTAGTAAGACATCTACATGCTGGGTCAATTTTTTTCCTCTTCTGGGCAATTCTGACCGCAGCGTGCAGGCAGGCATCGGGACCCCCAACAACCCAGAGGATGTGCTACCAGTTACAACATTAAGATAAGAGAATGCCTTAAATGTTACCCAACACAAAGGAAGTGACTAATGTTTGTTGAATGAATGAATAAATTAATATTAAAATACTATTATATTTACCAGTATTAGATGTGTCAAAATAAATGAACATTAAAATACCTCCCTATATTAATAGGATAAAATAGCAAAGAATCATCCAATTTGAAATCTCAGAAGTTATAGCCAATAATTAAAATAACAAAATGAATCAAAGAGAACATATGTATGAGAATACTTTTTGTTTAAAAGGCAAGAAAATCAAATCCTTGTCAGAATTTCCTCTTCACTGTACCACTCACCTACACGCTCCCCAATGTTCCCATTATTGATCTGTTATTTAAAAAAAAAAAAAAAGGTGGATCTGAGAACCAGAAAGTATAAATTCTTAGAGGAAAATCTAAAAGGTAAAGAAGCATTAAAAAAAAACACACCACAAAAACAACAACAAAAGTCACACTAAAAAGAAAATGAGCAAACAAAAACAAAACAAAACAATACTATAGGGAATAAATTACTTTTAGTTTCTAAAAGTCTGTATTTCATTGCTTTCAAAAAAGTAAAATTAACCTCAAACTGGACACCTGCATTATATTTTATATTTTTATAAGCCAACTTCTTTAACACATCTAGACAGGTTATAACTAAATTTTATATTTAATCTTAAAGCTAGGTATTCAACCAAAAGGCTTCATTCTTATATGGATCATAGACATGGTCTTAGAATTAATGTTTTTCTATCCTTTCAGAGTTTTTTTTCTGTCCCAGTGACTAGAGAGCTTTTGAAAATAGAAAATGAGGGTTAAAAATCAGTGCACTCTACGATGTCTCAGAAAGTATTATTTGTCACTTAACCTACGTATTTGTCAAATTTTAAATTGACTAATTTCTTGCCACATTCACATACATTGTGGCAGGAGGAAAAGGAGAGAAGCTCCAAAACTTTTGTTGGTGTGTGCTTTAATAAATAAAATAAAAAGTGTTCCAGAAGTTTAAAAAATCAACTTCAAAACTCATCAGACACAATTCCCAAATTAACATTATTTCCTTTGTGGTTGCCCAGAATTGTCAACAAATGAAAATCGATGAAAAAAAAGAACAGGTTTTATGTAAACAAAGAAGCTAGAAACAGTATTTGTTTTGTTTTGTTTTGTTTTGTTTTGTTTTGTTTTGTTAATTCTCCCCTAATCATATTTTTCCATTGATTTTTAGAGAGTGGAAGGGAGGAAGGAAGAGGGAGAAAGAGAGAAAAACATCACATCAGTGTGAAAGAGGCACATTGATGGGTTGCCTCCCACATGTGCCTCCACTGGGGCCAGTGATTGAACCCACACCTAGGTGCATGCCCTTGTCTGGGAATCAAACCAGAAACTCTTAGGTGTGCAGGCTGATGCTCTAACCACTGAACACACTAGCCAGGGCAAAGCTAAGCTAGAAATAGTCTATAAATATTGCACTCCTCGTTCCTATACTTTACTTTCCTACTTTATTTTTCTCCATTGAACTTACCATATTCTAATATTTGATATCATTTTTAACTTTATAACCCTTGCCCCTGCTAGAAAGTAATTTCCATGAGGGCATGGATATTTTTATGTTGCATATTCTGATGCCTACTTGGTGCTTAAACAGTGCCTAGCACACAGCAGTAGTAGGCACATTATTAGTATTTGATGAATTGAATAAGCCTAATGAAGGACCTCAGATATCATGCAAACATGCAACAACTTTTTTATCAGCACTTATTTTGGAACAGAATATTATAGAGTGTTCTCTCAAGGACTAGTAAGTCATGCTTTACAGAAATAATAAACTAACATTCCTATGGTACTTAAACAATTTTTAAAGTGATTTTTGATGCATTGTCTCATTTGATCTCTCAGCAGCCTCTTAAGGAGCTTTTTCCTATTCTCACTTTGACACAAAGGAGGTTATTGAATCTCAGACAGATTAAAGGATTTGTCCCCAAACACCAAAGACAGAAAATGCTGGAGCCCAGATGTGAAGCTGCGCCCTTTCCCTTTTTTACAATATATCTTTATTGATTTCAGAGAGGAAGGGATAGGGAGAGAGAGATAGAAACATCATGAGAGAAAAATCATTGATCAGCTGCTTCCTGCATGTCCCCTACTGGGGATTGACATGTACCCTTGACTGGAATTGAACCTAGGACCTTTTAGTCTGCTGTCCTACGCACTCTCCACTAAGCCAAACCAGCTAGGGCAGCTGTGTCCTTTCAGGGCAAAGTTTATTTACTCTCCCCTGAGCCACATGATCTCTCGTTTCCAGATTCCTCTGAGGCTTGTGGGGGCTGCAGCCAAGATGCCCTCTGTGCAACATCCTATAAATGGCCATTTCAGTGACCAATGACTTTTTACCATAATGTATCAGATCAGACTGTTGAATACCTAATAACTTCAGATAACTGCCTACTTAACAACCATGTTCCTGTAGTTTTTATCGGACACTACTTTATCAAACGGAATAACTCAGGTGAAATGGGTTAATAATGTGATTCCCTCAGGTGGTTTTATCTCCTTTCATTAATATCCCCTAACAGTTTATCAAAAACAAAGTAATGTAGCAGTGAGCTATAGTATTAAATAATAAATGCTTTTAAAATGATGGTTTTTATGATAGGGGAAAAAAACACACTCTCCCAGTAAACTAGGAATGAAGAGAAGCCTTCCTCAACTTGAGAAAGAATATCTACAAAGAAACCCACACCTAACATTGTATGTAAAATGAGAAATTTGAAGCTTTCCCACTAAGATAAGTTACAAGGCAGCCATATGTCCTCTTACCTCTCCTGTTTGACATTGTAAACGTAGTTCTACCTAATACAATAACACAAGAAAAGGAAATAAAAGGCATACCAATTTGGAATGAAACTGTGTCTCTTCACAGATGACATGATTATCTATGTAAAAAATCTGTAAGAATTGATAAAAAACAAACTCTGGAACTAACAAGCAATTATAGCAAGGTTGCAGGATACAAAGTCAATATACAAAAGCTGGTCACTTTCCTACATACTAGTAATGAGCAAGTGAAATTTGAACTAAAATATACAACATTATTTAAATTAGCAATTCCCCAAATGAAGTATTTTGGCATAAACCTAACAAAATATGTATGTTATCCATATGAAGAAAACTACAAAACTCAATAAATGAAATCAAAGAAGAAGTAAATAATGAGATAATCCATGTTTATAGGTTAAAAGACTCAATATTGTCAAGATGTTGGTTCTTTTGAGCCTGATCTATAGATTCAAGACAATCCCATCAAAAATCTCAGTAAGTTATCTTGTGAATATTGATAAACTTATTCTGAAGTTTATATGGAAAGACAGAGAAACCAAAGCAGCCAAGGCAATATTGAAGGACAAATTGGAGGACTAACACTACATGATTTCAAACTTACTAGAAAGCTACAGTGATCAAGACAGTATAATATTGGCAAATATATATACAAATAGCTTAATGGAAGAGGATAGAGACCCCAGAAATAGCTCCCTATAAATGCAGTCAATTGATCTTTGACAAAGAAGAAAAGGCAATACAATGGAGCAAATGATGCTAGATCAACTGGACCTCCACATGCAAAAACTGAATAGAGACACAGACTTTATACCCTACTTAAAAATTAACTCAAAATGGACCACGGCCCTACATGTAAAATGCAACACTATGAAACTTCTAGAAGATAACCTAGGAGAAAGCCTAGATGACCTGAGTATAGTGATGCCTTTTTAGATACAACTTCAAAGTCAATATACCGTATTTGCCGGCGTATAAGACGATTTTTTGGCCCTGAAAAATATGCCTCCAAGTGGGGGGTAGTCTTATACGGCGAGTATATAACAAACCCTGTATTTTTAGTGGAAATGTTAGGGGGTCGTCTTATACGCCCAGTTGTCTTATACGCCGGCAAATACGTATTTTTCAGGGCCAAAAAATCGTCTTATACGCCGGCAAATACGGTACATATCCATTAAAGAAATGATTGATAACTGGGCTTTAATAATACTAAAAACTGATCTGTGAAAGAGTATCAAGGGAATGAGAATACAAGCCACAGACTGGAAGAAAATATTTGCAAAAGGCATATCTGATAGAGGACTATCACCCAAAATATACAAAGAAATGCTTAAAACTCAAACATAAGAAAGCAAACAACCAATTTTAAAAAATGGGCTAATGATTTTAATGGACATCTCACCAAAGAAGATATAGAGATGGGAAATAAGCATACAAAAAAATCAATTAAATTTAATGTCAATTAAAACAATGAGATACAACTAGATACCTATTAGAATGGCCAAAATACAGCACACTGACATAGCCAAATGCTGATGAGAGTATGGAGCAACAGGAACTCTCACACATTACTTGTGGGAATGCAAAGTGGTACAGCCACTTTGGATGCCAGTTTGATAGTGACTTACAAAACCAAGCATTTTCTTACCATACAATCCAGCAACTACTCTTCTTGATATTTACCCAAAGGCATTGAAAACTTACATCTGTACAAAAACCTACACAGGGATGTTTACAGCAGCTTTATTCATGATTGCCAGAGCATGGAAGCAACCAAATATCCTTCAAGAAGTGAATAGATAAATAAACTGTGGTACACCCAGACAACAAAATATCAAAACATCATTCATTACTTTAAATAAATAAATAAGCAAATAAATAAATAAATAAATAAATAAATAAATAAATAATGCTACCAACCCATGGAAAAAAATATAGAGAGGAACCTTAAATTAATGTTATTAAGTGAAAGAAGCCAATCTGACTCCAGATATGAGAAGTTGACATTCTGGAAAGGGCAAAACTATGGAGACAGTAAAAAAGGTCACTAGTTGCAGAGGTTGATGGAGATGAGGGAGGGATAAATAAGTAGAACACAAAGGATTTTTTTAGAGTAGTGAAACTAAGATACTATTATGATGGATATATGTCATTATACATTTGTGCAAACCCATCTATAATAATGAACGGGTAATATGCTAATTAAACTGGATATCTTTCAGATGTCATTCCAGACATCCTTCCTAATGAAGCAGGGGCTGGAGGGAAGCAGCCCAGGTGCCAGGTGCCTGTGGGCAGCCTGGGGGAGGCCCGCCTTGGTCCCAAGTGCCTGTAGGCACCTGGAGGAGGGGAGCGGCCCAGGTGCCGGGTGTCAGAGGGAAGCCAGTGCTGGCAGCTGGGGTAAGGAAGGCCTACTCTTGCATGAATTTTAATGCATCGGGCCTCTAGTAGATTGTATAACTATGTACTTAGCGGAATAATGATGTGTCGTATAAGCTCACCAATTGTAACAAATGTACCACTCTAATGGAGAATGTTGATAATGAGGGAGGCTGTATAGGTGTGTGGGTAGGGAGTATACAGGAAATTTCTGTACCTGCCCTTCAATTTAAAAAAAATGTTTTTATTGATTTTAGAGACAGGAAGGGAGAGAGGTAGAGAGATAGATATATTGATGAGAGAGAAACATTGATGAAAGAGAAACATTGATAGGCTGCCTCTTCCACACTCCCTATTGGGGAGTGAGCCTGCAACCCAGACATGTGCCCTAACTGGGGATCAAACTATGACCTCCAGGTTCCTGGGCCAACACTCAACCACACTGGCTGGATCCTTTCCTTCAGTTTTGCTGTGTACCTAATACTGCTCTCAAAAATAGTCTTCACACACACACACACACACACACACACACACACACTGATGGTTTCAGTTTTGGGCACTTCCTCAAATGTCCTCAACTAGAGATAAATTAGATTGGAAATTTTGCAAAAATAAGGTTTCTCTGATCTCATAATTTTCTGAGAAAACTCAACCTGACTAATACCAAATGATTTACTGTATCTTGAAAGCTTTTTTTCTGTCCCTAAATGGCATCATGAATGCAAAATGACTATGTAATTGTCTTTTTGCATTTAAAGTTCTCCATCTTTCCTGAGGTTTATGATTTGTTTATATGTGAAAAGATCAATAAAAAAGAAAACCGCACAAGACCAGCAGTCTTCCTTCACACTACTCCTGCAGCTTGCCCTCCCATGGATGACTGGTACCAAACACCTTTTGAAAACTGTCTAATACTTGCTTACAAAGAGCTCCTCTATTTTACTAGGATGGGGACTGAGTGTTGTTCTAAGGGAAGTTATTGCTCAGCAATGCTGCCACATTGTAGATATCCAACAGGGGACTCACATGGTATACATGATTTTACTGCTTTAATTCCAATGAGATGGTTTCAATTTAGCACATTTTGGAGAGAAATTCAATTGCTAATAAAGAAGTATCTGGTAACTCTTTTATTTTCCCCCTTGAATTTTAGAGAAAAATTATGGGAGGAGAGAAGGAAGGAGGAAAAGAGGGAGAGAGAGAGAGAGAGAGAGAGAGAGAGAGAGAGAGAGAGAGAGAGAGAGAGAGATGTGGGAGTGACATATCTATTGGTTGCCTCTTGCACTCACCCTGACCAGGGCCAGGCATTAAAGCTGCAACCCAGGTGCATGTCCTTGACCAGGAATGAACCTGCTGCCATTCTGTGCATTGGCCAATGCTCTACCCACTGAGTTACACTGGCCAGGGGATACCTGGTCATTGTTTACTTGCATTGCTACCACATTCTAACAATTGCCTAAATCATTAGAACTCCAAGGCTGAATTTCTCATAAATTTAACAATAGCTGTTCTGGTCATTCTGACACTACAACACATCATAGGGTTATCCTGACCCCTTTCATTTGGGATACTAATCTGTGATTAGGATGTCAATTTCCTCATTTGCCTGAGTTCATCCTGAATTCTAAGTGCTAGAAGACAGTGAAGAGTTACATACAGGTTTGTGATAATATTGAAAGCATGTGTGTGTGATATACTAATTATCACCCCCATTTATTAAGTACTAACTATGAATCAGCCATTATGCCTTGCATGTGCTATCTCATTAAAATTCCTAGTAATAAATATAAGGCATAATTATTGCCAGAATGAGTAAGTAACTTGCCTTAGATTCCACAGCAGAGGTGCTGGAATGATTTTCTCCAGAGTTCAACCATGGCCACTTAATTATAATACTAGTTCATACTTAACACTTAGCACTCATCATGAGCCAGACATCATTCATGCTTATGTATTATCTCATTTAATACCCACAAATAATGTCGATGCTATTATTATAATTGAGGAAACTTAAGTGTAGAGTCATTAAGGATTTTCTAAAAAGTCACACAGTTTTTAAGGTGTAGCGTTAGAATGTGACATCAGATCACCTATTGGTAGTTACCTTGCTGATAACTGCTATGTTATGCTGCCTTCTCAGCTTAACGAATATCTTTAAAGATAACTTTGAAAAACCACTAGAACTATAAAATTGTCTTTGAAATTAAATAACTGTATTCATGTATGCAAACAATACACTGCACTACACATACTAAACACACAAACACAAATGCAAAACACAATTTACATACTTCACAATCCTTTCTTAAAGTCATCACCATGTGAATCACTTAAAGTCTGAAACTTATGAAGCCAAATATATCCCATCTGTCTACAGAGAATACATCTAGAAATGCCCCCCTTTTCCCTACAGACAAGTCTACACAGACACCTGTGGACACCAAACCAAACAGAATAGAAAGGAGAATCAAACCATCTGCAATTTATTGTTAGCCCACCACTTCATTTTCATTGGTCCATTCCAGGATGAGGGCGGGAAGGTTATTTTTGTGGCACCCAGGGTCACAGTCAGGCATCTCAGGCTCAGAGCATTCAGGGCACTTCCAGACACATAGTCAACCGTGTGAACTCCAGATGGTCCTGCTGGTCCCAGTGTCTTCCACCTAGCCCCGGGGACATTCCTACCCTCTTTTTTGTTCTCCATGAAAAGTGCTAGCAATCTATTTAGGGCAGAGCTCTGATTTGGATGTCAAATAAAACTGATTGATTTTATGATTCTGTAAAGGTTACCTCAAAAGGTGAAATGGTTTTCTGCTGCCAGAGAGCACCTATAAATCCAAGCTTTTTGTGACAAGTCGTGTCTCACTGCAGGAAGACGGATTCTTGGATGTGCATCTAATCCTAGAAGAGACAGCAAACTTTCCCTTAGACTTGGCTCAAGAGCTCATGCCCTTCAGGTATCAGATAGCATGGTTAAGTGAGAGTTAGTTGCAAGTTGATTCTAGGGTAATACTATGAGAAATCATAATACCATTCCATTGGTAGAATAAAACAACATATCTCATACCTTTTAGTTGCCTCATTGCCATCAGTTAAGAGCCCTGATGTTGCCTCCAAATGACTGAAAAGGTCAGTGTGTAACAAGAGGCCTTCCAACTCTCCCACCTCTTCCAAAGCTCTAGGAGGGCCATCTTTGATGCATTCTGAATTTCTAGCTATCCTCAAAACCCTTTAGGATTCTTGGCCCAGCAAATAAAGGATGAGAACACTGAGAGATGGAGAATGTGGTAGCAAAGTGAGGGAGGAAAGGGATGTAGATTGTGTGTTTGTTGTGTTTTGTGTGTGTGTGTGTGTGTGTGTGTGTGTGTGTGTGTGTGTGTGTGTGTATGTACATTTGTCTATAAAAATAATGTAACAAAAAAGAAAAAAATGTAACAATGGGTGGATGGGCTGTGGTACGTACTAATCTAAAGAAGATCCACTGAGCATGTTTACCTATCCTTTCCATTGTCCCAAAATAACTACCAAAGGAAAACTGGAAGTTACTTAAAGACATAGAGGGAGGAAAAAAACGAAACTGCAGCTGTGGCAAGCATGGTGCTAGACTCTTTGGGTGACTGTCTTCTCTAATACGAAGAATGACCACTGAGTGGAGAGTGTGGATCTGCTCTGCAGGCATGAGGCTATAACACACAAATGGTTGCTGGAGTAAGTAATGAGTCCAGTTTAGTCTTTGGGTACAGTGGCTGCCCTTTGTTCCCCTCAATTCCCACTCTCACCCACCTAGTTCAAGCCCTCGCTGCCACCTGCCAGTCTGCCTTGCCCTCTCTTTAGGGCTTGTGGCCTAATTGATGTTTCTAATGTCCAAGTCAGACCACACCGATCTTCTTTAATTCCTTGAAGAAACACCAAAGGACTCTACCACCTAGACCTTGCACTTTGCAGCCTCCCATTTGTGGCACCTGTTGTACAGTTAATCACATGCAGCTGGATATTTCTCACCACAACACACTAGTTATTCAGTCACCTGTTTCTGAAATGCCTGCCCTTCCTACCTTTGCCTGGATAACTTGGAATCATCCGACACCTAGCTGAGACCCCATTCCTCCAGGAATCTTGCCTGATTCCCAGTTGATTAGGGGGTCTTCCTCTATATTTCCACAGCACTCTCTAGATTCCTCTGCCATAAAAATGTATCCCATTATGTTAAAATAGTCTTTTTATACATCTGCCTTGCTAGTTTTAAAAAAATATATTTTATTGATTTCAGAGAGGAAGGGAGAAGGAAAGAGAGATAGAAATATCAATGATGAGAGAGAATCATTGATTGGCTGCCTCTTGCACGTCCCCTATTGGGAATCAAGCCTACAACCCAGGCATGTGCCCTTGGTCGGTATAGAACCTGGGACCCTTCAGTCCATAGGCTGATGCTCTATCCACTGACCCAAACCAGTTAGGGTTACCTTGCTAGTTTTAAATACTTTAAAGACAAATGTCAAATGCTACATAGGACTTTGTATGCAATGCCTGTAATAAATAATTTTTTAAAATTTTCCTTATCTCTATTCTATATAAAACACATACAAAAATGAGACTTCTCACAAGAAAGAGAGAGAGAGAGAGAGAGAGAGAGAGAGAGAGAGAGAGAGAGATATTCCTCTCAGATAGAGTGGAATTATCATCATTAACATGAACTGCTTCTGGAATGATTTTGGTGTATGGACAGAGAATATGTGATTACAAAAGCAAACAAATAGGAGGGGATTCAGGAAGGAATGGCTTCAAAGCCCAACTCCACAGCCACATGTTTATCACTGTGTGTACCCAATTCTTTTTGCCTTTCTTCTGGTCACATGGAAGAGTTGGCCCTTCTCTTAACTAAGGTTTATTACTTCATTTCTACAGTCCATTCTCTCTTTCTTCCAAAGGGTCCTCATTCCATTATTTCCATTCTCTTATGTACTCTCAATTAATTGAGGCTTCCCATCACAATTTAAATGTGCTCCAACCTTGGAGCTTTTAGTTGGGAAAGCCAGGTTGTATATATTCTTTACCTCCACTTCCTCCTCTAACCCCATAAGACTAATGAAACAAAACAACCTAATCCAAAAATGGGCAACAGACCTAAATAGATACTTTTTGAAAGAAGACATAAGGAAGGCCAAGAGACATATGAAAACATGCTCAAAGTCACTAATCATTTGAGAGATCAAACCAAAACGACAATGCAGTACCATCTCACACCTGTTAGAATGGCTATCATCAACAAATCACCATAGGACAAGTGCTGGCTAGGATGTGGAGAAAAAGGAACCCTTGTGCATTGCTCGTGGGGATGCAGACTGGTGCAGCCACTATGGAAAAACAGTATGGAGTTTCCTCAAAAAACTGAAAATGGAACTCCCATTTGACCCAGTGATCCCACTTCTATGAATATATCCCAAGAAACTAGAAACACCAATCAGAAAGGATATATGCACCCTTATGTTCATAACAGCACAATTTACAATAGCTAAGATTTGGAAACAGTCTAAGTGTCCATCAGCAGATGATTGGATCAGAAAACTGTGGTATATCTACACAATGGAATACTACGCTGCTATAAAAAAGAAGGAATTCTTAGCATTTGCAACTGCATGGATGGAACTGGAGAGCATTATACTAAGCAAAATAAACCAGTCAGAGAAAGATAAATATCATATTATCTCACTCATTTGTTGGAATATAATGAACAACATAAACTGATGAATAAAAACCGATCCAGAGACAGATAAGCATTGATCAGACCATCAAATCTCAGAGGAAAGGTAGGGGAGGATGAGGGTAAGGGGGAGAGATAAACCAAAGGACTTGTATGCATGCATATAAGCCTAACCACTGGACACAGATACCAGGGGGGTAAGGGCACTGATGCAATGTGTGTGTGTGGTGGGGGTAATGGGGGTATAAAGACATATATGTAATACCTTAATCAATAAATAAAAATAATAATAATAATAAATAAATAAAGACTAATGGAACATAAAGGTACATAGCCCTAAGGACAAAGCAAAGCCGAGCAGAAGTCTACAGTGGAGCAGAAATGTCAACCAAGTTTGGAAAATGTAAATAGGATGGATAAATGGCCATTGACTTAGCAAAGAAAAATAGCTGAAAGCTATGTGTCTACATAGGGAAATGCTAACAAGAAGCATATTGATTTGTGCTGCAAACCTCAGCACAAATTGAGAGATAGGAGGCATTAGGTACAATCGAAGGCAGGCTTATAAAGTATGGTTGAAAACAGGACTGGTTATATAGGAACAGACTCCTAAATCTCACTCTCACTTTGCAGAAAATTAACCACCCTCCCTTAGTTCAACATTAGGTTGGACAGATTGAAACAAATAATTTTCAGGCTCAGAAATGCTAAAACCAGTGGAAAGAGGTAGTGAGTCTTTCTCCTGAAAACAAGAGGACTTGGTAAAAATCCACAAACTACAATGATATTCTCAGTCCCTTCTCCTACTCCACTCACAAATTACTCACAACCAGACTTGAATCCATAAAGAAGAGACCACTAGACTTTTTGTTGAGAAAATAACCTATGGCAGCTACAGAAATGCACCTCCGATTTCCATCCAGAGAATGTCCTATGGGGACATAATCACACTGAAGTGACACATCCCTGGGCTACATCCAGCCAATGACAACATTTCAGGGCCACAAGCCCAATGGGACACATTTCTAATGGGCAACTTTGCTCAGAGACTTCTGATAACCCGGCCAAGACATTCTCAGACCTCACCACACTCTTGGTCTGTCCCTAACCACACTTTCCATCCTTGTCTCCTCTCACAGGTGCCAGGCCAAAGACTCTTCTTACTCATTCCTGCCCTGTCCTCCTTTCTTCTTCGTAGGCAACTCCCTCAATCGATCTCTTACACATCTAATCCTGTCTTGAGGCCTTTCTCTCAGAGGATCTGAACTGACAAAGTATTACTAAGAGTGGTTTGAGAAAGGAGCTAAGTTGGAGTTCGGAGACTAGCTCATTCACCACCTTGTTGGCAAGGAGGATCCAGCTCTAACTAGAATGTGGAGCACCGTTAGCCCCTGACATTTGCTAGAGCAATGATTCCGGGTAATCAGGTGTTTAACAGCTAAGAGGCGAACAATGCCTACAACCACAGGAGTGTTGGCTGGCAATCACTAATTGGTATTGATACTCTGTAGAGGGATGATGATCAACAGAGAGCAAGAAACACGCAGTTAAGGCTAAGTGTGAGACAAACTCTCTGTTAGCTTATAAAGAGGCCCTTATTTTGCTACAATTGAAGTGGACACAGCTAAAGAGAAGACTTGAGAGAGTTGAAGACCCCCCCAGAAACGCTTGGATGAAAGCCAAGCTAAGTTAGTTATGCTGAAATTAGGGCCCTTGTTTGGAACATCTGGAACTCTGAAACGTGGAATATGGATATCTGGGTGGATGGCCCAAAGATTATGGCTCTGCAGACACCTCTAAACACTGAGAATGTTCAAAACCCTCCCATCCCTAGTAGAAGCTGACATGCTGGAAGATGCTATAGAGGCTTTTCCCCTGTAAGGCAACAAACACCTTTCTCTTTCCATCTATTTAACTAGCCTGGTTGGATACACGCTGGGTCTCACAAAGAGGCTAAAAGAATTAGCTGTTGTGTACTGGGAGAAGCCAGCAGAGTACTTTAGCATTAGATTTTGAGGGTAATTGATCAATGGGACCAAAACATAAAGCTGGATAAGCAAAAATACATTAATTTGGGGGCACTTGCTTGGAACATAGGATTAAATACTGTGGCCAGGATCCCAGAGTCTGGAGCAAACCCACTGTTAGACAAGCCTGAACATTCTTGGCCCAGACTGAGTAAAGTGGAAATGCCTGGAATTCCTTGACAGATGGTAGAGGAAGGCCTGAAAAGCTAAGAAATGTAGGTCTCCTGAAGTAGATATACTACTTGAGGCCTGAAGTCCCTCTTGAGTATTATTTTGTATAAGGCTCAGTCACCTAGGCCATCAGGAATGTGTTGGCAAGGGGGTCAAAAGCATTAAGAAGTACAGCTTGTGCCCCGACCTACATGTCTCAGTAGGTTGGGCATCGTCCTGTTATCAAAAGGTTGCCAGTACGATTCCAGGTTAGGGCACATGCCCAGGTTGTGGGTTCCATCCCTGGTTGGGATTGTATAGGAGGCAATGATCAAAGTTCTGCTCTCACATTGATGTTTTTCTCTCTCCCTTTCACCCTTAAAAAAAAGTGCAGCTTGTAAAGGCTCACCTTAAACTATTTCTCTTCTCTCAGGAAACATGATCCCTCAAGTCCTGGATGTCTTAGAAGCCTTGTAATACTCCTAGCAGATATTTTATGTATATTGTCATATTCTTTCAGTGTTACTTTGTGGAGGATTGGTCTGTAACAAGCTGCTTTTCTACTACAGGAGTGGACATCCTCCAAATAGCATTTTTAGTGCCTAAATATGAATATGAACCAATAAATAATGAATATGGATCCACAGTCAATAAATAATGAATATGGACCAATAATCAATGAATAATAAATATGAAATAATAGTTAAGGCTCCACATATAATTGGGGGGAAAATCACTAACTTGAGAGGCAGAAATAAAACAAACTATTGAAAAAAGAAATCTGTGAGAAATGGACATGAAGTAAAGGGCAAAGAATGAAAGCACATGGCTATCCTTATCAGAGAAATAAGAGAAGCATTGCATCCATGACAGAATGAAGGGTACCATCAGAATGGAATACCTGAAAAATAACTACAAGCTTTTGAACTTTAGAAATTGCTGTAGTACAAATCAATAGAGGTTTTGGAAGATAAAGTTCATGATAAAAAAGAACCAAAAGGTGAAAAAGAAAAGTCAAATAGAAGTAATAAGGAAATAGGGAAAACAATTCATTAGATCCAATGTTTGATAAATAGGAGATAAAGGAAAGGGGGAAAAGAAAATTATCAGAGAAATGGGAATATTTTTTCCATCCAAACTTAAAATAAATGTGGTTTTCAAAATGGCTGAAGGACACAATCATTGAAAATATAAGCAAACACATTATCATTAAACTTTAGAATACTAAGGAAAAAAATATAATATCAAAAACCTCCATAATGGTAATATGTGTCATATATAAAGATCAAGAATTAGAATTCCCAGTAACAATACTGAGAGCTAGGAATAAACTACCAATTAATTGTGAGGATAGATTAGTTCAACTTCCAGACATTTGAAATCTCAAAAATTTACTTCCTCTGTATGTGTTTTCAGAAAGCCACTGGAGAAGTTGCACTACAAAAGTGACAGTGTAAACCAAGAAAGAAAAACATATGCAATCTAGGACCACCGGGATTCTGTCAAAGAAAAGGCCAGCATGATAGCCCTTTGGCATAGGGAGAGAAGCCGGGGGGGGGGGGGGGGGGACTGGAGCAGAAGGATAGAGAATGGCAGTGACAAAGTCTTCTTCGGTGACAATAACACCATGAAAATGAGACTGATTTATTTATGTCAGAGATGGAGAACCTTTTCTTTCTGCCAAGGGCCATTTGGATATCATTCTAGAGCCATACCAAATTCCCAACTTAAAAATTAGCCTGTTTTATTTGGTCAAACATTTAATTAATTCACTCCTAATGCCTTGGCAGGCCCAGATGAAATGATTTCCTGGGCCTTATACAGCCCTCAGGCCATATGTTCCCCACCCCTGAATTGTATGTGTTTGTACTGAGAGGAATATACAATTCTGTTGGAGAGGTTGAGAAAGAATTAATGGTCAATATGAAGAAATTTAATGAGAAAACAAACTATACAAGAAATAAAAAGCATCAGTAGTGTACTTTGTGCTAAACATGAATAATCCTATATAATAAAGAACTAATATGCAAATGGTCATCACGCCCTCATGCCCTCGTGCCCTCACACCAGGGCCGGGTGACATGAGTCTGTGCCCCCTGTCCTGGTGCCAGGGCTAGAGGACCTGAGGCCGGGCCAGGGGACCTGAGGCTGTGCCCTCTGCCCTGAGGGGATTGATGGAGGTAGGGCCAACCGGGTTTGGGTCTCACATGATTTTGACGCATGCATGGATGGGTGAGGACTTGACTCTAGGTCCCATGGCACTCTCCAGACTCTGAAAGGTGGGAGATTTTCGTGTATATTTTACTAATTTTCTTTCATCTCTGACACTTCTATTATAGAGAAAAGGAAAATAGCAATATTAAAATATTCCCTCTAATTAATTCTCTTTTAATGTACACGAATTTCATTCACTGGGCCACTAGTAATTATATATTCAACACTGAATATTTATTTAAATAAAACTATTATGTAACTACCGTGTTTCCCCGAAAATGAGACATCCTCTGAAAATAAGACCTACTTACAGGTTTCCTTCTGCATGAAATATAAGGCATCCCCTGAAAATAAGGCCCCCAGGCTCTGTCTCAGAATTAAAATTAATTTACCATAAACTGGTCGCTAGGGCAGCCCCGACTGACGTCTAACAACCAGTGACGTTACGCGGAGTCCTGACCTCACTGCTGTGTGAATGGAGAGAAATCAGCATGGAAACTTTGTGAAACCTAAACTGCAAGAAGTTGTGACTTGGGTGAAGAATTCATGGGAGAAAATCACTGACAGTTGCATTGCAAGTGCACTGCGAGCAGGCTACCTTGACATGAAGTTCTCATTTAAAGACAGTGCTATTGCTAAACATGAGAGATTTGGTCCACTGATTCTGAAAGAAATGGAGTCACAAGAAATTCACCAGGAAATTCAGGAATTGGATTGTTATGATGATGTTCCAGAAGATGATGACATGATTGTCATTGAATAAATGAGTCAATTCTTGATACTACAGGATTCACAGTTTGTCTGGTTTGTGTTGCCAACTACCGTACTACCATACCATATACAGGTAATAAATTTCCTTTATTTTCATTTAACAATAAATGTGTACCGTATTCTTCTTCATGCAAAAATAAGACATCCCCTGAAAATAAGACCTAGCACATCTTTGGGAGCAAAAATTAATATAAGGCACTGTCTTATTTTGGGGGAAACAGGGTATTTAGGGAAATGAGGAGAAAAGCAATATTGTGTGTGGGTACATAGGATTTCCTTAAGAGAGCTTTCATCTCAGCTTCCATAGTAGGGATCCCATAGATAAGTCCAAGTGGACACCACTTAGAAATACAATGGCAAATATAAAAATAAACAGCTAAAAACTTTGGATGTGTTTTTCAGGAAGCAAATCTTGGAGATGGAAGCTTGAGACAGGGGAATTACATTTACTTTTATTCACTTTTGAGTAATTTGATTTTTTAAAACTGTACATGCATTGCTTTGTTAAAGATATACATAAATAATTAAAGACCTACGTAATCACATGCACGATAAGATCAATGAGTAATTCACGAACATTCTAACCTGTGCTTCCCATCTTAAAACAAATAATCCCATAAACTTCCTTGGACATTTTGGCTTCTTCAACCTGCTGCCCCTTTCTTTCTCTTCACTGGCCAGCTTCTTCAGAGTGGTTATCCTCACTGTCTCCACTTACATATCCACCTGTCATTTTTCTGGCCTCTTCTGTTTTTCAATCCCCAAAATTCTTTCTGTATTTGACAATGTTAGCAGAACACTCTTCAGACTGACATACCACAATTTATCATGCTCTCTGTACCCCTCTGGTCACGCTTCATCCCCTCACCACTCCAAAACTTCTGCTTTTTTTCTATTTGAGATGAAAATGTGCTCAGAAAAGCTGTCTCAGCCTATGTATCTGAATTGCCAAATTATTTCTCAGGTTCCTCTCTTGACTGGGTTCTGGAGCTGACCCTTCAGCAGAGTATCTTCTCATTCCTGCTTCCTTGGACTTCAATTCCAAACTTTCTTGCTTCCTCTCATGCTCTCAGGTTTCCTTAAACTATGCCCTGAGTCTCTGAGCCTTTTGCTCACTCTTCTGCCCACCCCATCTCCTGACAATGCTGTCTGGGCTACAGAATCCAGTTCCTGCTCATCTGGGCAGAAAACATGTGCATCATCTCTAATGAAGGAAGGAACATGGCATATCAGAGGGACAGAAAAATGCCGTATTTTTCGCACCATAAGACGCACCCGACCATAAGATGCACCTGTTTTTTAGAACCATTATCACTGTCATTAACACATAAAGACAAAGGTTTGAGTACTCTAGTCTTCTGAAAACCCCAAGAACTCTTCTTCGCTAGAGTCAGAATTCATGAAGCTCATTTGGTCACAATCACTGACATCACTTTCTTCGCTGTCTTCGTATAAAATACAGTCTTCACTTCCATCTAAGGCATTGCTAATGCACTTTTTTTTTTTATTGGGAACAGTTTATTGGGAAAATGTAGTGTAGTGTAGTGTGTGTGTATGACATTTTACCTCAGAAGCCGATGACTGGAGTGAGGGGCATGCGCACTGCTGTGTACTGTAACACCGCCTACTACATGCTATCCTCCAATAGCATACGGCGGTGACACAGTACAGCAGCATAGCGCCTTCCTGCACACATCGGCTTCCGTAAGGAAGGTGAGGGAGGACCCGCTGCCACTCTGCCAGTATCTCAGTGGACTACCGAGAAGCCTGGATACGGGGCGGGGGAGGGATGATGCAGTCCCCAGGGACACGGAAGGTCCCGGGGGACCCGCTGCCGCTCTGCAACTCTGACCATAAGACGCAGGCACTTCTTCTATTCGGACCATAAGACGCAGGCACTTTTCCTCCCACTATTTGGTGAAGAAAAAGTGCGTCTTATGGTCCGAAAAATACGGTAAGTGGCTATTTTTCAGAGTGGCTAGAGAAGAGAGATCAAGAAAAATAGTGACTAAAGGTAAAGCTGAAGTGGTGTGCTGGGGCTATATGATGCAACCTGAGGATTTTTGTCTTTAATGCCAATAGAAAACCATGGAATTGTTTGGAGCATGAAATAGATGTGATCAGATTTCCATAAAATATAAATTTGGATGAAGTTCAGATTTCCATAAAAGATGAGTTTGGATGAAGTGAATGAGAGAAAATCAGTACAAAATGGTGCAGATAAAAGACAATGCTAATTGGATTAGGGTAATAATGATGGAGATGAAGAGATATAAGTGAAACAGAAAGAGATTTAGGAAGTAAAATTAACAAGATTCCATTATGACTTGGTTAGGAGTGATGAGGGGAAGACATCAAAGATGACCTCCAGGTTTCTGGCTTGAACATTTGAGTAGCTAATGGTAGCAATCAAAGACAGAGAAGACTGGAGGAGGATCAAGTTTGAAGGAGAAAATTATAAATTTTGAGATAGCTAAGAGAAGATTTTCAAGAAATTAGCTGGATATACAGTTCTGGACCAAAATAAAAATTTTATCTAAATTGGTAGATAAAAATGGTGTAGTTATAGGTGTACCAGTTTTCTATCACTACTATAACAGATTGTCAAATCTGCTAGTGGCTTAAAACAACAAAGGTCCATTACATTACAGTTCTAGAGGTCAGAAGTCCAAAATGGAGGTCAGAAGTCCAAAATGGATGTCAGGCATCCAAAATGGGTTTCACTTGGATAAAATCAAGGTGTTGACTAAGATCAAGATGTTGGCTCTTAGGGAGAATCTGTTCTTTCACCTTTCTAACTTTCAGAGTCTACCCACATTCTGCATTTCTTGGTTTGTAGCACCTCCTTCAAAATTTTATTTTAAGGCAGTGTAGTGCTGGAAACTAAGAACAGTAATTAATATAAATGCGAGAAGTCTGGCAGAAGGCTGACCTGGACTCCTTTTGATATTCACAGGATGAATATTTACATTTTATTACCTACTGCTGACTCAATGGCCTAAAGCAAACTCCCTCTAACCTGATAATCTTACTGTTTATTGAACATTATCATTGATATGTCTGTTTGCATTCCTAAAAGGCAATTGTGTATTCTAGTAAATAAAAGCAGCTGGGAAAGAAGACTCAGTGGAACTTGATTACTGCATTTGAGCTTTTCCCTGGCTTCCCCCCAGAATTTCAAAATTAATTTTTCTTGTCTTGTGTGTCAGTTTGTGCAAAGCTCTTTCTCCAAGCCTTTGAACCCAAAAGCAATGCTGTCATGGCTTTTCACAGTGTAGCACCTTCATGTGAGTGTGTGTGTGTGTGTGTGTGTGTGTGTGTGTGTGTGTGCCCCTGTCTCTGTTTCTCTCTCCCCCAATCCTTCTTTTCCCCTCTGCTACTTCCATTATCATTTCTCCTTCTATGACCCACCCTACAGCCTCCCACTTATAACTTATCCAAATAATCCAGGATAATCAACTCATTTCAAGATTCTTAACTTATTCATATCTGCAAAACCCCTTTAGTCTTGTAAGGTAACATTCCCAGTTTCCTGGACTAGGATATGGACATTATTGGGGGATCATTATGCTATCTCTCTCAGCATAGAGAATACAGCACTGAAAATGTCTATTGAATTGGTGATTTAAAAAAAAATGAATGAGATTTTATTTATGTATTTTTTACTGAGATATTCTAAAGAAGATGTTGTTTTCTTCTAATTTGAAAGAAACAAACTCAGAAAAATAGTGGAGGAATCAAGAGAAAAAACAGAGTTTATAGTACTATTCAAAAAACTCAAGTTGTTTTTTTCCCAAAAGTTATAGGTTTTTTTTCCCCTAAAGAAATTGTTCTTTTTGAACATTTATAGGAAAGATAAATAATTCCTGAAGCCTGGCATCTTGAGAATTTGTTCATCTTTTTTTATGGAGGCATTCTAACCATGATTTTGGTGAGTTGTAATATGTGGCATATCAAGTTCTGTTAAGATACTATTCCATAAGGGGACTGATTTTGCTTGTCTTCTCACTTTAGGCACTAGCATTTTTTTTTTTTGAAATGACTTCAATACACAGAGTACATAGCCACCAAGAAGATGACATACCCATATATCCAATATGATACTCACACAAGATTTGTTTCCTCTCCTCTGAGATGTGCTAGTTGAGCATTTTAGTACCCAAGGGAGTTTATACTTTCATCAGGAGACACAGCACGACTCCAAAAGAGTAGCAACTTCTTTGTAACCTGTTTATTTCATCATTTCACTAGATAAACAAACAAAAGAAGGGTTAACATTTAGGCTGGTGTATTTCACCTGGACTTTGGAGAAACAATAGGCCTGACCAGCATGGCTCAGTGGTTGAGGGTCAACCTATGAACCAAGAGGTCCTGGTTAGATTCCCAGTCAAGGCATATGCCCATGTTGTAGACTTGATTCCCAGTAGGGGACATGCAGGATCAGCTAATCAATAATTCTCTCTCATCATTGATGTTTCTAGCTCTCTCTCCCCCTCTCCCTTCCTGTCTGAATATATTTTTTTAAAAGAAACAATAGGGTGCTGCCACACAAAGGTGGAAAGATATGTAAATGGAACCAGGGAATCCTATAGATTCTGTCTGTAATACCCCTTATAATCCATTGAATGACTCATCAATTTAAACAGAGAGATCTACCCAGTAGGGCTCAGAAATATATGCATGACAAGGGACTCCATCAGAGGTAAATTGAACTACAGGGTGGAAAAGGAAGTCATGAGTAGTCAATTACCACCCGATGGCAAGTTACTGAAATAATAATTGCAACTATTACTAATTTTTCCTCCTTTAGCATAGCAAAGGAATATTGGAATATTGTACCTAAGTTCTCTTCTCTTTCCTCTCCTTATTCCCATTACCTTATACAGTACTTGTTAGTGATATATATGCCATTTAGTTCATACTGGAAGACTATTGGTGAAAACAATGGAACACAATTGAACAAGAGGAGAACTGGGCATCTCTCAGGTAATGTAGGCCAGGAAATGGATGAGGGTAAACTGGCAAAACTTTGGATTATTTTCCATTTGAGAAAGGAATTTAGTGCACTCTTGATGTGTCAGGAGAGTTAACTTATGTTAGTCAGCTTGGGGCATTTTTTGAACTGTCAAAATGGTAGAAAGACGTTGCTAAAAGATTAGGCATGTATATTCTTATGGGAAATTATTCCCTTCCATTGTGTAACTCATCTTGACAAGGAAATTGGTTGATCATGGGAAAGGAAATGCATGCTGGCAGCCAAAAACAAAACAAATAAAAAAAGCCAAATGTCCATTGCAAGTTCCACCAAATACAGATATGTCTATTTTCACATTCAGTGAACAATTAAGCTAAAGAATTTCATCATGTCAGTATATATGTCTGAATTTTTCACCACCATAGAATGAAAGTTTATATACAGTTTACTGTACAGTGACTATGTAGTTCAGTCAAGCATGAATACAGGTATATCAAAAACAAATGTTACCGAGTAGGGCTCTCTTATCAATTCTAACCTCTTTTCAATATGAATTGAAAACAGTTTAATGTAGATGTAGATATAGGATACAACTCCACTTTGGTTTCCTCTTCCACTTTGATTTTTCAGGACCAATGATTTCTGTTTGTCTGTTTCTCCCAACCATTCCTTCCTTTCATTATAATATCTAACAGAAATTACAGCAAATTCTCTGAGTAATTACTCAAAATCCAGCAACTATACTTTTTGTATTCTAAACACCTCTGTTCTTGATTATGCAAAACTTAAGATCCTTTCTGTTTCCAGTGCACCCATAAAATTATTTTCCTTTCTTTACTGTATGAAACTAGGATTTTTCTATTTGGAAGATGCATTTTGGCAAATGCCTTTTCTCTCCCCCACCCCCACTGATCTCTCCCTCTACCTTTTTCAGACCCTTCCCCCATCTGCCATCATACTCTGCTAAGCACCCAATGGGATGCCCTCTATGCCCACATACCCATTTGTGTTTCTCCTGAATACATAGTGGCAAACACCTGCTGTTTGACAATTCCATGCCCTCAATTCTGGAACACCTCAGAAAGCACCGTGGTCTGCTTTGACTGGAAGATAAAATATGCATCCTTCAGTGCATGCCTTCATGTTTCCCCTTTAATTTTCCTCTTACTGCTGATTTCTGTTTTTTTAAGGACATGAAAAAGAAATAGATTGGAATCTTAATGGTGATTGCTGATCCTTGCCTAGGTGAATGGTGTTTACTTACCTTCTGATGACAGTACGAGGCAGAATATATTGTCCTACCTCCTCTGGCATTACCCTTTTTTTTCAATTGTTGAATTGCTTGCATAAAAGAGTTTCTAGGCGAGTGAACTAATGATTTGGTCTGCATAGGAATCAGACAATTGGACATGAAACCAAATCCCCAGTCTGTTTTCTTCACCACTGTATTTGGGCTACTCATGCTGATGAGAGGATGAAACTAAGACTTTTTACATGGAGCTAGAGATTTAGAGGTGGATATAAAATAACGCTGCTTAAATGATCGTTAGAGACCATCTGATCCAAGCTCACATGTTAAAAATGAGGAAATTCGGGCTCCTCAATTAGTAGTATCTTTCCCACGGTTAAGGAGAGAAAAGACTATTCTCACATTCATACCACTGCCAGGTACTGCTTCTCTTTTCTGCAAGATATAAAGAGTATCATCCTGGGAAAATATAAAGTGCATATTCAATATAGCCTCATTCTTGTTACACAGCTCTTGCCTGGTGCTTTGCTAAGAATTGGGAATCATCTCTCTTCTCTTAAAACAAACATACCCCCAAAACACACAAGAAACCCCACTTGCTTTCTTTCTGCTCTCAGACTCCATGCTGTTTTGCTCTCATCTTTTCCTCCCTAACCAGTGATCTCCACCTGCTGTCCCTGTAGTCTCCGATATAATTCCTTGTTGTCTTGCCTGCATTCTTGCCTCACCCCTGAAACTGTTCCTTCAATACCCATAATCAGGGACCATCTTACTCCCAAATTCTATAACTCCTCCATTTCCATCCTTTTTACCTCCTTTCTGCATTAAGCATTAATGGTTTATTCCTTTATCTCTTCACTGAGTCAGACGCACAGCATGCCACTTTTACCTGGATGGTCTCTCCTGACAGCTTTTGTCTCCTTAATGTCTAGCCTCAGTACTTGGAATCCTAGGTCAGGAACAGTACCCTGAGCTCAGCACTTGTCCAAAAGAGAAGATTAGACAAGATTCTCACATCCATAAGACATGGGCAATTTAGCATCATCCTAGAATTTTCCTGAATTCTAGATCCATATGTGCAATAACTTGCTGGGCATGTCTACTTGGATAGGCCCATAGACAGATAAACCTGTGGTATCTAAACTGAACTCACAACTTCTCCAAATCCTCTCCCTTCTCCTATAGTCTCAATCCTGAGTACTGGCAACACCCAGTCATCTCCCTTTCAAACCTCAGAGGTATTTTAGATTCCCTCCATCTTCCTATAGAGTGTATACCATTCCCATGCCCAGTTTCTGGGATATTTATAGTTTACCCATTCATCAGGAACTATGATTATAGTAGACTTTAATATTACTTTAGTAACATTTAGCTATCATTATCTATTCATAAAAATTATAGATATTGATATATAAATAAATATAACATGTAACTTGGTTTGTCAATTAATAAAACAGGCCAGAATGACTATCTAACAGTACTCAATGCATGAGTTCCTTGACACACAGTGCTGTTCCCCTTATTAACTGGAAACTTGCACCAGGCCTTTGCCAGTCTAATAACAGGCTCTTTCCTCTCCAACTGTGAGTACTTTCAAATACTTCAGGAGGTCACAGCAAATCATCATTTTATTATTTAGTATTATAGAAACGATTATTCCTGTTTTCAGGTTACTCTGATGATAGCATTTTAAATGATCACTATAGCCCTATAGCTGGTTTTGCTCAGTGAGTAGAGCATTGGCCTGAGGACTGAAGAGTCCTGGGTTCAATTCTGGTCAAAGGCACATGCCAAAGCTTCGGGCTCAGTCCCCAGTAGGGGGTGTGCCGGGAGCAGCCAATCAATGATTCTCTCTCATCATTGATGTTTCTATCTCTTTCTCCCTCTCCTTTCCTCTCTGAAATCAATAAGAATATATATATATATAATATTTTATAATATATTATAATATATATTTAATTATCACTATAAATCATAATATAGGCATTGGCATTTTGATCATACACAGAAAAGAAAGGGATGGCATTCCACCCTTGTCACCTCAAGTACTCAAAAAGTGTTCCTGGGTATAGATGATATAGATATATTGAAATTGGGTCCCAGTGACTCCCCAAATGATCACTCAATGACTTCAGGGACTCATTGAGTTCCATTCCCTTATTTTAGCCTCTATTAAAATAGTAAGAAGTTTGTCTTCCAATGATTCCATTTCTTGTGCATTTTTCCCTACTGAGGATGAGATTAATAAAGATCCTATCTAATTTTTACTAACAGATTACTGCTTAGAACTTAGAAAGTGCAGGCGATATGGAGATGAACAACCCATGTGCTTTTTGGAGTGTAGATTAGAAAGTATATAATTTCTATTTTTGCCAAATGGGATCCAGCCTTATTGGCTTTTCTGTCTATAAAAGATCTATATTCTCATTACAAAGAAATCAAGATAAGTATAAACTAAGAGATATAACATAAATATTGTCTTAAATCAATCACTGAGATTTAATCACTGTTTATGTTTGATTCATATTCTTCCAGGATTTGTCTGAGTAGCAAGTAACTCAAAGACTTTTGTCTGTGCCAGAGGGGGGGAAAAGTGAAACAGAGAAGCTAAAAGGTTCAAAAATAGGAGAAGTAATCTCCATTTGTGCTGTGGCAGCAAACACAAAACACAAGGAACCAGAGCCCAGTGCCACACATAATACTCCCTGATGTAATTAGGAAGCCAAACCTATCTTTCCTTCTGCCACTGGGAACCCTCAAACTATGCAGTATGCAGCTAAAAGCTAAAAAAATAAAAAATAAAAAAAATGAAATTGATACAATATCTTTCCTTAAATGTATTGCAGACTGAAATATTAGTCCCTAACCCATGGAGAATTGATGTAGCTCTTGATTTACTAGAAAAATCTGCTGGGGGAAAATTTTGTTTCTTATCACGACCACTGACAGATTCATGTTTAGAGCAAGGCTGCTTTAGGTTGCAGAGGGAATATTTTCCCTAAATTCACCCACAGAGTAATTGTCCTTAAAATGAAGCTACAAAAGGTGAAGGAGATTCTGAGGAAGCACTTGTACCGACAAATGGCTCCACTGCAGCCATTATCAGAGAATCAGGGTAATTCCATCATCTCCAGACCCCGGTGCTTTCCTCTGCATAGTGAGTGGGGCCGAAAACCCATGTTCAAGACATCTCTTGGGAGGCTTCCCCAAATAACACCCTGTGTGTCTGTAAGGGCGCTCCAAGATGACTACAGCCGTGCACAAATATCAGGAATTATCACCACTCCTGGGCCGTAATCATACCCATCATCTCGGAGCGGTGAATCTTACTGGGGGACACACACTTGTCGCTCCTCCCGCACTTCTGTTTAGCTCACAGATCCACATCTGTCACACACATCCTGAAATTTACCATGCCTTTTCCTCCACCTGACCCACTGAATCAACTGGCTGAGGGAACCAAGCATCTGTATGCAGCTGATGCGCTTATAATTTCCCAGAACACCGATGCACATGAAAACCAAGCCAAAAGAAAAAGAAAAGAGAGCCAACGCTGATACACATCTTTGAATCATTTTTATACCCTTTGGGCCCTGGGCCAGGGTTTCCTTGAGCATGAATTCTAATCTCCTTATCGTGATAGCCAATGTTCTCCATTACTTGATTCCTGTCAATCCCTTCTCGTTTATTTTTCACTGTCCACATTTCACCCCACTTGCCCTAACCCAGACCTCTTCACATTAAGCTAACATTACCTAGAATCCTGAAAGAGCCATGGCTTCTTGGGCTTCTACACCAGTGTCCACACATATCCATGTCCTCCATCTGCTAATACCATCTTTTCCTTTAAACAGCCTGTTGTACCCCTTGACCTGGAAAGCCATATCCATCACCCCAAAGTGAGCGATGTGCTCCATGCTTCTTGCACTTACCCCATCAAAACCCATCCACTGCCCTGGCTGGGTAGCTCAGTTGGCTAGAGTGCCACCCTGATAAACCAAGGTTGTGGTGTCAATACCCACTCAGATAGAGTGGAATAACAAATCGATGTCTCTCTCTCTCTCTCTCTCTCTCTCTCTCTCTCTCTCTCTCTCTCTCTCATCAATAAAAAGAACACCATCCACTGACTTCTAGGGATCAATTTAGTTGCCTGAATCTCTCACTGTTAGACTTGTGTTAGAGTAGGGGACTTGCTTTCTATCTTGTTGTATATGTACTTGGTACATGGTGGAGCTCAGCAAATGCCTATTGCAAAGAAGAAGGAAAGATGGAAAGAAGGAAGTTAGTTCAATATGGAAACTGAAATTTGGCATTGTTAAGATGAAACTGAATATTTTTCTAGGAAAAGAACCAAAATAGTTCCTTGTTTCTGTGAGAAAGGTCATACAACACACATACACATATAAATGGGTATCATGCATATATGTGTATATATATGCATATATATATATATATATATATATATATATATATATATATACAAAGAACACCATCCACTGACTTCTAGGGATCAATTTAGTTGCCTGAATCTCTCACTGTTAGACTTGTGTTAGAGTAGGGGACTATATATATAGTCTGTCTACATGTGTGCATGTGCATATACATACCCATGCATGTATGCAAGACTGCATACATACTGACTCCAGTCTTCTGGATCACCCAGCAGCATAGCTACCCAACCCACAGTACACGCAAATGAAATTAATACAATCACAACTTAAAGGGAAAGATAAGGACTTTTAACCAATTTTCAGCAAATGGTTATTGATGTTTACTTTTGAAACCACATGCACAGCATGTGCAGCTGGTGACGCTGTGTGAGCCACCTGCTACCTAGTGCTCCTTCAATCATGTCTGATTACAAAGATGAGGAAGAAAAATACCAGCTAGTCCAACCTGATATGTATTTTATCACTTAGTCTGTGTTTGGGCAAAGGAGCGCAAACCAAGCATGTCAGCAGTATATAAGACTGCATGGGGCTCCGGCACCTGCCGTAGCAGATCCCTTGTGCGGTTCCCAGGTGCTCTGATAGCGTGACAGAAAGCAGACCCAACTGTCCACAGTAGGTGACAGGAGCTAAAGCTTGGCCCTTCCTGAACCCTATCCATGGCCTCGCTGCTGCCGACAGTGTTCTGATAAATTTCCCAGTTCCCTTGTCCTGTGTAAACTAATGTTATAAAACAAACAGTCATCAGCATGCTATAAAAGCACTTTATGAACAGCAGCACAATTAGACTCCTTTTCCCTTGGATGGCAATCCCCAGTTTGTTCAGGGTTTCACATACATCATTTTGCTTGCTCTCTATAACAACAGAGGAAGGAAACAGAATGTGTATGTGTTTTTTTAATGCAAAAAAAAAAAGATAATAGAGAGGTAAAATCAATTTCCCCAAATTATTCAAGCTAAGCCTTAAAAGGTCATGTTTATTTTGGATCAGATGTTTATTCCCAAACAAAACTGTAATAGGATAGAATGCCAAATGGGCTTAGAGGTAAAATATCTTTAAGTCTGTCCACATATACCTATAGGACTTGGGCAAGTCATTTGCTTTCTCTAGAATATTCTCATTACTACAAAAGAAACATCTGCCTTTTGCATGTCCCAAGAGATGGTGCCTATGAAAGAATGTTGTGAGCTATGAAGTGCTAACTCCTCCAAGGGCTGCCTGCCACCATGGTGAATGGTTTTCATCTGCTCTGACTGCTGTTCTCCGGAGGCCAGTCTGACAGGGTCAGAAGCCTAAGGCTGAATTAAGGCATCCCTGGAACACATCAGCTCTGAGTACCCCCACGAAAGGAGAGCAGGTTACATATTCATAATTCCCAGACTGGTTTAATTTTTTATTGTAACTTACCTGTCAGCTAAAATAGCTCCTGCTTCTTTGATTATGGTTCATAACACTTAAAACTTTAATGAGAGATGGCCATCTTTATTAAAAATAAATCAAATGAAATTGGGGGAAAAATTTATTTACTTTAAAATCAGTGTCTGGCCCTGGCTGGTGTGGCTCATTTGGTTGGAGCATTGTCCCATACACCAAAAGGTTGCAGATCGATTCCCAGTCAGGGCACATATCCAGGTTCCGAGTTTGATCCGCTGTCCGGGCTTGTGCAGGAGGCAGCTGATGGATGTTTCTCTCTAATACCAATGTTTATCTCTCTCCCCACCCCCCAATCTCTTTTTCCCCTTCATATCTCTAAAGGGAAAAAAATCAATTAAAATTCAAAAAGAAAAAGAAAATCAGTGCCTGTACTGAAGTCATGCTATTGTGTAGAAACAAAGAAAGGAATGGCTAGCTCTGAAAAAGTTATCACCTGAATCCTCCATATGAGCATTTTTTAATTTACATGGGCTGTGTTACAAAAGTTCACTCATAAGTTAGTCGTTTAAAATTTATCACTCAAGTCGCACAGGAAAACATGTTACCCATGTCAGGCCAGCCCACCCGTGCCTATTTAATCACAGAGTGGGCAAGATGTAGGAGTCATAATTCTGCTGTGTTTTAAATGAAAAGGAATTATGTGGATTAGCATGGTTATCTCTTCACTGTTCTCAGGGGGAAATGTGCTCACGAATGGTAACTCAGGATACTTGGACTACGCATTCCCATTTTCAGAATAGTTGGGGAACACTCCCTCCCCCACCAATGAGAAAACTCCCCAGAAAGGGCCTCACTCTGCAGTTGTGCTGGGTACTTGGCACAGGATGTGAAGGATCTTCCGCCCTGAATCTGCCATGGCCTCTTAAAGGAAAGGAAGAAAATGTTCCATCATGCTTTGGGGCTCAGTACCGAACATCCCTGATATAGGACATTCATAATTTAGGTGTTTATAGGTCAGGCAGTGACTATGATGCATCTCCTCAATTTATTCTGTGCCATAGACATATAAGACAGGCAGTCTTTAAAAGATTTAAAACACAGAAATAACCTGGCTCCAGGGTGGTCAGCTTTGTTACTATGGCAGCTTGGTTGGCCTTTTCAAGCTTAACATTCAGACCCTCAAATGGAAGTAAACAGTACGAGAGACTGACATCTTCAAAAATTGAGGCAGACATGACATTAAGGGATATTTACCGAGGGCGGCGGGGGGGGGGGGGGGAGACAAAAATCTTCATTGTTCATGCTTTCACAAAAATGTAACAGTTACTTAACTTAGCTTTAATCTTACCTCACCCCTATCTTTCCAGTGTTATTTTTGCTCTTAGGATGGATATGACCTTGGACTGGACCTGAACTGTCACTAGAGAAGATCAGACATGGTCCAGCAGGCAGGTGTGAAGTACAAGCAATCAGAATCAGAAATGAGACTAAACAATTTGGAACTGAAGGTTGAGCTAATAATATCAGAGTTTAATAAAATAATTAATGCTCCAAGAGTTAGCCAGTTGGAAAGCAGAGGGAACTGAGTCCCTCAATCTAAACAAGGGTGCCCTAGAGTTGTCAAATCTGAACATTCTGATGTGTGCCCAGGTGAGCTGCCCTTTTTACTGTCCATAGTTTGGCAATCAGGAAACCAGGATCCTGAGCAGAGGCCAGGAAGAGCCTGAAGACAGAGGCAGAAATCACTCGGGGGTTCCGAAACTGGTTTGGCTCAGTGGTAGAGCGTCGGTCTGTGGACTGAAAGGTCCCGGGTTCGATTGCGGTTAGGGGCATGTACATTGAGGATGTTTCTCTCTCATCGATGTTTCTAGCTCGCTCTCTCTCTCTCCCTTCCTCTCTGTAAAATATCAATAAAATATATTTTTTTAAAAATCACTCAGGGATTCGAATTACTCCAGCTGCAGAAATTCTGATTCCATCAATTTATAGTGAGTCCAGGAACCAGTAGGCCACACTTAAAAACAAAACAAAAACAAAAAAAAACCACCAAAAATCTGTATTAAGGGATAGTATTAAATTTCATCCCCAACAAGTTGGTCAGCTGTGACACCAATAAGGGAGTACGTTAAGATAAAAAAGAGGTTAAGTCAAAGCGAGTACAGATGCAGGGCATCAATCGGCAGTTTCACATGATGGCTGAAACCGGCCAATGAAGCCAGCAGATGAAGAATGAGAGCTAGAACTATTCTGGGCTTTGGTCCCAAGACAATTCAATCAAATGGGTCTTGGTGGATGTTTTGATATGATAACTCTGTCTCAAGCTGATGCCCATTTTCTACCCAAGTATAAAGAACCCTGACACTTGGACATAAAGGACAGAATCAACTTTGGGAGAAGGTTGCAGGTAGGAACCTGGTGTAGAGAACTGGACAAGATCTAATTGTCTGGAAGAGTTCAGAAGGAAAGGAAGCCCACCGGGTAAGAAGGTAAGAGCTGCAACACTTCCCTCGGGAAAGATGCACTCAATCAGTGCAATTTGGCTCTGTGAAGATGGCTGAGGCAAGATGGGGCAAGCAGGACACTGAAAGCTATGTTTCATAGGGTAGGACACATGAGCTTGCTGGATTCTACTGCGATAAAAGCTGCCATAGTGGGAAGGAAGGGTAGCATAGGGGACAAGAGACAGATTCTGCAGCTGTACTGAGTTTACATCCTTTGAGTTACTGCTTCTTGGCTTGAGAAACTTGGGCAAAATACGTATCAGTAAAATGTAGATAATTATAGTTTCTACCTCTTGTGTTCCTGCTCGGATTAAATGTGATAATCAAGGTAAAGTGACTGGAAATTACTAGGCAGATACTATCTATGATGGATGTTGTTATATTAAGTTGTCTTCTCAGGCCTTTCTCTATCAATCAACCCTCCTTCTTTCCAAGTGCTCCCCAACCACTGGCTCATTGCTGCATAATTTAATACTCAACCCAAACTTGCTTTAAAAATGAAGCTGCTTGAAAGATTCATCTATATCCTGTCATTTCCTCACCAACCACTCACTCTGCTCATCCCTCTTCTGCTGCTCTTGCCAGGGTCTCTGATGATGCAATCGCCAGATCTATAGGCGCCTCTCAGAAGGTTGCATCTAGGGCTCTTTGCCACCACTGACACTCGTCCACTCACTCTTCTTGGGCATCCCTCCCTCCTTGCTGGCTATTTTACCAGGTCTGCCTGTTTCTCCATTGCATGAGCAAATCATACCTTCTCACTGTTGTGAAGCTGTTCCTTATCCGTACATCCCTTCCATTGTTTTCACCAGGCGTTCCTCATTTCTCACCAGTGTGTGCCACATTGCAGTCATTTCCCCAGTGTGTCCTGGCAGCCTTCTGAACCTCAGAATGTAAAATCTTCCAGTATCTGAAAGCATCCTTGCCTGTCCTCCCTTCTCATGTGCCCCACAAAGTTTAGTAAATCCACCTAATCACCAGTAAAATGTTATTTCCAAAGTATAAATTCAATTTCTTTTCTGTCCCTCCCTACCCACAGTTGTCCACATTTCAATAAATGGCTTCATCACTGACATGGTTGTCCAGACCATGAAGCTAGAAATCATCTGTGCTGAAATGCTTTCCCTTGTATTTGAGAACAATGTTGTAAGAAGACAGAACAGTGCTGCCTCCAAAAGATACTCACCTCTTGCCATCTTTCCTGCAACCACACAAGGTCCCAACCACCATGACTTCCTTCTTGGACAACTGTTGCATGCTCTGTCTTCCTGTTTCTGTTTGTGCCTACCTACAATCCATTATCTACTTAGAAGTCAAGGTCATGTCATGTCACCTCACTTCTCACTGCCTTTAAGTACTTCCTAGACTCTAGAGCATCTTCAATGGACTTCAAATCAATTGCCTTGGGAGTCATGGTCTCCCATAATCTAACTCCTGATGACCTCACCAACACCATCTTGGTTCACTCTGTTCTCTCTCTTGCTATGCTCCAGCCTCACTGGGCTTTTAATTTCTGGAACAGGTCTAGTTCCCTGACAACTTCACGGCATAACTTACCTGTAACACCCTTCTGAAACATTCTTTTGCCTGGAACTTTCCTCACCCTGATCTGAGTATGTCTGAGTCTGTCTCAGCTTTCAAAACTTTTCTTCCATGGCAACTCCTTAGAGACATCTTCTCTGAACATCCCACCCAAAATCCATTCCGCTGACCGATGATTCTCAATGCCAGCATTTTATTTCCTTTATACTATTAATAATTTGTACTTATTGTACTCAATAAAATTGTTTTTCTCTCAATATCTACCCCACCACACCTTCTTTAGAATCTAAGTTCCATAAGGATGGGGACCTTTTCTCTTATATCCTCAATGCCTAGCATAGTTCCCCACTCATAGGTAGGTTCCTTAAATACGTGTTAAATGACCAGATGAATTAAATTGATTATAAATGTCAGTGGTCTCCAGAGATTACACAGCACACAAAAGTCCTGCCCACCCATCCAGGCCCTTCTCCTAACAACTCTCTATTACCTCAGTCCTGCAGCCGTGGCAATCTTTAGGCATCTCCTAAATGAAATAGCCTCCCTCAGGATAGTACTTCTACCCATTCTATTTTGCCTATTTACTTATCCTCCTAGAGAATTCAGACATTATCTCCTCTATGATTTCAACGAGCCCCCAGCCCACCTCAAAGAATTCAGGTTACCCCCTCATAACTGCTCATACTTACTCTACTATGCATGGCCCCTATTGGGAATGATTTGTCTCTCCCTAGTCCTGCTCTCCTTTAAACCGTGTGTGCCTCCAGGACATATTATTTGTTGCTGTATCACCAAAATTTAACACCTCACACAGCTCATAATGGGAGCTAATAAAAATTTATCAAACAAACAAACAAATAAACAAATAATTATTCCTCTCTGGATGGTTCTTAGAATAATTATATTTGACTACTTGTTTATTAGCCTTGCTGAAGTCAACATGTTGATAATTTTAGACTAGAAATTCAATGGCATGTAGAGTAAATTAGCTTGATGTGAGCCATAGTTCTAAAGTATATATAATAGTATAATTACACCTGGTATCAGATAATTAGATGTAAGTGACTGTAAAAGGTTTTAGGTGCATTTTCACTAATGGTTGATTCTCAGTACTCTTGGGCATTTTTAATATTGCCAATTGACATGTAACTTGGTGATGATCCACTTCCGTTGTGAAAGCCCCATATTTGGCAGCATTCTTTTCTCTCTGACGGTACAGCAGATATTATTTTATACATTTACTACACTGGACAGCATCAGTTAAAGGTAAGTGGAGGGTAATCTCTGAAGACATCCATGGTCCCAGCAAGACAAATGTGTACAAGTGGCTGTATTTGTTTCCGCCTAGAGAACATTAGTTTTCAAATAATGTTGACCTCAATCTTTCCCTGGCTGTGTCCTATGTCAATTCTATAAAACAATAACAAATATAAACCACCTTTCTGTGCCTTTGAGGTTGATGCTCTGGCCTCCAGCATCCTCTGGGCATGATAGAAAACCTCAAAGACTGAGAAATAACACTGTTGAGGGAGAGGTGGATCCAATTGGTATAGGAAGCAAACAGCTTCTCATAGAGCCAATAATGCACCAATTTCAGCACAGAAATATTAAAATTGCACTGAATTTGAAGTACCATGAAAATATACAGTCCCTATCCTTCAATTTTTTGTGGACACTTAAGAATTATTTAGCAACCTTGAGTCATTCAGGGAAGAAGTATCCAGTGTAAATGGTTGGAAAAACCAAACAAGGGTCTATCCACAATGGTGAAAGGAGATGTCCAGGTACCCAGAGATTAACAACAGTGGGAAGCCATTAACACCCTTAGGTCTGAAGGGGAGAGAAGAGGAAAAGTGTTGCTAGGGCCATGGGGGAGGGCCCATGACAGTAGCTGGAGCTCTGTAGGGATGCAGTCCCTTCTACAAATGCCACTTAAATCCAGCCTAAGGAAGAAAAATTTCTTTTCCTGGGAGTCCAGGTGATCCAGTCCATAGAAAATCAACACCAGGATACAAAAAGTTTAGGATGGGGAAATGACAAAAGGAGAATAATAACCAGTTAAATTCCATAAATCTAATTATCATCACACACACACACACACACACACACACACACACACACACACACACACACACTCTTTCTTCTGAACCATCTCCATTTTCAAGATAGTCTTTGCTGCCATATGTTTCTGAAGATTGGTCATTGAAAACCAGCAACCTAGAAACATGCGAGTTAAATTGAATGTTCCTCTAATGCCCCTTTTGTGATCTTTGTTATTCAGATTGTTTACATAGACCAAGGGTCACCAATTACTTTGCCCCTAGAGCTAGATTGCAGAATGCCAGGAAATTGCTTTCAGTGATACTGCAAATTAAAAAGCAGAGTCACAGAACCTCAAAAGACATTGATTATCCAGCCTGCTACTTAACTGGAGAGGTCAGTTACCTCCCATAGTAACTCTCATATCTGTAAACTTAGTGAACAGTTTTTCTCTAGCTTGAGAAACAAATGCACTTTATTTCATATGTAGATAAATTAGTTTGATATTGTGCTTCTACTTTTATTTTTTTTTAAACGTACTGTTCTTTGCATGCACAATTATTCTGCCTTATATCCTACACGCTTACCAAATTGGGAGAAGCTAAAGAATAATTAACAATCTATTCCAGTGTTTCCCAAAGTGTGGTACACGTACCCCAGGGGTACATGAAGAGTTTGGTGGGGGTATGTGTTGCACTGGAGTTTGGTGGGGATATGCACTGCACCATGCTTAGCTGCGCCTAATTCTATGTTCTCATGAGTCAAGTCAAGACAGTCTTGTGAAGCGTGAGATGGTCCGGTGTGCAAATAAATGTTATTTATAATATAACTTTTATTTATATTTTATTATGAATAATTTTATTTTTGTTGATTATTATTTTGTGTATGCACCAAAAAATAAAAATAAATATATTTTGATTGTTATTAAAATACATCCATTTTTTTTGATGAGGGATACTCAGCGTTACAAAAATTATAGAAGGGGTACACATATGTCAAAAGTTTGGGAAACACTGATCTATGCAATAGATTCATATTTTTGTAAGTGAAATTATCCATTACCCATCCCTGGTTAAGATTATGATTTTCCGTATTCCTAGTTATTGAGTTTCCTGTATTGCATTAGTGTGTCAAATTCAGCTTTATGTTTATTCATTCTGGAATAATATTGATAATCTCTCCAACATTTTCTGCTACAATTGGTTTTCTTTTAATTTGCCATAGTGATAGTATTTTATTTTTTCAGGCATTTTTTATTAGCTTTTTTTTCTTCATCCAGTTATGCTCATTCTCTATGCTTTCTTTCTCATATTTAACTCTTGAAATACTTATAATTTCCCTAATTTTTATTTCTGTAATGTAATGTTTCTCTAAAGAATACTATTAATGGGTATATGGTTTATATTGGGATCCAATTAAACTAGTTAAGGTTGTTAACTCCTTAAACACTTGCCTGATTTTTGTACTTAGTTGTTTTTCTTCCCACTGTGATTATGTATTGAGCCCTACTTTTATGCTGGATACAAATGTTAACAAGCACAGATCTTGCTAACAGGAAGATTTTAGCAAAAATAAGACTTCCAAAGCTATATCCTCTGCTAAGTCCTCTACACTGAACCTCAGAGTTATATTCACTGCACTCTTTCGAGTCTGCTAGGCATCTCAGGGCATATGCCCTGACTAGGAATCAAACCATGACTTCCTGGTTCACAGGTTGACACACAACCACTGAGCCATGCCAGCTGGGCTGTCTTCCATTTTCTTAACTGTAAATGTGAGTAATGCCTGTTTTCCTAGAGTTAGTGAGACTGAACGAGTTAATATATGTGATGTTGGCTGGGCCTGATGCAAGAAGCATGCCTTAATACATAGCCACTCTCATTAGACAAACAAGAATTAGAGGAGATGCAGAGACCAAAGAAAACAGACATAAGAATCAGGGAAGCACAAAATGTAGCCTATGAAAAGCTGAATGATCTCATCTTTCTGAACAGGGGGAGGACATACAGACAGCAGGAGATAAAGAGGAAGAGGAGATGCTTGTGGCCAGACCATTGAGGACCTTGGATGGCAGCCAGAAGTGTGAACTTTAACCAGAGGTGCCAGGGAGTCATTGAAGGCACTGCACCAGGTCATGGCTGGAATGACATAGTTGGAATAATCTCAACCTATTCAGTATGAAGGAAGGTTTGAGGTATCCATGATCAAGTTAATACTGTACCATGGGATTTAGAATGAGACAGAACTGGCTTTGAGCTCTGCAACATTCTAGCCAGTTATTTAATCCCTCTAAGACCTCAGTCTCCTCATCAGTTGCCTGAAGGTAGTAATGGTGCTTACATCAGCAGAGTTTATACGAAGATGAAATGAGTTAACACATATAAAAAGCTTAAGTTGTTCTGTTCTATGGAAAGTACCCTGTTAGCTGCTTTCAGAGCCTTATTCCATAGTGAGAATGGGAAACAATCAATGATATTTTGCAGGTAGATGCAAAAAGACTCAGATCTTAAAAATGCTTAGAATTGAAGAGAATTCTGATGTTTTGCTCTTATGTTACTGTATCAACCAGGGTTCTTAATTACAACTACATATGCAATCTGCCCTAAATTAAATTAAGCATTTAATCCTACCTACCTAGCTCTTGAAACCTTCAGAATGTTCCTAGAATCAGTCGTGGGGACTATTTAACAGGAACAGTGCACAAAGCACATTGCCAAGACCTTACTGTTGTTGCCTTGGGGAGCAGACACTACAATTCTCACCTCTGAACTCTGCAAGGAAGCCAGAACTTCTAAGCTTGCTGTCCTGGAAAGCCAAAAACATCCATCTGCCACCTTTGCCAGAAAGTGAACTCCAAATAGTACTTCTCCTATCCCATTCGTCTCACTGATGGAGAAGTCATGCCTAGTTACTACTGGTGCAGGAAGCCTGTGGCAGACACCTTTGCCAGAGCTTCAAGGAAGGCCAGGAAATAAATGGGTTTTTTAATGCTAAGAGGTTACAAACCATGACAAATATCAATTTCTACTCTTAGGTTAAATTGAAGTCATGAGAGAGCACATATTTGCCCTGGGGTGATGAAATGTTGAAAGTTGAATTTGGGGGTAAGATCCAATGGAATAGTCAGTAGAATATATCTAGCCAACAGTTGAATACGGATTTGGGAATTAGAATTGCATTATGGAAATGGTTATACAAAAGTAGAGATCTCTGAGGCAATACAAGGGCATGAAATTGTTTGCTGAACTCTTGATATGTGTTTGGACCTTTCTTCTTGACTTTGCTTTATTAATTTTGAGAATTTATTTGTAGTTGATAAAGTAAAACTACACAATGCTAAAAAAAATTATGGTATTTGATTTTATTATGTGACAGATTTATCTTTCTGTAAGCTCTCTAATAGTCAAATAAGTATTTAATTAAAAATAATTTTTACTTAATGGTCAAGTCAGTTGATCACTATTAAATGAATTATTTAATTTTTAAATTAGAATTACTTAATGTTTGATTCAACTTTTTAATTTAATCTAAAATTTCAATTTCAAGTTTAGAACTAATATTTTATTAAATTAATTCTTTAATGATTAAATAATAAGTAGGATTATTTAATTATTTAGAATTATTTGATTTTTGGTTTTTTTAGTCATAAAAACAGAATACTGATTAATAAATATCTTGTTATATCAAGTAAGGTCATATACAATCTTATAGTCAATATTCAAATCATTTGCTGATTTGGGGACCTTTACATAAATTTTGGAGGGTACTTTTCCCTTCAAGCACTAAATGAATTTTAGTTTCTGAGTAGTTTTCCTACTTCATAAGGTTGTTGTATAAGTCAAGGTTTAATTGAGAAGCAGAATTGCTTTGTACATTAAAACATAGGGGATCCATTATAAAGGTTAGACCTGTACGCGTATATAGGAGCTGGTGGCGCAGTCTCTGCAGAATGTTGGCTCTGTCCCTAACGTTGAGCCTGAAGTGTGGAACTTTTGGATCAGCCAGACAGGCAAATGGAAAGGGAATCTGGATGTGTTTGAGAGCAAGGACAAGTGGGAGCCCACACTGATAAACTGGAGCCCCAAGAAGACAACTGGAACCTGTGAGACAAATTGGATCTTGCATCAGCCTTTCACCACCTCCAACCCCAATACCATGAGTGAGGGGCAGGGGGGTGTGGAAAAGCTGGTGTCTTCATCACAGAGGTGCACATGCTCCTGCTTTGTACCCTGGAACAGCTGAAGGGACAGATCTTAGGGGAGCTGGAGACTGGATGAGTGGAGATGTTGTACCACACCAACAAGGCCACTAATAGATCATCCAGGACGTGCACAGTGTGCCACAATGACTGCAGCCTTGCACTGACCTTCAACTCTGGGAGGAAATACGGCTATTGTTTGACTTCCACATCACACATCAAATGTTTCTTGTGACCAGCACGAATCCAGAACCGTATAAGGAAAGGAATCTGGGGAGACATAATTCTAGTTTAGCTTCGTTGATACACCACAGTTGTAAGAATTTCTACTCATAATATTTGCGTTTTATAAGTTATAGACATTGGACAACAAAAAAACTTTTTTGGATTACAGTTTTCATGATTTTGACTGCAATTGTGTTGTGTGTGTTTTTAATTTGGGTCATATCGCTTTAAAATTTGCAATTTACTTAATTCCTCAAATGTCATTAGTATTTGAATAGCTTATTTAATATCCTAGCACCTAGAACAGCACTAATATGAATGAAACAATTGTGAGGCATTTTAAAGTAGACTTATTGAGTAGCTGTATGCTAAGGAAAGGCTTTGTTCTCTATTCCTGGGGACAAGTTGTATAGTATACTTTAGGGAGGTGAGCTAAATGGTTCCTTAGAAAGTCTAGGCTGCCTGACCTCTGCTCTAGGTAATACCATGCTCTCACTATTGTCTTTTTAAAAAATATATATTTTATTGATTTCTTACAGAGAGGAAGAGAGAGGGATAGAGAGTTAGAAACATCAATGAGAGAGAATCATCAACCAGCTGCCTCTTGCACACCCCCTGCTGGGGATGCACCTGCAACCACAGCACATGCCCTTGACTGGAATCGAACCCAGGACCCTCCAGTCCGCAGGCCAATGCTCTATTCACTGAGCCAAACCAGCTCTGGCTCACTATTGTCTTTTAAATTCTACTTTTGTTAATGAAACATCATTACCATTCATCTTTTTCTCTATTTGACCTCAGACTCCCCTCTCTGAGATTGTTTTCTTTCTCTTGATCATCAAACTGATAGCCTAGAAAGAGAAAAAAACACAAGTTCTTCATAAGCCACTTCTTTGAAACCCTTGAGCAATGAACTTATACTGAGCTATTACTTTCTTCTTGGTAAAATGAGGCCGGATGTCAGTCATCTGCCCCTAAGTAAGAAAATCAAACCAAAGACCATTTTATGTTTAGAAACACATAAGCCCTCCTATCTGATTCTCATCTGAGTTGCAATTATTTATTTTTCCCCTGTATTGCAAAACAAAGCAATCATACTTACAATGTTATAGTTGACATGCTTGACTATGTTTTGTATTCTGTGAAAAATGTTTCTTTTCATGTATTATACAAAAACTACTTTTGCATTATGTCTTACTTGATATATTGGTAGGCACTTAGATTGATAGATAGATAAATGTATTGGTGGATTGGTAAGAAAAGACAGATAAATATACTGAGAAAAAGAGGCTATTTGAAGTAATTTACCTATCATTATTTTTTAACATGAAGGATTCCACTTTTCAAGTTTAGAGGGAGTTATTTACTAAAAAAATCATATGTATAAAATAAAATTCTTTTGGGTTTTATCCATATATATATTGAAATTATAACTGTCAGAACATACTAGAATTTGAGAATTCTAAATTATAACTCACTGATAGTTCAAGCCCCTTATTTTATATATAGGAAACAGAGGCCCTAGGAATATAAGTAATAAACTTAAGCATATAAGCCAAAAATTGAACCTAGATATTCTAAATCATATTACCTTCTGCTATGCCACTAGGAGAAATATATAGCCTACACAACTTGCATGTAAAACAGTCTCATTTGATCAACCCCCATTTAAGTGTTAATGCTGGAATACAAATGATATGATTAGTGGGTCAGTGGATTTATTTCTTCATCTATACTAAATCATATTACACCTATAACATTATGGCCTTGTAGTTATATCACAGCTTGAGACTGGATATTTGATTTTTTTGATGAATTATTATTAATATTTTTAGATGTGAAAGGGGTGTTATGGTTACATTTTTTAAAGTTCTCTTTTAGAAATACATACTGGGATTTTTACAGATAAAATGATGTAATGTCTTGGATTGTTTCAAAATAACATAGTTTTGGGGGAAATAGATAAAATAAGACTAGTCCTATTTGGTAATTATTGAAACTAGGTGATGCATACATAGGTGATTTACACAGTTCCCTCTACTTCTGTTAATGTTTGAATTTTTCATAACAAAAAAAAAAACACACACACACAAAAAACTGCCACTGGAGCAGTGAGATAATTAGTATAGGCTCTGGAGTAAAAAAATGAGGGAGATTTCCATTGCAGACTTGCCACTTACTAGTTCTTCATCTATGGAATGGGTGTAAAGTAGCTTCCTCATAGAGAGGTAAAATTAAATGAGACAATAATAAGTGTGAAACCCTTAAAATAGCCATTCCTAGCACATTTTTAGTTACTCAAATGTTATCTAATGTATTGTTACTGTTACTGTCATTAATTTTTTTCCTGTCATTGTTTGAAATGATGCCTTATCTTCATGGCTTTCTGTTTGCCTTCACAACTATTGTAATGGTAAAAAATAAAATACATGAACACCATTATCTTGTGTTTTTTAGATCACTTTAGAAAGAGCGGTCACTAAAGTTTTCAGATGACACCTTTGGCTGTCTGAGCAGTGTCATGGCAGCCATGGCGGTGGGCAAGAATGGGCACCTATGAGAGGCGGCAAAAAGGGAGCCAAGAAGAAAGTGGTTGATCGGTTTTCTAAGAAAAATTGGTATAATGTGAAAACACCAGCTCTGGTCAATATAAAAAGTGTTGGGGAAACACTAGTCATGAGAACTCAAGCAACCAAATTACATGGATGGTCGTGTTTTTTAAGTGAGCCTAGTTGATCTGCAGGATGATGAAGCTGCATTTAGAAAATTCAAGCTAAGTACTGAGGATATTCAGGGCAAAATTGCCTAATTTCCATGACGTGGATCTTACCCGTGACAAAATGTGCTCTACAGTCCACAACTGGCAGACCATGACTGAAGCTCATGTTGTTGTCAAGACTACCAATGGCTATTTGCTTACTGGTAGTCTATTCTGTGCTGGTTTCACTAAAGACACAACAATTGGATTCAGAAGACCTCTTATGCTCAACATCAACAGATCCACCAAATTCAAAAGAAGAAGGAAATCATGACCTGAGAGGTGAAGACAAATGACTTGAAGGAAGTGGGCAATCAATTTATTCCAGACAGCATTGGAAAAGACATAGAAAAGATTTGCCAGTCTATTTATCTGCTCCATGACATCATTATTAGAAAAGTAAAATGTGCTAAGGAAACCCAAGTCTGAATTGGGAAAACTCATGGACCAGTAATAAAAAAAGCTACTGGGGATGAGACAAATGCTAAAGTTGAACAAGCTGATGGATGCCCTTAATCAGAATTAAGGAACCAGGATATAATTCATAGGCCACTTTCAATAAAAATGGTTAAGACCCATTATTTTTCAGAAGATTTTTGGAGGTCATCAGTATTTTGCTAGTGCCCATTTTAAACACTGTTAAGTGCATAGATACGTAAACAAAAACCTGGTATTATTAGTTCATATATACTTTGACAAATGCAAAGCAAATCAGTAACCCTATGAAGAGAGGCCAAAGTCTCTAGAATATTATATAAGTTTACATACTATCTGGAGTACCACTGACTATCACCCTCTACCCCCAACTAATCTGTAACTAATCTAACATCTTCTACTACCACTTCTATATCAACCCCAATGTGTCCCAGCTAAGCATATCATTATTTTAAGGTCTATGTGCTTGTTTTTTCTCCACCTCAAAAATGGATCTCTCAGGTGTCTCTATGGTTTGCTTCCTTAGTGCTTGACCGGATACAACCTTCTTGGTGTGGTCTCCCCTGATAGCCAATTAATACTGTAAACCACTGCCTGAACCTTCATTGTTTATCCTATTTCTCTGTTTTGCTATTCCACATAGCATCTATCGCCATTACAATGCAAATTTTTAAATTATGGAGACATGTATTTTTAATTTAAAAAAACATGCAGTTTTATTTATTTTCTTCTTTAATAGATTTCCAGTGCCTAGAATACTGCCTGGATTAGCTGGTATGAAATAAATATCTGTTTATTTGAATAAATGATAGTGAGTCAACAAGGATAATAAGCACTGAAAGGAAGGTAGAACTTGTCATTGTAAAGTGTTGCTCATTTACTTTTTGCTGGCAAAGGCCAGTTTCCTCTCCTGCTTACCTGTAGAATCTGCCTTCTGAGTCCAGCTATCTGTCTCAGTATCTGACTTGCCCCAGACATTCAGAGCAGTGACGAATGTCCCTTTTCTGGGATAATTGCCATGTGGCCTTCCTCTACAGCCCACAACATGAGATCATCTTCTCAATGCAGTAAGTCCTACTTTCACAAGAATGACACAGGGATGGGGTGAGGGCTGCAATTGGTTATAGGGTCCCAGAGTTTGTCTGTAGAGCAGTTTAAGATTTGTGTTTGAATTTGGTGCCTTGGCTAGTTATTTAAGTGTATTAGAAAAAGGTTTATCTGAAGTAATAAAATGTTTGTTTTTAATATTTAAAAAATATATTCAAAAGAAGACACTTTTGTTAAGTCCTATGTACTTTTGAAAAGTACTCAGAAACAGCTCAAGGTGGTAAAATATTATCAATAAGAGGAAATCTTAGCTTTGTTTCCTTGAACGCATGAAGCTCATTTATTGTGGAAGCATTTATTTACATACACTGCTTACATTTGCTGCTTAAGGAAGCAAAAATATATAGTTCCTTAAGAAGGTTTAACAATTTAAAAAATTATGTATCAGTTTAATTATTTATCAACTTGTTTAGGAAATCTTTTCTTCTGAAGGAGTAGGAAGGGGGCTGGAGCTCAACAGCCTTCAGCCCGTTTCCTCAAAACTTCTAGATGTTGAGTCCCCAAGTCAACACAGTTGTACATAACACAGTTCAGTGGTAGTCACAGAGTAATGTTCTGCATGTAAGTAAACAACAGAAGCAGTGGTCCCCTTGAACTCTTTCCTTCATCAGTGTATTCTTTCTTAATAGTAAGTGAGGATCTATAAGTCTCACATTTTGTAATAGAGTATCCCTTTAAAAGACTCTAAATATGACATTTCTGGTGGATTATAACATATCAATTTTCCTCTTGTAAGAAGAAAATTCTCACTCAGAGTAAGATTTGTCAGGAAGTGACAGCTGTTTTTTGTTGGATGTGGATTTAAGTAAATAGTTAAGACAGTGGAGCTTTTACTAAGATGATTTAATAAAGCTCATTAATGTGGTTGATTTACATAGCTAACCCGAATAGAATACAAAATCTCTCTCTCTGCTGCAGTAATATGTCATCAAAATATATTGATGTATTAAATGCACTACAATGTTAAATTTTAATTCTAAGTTTAATCAAATGTCTTAAGACAAAAGACAACACAAAGGGAGAAAAAATATAAGAAAGTAGTTTCCATTTATTTTCCCTTGTTTCTAACCTGTGCAAAGTGCTCATCCTACCTCATCAGGAAAATATCCACAGCCTTTCTGCTGCTTGTGAAGAAGAAGAAGAAAAAACCCACACAAAACACTGAGTTATTTTTGAAATTATAGATCAAGGCTATTAGATCAATCAATATAAAAGCCAATGAGTTAGAGCAGGGCTTTAGCTCTCAGTAAACACCCCCTGTTTCTATCAGCTATCTTCACAGTAATGAATCAGCAAGAAAGCATTTGACCCAGCAAAACTCAGCCCTATCTCTGAATTGTGATTCATACAATTCTGAGTCTTGGAGCGCTTCCATGCTCAGTTCTTTCAGTCCTCATTCTCCACATGGGGGCTGAGGATATCACACAGTCCACTTGATAGGTATGTGATTGTTCACATATCAAGATCTCATAGTCCTCCTTGAGCTTTATAGGAGAGGGAGGACAGGAGGTTATATTATACTAGAGGCTGGTGCATGAAATTCATTCACAGAGGTGGGGGGGGGAGGGGTGTCCCTCAGCTTGGCCTGCACCCTCTCCAATCTGGGACCCCTTGGGGAATGTCCAGCTGCCGATTTCAGGGCATTAACTCCAGCCATTAGGAATATCACACAGAATGTCTTTGGCATACAAACAGTGTGGTTTTATGAGTTGTTTTAATAATAATAGCTTTATTCCTTTAAATATCATCTGCTTACATACAATACAGCTGGTACTATGTGAATTCAGAATGTTAATATCATAAAATCATAGAACATTGTAGTGAAAATAGCCTTGAATTGTCCAGTCCAAACTTTTATAAATATTGGAATACCCTTTTCAAAGATTTTGAATGCTTTTTGTCCTAAGAAGCTTAACCAACTTTTGAGGCACCCCATTTTCTGTGAAAGGATTGGGGGACTCTGGCTGCAGTTGTGCAAAGCAGCTGGATCCACACCTGCCACCCCCTCCTGGCTGAACTGAAAGGACTGGGGGAATCCTGCAGGGCTGAGGTGACTGGGCACCGCCATCTTGTGGCTATGAGCATTTCCATCTTTTGTGATGGTGTGATGGTCAATTTGCATATTCCCTATTTATTAGTATGTTTGATTTCATTCATTTCTGACAGTTAATAACTTGGTCTTGGCTATGAAAGTTGTAAAATGTGAGAATTAAACTATAAGTAGTAAAAATAAAAAACAACTGGCAACATCTATTGAGTATTTATTTGAATGTTGACAGGGAGCATTCAAAATATTTCCTGAACACCAATTCCTTTAATTCTTTAAACAGTTCTGTGAGGATCACTAGTCCCCATTGGAGAGATGAGGAGTCCTAGGCACAGGGGACCATAGGCAAAGCTGCATACTTGCTGATCAGTGGGAGAGATGGGACTTGAACTTGAGAACTTGCTGAAGCCTGCACTCAACCACTACACCATGATGCCTTTCTATAGCAACAACATCCATAATAGGGCATACTATCTTAAAAGTAATGAAATGAGAGCATGGCTTTGGAGTTAACAATATGGGTTCAGGTTAAATCAGGGCACCAAATTAATAGTGTGAACTAGAACAAGTTACTTAACTTACTTAAGTCTGTTTCTCAAAATGTAAGGCAGATTTCATAAAGCAAGGCCAGGTAACAGGCTTACCTTCCTCCTGAGTTCCCTTTGTCATCCATCTGTGGCTGTTTCCTCTGCTCCCTAGCCCCTGGACTCCTTTCCTGCAAGCAGGCCATTGAGAACCTCAATTCATTACATAGTGAAAACCTGTGGAATGCTCAGGAAAACCTATAAATTCTCAAGATTGTGCTTGATATTATGGATGCTGCAAATTAGCTAACCAATAAGGGTGAGATGGAGGAAGAGTCCTAAATCATGCAGAGAAGCTTGTTTATAGAACTTTTTCTTTCCCCTGTGGATTTGCATTTCCTGAAGTGCATGCACAATATTAATAGGAGTTAGCAAAACTAAATAAATTAATTTGGAGAAGAAGAGACACATACGTTTAGGGATAAAATTAAACAAATTTATTTTTTGCAGAACTTTCATAATACACCCTGTGAGTCTCCAAGTGAAGTGTTTCCCAAACACGTCTAAAAGGAGGGACCCCTTCTTTATTTCCCCAGGTCACCTTGAAGGGCCAGTAATTCAGTTGGAAGAAATTGGGAAAAGTTTTGGGCACCAGTAAGACTCAATGCTCAGAATTGTTTCTGTGACGTGGGGAGTGGGACAACGAGACTAGCCACATGCCTCTGATTCCTTTGTAGGGCTGGAACCGGAGCCTTTTGAGGAAGCTGAAGCCTGGCCCAGATTGTGCAACAGAACTAGATTGTTCCTAGAACTCTAAAGTAACAACTGATTCATGGGTTTTATCTTATCAATCTTCTGGGATATAGAAACCACAGGTTCTAATCCTCAGGCTATTAGAGGCACTGTAGAGAAGTCCCAGTTGTAGGTTGTGGGTCAGGGACTTGAGAAAGATTTAAGGAAATGATGTCAAGATTTACAGAACCCTAGAAAAGAGACAGAGGAGAAACAAGGTGATCTAAAAGTGGTAGACCTGTGACTAGCCCCTATTTGGTTATACCCACCCCAATTCTAATCTGAAGATGTTAACTGGGGAGACCTGTGTGGTTGAGGAGATGGGTACCGCACAACGCCAGGGATTGCACATATTTCAAGAAAGGTGACTGTAGCCTAGCCAGTTCGCTCAGTGGATAGAGCAATGGCCTGTGGACTAAAGGGATTTGGGTTCAATTCCAGTCAAGGACACATGCCTAGGTTGCAGGCTCAATTCTCAGTAGGGGGCAAGTAGGGCCAGCCAATTAATGTTCTCTCATCATTGACGTTTCTACCTCTTACTCCCTCTCCCTTCCTTTCTGAAAATATATGAACAGTGACTATAGATTGAGGGCTACAAAACTGGAATAAAGTCCTGCAGATTTGCCACCACAACCTTCCTGGACATTAACCTTAGGGACTTAGTAAACTCACTGAAAATGTGTTCTGACAAATTGTTATTTTGGTTTGTCGGGCTGTAAATGGTTTGTCCATTAAGCAGAGCTCTTAAACGCAGAGGCAAAAAAAAAAAAATTAAACAGGCCACCCAAGCAGCTAAAAACACCCTTGATATGAATTCAAAACTACCAATGTGGCTGATTATGAATTTTTAAATTAAACCTCTATATTTCCTTTAGACCATTTCAGGAAGTTTTCTATACTTCCATATTTCCAAGACAATCTCTTCCATTGTTATTTTCTTCTATGTGAATAGGAAAACCCACCCAAATTTCACTTGCAAACTCCCTGCTAGAGCATGCCAATTGAGTATGAATCTTTGCTCAGGTTTCACGATTAGACTGTGTCTGAATATTTGTGTGCACTGAGGAACCCAAATCTTACACAGAATCTGGGTCCATTACTCACCTCGGCCATTAGGTTCTTTAGAGACCCAGGATGAAATCCTCAACCTTCTGTGCTTCTACTTGTAAGAAAGTTATATTACAGATTGAATATGAGTATGAAGTGATAAATTATTGTAGAGTGCTTTTCAAAAGAGAGTGCAATAAACGTTCAATAATAATATTTCCAATATTGAAGACATAAAGATAAGTTAGGCAACCCTTTTGTCTCCTCTGAGAACAATGAAAGAATTCATATTTGGGTATCAGGCTAATTGGGGCAATAAGTATTCATTAGTTAATTCAGTATGAAAAAAATGTGATCTAATTGTCCATTTGATAATATTTATATTTTCCTAGAAGTTTGGGAATCTTGTTTTGCTATTTCCAATATTAAAAAATCCTTTAAAAGGAAGATATTGATTTCTAACCAAAAGGCAATTTCCTCATTATAGTCAAATGTGAAATCTTGAAACTAGAAAAAAGTTTAAAGTGTGGTCCAAATTATTAGCTCAGTGATGTTATATAACTCAAGGTATACGTAAGACAGAGCTACAAACCCTTAATTATGTTAAAAATAACTTTAAGATTATTAAAACTATCATCTGTGCTTCTTAGTCAGGGTTCCAGCAACTTGAGAACTTTTGAAATTACTTTTAGAATACGACAGCTCATGTGTGCGGCAAGCTTATGAAGGAAGCCTTTGTCTTTGTGGCATAGCTTGCAGTTTTGAAAGCTGAGAGCCCAATTTTGCCCGTGTCACTTTACATTTATAGTGAATCTTTCCTGTAAATATATGCAAATATTTATTACCATAAAAATACAACTTAAATGATTTTATGCCACTGTGAATTTTTAAATGTTATTTGAGACCAAAGCCAGTATTTAAACTTCTAAGTGGAGGAGTCTTTGTCTACTTTCTGGTGCAGGAGGATATTTCTGGCTGCTATAGTTTGGCAACTTGGTGGATAGAATTTTTGTATGTGGAAGAGACGATGGATGGGGAGGGGTGGAGGGGAGGGGACAGGGATTGGGAAGAGATGGAACAGCTGACACATGGTCTGACCCTGTATGAAAATCCTCACTGAAGTTTTGAGGAACCACAAACTCCCAGAGGGTTAAACTCTTTCCTATCTTTAATAAAAGGCAAGCATTGTGTTTCTTTCTGTTTCTTCACCTTTAAATAAGGGACCAGAATCTAGATGAAGATTTCTTCGAGCCCCAGGGTCCGTGATGATAATCTCTCCATAATCGCCCAGGTCTGGACTGCTTTGCAGACTAAAACGATCACATGTGCAAGTGATCAGGCTAGTTGGAGAGGCTAGTGACCTGGTGGGTTCAGGACACAGAAAGGGAGCTTGTGGACACCCACCTGGGAGGTGTAAGAGTACAGGCAAAGCTCTAGCAAAAATTGAAGTGCATGGGAAAACACTTCTCATTTTGTTTTGCTGTAAAAGAGAGACCTGCCAACAAAGTTCAAGATTATGATGACTCAATGAATATTTAAATATAGTTCTTTCTTTCCTTTTTTAGCCTTTTTAAATGCAGAAATTTATAAAGCTTGGAGATTTTAAAGGTTTGAGATTTTAGAGAAAGAACACAGTGACATGAGACCAAAATGATGTTAAGGTGATGACATCAGCATCAGAATGCTGTTGCTAAGGTGAATCTGCTTTCCTCTCCAATCCAGATGGAAGGCTAAATAATTGCCCATTTCTGGTAAGAAATATATCTAAGAGATGATCCCTTTTCTGCAGCAGCTATAACAAAGCCAGATGCTTTCTCTTTGCACAAATTATTTTTAAAATAAAGATTAAAATTTTATTATAAAACCTAACACATGTCATAGGAGGAAAATTCAGCACATTTTATGTAAGTTTGAAAATTTATGTAAGTATGAAGAATATACACTGAGTTCTAATTGGAGGTCAGAATGAGATAGTTTGATGAGTCAACCTAAAAAGAGAAGTATTTTGAATTTAGTGAAAAGGGAGATAGGGAAACATCTAGAAATGAAAATAAAATTCTGTCACACTATGATTATTGATAGAGGGAAGGCAGCAAGGGGACCCCTTGGTTTGACGACAGAAGTAGTCACTTTATGGTTGTTGACTGAGTCATGGAGGATGCAATTAATAACGAGAGACTAGGGCATAGTCAAGAAACACTATTAAACAAACAAGGGGTGGAACTCAGCGAGAAATTGGAGGCCAGTGCCGTTGAACACAGAAGTCCCTCCCACATGAGCATCTGCTAGAGTTCTCCCTGGGGTTTGCATCTCTGCTTGTAACATGCTTCTCCAGTGACCCCATGATGAGCTTCTCTACTCTAAGCTTTCTTTCCCAAGGAGCCCTATCTTGCCTACACGACTGCACCTCCTCCCAACCCCCTCTCAGATCGTCTGATCTCCATTACTCTGTCCCACTTTCCCTTTTTCTTTTTTTCCTGAACTGGTAACACCTAATTTATTATATAACTTGTATCTTATGTTTAGAGCCAACATGGTGTAGTGGTAAGGAAAAGGAACTCAGAAGCCAGCCTGCCAGGGCAAATGGGCTCTACCACTGGCTAGTATGAATCCCAGGAAGGTTACTTAAGCACTCAGGGAATTTTTCTCATCTGTTAGGTTGGGATAATTAGAGCATGTTTTTCACGGTGTTGTCCTCGGCACATAGTGATTGCTATGGAAATGTTTAATAGGCTTCCTGTCTTCATCCCCAGGACTATGGGAACTTCCAAAGAGCAGATATCAAGGGTGACATGTGGTATAGGAAAGAGATGAGTGACATATTTCAGAAATTGGTGTTTTTGTTGGAATTTTGATTTAGAAAGGGCTAAGATATGGAAGAGTAGTTATGTCCATAGGTCACTGTACAGCCATCAGGGTCCCTCTGTTGGCCAGAAAAAACCTGGGAAAATGGCCTCCTAGGTTTGACTGAGAAGGAAGGTATTGAAGGCCTGGTCCAGCCAAGATATCCCGGAGCCACAAGGACTTCAGGTAACTGGGGTCCCAATAAGTGAATATGAACTAGCAATGAAGCAGTCAAGGGTAGATGACTCAAAAGTTTGGCATCTTGAGGACCTTGATAAAGTAGGAAGATATGACATCAGATACAAGTTATATGAGGTAAGCAGATATGGACCAGGTCCAAAGAACAGGAAAGAAGAACAAAAAAAGATTTATCTGGGCCAGTGTTTCCCAAAATTCATCCTCCAGAACACCATACTAGTTAGGTGTTTTTTAAATAAAAAGATCTAGGGTTAACATTAATCCTTAAACATGACAAACTCTGGAGATTCACAAAGCACATTCTTCGAATAAAAGCTCTGAAAAGTCCTTTGGTGAAAGCACATGTTTGATAGGTTATTCCAACCTTTCCTGAGCTTACATTTCTGTCGTTCCTTTTCCTCCGGAATACTTTGAGACTAATGTCCACAGATCTTGCCTTTGGGATTCCTATGTAATTCCTCATCTTCATACTTTCCATGTCCGAGCTGGGACCAATATATAGCAAGTATCTGATGACTGCTAGTCAGATCAGTAATAAAGTGGATCTAGGTAGAATGGCAATCCTGGGAGAAACAAAAAGGGATGGAGATGGGAATGAGAGTACTGAAAAGAGCATACCAAGGAACCTTCCATTATAGTAAATCAAAACCAGTTGTGTTTACCGTTTAAATGCAAGTTTGTAATCAGAGCTGCATTTACCATACACACATGCCATACTTCATTTCCCACATCTAGTTCATGCTTTCCCTCGAGATGACAGTGTCTTTCCTACTCCGTGAGTCCACATACTCCCACTATTACGGCGGCTCACCCATGATCTCACCAAGATCATCTTTTTTTTTTTTTTTCAAATCTACCCACTTTGGAACTTTTTGAAAAAGAGGTTATTCCCATTCCATTGAAGACCCTGGCTAGGGATCTGGGCTACTCACTGACATACTGTCAGCTGGCACCAAAGTTGCACTGTCAAGGGGTGTTTTTTACTCTCTCCTAATTTCACACACATGGTTCTGATGACCCTTGGAATACCCTGAGAAAGCACCACTCCAACTTTGATACTTGCCCTTATGCCTCAAATACAATTTCCTACTTATCCAGTACCATATTCCAGTCTTCCCACATTTTACTCACTTCTTTAACAAATATTCATCAACAGTCCCATGTGTCAGGTACTGCAACAGGCACTTGGAATATGAACAAAACAAAATAGCTTCCTGATCATTGGGGTATTTACATTCTAGAGGAGGAAACAGACAACAAAAATTAATCATCAGGTGGATTATACCTCAGGTGGTGGGTATTATGAAAAAGTAGAACAAGGTGAATGAATCTCCTTCTATCCAATTACTACTGGACCCCTGCCAGCTTGGCCCCTCATTCAGAAGATGGGCAGGTGATAACAGATGGAAAAGTCTTTCAAATAATCTAACAGGAGGCAGAGCATGCCAACTACCTCAACATTTCAGGTTTGGAGGAGTCACTTCTCTGTCAGAAACACTACTTTAATATAAGGAAATTGAGACAGGATCTAAGGACACTCATTCTTTATTATAGTTGAAAGGTCAAATTATAGTGAACACAAGAGTAAATATGAAGAGAGCATGATCACCTCCCAACTAGGCTACAAGAACAGTGGGGATGAGCTGCAAAGATATGTGTGGTCTTAATGAGAAGAATAATCAGAAAAAAGACTCCTTTCTTCTTTCCTCTTTGCACTTATTTTCAAAATCCACCATTTTGAAAGGCAAATGGTCCCTGTCAAGTTCTCCTCCCATAAACAGTAGGCTGCATGAGAATCCTCTTTGTCTCATCATGTTCTTTTCTCTTTAGCCCACAAACATCTAAAATTCTTAAGGCCCATAAACTTCACTCATTATCTCAGAATCTTATCTTCAACTTAGCTCAGTTTCAGGGCTGGACGTGTCCAGGAACCTCTGACCTGATCTCTCTGCAATTTCAAATGCCCGTGGGCTTTGAGACAGGAGGCCTGAAAAGCAACTATTACTCCAGAAAGAACAATGTGACAGCTGAGATTGACCAACATGTTGGGACCCTTTTCTTAGGGTTATGCTTTTCAAACTGTGCCATGAGTCACCCCAGGAAACTACAGTGAATTCACAGGATTTCCATTAGACATTTTATATTTCCAGGGGAGACATGGCAATGTTCAACATTTGTCAGACACTTGCAAACTACTAATTCAAAGTAATTCAGCTTCAGAATTAGAATCACACTACATTCCTTTCAATAATATCATATATCTCTGCAAAGTTGGACTTTCAGCAGTTGCTAACATGAAAAGCTAGTACTACACAAAAATCAATGTGGAGCAGGAAATGAGAGTAGTGGTTTCACTCTGATTTAAAGCTTTGAGAATTGTATGCAGGCCCTGATAGGCATTCGCAATCCATTAATAACTAATTAGGGTTATTTAGAATGAAATAAAAATATTGTTTTTCTTTCAAACATTTCATATTAACTTTTTAAACAGCTATTAAGTTGTTAAACTATAAACACTAAGTTGTTAGAATCTAATTATTTGATAAATAGAACAGTTATTTCTTTTTACCTAAAATCATTGTGAAAAAAAACAAATACCAAACATCAAGAGGGCCACAAACCAAGAGAGTGTGGAAATCTCTACTTTAGTCCATTATCACTGTTTTGGCATAGCAGTAATCACACTTCAGAAAAATTTCACTAGAATTTGTGAACTCCAGAATTCTAGAACCTAAGAATGATGATGGAAATAACACTAGTATTCATATAGTAGCTAACATACAGTATACTTATGTGCCATGTTCTATGTGAAGTATTTCTGAAACATTATTTCATATACATGCTTTATGCAATTTATTTCATTCCATTTTCCTTACCCCAGAAATGTTGGTCCTAATTTTTCCCAGAGTCATCTGCCCCTGAACCTACAAAGAAAATGTTAAAACCAGTTGACTTTTCTTGTGATTAATTCTATTGAAAACACTGTAACTGTTTTTCCTGACAATTATAAAACCAATTTCTATTCCCTACTGCATTTTCAATAACCACGCATCAAAAATAAATGACCAGTCTCTTTTATAGGATGCAAATTTTCTCCAGAATCCTAAATGAAAACCCTTCAACCAAATTTAATTCAGCTTTGCTCCATGCTAGATGCTATGGAGGCTACAATAAGACTTTAATGTGTGGCATCTACCTTCAAGGGACTTCCAGTAGGGTTTATACATAAAACAACTAGGGGAAAATAAAATACAGTATATACTAAAGGACTAAGAAGTGTAGGCTAGACATATTACATTGAGAGAGAAATGCACCCTAAGACTAATTTGTTGGAGGCCAAGGCCACCTGTAACTTGCCTTCCTGTCTTGCTCAAAACAACCTTCCCTTACTTTCTAGACATCTCTTTTGGATGGGCAAACTTCCTTTTATTCTGTGCCACCTATCATTTTCTACTTGAAGGAAAACTTTGTTTCTATGTAAATCACATCCATTTTAAACATTACCAGAGATTAATTTTCCTCTTGCCTATAAACTTGCCAACTTTGGTATATCCAATAAAGGAGATGATTTCATAATTGCATTGTGCCTTTTGACTTTTATATTATTTCTACTTTCCCTTCTGTAGTCTGTGTGTGGGTGTGTGTGTGTAAAGATCCATTGTCTCTATGGCATAACTATCAATTTTTTTTATTGAGCCATGAATTTGTTTTTGCTACTTCATTACTAGTTCTATTTTCAAGTTTATCTATTTAATCATTCAACAACTATTTCATAAGCATCTGCTATTATATCACTGCATGTTTTAGGTGTTGTGGATAAACTGATGAGCAAGAAATACATGGTCACTTATCTCACAGAGATTAGTGAGATACATAAACAAATATAACATATTTATAATATAGACTGTGACAATTGCTATGATGAATAAAATGCCAGGGAAGTCATGATGGTCAGGGAAGTCTCCCTGTAAGAGGTGGTGGGTGCATTGAGTACTGCCTGATAGAAAGAGGTTAGATCCATATGAAAGCAATAAAATATGTTTCATGCAGAAGGATTCAAGACTCTGGAGTATAAAGGACATAACACATTCTAATGATTAAAATTAACTTTAATTCTGGGTGTGAAGTAGGATGGAAGTGAATTCAATAGGAGTGGTGAGAAAATATACTTGAGAATTAATCTAGGGATTTATTCTGACAATAATGGGGAACCATTTTATGTAGATAATGGCATAATATTTGTATTTTTAAAATATCAGTTTAGTTGCAGTGTAGTGGATAGAGTGAAAAGTTAGGGGCAAGATTGGATGAGGGCAGGGAAGTGAAGAAGAGACAGGTGGAAACTTGAATTGAGGATACAACAGCGAACCTGGAGAAAATTAGATGGATTTGAAATATAGGAATTTATAAAACTTGGGAGTTATTTAAATGTTGATGGTGAAAAAGCAATAGACCATAAAGATGGTAGTTTCCATTCATGGAAATGAGAAACATAAGATAAATGTAATTCAATACAATAAAAATGATTTTAGTTTGGGACATGGTGAAAATTATTTATCTCTGTACATCTTATGAAGAATTTGGCCTAGAGAAGAAGAGAAATGGATGAAGTTATAGATTTTGAGTTCATCAACCTGTAGAAGATAATTGACAACTTCTAGTAGACAAAACCAAAGTTGTTGTCTTTTAATTCTTCTGACCACATTCGTTACATAGTTCATCATCTTCTTGACACTTGTACTATGTTTGGTTTCTCAAACCATTCTCCTTCTTATTTAGTATATTATGATCTCAGTAAACATTAATTTTCTTTCCAGAGTTTCAAGGCTTTCAAGGTTAAGATACAGAAAGAAGGAGAAAAAGAAGTAGAAGTAGATGGAAGAAAGAGGGAAGGGAAGAAGGAGGAAGAAGAAGATGAGGAAGAAGAGGGGGGAAAGTCCAGCCTGGATCTACAGTATGTTGTATTGATCAATTTATGAATTCAACACACATTTATTGTTGAGAATCTCCTCTCATGTGATGGGCCCATTCCAGATTACATGCTGGAGAGACAATGATGCTGACAATCGGGTTAAGAAGGTAGGTCTTAAGTAATTAACCAAAGAAATGTATCATCATGACCTATAAAAAGTGCTATAAAGGGATCAACATTTACAAAATCTTGCTACTCAAAGAGTAGCCCATGGACCAGCAGCATCAGCATCACTGGGGAGCTTGTTAGCAAAGCAGAATCTCAGTATCACCCAAGAACTATTGAGATAGAATGTGCATTATAACAAGATCTCTGGGGGATTTGCATGTACATTAAATTTGAGAAGCACTGATCTAGTGTGCAAAGGGCTGTGAGAGAAAACATCAGATTTCCTCTTGAACTCCTCTTGGGGGTCAGGAAAGAGTTCCCTGAAGAAATGGCCTCTGATTAAGCAGAGGCTGGATGGCAAGGACCTAATAGGCCATGTGGAAAACTTTTATCTCTTTCCTAAAAGAGCAACTCAATGATATGTAAAGCTTAGTTTAGTCAGCTCAAGCGGCCATAATAAAATGTCATTGGCTTAAATAGCAGAAATCTATTTGCATATAGTTCTGGAGGCTGGCCAGGATGTTTAGGTTCTGGCATACTGATTTCAAGTGTCAGGAAGATGATGAACTATGCAAAGGAGGACCATCTCTTCTTGGTTTGTAGATGACTGCCTTCTTGCTGTGTACCTGGCTGACCGAAAAAGAGAGAAATTATCTCTCTGCCTGATGTATTTTCTTATAAGAGCACTAACTCCTTCATGAGGGACCCATCCACATAACCTATTACCTCCCTAAGGTCCCATCTTTAAATTGGATCACATTGGGACTTAGGGGCTTTGACATGTGAATTTTAAGGGACATAGTTCAGTACATAACAAAGCTTTTAAGCAAAGAAGTTTCGAATAATCAGAATTCTGTTTTGCAATATTTATTCTGGCTAACATAGAAAAGGGATTGAAGGGGTCAAGGATATATACAGGAGACTAACAAAGAGGTTGTTTCAGTATTCATGGTGAAAAACCCTGATAGCTTAGGTAAAGGTGCATTGGTAGAAATGGAACAACGTGAAACCTTTTTCAATATTTAGGTGCTAAATATGGCTTTGATAATGGATTTTTCTATGATGGTTTCAGGAGGAGGGTCAAGAACGACTGCCAAGTTTTTGGCTTGTGCAATTGGATGGATATGATACCAATTCTTGAGATAAGAATCATGAAATCAACAAGTTTGTGCATGGCATTTTGCTAAATGAAATGAACAATAGCCATCATTTAGTGAGCATTTATCATAGCCAGCCACTGTGTAGATGTTTTACATGCATTATCTTAATATGCTACACAAACCAAGCCTTATGAGATGGGAAGATCAGCTCATCATTAAGGGTAAAATTGTCTGGTAAAACGAACAGTTCATAATGCTTTCAAAGGGGAAGACCATCAGGGAAGACAATACGAACAGGAAAGCCACAGCAGAAGAACAAGGAGGCATGCTGAGACCTAAAGGTTGGGTAAGACTTTGTTAATCGAAGCTCTTGGGAGTCAGGTCTGGGGATGGAATGTCGGAGCCAGGCCCTGAAGAAACTTGTATGACTCCATTAGAAAGCTCACTTAGGAAAACAATGTGGAAGAAGTTGAGTAGAAAGGGAGGGGCAGGATTATGAAGGATCTTGAAAGTCTGTAATTCAGATTTTATAGAGAGAAGAGTTTGAATATGGAAGGAACATGACCTTACATGACAGGAAAACCTGTCTGGCAACAAAGGAACTTGAACATGGGGAGGCTTGAGTCCCAGAAGCCAACTTATTAGTGCTGGTATCACCCAGGTAATACTCCAGAGTTCCGGACTAGCTAAAGAAAAGGCAACGAAACTTCATTTCACTGGACGAAAGTAGGAGAATGAATGAATCAAAAACGACTAAAATTTCAGGAGTAAAATGAAGAGAATATTAGTTTCAAAGTCAGAAACAGGGAGGTCAGGAAGAAGAGATTCATAAACCTGTGATCATTCGCTTGCATGTAGTATGACGTTTGATCCATAGAGATCACTTACATTTCCAGGAAAATTATAGTAGACAAAAGCCTGCAAGTTATGATATATGATAGATTTACATTGGGATAAAAAAGATTATAAGACTTGAGTGGAATGAAGCATTGAGTAGAAAATAGCCTAAAATCATCTGAAACCTCGTGTTTGTAAAACAGAATTGGCAAAATCAAAAGAAACCGTTACATTTCACCCCAAGTATAACTTCATTACAGATGCACCAAACAGTTGCTCATAAACAATAGTGCATTAGGTTCAAACTTTCAGATGAATGGGGCTTTGTTCCTGCCTTGGTCTAATCATGTAATCATGACACAATTTTTTGAAATTCAAAATGTTGTGTTTAGTGGAAGGAAAATGTATGCTTTTTATGCTTTCCAACTGCTATATGTTTTCTTCTTCAAAGCGTGAGGAGTGCTGTTGACCGGGGGGCAAAACAAATAACCCTTACTAATCTTCCCATTTCTCTTTTCCTGCTTCATCTCAGGGAACTTCAGCACTTCTAGAACGTCCTTTGTGGAGTGGCACCTGATGGTGCCTCATTTGCCACGTGTGTTCAGCAGTAAACACCTGTGTAGTCATGGCTTCATTAATGATGATATGAGCCAATGCAAAGTAGTTATCAAATGATACCTAAGGTATCCAACTGAACTGCTGATGTAGCCTTGAGCAAGCGCCCACCTCAATGTCTCTTCTCTCTTAATGCAATACCTTAGGGTTCGGCGAAAGGCATACGCAACCATCTCAGGGGTGCCTGCCAGAAACTCAAAAGGGTAGTGTATAGATATCAGTTTCATTGTTCAGAATTCCCTGTTTAAAGTCTCCAGGGGTCTGAAAACTTAGATGAAAGATCTCTGGGCTACAGTAATTAACCACCGCAACAACAGATGTTATACAGGAAAACTGTGTGTGAGGGTATACGCCTGTTTTGACTTTGACTATGCACTGGGGCTAACACATTCTCCCTCACTAATGGGAATCATGTGTAAATGTTTTGCAAGGTATTAATTTTCCACGGCAGACATTGAATTGTTTTTTTCCTTTTAAAAACATATGCTTTGTCAAGTGGGATAATGACTTCAGTTTCATGTGCAACCTGGATTTCTTTGGGGTCTGCAGAGTTTTGCCTTTTCCAAGTATGCCCAGGGCAGCCACAAGCTTTGGGCTGGCTGTCTTCAAGGGTGTTTTCTGGAGCTACCCCTCTCCCCTGCTCTGCCAATTACGTGCCACTTTGTCTGGGTGCTATGATTGCTTTCTTCTGAGAGGGAAATTCCTCTTTCATCAGTATGGATGCACTGTTTTCACACACTGCAAGTGCTGTGTTGCTGTGTCAGTCATCCTATGAGGGCCAGTTTCAGACGAGTAGGGCTGACGAACTGGCTGGGGATTGGCTGCCTGCGACGGGGAGGGATTTGTGGGAAGGGAGGGCTGCAGCTTACAGCAACAGAGTTTAGACTGTCTTTGCTTCATCATCTGAAGGCGAAATTTTCCAGCGGAGGCAGACGGCGCTCAGAGTACAATAAACAGGGAAGGAGAACTATTTACATGGAAATTTCTTCCTCAGGATGCCGGGGAGAAGCCTGGGCCACTGGATTCTGCCAGATGTTCCTGGGATTACTGTAAAAGGGAAGGAGAGGCAGAGCTAAACAAGGTAGGAGAATCTACCCGCCCTCCCCCTCACACACACACAACCTCTTCTTCTTCTTCCTTTTTTTTTTTTTTTTTTTTTTTTAATGTTTAAAGAGTTTGCTGCAGTATGCTGCATTCCATGTGTGTGTGTGTGTGTGTGTGTGGCTTCGGGAGGACAGGGAAACTGGATTCCACTGATTCGAATGTAATACTTGCAGGGGACCCTGGAGTTTTACGTAACATTTTGATTTTGAGAAAAAGAAATGGCAAAGCTTGAATTTATGCCGCCTGTTTTGGCAGTGTGGGATAAAACACTAGATCCATTTATTGTTCGACACACACACACACACACACACACACACACACACACATGAATTCTTCGGAGCATTCTTTTTTGTTGTTGTTACAGGAAATTTCAGACTGCCATAGTTAGCTCCCGAATAAATAAAGTTTACACGGATCCTATGATGTGAAAACAGACTTGTAATTAGGGGGGGGACTTCATATAAATAATCATAGGTTGACCGTTTAGACCCCCGAATATATTTATTTGTTAGAAATTAGGGACCCACCTCGCTCTCTAATGCCACGGCTTTCATCGGGTTTCAAAAGCACATTTTTAACAAGCTAGCAAGAGGTAGCTTTCTGACAAGTTTTGGATACTGTAGTTCAATGTTTATACTTCTTTTCCTGGCATGTCGGAGCCTTTGTTTCCAGCTTAGAAGTGGAACATTATATTCAAAAGTAAAGCTGGGTTAATAATGCTTACTGCAATTATCTGATCTTTATGCATTTTTAATGAGAACACACAGCCAGCAGAATAATTTAATGAGGGCAGCTAGCTTTTAAAGCTGTGTTTTCACTCTGCCGAACCATATCAACTTTCTTGCCGAGAAACAGCACCGAGAAATAATGGAGAAGATTTATTTATAACACGCTTGGCCCAAGACAAGGGGAGGGCATATTTGTTTTAAAGGATTCTTTCTGCCCTTTTCCGTTTTCCATTTCTGCCAGGCAGGAGGAAACTGTGCCTTTTTGTTAGGCCTCGGAAGCATGTGTTTACAATAAATGTGTAACATTTTTAGAATAGTTAGCAAGCACTGAAGCGAAGGGAAAAAAAAATCCGAATTGCCTGCCCACCATCACCACCACCGCCGTGAGAGCTCTTCCAAAAGCATCGCTGTCCTTTTAAAAGACAAAGGTTCTGTGGAAAGCTATTTGCTAATTGAGTAAAAGGTGCATGTGGGGAGTTAATAAAGTAACAAAAAAGGGGAGGGGGGCGGGAGAGAGGACATTCTTATAATCTTTCAATAAGATGAAGTTTCTCCAGTTTTCCCCGGCTGTTTTTACGAGAACCCGTGGCAGCACTCGTTTCACGAAGGGCAGTGCCACGTAGATTCTTCTAGACCCACTGTTTTTACTTTCAAGGAGAAGTGCAGGACACTAGCCCAGAACTTCTGACGTCATCTCCCAACTATTTCTGCTGTGTGTTCTTCTATTCAGGCTGGTGGAGAGAGGAGTGTTCCTTTATGTCCTGGCCGGGAATATCCGAACTCTCCCGTGGCAGGTCTTGAGTTATGTCTTCATATGTTAGCCCGTCCTTTCGAAACCCCGCATGGGTCTCCTGCATAAATAGGGCATCTCCTCCTACCTGCTTTGGACCGGCTGGGTGAGGGCAGGTTCTCTGCAGGGTTCTGGCGGCGCTGGCAAAAGGCAGTGGGTAGCGGAACACGGCCCAACTGCGCTTTGGTGCAGCCCGGCACTGCCACAGTCCCGATGGCCTGGTTCCCACTCTCCCCTCCTTCGCCCCCCTCCTCCCCCGCCCCCCACAAGCCACTATTCAGGACCCGGGTTATGCCACGAAGCTCATGGCTGGTTGTGACGGTGGGAATTGCTGTTTTTACTTAAAGGGCACCAGGTCGGTCGTGGTGCAGAAAGGGCCAAAGGAAGGGCAGTCCAATACTGCAGGTGTGAACCCAGGGTCACAGGTGGCACCATTGGGGGCAGACCTGGGGGGGGGGGTTGTTTCTAATAAGAGGCCCTTGGAGAAAGGATTTCCATTAGAACAGATTGCAGTTCTGGGAGTTCCCGGTGCTAGTGTGCCCTTCTGGTAGGAACTGTGGAGGCGCTTGCCCACCTCAGTGTTTCTGCTTGCTTTTAATACAATTGGGTAATGCTCGCTGCACTTCGGCCTCACAATGCTAGCATTTTGAGAGAGGCCTTGACTTTGTACCAACAACAAAAAAGTTGTTTGTCTCTTGGCACAATGAGCTATTGAAAGTACAAAGGGATAAAAAAAACTATTGGTAAAGGTCTTAGGGTATTACACTATATAGACATATATACAAAACCCTTCCCTCTGCTTTGTGCTCATGTACATTTTCTAGGGATATGTATCCCTAGACCAACGGATGAAATTTGCCAGGAAATCCGAGCTTCACCGTTTGCATTTTCTCCCTGGATCTAATGGAATATACCAGGAGCTGTGTGCGCCGGACTATTTCAGACTTAGGCTTTGCAGTGTCTCAGAGCATTTAGTGCTATGTTTTGGCTTTGACTCTCGCATTTCATTTGTGAAAGTAGAATGAAGAAGAGAGCACATGAGGGGAAAGGAGAAAAATATGCTTGCAAAATATACTGGTTATGCAGCTTTACTGGTGAACAGCCTGCCTTCTCTCTGCTAGTTGTAATTTGCTGTTGCTATGGTGAAAACAAATCAATATCAGATGGCTACCAGCCAGTCCCGGGCTCAGGGAGCGCCACAGAAATTTAAGATCAGGTACTCCAGATCCCGAGCAAGAATCGGGAGAAGAGGATTTAGATAGGGAGCTTAGGAGAATTCTTTGTGGTAGACCGACCCTGAGGCTCAATCCTGCACGCATTTTCTCTTCTGGAAGGAAGGCATATTGATTTGTTTACTTTTTTTTTTTCAAAAGGACCAAATATATTATAAACAGAGAAGTGGGTTGGTAACATTGCAAGGGGTAAAGGGTTCCGATGAATGGAAAGGTTGGTGTAACAGCTGGCATGTTGATTGTTGAACACATAGTTTGGGGACCTTTCCTATGCCCACTGGACCCGAGAGCTGGCACGGTCAGTAGCAAACTCTAGGGAAAAGCTTTGGGTGCATAGTCAGGCCTGGTGGGCACGGAACCCCAGGGGCAGAGCATAGCAGAGGAAAGGTCACTCATCTCATTTTACAAAATCTGTGGGAGGTCCCACCGGAAGGCCCAGCAAGGAAAGCGAAGAGGCTGGAAAGAGGAGGCGAGGTGTCACGTGGCCAGGCATTCCTTCTGGAGTGGTTCACTGAACCCGGTGCGCATAGCTGTCCCCTGCTGCGTGGAGCCCAAAACTCGGTATTTCATTTTCTCTCTGAGAATGTGGTTTCTCTCTGAAGAATGAGGCAGGAAGACTCTGGTGGGCTTTGCAGATGACTGACAACACTGTTTTACTGCCTCTTACGCCGCTCCGTGTGTGTTTGTTTTTTTAATATGTGCAAACTGTTAGTTGCGACTGTGGGGATATATTCGTAGCAAGGAGTCCTGGGAGGTGTCATGGCTGGCTTCCTCCTCCAGTGCTCAGCCTTGTTCAGCCCAGTTAGTCCCATCTCTGCCGCCGAGAGTGAAAATACCTGTGAAAGGTAAGGCCCTAGGGTTGCTTTTGTGAGCCTGAGTCACAGGGTTGACCGACGAGAGTTTCCAGCTGTCCTGCTCTCCTCAGCGCGGCAAGAACTCTTGGCAATAAAAATGGATCCACTGATTTACCTTCGTGCTCTGACAAAGAGTGCATTGTCCGGGAGATCCTCGGTCGGTATAGTCTGTCAATCAGTCAACAAGTGTTTATTAGACACCTCTTGGGCTGTCTGGCTTCTGCGGCCTGGTTAGAACAAGTCGGTCACCCAATGCCTGCTTTTGGGTGTGTGCAAAATAAAGGACAGAAAGAAATGGTGACAAGTTGTAAGCTTCAAAGACTTTAATGATAACTTCACTGACTAATGTTCATTTAACATTGATAACCATCAGGCGCTAATTGCACCCTTGAGATAATTTGGGTGTTTGGAGGAAAATAAGAGAAGGAATTTTGAGTTTTAAATATCTACCTGTACTTTCTTCACCTCCATTACATTTCTCAGCATAACATAGAAAGATGTGAGATGAGCAGTAGACATAGGAGAATGATGTCTCCCTGAAAACCGAATACATAAGGCTCAGCGGGCAATCACCCGGTCTCAGCAGACTGAGATTTAGCCCCAGAGTGACTTGGGGAGCATAGGAACATCATCTAAAAAGCCAGCCACCACTCAACAAAAGGACATCCTAGACCCTCTCCCACACTTCTGAGCCTCGGGGTGCCTGAGAAGACCCTAATGCAATTATCTCACCCCTCCATCCTCAGTAAGGAAATCTGACCCCTGACCCTTGAGGATTAAACTTCCCATCACCCCTTTCCCCCTAAAATTGCATATGAGCCTAACCAATGGACACAGACACCAGGGGGGTGAGGACATGAGTGGAGGGGTTGGGGTAATGGGGGAATAAGGACACCTATAATACCTTGATCAATAAATAAAAATAAAATAATTAAAAGTAAAGATTATCTATTTTCCTCTTAACTCCCTTCCCCCCACCCCCCACCCATTTTTTTTTTTTTAACCCTAACATCAAAATTAGTATGTATTCTTTAGGTACAGGCAGGCTCTGCAAGGTAAGGGCCCAGTTTGGGGGAGAGCTAGGAGGAGAGACCTGATGTAATAACAAGCTTGAAGAATTCTTTTCAGCTCTGGGTCCTGGCGGACAGAGGGGCAGCTTCTATGGTTTGTGAGCATTTACAGCAAGCTGGTTGCTGTAGAAGAGCTTTGGGGGTGGCCCGCCACCTCAGAAGACACAGGGAGGGGGCAGGAAAGGAGGGAAGCACCCCAGGTCCCAGGTCCTAAATAGTTTGCAATCCACAAGCGCTAGGGAACAAGATACTTACAAACAAGATAAGAACAGGTCAGCACACCAGCATCTCCAGAAGGATAATTAACATATGTGTAGCTCCCTTACTCTTTACAAAGGGCTTTCACAGACATCATCTCAATTAACAGTTCAAACAGAGGATTAAGAAACCGGGAGCCTCACATTAGAGCCCTCTCACCAGGGTGCGCTAGGCACAGCTCCTGGAGGAGAAGGGTTATCAACTGGATTTTAAAACTTTTATTCATTTTTTTCCCAGTGGTGGATTGATTACCTTTAAACTTGAAGAACAGGAAAAACTTAGAAATGTCCCTGGTACATGTGGGCGGGTCACTATTTCCTGTCCCCAAATGCTTTCTTGGACAAGTCCTTTTATAACTAGTACAGTAGGCAGCCTAGTTCAGGCGGAACAAGGAGAGAGGTGGATGGGATTCACTTCCTCAGCTCTGACCGCCAAGAAGGCATCAGGGGACAAAAACCTATACTGGCTTCACCCTCCATCTCAGGCACACGGGAGCAAGGTGAGTTTGGCTGTGGATGGCAGGGAGGTGTTTCTAGAATGTAAAATTCATTAATGGTTGTAAAATGGCATGCAGGTTGGGGGAAAAATCGAAGTCAACAATGGTACCAAAATTCAAAATGTTCCATTTGCTCATGAGAGACATCTCAGTGAGTTCTCCTAAACTGCTAAAGGGATGAGGGTACAAGAGGGAATTAATATTTTAGTGGCATGCATTATAAACTAGATGCTTTACACATATAGCTCATGTAATTTGAACCCCATGAAGTTATTGTTAACCCCACAAAGTTAACGTAGGCCAATAAGAGAAGAGAATTTGCAAAGATTCTGTAACACACCCATGATCCCACAGCTAATACTTGGCAGAACCAGGATTTAAACTCGGGTCCATGCCTCTGAGTTCTACAGTTAGGTGACACTGTTATCAGCTGAGCAAAAAAAAAAAAAAAAAAAAAGAGAGAGAGAGAAAATAAAAATAATTTACTTGCAGGAGGAAATAAAAGCTGAAGGTGGAAGTAGGAGGTGAATGACTTTAGAAATTTCAGATGTACTTTATATAGTTTACATTATAATACATAAATATCTGGTGTAATAATAACAATCTTTTTTTTATCATATATCATTTTAGTTTCATACTTGTTTCTTTTAATGGTCACAAGATTCCCTTCTGGTCCCCATTTTATAAATTAAAAAGAAGTGCAATTTCAGTGAGGTTAAATGTATGTGTGAAAAATGTCACTAGCTAAAAAGTGAGAAAGTTAGTCCTCAAAACTGCCTTTAAGTAAAATGACCCCGCAGTGCTGTCTGACTTGAGTTTTCTTGTAATGGATGCTGCAAAGTGGAGTGGAGCCCAAACCAAGCAATTTTGGGAAGACAGTAGTGTTTTTTTTAATTAAGATAATTGGATTTTTTTAATCTTTACATTTCTGGCATCCTAGATATATGCTTCGATTAATCAACTAAAAAGTATCATAGTGTATCAGCTGTTTACTATTTGTAATTTTAAATGCTCTGGGAGCTCAGGAAAGTAGAACTCTGTTTGGGCAGAATGGAGAAGCAGATAAGACTCCATGGAGCGACAGCTACTTCCTCTACCTCTGAATGGGTCTATTTTGTCTGGAGATTAGGGTTTCCAAAATGGGATATCTACACCACAAGCCCAGGGCAAGATCATTCTCCAGGCAATGGGAAAAAAAATAGTTAAACATATATTATTTAGCTAATCCTTTAAAAATGTCAACTTTCTTGTATGTTTGATGACGTATGTAAAGTATTAGTATTGTTATGAAATAATAACATTTGCAAATAAGTAACTAGCCTGATAAGTTTGTTCTTGCTAAAAAGTAATTTTCTCATTGTGGGGTAGGGGGATTGTCAAAAAGATTGGGAGAGTACTGTAGTCAAAATCAGAGAAATGAAGGTCACCTTGAGCAGGAAGTATAGCTTGATATGATGTAGGGTCCACTGTGGAGCTTGACTTCAGAGAATAGGGATTAAATGTTGGTCAGTAGTAGGAAATAAGGTTGAATGGAGTCGGGGAAGTAGGAATGTGGAATACTTGGAGAGCCAGGAGTTTAAATTCATTACCAGCTACGTCATATCTAATGCCTTATAAGGAGTAAGATAAGACCTCTAAGATAAGGTTAGAGATTAGAAGATTTGTAACAAGAGATGCCTCTAGCTAGAAACCTTTTGAAATATTCCAGGCATGATGTAGGAAGGAGTTGGATTCGACTGGTTGTATGAGGGTGGAGGAGAAATGGCAAATCTGTCCTGAAGGAAAAATAATAGAAGCTAGTAAGAGCTTAGAAGAGTCTAAAGAAGATTGGAGTTTCTAGCAGGAGAAATATTGATAAAAAAAAAATGGGGAGGCAGATAGAAAAGGGGACCAATCAGAGGAAATGGGATCAGGGAAGGGAGGGTGAAGATAGGTTCTGAGTTCTGGTGATGGTGTTTTACCTAATGATACAGTCTTCCAAGTGGGATAGCCCATAGACACTTGGCAATGTCGGAATGGAGAACAGCTTAGACACCAGGCTACAAATGTAAACTGAGACACATCTGTGCTGAAGTCATTGCTGAAGACAGGGACCTCACTACCTCCCATTGGAAGATAGCATAAAAGGAGACAGGCTGATGACCAAGGATGAGCCTTCGGGAAGACTGCTGGGGCCTAGAAGAGAATAGGAGCCAGCAAAGGATCAGAGAAACAAATACCCACACAAGAGCCAAACTGTCCATCAAAAAGTTAGCAACCAGCCGAAACCGGTTTGGCTCAGTGGTAGAGCATCGGTCTGCTGACTGAAGGGTCCCAGGTTCGATTCCGGGCAAGGGCATGTACCTTGGTTGCGGGCACATCCCCGGCAGGGGGTGTGCAGGAGGCAGCTGGTCGATGTTTCTCTCTCATCGACATTTCTGGCTCTCTATCTCTCTCCCTTCCTCTCTGTAAAGTATCAATAAAATATATTAAAAAAAAAAAGTTAGCAACCAAGACTGTTAAGTACCATATATTGGTTAGACGCACAGAATGTTAGCTGCATAAGGAGAACTTGGTAACTGTACCTTTCTTATATATATACTAGTAGTTGACATTTTACATAGTAAATCTTCACTAATAACCAAAAGGAAGCATTTAAAAACAACGGTTATCAAGACTTCTGCAACTGTACTTCAAAATATAAATTCTGGGGGTGTAATTGGTGAGGGCATGATTCCAGAGGGACGGGAGACATAACGGGTCACGAGTCATCCTAGTCTCAAAGACCTAAAGCTTTCATTTATTCCTGAACCTCGTACGTCTCAGTTGCACCCGGCCATAAGGGCTGCTCTGAAGAAAATGAGGAAGTCCTCCGCGTGCACGTGGTTGGAGACCTCATACCAGATCCTGTGACTAAACCAGAGCAGCCCCTCTCCGCCTCCAGTGCACAGCAAATCGCTTGGGGAGGATCTAATTAAAAATGTCCATTCTGAGTCAGGAGATCTGGAGGGGAGCCAAGATTCTGCATTTCCAACAAGCTCACGGATGATGGAAGTGCTGCTCATCCAGAGGCTAGAACACAGTGGTGGCTCTGCCGGTATAAATGTGGATGGCGGCAGCCCACTGGCTTTGAGATGGTTTCAAAGGTGTGGTCCGTAGGGCTGGGGGCCAGGACCTACCTCCTCAACACAGGAGGCCTATCCAAGCTGCTCCGGCTGGGAGTGGAGCTGAGCTTGACGTCACTGATCCCAGGAGCCTTGCAACAAAGCTTCTGTAGTGCAGGGCGTGAAGGGAGGGGCTGAGCAATTCCAAGCAGCCTGTGGCTGCAGACAGCCAGTCTGTGGATGTCTCTCCAGGCCTGTGATGGCGGTCTTCTCTGTGGACACATACTCTCGACCAATTGCTTAGGAGAGTTGCTTACTGTCTCCGGAGAAAGCTAGTGTGTTTCTTTACATGTCTGTCCCAGAGATCTCCCCCACCCTCCCATGAAATACATATGTTCAACATCAGCTTTAGATTTTTTTTTTCTCTAGACAGTGGTCAGAACTGGAGCCTGAAAGTCTGACACACCTACTTCAGTCCACGCCCCCTCCAGGGATGAGTTCAGGGAACTCAAACAAACTCATGTTTCCCTAAAGATATAGATACGGCAGTTCGCCCCTCATTCTCTCCAAAGAATATGAAGAGTAAGAGCGGGTGTTGTATGTCATTAAATTGCATTAGTATAGAAATTCTGGTTTGAAAGGCTTGCAAAGTAAAGAAAATGAGAAGTCTTGCCTCTTGTTTTGTGTCCACCTGTCTTCCCTGCCCTGGAGTGCTTCCTTTTCCTCTCTGTCCCCCACGAGAACCCTTCTTCCCCAGAGCCAGGAGGATAGCCAGACTGATTTAAAGGAAGTCTTTCTCTGCCCAGATGCCCACTTAGTCCACACACAAATGGTCAATATTTCCATGCATCTTGATTTTACAAATAACCTTTTAGCAATGAAAGGGAGCAAGTGCTTATTGGGTTTAGTGAATGCCTACTAGATGCCAAGGCCTCTGCTGAGAGCTTTATGGACAGCAACTGAGTTAAACCTTTTTACAAAGAAAATAAAGTCCAAGGAGGCTGAGTTACCGGCCAAGGTCACACATGAACAAGCCACAGAGCCAGGGGTGAAACCCCAGTCGGTGGTTTCTAAGCTTCCAGACCGTCTCCAGATCTTTACTTGGGGGGTTGCAGCACCAAAGGGGTTTGCTTTAGAAAGCCTTCTCTTGCCTTTGTGCGAACTGTTAGCAGAACTCACTAAATAGTTAAATAGAACACAAACAAGTAATTACTGGCATACAGTACAGGCGGGAGTCCAGCTTTGACTAGAAGTCCTACTCACAACAGGACTTGGTAAGTGGCCAGAGATGGCTAGGGCATCATCGCCACTATGACTGGTTGGCCTTCTTACTCTTGAATCCCCTTCCTATGTGCACGATGGAAGAAGCTTAAAGACATTGGTATCTTATGGATACCTTAGATAGATAGCTTATGCAGAAGCTCATTTTCAAGGTTGAGTCCTGCACAAGAGTGAGATGGGTTGTGTTGCTGTGGCTCCACTACCCTCTGTGAGAATTCTTAGGAATCCTTCTCTTCTCCACCAACTTTCCTCCTCTGGTGCAGGGCTGTGTTCTCTCCCCTGGGTCATCCGTTCTCACAGGGGCATGTGGTCATTCCCTCATCTGCATCTACGTCTATGGAGACCCTCTCCCTGATATAGCCTCTCTTTCCCTCACTCTGCTGGCTCTCACCCTGACTCAGGATCTCCACCCTCAGGTTCTGTTCTCTAGGCCAAGGCTGTACCTGGCATCCCTACTAAATGGCACACACAGATACCAGGCGTTTCTGGGTTCTCTTCACACCTGCCTCTGAACTGATGGGAAGGATTATTTATTTGCCCCCTTAGGAAGCCCATCATTTGAACCCTAAAGTATCAGCTTCCTGGCAGCCACCACAAAGACCATCCCCTCAGGAAACAAAACAAGCCCTATCTCTAGAGTTTCCCTGTTTCTTTTCTTTAAAGTTCCCTGTGGCAGCCAGGCTGCAATTAAGAGGCAGGATCAAAGGGCCTGCCTGCCTCTGGGGCTGCTGGGACCTGCGGAGAGGCAGGTCTCTTTAACTCTTTCCTTCCCGTGACCCTCTACGCCCAGGGCGTCTGTTCCTCTGGGCACTCAGTGTCCAATCCCGGTGAGCTGTGGGGCACACAGCAGGGCCAGCTGGGAACTTTCCATGCCACAGGGGATTCTGATCGTCTCTTCCTTCTGGGATCCCCCAACCAACAAAATCCACAGATACAACACTGTGGTGAGGGCCAGAGGGAAGGAGGGCGGGGTGGATATGGGCAAAGGGGGAAACGAGAACATCTGTGATAGTGTCAACAATAAAAATATAAAAACACCCACAAACGTAAGATGAAAATCAGAAGGGACATCCCCAAGTTGGAAGGAGTGGAGCACAATTCATGTTTACCATCTACCGTAGCCTTGCCAAGCAATTTCTTTTCTTTTTTAAAAATATAGTTTTATTGATTTCAGAGAGGAAGGGAGATGGAGAGAGAGATAGAAACATCAACGATGAGAAAGAATCATTGATTGGCTGCCTTCTGCACACCCCATACTGGGGATCGAGCCTGCAACCCAGGCATGTGCCCTGACCAGGGATCGAACCATGATGTCCTGGTTCACAGGTCAACATTCAGGCTGGGGGACAAGTGGTTTCTAATTGCCACTTGGCCACCTCTATTGACTGGGCAATCAGTAACCACAACACTTATAAACAACATTTTGTTATAAAAATTTTTCTTGTGTTGAAATGAAACGTGAGTCCCCATGACCTGCACTCCTCAGGCCTTGTTCAGGCCTGTGAGGTGACTCTTGGCAAGTCCAGCGCCTCTGCAGCAGGTGAACGTCTCACCTATCTAATGACCCCCACCAACCCTCCTCGTATAGGAGCGCCAGCACCTCCCTTATTCAGGATAGAGTGCTTCTGTTGAGCAACCTAAGACACTGAGTGTGCCTGGCAGCGTTGTCACGTTGTTGACCCTCATCACTATTATACTTGTGCCTTGAACTAGCTCTAGGAGAGAAAGGGGTGGGCTCTTCATTTTCCCTCCGCTCTCAGCACAGTGTGTGTGTGTGTGTGTGTGTGTGTGTTTGTGTGGGTTGGATTGGGGGGAGCAGGGGAAAGCTGATTGATGGTGGTAAGGAGGGGAGACAGACAGACAACTGTATAGGATGCTTTAAAAATGGTCTTCACTCCCAACAATAGGCTGGAGGCACCTCTGGAAATCTTTGGCAAGATGCTGGGCAATGACTTGCAAAGCTACCCATAGGCTGATATATATATATATATATATATATATATATATATATATATATATATATATAACATATGCATGTGCACGCACACAACACACACACACAGATAGTTATAGATATAGATTAACACGAATGTAGATAGACACATGGATTTAGATGTAGATATAGATGGTTATAGATATAGATTAATATTTATATATACAGATAGAGAGAAATTTAGACAGATCTACACAGATAACTATAGATATAGATTTGCATGTATACAGATATAGATAGGTAGGTAGACAAATGATAGATAAGTTGATCATCTTCACACAATTAGAATACCACACTAAAACAATTTTGAGACATAAATTACACGTTTTTGGTTCTCTTTTGTTTTGGTTTTGTTTTTTGGCTCAACAAATGGTGATATTTCAGTGGTGGCTCTGAGTCCTCCCGAGTTTCTCTGTAGCTCCCAGCACAGTCCTCAGCAGCTTAGAGCACACTCCGTCGTCCGGAGATGCCAAGGTCACCGAAGGAACTAATTAATCCCAGCTCCGGTCACCAGCAGGCTGCACTAACCTGCCCTCCTTCCTCCGAGAGGAACAAACCAGGAAGGATTTCTCCCTGGGCTCCTCCCAGGCCTAGTCAGGGACAGACACCCTGAGCAAACAAAGGAAGGGCGCGGAAGGGCCGGTAAACCATTTCCCGACCAGCTGGCCCATTTCCATCTCCAGCAAGCCGCAGAAAGCCTATTCTAAGGCTTTCAGACCTGAGCTGAGACAAGCCCTACAGTTTTTCTGAGAAAAATTCCCAGGTGGCTATTTAACCCAACGATCCCCAAGCCCCGACTGTATCACAAACTCTGCCTCCTCCCTCCTCCCTTTCCTTCCAGTTTCACTAATGTCCCATAAACCCCAGCTAGCATTCCTTGACATGCTGAAAACTTGCTTTTTTTTTTTAATGAAAAACTACACATTTTCTAGCTGACCACTAGGAAGCATGCATTTTTTTTTTTCTTGCTCGGGACAAAAATGTATGTTATATAACCCAGGCCACACTAAGTAATTGACCAGAAAAAGGAACCGAGAGGAATGATAACTTTTGGAAGCACCGATGGCCTAGAGCCCGAGATGTGAAGTTGGGGAACCTCGAGCGTCTAAAACACGCGAGTCAATGTGAGTCCCTTCCTCCAAATACAAGTTGGGTCTGGAGCTCATTGTTCTGCATCTGGGACTTTTTATTGGATGCTCTGATCTCTTCCTTCCAGCTTGATCATTAGCGTAGAAAGTCACCGAACAGCAACGAGGCCTGTGTGCTTTGTCAGGCCGCAGCACGGAGGCCCTCTCTTAGAGATTCAGTGCAGTTGGGTTTTTAGTCCCTGTCCCCCAGCCGCTCCCCCTGAGCCCCCCGAAGCCGCTAAGGCAGGAGGGGCCGCCGCATGGGAGTTAGTTTCCAGTTACAGTTTGGCAGAAGCCAGCAAATCCTGGAGTTAGGTTTGTGACACTCTCCATCTTGCTCACTGCTTCAAAACAGGAAGGGGAAAAAAATCAAAACCATATGTTCAATACAATATCAGGCTTCTATGAATGCTGTGCTATTAAAGAATAACCACCAACCTATCCATATGTCTGAAGGCTCGGGGAATCGGAGCCGACCTGCTCTGGTCGAAGCTGAGGCAGGTAGAGAGAAAGGCGTGTTCTGTTCACTCCCCTTCTCAAAATGGCATGTGCTGGCCTCCTGCCAGCGCCTAATGGGAGAAGCAGAACGAGGCTGCATTTACTGACTTATTTCCCTCCTTCACATCTTCCTTCTTCCCTGCACATTTTCAGGATTGGAAATTAGAAACACTTTTCTCCTACACACAAAATTACTCCCTCACACACACTTTTTTTCCCCCCCTTCTTCTTTGAAAAGGCAATTGCTGCCAGAAAAGGCTTCTCGAAGAACACGTGCTTTCCTGGGCAGAACAGCCAAAGGGTTAGTTTAAAAATGTAGCCAGCTAGTTAGCTGGAGTAGCTAGTTAGGGAGAGGGGTCACTCTTTGGGGAAGGGAGGGGAAGACTGAAACAGAACTCAAGGTGGCTTGCAGGATCCTGGTAATGGGTTATTTCTCCGTCTGGGTGTGGTTACACCGATGAGTTCACTTTGTAAAAATCCAGGGAACTGGACACTTAGGATACATTTGCTTTTCTGTCTTTTTTAAAAAAATTCCTTTATTGGTTAAGGTGTTACATATGTGTCCTTATTCCCCCATTACCCTCCCCCACCCCCCCAACTCATGCCCTCTACCCCTGGTGCCTGTGTCCATTGGTTAGGCTTATATGCATGCATACAAGTCCTTTGATTGATCGCTCCCTCTTATCTACAGCAGCGGTTCTCAACCTATGGGTCGCCCACAGGTTGAGAACCCCTAGCAGGGTCGCCTAAGACCATCGGAAGACACAGATATTTACATTACCTATTCATAACAGTAGCAAAATTACAGTTATGAAGAAGCAAAGATCATTTTATGTTTGGGGGTCACCACAACATGAGGAACTGTATTAAAGGGTCGAGGCATTAGAAAGGTTGAGAACCACTGCTCCGAGGTTTGATGGTCTGATCAATGTTTTTGTCTCTGGATCTGTTTTTGTTTATCAGGTTATGTTGTTCATGCTTTTCTGTCTTTAATAAAGTTTTTAAAATATAGCTGACTATCTAGCACTGTCTATTTTAAGATAACGAGAAAGCTAGTTGAGAGGTTCTCCCAGATCCTCCTCCAATTCTCATTCATGCCTTCCCCACCCTTATATGTTCCTCTCCTAACCTCTGGGCTCCTGGGTGGGGCTGCAGACCCACTAATAAGGAGAACAATGAGACACTGTGACATGACTCCTGGGCCAATGGGAAGATCCGAACTTGAGAAGAAAGGAAACCGGCGCTGTTAAATAAGGATGATAATAGTGATTATGATGGTGGCAATGCTACTGTGTCATAATGTGCTGCACATCTCCTATACTCTCCATGTTGGTTTTTTTTTTTTTTTAATGTTTTGAAAACATGCAAGTTTTGCTTAAAGGGTATGGTTTGTTTTTGTGTTTGTTAAATCCCATTTGGCCATCAAGACTAGCAGAAGGAAGGAACAATCTAGGGACTGCAGATGACAATGCTCTTTGCCCTTTCTTGCTGGGTAACCCTAGATTTGTGGCAGTCTGCGTAGGCCAAGGGAGTGTAGGTCTGAAAAGATAAATAAGAGCAGTTTAGGATGACAAGAATCCAAAGCTTGCAGGTCATCAACACGGATCTGAATCCTGAGCTCCCCTACTTATGAGGAATGAAAGTTACTAAATCACCGGGAACTTTGATCTTCTGGTTGGCACAAATCAAGATGGTCGGTCCCGGGATTTTTGTGAAGATGTGGTGGAACAATGTCCTGGAAGTCCCTATCAACAAGAAGGGCCTGATGATTGTTAATTTAATCTTTCCCTGTGTGTTCTACTTAGTGAAGCTTTCTTGGTGACAAAAATTTTTGCAGAAAAAAAGGAATACTGTGTGGATTGTCTTAAGTTTTCTTCATTTCCTTTCATGGAATGTTTGCTTTAGTAAAACAGATAGATGTATAAGTAAATCACCATGGTGACGGTGGCCCATGCCAAAAGAGAGTTATAAGGTCCCCTGACAGTAGATTACTGCAGTTCGGGTGAAGCAGGTAAGGATCCCTGAAGAAGACAGCCTCTGAGATGGCTTGGGAAGGAAGGGTGAGACTGCAATGCATGCACTTGAGAAGTGCCCATGCAGTTTTCTCTGGAGCATGGGCCAGAGTTGAGGAAGTATTCATGGGGGCACAGCTAAAATGCTTGGCGTGGACTCAATGGTGGAGGACCCTGAATGCCAAACTATAGGTTTCCATTTTTGTTCCACAGAGAACCACCACATGTTGGTGAGCTGGTGACTGATGGGGTGAGGCATGATTTAAGGAGATAATTCTGTGAGTACAGTTTAAAGCTGAGAATTGCAGGCACCAAGGCAGTGGTGGGCGCATTGAGTTGGAATAGCGGCAGTGAGAACCTGGCAGAAGACCACGTGCTGATGCAGGAGCTACTTCCTAAGAGTGAGGACAGGACTGTTGGAGCCAAAGGCAAAGGAGGGGAGTCTAAGATGCCTGGAGACCATGAACATAGGTAACAGAAACACACAGGAGGAAAGGGAAGACAATGAGATTGATCGTGGTCATGAGAAGTTTGAAATGAAGTTGGACTGTCTTCGTGAAACTGTAGGTCCAGCCTTATGTCGAGTGAGTGTAGAGCCAGATGTGTATTTCATAGATAGCGGAGTGGTACTGAAACCATAAAAGAGTTGAGATAGCTAGGGAAGGAAGTGATCTAGAAAATCGGGGATGACACAGTCTAGGGTAATGCTTATGGTGGAGGGGATTTCCTAGGCACATCCCCCAAAATGAAGAGCATTTCAGAGAGGAGAAGCATTCCCAGGGACAGATCTCAATGCCTTTGGATCTGCAAGAAGCAATCATGCTATTCACTATATCCTAGAAATAACGCTGATGAGTGTTACAATATGGACACCTCGTAGGGTTTCCTAAAATCGGATGTAATGGGAAATAAATCCAGATTCTAAAGAAAGCCCCTCAAGGTGAGGACTGAGCCTATCACCATGGCATATGGAAGCTAAGACAGCAGCCCTGACCTTTGGGAAACACTTTTAGGGAGCACTGACTGGGAAGCTGAATGTCAAGGTAGCAGGAGACTGGAAAGTGAACACATTTAGGGAGTGTGGCCTATTTAGAGCAATCAAGGGAGAGGTGGAGAGGAGCGGAGAGGAAGCAGGGTTGAGATAAGACCGTGTAGGTGTGAGGGGAGGTGGGCTGGCCTGCCAGATGGCACCTGGTGCAGCTTTAAGCCTGAGGAGGCTGCTGGGGATGGATGGGCTGAGAGGACCAGGGAGAAGTGGTTTTTGAGAATTTGCAGAAATAGCTCTGATTCTGCTATAACAGGGAAGGTGAAAAACGTTAGATAAGTTAGAAGGAAGATGTAAGTTGAGGTTTAAATGCTTCTTCAGGGAGACTCCCACAGGCCTTTGTCTTGAAATGAGTCCTGTTTTATTCAAAATCACTGTAGAGGGAGGAGACCAGTGTACTGCAAAAATTCCCAGTTGTTAATGAAAGATGAGCATTGCATCATTTCATGCTTTACTAACATACAAGGACTGCTGTGTTCTAATGTGCTTTACCGATGTTAATAGTTGTTCTTTTGTTACTTTATCATTTCCCTTAGCTTTTTCCCCTTAATCTCATTGAGTTCAGCAAAAGGATAACTCATGGGCCTAGCCCACTGTTCGGCAAGCTCATTAGTCCACAGAGCAAAATATCAACAGTACAATGATTGCAATTTCTTTGGAGAGCCACATTTTTTAAACTTAAACTTCTTCTAATGCCACTTCTTCAAAATAGACTCGCCCAGACCCGTGGTATTTTGTGGAAGAGCCACACTCAAGGGGCCAAAGAGCCACATGCGGCTCATGAGCCGCAGTTTGCCGACCACTGGCCTAGCCCCTTCTCTTAAGTAACAGAATCTGCCAATAGAGATGCCACCTGTGGAATAATGCCGGTCTCCTATTGTAGTTATCCCCATGCATTTTAAACTTGAGCCAATGTCTGGTAAGTAACAGGTGCTCAGTAATGGCTTGTGGCATGCAATCCGATGATGGAAAGGTCTTATCCAAACAGGCATTTCTATAGATGATTATTAGCTGTGACTCATATTTACGAAAATCCATAGTTATCATCCGCCCCAATATACCCAGAAGTTTCTATTGCAGATGAAGACAGATTGCCTCCTCCGCCCCCAGAGACTGTACACATATCTACGAAATTTTACTTTGTTCTGAAGAGATGCTGGCTAAGCCCCAAGCCCTTCAGTCAGGGCTCTTTTTTTTTCTGCACATGAACTTTAGAGAAGAAGTTCGGCTGATAAAAGCAATGCGCAGAGAGAAACCAAGGGCGAAACGCATAAGCTGGGGAGTTATCGGGAATGTCCTAACCTTTCAAATAAGTTTTGGTTGCTTAATTGCTGTAGGAGAGTTACTTCTGGTTGTGTTCGGCTGCACAAAATGTACTGCACATCTCACAAAATGGGTTGACCTATTTATTTTGCCTTTGAGGACCACTTGAAAACTAAGTAAAAAAAAAAAAAACAAGCCTGCCCACAGTCAAGGCCAGAATGAGCTCTTATGGCGACTGGGACAAGGTCATATTTCTGTGTTACATTTGGTCCCCCACCCAACCCAACCCCAGGAGAAGAAAGAAGTTGTGTGTTTTTCCCAACCCATTTCAAAAGCCCTTAGTAGTTACTCCAAACACTGGTTTTGTTGGCTGCACGAAGTCTTGGGAAAAAGACAAATGACGGATTTCTAGGCCTCAGACCCCCAGGTTCTAACTTGGGATGCCTGGGGCTGGTCCCAGGAATCTACATTTATTACAAACACACAGAGTGACGTGAGCATGATTAACACATCCCCTGGCACGAGGATTAAGAAACAATTCAATTCCTGCATTCAAATTCTGGCTCTGCCACAGAGTAGATGCACAACTTCAGGCAAATTATAAAAAATAATGATTTATTGATTTTTAGAGAGGGAGGAAGGGAGAGGGATAGAGTGACAGAAATATCAATGAGAAATATCAATGAGAGAGAAGCATCACTGAATGGCTGCCTCCTGCACGCCCCCTACCGGGGATCAAGCCCTGGGCATGTGCCCTGACGGAATCAAACCGTGACCTCTTGGTTTATGGGTTGACACTCAACTACTGAGCCATGCCTCCTGGGCTCAGGCAAACTTTAAAACGCATGGGAATCTCAGTTTTCTCTTCTCTAAATGACGGTATTAATGCCCACTTCTCTGGATGCTGAGTGGTATTAAATGAGACCATCTATGTAAAAAAGTTCTACGCTGCACAGAATAAACATACATTATATTTGGATATATTTTTCTCGGCAAACATGAGGTTATTGGGGAATAATCCCAAATAAATGCTACGAACCCTCTAAGCAATTGTAAAAAGAGTAAAAACTTCAATATGACCATTTCTGCACTTTTTCCCAAGTTTTGTTATCATTCACAAAAAACAGTATTGTTTTTGCAATAAAATGCTAAAAGTTTTTCTGTCCTACAAAATAATTTCATGGTAGGAATTATAAGACACTGGAGCATGTTACCCAAGCTGAAGGAATGCAGGTGCTTTTGAAAACAGGAGGACTGGGCTGCATTTGGAAAGTTTCATACAGTGCACACGTGAAAATGGAGCACTTGACCCAGCTCCACTGTGGCTTGAGCTGTTTTTGCACAGGAAAAAAAAAATTATTCTGTTACCACTCAGGCCATTTTTAATTTAGGTCATTTACACACATGGTAACTGGCTCACCTTGGGACCAAACTCCTGAACTTAAACTTTACGAGTGAATGAATGAGTGAGTGAATGCATGAATGAATGAATGAATTTCCTCTGGGGCCAAAAACACTCCTGACATCTGCGGGTCCATCCTGGCCCTCTAGTCCCTGAAGAATGGTTGGCCCTTTGCTGCTTAGAGAACAAATAGGCAAGGGTTGCTCCAAGGTGTTTCCTGCAACCATGTGTTTCTTCCTTCCTGGATGTAGTGACCCAGTTGCCTGTGTCAGAAGACTCGGATCGCATGTCCTTTTGTCTTTTTTTTTTTTTTCCCTCACCCATCAACAGCAGAGATGTTTTCACAAGCGAGGTGCCTGCCCGTGCCCCAGGCCATGGGATTTGGGTCACACACAGCAAGAGGAAAGAAATGTGGTGTGGAGCCCGTTTGATCAGCACACAAGGGGAAATAAAAACAGAAAACTGAAAAAAAAAAATTAAAAATAGAAAGAGTGCAAAGAACAATGTATGACATACTGTGGGATAGAGAAATCTTAGTGTCAACTTTCAACTGAGGCAAGGTTTCCAAATATTTCCAAAGCAAAGCATATTTGCAAATCTTTGAATCCATAGTGAGCTGTTTTCAAAAGCCTCATTCTTCCCATTCTGAGAGTATCCAATCGTGTGCCTAGTACAGTGGTCGGCAAACTGCGGCTCGTGAGCCACTCTTTGGCCTCTTGAGTGTGGCTCTTCCACAAAAATACCACAGCCTGGGCGGGTCTATTTTGAAGAAGTGGCATTGGAAGTAGTTTAAGTTTTTAAAAAATTGGCTCTCAAAAGAAATTTCAATCGTTGTACTGTTGATATTTGGCTCTGTTGACTAATGAGTGTGCCGACCACTGGCCTAGTTACATTAATGCTATTTAAAGCAAGCAAAACAAAGAAGTTCGGTAGCCCGCAATTGCACTGAGGTGTTAAGATACACAATGCATACACGTCTCTCTCGCAGACACACACACACACACACACACACACACACACACACAGAAATAGAGGTGCCCACTGCAAAGGCCAATGGAGAACCCCGACACTAGCCCTCTTTGGATTGGGAACCCCAGATGCTTAAAGTGTAATCTAAGGCAGGAGGGAGGGTGAGGCCCTCCGAGTTGGGCCTGACTCCAGTAGAGGGAATTCTGGGTTGAGAAGGCTGCCTGGATTTAGATAACTGCAAATGAGAGCGGAAGACAGCCCCTATCAAAGGAAACCATTCAAACAAAATCCAATAGGAGGAAATGAGCCCTTATTGTGTGCACACATGGGGTTCCCCAGAAAGGAAATTGCCTGAGTCAGGGACACTTCCGATGCCTCCTGAAGCTGCAAGTCAAGGCTGTGTTCCCATAACCTGGAGGTGTCTTTCTCAACCCTGGCTTGGCTGCAGGGAAACAGGTAGGATTTTAGCAAAGCCGCCCACATTCCCAGACTTCCAGGAATTCTGATTGCAAAACGTGTCCTTGGGAACCCAAAAGGCGATTCCTTATGTTCTTCCTTATGCTTCAGAATGTTTGGATCTAGGGAAAAAGTAGAGAACAGGCACTTGGTTCAAATAATTTGGTCTTTTTTTATGGGTTAAAGCGCATTCATTCTTCAGGGTCCATCAGGCACCTCAGAGACAGCCTTTGCCCGGGGGGCCACCTCGCTAGAGGGCCCTTGCCTGCTCCCTGGGTGGCTTTCTGGGATTAGGCCCTGTGATCAGCCCAGAAGTATTTCACACCCAGGCCCCTGAGCCAGCCAATAGTAGCATCATCTGCAGTCTCACTCCCTGCCCTCTTTCGTCCAAAATGTAATCCTGAACACCAGCTTTTGATTTTGCAGGCTACAGGCTGGTGCCTGTCTGGAGCTTGTCCTGGGCCCCATGGGAAACAAAGAACCGTGCATGACGTCCTCGTCCCCAAAGATTCTAGACGAGTCTAGGAGAGAAGCCTTTATTTCAGTAAACTTAAGGGACAGGAATTTCCTGGAGCCCCTGGGGTGTGGGTGGGGGCACCTATGATTGTGAAAGACGCGTGGAAGGGGGAGGACTTGTTATTTTGTGTCTCCTTTGTGTTGCTTGATTGGCAGTTTGAGTACAGTACAATGGCATGTATTATGGAGTCATTTTCCACTGAGGTCATCCTCTGAAGGTGGTGCTGGTGAGATCGAAGTGAAAGAAGACTAAGTGAGCCGCATGCTCACAGCACAGGCCCCGCCCCTTCCTGGCTGAGTGGACAGGCTTCTGGGCAGCAGTCCCTGTCCTGCTTTCTGCCTCTGCCTGGTCCTCAGAGGTTTGGCACAAGTTCAGAGTGTTACCACCCCAGCCTCCCCTCCTCCATCCTCGCCCAGGCGTGGCCAGTGGGTGGAGGAGAGAAAGTTGCTGAAAAGATAACACTCCTTGAGCACATCAAATTCCACTGCCCTTCAGGTAGATGGATTGTCTATTAACAAGGGAGGATAAAAATTCAGGTTTTAAATTTTCTCAAGGACCGCTCCTGGATCGTTTATTTATTTATTATCCAGTCAGTCAGCAGACCCTAGGTGGGTACCCAGATGCTGAGCTAGAACGATGTGTTACTCTGAGCTTAGTTGGCTCATTTGGTTCATGGTCTAAGCCAGATACAACAGCCGCAAGGTCAACTTCAAGGACAAAAGACTAAAGTATAAGGGGGCATAGTGGTCAGGGAGGGTCACAGTGGCTCCATTGGGGCTGTGGGGATGGAGGACAGGGTTGGAAATGATTTTTCCAAGACAAGACATTTGAACTGGGCCCTGAAGGATGTGCCAAATGACAGTGAGCAAAGGGGTGTCACAATCTCCTAATTGGTATGTTCCTTTTGAGGTTTATCATCTCACATATAAGCTAAAACTAATAGGCAGTGAGATAGATGATTATTATTATTATTATTATTTTGCTTCTTTCTTCCCCACCCTTCAAGGGGAAAAACATGCACGGATAAGAGTTAACTTGCCTACAAATGGAACTGCAATACCACTTTTGGGAATTTATAGGAAGAAACCCAAAACACTAATTCGAAAGAATGTATGCACCCCTATTTTAATTGTTTACCATAGCCAAGATGTGGAAGCAGCCCAGTAGTCCATCAGTAGATGAGGGGATAAAACAGCTGTGGAACATTTACATAATGGAATGCTATGCAGCCATAAAAAGGAAGAAAATTTTACCCTTTGCTACAGCATGGTAATGACCCAGAAAACATGATGCTGAGTGAAATAAGCCAGACACAGAAAGACAAGTATCATATAATTTCACTTATATGTGAAATTTAATGAACAAACTGAACTGACAGCAAAAGAGAGGCAGACTCAGAGAGAGTGATCAGGCAGATAGTTCTGGTGAGGTGAGGTTTGTTGTGGGGTGGCAGAAAGATTGAGTAAAAAAAGAACAACAACAACATCAGAGTGGTGATTGCGGGGAAGAAGGTAGCTGGAGGTAGAAGATGGTATAGTAGGGATAAATGGTGATGGAAAATAAATATTTTTAAAAGAAACATCTAAAATATTAATTACAATAAATAAAAAGTAATCAGTTGCCAGCAAAAAATGTGAATGCACAGAAATAAAATGGAGATGTTATTCAGCATGGCTGCGACTGGATATTTTAGGGAGATTTTTATCCAATGATGTAGATGTTGTTTTGTTACTGGGCATCGAAAGCGACAGGAGGATGGGCAGGGTAAACTTCTCCGCAGATTCCTGCTGGTTCTCCCCCCACCTCTGTTTCTCGAAGCATAAAAAACAAAAAACAACCAACCAACCCACCAACCAACAGATGAAAAAACAAGAGGAAGAACGGCACCTTTCTGCTCAGGCCGCAGTGTGGACAGTATCTGGCCCTCCCCGCTGGCTAAAAAATGACGAAATCCCCAAACAATTCATCTCACATGACACCGGGGAATGTTGGTTTCAAAATTCCTCACAGTTTAAAGGCTAATTTACAGTATTAGGTCATAGAAATGCTTGTAAAACTCCAACGATCCTTTAGTCATGTTTAGTTTATTTCAACTATTACCACTTGCCCCGAGGAAGAGCCCTCTCCCGAAGATATTTTCAAGGAATTTAAGTTTGCTTGCATTTCAAACGTCGTGAGGGTTTGTTGCTGTTGTTGTTGTTGTTGTTTATTGGCTGTCCTGAATAAACACAGCCTGTCATTTTGAAAGCAGCCCTTTGAAGGATACAGAGAGGAAAGGAGGCCTGTGCCCACTAATACTGCTAACTAGATCATGGCCAGGACAGCCGAGGGAACCGTGTGATCTGGAAGAAAGATACGGAGACTAACAGAGACAAGCCAACTTATGTTCAGGCTGATCCCACGAACCACTGAAGTTCACCGCGAACCATGAACCTTTGGCTTTTCATGTATTCACAGCGCTTGGGTGCCTTTGTTTTACAGTGTAGACCAGCTGATAATGTGCCTTGTTCCTCGTTGACTTTGCAATCTCATTCTTTGCCACACATATAATGGCCTGTTTGTCTTTCCGCGGATGCACCCTGGCCTAAGAATCAGACATTTGTTTCACAGTACTTGTTTTGAAGAAATCAGTTCTGGGTACATCTTTATACTGCCCATAAAAAAACAGAGGCCTATCTGGGCCAAAGTTACTCCAGGTCTGTGCTGGGAGTAACTCGTCCACTACTATAGAAAATGAAATTGAACTATAATAAAACTTCATTTCATTCTAATAACTGAAGGACCCTGAATTATAGGCTATTCTATAGATGGTACACTTTCATTAATTATAACGACATACAGCAATTTGAACTGGTCAAGAGTGTTTTATCTCATAATGGCTCTTCAGAAGTTCTTATTAATGAAGAGATAAGAATGATTTATGAGTGGTATTGCAGGTATTTATGCCTAAATGAATGGTAATGAAACGCCTGAGAAGTTTGGTCTCATAAGTAGGGTAAATATTCCCTTTAGAACGATGTTAAGACCTAATTTTATTCAGCAAGCATGCCCCTTCTGCCCCCTTTCTTCATAAGTAGTTCAAAGGTAACCTTTAGCCTAGACCGGGGGTGGTTTCAGTTCATCAGGGGACGCTGATCGGTTGGCGGTGGCTGCCTGCCTGTTTTGAGAAGACTTTGAGTGCCACGTCTAGATTCAGAGGGAAACGCTCCTGGGGTCAATTAGCCATGCCTGTCCTAGATGGGCAAGGTGAGAAAGAGGGACCGGAGTGGCATCGGCTTGCTGTTCTTGGCATAGGACTTTCTGAAGTGTCACCAAGTTGGAATTCTCACCAAAGTACACTCTGGAAAAGACTGAAAACGATCACTTCTGCGATGCTGGTAACACAGTTTCTAGATGTCTCCAAAGTCCAGCAGTTGAAGGTTTTTTTTTCTTCTTCTTCTTTTTTTTTTTCTGAAAAGGTGGTAATCACTGAACTCTCTTAACTCACTTAAACCCCTGCTTAAGAAAATTAAGTTCAGCCCAGTTGGCAGGCTCAGTGGTTGAGCATCTACCTATGAACCAGGAGGTCAGTGTTTGATCCCTTCTCAGGGCACATGCCCAGGTTGTGGGCTCCATTCTCCAGTGTGGGGTGTGCAGGAGGCAGCTGATCAATGATTCTCATTGCTGATGTTCCTATCTCTCTCTCCCACTCTCTTCTCTGAAATCAGTAAAAATATTTAAAAAGAAAAGAAAATTAAGTTCAATTTATTAATTGTGGCTATGAAAAATGCACTTTCATTTGTGCTAAATTTGAGGGACAAACTTATAACTCTTCTTTATCCTGAATGTAATATTGGGGGCCAGTTACACTGGAAGGAACCCTTTGAAATAATATATGGACCTTTTGCTTTCATTTGATTTGTTGTCATTATTATTTTCAGTTTTTAAAAGAAAATGAATAAGTACTTAATTTATTCCCACTAAAAAGAGTAAATCTGAAATTCAGAGCAAGGTCTCTACAACAACACAATTTTCTTTCATTTCTAAGTTAAATAACATAATGAATAGGACAAGGAATTCTTTTAAACTATCCACTATATTCTAGGCATTTTGACGGTAACTTTCAAAATGTTTAAAACTTTTTTTTTCAAATGTAATGCTCCCAACTGCCCTGAAAGATATAAATATTGTCCCATTTTATCGATAAGAAAAGTGAGGTTTTGAAAGGTCAGACTGTTAGTTCAATATGGGGCCTCTTACAAGGCTTAAATTTCTGTTCGGGGTTCAGAACTTAAAACATGTGCCACTCATCCTAGCTTTTGAATAGGTCTTTTGCATGGATGTTTTGTATATTGCTTAAAAAAATTCTAAAACTTTAACATTTGGAGATTCCTCAGTTAATCTTGGCTACTGTTATTTCTTCCTCTCACCCCCTCCCCCCCTCCTCTCTCTCATATGGTTCCTGAACTTCAAATGTTTATTGCAAACCACTTTGCCTTTTTATTTCAAAAAGAAATGTGAATGCCTACTCTTTATGTTAGAGAATGTTCTCAACCTAGAACAAGGAATTTTTTTATAGGAGGATAAAGACTGTAAAGTATACAGTAAAATCAGCAGTGTGTGTAAGGAACCAGAATACTGTCCTGACATTTTATACAGTACGTAAATTGCAGTTCTAATCCAGAGGAGTCTGCTTTTAGTGAAGGACTGTGAATGAGTCCTGTTTCTAAAATTCTCCCTCTCTGTCTTGTGGTGAAAGGGGGCCGTGGGGTTGGCAGTAGAGAGGGGCTATTTTTCCCTCTGAGAAGGCTTTTTATTAATTTCTTTTGCTGAATTTTTGACCCTGTAAAGAAAAAGAGAGCTATTGTACCCAACCATAGAATAGGACAGGCTCCCCCAGACGGGGTGTTTCCTTCCCGCTGAAGGACACAGATATCATCTTTATGAGCCGGGCCCAGCTTTATCGCAAAGCCAGTAGATTTCCTTAATATGCTTAGTGCTGTTTTGTAAATAGCGTGGGGGCAGTCATGAATCTGAATCACTTATGGGGTCAAAATGAGAATGATATTGGTAATCTTGGGAGAAAAATATTGAGTCGCCTAAATAATGAAATTACCTAGTCGTTGGAATCCTTTCTTATTGTGCAGGCTGACGGCTCCAAACCAACCCTTTGAGTACCTGTTGTCTACCTCTGAAACTTGATGAGACAGTGCACGCCGGAAGCACTTTATTCCCTGTATAAAATTCTTTGCAAATGTGGCTGATGATATCAGTGACGATAATTATATTAAATTTTTTAATTAAGGCAGAAGGAAAGCTCTAAGATTATCTGCCATGTTTCTTTAAAAAGATGATGCATCAGCCCAGCTGGTGTTGGTCAGTGGTTTTGCATCAACCCATGAACCAAGAGGTCACCGGTTGGATTCCTGATCAGGGCACATGCCTGGTTTGTGGGCTTGATCCCCAGAAGGGAGCGTGCAGGAGGCAGTCAATTGATGATGTTTCTCTCTTGTCAATGTTTCTGTCTCTTTATTCATCTCTCTCTAAAAATAAATAAAAACATATTAAAAAGAAAAAAAAAAGATTCATTAAAACGGTAGCATGCTTTATTTGTTTCTTTATGTGCAAGAATATTTGGAGGAACAGGCACCTGAATCCTGGCTCTGGGTTAACAATATAAAAGCCCACAGAGGACAAGCTGTTATGTTTTTTTAAAATGGTATGCTACTTTCATTTTTTAAATTATGAGTTGTCTTTTGGTTCCCTTTGAAGGAGGGGCAGGAGTGGGGACATATCTAAGGTCTGGGACAGGAAACGACTAGCTTTCGGTTCTAGAAGAACATTACCATGGCTCTTCCAGAGCGCTCGGGGAAGGCGCCATTTCTCTCATCCCTGTTTCTCTTGTTTTGTGGATGAAGGTGATGCAATCTGGGACATTGCTATGTGAATTCAAATGTAAAGTTTCATGGCTATTGAAGTCATCATGTTGCATATTGAAAACTGTTTGGAACCCTAGTTGTTTTCTTTTTATTTTGTTTGTATTGATTTGAGAGAGAGGAAGGGAGATGAGAGAGAGAGAGAAAGAGAGAAACATTGATTAGTTTGATCAGTTGCCTCCCATAGGGGCCTTGAACCTGCCATGAGTATGTTCCCTGACCAGGAACCGAACTGGTGACCCTTTGGGGCATGGGACAACACTCAGACCACACTGAGCTGCACTGGCCAGGGCGCTTGGATGCTTCTTAGTGGAATCATTAGTCAGATCACTGAAACAGACAGACAGACAGCAAGCAGAATGGTTGGTTAATTAGCAGTGGCACCTACTCTGTATTTTAATCCCATTTTGTTTCAGTGGCATTCTTTTTTATCTTAAATTGTTCACATTATAAGCAGTTCATATTTGAATCTGCAGACCAAATGACCTACCCGTGATTTTTACCCTAAGACATAGGTGGATCCAAATCTAGGAAGCATGTAGTCTGAATCAAAGCATGTACGGCAAATCCTTCATCACACTTTCTAAACTTAAAATAATGATCATCAATCTCTTTCTAGGTTAGCGTTTTTTTATGATGCACTGGAAGCAGTGCTTCCTGGCAAATATTCCTTCCGATATTTATGACTCCTAGATTTAACATGTAATTATTTACTCTTTGCATAACAATTTACTTTTCATAATATTTCACAGTCATGGTTGAGGCTCTTGTATGTGGTTGACTAGCTTAGTTGATTAAGCATGAAACAGTGATTATGGGTTTCTGATACCACGGATCTGTGCTTCATCCCGAACCTCAGCCGACCCTTCTAAAAATATCTGCTGTGAGTTCCCAAAGGGACCACCCCATAGCATAATATCTTTCAGCCATTTAAAATGCAAAAAGCAATTCTGTGCTCATTATTGCTATTAAGAATGAGAAATCTTTAATACCTTTTCCCCCTTAAGTTCCTCCCTTTATTCTAAAACCCTTACACAATCAAAGGAGGTGAAGACAAGGTGGAGCCATAGCCTAACATGTAATGTTAAAACTGTCTCCTTCGGTGCCTCAGTGGTTAATTTTATATAACTCACGTTTTATTATTAGAAGTGATAATAAAAAGTTATAATTTAACATTTTTATGCTGCTCTATGAAAAGCATTATGCAAATTTTACTATTAGTGGGAAGCTACAATTTGCAAGCCATTGTCACTCTGTTCATTATTTCCTTTAATCCCTATTTTAAAAAAAGTTATCCTGCCCCCCTCCCACAGCCTACTCACTGTGCATTTGAATGATTCACATTAACATCAAGTTGTGTAAATAACAAACTGCATTGTACCTTGTGACTTATTTTTCAGCAATACTTTATTGTTATAATTTCTGTTGAGCAACTTGGACAATAGGCTGTGGTATGCAATAAGCGAGGGCAACGTTTACAATGACAAAAATGTGTCCAGGCTTAGCAAAATAGTGTGATTTTTCCAATTCGGCTTCTTTCTTGCACTTCAGGATGTTCAGTCTGGAAAGTGTACCCACATTTTATAAACAATTGCCTCTAGATCTTTATAACATTTGACCTATTGTTCAATTTTAAATGAGGAAATAACATGGTTTACAAGCATGAAAGCCCAGGGGGAATTTTTTGAATTTTTGTCTCAGGATATTTTTGTTTTATTTTCTGATGATAAAATATTTGCTTCCTGAATAAAAAAATATAAAATATTTAATACCACGTGGTAAGCATTTGGACCTGCCATACTACATTGTTAGAAAACATGGTGTGTAATTTTTGTTTTTTTGATTGGGTTTTTTTGTATTCCTCACCCGAGTATATTTTTTTCCCATTGAACTTTTAGAGAGAGTGGGAGGGAGAGAGGGATGGGGAGAGAGAGAGAAAGAGAAACAGCAATGTGAGAGAGATACATTGGTTGTGCCCTGACTGGGCTTAGGGATCAAACCTATCACACAGGTACATGCCCTTGACTGGGAATCAAACCCACAACTCTTTGTTAAGCAGTCCAACACTCTAGCCCAGCCGTGGGCAAACTATGGCCCGTGGGCCGGATCTGGCCCATTCTGCTGTTCTATCTGGCCTGCGGAGCTGAAAGAGCGGAGGGTTCTCTTGCTCTCCCCTCAGCTCCTTCACCAACAGCCCAAGATGAGAGTGCCAGCATGGTCAGGTTGCTTTTGTTCCAGCCCTCCGGTCCAGTTTAAGAACCATTGTGGCCCTCGAGTAAAAAAATTTGCCCACCCCGGCTCTAGCCAGTGAGCAATACTAGCCAGGCCAACATGGTTTTAGAGAGCTACTTAATGCCCCAAATTATGAAAATACTATAATTTAATTTAGTATTTTTTGTTATACTGGTTCTAATTGTTTATCTTCATAAATTGTACTATGGTTAACATCTTTGAGATACATATTTAATCTCAAGTCTGTTTTTTCCCTTTACTATGTATTTCTCAAAGTAGGGTTCCTGGGAACTGTTATATTTTCAGATCCCTTGCATTTTTAAGAATTTAGAGTAATAAAATTTCCCCTCAAAATCCTATAGACATCGTCAAGTCAGAAGCCAATCAATGAATGCACTTGTAGTTTTTTGGGCAGAGGAACTAAACTATTTCAGAAATCTTCCTTTTGTCTTAACAATTTCTAGGATGGTGGTTCTCAGAGCTTTTCTTTAGTTGCCTCGACCACTGAAGTGTTTGGATCTTTTTTTTCTCAGCTCCTTTTTTAACCTCCCAAGATTTCCTTACCTCCATCTTTTAACTATTGTTTCTATTTCATTTATGCTTTTATTTATTTACTAGAGGCCAGGTGCATGAAATTCATGCATGGGGTGTGTATCCCTTAGCCCAGCCTGCACCCTCTCCAATCTTGGACCCCTCAAGAGATGCCCAACTTCCTGTGTAGGCCCGATCCTATCAGGACTGCTGGCTTCCAACTGCTACCCTGTCTGCCTTCCTGATTACCCCTAACCGCTTCTCCCTGCCAGCCTGATCACCCCCTAACCACCCTTCTTCCAACCTGATTGATGCCTACCTGCTCCCTTGCCAGCCTGATTGCCACTAACTGCCCTCCCCTGAAGGCTTGGTCACCCCTAACTGCCCTCGCCTGAAGGCCTGGTCCCTCCCAATTGTCCTCCCCTGCTGGCCATCTTGTGTCCACATGGGGGCAGCCATCTTGTGTTGGAGTGACAGTCAATTTGCATATTACTCCTTTATTAGATAGGATTCTCTTCAGGGGCATTAATAATTCTTAGGTTGGGTCTTTGTTTTATGACCTTCATATCTCTCAATAGTCCTCTACTCATTTTCATCTCTTTTCCCTTTTTCTCTCTATTGTGTAAATATGTCTCAAGTATATTCTCCACCTCATTGATTTTATTTGGTACACTGACAGTGCTTTGCTGCATAAGGTTCATATTATAATTCTATGGAAATGTTGATTTCTTCGCATTTCTTTCTCACCTCAACCACTGCCACTTTTATTTCCAGCTCTTTCTCTCAGTCCCTTTGCAATTTAGTCTATTGTGTTTTTTTTTTATTATCTTTCCTTTCCGATTTCATGAGCTCATGGAGAAAGGATGAACTTTCCTGCCCTTCACTGAAAACACAGAGCAAGATGTGGTCTTAACATTTCTTCACTTTTTAAGTGATGAACCTCGAGCTCTCCATCTTGACCCTCTTTCGTTTGCAGGATCTTTCCATTGCTCTCATATGGGATCTTTGTCGCAAATCTAGCTTTTCATTTGTTGTTAGGTTTTCATTCATTCATTCAATTCAATTCAATTCAATTCAATTCAATTCAATTCATTCATTCATTCATTCATAATGAATGCAGAAGTCTGCCCAGGTTTGATTCTTTTTATCCAAGACAGGGCAGAGAAATATTTTTATAGCTCCTCACTTGCTGTTTATGTATAGAATCATTTCCTCGAATAGTAAGTAGAATATTCTTTGGTGTAAATTTGATTGAGCTCAGTGGTGCAGCAGCTTCGGTTTGGTGTAGTGTGAGTTCTGGCTATGGGTACCCTGCAGGGATATGTCATTTCTAATCGTTTCTTGTCCTAAAGGTTACTTCTCTCCACCAAACTTTCCCTTTGCTCAGCCTGGAAGCCAAGTATACAATTCACCTAAGCCTCCTTACTGTTGGTATTTCAGGGACATAAGGGAGACAAATCATTGAACTGTTGGTTTACAGTTTAATGTAGCTACTGGACAAAATTTGGTTTTTTTCAGTATAATCAGTAGTAGCACAGAGACTTTAAACACGTGTGACTGGCAAACACATGTGACTGGCACATTTTCCTTGTTTCTAACACTGCTTAAAGCTTTCTTTATACATATATATATATATATATATATATATATATATATATATAATCAGTCCTTAGTTATATTGCTGGAGAATTAGTGGGGGAAGTTAGCAGCTTGTGCTCCATTTGGCATCATAGAAAGAATTCAGAAGTTTATAGTTAACACATATTGAAACCATTAAACACAATTGACATTTTGCTCTGGCCCTGTACTCAACCATTAAAGCATCATCCCATACACTGAAAAGGTTGTGGGTTCGATTCCTGGTCAGGGCACATGCCTAGGTTGTTGGCTTAATCCCTAGTCAGGGAATGTGCAGGAGCAACTGATTAAGGTTTCTACCTTACATTGATGTTTCTCTCTCCCTCCCTTCCTCTTTCTCTAACATCAATAAAAACATCAATAAAATCCTTAGGTGAGGATTAAATGTATATATATAAAAGCCCAGTGACTGGAACAGCAGAATGACCAGAATTACTGATGGCTATGACATGCACTGTGGCAGCCAACCAGTCTGATCCAGGCTCCAATCTCCCCTCCCCCTGGCCAGTCTGGCCCCCTGATCAGCCCCAAGTACCCCCATCAGGGTGGGCCTGCTGGATCCCACCCATGCACGAATTCATGCACCAGGCCTTTATTATAATATTAATTTACCATTTTGTTCTTTTTTTGCATTGTTTTTTATTCTTAGTAAGACTTGCATGCCTGTTATCAATGAAAGATTCATCTATATATTTTTTGTCCTTTGTGGTTTATTTTTTTCATCAAATCAGTATGGAATTTATTTGAGAGAATAGTGAAAATTGAGTTTAGAAATCAATTTTTCTAATTATTCTAAACAAGGCATCCTTTCTTGATTGTAGTACTTAGTATGTTGGATCCTAACTTCTTAGGTAATCCGGGACCCCTCTCAAAATAATTGTAGTCAATTCCATTGATTTATCTTTCTATTCCTTTAGCAGAAACAAATTGTATTAATTGTTTTAAATTAATAATATATGTACCCATCTACTAAGGACAATTTCATATGTTGTAATTCTTTTTCAGAAATTTATGTTCTGTCCTCATATATTTCTTTAAGTTCTTTCCCATACTAATAACAACCTCTTACAACAACAAAAAATCCTTTGAGCTTTTATTAAATTGTGTTTGATCTGTAAATTAATTTAGTAAAAAAGAATATAGTAAGACATAATGTTTTTAAATGATAAGAATGCTAATCTAGAAATATCTCTCATTTTTGTTCCAATATTAGTGTATACCTCCAGGTAAAGTTTGTTAATTTTTATGTCTTTCTGAATACATTTTCCATCAGCATTATTCTCAATTGTTTTATGTTTTATGTAGCTATTATGAATGATATATTTTTCTATTACACATTCTCTCTGATTATTGCCAGAGAACAAGGAAACTATTGGTCCCATTTAACTTCATTTAGTTACCTTATTTCTGACAGCTTAGCAGAACTCACTTTTATCCTGTGAGAAATAAATTTAATTCTACTGAATTTTCTGGGAATATAATAATATCATCTGATGATAATGATAGCATTTTCTCTTTTCCAATAGTTATGCCATATATTTCTCTTACATATTAATGTGTTGGCTCCACTATTTCATGACTTTTTGAAAATTTTAAACAACTGATCTTTTCAAAATTCTCAAAAATAAATGATTATTCTATATTTTATATCCTGCCATGAATGTGTTCAAACTAATCATAGCGACCAACAATAGATTTTTCATCTTGCTAACTGAAATTTAAGACACTGAAGTATCTCATAAATATTAGTTTTATGGTATTAAAAAAATTTAGATTGATTGTACATAAGTTCCCTGCTTCATAGAAAGTATAACTTTGACATATAAATTTACAATAAAAGAAACATCTATTTTTTGCTGTCTCATCTATCCATCCATCCATTTAGCTACTCAACAAACATTGAACCCTGTGCTTAAAAAAAAAAGATATGAAGAAGTCTGCTCCTAAACCTATAGTAGCTCAGTTCAGACTTATTAGAGATGCATAGTTCTGTTCACATAATTGTACCCAAAGATATTCACAGCTTGATTAAATGATATCAAATGAAAAGTTATATCAAATGATTAAGTTCTTATTGCATTCTAATTATATGCTTATGAGTCAAAACTTGATCCTCTGAAATAGAAACATCTGTGACACATGAATAAAAACAAATACTAATTGTACATTTTGTTCATTCATTACCAGAGGCCCTCCCTCTCCACCTCTCCAGTTTCTTGTATCCTTATCAAGATTTCTTAATTAAAGAAAGTTTGGAGCTGTTTTGATAAATTCAGAGAAATTAAACTTGTTTCAAGTTTACTAGTTTTCACTCATCAAAAATGTCATTAGCTAATCCTCCCTTAATAAAATAATGATACACAACATTTTCTTTTTACAGTAACACAATCGTTATTATAATACTTGTTATAGGGATTATTATATAGTGTTCTTTGGAAGTGCACATTGCAGAAAATGTACACTTGAAACATGATGGAGGATTTTGTTACATTATGATGAAAAGGAAAGCATTTAACAATATCTTAGGAATACCTCATGAACATTTGAAAAATATTTTTTTTATTGATTTGAGAGAGAGAGAGAGAAACATCAATGTCAGAGAAACACTGATTGGCTACCTCCTGCATGTCCCCTACTGGGGATCAAGCTCTACTGAGCATGTGCCCTGACTGGGAATAAACCTGGCAAATTTTTGTAGTACAGAGACCATGCTCACCCAACTGAGCCACACTGGCCAGAGCATCACGAAAATTTTTGTTGTAAAAGTTTAAATTAAAACAAAAAAGAATGTTAACTTATTCTACCACTCTTTCTCTAACTTAACTTTAAAATGCCCTCTGAAAAGCATTTGCCTCTTTTAAAAATATATTTGTTAGTCTAAACATTTGACTTGAACTTGCATTTTGACTTCTTTGAATCTTAAATCCAGTTTTCCCTACTTTTACACTTGCGTCTTATAGTTGTAGGGGTGTAAGATGATCTACCATTCCAAACCTGCTTTTTAATTACTGCCTTATCCTCAGTCATAGTACAGATTCCTTTAGAAAATAAGTAATTTGATGGATTTCATAAAGCAAGTTTGACTCTTGTCAAATGTGAGCAAACACAGCTAAATCCCAATGGATGCTACTTCTCGGTGGCATGAACAGTCCAGCTCTTGGCTGCCCCTGATACTGTAGTAAATAAATCAGCATATTAGATTTTCCAGTCCCGATGGTGACACTAAATCCAGAGTACGCCTCCATGATTATTTTAGGCATTTCTGAGCTCTGGAGAAACACCATTTTCTTCTCTGAGGAAGATTAGTGGTTCAGATGAAATCTTCAGTTTTAATGAACTTGGTGTTTCTGCTGGAGGGCAACAAACTGAACCCCAATGGGTCACAGATGTCTCCCTAGAGCAGTGTTTCCCAAAGTGTGGTATGCGTACCCCCAGGGGTATGGGAAGAGTTTGGTGGGGGTACGCATTGCACTGGAGTTTGGTGGGGATATGCACTGCTCTGTGCTTAGCTGCACCTAATTCAATATTCTCATAAGTCAAGTCAAAACAGTCTTGTGAAACGTGAGATGGTCCGATGTGCAAATAAATGTTATTTATAATATAACTTTTATTTATATTTTATTATGAATAATTTTATTTTTGTTTATTATTTTGTGTATGTACCAAAAAAATAAAAAATAAATATATTTTGATTGTTATTAAAATACATCCTTTTTTTTTTTGACAAGGAGTACTCAGCGTTACGAAAATTATAGAAGGGGTACACATATGTCAAAAGTTTGGGAAACACTTCCCCAGAGAACCCTCTTGCTGCTAGGCAAGAAACATGGTTCCTACCATGTCCCAGGCAGAAGTGACTCTGGAGACGCTGTAGCTCAGTATTTCTCACGTTTTTCTTTCCACCGAGGCATCCTAATAGCAGAGGAGAGAGAAGTTGTCTCCTGAGGCTTAGAAGAACTGACAGAAGTATCTTTATTATTCAGTCTTCTAACTCCTACCTTCGACTCCATTGTGTAGATTTGCTTTAATATTAAAAAAAAATAAAAATTTAAAGCTGCTTACACCAGCAGTGATTTGACTTTCTCTTTTACCTCCATCACTTTTTAAGTAGAATTGATGCTTCCTTGGGCTACACTATATTTACCTTTGGCCATCTATCTACTCATACCTGTGTTCAACAACCACTGCTTGGTCCAGCCTGGTTTTTTGTTTCGTTAATCCTCACCTGAGGATATTATTTTTCCATTGACTTTTTGAGAGAGTGGAAGGGAAAAGGGTGGGGGGTGGGGGACGGGGAGAGAGACAGACTGTCAGACATCGATGTGAAAGAGACACACCAATTGGTTGCCTCCCGCATGTGTCCTGACTGACCAGGGCCAGGGATCGAACCTGCAACCCAGGTACAGGCCCTTGACCGGGAATTGAATCCATGACCCTTTGGCGCACAGACTGACACTCTAACCGCTGATCCACGCCAGCCAGGGCAGCAGCATATTCTTTTTCTGGTTGGATAAACGCAGGCCTGGAGAGGGATGGTGGCTTACCGACTGCATGTGACTGCAGAAACTAACACTCAGCTCTTGTGTACCTCAGCCCGACCCATTAGCTGACAATTAGGTTGTTCCCAAAGAGCAAAATGTATTTCACAAGGCCTTGCTTTGCTTTCACCCTTTAAAAACGAAATGCCCTTTCTTTTAAGAAACTGCCTGTGACCTAATGAGCTAAATATGTTTTTGATGGAGGATGAGAAGAGCTGAGCCAATTACCTAGGCAGCATCCGTAATGGACCCCTGGACTTACATGTGCAAGCAACCCTTTTCTTTGTTGACCCTTCAAACCAAAGCGCCTCTCTCTGTGAAGGAAACCACCGAGGAAGCCTAATGCATTGCTTAAGTCAGATACGACTTAAACGTATTGGTGTGGGGTCCTGGGTCTTGATTAATCAGTTTTCTTTGGAAATAGTGTAACTGCTACTCGAGAAGCTAGAGGAAGCCTGGGAGTCTCTGTCAGCAGAGTGGATGGGGAATTGGTTATAGCAACCAGAACAGTGAAGAACTCACAGCCAGGCTTAACAAATATTTGCTGCTGCTGAGTCATTCTTGCTGGAAAAAAAAGGGATGAGGACAAGATCATGTCTGCCAAGTGCTGCTGAGGTTATCGGAGTGGCCTTCACCAAAATTCCCGCCATCGATACTGCAATCCTCTCCCCTGGTGAGGCAAGGACCCCGGAAATGAAATGCCCTACACACTAGTGTTCTTCCTGAAGGCTTCCCAATTCTTTCGCTGACAGGTGCCAGTAGCCCTGGCAACAACCTAGTGTAGGTGGGACAACGGAAGTTTCTACTTGCATGGCTTGATCAAGGGCACTTGGTTGTATGAGCTGTGGCTCTTTAACTGCCCAGTGTGGGTTTAAGTAAACCATCCATTTCTCATTGAAATGCACACCTGTGTTCAATCCTAAGGAAGTCCTTGATGACTGCCAAGAAGACCCATCTCAGAAAGCAAAACTTCATTGACAAAAATTATTTTGCATTCCAACCCTAGTTAAAAAGCGACTACATTAGCAAAATAATGTTGTAGATGTAAAAGAGTTAATACATAGTTAAGTTGCTTTTTCAGACAAAGTGTTAATGACAAACATTTGGGGGTGGGGTGGGAGGCGTTACCTGCAGAGAGTCTAAGTAGGTAGCCCTGCGATGATCTGCACACCAGAGAAGGCATTGTTCAGACTCTACCTTTTTCCCTCTCTCATTTGATCTTGTCAGATTTGATTTGATTCACAGCTATTGGTTCTCTGAGAGAAGGAGGTCAGACCAGTTTGAGGAATAGCAGCCTTACAAGAGCAACTGAAGTATGCACATGGGAACGCAGGTGATAAAATCATTTTGGAAAATAATGAACAAGTAACTTGAGAGCCTGTTGTGAGGGTGGTATCGCAGGTTATGCCAGGTTATTAATTTTCCGAGTCAGCAGTATGCCTCTTACAAAACACTTAAAGGAAAATGGATATGTTTTTTTGACAGAAATGCAGTTGGGAAGGGAGAATGAAGGAACTGAGTGAAGTTCACAGGTCAATGGAGCTGGGAAAGCAGAACTACTTACATTTAAGGAAGAATTGTAAAGTTGAAAAAATACACAAAACGTAGTTAAGGGAGCAGCGTGTAGTACATTAACGTAGATGTCTAAAGATTGCTTGGTTCATTCAGTGTTTCCCAAACTTTTTGACATATGTGTACCCTTTCTATATTTTCATAACGCTGAGTACCCCTCGTCAAAAAAAAATGGATGTATTTTAATAACAATCAAAATATATTTATTTTTTCTTTTTTTGGTACATACACAAAATAATAATAAACAAAAAATGAAATTATTCATAATAAAATATAAATAAAAGTTATATTATAAATAACATTTATTTGCACACCGGACCATCTCACGCCTCACAAGACTGTCTTGACTTGACTCATGAGAACATAGAATTAGGCACAGCTAAACACGGTGCAGGGCATATCCCCACCAAACTCCGGTGCAACACGTACCCTCACCAAACTCTTCCTGTACTCATGGGGGTACACGTACCACACTTTGGGAAACACTGAATCATACCAAAGCCCCACCCTCTCTGTTGTGTATCTGCTTGCTTGTTTGTTTGCCTCACCCCGGACACTTGTTGAAATGAATGGCTCAGTCCGCTTCCTGTCAACAGGGGAGCACAGCCCCAGGTGTAGGGCATGGCTGTCAGGTTTCACATATTTGGTCTGTGCCTCGGTTTCCCCCTCCATAAAATGGGAAGAAGCCACCTCGGAAGTTGCTTGCGACCAGGAGTGGTTCAGACCGTGACTGTTCCTTTCCCTTTCCCCCAGTTTCCCTGTTGCACTCCTCCAACTGGTGACCCTCTGTTGCCATGGTGACACAGCTCAGGGTAATGTTGCCTAGAAATAATGACAACTGGTGGCAGCAGGGAAGCAGAACTGAGTGGTGATTAGCCTCTGAGGAGAGCCCTGTCTGGGCAGAGAGGCAACAAAGGAAGCTGTGCTGGGCATGAGGACGGAATGGGAGGGGGAGCATCACTTAATAAGTTGAGCAAGGATGCTACCTGCATCCAGCAATTAGCACTCATGCTACTAATATCCTGGGTATCAGTGCCTTATGTTCTGATAGAATATACGCTTTCTTGTCAGGTTTATCCTTTTTTATTACTTAGAGCTCCGGGTTTTAAGTGCAGTAAATACTTGTTGATTTCGGTTCTAGCAGTTAACTCAATTTCCTGCAAGATAAGAGGAATTGTTGACTCACTCATTTCAGTAGCTCGCTCTCTACGTGGGGCTTGAGTCATTCTTTGTCAATGACGATTATAAAAGTGTGGCAGGAAATAGATTCTTTTAAAAATCTCTGGGGTGACTGAAATAACAACAAAATAAATATCCTGATTTAATCGATTGATCTCTCCCTGATACTGAAGTCCTGGGTTCTACTTTTCTGCTGAAATCTAATGGTGCCCTACAGGGGATTTTTCATGTTAAGTATTAATGAAATGCAATCGCCTGCATGTCTGACCCTGTTGGTGTCTTTCCTACTGTGTTCACACAAACAAGCAGCATTCTGTATCCTTCCGGGGTCTTCTGAACCCTTGGAACATCCAATCCGCATGCCCCATATCTGGTTCCATGCCAGCACAATGTGTTCTGCATAGCGAGTGGGGTGAGGTTCTCCCCAGCAGAACCTCTCTGGGGTGTAGTCATCAGCTGACTACAGATCTTAAGAAGGAACCTAGCTATAGCTACTGCCTCCAGGGACAGGCAGAAGACCTGCTCTTCTCTCTCTCTCTCTTTCTCCTTAGAAATGTTAACCCCATGAGGTAAGCTGCATTGAAAGTCTGTGTGGCTCAAAAACTGGGCCTCCCATTGCTAGAGAATAGCAGGGCCAGGGATGGGGCCTCTTGGATCCCAGGCTTATGAAGGACAAAGCTCACATCCACTCTCAGCGAGCTGTGCTGCTGACATCCTTCGGGAGCCAGGATTGCTGGCATGCATTCAGAAAGTTTGAGACTGAATCTGCAGTCGCTCCTACCATCTCACCATGAAGATGGGCTTAGGGGGTGTTGGTGAGCTCTCGGTGCACAGCAGCGTGCTGTGTGCTGTTCTAGTAGCAAAGAAAATGTCAAGAAGATGAATTAATCCTCTGAGTACCAAGATCCTAGGTCACAGCCCAGGACTTAGGCATCCAATGCCTGCTCTTCCTGCTCTTTCTGGAAGGTACCGGGCTAACGATGGAGGTCAGTATGAGCGATGGTAAGGCTCTGGGCTTTCACCCAGAACCCCACCGCCTCTCCACCCTGCCTGGACGTCCCTTCAGTTCTAGACTCTGGAACAGGAACACAAAGGCCCCCTCACCCCCAAACAGATGCTCCTGGTTGATCCCACAACTCAAACGGCCTGCTAACAAATCTAGGCCAAACCCAGCTGAGCTGATAAGATTTCCAGAAGAGTTCCTAAAAATACATTTTCTTCTTCAGTCAGCCTTGCCAATCACCGTACAATCACAGACATTTAAGGGCTAAAGAGGCCTTAGAAACTGTTGCACCCCCTCTATTCTAAATCTAAGAAGTCGAGTCCTCGAGTGCTGAAATAATAGCGAGAATAACAATGGTTGAGAAATAGTTCAAATCACATCCTGAAGAGGGAACAAAGCAAATCATAAATTCAGGCGGAAAGTATGAGCTGTGTAGTATATTCATTCATCTATTTGTTCATTTATCCATTCATCACTCAGCAAATATTTACTGCGTGCTTACCCTATCCTAAACTAAAGTTCTGGTGTTGCATTGGGTGTCAGGAACACAGACCCTGCCATCGCAGATATTACATTGCCTTTGGAGGAGAAAATGATAAGATAAATAAATATGTGAGTGTCAAATAATAAGGAATTTGTAGGGAAATAAAGCGGGGGTTGGGGGGGGGGGGATGAAAGAGAACCCGAGTGAAGAGGTAGACTGATGCAATGTTGCATCAGGAAAAGGCCTCCCGGTGGACTGTCACCTGAGCCTGTGACTATCTGGGAGAGGCACATTCTTAGCAGACAGAACAGTGAGGTCAAAGCCCTGAGGCAGCACATTTGTGGCTCCTCAAGAACCAGCCCAAGGCAAGGATGCCTGAAGGGGAGTGAACCGGAAGAGAGGAGGTCCCCGGAAGGTACCAGGCTAAGGATGGAGGTCAGTATGAGTGATGGTAAGGCTCTGGGCTTTCACACTCAGGAGTTGGGAGACATTGGAAGTACTTGGGCAGGAAGTGATATGATCTGATTACATCTCCAAAGGATCTCTCAGTATAATGTGGTGAGACAGGACTGCAGGGGGCAAGGGCAGACGTAGGAGAAATGGGTCTAGGGGGGTTATTGAATGAACCCAGGTGAGATAATGGTGATTTAAATTCAGGTGTCAGCAGTTTAAATTCCATTGGCTCTGGATCTATTAGAAAGGTAGAGCCAATGGAATTTCTGAATGGATCAGATATAGGCCACCAAAGAGAAAGATGGAGAGAGAAGACGGAAAAAGGATTCCAACTTGGGAATTGTCACTGTCTGGTGGGTTTAAAGCCATAAAACTGGAGGAAAGAATGGTGAGCCAGCAGCCAGGTGTTCTTGCCCTTCCCTCTGTGCTCCACATTCCCCATCCACAGATATGCTGGCTGCCTCCTCCTCATCTTTATTGCCTTTCACCTCAAAAACATTATATCCAGGGTTCTCACTAAATATTTGTCCTAAGCAAGCACTGGGTCTTCTCTTGCCATTAGAGACACCAACCCCAGGCTAGTCTGTCATCCCAGGAATCTATCAGACAGCTCTACATACGCGCTTCCTCCAGCGCCAGCCTTGCGCTCTCACTGAGATGCGTGCACTTCCTATGGAACCTTCTCTGCAGCTGCTCATTCTAATCTAAAGGAAGCCGCTGGCTCTTCGAATGTTTGCAAAGCACATGTGATTATTACATGCTGAGTCCACGACTGACCCAGTCCCTATTGGGCGGGGATACTAGCCACTCCCACTTTTGAGATCATGCTACACCTGCCACATGCCCACATTAAGGTACTTTATGATACACTTAGAAGCAATTATATGATAACAGATACCGTTTCCACAAGGAGAAGAGAATAGTGCTTTCTCTCACCTCCTCACCTCCAATCTCCGTCGCTTATATTCTTGTTATAACTCAGGCCTCTCATATTTTAAATGGTCTCACCCCTAAGGCCTTGGCCTTTGAAATTGGAGCATTTTTCCCTCTGCCCTGTTCTCAGCTTGAGAAGGGTACATGGAGAAAGCGAGGAAACTGTAGTTGCTTATTTCAGAACAAGATCATGCAGTCTCATTGAGGTTGTGCCTCCTGGGCCACTTGACATTCCCTGGCTTTCTCTCTCAGGCTGACAGGAGGGGACATCCTCAACTTCGGGAGCTCTCTGTACGTCCCCAGACTCCCCGTGTCTGTCTCAGCAGGTGGGGCCTCTACCTGACTGAGGCAGTTGGGGCCACTAGTCAAAAGCTGTCCCATTCCATGTCCTGCTCTCAGCTGGAAATCAGGCCGCCTCCCTCACTTCCCACCTTCTCTCGGCCCCATATCTGAAAATGGCATTTTATTTCTTGCAAAGGCCGAGCGAACAAGGAGAAAGGAAGTCAGGAGTCTTATCCCTCCCGTTCCTTTGGATGCCTCGACTGGTCAGTTGCAGCTCTCTGGCCCACCCCGCCATCCTGCCATCTCCCCAAGCTTCTGTCATGTTTCTCTCCTTCCATTCAGAAAAGAAAGGGAAGGCAGGAAGTGGTGGGAGAAGCAAGCGCTCTCCTACTCTCCTGGGTCCTTCTCATAGCACATCCTTCCAACTCTGTGAGCAGGCCTCAGGTTCCAGAGGGTCACTCCCCAGGAAGGCACAGGCCATCGGTGCCCATCTGACCACAAAACACGAGGAGTTCAGAACTGTCTTTGTTGCTGCAGCACCAAATACCCCTGAGGGCTCCCAGTGCTCTCCACATCCTCTTCCCCTGCTGGGAAGGTCAGCAGTGTGACCTGGTTATGACCTCTAGCCACTACCAATTGTCAGTCATCTACATGCCACTGTCTGTGGCAATGGGCTTTTCTGACTAGTCCCTCCATCTTGGAACTCTAAATTCTCTCCTGGCACCTTTAACGTTACAATATTCAGAGGATTTTTTGTCTCTCATTTTCTTCCTGTGGTTTCAATTGCTCCTCTCTTTTCTGTCAGCTCTAAGTAACTGAATGAACTGTCCTTGGCCTGTTCAAGGCTTTCTCTTTGTTCTCCTAGGTACATACATCAATGTAGATATAGATATAAAATCTTAATATGCCTCTTTTTCTCTCACACTCACTTTAGCCATTCTGTGGTTTTAGCTGTGTCTCCATGGCCACAACCTCTCTGTCCCCATTTCTAATGGGCTCCTACTTGCTGGCACCCTTTCTCCCGGGCAGGGCACAGGGTCCAAATTTTGAAGTCCTCTTGAACTAATCTCTTTCCTGCTCTCCACATTCCCAGTCTGCAAAGATTATTCATTTTTTAATGAATTTATCCCAGCCATGATCTGAATTGCCCTCTCCTTCCCACCAATGCAATATAATTTTTAACCCGGATTATTCATTATTGCCTAGACCATTGCTATACTTGCTGACCAATTTTACCACCTGTGAGTTCTTCTAATTCTAGGGAACCCCTGCTGGGGCCACCAAAGAGAGCTTTCTCCAGGTGGGGTCTTGTCTGTGTTTCTCTGATGCTCCCCAACGTCTACCGTATACTAGTGATCCTCATATTTTATACCCATCTACTTAAGTTGGACTTAGGTAGCCCAAGACCCTACAGCACTATTATCACTGGGGACAATATCACCCCCTAAAGAGAGCTTTGGAAATTCAAAGGAGCATTTCCCCCCCAAGTCCAAATGACTAGGGAGCATCTCTGGAATGTGACAGGCAGGAGTAACTAACGATTTTGATATCTTCAATGGATATGACTTCCTCAGAGTTGGGAACCAGGTTGTATCTCATGACTAGTGCATGTTCTGATAGATATTCACATAGATAAAAATCCTGTTCATAGCGATCTGGGTCAAGATCTTAACTCTATTTTATATATTTGCACCAAGTGGTTTTGAAATTTATTTTGCATTTTTGGACAGTCTTAATATAACTAATTTTTCCCCCCCTAAGAATGCCACAACTGTGTAAATTGAGGCAACATTATTCTTTACTTTGTTAGGAACCTTAACATAAATTGTTTGGCATTTTGAAAAGCCACATCACTTATCATACCTATGTCAGTCTGCATTTTTGTCTGTCCTATTCCAAATAAGCGACATATATGCAGGTGTGAGTGCCTCTAACCACTTCATTCTGTCTCATAATATACTTTAATACTGAATATTAAATTCTAAAATGCACATCATTCCCTATAATAAAGAGGTAATGTGCAAATTAACCTTCATGCCATCACAAGATGGCTGTGTCCTGAGTGGAGGTGGGTTTCCTATAATACAAAACAGCTGTACCCACAGTGGAGGCGGGGTTCCCATAATGAGTGATCATCAGGGACCTGAGGCTGCATGGCGCCCAGCTGGGGCTAGGAACCTCAATCTGCACCCCCCACTCAGGTGCCAGGCCAGGGGACCCGAGGGTGTGCAGGAGACCTGAGGTTGTGCTCCCCATCTGGCAGAACTTGATGGAGGACCTCAGGCCATGCCCCCCACCCAACGGGGCTTGACAGGGGATAACAGGCTGTGCCCACTGCCTGGCAGAGCTTGATGGGGGGAGGGGAGGGCCCTCAGGCCACACCCCCTGCTCTGGTGCTGGGCCATGGTACCTCAGGCCATGTACTGGGGGTCCTGAAGCTGCCCACTCCCACTCAGCGGTGCTTGACAGGGGACCTGAGGCTGCACACCACCCTCCTGCCCCCCTGTGGGGCTTGATGGCGGTAGAGCCAGTTGGGTCTGGATCTCGCCCAATGTGGGTGGGACTGACTGGTCTGGGTCTCATGCACGTGATTTTGAGGTGCACGCAGGTGGGTGGGACTTGACTCTGGGTTCCTTAGCGCACCCCAGACTCTGACAGGAGGAAGGTTTTCATATACATTTTATTTATTTTCTTTCATCACTGACACTTCTATTATAGAGAAAGGGCAAATAGCAATATTAAAATATTTCCTCTAGTTAAATCCTTTTAATGTGCATGAATTTTGTGCACTGGGCCACTAGTTTTATAAAAAGTTACTTCCTTTGATGTCATAGTTACAGTTCAGTTATGGCAATATATTGAATTTTAAAAAAATGTGTACATGTTTACATTATTTGGTATTTTCATTTCGTGGTCATAGAAGTTACATCACAAAAATCTTGTCCAAAAAGAGGGTATTAGCATTGTTGGTGTACAGGCAGATGAAGTAGCTATTCCACTGGTGGTACTGGAAGGGAAAGAAAAGGGAAAAGGTCAAAGGCAAAGCATGTCTGTTCACCAGAGCCTGCAGCCAGAGAAGGAAGTGGAAGTTCTGACCAAGACTTCTCTGGGAATTCAGGGCTAGACTGCAGCCTGTAGCTCAATACCCGTTCTCTCCGGCTGCAGCCCCTGGGCCCTGGGCATCCAGGAAACCGGTAAGTGCTGTCAGTCTTAAATGGCAACTAATATGATTGCTTTGATGCTAATAAGAGCAGCTCCTAACTGCGTTATAAATGTTTGCATAGAAAACACAGATGCAGGGGGAAACATAATTTGAATACAAATATGTGTTGAATAGATTATATCTGGTTGTAGTTTCAGGAATACATTTAGAAATGTCTCCTCTTCTAACTGAAGATGGGATTTCTTTCTCTGCCCAATTCCTGGAAACCCCCGTGAAAAGGGACTGGAAAACGTCACGTGTTCACACGAGCCCTGATTTTATGAATTTTTCACTCCTGCTTTAAGTTACAAGATACAAGGGGAAACATTTAGTTGGGAATTCCTCTGTTTATTGCCGTTGTCATAAACATTGGCTTCTCTGGCTCACCATGTGATCTTGGGGTTCTGGGTTAATTTCCCCTATGGAATGCATTTGAAAGTATGGTCAGGTGCTATGTGGAGTAGAGATATCATTGTTAGCCTTGGTTCTTTCCTGGCTTTGGATGAATGTGGATTTGCAAATAGTCTTACAAGAGCAAATATCAAAGGTTTGTCTAATAGTCTAGGAAGCACTTCACAGAAAGGACCCTTCTACTTTCTTTCACGTACAAGAATGTGTACCTTCAGTGAGTGGATGTTATTTCCACCTGTTTGATTCACTTTACAGGAATGTGTACTTGCAATGAGTAGATGTTATTTCCACCTGTTGTGTGTGTGTGCGTGTGTGTGTGTGTACATGCACATAGATGTAAGGATGCCTTTTCTAAGGCTTAGACACCATACAGAGAGTACTCATATGACCAAATGTATTTTGGTTGCAGTGCGTATATTTATGGCTTAGGTAGTTTTTAATCCCCTCGATTTCAGACAGGGAAACTGAAGCTGAGAGAGCTTACGTGACATTACACAGCTATTCAGGGGAGAGGAATGACAAGAGCCAAGGCAGAAAAACTGGTTCTTACCCCCTCAACCCTGCAGACGTTTCAAAGCACCATTCCATGTATATTCCATAAGTTCAAAAAGGAGCCCATTTGAAGGTGTTTAGGAAGAAAAATCTTTTTAGGGACAACCACTTTTGCTGCTCCCTTCATTCTCATTCTTCCAAAAGCCAGTTAGGTTCTTCATTGCTTTCGCAAGGGGGACCTTTCTCATTTCTGCACTTGTATTGGCCCATTGGGCTTCCCGGGGATAAGACCCGGTGAGGAACCTCTGCTCAGTGGCTGTGATTACAGGGCAGGATTACACCCACTCTTGGAGGTCAAGTGGCTCTCAGCCCAGTACGTACTCTAGCCGCGGCTCCGCTGGGTCCCTCTCCAGCCCGGGCGTCTGCATCTGATAGGCTCAGGATGCGGCCCAGTCATTCATTGATCAAGGGAAAGAGCACGTCGAGAGCTATTTTCATATAAGCTCCAGAAATAGAGGCGGGATGCTCCAACATGAAACCACTCACAGGAAGGGGGGTGGAAAAATCCTTTTTTAAAGAAGCCTATTTGAAGAATTTTAAAATATCAAACATAGGAAACAGCAATTCTCAAAGTTAGAAGTAGGAGACCCAAGGAGACATGGCTTCTTTATTCTAACTCGATTTATGCAAAATAAAATTAGAGGCATCTCGTCAGTTACTTAATGGATAATGAGTCCTTGACTGTCTGACTCAGAAGTCAGTTTGTTTTGCAAGGACCCTTTAATCAGCTCCTCCGAGGCCGCTGTCTGGCAGACAGCTAAAATACCAGAGATGCCCGGGAGTGAACCGGAGGAGCCGTGCTCTGCAGAACTATTTTCCTTTAGGCGCTCTTCAATGTTCAACAATCTCAGGCTCAAGATCGGACATGATTGATGTTTCTCTCCCCGCCCCCTCCACCCCCCTCAGAAATGTACAAACTAGCTACAAAGCGTTGGCAAGGCGAGGACACCTGGGGCCCACAGCCCGGGCTTGTCTGTGAGGTGTAGATGGAAGGGAGGTGGCCTCCTCGGTGGCAGAATGAAAGGCCCTGCTCTCCAAGCTCTCCGGGCTGCGAAAGAACACGGGCGGCGGCAAAATTCCTTACCGCAGTCAAATGTCACAGATGTCTGAAAACCTAACACCTAGGCCAGCTTTCTTAATATACTTTTTTTGAAAAATGAAGTGTCGTGTTAAGGAAAGGCCCCCAAAATAGCTCGGGATTGATTATTTTGTGAAGTTGGACGGCGAGGTCTTTGGCATTTCAGGAAACACAACCAGAGCCTTGTTTCTTTATCCTTGACCTTCAGCCCTCGCCTTTGCTTTGAAGATGAGCCCCACGGCGAACCTTGGTATTTGTGCTAGCTGGTGCTGTCTGGGAGTGTGGGTGCTACAAAGCAGCCCTTCTGTAAAGGCTTCTAGCAAAAGGTCCTGGAAGCGGGGCAGCTGGTCGGCAGGGACCACCAGGCCCCCTAAGACACTCCTTCCTCAGACAAAGTCCTATAAACAAAGCCCCATGCACCCCGCCAATCGCCTGAACAAAGTCTGTAGGCCACGAGCTGGCCTGGTTTTTCAATTCTCATAGAATGAGGTCTTATCTGGGACATATCTCTCAGGTGTTTTCTGTTTAGTCTAGCTGTGTTCTGTTTGTTTTTATTGATTAGAAACGTAGCCATGGGGGGGAAGCCCCCCCCCCCCCCAGCCCGCCTTCCTGTAATTGTTTCTGTGAGAATCAGTGAACCCAGGACCCTGTGATTAACTCGGGACAGACATCTTTGTTCCCCGGAGCAACCAGCAGGATGCCTGGCCCACGGGAGGGCGACAAGAAATGCTTACTGCCGAGGTTCTCAGACTGGAGCTTGCTTCAGAGGCACACCCTGCAGAGCTTGTTAAAACAGATTGCTGGGCCCCACCTCCAGGTTCTGACTCAGGGCCACCGAGCAGGAACCTGAGAACCTGCACTTCTAACAGGCTTCAGGGGTGGTGGCTGCTGCTGCTGCTGTTTGAGAATTGCTGGGCTGAGGATTCTGGGTTTTGAAATTCAAATAGTTTATCCCTGGGAAAGCACCTTACCCCCCAACCTACTTGGCAGCGACCCGGGTAAAAGCCAGTTGCACCAGCTGGAATTTTCCGACAGGATAATACTGAAATCCCCTGTTGGAAGCCTTATTCCTTTCAATTAGACTCTGGTCCGTATGAAAATGCAAACGCTCATTGGAGGAGGATCAGGAGTTCATGCGACAAACATTTGTTGAGCATATTCTACATACCTGTCACGAAACTAAACTCTGGAGATTTAAAAATCAGTATTTACAGTACTTATGAATTAGAGAATAATAATATCTACTTAAAAATAATTACAAGCCAGCCCAGCCAGCATGGCTCAGTGGTTGAGTGTTGACCTATGAACCAGGAGGTCATGGTTTGATTCCCTGTCCAGGGCACATGCCTGGGTTGTGGGGTTGATCCCCAATAGGGCATGCAGGAGGCAGTCGATCAATGATTCTCTGTCATCAATGATGTTTCTGTCTCCCTCTCCCTTCCTCTTTGAAATCAATAAAATTATATTAAAAAAATAATTGTGATACAGTGTGGAAAGATGGCCCATTGGGTGATCATCAAAAGAAAATGAAGGAAGTCAGGCAGAAGCATCAGGGTGCAGGTTGGTAAGGCCTTGGCAGCCTGGTGACTCCGCTGGTCCTTCAAGGGAATACCTTCTCCTCCTCTGTGAGGGGCTTAGAAAGGCAGGAGGGAGAGACAACAGGAGGTTGCTGAGTGCCTAAGAGGGCGAGGAAAGGGAATGCCAACACAGAAACAAGGCCAGAGAAACAACTGGGAACAACCACTTCAAAATCCTGCCTAGCTTCCACACCGGAAGGAGCCAGTGGGTGTGGGATTGACTGGAATGTTGGCAGTAACACTGAAGCACATGTCAAAAAGAAGTGAGAAAACGAAAGAAGAAAAGTAGAAAATCATGTGAGCAGGAGACCCTGCTTCCCAATGCATTCCAGAAACTTCTAGGAAAGATAGACGGTGCCTTGCATGTAATGAGGGCCAGTGCTGGCATATTGGAGAACTTTGTGAGAATTAGAAATGTATCTGTATTTATACGTTTCTCTGGGCAGATGAACTAGAAAATGCTGCCTGTTCTTCTCCACTCACTGGGGGCACTGAAGAATGTATTCAAACCAAGAAGGCTTTCGTTCAATGCTACCTGTGTATTCAGGCTGTCCATCACACCCAGGGTGATTTCTTGGGCCATAAACGTATTTCATTCATTTCTGGGTTAGTAGAAGCTGGAGAAAGAAAGCAGGCTTCAGGCCTTTGTAGTAACCCTGTGGGTTTCGTACTTGGAGAAACTTCCCTGTGGGTTCCTTTTGGCTGTGAAACAAGATGGTCTGAGAAATGAGGGATGCTCCAGATAAGTGGCCCCGAGTGGACCTCGCAGTCAGCTCTTTGATCTCGGGGGCACTGCCCTGCTCTTAGAGTCTATGGCTGGAGCCGATCCACCTGGTCATTGACACGGAACTCCTGCCGAGGGAGGAAGCCTGGAAGTGGGTTTATTCAATAAATATTTATAGAGCAACTCCTCCTTTCATCACCTTGCATTTGGGTAGCACTTAACTGTTTACAAAGTCTTTTATGTTTCCTCTATAATCTGTCCTTCACAGCAACAACCTTGTAATGTAGACAGGAACTATTATAAACGTTTCACAGATGAAGAAACTGGATCTCAGAGAAATGGACTAACCCAAGGTCATAGGAAGGATCCTTGGAAAAAGGAAGGCTAGAAATGCTTGCTGTTAGGATGGGGCACTTTCCACTAATCTGGAGAATTCCATGTTGGCTGATAGAAGAAAGGCAAAAGCCCCTAAGAAAGTGTCATCAAGAGTAACATAATGTGAGCTACATAGGTAATTCTGAATTTTCAGGCACTAAAAAAAGAAGCAAGGGAGTTTAATGTTAATAATAATATTTATTGCAGTTTGTTAAAATATTTTCAGTTCACCATGTACTAACTATTAAATAATATGAATTAGATGTCTTCACGTTTTTTTTTGTTTTGTTTCGCACTGAGTTGTTGAAATTACTGTGCATTTTAAAATACACATCGATTTTATACACATCTCAACTTGGATACTGAATTTTGATTGGAAATAGTTGATCTGTATTTAGATTTCATAAAAATGTACAACTGAAAAGTAGATTCATGTACTCAAGTCAGTCCAAGAACACTTAAAACTTTTCCAATAACTACATTGAGGATGAGTTTTAAGTTAAATTTACAATAATTAAAAATACATAAGATGTTTACATTTAGTGCCTCTGTGTCACTTGGTCACATTTCATGTGCTCAATGGCCACACGCACCGAGTGGCTTCTATTTTAGACAGTAAAACCCTGACATGTCACCCTTCCTCCCAGGAGCTTGCAGTCTGGTAGGTCCACCATGTATTTTGGTTTATGTGTTAATATAGTTTAATCGTGCCCTTTGGTGGCTATGTTAAAAGTTGGTCTCCATCCTTACCCATCAGTGCGCATGTCCGTGAGTGGCCTCCTCTAACCTAATTCAGACCTGCTCTCTCTTCCTCGTTCCCACAGCTGCCTTCCTATACCCACTCCAAAAGATGGAGGTTGTGACAGCCCAAGAGAGGTGGTATCTTTGACAAAAGTAGTTCTATCGGCCAAAACCGGTTTGGCTCAGTGGATAGAACGTCGGCCTGCAAACTGGAGGGTCCCGGGTTCGATTCCGGTCAAGGGCATGTACCTTGATTGTGGGCACATCCCCAGTGGGGGAAAAGGGGTTGGTGCAGAAGGCAGCTGATCAATGATTCTCTGTCATCGATGTTTCTAACTCTCTATCCCTCTCTCTTCCTCTCTGTAAAAAAATCAATAAAATATATATATATTTTAAAAGTAGCTCTATCGCCTTTAGGCTAGAAACAAAGATCAATCTGGAAAAAAGAGAGGATTTACGGGAGGTTAAGATAGCAATATATTTAGGTATAATATGACACCCCTTCCTTTCCTTCTGGAACACCTTTGACATTCACAGGACTCTGGCTATTAGAAAACATGGCTTCTCTGCTTTTTTTTTTTTAATATATATTTTATTGAATTTTTACAGAGAGGAAGGGAGAGGGATAGAGAGTTAGAAACATCGATGAGAGAGAAACATTCATCAGCCGCCTCCTGCACATCTCCCACTGGGGATGTGCCCGATTCATGCCCTTGACCAGAATCGAACCTGGGATCTTTCAGTCCCCAGGCCACCGCTCTATCCACTGACTCACACTGGTTCTGGCAGGCTTTTCTGCTTTTAAAAGAAAGTTCATCTTGATAGAGTATGGTCATCTAAATTCTCGTTGGGTTTTCCTAGTAAGTAGAATTGGTCAACTGTTTCTCCTCCCCGGGGGGGCGGGGGGGGGGGAGAGTCAAAAGTGTACTCCATTCATGGGCCTGGGTTGAGGGCATTGCTCCTGTTTTAAGAATATTTGCGTATATCAGGCTGGTGTGGCTGAATGCTCAAGCAGATTGAGCATCGTCCCCAGTTCAATTCCTGGTCAGGACACATGCCTGGGTTGCAGCCTCTATCCCCAGTGGGGACTTAGGAGGAGATAACTGATAGATGTTTCTCTCTCATCAATGTTTCTATCTCTCTCACTCACTCTCTAGAAAACCAGTTTGAAAAAAAACATACTAAAAAATTTAACGAAATACTTTGAGTAATTATTTGTTTGCCGTCTCTGCATAAATACACATTCGCCTGTTCCTTTTCCTACAAGGGAAGCCTCGGCAGAGATTATGCTGCTGCCTTTGAGAATGAGTATCTCCTGTGTCTTTGTTGTCCTGTAACGCCATTGGACCTTGGTCCATAGGATTCATGGGCTCCATAAATATTTGCAAATATAAATTAGAGGTGTCCAAGCCATCATTTTACATCCCCTTATTATTAGGGCCTCAGCTCCACTGAATACACAGGCAGAAAGGGTTCCTTTTCCCTTGCTCCCCTCATCCTTTGTTCTCCACGGGGGTTGAGGTAATGAGGGTGCAGGTCCAGGCCGGTCTGTGAAACCTGACCCAGAGTAAATTTGGTTATTAAACTCATCTTCTTAAATGCCCTAAGTTAAGCTATTTGATGTTAGCTGCTGGGAACACAATGCTGCCAATCAGACAAGCAGGAGCCTGCCTGTCCCCTCAAATATTTTACAATTAAAGTGAGGTATGTGTCAGAGCTTTCAAGGTTGCCAATTTCCTTAAATGCACATCCAATTAAAACTCATTCAAACACTTCTACTAATAAGTAAAAGAAATCTTGGGATGAAGTAGCCCTTTCCACTCATCCCCAAGAGATGTTCTGCTAAATAAATGTTCCATGATCAGGTAAATTTGAGAGATACCATTGCTTCTCTTCCCTATGAGAGATTCATTCAAGGCCAGGGGGGAAAAGCCCTATTGCATGGAAGCCTGTGCAGGTTGGTTCACCTGGAGTTAACTAAACTTAACTGATTGAGGGGCCTGCTTTTTTAGGGAGCACTCACAAACCACTTAAGGAGTATTGTTCTCTGAACTTATTTGGAACATGCTGATTTTAAATAATACGCTTCTAGTCTCCATTAAGTTTTTAGTTCTACAATTTTTGGAAGAACATCAAGGCTAGGCAAGTATTTAAGGTTGCTTGTGACACATACAATTTACAAAAATGATCAACTTCTGATATTTAGCCCTTTATGCATGCTCTACCCCAATAATGTTAAAGTGTTAATGTTTTAATAATTTCACAATCCTTGAAAATAGTAAAATAAATGAAATAGGCTGATTTTAGATATCTGGATTCACTGATTATATTTTTGTTGAAAATGTTTAATTCCAGCATTCCACAGAACAGAGCCATTTTATTTTTATTTTTATTTTTAAAATAATTCTTTATTGTAGAAAGTATTACATATATCCCCTTGTTTCCCTCATTGGCCCCCTTCAGCCTGCCCCTAACCCCCACCCAGGCTTTAGAACCCTATTATCTGTGTCTATGGGTTATGCATATATGCATACAAGGTCTTTGGTTGATTACCTCCCACTCACCCACTCTCCCTCTGAGATTCCACACTCACAGAGCCATTTTAGATTTCGAGTCCACTGAAGTCTAAACTGAACTAACTTGCATGCCTTCAGTCAGTAAGTCAATCAGCACTTAAATCATCAATAATTATTTTTAAAAAATATTTTTATTGATTTCAAAGAAGGGAGAGGGAGAAATAGAAACATCAATGATGAGAGTGAATCATTGATCAGCTGCCTACTGCATGCTCCACACTGGGGATTGAGGCCGCAACCCGGACATGTGCCCTGATCAGGAATCAACCATGACCTCCTAGTTCATAGGTCGATGCTCACCACTGAGCCATGCTGTCCAGGCATCAAAATAAATATTTTTTTGAGGACCTAATAGCCATGAATGAAGGCACTAGGATACAGAATTGAAAACTACAAACACTCTTTATTCTCAAGTGCTCTTAGCACATAAGGGGATACTATCCTTAAGGAAGTAATAACAGTAGACAGAAAAGTATAAGAGATATGAGAGTAAATACCGGTACCAGGAAACTTCTACGTATTCAGCTCTAAGTTCAAATCTCCACAAACTAGATAAAGGAGGGGCCCACACTTCATCCAAAATGACAATTGAAAGGTTCTCCCCTTCCCAAACTGGTGGGTGGAGTTTAACACATGACCAGTGTAAAGTTCTCCCCCTCCCAAACTAGTGGGTGGAGCTAACAACATGACTGGCACCTGCCACAGAGACATCTCCAAGACAGTGAACCACCAATTAGCACAGGCCAAAGTGCCCTTGGGGCCCATCCCTTCCTGTTCCACCCTGGGCCCAACCCCCTCCCTTTCCGTCCTTTAAGAAGGACCCCAAGCAAGACACGTGCCTGCTTTTGGATGTGGACCGCCATCAGCCCGGACTGGGTCCGATTTCCTGTCCCCTCTCCCTCCAATTCTGATCTTTACCGCGGTGATGGCTTCCACCCATTACCGGGGAATAAACTTTCTTTAAAACTCCCTGTTGTTCTGTTTCCTGTTTCCTTTCAAACCTAACAACAATATCCTTATTATATAGGAGAGACACATCCCAGATAGTTGTTTGTAGCATTTTCAATAATAAAATCAGTGGCCCAAATGTGAAATTAATTGGAAGCCACGGTTCTATTGCACTGTTTTAGCGATTAAGCCCATTAGATTGAATTGTTTCAGAATGCCTAATTATTGTGTCTGCCACACTCATCTCTTCGAGTCATTCCTAACTTTTGGACCGCTGCCTGGATCGTTTCTGCAATACGGTTGCAGTTGAGTATAAGCTCAAAGCGCTCGGTTGCATTTTTGCAAATTCTAGACAAGAGCCAAAGAGTTTGTTCAAGTGTTGATTCCCTTGAGTTTGGGTGAGAGTTGATATGTTATTGGTGTTTTTCAGGTTCATGATTTAAAAGTGCCTGTGGGAAGTCACTTCGGCTGGGAACCGCAGCCAAGGGAGCTCCTGTGTTTTCAAGTCTTGTTTTTCCTGTCCAATACACGTTACTACGTCGACCTTAACAAGTGGAAGAAGATACCTCAGTTGTCTGACTTTACCAACTACTTGTTTTCAGAGTTTATAAAGGTGGGAGGGAACAGAAATCCTGCTAAGATCTGAACATCCAAGTGGCTTCTTCTCCAGCACCATCTATAGCTGTGAGCATCAGAACTAAAGATCTTCTCCCAAGGAGTGCTGTGATACTGAAGTTCCTTATTAAAAACAGTGCGTCTGCAAAACCATCAGAAGACTCGGACACGGACAGCCAGAGATGACACTGAGCATGCTTTTATTTCGGCCTGCAGTCTTCCTGTGGGGCGCATTGATTGATGAGTGACTGCTTGCCAATCCCTTCTCTTCTCACTCTATTCCTTGGATTGGACTTCATTAAGCAATTTATCACTTAACCTTCAGACTTACATGTGGGGTTTTTCACAACAATAGTTTTGCATCTTTGGAACTTTGGGTTGACTTAATCACTTAACAGAAACGAACAGAATCCAAATTACTTGATTGCCATGGCTTTGAATGTTGCCCCAGTCAGAGACACGAAATGGCTGACGTTAGAAGTCTGCAGACAGTTCCAGCGAGGAACCTGCTCACGCTCCGACGAGGAGTGCAAATTTGCTCACCCCCCCAAAAGTTGCCAGGTTGAAAATGGGAGAGTAATCGCCTGCTTTGATTCCCTAAAGGTAAGATAGTGCATTGAATGTCGTAGCTATGCCACATTGGACTTCCAAATGAAATGTTTTTCATTGTACTTTTACAGAAGTTGAACAATTGTTTTTAGATCCCGTTTTCTTATTTGTGGTGACTGTTAGGAGATTTTCATTCATTTTTTTTTCCTTCATATCAGGCATATATAAATTTTTTACAGGTCCATGTTTAACTTAAGAATACATGATGCTGTATTTTTGGTGTGGCATGCCATTCATGTACCCAAGAGTTTTAAATCAAAGTCTTGCTTGTGACAACTAAAGATAAATATTTTATTAATGTTTGATCTTCTGGAGGTTAGCTACAGGTGAAGAAATTGAATGTGTCACTTATGTGTGCCAGTTATCTGATTCACCTCTTGAAGAATTTTCTACTCCTGTGGCTTTCTTTCTTGACCAAGGACTCTCTAAAATACTTCTGAATATGTCTTTCATTCTCTTTGACAATTTGACATGCCTAACAAATTGTTGAGAACACCCTCAATACTCCTTGAGAACCTACTATGTGAAAGTTAACACATCACAGAAGAAACTAATGTGATTCAAGATGGCTTTTTTGATGAGTTCACTGGTAGGGAAAAATGCAGCAAGCACGCCAGCAAACAATTGTACATGCCTTAATGATACACAGCTTCTGTGGGGGTCTACAGAGGAGAGAGCTGGCTTCCAGCTGATTTTTTTCAAGAAATGTATTTGGAGCCTATGCACCTGAGTTGTATACTTTGTTTGGTAGGGTTTGAACTTAAAGAAATGGGAGAATAATAATAACAAATCTAATTAAGGAAATGGGGAGACTTAGCCCATACTTCTTTGAAGTTTATTTTGCCCTAAAATTGTGGCTTCTATGAAACCCAGATCGTCTGTGACAGTCTTAACATTATCAGATCTTGTTTACAATGGAAGTAAGATCTATAGCTAAGGAAGAGCTGAATGTTTATATCTTTGCACAACTTTATTTAACTAAGCTTTACCAAGCAGTTAAAAAAATGTTCATTCATACTCTTGAGAAATGACTTGGGAAATTCCTGTGTATGAGTTTACAAAATGTGATCTTAACCTATTCTTGGATTTGAAGGGACTGAACAAGTTATTTGGGGAGATTTTCATCTTAATGTAAAAAAAAAAAAAAACAAAAAACTTGTAAGTCAAAATTAAAAAGAAGATTTTAAATCTTATATTTAAGTATGCATTAAAGAGAAAATTTATCTATACACTCAACATAGAAGACTACATTGATAGTCCAAAAGAAGTCTTTTAAGGGTTACAAATTTTTTAAATAGATATATTATTTACCTCACTAACTACCCCTATTTTATCCATTTTTAATCATTTAAAAACAATAGATTGAATTTTAAAATTATGAATCATTTTGTCTACCCATAAATGAATAGATGGACAAATTATAATTCATATAAACAATAATAGTATAAGCAATTCTTATGTTAGTTTTTATTTTGCTTTTATAGTCAAAAAAGAAAACAAAATAAGTATTTGTTTCTGTGATCATCTGATACTTTAAGAATTGGACACTTCAAGTAGAAACAGTCACTATAAAAGGCAGTGTAGATTAAAAATTAGATAACGAGAACTTTCACATACCAAAACAGGTCAGCAAAGAGAAATTCATTTTCCAACCCAGCCAGCATGGTTCAATGGTCAGCCAGGAGGTCACAGTTCAATTCCCGGTCAGGGCACATGCCCAGGTTTTGAGCTCAACTCCCAGTGGGGGGCATGCAAGAGGCAGCCAGTCAATGATTCTCTCTCATTGTTTATGTTTTTCTCTCCATCTCCCTTCCTCTCTGAAATCAGTAAAAATACATTTTTTAAAAAGAAATTCATTTTCCAGGTTATCCCTAGTTCCTTCATTTTATTAATCTAAGCATTCTCCAGTATTAACTATTAAACTAAAATATTGGCTAGTTTCTTAAAACTTTTGATTTTTTTAAACTAATTAGTGAAAAATTCCTGACCTATTAAGGTACATGATTCTTGACTACCAATAAGACAACAGATCTTTACACTTCATTAACTCACTATGGATTCCCCAGGGCCCTAATTGTTTAAGGATTCCAACCCATGGAGAAAATAATCAAGAACATTTATGTTTACTTGGTTTATAAACCAAGCCATGAGAATGTTGAGCACTGTTCAAATGAAAAGGAACTTTACCCTTTGAGACAGCATGGAGGGATCTGGAGAGTATTATGCTAAGTGAAATAAGCCAGTCAGAGAAAGACAAGTATCACATGATCTCACTTATATGTGGAATCAAATGAACAAAATAAACTGTTGAACAAAATAGATCCAGAAACACAGAAGCATGGAACAGACTGTTAAATCTCAGAGGGAAGACAGGGGTGAGTTAAAGGGAGGGGAGAGATCAACTGAAGAACTTGTATGCATATACTCATAACCCATGGACATAGACAATAGCTCGCGGTGAAGGCCTGGGATGGGGGGAGGGGCTGGGCTGGGCTGGGCTAGAAGGGGTCAATGGGGGGATAAGGGGAACACCTGTAATACTTTCAACAATAAAGATTTAAAAATAAATGAAACAAATTATAAATTGGGTCGTTTAAAAAAATCATTTTCAGAAGTGTTTAATAGAACCATTTTCCAGTGTTGACGCATAGCTACATATTGCCTCAAGTCATTAGTTCCTTTTTAGAATTGTAAATTTTCAGCTTATTTAATTCGAGTGGGTGTTATATATTTTTTAAGTTGTCAAACTATAAAGAATGTGAGAAGAGCCCACAGGCACAGGAGTAGGACCAGAATCTAAATGCCTGCTCAACTACTTCCCAGCCTTGGGTGTGTCATGTATCCCTTCTTATCGTTGCTGTCTCATCAGTAAAAGAGGATAATCACCTGTGAAACTGACTGAAGTGCGCACCGTGTCCAGCACGGTGCAGGCGTGTTCACTTTGCAAGGTGGTGGTAAGGATTGCAAGTCCTTACGACAGAGACTGGTAAATAAAGCACTCACTCAGAAAAACAGTAGCTAAAAAAAGAGTGATGATGGTGATAATGATTAAGCTATTTCATTTAAATGTTAAAAAAGACAGCGTTGGCCGGGTAGAAGCAGCCTGCAGAGAGAAAAGGGCATGGGGCATTGAAATCAGACAAGCCAGGGCTTCAAGAAACCCTGGCCTTGACTTCAGTTTCCTCCTATTTAAAACTGATATAATAATTCCTACTTCATGAGGTCACTTCAAAGGCTAACTGGCCTAAGACATGCCAGATGCCCAGCACAGGGCTGGACATGGTAGGGATTGGCAATGTTCGTTTCTTTCCCTTCATACCAAAGTATCACAGTAGAGGCACTGATATTATGACTGACTATACAGGCAAGACTCTTAAAGTGTCCAATTCTTAAAGCATCCAACTCTTCGTGTGTCCAAAATAAAAAAGCTACTGTATGAGAGCTAATACCTCAGTGATACAAATTTAGTCATGACATTAAAAGCAATCATGTTTGAGACAAACATAATTTTTGTTGTTATTGATACAAGACCCTTTCTGCAAACACTGGGAGGTATTTTTATTCATAAAAATAGGTACAAGGAATTGGTGTTGGCTTATCAATATACAAACAAGTCAGTTGTGAAGCTATAATATTCCTTTTTGTTTTGTTTTGTCTTTATGATGAGTTATTTGTATACAGGAGTATACTTCCATAAATGCATACTAAACAAATGTGTGGATGTTTGGAAAAGAGATTTGCTGAACTCTTAGAAAAGAGAGTTTTACATATATAAATGCTTTGTATAAAAGACTAGAGGCCTGGTGCATGAAATTCATGCAGGGGTAGGCCCCTAAGCCTGGCCAGCAATCAGGGTCAATCTGTGGGACAACTGGTGGGGCGATTGGGGGCCCCCACTGGCATCCACCTTGGCTGGCCTGGCACCACTCACTCGCCAGCCCTGCGCGCCCCCCCCCCCCCTCCACTGCTGCTGGTCACCTCTCTCTGGGGGGTGACCAGTGGGGCGATTAGGGGACCCCCACTGGCACCCACCTCTGCTGGCCTGGCACAGACTACTCACCAGTCCCGCCCCCCACCACTGCAGTTGTAGGGGCCTGCAGGCCGGGGGAAGCTCCTGCATTGAGTGTCTGGCCCCTGGTGGTCAATGCATGTCATAGTGACTAGTCTTTCTGCCATTCTGTTGATTTCCATATTAGGTTTTTATTATATAGGATGTCTCAGAAAATATAGTAGAGCTGTTGCAGTGCCATTTGTATTTTATTCACCATACTTACCTTGTTGCATTTTATGTGAAGCTACTGGGCATGCAAGAATTTGTGATTTTGTTATTACAGTATTATTGTGAACAATGGAATTGCTTATATCTTTTCTGGAAGGCCAGAATATCCTGGAACATTGTATTCCACAGTAAGGTTAACTTAACAAAATACAAATTGCTTCAGAGCAGCAAACATCTCTGTAGCAAAGGCCTTGACCACCATCTCTATATGTTTATGTCCATAAAACAGTTTCCCTCACAGTGTGAGATTTTTCTTTTCAGGTTCTTCCTTGTATAAATGACAGAAACTCATGTGAATTTCTTTGCAAATTGAAACCTCCAGAGAGGAATAAGTGAACCAGCTTTAACACACTGAGATTAAGATTTTTGCATATATCACTTTCACCAGTATTTAATATATTTGCTCCAACATCTGAATTTGAATTCAGCTTTTTTTAAAAAAAGGAACCATTTTTAAAAGTATGTTGCTAATTTTTGAAAAAGCAAAACACTCCTAGCATCTGGAAAAATTGTTTAGACTTTACATTATCTTTCACGATAAAGACTAGTACAAAGACAGTGTGATTCTTTTAATGCCTAAGTCAGATGATGTCACTCCTCTATTCACGGCCTTCGGTGGAATCCCATCTTGCCCTGAGTAAAAATCTTACAGTACTTACAAAAGCTATCTGGGGCCTAGGAGATCTGCTTTCCACCCTCAGTCACAGATTTCAGACCTACCACTGTACCCTCATCCAGCCACTCTAGTCCTGCCTTCTTCGCTGTCCTCAGAGATGTACCAAGTAGGCCTCTGACTCGGGTGTGTGCACTTGCTCTTTGTTCTGTCTAGTATATTCTTGCCTCAGTTATATGAAACCTATCCTCTCATTCCCTTCTGGTCAAAAATGCCAACATTGAAGGCTTTCTGCTAGCCTTATTTCAAACAGCAATCCTCTCATTGCTGGGATCCCATTTCCTCATCACCTTGCTTTCCTGTCCTACTCACACATTTGGGTTTTGTTCTCTATTTTAAAAAATATATATTTTATTGATATTTTACAGAGAGGAAGAGAGAGAGAGAGATAGAGAGCTAGAAATGTTGATGAGAGAGAAACATCGACCAGCTGCCTCTTGCACACCCCCTACCAGGGATGTGCCCGCAACCAAAGTACATGCCCTTGACCGGAATCGAACCCGGGACCCTTCAGTCCAAAGCTCTACCACTAAGCCAAACCGGTTTCGGCGGGTTTTGTTCTCTACTTCTCCACTCTGCCAGAATGAAAACTCCATGTAGGGGATCATGTTTTTTTGTGTATTTTTGTTATTGTTGTTTTTTGTTTGTTTGTTTGTTTGTTTGTTTGTTTTTAATCACAGTGGAATCCCCAGAAGCTTGGTTAGCAGATGCTCAGTGTTTGTTGTGTGGTAGGGCATGTTCATCAAGAGCTGCTGCCTATGGTTGTATAGGGGTGCACTGCATGGTAGTGAGGCATTTCTCGTCATAGTCTATGTGATTGGCACACCCTGGAGTTGTGCAGTGCCAAAGCTGTGCATCGGTATCCCAGGGAGCTCTGTGCAGGGATTGGAGACATAGGTGACTCAGGAAGTACAATGCAACATTGGAAAATTGACAAGTAAATTCTTTAATTTTTCTGAAGCTACGTGTGATACAGAAACTAATTTTTTAAATTCTCCAATTCTTTCTAAATTTCAAAAATGTAAAAGAGTAGATTCTGCTCATGTACCCTTTTTGTTTTGTAAGTCCGGTCAGCCTCTCAGAATTCTCTCCGGCTCTTTCTCCCCCAGGATATGCTCCTGGCTCTTTTGCCATTCCAACCTTCCTTCCTATTTTACCTCTAATGCCACCTCTTTCTCCCCTGCTCCCTAACATGGAGTCTCTCCAAGACTCAGTGTTGGATTTTTCATAGATCGGGTTCAGTGATTTGTTCTGAAAGTGTGTCTGCACGCACGTATTCAATTCCCACATCTGTGCCGATCAGCCCCAATTCTGCTGTGTGCCCTTTCCTTGACAACTCTGTATGAATGGCCTATTGTCCCCTGCAGCTCAGCACATCTAAATCCAAACTCTTCATCCTGTCCCCACCCCAAGCCATCACCCCACTTCAACCCTATGCCTTGTTCCCCAGACACCAAACCTTAATTTGATCCTGATCACCATGCCAAGGACTCTTAGTTTGTTTTTGTTGTGTTTTTTTCTTCTCTCTCCGGTTGTAGGGAAGTATAATATCTTGAAGAACCAATCAAAACTAAGGAATCTTTACCCAGCAAAGTGGCCATACTTATAGAGGATTACAGTCTAGAGTTCTCAAGGGATTCATAAGAAATCTGACACATTGCCAAAACCGGTTTGGCTCAATGGATAGAGTGTCGGCCTGGGGACTGAAAGATCCCAGGTTCTATTCCGGTCAAGGGCATGTACCTTGGTTGTGGGCACATCCCCGGTAGGGGGTGTGTAAGAGGCAGTTGATCGATGATTCTCTCTCATCGATGTTTCTAACTCTCTATCCCTCTCTCTTCTTCTCTATGAAAAATCAATAAAATATATTTTTTAAAAAAAAAGAAATCTGACACATTAAAGTGGGCATAAGAAGACCAGAGGGTCATGAAAGATACTTTTTGGTTATTTCTCAGATTTGCCTACAGCCAAGATTATAACCACATCTTTCCTAATCAAGTCACATTCTGAGGGCCAGGGGATTAAGACTTCAATATATCTTTTTTTTTTTTGGGGGGGGGTAGTGATAGGAGATATAATTCAACCCATAACAATAATATCTAAACACTGTAGACTAACTGAATGAGCCCAAATTGGGTTTCAGAATTTATCTCTACACACTGCCCTGAATAGCTACTAGCCATCATTGGAGTTGGCAAGAGAGGAAGCTTAAAGAACTCCGATCTTGCACTAGTCTGGCGCCTCATTTGGTTGGAGTGTTGTTCTAAACACCAAAAGGTTGTGGGCTTTAATTCCCAGTTAGGGCACATACCTAGGTTGCAGGTTTGATCCCCAGTTGGGGTGCATATGGGAGGCAACCAATCAATGTTTCTCTCTCACATCAATGTTTCTATCTATCTCTATATAAGATCAATAAAAACATAAATCCTTAGGTGAGGATTAAAAACAAAACAACAACAAAAACCTCCAGGCTTTGGTACTGAGTAGAAGAAGGAATGAAGATAAACGCATTTCTATGATTAGAATATTCTATGGTTAAAGTATGTAAGAAAAATATGGCAAACCTTATTTCCCCCCCAAAAAACTATGGAGTAAAATATTAATTTTAACCTTAATTATATTCTTTAATAGTTACGTTTGCTTATTATTCACTTTGCCTTGGGTGATGATGCTAGCTTTAGTTAGTCTGTGGAGTAGTTCTTAGGAAACCATGTCTCACCAAAGCACAGGGAAAGAGACACATTTATCATATTAAAGAATTTGTTTGCTATTCTATTTGTTCTGAAGTGGAAATAGCATTTCGTCAGTATTTTTTTTCATTAAAATTGTGTGTGTGTGTGTGTGTGTGAGGGGGGTGTGTGTTATGTTAGGATGTTTTTAATATAATGACAAACTAGGAAGCAAAGATTTAAAGTAAAAGCCCTGGTCTGAAAAATATTTGATCCCTGACTTCTTAATATAATATAATATTACTTCATCTTTATGGACTTCAACTGGCTCATCAGTAAATATTCATCCAATCATTTGTTCGTTCATTCATTCATTCCCTCTTTCGCAAACAAGAGGTACAAACTCAAAACCTGCAGGAATCAGCAAGTCATATGAAGGAGTGACTTAGCACTTACTGTTGGCAAGACACAGGACCAAGCACTGGAGACGCAGAAAATTAGCTGAAGGTCACATAACCTTCTAAGATGGCAGCTGCTGATGCCGAAACCGGTTTGGCTCAGTGGTAGAGCGTCGGTCTGCGGACTGAAAGGTCCCTGGTTCGATTCCAGTCAAGGGCATGTTACATTGGTTGCGGGTGAATATCCGGTAGGGGGTATGCAAGAGGCAGCTGGTCGATGTTTCTCTCTCATGGACGTTTCTAGCTCTCTATCTCTCTCCCTTCCTCTCTGTAAAAAATCAATAAAATATATTTTAAAAAAGAAATAAGATGGCAGCTGCCTCCCAGCAACAAACAGCTGCTGCCTGCCTTGGGAGAATCTTGGGTTTTTTTTAAAAAACAAACAAACACAGATACATATTTTGATGTGAAGCTTCTCAGTTTATTTAATTCTTTAAAATGTTTAATTTCTTTAAAAATGTTTAATTTATTCATTGTTTTGAGGTAACATTGGCTACTAACCTTATATAAGTTTAAGGTGTTCCACATTTTAATTTGATATCTGTATGCACTATAGCATGTGCACCACCAGGCCTCTAACTTTACCCACCATCATACATTTGACCTCTTTTACCCATTTCTCCCTCCTCCACTCCCTTTCCATCTCTGATAGCCGCCATTTTTGTCTGTATCTATGAGTTGTTTTTGCTTTGTCTTATTTGTTTGTTTCTTTTTTGTTTTATGTTCCTTCAAAACATGAGTGATATTATATAGTTTTTGTTCTTTTCTGTCTCATTTATTTCACTTAGCATAATACCCTCAAGGTCCACCCATGTTGTTACAAATGGCAATATTTCACAGTTTTTATAGCTGAACAGTATTCCACAGTATAAATGCACCACATTGTTTTTATTTATTCATCTGTTAATGGACATTTAGGTTATTTATTTATTTTGGCTATTGCAAATAATGCTACAATGAAACAGGAGTGAAGATAACTTTTCTAATTAGTGGGGTGTTTTTTTTTTCCACATTCTTTAGATAAATGCCAGGACCAGAATAGCTGGATCATATGATATTTCTTTTTAACTTTTTAAAAAAATATTTTTTTCTTTCTGATTTCAGAGAGAAAGGGAGAGGGAAGGATAGGAACATCAATAATGAGAGAACCACCAATCATGGGCTGCCTTCTTGTGTGCCCCCAACTGGGGATCATTTCCACAACTCAGGCATGTACCCTTGATCAGAATCGAGCTTAGGACTCTTCAGCCTACAGGCCAACACTCCATCCACTGAGCCAAAACAGCCGGGGCAATTCTTAACTTTTTAAGGAACCTCTATACTGTTTTACATCATGGCTATACCAATTTATATTCCCATCAACCATGTATGAGGGTTCCACTTTCTCCATATCATTTCCAACACATGTTATTTCTTATCTTTTTAAAAATAGTCATTCTAACAGATGTGACATGATATCTTATTGTGGTTTTGAAGTTTTCCAATTTCAAAATTTAGGCAACAAATTAAAATATTTTTAAAACCTGAGGTTCAAACAAAACATATCTTTAGGATGGGTTCAGCCTGTAGACTACCACATTTAACCTTTGAAATATACAAATATGGATCATGTGATAGATGTCGCTAAACACTGGGAATAGAACAGCATATACCTCTTCCATCAGAAGAGATAATTAATAGCAGAGTGGATTTACTCTGCTCTTAATCATCCTTGAAAGACTTCATTTGCATTGCTTTGGTGATTCACTCTCTAGTTTTCCTCTTACCTCACTGGCAACTGCTTCTCTCTCCCCCTCCCTGAATCTCCTTCCTCCTCTTGATCTCTAAATGCTTGTGACTCTAGGCTTGGTCCTAAAGCATCTTCTCTGCGTTGCCTCACACATTCAGTGGATGCCTTACTCTTCTTATAACTCATCAAGCATGTTCTTGCTTCAGAGCCTTTGTACTTTCTGGCCCATCTGTCAGAAAGCTGGACTTCCTAATTAAATTACCTCATCCAATCCAATGACTGTAAAGATTTTTCTACATGCTGAGTATTTCTTAATTTCAATGTCTAGTGCTGGTTTCTCCCCTGAATTCTAAACTAATGTATTCAATTGCCTACCTGACACCTCTCTCTGGATATTTCAGTGACATCTCAAATTTAATATGTCCACTTATAAGTTCTTGATTCCTCCTTTAACCTAGTTTTCCCGTTGTACCTATTCTCTATAGATGGTACCATGCACTCGATTGATCATATAAAACATTTTGGAACCCAACTTAAATCTCTTACTATTACTACCATATCCAATCCATCAGCAAGTCTCATTCTCTCTATCTTCAAAAGGTATCCTAAACCCAAGCCCTTTTAAGCACTATATTCATTACTACCCTGTTCCAAACCACCATCATGTTTCATATGAACTATTATAATAGACTACAGTACCTCTTACTTTTTAAAAAATATATATATTTTATTGATTTTTTACAGAGAGGAAGAGAGAGGGATCGATGAGAGAGAATCATTGATCAGCTGCCTCTTGCACACTCCCCACTAGGGATGTGCCTGCAACCAAAGTACATGCCCTTGATCGGAATCGAACCCGGGTCCTTTCAGTCCGCAGGCTGACGCTCTATCCATTGAGCAAAACCAGCTTTGGCAGTAGCTCTTACTTTTGCTACTTCCTACCCCAAAAGACAGAGTGACTCATCAATGTCATGTAATTCTCTTGCTCAAATCTTCCAATAGATGTTCATTTCATTTAAGGCCCTGTGTGATATGCTGAATTTCTAGCCCCACAAGTTGACCATGTTCCCCCTCACCATGGCCTCCCATCACACTGGACTCTTTGCCCCTTGGGGCCTTTGCAAGGGCTGTTCCCTCTACCTGGCATATTCTTCCCTCAGATAACTGGAAGACTCGATTTTTTACTTTAGTCAGGACTTCACTTCAATGTCACCCATCTATCCACAAAAAAACACCCTCAGAGCATATCCTTAAGGGCTATTATCTAGATGCACATGTTTTCCTGTTCTGTCTCCACTGCTAGAAGCTAAGGCTATAAGGTAGGGATCTCATTGCTCTAATCAGGTATATGTTCGCTGTTGGGTGCTCAATCATATTTATACGTATATAAATATATCTTTAAATCCTACACTTTTAAATATCACTGCTCCAACAAAACTCAAATCACTCTTCTGGTTACCTATTGCTCAATTTTCCCCATTAATCTGTAGGCAGAAAAAAAATATATATCAGTTAAAGGCTTTAAACATATAAGCTCTTTAGTTTCCAACCCCAAAGGTGTTTCTGGGTCATTTCGTATTTTTGGATGCCCTGGTAGGCAGGTCACGTGGAGACTTGCCCGCAAGTGTCAGCTATGAGCTATTCAAATTCATGTAGTGGCTTGTTGTGCTACCACGGGCAACTCCGCAGTTCCCAACAACCTGACCACATAGACGGATGCTGGTGCTGGGCGATGTTTTCACTAATCTGTTGTAAAATAAGGACACTGAAATACCTTTGGGTTTTTTTGTGTGTGTGTTTGTTTGTTTTTATTGTGGTAAGAACACTTCACATGAGATCTACCCTCTTAACAAAATTCTAAGTGCACAATACGGTATTGTTAACTCTAGGGACTGTGTTGTCGAGCAGATAGATCTCTAGAAGGTATTCATCTTGCATAACTGGGACTGCATGAAATGCTTATTTTTTTATGAAGGTTAATTCTTCAAATTTAAATGTTCTTTCTTTATTCCAAGACTCTTTCCTTATTTTTTTCTGATTATCATAATATTCCTTTCTTTTCTAGAATGATTGTCTTAGTAGATGAGTTTTGTTGCTTGTTTTCCTTACTCAGCAAAAGCAAAAGTGGGCAATTCTATGCCAATTTCCCATTCCTCTTAGACATATTGCTGCTCCATAAAATTTCAAAGAGAGGGCCCTACCTATCCTAACTAGTTAGCCTGAAATCCCCACCACCAGACATACTCCTTTGAGTCACGCACACGGGAAAAGCTTTCTCATTAAAAAGCCACTGTGGAGTCCACATGTTACCTGAGAGGACCCGAGAAGTTCTTCAAGCCTTTCCCTTTTAGCAAAAAAGGACAGCTTGATCCATTGACTAAGCCAGCGATTATCAACCCTTGCCTGCGGCAGGCACACTGGTGTAATGCAAGAATTTTTAAAACATGCAATACCTGATTATTTAGTCAGAGGCACTGGCCTCTTTTCCCTTAGGTTGACGAATTAAAAAATGAGAGCAGGCAACACAACAATAGCTATTGGGTGTGAGTGAATCAAAGTTATACCTATTTTTTTTTGGTCAGATTGGATATATATATATATATATTTCAGAATTTTAGTCATTAGGGTATGTGTGCTATGAGGTGAAAATGGTTGAATATTGCTGGACTGAGTTAATTTTCCTCTTGGTGAATGGGGAAGTAGACCTCTCATGTTAGCTCCAGTCTACAGGAGCAAGTCCCCAAACCACAGCAGGGGGCTCACCCTGGCTGGGAAGACCGGGGTTGTGCTGCGTAGCTTTATGACAAACTTCATCCTTTTTACAATTTTTCAATGGACTGGCCTGTTAATACTAAATAGCATATTCTTTCCACTTGGTTTGGTTCAATTTCCTCTGGCTCAACGATTATAATGTAGTGTGCCTTACTTTCTCGGCAGTGTTGTGACCAAGAAGAATAAAACTGACAGTCAGAGGATAAATCCTCCCCCTGAACACCCACCTTTGGATTTCAGGAAGTGAGTGGATGTTGACATGTTTATTTGTGGTCAACCTTATCTCACAATCTTGCTGAAACAACCAGCATTTTTGGAATATGACTGGTGAGACTATTTTCCTATGACTGAGGTCTTATCCATAATGAATCTTAAGCCCTGAGAAGATATCACCAGGAGATAGAGGAAAGGAAAATGACTCGGATGCTTTAACCGAGTTAAAACCAAGCAAAACAACTAGATTCAACTTTAAGCATGTTTATATTTCATCTGACTGGAGCATTGCATATTCTTTAAAAAGTATCACTTACATAATTTTTGACTGAATAAATGATATGCATACTAAAGTATATTAGTAAAATCAATATTAATCTAAAAACTTACGTGTTGAAAAGCAGAATACAGTACATATAAGCTTTTTAAAACATCTGATCCACAACTCAGATCTCATTCGAAAGAGTATTTCAAGCCCTCCCAGCCCTTAGTAAAATCATTAATAATGACACTAAAGATATCATTTCCACGGACCTGTCATGAAACTAAGCACTGACCCAGATGCTCGGGATCTAAAATTAATCAGCAGCAGCCTCATTTGAGAACTTTTAATTCAGATCGCTTCCCTTGCATTCCCGTAGGGCACTCAGAAACTGTTATATCTGGAAAATATTGAGATAGCAGACTGATTAATAAAGAATTCTAGTAGATCCAGATGTTTGAGTGGTATATAAAACTGAGGAGGAAGAGATTTCATTTCCTAGAGAACTTTCATGTCTTTATTCATTTATTTATTCTACAGTCATCGAGTCATTACTGAGTGCCTAAATAAGACACAGGAACCTTATTCTTGTAAAACTCAGAGGGGGAAGGAAACAACAAGAAAACAAGCTAATCAGATAATCACTATTTATCATGACTGCTATTCATCCACAGGCATTGGTCCAGGCACTGGCAATATAGCATGTTATAAAAGCAGACAGTTTTCTTGACCATGGGATTTTCATTCTAATGAGAGTGACAGCAAACAAATAGGTACAAACAGCATCCCCCCCACACTTAAAAAATTAGTTATTTCCAAGCTGTGAGAAGTGCTAAGAGAGACATAAATAAGGTACTTGGGTAGAAAACTGCAATTGGGGAAGAATTTAAACAGAAAGGGTGGCCTGGGATCCTTTCTCCCAGGAGTTGCTACCTGAGCAGATACCCAAAGGATGAAAAGAAGACAGACATGTGAAGAGAGAAGAGCTTCCCCAGGAAAAGAACACTAAAGCCTTGAGATAAAGGCACTTGGCCAATTTCTGAAACAAGAAGCCAGGGTGACTAGGGCATGATCAATCGGTCATGGGAAAAAGGGCTTGAGACAATGAAGAAGAGGAAACTGTGTAACTGTGTAGGCATCTCAGTACTAAGCGAATTCTACACTCAGCACTAAGATTTAGCCAAGAGGATGACATACTCCAATTTGCCTTGTGAGAAGGCCACTCTGTCCAGAAAAGGAGTTGCAGGAGGAGACCCCCAACAGCTCAGTTTCAGAGTATTCACATGGTCCAAATTACTGCCCATGCCACCCGGCTGGGATGGGGGTGGCAGAAATGGAACAGAGTGCGTAGACTTAAATTGTATTTTGGAGGTAGAATTATTAGGAAAAGGTACACCATGACAGCGTAATAAAAAACAAAACAAAACAAACAACAATAATTACTATGCATCCCAGCCACCTTTATGGTACCCAGAACTGATTGTTTGAATGGGGGAATGTAATTCTTCTTAAGAGTACTTCTCCAGTCCCTAGTGCCATGCTGGTTATTTTATTCTTGATGTTCTCAAAGGTTATTTTCCCTGTGGTCACTCAGAAGCTAGGTGTAAAACAAAGCTCCAGAGAGAACGTGGTTTATTACCTGAGCAGACTTACAGCTAAGATCAGACTGCTAACATAGAAATCCTTCTAAATGTGTCTCGTGTAATTGAAGCTTCTATTACTTTTTTTTTCTTGATATTGGCTTAAATCTCATGAACTTTTTCTTAAGATGTTTTAAACAGAAAGTTCTATTGGATAATAGTAATTTATTTTACTCTAAGTTTCAATCTTCTTTCTAATTTTAATAAATGTATTAATTATTTATACATTTAATAATTTATTTTAAAATAATGATTTATTTTACCCTAAGTCACGATCTTCTTTCTAATTCTAATTAAGCTCAAAAGAGTGACAGGTCTTCGTGTTTTATAACCTAACTCCATGGCTCCCCAATGCTTTTCCCTTGGGGGACTTCTGAAGACACCTGTTCAGTAAGTCTGGGTATGGATCCTAGGAGCCTATATTTTTAGAAGCTCTCTAGTAATTCATATGCATGGCCAAATTTAGAAAAATATTACTTTAGCCTAAGCGGGTAGCTCAGTTGGTTAGAGCATGGTCCCAATATGTCAAGATTGCAGATTTGATCCCCGATCAGGGTACATTAAAAAATCAACTAATGAATGCATAAATTAGTGCAACAACAGTCTCTCTCTCTCTCTCTCTCTCTCTCTCTCTCTCTCTCTCTCTCTCTCTCTCTCAAATAGATTTTAAAAAAATATTACCTTAAAAGATTTCATCATACATTCTGAAAGTGTTTGTTCTTATGCTTCATGACATCTATCAAGCATCCCTGAAGGTATTACTTAAAGTTTCCATTTACCTTCTAATGTTCCAAGAAGACACAAAAACTATGTTATTTCACAGGTAGCATTTTCTAATTCAGATTAAAAAAAAAAAAGAGTGCATACCTGTCCCACACCATTTGGCTTCTTATTCCTGTGCCAATTTTAATTGCATATCCAACAACACAACAACCTAGAAGTCATTAGCCTTAACTGTAAACTATAAAACAACCACCAATCCAAGTTATTGCCAGTTTAAAATGTTATGGTGCCATTGGGAGGGGAATAGCAACCAGGATATGAAATAATGGGAATGTAAATGAACTAAATATGTTTATTCTGGAGAACAAAGATTCAGAGGAGACATGATAATCCTCTCCAAATATTCAGAATTAGCCTTTTGAAGAGGAAGTAAGCTTGCTCTATATAAAGAATGGAGCCAGTGTATGAGGTCTATAGACAGGTGTTTGTTCAATATGAGGGGAAATATATAAACATGTTTGGAAGGATAAGAATGTCCATCTCAGGAACTGCTCAAATAATGCAAATAATTTTAATTGTGTCCTTTAAAGGGTTCTTTCTATATCAAATACTAAGAGACAGTCCCATGCAGAACTAATTATTAAAACAGCCAGGCTTAGCTTAGCAAGAGAAATTTTCCCTTGTTTCAGTCTTGGAATATTTAGTTGCCTAGCAACCCGTAACTATCTATGATGCAATGGAAAATCATTAGTTTGTTATTTGAGTTGATTGTGCAATTCCAAACACTACACTTGGTTCATTTCATTAATGATAATAAATATTTCCATTATAGTTTGTTACAAATCATGATGGTATTGAACTGCAACTTGCACAGTTCTGATTTTTATCAAACTGGCCAGCTGCACAGTAGAATTAGCCATACTGTACACAATAGAAATAGATGCTTGGTCTGTGCAGGAGATGACATGATAAGAGGGTGAGAGCAGAATAATTTGGGGATCTGTAAAACTGTTTAAGTTAAATCTAGTACATTTCTTAAGAGTGAAGGTACATGCTTAATCATGAACTCTTCAACTTGGGAGTTCTGTGGACTTTTAAGAAGTGACTAATAACAGCATTTAAGGTATAGAACAAAGTTCAAAAATATAACACACTCTAATAATAACTTTCTATTTGCAGTCTCCTAGGAAACTGACAAAATATATCTGGGTAGTTTAAACGTTTGATCTCATAAAGAGCTGCTTTACATTATAAGAACAAATAACTGTTATTTGTCAAACTTCCATATGAAATATCTGCCAAGATATTTTGTTAGGGTTTTCTAACTCAGTACATAAAACAAACCGTGGAATCCTGTCAGATTCTATCCACACTAAATAGCTGAGATACTCACTTCCCCTCCTTGGTTTGATCTTTCAAACCCAAATCATAATTTTTAAAAGTGATTGATTTTGATTAATTTATCTTTCTCCCTGAAAAACTTAGAAATGCTATCTTTTTATTAGCCAGTCCAGGACAGTTGTACCACCATATAATTAATAGCATTTTTTAATGAAAATGATGGTATATTAATTGGTAATTTTTGGATGAGTGTTCTTCCTAATTACTTATTAACCTTTAAATCAGATATACACAGGAGAATGGAGCAAGATTTATATCTTTTAGTATCTGAAAGCTTATAAAAAGAATCCAGAGGCACTATTTCCCTCCCACCGCCCGCCCCCAGAGGAAACTCAAAATTATATCAGGAGCTAATTGTGGTATAATGCTTAACACATTAATATGCTATAGAAGTTTTCAATATACCTATTTTTGGCAATTCAGTGAATCATCATTAATAGAAGTATGGTTTAATAAGATAATAAAAATGATGCCATCCATTTTTCTTTATCATTTAAATTTTTAGTTATAAAAGTTATTGAAAAAACTTATTAGTTGAGATGACTATCATATATTCAAACATTCTACTTTAATATTTGAATATATCTATACTAGAAAATGAGGAAGGCTAGGCCCACAGAAGATTGCTAGATCTTTGGCCCCAAATATCAGATCTGACTTTATGGAGCCGAAAATGCTTTATAGATAGGTATGGTAAACCTGACTCGTTGCCATTTAAAGAGTAGTTCCATTTTAATGGTTAAACATAAACTAGATGAGGAGACAAATAAGTGGTCTTCAGAGGGCAAGAGTCCAATTGCATTTTCCTGATGGGAAAGGACATTCCACTTGGCCTTTCTGTCTAACACCGTTGAATGAGAGTTACTATTTGAAGGTCAAAGTTGCTTTGTACTCCTTCCGGAGATTCGTGTTGTACCTGTTCCTCACCTCTAGGCCTCTACTCCTTTACCTTTTTTTTTCTTACCTTCTTTCTCTACCCCTGCCTTAATTCATTCATCACATGTATTTATTGAGACACAATATACTCTAAGATCTCTCTTTGGCATAGAAGGTACAGCAGTGAAGACCTCATACCTGCCTTCAAGTTGCTGATAGTTTGCGAAGGAGGGGAGTCAGAGATACGTATCAGGCCACTTTCTTACAGTGCGTTAAGTACCAGAAAGGATAGGGATATCTGTGTGCCCTAGAGCATGGTACTAGGGTATGTGCTCTGGAAGCACAATGTGAGTTAGCCAACGCAGACTGAGGGAATGGAGGTGGTGGTGGTGGATAAAAGGCAGAATATGCTATCTCTGAATCTTTGTTAACTTCATGAGGCCGCCTATTTTCGTTGCCCCATCTTTGTCCTTCTGCCCAGTTTCCCAAGTCTCTCTATCATCCATGTCTTTCTTTTGGATCAATATCTGCTTAAAGAGTAGGCCCTGTAAAACCCATTTATCACTCCATACACAACAATAAAAAATAAGGCAGTGCTTAACTGCCCTCCTGCAAGTTGAGAGAAAAAGAGTCTGAATAGTCATCTTCCTATTGGGAGTGCTTTGCCTCCCAATTCCATCCAGATGAAGTTGTAACTGTGGCTCTGCTTGCCATGCCAAAGAAAAGATAACTTCCAAAAAAAATTTCAAAGAAAAATGCCTGTAAAAAAAGCAGCAATACAGACATGCATACATTAGGAAATAAAATTTAAAAGGAGTAGATAAACAAGATTTGTTTTTTTGAAAGAAGAAGAGACAAATGAAAGAAAATAGCACTCATGACTGCCATTCACTGAGCACACACTACACATCATCAACTGTACCAGCCATCTTGCAGGATATAACAGCAATTCTTAAAACAATCCTTGAAGGCCTGGAGTAGTCTTCATCACCAAGTATGCGCACAGTAACTATTTATTGAATAAATGAAAAAAATCGATATTTCTATTTGCTTGATGTCTGTCTCTCTTCTCCTCAACCCCTGGAATATAAGTTCCTTGAGGACAGGAATATCATTTTGCCTTTTCCTATATCCTAAGCACCCAGAATGGAGGCACTCAATAAATATGCCTTAAAAAAAAAGATGAGGAAACTGAGACTTACTATGATACAGTATTCTATGTAAAATGACACATGAATTGGGACCCATGTTCTTCTTCCCTCCATATCACACCAACCTGGCCTTTCCTTCTACACAATGATTCTCTTATTATGTCAGGCCTGCTCATATTCCAGAGATCCTCTTCTGTCTATAATTCACCACTACAGTCTTGTTTAAAGAATTTAGCACAGTAGCATGTATTGGTAAATACAGTTGGCTCTTGAACATTGTGGGCGTTACAGGTGCCAACCCCTACACAGTTAAAAAATCTATATATAACTTGGACTCCCCCAAAACTTAACTACTAATAACCAACTATTGACTGGAAGCCTTACTGGTGACATAAACAGTCACTTAACACATGCTTTGTATGTTATATACTGTATTTTTACAATAAAGTAAGCTAGAAGAAAGAAAAGGTTATTAAGGAAATAGTAAGAAAAGAAAAACATTTACAGTACTTTTTTTTTTGGGGGGGGGTCCATGTATCCGTGGACCAGCACAATTCAAACTCATGTTGTTCAAGGGCCAACTACATTTAGCACATACTTATTATAGAAGTTATCAGATTTCCTAAAAATGAATTTGAGGGGTGGGACAGAGAGAGGGATGGAAAAGTTCTTCCTGCTTCTGCTGTGAAAGCCTTGGGGAACATGGAGGCAGAATAGATTGCCAGTCCCTCACAGCAGCAGTAAAGCTTCAGCTATTCAGAAAATGCATTTGAGGGGCCTCATCAGAACTTAGTTACATTATTAAAAGGTGAAGACAAACTCATTGATGCATTATGGCTCATCCTCATAATTATGAAGCCATTATTGTAACCTACCATGTGAGGATCTCATGGTGTAAGAATGTAGTGAAGCCCACCTCTAGTCCTCCCACTAGAGGTGGGCTCCCGCCTGGCCCACCATATCACCAAATTAAATTTCTTCTAGTCTCTCTTTAATTTGCTTGCGGCCCTTCTCCAGAACCCGAACCCTAACCCTGAACTGGAACCCTGAACCACTCGGGATGTAAAAGGGGTTCCCATATCATCCCATGCAATGAAAGATTGCTGGCTCAATGCCTGGGTTGCAGGCTGAATTCCCAGTTAATTTTAAAAAATATGTATTTTTTGTTTTTAGCAGAAGTAGAGGGCATGCAGGAGACAGTCAATCAATGTTCCCCTCTCATATCAATGTTTTTCTCCCTCTCCTTCCCTCTCTAAAAATCAATAAAAATATTAAAAGAAAAAAAACGAGACATTCAAACAGATTTATGTGCAAGGATATTTACCCCATTGTTGGAATAATGATGATAATAATAATAATAATAATAATAATAATAAAGCCATATAACTGCAACAATGGGAGACTGGCTAAAGTTTGGAATATAATAGCATACTGTATATAAAAAATAATGGGAAGTCATTCATGACATATTAAGTAAAAATATTACAAAATAGTATGTGCAGTGTAATGCAAAAACAAATGTGTTCATGTATATGGAAATACACTAAAAAGTGGGTTATGGAAGCTGTAATTTTTTTATTTGTGCTCTTCTATAGTTCCCAATGGGGTGTTGGAAATTACAGGACTGGGACTGACAATTACTGTGATCTTTGGAATAGTCCAATTGACTCAGAATTTCAAAGTATGATTATTGATGGTTTTGGTAGCTTATCATAGTAGATTCCAGCTACCTGCATCTTTCTGGTTCCAGAGTTTTTGAGTCTTTCTGTCATAATCTCTTTTCTCTATTTTTTCATTAACTGAAACAAATTAAAGATTGTTAATATTGACTGTATGATAGGGACTTAAGCATTCTCATATATGCTATGGAAGTACAAATTGGCTAAGGCTTTTTGGAGGAAAATTTAGAAATTATAAATTATATTCTTAAATGGTCATAGTAGTCAACTCAGCAATTCCATTGTTAGCTATTTATACTAGAGAAATACTGAATGTGAACAAAATGGCAGCTACAAGTGTGTAAGTGTCAGTAGTATTAATAATAGTTAAAAGCAAAAAACAATCACAAAAACTAATCAATAAGGTAATCCGGGAGTTGGGTGGAGAGAATTGGTTAAGTCGACTATGGATCATTTATACTATGTGACATTTCAAAAGTAAGTTAGAATTACTCTATCTGTCCACCATCTATATCAAAAGCATATACATCTGACTTGGAAAAATCTCTAAAACATATATATTATTTAGTAGGGGAAAAAGTTAGTTTCAATATATTATATACTATTATATGTTTGTATTTAAAATACATCCCAAGGGATATATAAGGTATACCCCAAAAATATATACACACACTTTGAATAATCATAAAGGCATGTTTATTAAAATACATTTCATTTTAAAAATTGAGCTATAAACTGTTACAGTATATATACATTTTTGGGGGGACACCCTGTATTATATATGTAGCAAGGAAGGCCTATTCTTGCATGAATTTTGTGCATGGAGCTTCTAGTATATAATATTTGAATATAATATATATCATAATCTGTATTATGTATTATAATGTGTATAATATTATATATACCCATATATATAAGTCTTAGAATCTTTAAATCTGAATGGCCAAGGCTAGGTTACTGCTATATCCAAGTATCAACTGGCCTTAAGAAAAAGGAAAAAATTCAGAAGACGCTCGCTCACTATTGTAAGGGTCCCAACCTGGAGACAGCACACATCACTTCTGTTCACAATCTATTGGTGAAAACTTGGCCAAACATCTCCGTGGAGGATTGGAAATGCAGCCCTTGGCTAGATGCCCACAGACCCACCCACAAATTAGTATGGTGGAAGTAAAAGGGAATAAATTGGGTGGAAAGTTAGCTGTGTTCTCCACCATCCTATATAATAAAGAGGTAATATGCAAAATGACCCTCACGCTGTAATACTGTCACAACATAGCCGTGTGCACATTGGGGGGTTGAGCGGCAGGGGCGGGGCTGGCATCTGCTTCGAGTGGCTTCTTCAGGGGACAGGGGTCTTGGGTCTCCTTCACTTTCACGTGATGGGTCACTAGTATAAACTTAAAAAAACAAGTAGTAAACAGAGAGGAACATGTAGTATTGCTCTAAGGTGAGCATACCAAAGGAAATATTTACTTTATCAGTGTTCTTCAAGTTTTTTAATGTGAGTGGGAGAGATTTTGATTGCTGGTAATGAGGCCTAATCTCTTGTCTAAGTCTGAGTGGGTGATAGATCCATGCAGCCCATTTGACCTCCCAACTGACCTCTCATAACTCTTGCAATACTACCTTCTTTTTATGTTATTCTTCCTTTGATATCTTTACCCCACTATTCCTCCATGCCAACCACCATTGAAATGCTTCAAAAATTTTGATGCTCAACACCTCCTGGATTATGATTTTACTAAAAAGACAGGTTACCACCAGCCTTTATCATTGCACTAAGTTTTTCTCATTCACTCTGTAAATCACAAATAAGTGGAGTATTATAACAATGCTAGGTACAATAGGAACTTGGGAGTGATGGGACACTAAATGGCCAAAGACATCAGAGTCTGAATAAATGAGTAACAGAGGCAGTTGATGTGCCCAAGTTAGTGGCAAAGCCAATGAAGAACTTCGGAATGGTAAATGATCAATGGGAAAGGGGGTTTCAATGAAGATCCCTCAATGAAATAGGACTGAAATTGGGCCCCTGGGTATGTATGATATTTGTCTAGACATAAGAACATTAACATGCATTGGGAGGAGGAAGTGAACACTTATCTATTGCCTGTTATACACTGTGTGCTTTTCCGGGCATTTTGCATTCATTATTCCGTGTAACCTTGCAACATAGCATTATTTCAAGAGACTGAGAGGCAAAGGGCTTAATTTACTGATTCCAGATCCCAGAGCTAGTAAGCAGTAGAGGTGGGATTTGTGGCCAGACCTATTTAATTTCTGGATAGATCTAGAAGTATCTGGTTTCCAGTTACCTCACTGTGTCTCAGAGGATTTCAGGCAGGAGGAAAAGCAGGGGCAACGGAATGGAATGAAGATGAGACTGTTCTGTTGAGGTGCAGGGAGGAGAGCAGTCTGAGTGGCAGGATGGCATTACATATGCTCTGGGGTTGAGGTCACCCTGGTGTCTGAGTGCTCCGGGACGAGAGATTGAGTTACTTGTAGGAAGTGCTGTATCATGCTTCACTTGGCATTGAGATTTTTCTCTGCCCCTGGAGGTGGGGGGTGGCGTGGCAGGGAGCTCTATGAGTCAATCCAGCTCCACTGACCTAATTTAACAATTTAGCCAGTTTAGAAAAGGGGTTTATGGTAACGAGTCGTGCATGACTCCAGGTAATTTGTAGCAACTAGAAATAAAGGCAGGTGGGACTTCCTGCCCCAGACCTGTGTGGGTTAGAGAGCAGTAAGCTCTGTCTACTCTGCTCAGATCTCTTCCGGTTGGACCCTTCCTCAGTTCTTCACGAGGGGACTATATTGCAGTGTTTTCTTAGAGACTGAGCCCTTGAAAACCTTTCCAGATTTGTTTAGCAGTTCTTTAGCACATCCACAGCCTTGGATATTGCTCAGCTGTTCCTCCCTGATACTGGAGCCCTCCTCACTTGCTCCTTCTTTATGAAGCCCCTCTCATATTGATCTGAAGCAAAAGTTCTCTTCCAACCTCCACAATTACTTTGTAAAAATATATTCTTTTGCTCACTGTGTGCTTGCAGAGACAGAATCAGAGATTTGAATCTTTTCTTTCATTTCTGACCCAATCCATAGACAATTGCCAAATGCCCTTTAAAGAGCTTTCTTCTAGAAGTGCCTCATTCTGATCAGTCAAATGAGAAAAAAAGAATTTCAATCCATTAAAAAGATATGGCAGGGGTAGCCTGTATTCTGGAGCACCTGAATGCCACATGGAGCAGTTCATACTTTTTCTTGTAGCAATGTGATCAGGTGGGGAAAGCCTTGGACTTCCTTGAGCAATGAGTAATCTTGTAATACCATGTAGACTAGTTTTGAATAAGATATAGACTGTCTCCTACTATTATGGAGTGCTATGCTCAGGTATTTAAAGGCATTATTTCGCTTCATACTCACAGCCAACGCTACGAGGTTGGGCCCATTGTGTGGATGTGGCAACTAGAGCTTAGAGAATTTTGTTTATTCAATGGCTGGGATGTGGCGGAGTAGAATCTGATCCTGATCATCTCAATCCAAATACAACAGGTGCAGATATGTCACTAGAGTGAAGACAGAGCAAGTCCCAGGGGCTGCTGTGGAGTCTATAAGTGTCTGGACTCTGTTGGTTCCAGGAATAGAACAGAAAGGAAGGAAGATGGCATTCACAGGACAGGCTGGCAGACTGAGAGTAAAAAGGAAAATGAAGGAGAGAGGGTAAAGGACACTCAGTAGACACCCTGCACCCCAGGCAGCTGTCAGTGGTTATGTCGTCAATCTCCACAATAACTTTGTGAAAAGATCTTCTTTTGCCCATTGTGTGCTTGCAGAGACAGTTTCAGAGATTTGAAATCAATCTTCAGCTCCCAAGTGGCAGGCAGAGCAGGTGTTCAAACCGGGCCCTGTGTGACTCCCAATCTGGTGTCTTCTGCACCTCATTGCAATGCTTCCAACGTGGCTTCAGGCTTGGGCCCAGGCATGGGAAAGAATTGCAATCTCATCCCAGAAAGAGGAAAGTTGTGGGGGAGAAAAACATGTGAGCGGACATGGGCACACTACGTTTGCGGGGGTGAGGTGTCAGAAGTCTATTCTGGTAGGCATCTCTTGAGTATCTGGAGACTGGAGTTGGCAATGCCAATGTGGGTGGCAGAAGTTATGAGGCTGCAGACCTTAGGGAAAAACAAGGAGAGTCAGAAGAGGAGGGCCCTGGGCAAGGCAGGGGTTGGGGGGATGGCACCAATGAGGCCAGGAGAAACCACAGACACCAGCAAAGGAAATGGAAAAGCACTAGAGGGGGAAATGAAGGTGCCAGGATTAGAGATGTAATATGGAACACAGGAGAGAAAGTTCAAAATACAAGTGTGTTTCAGCTAGCCAGCTGTCAGTTTTCCCTACCTGTCTAGGCTGCTGCCATGATGTTTTGAATGGTGTCAAATTTATTAACACTATTACGTTTCATTAAATTCTGTAACCACGAAGGGACAATGAAGTGTTTCCTTCCTGAGGAACCACTGCTTTGGGTAGCAGACTTCCCTGTTTTCATAGCACCGCCCTCTAACTGGTTACCCATTTTCCAGTGAAGTATTTGCTGAACATTTGCCTTACATAAACAAATAGAAAAATAATAGTGTATACTCCCTCTGAACATTATAGGGAAGGGTAGACTTCCATTTAATGAGGTTTGGAAACCACATAGCAATTTTGACGTCCTGTCAAGCTTGTTAAATTGTGACTGTACCAGAATTTTGCATTGTGCCAAGAACCAGCACGTCCCAGGGTATAAATTAGGCATAATTGGGTCTGCACCAATTCTTTCAGGTCAGTGGGATATAATTTAATGCTATAATTAAATAAATGATACTGTTGTGGCCCGAAAAGTTCTCTCCCAAAACTTCCAACCCACTCTTCGGAAGTCACTGGGGAGGTTGAGTCCATTGTGTGGTTTGTATGTGTTTTACACACCTAATCCCACATCTGAAGAATGGCTCCAACCCAGATGTGTAGGTTTATATTTGCCATTGAGGAGTCAGGGATTTGCATTTTTAAAGCATTCTCTCATTAGCTCTGTTGGAAAGTCATATTTAGGGGGGGGGAGGGGAAAGTGTATGTAATTTCAGGGGGAAAGCTTTGTCACATATTTTATCCACCTAAACTTTGTCGAGATTGACCTAGTGGAGTTAAGTAGGGAGATGTTTATTTGTTCATTGCCTCTGCCAACTGTGAGTTAACGATAGGTCAAAATTATTAAAAACAAGCATATTTTAACTTTTTATTTCATGATATTTGCTGTTATCCTTTGCTATGTTGTCCACATTTTCTAACACCTGGTATATTTGAGCGAGGCCAGGAGTGTAATGATCTGAAAAGTGAAGAATTTTACAGTAAATCAAAATATAAGAATCTCTGAAAACCTGATTTGGGATCACAGATCTATCATATTGATAAGCTAGCTGAACTTAAGCTAATGCTTTGCAAAATAACAAGAAAAATGTCAATCTCTAGTGTGCTTAGCTCACAGAATTTTCATGAACACAAAATGATACGATGAAAGCGATAGTGCTTTGCAAACTATTAAATGCTTACTTAAATAAGTGCATTACATTTGTATGGAATGAGAATAATAAGCTCTATGTTGTGACCTCTAGGACAGTCCCTAAGGAGAGTAGAAGCAGAAGGGATTTCAGCTCTGCTAAGACAAGCTCTTTTTTTTTTTTTTCTTTTCTGTCTTATATCTGATTTACATATTGGTTTTCTCCATACAGTTTCACTGGAAGTCTGCTGCTCTTAAAAAAAAAAAGGGGGGGGGGGTTGAAAATCACTCTCTGTATTCTCTTGGGCTTTCTGCCCAAATTCTTTTTTCTTTAATTGCCAACCCACCCTTAAGCAAGTAACTGCTCATTATCACCTTCAGAGACATTTTTAAAAGCTAAAATTCCAGTTTGCTTCCTTCCTTGACTTCTTATCAGGAGTTCTGGTTAAATTCTTCCGTTGAGTTTAAAACTAATTGCTAATGTGTGTTTTTAGATGAAATAGTATTATTCTCAAATTTTATATCTACTACCTTATGCATAATTAAGAAATTACTATAATAGAATTCCTTCTTAACTAATTGCAATCTACTACTTGGAAATAAGAGTGAAATTTTGGACTCATATGTGTATCAGGAAAAATAAGCAAATCAGAAAATCTACCAGTCCCTAATGCTCTGCTAATATTGAGTCACTTTAGGTGATATCGACTTCAAAATATCATTACTTCAAAATCTCAAATCATATATTTGGAAGATTTCTGTATTTTTGCCAGATTCTTATGGTAAATGTTTCATGAAAAGTTTAAGACACTTGACAGAGAGTTAGCCAATTAATTGGTAACATTTCTAAGAGGAGCTGAATAAGAGAGGAGATAGAAGAAGGGATAGGAAATAGGAAAGAATGGGCCAAATGCACACACACACACACACACACACACACACACACACACACACGGGAATTCTGTTTTGTTAAAGGAAAACAAAACAGAATTCCCATGGGATTTTCTCTGCCCCAAGCATGGAGGCACGCTGACATTGTTAGTAACCTGACTAAGCAGCTTCTACTGCTAGTCTGCACATATTCCCTTCCAGTTAATAAGGCGGATTTTGTAATCAAAGAAACATGATAATTTCAAGAGAAACATCAAAAGTGCTTTATTCAAAGTGATATCCATTGCTAGCTACACATTTCCCCCATCTTTCAGATAATTTGTGGATACCATCCCAATAGTACTTTTCTTGTTTTGAGGCAAACCATTCAGAGATCCAATTATCCACTTCTTCATACAGTTTGAAGTGCTGCTCAGAAAGTGCATGTGCCATTGATCAGAACAAGTGGTAATCTGAAGGAGCAAGGTCTGGTGAATATGGCGGGTGGGTTAATACTTCCTAGACAAGATCTTTTAACATGTCTTTAACTGGTTTTGAAGTGTGTGATGGTGTGTCATCATGAAGCAAAATTACTTTGCTGTGTCTTCTGGCCCATTCTGGTCATTTTATGATCAAAACACGGTTCAAATTGATTTTTTTGTTGTTGGTAGTGATCAGTATTAACAATGTTACCTGATTTTAGAAGCTCATAACACACCACGCCTTCCTGATCCCACCAAACACACAGCATTGTCTTCTTTCCGAAGTGATTTGGCCTTACAGTCAATGTTGATGGTTGACCTGCATCAACCCATAATTTTGTGCATTTGGGATTCTCAAAATAAATCCATTTTTAATCACCAGTCACAATTTGATGCAAAAAATAATTTCTTTTGTGCCATTGAAGCAACATTTTACTGATGACTTTTTGGTTTTCCATTTGTATTTTGTTCAGTTGATGTGGCATCCATTTTCCTTCCTTTAAAATCTTTCCAATTGCTTGTAAACAATCTGAAATTGTTTGCTGAGCAACGTTTAATTTTTCTGTAAGTTGTTTTTGAGTTTAACATCTTTATCCAATAATGCTTATAATTGTTGGTCTTCAAACTTTTTTGGTTGACCTGGATGTTCTTTGTCTTTCATATCAAAATCTTCACTTTTAAACCAGCATTCACAAATATCTTGAGATGGAGCATGTTCACCATAAGCTTCCCAAAGTAATAGCTTTCAGCAGCACTTTTCTTCAAAATCAAGTAATGAATTAAAACTTCCTGCAAATGCTCTTTTTTTGGCATGAAATTCAACATTTTTAAGCATAAAAATATATATGATGTTAACACCTTCAGCAAATTTGACATATGAAGTTTTGAAGCTTGCTGTATTTGTTGTATTTCAATACAACAAAATAGCATACATATAAAATCACATATATATCAACATATGTGTAACTCCATATATTGAAAAAAATCTGCATTATTAACCAGCACACCTGGTATCTAATTACATAGAGGAAAGTGGAGGGATAGGTGAATTTTCTAAAACCACTTCCCAGCCCTTGTTCACTGCATTGCAATCTGACTTTTGCTCCCAACAATCCACCAACCTGTCTTTGATGCAATCACCAGTAACTACTTACATGCCATATTCAGGGATAATTTCTGCAGTTCTTTTTTTTCTCCCAGTCCTTAATTTTACTAGACCTGTCAGCAATATTTGACAATATTGGGCACTCTCACTTTCTCATCAGGTAATACCACTTTCTCCAAGTCTTACCTTCTACACATTTTAAGGAAAAGACTTGATCATATTTTCCTTAGACTAAACCAACACCAGATCGTTTTTCCAGAAATGTACGAATGAACAACCAAGTGGTTACTTTGGAAGCTGACATGCCATTATATTAGATTTCAGAGATGTCAAGTAATCCCATATTTCACATGATTCCAGGTCAAAGAAAAAATATTTAGTCAGCAACAGGAAAGAGAAAAATAAATCCAAAAGCTCACTTGTGCAGATTTGTGTTATAAAACCTGAACAATTTAATGTAGAAGCAATATGGTAAATTGTACTAGTCAGGGATTCCAAGTCATTTTTTAGAAAAAAAGAATATTCACAAGATTTCTGCTGTTTAAAGATAAAATAGTTCTCTTTCTTGGTCAAGGAATCCCAAAATCTTGTATCTGGAAAGACTTTAGAGAATTAAAATATTTTCCAACTAATGCCAAGGCAGTGACTCTTTTAGGGCAAGGATCATATTTTCTGCTTCCTCTTCCAAATGTCCAGAGTTCTGAGTCAAGAGCTGAGCACTCATGAGATGCTCTTAAATAACAATCAATGATGTGGATACTGTTCATTTACAGGTAAAGCAGGGAAAAAGAAATTCTCAACTTCACTTTCTGGACTTGTCTTTCTCTTTATTGACAACCCATTTTAAGCCATAGAACTATTATAAGACTAGGGATTACATCTTAGGGATTTACTCTGTGTCACTCATTAAAATGTCATGCAAAGAGCTACACTGGTGCTTTTGTTGCCTGACAAGCATTGGCAAGCTGCCACAATGCCTGCAGGCCCCAGTTTATACAGAACCTGCACGTGACCTGCCCATTCAAATATTGTTTCCAGGGCCTTATTTTTTTTTATCACCACAGTACAAGTCACTAACAATGATTTGAGATCAATACTCCTTTCAGAGTTGTCTAAGAAGTCCTACCAGCTGTCACTTAAGGGTAATTAACACATCTTTCTCAATTATGCATGCTGGTGGAAGAATTTCAAACATTTGGCTGGATAACAAATTCATCCCCTCTGTTAGAGAAAGGTCATTCCTCTGGCCATCTGGATATTTACTTTTCTTTAGAAGTGAACTTCATGGAATTTTCTGTGGGGAGGGGAAAATGTTGAGAACAAAGGGAATTTCCTAATAAAAATAATTATCTCCCAGTCAACACTGGCCATGCCCACGCACCAATAATCTTAAATGTAACATCCAACATTTATTTTATTTATTTTACTGTTAACATACATCATGCTTAGTAGGCATGATGTTATGACAAGAGCTAGCTCAGATGTCCTTGATATATTCTTGATTCCCATAGCAGAATATCTCTTTTAGCTTCTTTCTGTCCATAAAATGTATTAGCAACCACTTTGAGGGAAGTTGGAAGAGAAAAGGAACTGAGAGATGTACATGGATGGGTAAGCACTGCCTCTTAAGAAGGAGGCAGGCTGGTAGGAGGGAACACAAAGTGATTATAGTGCAATGATCATAATCCTTAACTGCCCGCAAGGTACCAAAACAAAGCCCTGTGGAGGAGACATGTCTGAGTGGGACTAGGAAGGCAGAGTGGAGGAAAGGACATCCGAGATAGTCCATTGAGATGGAAGAAGAGGATATTCTAGCCAGAAAGAGCTGCATGAACATGGGCTTAGAGGCAGGAAAGTGTGGGATGTTTGGAATCCAAGAGTCATGCAGTTGGACTGCAGTGTAGAGAAATATGGGGCACGTAGGGTGATGGAAGAACAACGATACATTATAACAGGGATGTGGGAGAGCTTGAACACCAAAGTGAGGAATTTGGATTTAATTTGGTAACTGAAGACAATGAAAGATTTGAGCAGAGAGATAAAAACTTGGAAAAAAGAACTTTGCAACTATTAGAGGTTGAATTACATCCTCCAGAATTCATGTGTTGAAACCAAAGTGTAGCTTTATTTGGAGATAGAGTCCTCACAGGGATGATCAAATTAAACCAAGGTCAATAGGGTGGGCCCTAATCCCTGAGACTGGTACTCTTATTAAAAGGGGAAATTTGGATACAGTGGTGCACATAGAAAGAAGGCAATACAAAGAGATATAGGGAGAGGATGGCCATGTTCAAACCAAGGAGAGAGGCCTGGAATAGATTCTGCCCTAAAGCCTTCAGAGGGAGTGTGGCTTCGCCAATACCTTGATTTCAGATTTTTAGCTTCCAGAACTGTGAGATGATGCATTTCTGTTGTTCAGTTTCCCTGTCTGTGGCACTTTGTTAAGGCAGCCTGAGCAAACTAATAGAGCAAGAGTGTGTGAGACAGAAGAGAGCAGACAGAATCTGTACTCTAGGAATGAAATAACACATGCCTTGCAGCGGATGGTGGCAATAGGAAATCAAAGGATGAGAAAGAGATGAGAGATGAATCATGATTGAGTCCCTGGTAGAAATGTCAAGGCATCAGGTATAGCAAATAATCCCTTCTTCCTGCTTTGTTCAGGGTTCTGATTGGGCATGAAAAGGCCTGGGTTCTAGTTAGTCTTGGCTCTAACTCCAAATAGTTAGTTCTGTGATCACAAGTCCCATTTCTCTTTCTCAGCCATTGCTCTATTGCAAAAGGAGAGGATTGCCCTCCATCATCTTATAGATTCCAGATCTAAGAGTTTTGATTTTATGATGCTAATTAGATGAAGTTTTATATTAGATGTAATAAACAACTCATTTGTACATGTGCCTGTCTGTGCATTGGAGTAATCTTTATTTTTATTAATCCACCTGTTTCTACAGGAAATTTGAGGGCTCTTATAAAATTCAACATCATGGTTTTTAAAAAGAATAACATAGTGGAAAATTGATCTAAAGGAAACAAGTAACATATTACAGGTCACCTGAGATGAACTCATTATTGGATTTGAACTGTAGCTCTAAGTTTCCTGGCAGTTAAGACAAAAAGAAATCCATGTGCTCATTGTCTGATAAAAATCAGTGTAATATGATTAGTTCTTGAGAAAAACATCTAGATATGCTGAGTGCTCAGATAAGATTACATTTAAGAATATGCTGATTTAAGATACCTTAAGAGCCTTGCAAAAATCCATACTCTTTAATCCAATAATTCCACTTAAATTGAGGAAGTAAAAATAGAGGGAGGCTATATTGTGAAAATGCTTCGCACAATTTTTTTTATGAAAGTGAAAAACCATAATGGGAGAAATCATTAATTTAATTGTGGTACATTCATTCAAGGAAGGATAATGCAGGCATCAGAAATAAGACTCCCCCAATACTGAGAGGGACATGTTGATGACAGGCTTAGTGAAAATAATCAGGACATTATATTATTTGCTCACCAAGATTTGAACTGTATAAAATATGGAAAATATCAAAGGAAGTCCTCAAACATAGCAATAACCATAATAGAGTGGTGCTCTTAAGAGTGACACCCCCCCCACACACATATTCCCAAATTGTTCAATTGTTTACAATTAAACTTAAAAGAACAAGCCAATTTAAGTTTTACTTTCTAGTTTTATAGGATTACATTTTTTAGCTAAAAGGAAAATTATTTCAGGAATGCTAAAATAGCAAAATGAAATTTAATTACTTGGGGGGAAAGCTGTTAATTTCCCAAAATAGTTCTTGTTTTTTAGGAAAAAAAATTAATGGGTAGATGTTGGTGGTATTGCAGAAGTCCCCCCTCTCTCCCCATACCTCCCTGTCCTTGTTTGCTACTAGGTCACTGAAGCTGGCTAATTTAAAAAAATGTGTTGAAATGCTGATAAGGGACCAGTGATTGGTTGGGGCCCATAAGTACTCTGCCCATGGCTTCTCCCTAGACCTCCACACTTTGGATAAGTCTCTTCTATTCAACTCTCAGGCACCAATATTCCTTCTTTAGCAGAACCTGCCCATTTGTTCATTACAGACAATTCTTCTCTGTGCCATTCTCAATCGTGTTATTTCTTTGAAGGAAAAGATATCTACCTACCCCTAATATGAATTCAAATGAAACTAATTATGACCAAGAATAAATCCCTAGTGTTGAGTTTTTTGGTACATTGAACTTTAAAAAATTTTTTTTTAAATCTCCATGGCATGGGAGAACAATCTAGAAATGTGCCAGACTAGGCAATAACTTTGGAAAATATAGGTGCACATGTTGCAAACTGGTCCAGCCTTTAGCGAGTACTTCCAGACACACGAAAATCAATCAGTGCAGTGCACAACATTGATAGAATGCAGGTGGAAAAACACACCATTTCAAGTAGTGCAGAAAAAGCATTTGATGCAATCCATCCACCCCTCGTGATAAATTGAAGTAAGTTTCTCTGCTGGTTGCAGCACTTCTCCCACTTTACCTTTCTTTTCTCGTTTCTTTCTCATTTCACATTCATTGTTTTCTTTTTACTGTTTTCTTTTACCGGAGCAAAATGATTAACACATTACTCCACACTGAAGTTTTAATTATTTCAGGTTTATTTTCATTGTAAAAAGGGCTGGACCAGAAGAATAGGAAATATCTCCAAGAAATGAGTCTATAGTGGTGAGGCTCAGAGACCAGGGAACCCTAGGAATGCTTTTTCTCAAAGGTCTTGCTGACCTTCTCAAAGGTCTGCTCTAACAACAGCCATTGAGTTTAAAATCAAAATGTTAGAAGCCCGTGACTTAAACATCCTTGTATCATTCATCACTTCCTACTTATAAGTTTTTGAGAAATTAAAATCCTTTTTTTACATTGAAAAATCTTCCCCGAGCCCCATACTACCAATTACGTTTTTATTACCTGTTGATTAAGAACACACCTTGCAAAAGTTACTGTGAATTCAATTAGCTCTTATGTGCTTGAATCTGCATTTTATTCCTGACTACAGCAATTTTATAACTTTGAAGACCATAATACATATATTTGCAAGTCGTTGTGTATTCAGTCTACAAGCAGTGCTTGGTGGCACACACATCCATGTACCCCTGGCAAAAACTCCCTCCACTGGAGCAGCAATGGTCTGCAGAAGGAAACATTGATCATTTCAGAGTAAAATAAGTTCCATATAGGCCAAAAATAACTAATGCCCAGTGTCTTAAGCCCGTTAACTTAAAAATGGAGGCTGTAGTGGTACAGCCTACATTCTAAAGGCCCAGTGGCTCTTAGCACTCTAACCTTTGCCAGGCTAACGGTAGGTCCAATGTGTTCACTCTAAATCCTGAAAATAGAGACTGAGATGTAAAATTGGTTAGTCTGAGGTAAATATTCAGTGTTTTTCCCTGCTTTTTTCCTTTGCCACACATCTAGCTGCACGCCAGCCCTCTCACCACATATGATTAAAGTCCCACCCCTTCACAGAGGGTAGAGCAGGAAAAACTCACATCCTCATTGGCCAGTGTTCTCTTAGTGGAATACTCATCAAATTAAAAAAATATATCGTATTAAACAGGAGGAGGAAATTAGGGGAAATGAGATTTACTTGATATTGTAAGGTGTAAATTGGATTGGCAGGAGTTAGACCAGGTCTTTTCTGTCATAAAAACTTTTTCTTCTTGCCATCCACTGAGGACCATCTGCAGCTTGTGGCTTAACCAGCCTTTGATGGATGGCTTTATCCCCACAAGGCAGCTCAAAGAGGTGGTAGCAGAGACAGCCCCATCCTTTCCCAGCTGTTCAGATTTTAAGGCTGAGCTAGAGGCTGTGGAGATAGCCACCCATCTTATTTCAAAAAGAGGGCAGGAAAGGTCTGAGGGGTGGCATGCTACAGATACGGTGGTGCCCTCCCCCCACCCCGCAATCTGGGCCTCTTGAATTTATGCCCTTCTCGCTCTCCCAGCCTCTGGCCTGCTCCCTGATCACAAGGGCAATGCTAAATGGAGATGTGTATGAGATCAGCAATATTTAGTGATTGAGAGTCTGACATAATGCACTTTCTCATAATTTATTAAAGTTGCTAATACATTTCAAAAATATGTGAAGAACATGGAAGCCTCTGGGTACAATCATTCAGTGCATTAACCCTCCATTGATTTCGCATCTCAATCAGAGTAAAAGCCCAAGTCCTTCTGATGACCCGGAAGATTCTCCACCCTTTGGTCACCTCACGCTCCTCACCTCTCCCCTCTTAGTTACTGCTCTCACCTTGGCTCACTCTGCTCCAGCTACAGGGCCCTGGCTGCTATCCTAGAATATTTCAGGCTCTCCTGCCTCAGGACTATTGCACTTTGTATCTCCTCTTACCAGGCTTGTTTCCCTGCCGCCTCCAGGTCTCAACTGCCATCTTCTCACCAAGACCTTCTTAGGTCACCCAAACAAAAATCGCAAAGTCCCCCACCAACACACTTCCTGTTGCCCTTATATTGATTTTTCTCCCTAGCACTTTTGACAGTCATACCCATTGTATATTTTACTTATTGATCTTATTTAGAGTCTGTCTTCCCCCATTAAAATGTAAGCTCCCAAAAGGAAGGGAATTTTGGGAGCTTACATTTATTTTGTTCATTAGACTATTTCCATGCTAACAGCAGTGCCTACCACAGAGGATGCGCTCATTCAGTATACATTGAGCCTGCCAGGCATGGCTCAGTGGTTGAGCTTTGGCCCATGGACCAGGAAGTCACAGTTCAATTCCCTGTCAAAGCACATGTTTGGATTACGGGCTTGATCCATCCCCAGTAGGAAGCATGCAGTAGGCAGCCAATGGATGTTTCTATCTCTCTCTCCCTCTCGCTTCTTCTCTCTAAAGATCAATAAAAAATATTTTTTAAAATATGCATTGCGTGAATAAATGACTGAAAATGGTAGTGAATTCTATCCAAGGATATGACTATTGAAAGCATCTTGTCATGGTATATTTCCTCCAGTGAGATAATCAGCAGCTTGGACACTGAGATCAATAAATAGCCTTAGGCCTGAGGGCTTCAAAGTGGAGGGAGAGAGGCCAGATGACAGGATGCAAGAAATTTTGCCCCTGGCTTTCCAAAAAGTTAAGTGAGAATCCTGACTCAATCACCTACTAACTCTGTGACCATTGACAAGCTATTCAACATAGGTGAGTTACTTCTCTCAATTTACTCAATATGTAAAAGAAAGATAATGATACCAAATTCCAGGGCGTTGTAAGAATCAGAGTCCATGTATGTAAGACATCTGGTGTATAGCAAGCCTTCATAAAGATAAAAATAAAACTATTTTCTTATATGTAAATAATTTGTTTTAAATTTTAGTTTGAATTATTGATAAAAATAAGAATTCACATACTTGCTGGCATTTTATTTTAGGGAACACATAGAGACTTTTAAAATTCCTTTCAATCCCTTTTTTTTGTCATCATAAGGGGGGGGAGAGAAGCCTACTATAAATACTTTTATTAGATTCCAATATGTGTTTATACTATTTAGGGAATCATTAAATGGGAATAAATTGCCTCTAAAGTAGGGAAAATCATTTTGAAGTTATATTTGTTCATCCCCTAAATTTTATCCTTTAAGGTTGACAGAGTCTTGGATTGTAAAATGTGTCTTCCAAAAATTTATTTTTTGTTAGCATCCATTGATAGTATATACCCCTCTATGCGGCACTATGATCTACATCAGTGTTCCCCAAAGTGTGGTACGCGTACCCCCAGGGGTATGGAAAGAGTTTGGTGGGGATATGCACTGCACCGTGCTTAGCTGCACCTAATTCTACGTTCTCATGAGTTGAGTCAATTTCATCCTTCTCATTGATCCAAATAAATGTTATTTATAGTTATATTTTATTATGATTACTTTTATTTTTGTTTATTATTATTTTGTGTATTTACCAAAAAAATAAAAAATAAATATATTTTAATTGTTATTAAAATACATACCTTTTTTTTGACGAGGGGTACTCAGCGTTACGAAAATTATAGAAGGGGTACCTACATGTCAAAAGTTTGGGAAACACTGCTCTACATTATTGGCTATTCTGAAGCAAATGAGAGAGCTTCTACTCAGGAGCAATTTACAGTAAAACCCTGAAATTAGTTCGGACAGCCCTAATGATAAGAGCAGGCATTAGGTTTTACACGTTGCCTGAGAGGTACAGATTGCTAGAGAATTACAGGGATGGTAAAAGGCTTTCTCAGGGGTGGATGGGGAGAGATTTGAGGATGATTCATGTCGGAAAGTCTGTTAAACTAGGCCTTGGAAGGGAAGAGAAATTTGGACGATTTGAATTGGGGAAGAAGACAGAGGAGTGGAACAGCTTGAGCAGTCACAGAGGAGGCTGGAAGGCATCAGACTTCAGGTTTTCCACCTTCAATTGGACTTGAATCTAGTTTCATGAAAAGAAGAGTGGTGATACTAGCAAGGAAGGAAGCTCACTGTCTGACTCCATAGGAGGCCTTGCTCATAGATAAAAACATCTGGACATAATTCAGGAAGAAACGGATATTCTATGAGGTCTGAGAGGAGTGATGCACCTATGGTCATAACTAAAGAAGTTTCTTCATGGCTGTCTATACCTTTCACATGTACATCTCCAGTCCACACCTCTTTTTTGAACATGAGATATCCATATCCAATTGCCTGCTTGACACCTCTACCTTAATGATATAAGCAGAACAAACTCAATATGTTCAAAACACAACTCCTGCTATTTCTCCAAAACATACTTGAACCATGCCTTCTGCATCTCAATTGATGCCAATTCCACCTTTCCAGTGGCTTAGGCCCAAAATTTCACCATCCTCCTTGACTGAAACCTTTTATACCCCGCATCCTGTGTGTCAGAATCTGTCAGAATCTGTTGGGTCTACCTTCAGAATCTATTGGGTCTACCTTCAAAATACTCCTTCTAAACCACCTCCACAGGCTGGTCTAGGCCATCCTAGCCCCTCCCCTGGTCACTATCACAGCACAGCTAGTCTCCCCATGCCAACTCTGGCCCCCATGCTCTAATCTCAACATAGCAGCCAAGGCAACCCTCCTAAAATGTCAACCAGATCATGTCACTCCTCTGCTCAAAATCCCCCTTTCCTTCCAAGTTAAAAGCCCCTATGAGGCCCTCCATGATCAACCTCTGCTACTTCTCTGACCTCCTTTTCTACTCTGCCCTGGCTCACGGTACCCCAAGTTCACTGGCCTCCTGGTTCAACTTCAGGTTCACTGGCCTTAGATATGCCAGGCATGCTTCCTCCTTGGTGTATTTGTAACGGTTGCTCTCTCCAGCTTGAATATTCTTCCTCCAAATAGAGGCCATGCCAACCTCTCCACCTACTTCCAATCTCTGCTCCAAAATTAGCTTCTTAGTAAGGTGGACCCTGCCTATCAAATTCAAAAGGGCAAGCCAACCCCCTACAGCACTGCCCATTCTACTTATCTCACCCCCCCCCCCCTTGTAGAACTTGGCACATCCAACTCTTTCACTTTTTGCCTGCCTGCCCTACCTAGAAGCTATAAGTTCCACGAGGACAGGGTAATTGTGAATTTTGTTACCGATGTAGTCCATGCTCCTAGGACATTTCCTGGCACACAGTAGATATGCAACAAATATTTGTTGAGTGAATGAAGGGTAGACTGCTGCTTGAAGGAGCACTGACGAGGGGTCTGTTGTCAGCATCAGGCACATGGATGGCTTGCACTGACCTGACGGGGGCTTTGGAATGAAAAGTAAGGGATGATGCAAGAGAGAGAGTGGATATGTGTTCAGGTCCAAATAACTTCATGCAAGAGACATGAGGCTTTGTGATGGATGAAGCACCAGTCCCAGGGTCAATCCTGTGCAGAACTGTAAGACACACTGTGCTCCAGAGGGAGAGACTGCATGCTTCACCCTGCCCTGCTGTCCTTATTGATCACTGATGCAACCAGGTGGAATTGAGTTGATAAGAATTAACAAAATACTGGTCCTGCAAAAACAGCTCAAAACTGCATGCCCTCCCACTGAGTCCCACTAAGGCTCATAGAGTCTGACATGCCCAGGACAGGCAGGTGTTTCACGCTGGGGTCACCTAAAGGAGGAAGTGAGTTCCCCGCCCTCCACCCTGCTCTCCTGAGAAACTGCCCTCAGCAGAAGCTTGAAGCCTTTGCAATAAGTAAAGCGTAGATATACCTAAAACATGCAGGCATAATGCTTAAACTATATTTGAATATGCAAAATCCATTTATCTCTGAAATCAGGTGCCTCACCTACAGATGTGAAAAGCTTGTGATCTCCCCATGACAGGGTAGTCTCTAAGGCTGTGATTGACACCGCCTTCTGTTCTAAAACCTGCGGATGTGCTGGGAATGACCTACTTTAGTTGTTCCCATCAATTATTAGTTTGATATATTAAATAAAATTTAACTGTATTTATAAAATGTACTCAATCACTTTAATTGGTTTTGTAAGAATGTATGATTTATGAAACATTACATGGATTCCTCTGGCTAATATTAGACTTAAATATGACTTTAAATTATGGTTTCTTCCCGTATATCCGCGTGTATATGCATTGCAGATCTATGTCGCTAGAGTTTCTCAAAGACAGAAACAATTTATTTTTCATCTTTGTATCCACTTGGGCTTAGGGTAGTACCAGACATATGGCAGCAATCAATAATTTATAGTCTCAGCATAAGGCAGTTGTGGCTGAACCAGGATGAGTAAGTTCAAATCTTGAACCTTCTTGTTATAAGCTGTGTGACCTTGGGCAAGTTACTTAACCTGTCTGAGCCTTGGTTCCATATTGACAAAATGGGGATAAAAATAAGACTTATTCCAGAGGCTTCTAATAAACAAAAATAATCATTCTTGTAAAGTACTTAGCATGAGGCTTGGCACATCACAAGCATTTAATGACATTTTTATAATTACATGGACATGTGAAAGAAGCACAGTGATTAAAAGCAGTGGCTCAGGGGTCACTTTGTCTGGGTTGACATCCTGATTCTGTCTCTTGCTACTTGTATGACCTGGGACAAGATTGTTATTCTCCCCACATACCAGTTCTCCCATCTATTCAATGAAGATATTGTTATTACCTCCCTTTCTCATAGATTTGTTGGAGACAATGCATGTGAAATACTTAGCATAATGCTTTATATATATGAAGTGCATGAATTTGTGCATGGGTGAGGTCATGCCAGCCCCCATCAATCGGGCAATCGGGGGCGGGGCCATCTAGGGGAGGGACTGCAGGTGGTTGATAGGCTGGCCCAACCCCGGTCAAATCCCCAGTCAAGGGGGCAATTTGCCTATTAGCCTTTTATTATATAGGACTAGAGGCCCGTTGCATGAAGATTTGTGCAATAGGCCTTCCTTTACTTGGCTGCCGGCACCAGTTTTCCTCTGGCACCTGGGACCCAGGCCTTTGTTCTGGCTGCTGCCTTCTGTCTTCACTGCAGCCAGAGCTCCACTCCTATAGCTCCCTCCACCCCTAACTCTCCCCTCATAGCAGATATTCTGCCCTGTCTGGTCACTCTGTACCTAGAGCAGCTGAGGGGAGGGGCTCTCGCCATATTTGTCCTGATAATTTGCATATTCCCTCCTTATTGGCTGGTGGGTGTCATGGAGGTACTGTCAATTTACATATTTCTTTTTTATTAGTGTAGATAATAAGTAGTCAATAATAATAGTAATAATGGAATTTATTTGTGCTCAATAAACATTACTAATTATTCTTATCATACATGTAATTCTCTTTTAAAAATTGGACTAATAATGGATTGATTCAATTTACAAATAAATTTTATCAGCAGTTTCTGGACTATCAGGGACTTAAGTATCCAATCAGTGGCAATGAATGGGGAGCATCTGGGTTTGCTGAGGGAAAATACTTCTTCTACAGTTTATGGGGAGGTCCTAAGAAGCTGAGGAAGTAATATCATATTTCAGTGTTTGGCTGGATCAGACAGGAAGGGAACCCAGAATCTAGAGTTAAATCTGCAAACTGAACAGAAGAGATGGTGATTGTGAGCACAAGAGTGCTGTCTCCAAGTCTCTCCCTCACCCCTAGGTTCATTTTGGATAAATGTCCAGCCACACGAAGTCTAAGAAATTGGCAGGGTGTCTACTGAGAGTGGGTGACAGAGAGGGCAAATCCAGGTGATCCTTGCTGCGTCTGTGAATGGCCAGCAGCTGTCCCCAGTGGGCCACAGAGCCCTGTGGGCAGGCTTTCTCCAGATGCATAGGCCAAGCAGAGCTCTCGTCTGGGAAGGAGCCTGGAGGGAAGCACATTCTCAGACCTTGAAATTGGAGGTGAATCAACAAACCCTGTGGTAGCCTCAAACATAAGAACTGAGACACCCAGTGATTGAACAAAGTCAAGAGGAAGGCAGAAATTGGGAACTTGGGACAAAGCAGCCACCTAGTCATCAAAACCGTAAAGTGCTGAGCTGATATCAGCCAAGGACAAATTCTCAGTTCAGGATTTGCCCTAGGAAGTGGGGAAAGAAGGAACAGGTGAGGTAGTTGGGATAATGGGATTATGGGAGACCTGAATAGCAGGTCTCTTCTCTGTATTTTCCTCTCTATCATTTTCTTTGATGAGTCAAATGCCTGTGGAGGTGGCCTCATGAGTGAGCCACAGAAACCCTTATCGACCTTTGTAAAAGCAACTTCAAAATGCTAGCAGAATTTACACATTTTCTTTGACTTCCCTCTTGCTTGATTGAATGATCCCCACCCCCACCCCCATGAAATTTTAATATCAAGTACAAATTTTATCAAGTCTTTCTCTGTAATCAGGATATAAAAATGATCCCAATATTTCTCTTTGAAAATGGATCTTCAGAGACTCAGTAGGCCTTTATGCATCACTAATGAGTTCTTTAGTGAAACATTTTGTCTTTCACTAAAATAAATCTCTCCTATTAAATCTTCCATATGAAAAATCAGATAGCATTTAAGCTGACTAGTTTCATTTTAGAAAATCATTGTACTTGTTAAGGATTTGGGAGCTGTTACAGTGTCTTTTTGATCAGACAGAGGGATTTTATTAGCTGAGTTGGGGGGGGGGGGATTAGAACACACATTCATAGAACCAAATCTTTGTCTTAGAAGATAGCATAGTGTTTTGCTGGTGTAGCCTCCACTCTCATGAAAAAAAAAAAAAAAAAAACATTCTCTAGCATTTCTTATAGGTGACTGTATTAGTTTCATAAAGCTGCTATTATAAGTACCACAGACCAGGTGACTTAGAACAACAGAAATTAATCCTCTCAGGGTTTTGGAGGCTAGAAGTCTGAAATCGAGGTGTCAGCAGAGTCCTGTTCCCTTGGAAGGTCTGGGGAAGGATCTGTTCCTTCTGGCAGCCTCCGATGTTCCTTGGCTAGGAGATGGCCATCTTCTCTCTGTCTCTTGACATCATCCTTTCCTCTGTGCATGTCTGTCCCTGTGTCTGAATTTCTCCTTTTCCCAAGGACACCAGCATTAGCAACCACCCTGGGATCAGCAGGGGCAAAGACCCAGCCTCAGTTCAGGACTGGTCCTGGTAACCTACTTACCTCTGTGAAAACCCTATCTCCAAATAAGGTCACATTCCAAGGAACTGGGGCTTAAGGCATCAACACATCTCTCCAGGGAGACACAATCCAACTCATAACACTGACCATCCAGTGTCACCTTCCTGACATCCATTATCACACAGGGGTATTCGACTGCTCTAAACAAATCTTTCACTTGCAGAGCCAACACTCTGCTTCCTACAGCTTCTCCTATAGCTGGCCCCAAGGGGCAGTGAGAGAGTTCCTTTCCCAGTAATGGCAGACCATAGTTTAGCCCTGGTTGACTTGAACAACAATGACCTTGGCAAGGACCTTCAAATCCTTGTGAGCTTCATTTTCCTTACCTTTAAATTGGGGTGACATATTATAAGAAAGCTGTGAAGCTATATTAGGATACTCTGTGTAAAATGTTTTCCAAGGTGTGATACGCAAGTTCCACTGGATTTCAAGTTTCTTAGTAACGGCTCTGCAGGGGGACCACAGCACAGACTCTGCAGCCATTCGGCATTAGACATCCAGCCCTGCCACTTCATACCTGTGACAACTCTGGGAAGTTACTGTCCCTCTCTATGTCCCTCTCTTTATCTCATAAAATGAGAATATGTACAGCACCTCTGTTAAGATCTTGTATTGAAGATTAGAGTATGATCTATGAAAAGCACCTAGAAACTGCCCAGGACAAGTTAGGCACACTATTATACGTCTTAGCTTGGTTAATTGAGGGGGACCACATTGCACCCTATGTGCAATACATCCCAGTTTCTGGCATACAGCAGATACACCAAAAACGTCTGTTGAGTAAAGAAATGGAGACATGCAGCTTCTGCCCCCAGGAGAGAGATAAGCTGAGCCCCACGCCTCCTCTGTGTAATGCTACTCAGCTCCCCTCTCTTCCCCCGGAAGGCAGTGTGCATCAACACTCGTGCTGTGGTGCAAGGTCCCCTACACCTTCGCAGGCTGTTCTTTCTGGAACAAAGAGCAGCTTCCCCCTGCTGCAGTCCACTTTGCAGGTCAGTCCCAAGCCACCAGGTAGTTCAAACCAGCCTGAAAGGAATGTTCTTTTCTTATATTACTAAAAATGGATGTGCTCTTTAAAAGATACTCTAGCTTTCTATCTTCTTCCATTTGCTTCTTCACCCAGTAGTCCTTGTTTCTTGGTCTTTTCCTCGGTCTTCCTTCCCCTCCTTTTCCATGCTCCCATCTGTACAGCACCAACCCCCCTCCCACCTTCTCCTGGAAGCCTTCCCAACTTGTCACCAACAACCAGGGTACTCTAGATTTGTCACAAGCATATTTATAATCAGGTGTGATACGCAAAATATTTTAATATAAATAACTCCCAGGTGAGCAGCAACCAACCAATGGGAATGCACCAGAGCCTGGACAGGGAGGCCGCCTGCTGTGCCCGATTTGACTCTTTGATTCCTGGAATCCAGGAGGGGGAGGTGGCTGGATTTGGGGGAAGGGGTTGCAGTAATCAGAGATGAAGGGGAAACACCCGAGACTTGACAGGCTTGGGACAGTGGCTATTTTATAACTGAAACAGAAGTATTTCCATTATTTTGATAAACAGCACAGAGAGCATAACTACTCAATGCCAGACTCTAAGATTGATCGCCTACATGTGTCTGAATTCCAGGAAGCCCTCTGTGAGGGTAGGTGATTCACCACATGGTTTTCAAATCAGACTGGAAAAGACTAGACAATAACGGAAGATGTATAATGAAGTTTTGTGTCCTTGACTTCACTTAGTTAGGAAAAGACCAGCTTCTGGGATTGCTAACACCGGGTGATAATAAAAAGAGCGGCCAATATTTACTCAGCATTGTTCCAGGTGCTGTGTCTGAAGGTCTACGAAGCAACATTTAACCCCCACAGAGTGGTTGTAAATTAGCCTGGCTTGTCTTAATTTTCCAAACTGCTAACGCTCACTCTGTCTGAAAAGGAATGGGAAAAAAAATATGCTCTGGTGATATGTATATCTCATGGGATTTGGCACACAAAAGGGGCGCGATAAGATTTGCCAACGGAAAGAAAGGAGGACACACATTTTCTAACATTCGTTGAGTGCCCACCATGAAAGGGTCCCTGCACTGTGGGTTTTGAGGAGGATAAGACATAGACCACAAAGGCCTGCTCTCCCCACAGGAAAATGTCTACTGCTGTGATATTAATATTTCATAGAGCTTCTGTTTCACCCATGGCTATGGCTGCTCACATTTGTGAATGTGATGTTAGGAAAGCTAGACACTATGAGGTCAAATAGCCACCAGACAGGTTTTGTGTTATGCTTCTATATCGTCCGATGCACACTAACCAATGTACTTCTGTGAGTTGGAAGACGTTTATCTTCTGGTTAAATGAAATAATTTTCAAATGAAGCATCTGATGCCCAGAAATTAGTTTCCTTAAATCTCTGGAGACTGGAGGGACTATTTTTGGTCTCACTGGTTTTTCTTAACTGACACATTTTTCAGTTCACATATAAACGGGATAGAATATCCTTACCAGTATAGACAGGGCTTAGCCCCTTAAACTGACCAACAGCTTTTTCCAGACAGAACACACGAGTAGCCTGAGAAACCAAAACTGTCCAAGCAACAAAGTCCATTAAAAACAACAAAACATCTAAACGTGCTTTGAAATGGCTAACTACGAACAATTTGACCCTCTTTGCTTTCTCCTCCCATTTATTAATTTTATGTTTTGCCTGTTTTAATGGTTACAAAATTAGGTCTTAATGGAATAGGCCAACAGTGCTTGAAGGAAGAGAGCAGTTATATTGGCATAGTAATGAATGAGTCACAGAGCTCTTCACACAGCACTGGCGATGGCCCCAAGGTTTTCCCAGCCTCTCTGGTGATGACAGGCTGCCCTAAATGCAAATGTAGAGATGGGAAGACTGTCTTAGAGGGATGCAGCTCCTTCTAAGGAAATAAAAGCATTGGGCATCACCCCCACCATGGCAGTGGAATGATCTCTTATGCTTATTCATATGGTTTTCGGGGGGGGGGGGAGGGAATGCCAACTAAACTACAGTTTTCATTACCATTTAGGCCATCCATCTGCACAGCTTGATGCACACCTTTTCTTAGCCTCCCTACACTCATAGTTGTGTGCAGATTGGTGGTGGGTAACATCGGAGGCATTGGTAACCTTGCCCATTGGCCTTGGTGCTTTTCCCTAGTTTACACATCCAGCGACCTCTCCAATCTTCCTTATGTCTTCCCACACATTTCCTCTGTACCATGGAAGCAACGGAGGAAAAGGAACATGCCCCAGGAAAGAGATTATAAATATTTCCTTTTTATATCTTCAATAAGTAATGTTATGCTTTTAACAAGAGTATTGCACTTATAGACTGTAAAAGATGATTTGTAATAAAAAAATGGAACTGAATTTCTAATAAACAGATTTATTATAAATTAATGCAAAATATTAATCATTGGGCAATTGTTCATTTTTATGGAAGTTCTGGTTATCATTTGCTTACAGTGACTAGTTTCCTCTAATTCTGATACTCCTATGAAGCAGAATCTTATTTGTTGTGGTTGGAACTAATGATACAAAAAGCTCATCTGGTTTAATCAGTTTATTTAAATTCAAAAGAAGTCTAAAAGTCTAATCTGCCACTTGCCTTAGAGTAGAGCTATGTCAGTTCCATAGTTAACGTTTTAAATCAAGCCCTAATGTAAATAACCATTTTCCTGCACTTCAACTTGTCCATATCCTTCCAGAAATGTGCTGGCCAAATGTTAAACGCAGCCTTTGCTACCTGACTTGGACCCATAAAAATGATGAGTCAATATAAATCTGCTCACTTACTCAAATCAAGGCCTTAATTTTTCCCCCACTTTCAAAAGTGCCTTGATAAATTTTGAAACTAGAGAAACTGAGACTGTGAGTTTATGATAGTCACTTAGAAAAGTCTGCTAATCAATGTATGTGGTCACCGGCACCAAAACCCTGGTCTGTTTGATTCAATGTTTTCACTTTCAAACTGTGTACACTATAGATAGTTAATAAATCCTCCTAGGCTTAATCAACCTACCACTTGTGCTGATATGCCTCATGCAGTCTTCTCACAATTGTCCAACATGTCTGGACTGTTGCAGATCTGTATCCCTGCTGTCATGTTTCACTCTAATTGTCAGTGTAGGTGGCTTTCTTCTTTGCTAGATTAGGAACATATAAGGGAAAGCAGAAATAGAGCAAATTATGATTGGGTTGTTCCCCCCCCCCCCCCCCCCCCCGAGAGCAAGTTTTTCTGTCTCTTGAACTCTCACAACCGTCAAGAGTTGGGATGTGGGAATATAATCACCTCCACTTGACAGATGAGAAAATTGAGGCACAGGATATTATAAATTAGTTGTAAATGTTCATATGACCATTTTGGAATGAAGCCACAACCAGAATTCCAGGATCGTCCCACTATAATCCATCCCTGCTTTAAACTCTGCATTAGTCATGCCATGTTCATCAGCCCTGGCAAGTTTCAGCAGGAAAAATATCAAAGAAAAACAGATCTCAGGCTCTTCTGAGAAATAAATGCCAGCGTTGGCATTGATTGTGAGAACAAGAATAATAAAGGGGTGAAGTGCTTGGTAGACAGGCCAGAGAGGAGCACAATGATGGAGAAACTGAACTAGCATTAGGAAGGTTGTCTTAAATATCATGTACTTTTATCTGCTATGCAGAGAAGGTGTTAGCAGTAATAATAATGAGGATGGTGATGATGATGATGATAATAATAGTAATACTTACAGGGGGCTTATTATGTGCCCAGAACTGTTGAAACACTTTATATGTGTTAACTTTTAATCCTTACCAAAAATCTGTGAGGTAGGAACTATTGTTATCTTCATTTTACAAATATGGCAGCTGGAGGCCACAAGTACCCAGAACAGAGCTTGGTTGGAGCCCAAGCTGTACATTCCCAGAGACTGCTCCCTTTGCCACAAGTTGGAGCCAATCCTCCGGGAGAGGTTCCATGACAGATGGGCTTCGGTTATGTAACTACAGGGCAAAAGCATCTGTCCTGATATCAGGGTTCCACGAAGTTGATCTCACACGTGTGGAATGCTAGGAAGTCTGAGGGGGTTCTTCCATGGCCTTCCTGTGACCAGCTCTGGGGTCCCCAGCAGGCTCCTGGACGCCCCATGTCCCTGCAGGCCACTTTCAGAGCAGACTGTCTGCCCTCAATTGTGGGAGTCAGCGTTCTCCATTTCACAGTCTGGCCTGCTCTCTTGAAACCACCAGTCATGTGCTGAAAACAGTGAGTGGCCAAGTCCCAACTCAAAGAGGCGGAACTCAGTAGGTCGGGCTGTGACCCTGGCCCTCAGCTGAAATTCTTATATCCCCCAGGGCCCTTTCCAGAGTCTGCTGATCAGTGATGTGGCGACACCAAGACACAGTTGACATCATTCCCAACCGATGCATCTGGCAGAGGCCTATTAACTGTTTGAATAATAGATCATATGAAAACCCACTGCTCTTCCTATGGAAAACGATTGGGATATAGTTGTCTACTAGCTATTCCTGTGGGCAAAAACTCCTATTGTGAATCCCTTTAACAATCAGCTAATTAATGTTTTCTCTTTTCCTTCCATATTTTAATTGACTTTTTCAATTAGGAGCATACTAGGAAAAGATTCTAAAAATTACTTGTTTTTAAAATAAGCAATTAGAAAATCTCATGTTCTAATTAGGCTTTCTCTTTCTCACACCGACCTGATTCTTGAAATATTTTCTTAGCCAAAGCTGCATGTATTCTATCCCACGCCATGTAATGCCGTGTAGTTCTGATAGCTCCCATCTGGTGTTCTGCCAAGTACCTATTACAGTTATTCAGCATTTTTCTTCATCATGGTGAGAATCAACATTGGTTCTTGGTATTAGACTTTTCCATGCTTGCTTATTTTAATAAATGTAATTCAGCTGCAAACTCTCACCTGTTTCTAACTATCTTCCTTAATCTAAATATTCCCGGAGTAGATTATTTTTGGAGGTAGAATAAATTGCACACAAATCTTATGTATACTCAGAATTATGTGGGTTAAAAAAAAAATAAGTGTTCTCCAAACAATGTAAACTATAATAAAATTAGAGGTATAAAATATAATAATCAGGGTAAATTTTACATATGGCATGAAACATAATCTGATCTTGATAGTCTCCTGTTTAAAAATTTTCCATGGCAATACCTTTTAACTTCACTTTCAAAGTTGTTATCTAGCCGAAACCGGTTTGGCTCAGTGGTAGAGCGTCGGTCTGCGGACTGAAAGGTCCCAGGTTCAATTCTGGTCAAGGGCATGTACCTTGGTTGCGGGCACATCCCCGGTGGGGGGTGTGCAAGAGGCAGCTGGTCGATGTTTCTCTCTCATCGACATTTCTAGCTCTCTCCCTCCCTTCCTCTCTATAAAATATCAATAAAATATATATTAAAAAAAACAAAAAAACAAAGTTGTTATCTAGCTCCAGTAGACTACTTTTTGCTTCATCTTTTATCAATCTCCACCTCCCCACCAACCCACACCCCAGTGTATTCCATCCTTAAGCTACTTTGTGAAAATCCCCAGATGGTATATGCTCTTCTTCTTGTTCTCATTTTGTATTCTGCCCCTCAACACAGACACACACACACACACACACACACACACACACACACTTACTTCTGCTACCACTCACTACTTTGCCAAATTCATTCTCATCCTCCAGGTCTGAATTTAAATGTCACTTCTTCAGAGCCCTTCCCTGATCCACTAAGTCTCAGTTCTGACTCTCTCCCACCATTCTCTCAGCATTCTCCTCCAGAACGTAAATGTCCATGTGTAATCATACATTTATCTATGTCATTATTTGGCTAGTATCCATCTTCACCCCTAGAGTATAGGCTTCAGGAAGGGAGGCAGCATATCTTGTGTTTGCTCACCTTCAATTAACTAGCACTTAGCGCAATACCTGGCACACAGTAGGATTTCAATCAATATTTCTTGAATGAACAAATGAATAAGACCCTGGAAGTATACCAAGAACAATGGTGAATGTGATCCAAACCAGTTACTATTTCCATGCCTGGTGTGCCCCGCCTGGAGGGAGCTCAGACCCTGAGAGGGCCCACGTGACTCAGGAGCTGCAGTCTCCATATTAGTACCTGGTGTGAGCCCATCTCCTTGACCTTCACCCGGGCTCCTATTTCCAGTCCCACACAACATGTCACAAGGGTTCTGGAATGGCACCTTCCCCTCTCCCTCCCACAGAATCTGGACCAGGCCCCTTCTCTACGGCTGTTCCCCACCACTCTTATCTCTCTGGAAAAGGCATTTAACCAAAAACTGAAAGGGAGGAAGAGTTAAAGTAAAACTCCTAGCAGCCACAGGAAGATGTTTCCAAGACATTTTTATCTTTATGTCTTGGACTAAAATTGGGAGACACTATTTTTGACACTTCTGTTTTGTTTCACTGCGATATACAAAGATGCTTCACATTTCTGCACACTGCCCTCTCCCATTCGGCTATGACAACTTGCTTTGATAATCAACAGTTTTTGTGTGATGATATGTATCCTGACAAATCTCACGCCTTAACAAAAACCTCCTTACAAATTGTTTACTGTGTCAAATAGCTTGTTATATTTGACAGTAGCTTTTCCTTTAGGATTTTAGAATCTTATAAGATTCCTTAGTAAAAAAAATTCTGCTGCCTGGAGTTTCCCAGAGTTTGAATTAGCATTCCGGTGGTACAACACACTTAAAATGTCAACACTAGATTGAACTATGGTTCAGGGTTGTCTCTTTAAAAAAATATGGTTACTTACAGAAATATCCTGAAGAATTGAAAGTAATGTTAAATATAAGATACTTGGATAAATATAATTAAGTAATTAAGTCATTTTTATCATGTTTTGACGTGAAACGTTATAAAAGAACAAAAAGCCAATCAGAATATAACTAAATCTGTTATCTTGCACTTACTGTAAACAAAATGTCATATACAAATATTTTTCTTTCTTTGGAAATATTAACCACACTTACTTTGTGCCTACTCTGTGCCAAGTATTTTTCTAAACCTTGTGCATATATTAACTCATGCAATCCCACAACAGACCTTAAAGGAGAACACAATAATTATTTTTATTGTGCAGATGAAAAACAAATGGGTGCACAAGAAATTCAGATAATTTGCTCAAAGTAACACAACTAGAAAAGGCAGAGCCAAAGTTATGTGACCAGCATCTGCCTCCAGAGCTGTGAGTTTAACCACTCCTCCATCCTCTTACCAATGCATGAATGGACCCAGGCAAATGATCTCTTTCCAATCCCAAATCCTCATATATAATTTATTGTATTTTAAATTGTTATATGCCTTCCATTGTATTATGAAGGATAATGCTAGATTTTTTAAAAATCTTCCATGGATTTTGATTATGGCTAATAAACAGCTTGGCATAATGATGTGAGTCAAGTAGAACTGGATTTAGAATCTAGCTCTACCACTTACCAACTATCTGACCTTAGGAAAGTTCCTTAATCTTTCTGAGCCCACTTGCTGTTTTGTAAAATAGGGATCATTACAGCTGTTTTCATGGGAAAATGAGATAATCACACATAAATTGTCTGGCATGTGAGTGATCGATAATATACCTTTCCCCAAGTGTGTAAGAACAACTAGGAAATTACATTCATTCTTATGAAAAAGATGGTTCCATCAATAAATTACTAATTTGATATTGTAAATTATATTCTACTGGCTGAATACAGTTTATACAGTTCCTTAATAGTCCCAATTGTATCAAGAGACAACAGCATTTACAAGAAAACCATAGTTTTTTTTAGCCTAATCGAAATTTTCATGCTCAGTTACAAAGCATTACAGAAGACAAGTGACAAACTGACAATTATCTGAACGAGCAAAACTGAATAGCCAGAGTATAGAGGTGTGGATGTCTCAAAAATGGCATCTCATTCTATGGAACTCTGCTTTCCCATATCCTCCCATTAAGCACTCCTGTACCTTTGTGGACCTATACATTGACTTTGTAAACCTGAGCCTTTCTGGTGTCAGGTTCCTAGTGAAGTGATTGTGACTAAAGGGAGTTTGGATTGAGGTTGTCAAAGAGAAGCCAGGGACGTTTAGTTTCTGTACAAGAAATGTCACTGTGCTTAATTCTTTCCCACCCTTGCTGATGGGCAGCAGCTATGTCTTTGTATGTATATGAACACCTGACATAAAGGCAGCCAATCCAAAGACTGGTGGCACATGTATGCTGTGGGTGCAGGCACCATCATAATACTTTCTTGGCAATTGGTTTTTAGCTAACTGAGAGACTAAAGCAATTATCAAGGGAGTGCAGAAAAGGAGGCAAAATAAGAGATGTCTCAAGCAAGTTGGTAGGTTTAGAGGGACTGATATGTCACTAAACAGAAAAGTAAAGTTAGGATAAAAATTTCTCCCAAAACTTGCAGAGAAAAGTGGATGGAAAGAGAAAAAGAGATTCCTAGACTTCTTTGATTTAAATTATTTTTAATTATGGTTCCACTTTACCTGTATCTTCACAATAGACCTTCTAACTCTAGACCATGGAAAGCAGAGTGAAACATCCCAATATAAACTTGAGACTAAGGAGACACACACTAACACTGCCCATTGTTACAGAATTTTATTAGCAGAAACAACCAGTTCCTTCTGATGTTCCCAGTACCCGCCTCTGTGTCCTCCCCATAGAGGGTGGCACAATCTCCAGTGCTGTTAACAGCGGGGCCTCAGGGCAGGACGGGCGGGTGAGCACAGGGAGAGAGCCTGTGCTGCCAAAAGTGCAGCTGACACCAGTGGGAAGCAGAGTGAGAACTCCAGATGTTTAGGATTAGAATGACTATAAACAAATTTATATCCCCAGATCCACCAAGCTTGCTTTTTAAAATTATTTTTGTATCTGATAAACAAACCCATATTCTCCTTTCTCGGTTGCAAATAGACTAATTCTGTAGGGAATGATAATACTCACACTGGTTAACACAGTTTGCTATTCTTTCCCCAGAAATTGTATAATTCACATCACCATGATCCTCTCAATTGGTAGTTTGGGGACTTCAGTATAAACAACACCATTTTCAAAGACTCTTCAAGACTGGTTTTATGCACACGTGCCACCTTTTTCATTTTTTTCGCTGTGCCAATGTTCATGCCCAAACGTTCTTCACTATGTCATATGACATTACATTTGATACAACTGTCAAGAGAGTAGCAACTTTTGTGCAGCAAACTAATCAGTTGCAAGAGATTATCTGAATTTGTACCTGGAAATTTTACTTAATGCATCTTGTGACTGAAGAAGAGTCCACTCTTATACTACCATTGTGCCTTCAATAATTTTTAATTAATTTCTTTATTGATTAAGGTATCACATATTTGTCCTCAACTCCCCATGAGGGGTGTCTTCAGCCAATTTGAAACACACATTTCAAGAGGTTCTTATTATTACTCCCATTTTGTCATCATTCCAGCATGCATAAACTGATGTCTAGCAGGTTCAAAGCCTCCTTTTGATACGTCACAATAAACAGGCCCTCCATACTGCCTAGGAGAAGGGTGTGTTTTTACGCTCAGCAGTCACATTTATTTAGAGTCTATTGTCAGACATAGAATCCATTAAAAACAACCACAATCGATCTCAGGAAGCTTCTCTAGTCAACAGGTTTGAGCAAGGTTGATAATCACCAAATGCCTGAATCACTCCTTATATGTTCCAACTGTGTTCTGTGTTCCAACACATGCGTGCATGCACAAACACACATGGGGTCCTTATCTTAGTATATATGGAGTGATTGTGAAATGGTTGACAACAGAGTGGAAAGCTGCCAATAACTGTCCTAAACCAAAACGTTCATTTTACAGGGCCGTTGCTCAAGAGAGAACTGCAAGTATCTTCACCCTCCAACACATTTAAAAACTCAACTAGAAATTAATGGGAGGAACAATTTGATCCAGCAAAAAACTGCAGCAGCGATGCTTGCCCAGCAGATGCAATTTATGTTTCCAGGAACCCCACTTCATCCAGTGGTGAGTACATCACATCTAATGAAGGGCTTGATGATTAAAGTGTTGGTGTGGGCGATGCCACATTGACCTCGGGTGGCCTCCCTCTACTTTGTCTCTGGCTACAATTAAAGCAAATAGCTTTGACGCTAAAGGGATGCTGAGAACAGAGTTTTTTAAATTATTTACATGGGGACATGCGTGTGGAAACAGTAGGCGAAGACAATTTCTACTCAATATCTGGGTGCCACTCTAGCTCTTTCTCACCAGTAAACTCTGTATTGGAACCATCTTAGAAGAATGCTAAGAGTTCTACATTTTCATCTGGAGTACGAATTGGTGATCTCTGTGAAGAAGAGGTTTTGATGCTGAAACTTTTTTTTTAGCATAGTTGATAGCTGATCGGTAATTTAGTTCAACGCCATCATTTTAAGAATGAGGAGTGAGAAACCAGAGGTGTTAAGTCACCTGTCCAGGGTCAATCAGCCAGTAAGTTGTGGAGCTGGGACTGGGACTCAGACATCTTGACCAGTCTGCCCCACCTGGAGCCCGACACCAGCCCAAAAGGATGATGTCTTAGTCGCCTACACCTCCTGTCTCTCCGAGGCCTGCTGGCGGCGTGGCAGCTGCGGCAAGGAGCACAAGGTCAAATGTATTGTGTTGTGTAATATACTCTCCCTGATTTCACAGCATTTCAAAGGCCTTCCTTAGCGGTCTGGGAATCATTTTAGAAATGAGGTCCTGGAGGAAAGGAGTGCATTTGGCTTTAGCAGATTTCATTTATACTTGTGAATTATTTGTCAAAAACAAGCTAATTGTTTTGGAAAAAAACAAAGCCAGCGAAGTGAGTAAAAATTGCTTTTAAAAAAAAAGAGAGAGAGAGAACATAGACAAAAGACTATTGTTTAAAAATCAGCCTTTGTTGTATGAAAATTCTATGTTATTGAAAGCTGCTAACTTAAAAGGGATAGCTACCAGTGAGTTGAATTTTTGTTATGTGTGTCTGGGAGATGAGATGGGGAGGGTAGGTGAGGCTTGGGATGAGGAAACTGAGGAACTCATCTGCTTATCTCAAGGTCAAGAATCTGCTTATCTGAAGGACAAGAATGATAGCACAAAGTAGCCAGGAACAAGCTCTACCTGAAGGGGAAAAAAGTGCCAGGCACAGGTAGCTCCAAAATAAATAGGATATAGTCTTTGGGGATAGACAGATTCGTGGAAAGGGCAAAGTAAGATTCAGGCACAGGGAACTGTGTTTTGAATAAAGCAGGAAAGGCTGCTTGGAGGAGGTCCCATATAAGCGTGTCCTAAAGAATGAGTAGAAGTTAGCCTTGATGTACAAAAAACACAAATAGCGTTCTAAACACATTTAACACAAAAAATAGGCATTTAAGTGGATCTATTTAAAACCACACACATGCTTTATTATGGTTCTCTTTATTGATGCATGGATATAAGTTATTTTTTAAATTACCTAAATTCTATAATAGTTTAGTTACATGACATTAAATAATGTCTATGGGAATAAATTTAGAACCAAGGTCAGCATGGTAACACTGTAGTATATATCTCTCTCATTTTAATCATTCGCTTCTTATTTATTTATAATTAATAAGGATTGACCCTGGTACTCAATAATGGCAATGTCAATTTAAAAAAACTTCATTCCTATTGCTATTAGTTGAACTTTTTTTGAAAGTTACATATTATTTCAAATATTAATTAGAAGTTAATAACCATGATTATGAAAAAGGTATAGTACATTTAAATGTTTTAATAGAGATTGTTAAATTACAAGAAGTATTAGAATAAAGTGTGATAAATTTACTCATCAACTCTACAAACAAATGACTTCAGAGTATTAGGAATTGATCAGTGACCTAGTACAGTGTAGTAGGCCAAATAGTGACTCTTAAAAGTACCTGGAACCTGTAAATGTTACCTTAAATGGAAACAGGGTCTTTGCAGATGTGATTAAGCTAGTTATCTTGAGCTGAGGAAATCCTCCAGGATTAAATGCAATCACCTCTCTTTCTGTCTATTTCCCCCAAAGACCTAGCTTTTTCCCTGGATAATCAGCAACCCCGGAAGCAGCAGGAGACAGTAGCTGGGATCTGACTAATGATCACAGTGTCTAGACCCCTGTCAGGCTAAAGATAACATAGATGTAAATTCCTGAGTTCTAAGGTGGAACCACCCCCTGGCTACTTTTCCGTGAAACCAGGATAAAAGGTCACCAGAACAGACCTCAGAGCTGTTCTCAATATCTGCAGAAATGATTTATTACTCTTACTTCGCCTCTGACCAATCAGCTCCCTGCACGACCCTGAACCCCTAACCGATGATGGCTTGTGATTTTGCCCTATATAATTTGTAATCCATGTGCCATTGGAAATTTCAGACTTTTGAGCATTAGCTTCCCATTCTCCTGGATGGCACCACTCATAATAAAATAGCCAATATCTACCTACTGCATAAATAAATAAACAGACAAATAAATGCAATTACAACTACCCTTATAAGAGAGATATAAAGGGAGAGTTGACCCGGACAGAGAGGAGAAAGCCAATGTGCCCACAGAGGTCGAAAATGAAGTGATGTGGTCACAAGTCAAGGAATGCCAGCAGCCACCAGAAGATGGAAGAGACGAGGAACCCTTCCTAGAGACTCCAGAGTGAGTGTGGTCTTGCCAACATCTTGATTTTGACCCAGTGAAACTGATTCATGATTCCAGAACTATGAAAGGATAAATATGTGTTGTTTTAAGCCACCAAGTTTGTGGGAATTTGTTAGATCAGCCACAAGAAACATGCAGAAATTGCTTCAGATAAAATAGAGTCACAAGTACCACTCTATTTTTAGGTTTCTTTGAAGTTAAACTTCTCTATATTTTTCTACTCCCTCTATCTCCCACCCACCCTTAAATCTTTTACCCATGATCTTCCTGTCTCTAAACTGAGTCACTTTTGCCTTCATTATATTTGTTTGAGCTCTTAGTAATATTCGGCTTGTATAACCAATCTCTGCTTTGTGGAACACTCCTTCCTCTCTGATCACTCCTTCCTTCTCCCTCTTTCTCTGTCATGTTCCTCTATCTGTGGAAGCTGCTAATTGAGGTCCCCAGCGCTGGACGTGTCTCTCATCTACCTCTCTTTCCTGGTCTCACCCATTCCTGTAGCTGTAAATCATCTACAGGTGAAGAATAATCCCAAATGTATGCTTCCGGTCCAAACTTCTCTGAGCCTCAGGCTCCTATATCCAACTTTCTATTGGACACACCTTTAAATTTCTCATAGGATCTCAGCATGTTAAAGATCAAATTATTCATTCCACTACATTTCCCTCTCAGTAAATGTAACTAGCAGTTTCAAACCGAAACCAAGCAGACTCTCTCTTGCATACTTTTTCATTTCTGTTTCATCAGTAAGTCCTAATATATCTGCTTTCAAGTTCCAGCACCCTTGTCTGAGCTACCATAAACCTATTTATCAAAATACATTATGGGCATTTCCTTTCTCATCTCTCAGTTTGCTTTATCTCAATGTACCCTGCATATAGCAACCATGGGAACTTTTTAAACATATAAATGAAATCATAGCACTCCCTTGTTTAAAATATTTCTATGCTTTCCCATTTCACGGAAACAAAGCCTAAGCATATAACCTTATCTGTGATCTGGTCCTCACCTACCTCACCACCCTCACCCTGAATCCATTGAGACCAAATCAAACCTTCAGTTCTGTGAACACATCCTGTGAATACACAAAGCTCTTGCTTGCCTCATGGTCTCTGCTCTTGCTGGAAGTATCCTAGTACCCTTCACTTGTTAACTTCATCTCATTCATAAGAACTCTAAATCTCTTCCCTGCGATTTACCACCAATCTCCATCACTATCAATGAAGTCTCCTCATTTCTAATTATCCATAAATATGAATTGTAATTTTGCTTGTTCTTGCCCATTAGAGTTGTTTAATAAATGTACACAAAGTGTTTTGGCACTGTGTCTATACCAAAAAGTACTTATTAAATGAATGAAAATGCAATTCATTCCATCCTATCATAATTCTTCTATCTCAAATAAACTATCTTTAAAAATTCCCTGTTATTTTGTTCCTTCTAGCAATCTTTCTCTCCCCATTTCTGATAGAATATACAATGTTTCCCAAAGTGTAGTACGTGTACCCCTAGGGGTATGGGAAGAGTTTGGTGGGGATATGCACTGCACCGTGCTTAGCTGCGCCTAATTCTATGTTCTCATGAGTCAAGTCAAGACAGTCTTGTGAGGCGTGAGATGGTCCAGTGTGCAAATAAATGTTATTTATAATATAACTTTTATTTATATTTTATTATGAATAATTTTATTTTTTGTTTATTATTATTTTGTATATGTACTCAACAAATAAAAAATAAATATATTTTGATTGTTATTAAAATACATCCATTTTTTTTTACGAGGGGTACTTAGCATTACGAGAAAATTATAGAAGGGGTACACATATGTCAAAAATTTGGGAAACACTGGAATATGACAGTAATTCTTTTCGTTCCCACTCCATCACACATACAACCTTCATATGTTCACTCAAGATGAAGAAGCAGGCGGGTAGCCTTTAGTAGAACAAAGTTTTAAGAACCTATACAATATAGAGCTTGTGGACAAGGTCTTACATTGAGTATTCTTCCCTTCAGTGATGCTTCTGGGAGTAAAGGGGGGAGGTTTAAGGGATATCATGTGTTAAGCCGTTTAGTTTAAGTGCCAAATACGTACCCTTTGAAGTCAACGCTTTCTAAAATGTATGAACTCTCACGCTCTTGTTTTAAAGTCAATTGATGAAATTTTAGAGCCATAAATATCCCAGGCAACTTAGTTATTACTCCTCAGTACCAGCCCTTCCTTGCCACGACAAAATATCAAAGACCATGTGGATGGGTGTGAGTTAAATCTTTGAACCTGGAACTACTGATATAATATACTGTGAAAGAAGAGTGGAGAGTTCTGGGAAGAGAAATCCGGAAATGTGGGGTGAAGTACGGAGGGAAAAAAATAGCAAGACCAGCATTTCAGAAGCTATTTTCTTCCAGAAGACTTTCTGTGGTTATTGTCCTCTGACCTCTCCAGCTGCAGCTAGTGCTGAGAGATGACAAGGACCAAATGGATCCCATCTCAGACAGCCTGGCAACAGCCCTTCTGCAGAAACCATGAGCCAGTTCGCCCAAGCTCTCGCTGGTATGCTTCCAGGAACAGAATCATTTGGAGGTGCTGCCAGCTAAGAACCGAATTGAGACACCATGATGTGTTGTCAACCTTAGACTCTGCCTCTGGAAGTTTAATTTGAATTTGGAATCTGAGAACCCATTTCCCAAGGCAGCAGCCTCCCACACAGCTGTTCAGAGCAACCCTGCATCTCTCATCTGTAGGAGGCCCTGGATGACTGTGGGCCACAGTTCCCCACCAACACTCTCCCTTTATACTCCAAAAACATAAGAGCAGCTAGTGTTTTTTTCTTCTTTGCTGTTAAGACATTACCAACAAAATCCAGTGAGTGCAGAAGAATGGCAATAGCCCCAGTCTTAGAGCCGAGAGTCCTGGTTATTTTGACCTGCCTCTGCCTCAGCAGCAATGACCTTGGGTAATCCTTTTAGTCTCTACTCTAAATTGCTTTCACCTGTGAGACTGTGCAATTCTCACTGCCACACTTGCTTCTCTCGGATATTGACAGGATTAAAGAAGACAATGTGTGTGAGAAGGGATTAGCCAAAGAACATATATGCGTAACCCATAGACACAGACAACAGTGTGCTGAAGGCCAGAGGGAAAGGGGAGAAGGGTAGGAGCAGGTGGGAAAAAGGGGGCGGGGGGGATAGGGACATATGTATTAGGATAAGCAATAAAAATAAGTTGGAAGGAAGGAAGGAAGAAGGAAGGAAGGAAGGAAGGAAGGAAGGAAGGAAGGAAGGAAGGAAGGAAGGAAGGAGAAACAAGCTACCAATACAACAGTACAGTAGCCACAGGAAGGAAGGAAGGAAGGAAGGAAGGAAGGAAGGAAGGAAGGAAGGAAGGAAGGGGAAACAAGCTACCAATATAACAGCACAGTAGCCACACAGTAAAGCAAATATATACTAAGACAAACAATCCAATTTAAAAAAATGGGCAGGACACCTGAATAGACACTTCTCCAAAGAGGAATGGCCAGGAAACATATGAAAAAAATGCTCAAATGTTTCTACTTTTGAATAATGTTTTTCATTAACTATGTTATAACTATTAGCAATAAACAAACTAAAAGATCCATTTAAGATTATTAAATTAGGTGAAAAAGTAACATATTTTGGAGATCAAAATTTAACTAATTACAATAGATTTGTTGGTATCCAAAAAGGTTTTGGGAGATGAGTCTTGAGGTTCTGATATCCTATTGACTGTCAATGTGTGCCCTGTATTTGTGTCACCACACTGACCTTGGCTTCACATGATCCATGGGTAGAGGGTTGGGGATTTGCATCTATAGAAAGTCAAAAAGGGAGGTGTGGGGGAGGGAGCTTTTCTCTAAATGTTTACTTTGATAAATAGTTTATGGGTTAAATTACACATTTAGTACAAGTTTTGTTTTTTGCTTTTTAATTCTTATTTTCCCTCCTCATCTTATGACAGCGGTCCCCAAACTGGGCCACACAACAGATCCTGTAGCAAAAACTTTAAATGCAAATTTCAATGCCCCTGCCTAGACCCGTAGAGCCAGAATTTGCGATATCCCTGCTTATGACCCCTCCCCCCAGGCACTTCTGATATAGCCGGTTCTTTGTATCACGGATCTGTTATGATTTATGACCTCTCAGGATTGACTTCTTTAAATCCTAACATCAGATAGCCCTTGTACCATTTTAATCACTTGGCTTTGTTTCAATAGTACTAAATTATAAAAGCTATAGTTCCTGAAAACCACAACTTTCTATAATTATGACTCAAAGGGGTTGAAAATAGAAAACATACACATATAAAATTTTGTAGAAAGTCAAGGAAGAAAAAGAAATCCCAACTGCCAGCTATTTCCCATGTTGAGACCTCATGTTGCAACATTCTTCCAAAGTGAAATTTACATCTAAGCCATAAAGATCTAAGAACCCACTGGTGGGGGTGCCGAAGCAGCAGCCCTCCAAGACCGTTAGAGTCACCTCTTCCAGCCCCCAACCGCTCAGTAAAGACTTTCAGCCTCTCCAAGAACTCCCTGCACAAACTATCAGTAATTTACTGTTTTCTAACACGATCATTTGTAAGAGATATTTTTCAGTTATTGCTGTCAGCAAAAAATTTGTTTAATAAACATAGATTGTTATTTTCCCCATATGTTCAGCAGCTCATTCAGAGCCATAAATAGACAACAAGAATGTTACCCGCAATGTATAAATAGAGGCATACCATGACAGGGCCAACAGCACAGTTCCACATTAGAAAACTGCATTAGCATGTCATTGCAAATATCTGAAAATTGCTCCTAAAAATAAATAGATTAAAAATCATCCAACAACAACAAAACAAAACAAAACAAAAAAATCATTCAGGTCCAATTCAATGTGAAATTTAGTCTAAGAAAAATCTTTATCTAGCATCTTAAATTTTTAACATTGATTCTTTAAAAAAGTGAAGAGAAGTTTCTTGTTCTCTTAAATGTATATTATTTCTGAAAGGCATATTTTTAGGAGGAGCTTTACAAAACAACCATCCCATCAACATATTTCTTTTTATCCCTAGACAAGGAGTACAGTGATAGAGAAGTTTAATAAGGTAGTTTATGCCTTTATCACTGCTGTGTTGATTATGTGACCAAACCAAATTTCAACCGTCAGTTGAAAAAATGGCCACTTGAAAAGTTCAAGCTTTGCATTCAATCTTTTAAGAAAGAAATGTTAGTTCAAGACATACTTAAGCTAGAGGAGAAAATAGCAGGTCTATATTAAAACTGCAGATGAATTTTGAAAATATTCATGCTAATGAATATGGAAACATACTGGTAAGTATGAAAAAAAATAAAATCCCAAGTAATGTCCACATTTTGAGAATGTATAAACTTGGTCAGTCTATAATCAAGGGTTTTGTTTTGTTTTTCTTTATTCCTCTCTCTTTGAGAGACATGTAGGAGGAATCAAAGACTATGAATCAGTATTCTATAGATTTTACTAGTGTTATGAAATTTAATACTTTGGAATGATGAGCAATTAGAGTAAATATATTTTGTTGAGGACACTTTCATAGAAATAAAAGTTTAACCTGTTCCCTATATTAGGTTTTTATGATGTTCTTCAATGTTTTTGTATGCTTTTGAGAAGAGAGGGTCTATATGGATTTTATTTTTATTAAACAAAACCAAACAGGGAAGTTTAATGAACTTACATAGTTCAGAATAGATTTATGCAACCAACAGAGTCTCTTGTACAAGATGAATAAATTTTGCTCAAATGACACTTGCTGGTGATTTTTTAAAGTTGTATTCTAAAGATATCTTTATCCTGTGTTATCTTTCTTTAACAGCCCACTTTTCCTGTAGGTCCCGCAATAGGGACAAATACGGCGATTAGCTTTGCTCCTTACTTAGCACCTGTAACCCCTGGAGTTGGGTTAGTCCCAACGGAAATTCTACCCACCACACCCGTTATTGTTCCCGGAAGTCCACCTGTCACTGTCCCGGGCTCAACTACAACTCAGAAACTTCTCAGGACTGACAAACTCGAGGTACTGCCATTTTATCTGTGGTTTGAAATGCATTTGTGGTAGAAGTGTACTTCTATGTAGGTCAACGCTTGTAAGACATTGCACACACATTCATCTAAAAGCCATGCATCCATGACTCTTTGGTTTGAATTTGAGGCCAAGTATAAAGGAAATTAGTCTGTGGGAAAAGAGTACATTTAACACACAAAAAGTCAGCTGCAAAATATTAGCAACCAGCGGAACACTGAATCAATCACCATGGCAGCCATAGTGATGGCTCCTGAAGGTCTCCAGCTGGGCTAGGCCTCAACCTTTGCTGGATTCCGAATTGGTCTCCAGGGGGCAAGTCGGGAGCCCAGAAGCCAGAGCAGTGGAGGACACTCAGGGACAAGGATGGGAATAAGTCATATTACTACCATTGACCAGTTGGTATGATCGTATTTCGGTATTTTAGCAACTGGTATGGCTGTACCACAATGTTCTAGAACATCGGCCCTCAGTGTGTTGTTGGTAAACAAGGAGAATAGTAAACTGGGCAAATTTGTTGATTGGGACAGTTTCTTCAACTTACATTTAAGTGTTCTATAAAAGTCAAGAAAACAAGTATATATATTTATAAAATATAATTCTTAAGTCCTGAGTCAAGCCAACCCATCTGTACTTGACTGGGTAAAATTTCTCTTTAATCAGAGTTAGAGGATTCATCAATTTATCTTAACTACTATATCCGGTGATATTTAATAGGGCATTTTATATGAGTGTGTAAAGATTTTAATAGATTTTTCAAAGAGCTCTTTTAATTCCACTACCAATTAAAGTTGTTAATTATATATGCATGGTTATGATCTACACTGAGCTTTATGTAGGATCCTTCAAGAATTGTCTTTCAAATGTATGTTTGTTTAAATATCCACCCAGTAAATCTTGAGGGCAATAAAATGTTCCTGCCTAATGTCAGTTTCAATCCAGAGTATATGGATCTCCACATGAAAAGACTGCAAACTCTAATCACTACTGTTTTGATCTAGCCTGTCCCTGTGAATGCTGAACAGACCGTTCATGGGACTAGATAGTGTTTTGGGCTCCACCTGCTGGACCCATGAAGCTTTAGTGTTCAGTACGTGACTGTGTGGTTTTAGAAAACAGATTAAATCAGCTGAGTTGGGAACAAGCTGTTGTTCCCAGCAGTACTGATGGACAAAGATATATGTAAAAATGATTCACCGTGACTTCAGCAGAGCGGCTGTCAGTTCATTTCAAACCAGGAATGAAGCTGGCTACACACAGAGGCCCTTGGACAATGCCGCTGGCTGGCCCATTCCTCTGATGCAGCCTCGGACTGAAATCATTCCATTTACAGAGGAAGGCTTACTCAGAGTCTGTGGGAACATCTTAGTAATTCTTACTGTGTACATTTTATGAACCAAGGATGGAATGTTGGCTAATATTCAAAGTAGGAAGAAACAATGAACCATTTTGTGACTTAGATCTGTTTACTCTTCAAACTCGCTTGGCAACGGGGAAGAGGGGTGTTTGACACTGTAGTTCCCAAGTACGTTTGACTGTCATGAGGCTTGACTTTATATCAGTTGACCCTTCATATAACATCACTGATGATCAAGATGTGAACCACCACTTAAAGAGACCCACTTTGGGATTGGAGCCTAAAAAAAAAATAATTTAAAATTTCATTAGAATTCTTCCCTGCTCATGATATTTATAAATCTAAGAAATATATATATATATATATGTGTGTGTGTGTGTGTGTGTGTGTGTGCGCGCTATTCATGTTATAATATTCAGGGCAGAATTAAGAATACTCTTTAAATTCTAAAAACAAACAAACAAAAAACACTTTATACAGTAAACTCCTGATTCACCAGAATATTCAGGGCATGGAGCATTCTAGTTACTTGAGGTTTCAGGATAACCAAGGATTGAGGAATAAAAAAGAAACAACACTTCAAATTCTGTTCTACTTCCCTTCCTTTCTTTCTCTCCTTTTACCTCTTTCCACATTTCTCTCTTTTTTGTCTTTTTAAAATACGCTTATCTTTTTTCTGTGCTGTCAACAATAGTAATATGGTGACCTTAAATTAAAGTTTTTGGTGGCTTAGCTATCATAATTCTTCAGATTTATTATCATGCTATCTTTGTAGAGCAGGGAAGACCTAGGGGGAAACTGGAGCATTTACCTCTCCAGCCCCCACTTCCCATTCTCAGAGAGGAGGAATGGGTTCGTCATTCCCCCCTATTCTTTTTGGAGTTGTACAGCTATGACCTGGCGGCTTAAACTATGGTGAAGTTATCCCTCCATGCCAAAAACCCATAGCATTCCAGAGTTGTCATAGTAGAAGATGTGTGTGTGTGTGTGTGTGTGTGTGTGTGTGTGTATTCTCCAAATTATTATATATACATATACATTCCAGAGACAGTGTAGGCCTTGTTGATTTTTCTTTGTTATTTTAGCCAAGCTGCAGATTTTGACTTATTTTCTCAATATCCACTCACTCTCAACCTAGAAAAGAGGGCAAAGCAAAACTCAAAAAGGTTTTTTATTAGGGATTCTGGTTACTTGTGTTCTTGATCATCAAACATTTGTGCATTGTAAATGGCACAAAAGCCACCCTTCAAAGAAACAAAAAGGATGAATTCAATTAAAACATGCACACACACACACACACACACACACACACACACACTGCAGAGGTGGCGTGTCAGGCGGCCATCAGGCTCTGTTCTGCATTGTCTGCTCTCGTCCCCCTGTGTCCCAGGTATGCAGGGAGTTCCAGCGCGGAAACTGTGCCCGGGGAGAGACCGACTGCCGCTTTGCACACCCCGCAGACAGCACAATGATCGACACCAATGACAACACCGTAACCGTTTGTATGGATTACATAAAGGGGCGTTGCATGAGGGAGAAATGCAAATATTTTCACCCTCCTGCACACTTGCAGGCCAAAATCAAAGCTGCGCAGCACCAAGCCAACCAAGCCGCGGTGGCCGCCCAGGCCGCTGCAGCCGCGGCCACAGTCATGGTAAGTGGGGTGCGCCCGCCGCGGGCACCTTCCTCTCCCCGAGAGCCCGCGGGCTCCCGACCACGCCTGGGCCCTGGCGCTCTCCACACCAGCTGGGAAATGGGGAAGGCTGCTGTTCCTGCTGCTCCGCTGCCTAAGTTCTGTTGTTCTCCCCTCTTTGTTTTGTTTTCCCCTCCCGCCCTTCTTCTTCAGCACAATAAGTAAATCCCTCAGGTGCAGGTAACCAAGGGCAGGTGCCGGCCTCCCTTCCCTCCCCGGGGGCCAGCTCTGCTGTCACAGGCATGGGTTTTTCCTCAGAGAGGGGCTCCAGGGCCTCCAGCTGAACAGGAAGTGGGCCCTGGCACTCAGGAGAGTGGGAAACGCAGTAGACCATAGCCCTTTGGGGAGCAGACCCCGGAGCGGAGAAGTAGCAACAGGTGGTGACCAGCCGTTGACTGACTCTTCCCTATTCCCATTGTTTCCCTCTTTCCTTTTCATTGTCACAGGGGCCAAGGGATTTGCCGCAAACATTCTCTCCCTAAATGAATTTTTTACGCAGGACACCAAGCCATGAGAGAGATGGAAACGGAGCTGGACTGGCTGGTGCTTAAACAAATATATGAGCAACTCAATAAAATAAAAATACATAAGTAAATCAATGCCTGTAACCCGGCCTCCAGAACTTGCATCACTTGCCTGTCCCTTGGAGACCAACAGGCACCTCATCGTTAGTACTTGAGGGCCTGTCCCAGCCCCAGACTCCCAGGCCCGACCCCAGATTTTAAATGTCAAATATTGTAGGCGTTGTGTGTGCACATTAACATGTGAGGAGCACCTGCCTAGACCACTGATTCTCAAACGTGGCCACCTTTTGAAATTGCCTGAGGGGGTCTTGAAAAGTTCAAACATCCGCTTCTTCCCCCAAAGTTAGTTAACTGGTGTGGATGTGGCCTGGGCAGTGGCCTTTTTTTTTCAAAACTGATTCTGATGTGCAGCACAGTTTAAGGACCACTGGACGAAGATGCAGAAGGTTCTGATAAATTTGTGTTCATGGGAGATCTCTGGCTTATCAGAAGTCTGTGTGAATACATGTTTCTCTTGGTATATCAGCTCCGTCCTCTAAGACCAGTTTCCCTCTACCACGCTGACCATGGTTTGCACACCTTACATCTCTGAAGGAACAGGGTACCTATTATATATAAATGGTAGGTGACCTGGGTTAATGGGAATGAAAGAAGAAATGGCCACTTACACACAAAAAAGGTCATTCTTCAGCCTACCACCTTTAAATCAAGACTGTATGACTAGTGTGCCTTTCTGCGCATCCTCGTGTCATACTCATCAAGACACACAGACGTTATTGGAGTGACTGTCAGTAGGTTTAGTTACCATAGTTTCCTGGATTGTTGCATTGTGCCCAAATTTGGAATTCCATCATTTCAGGGAATCTTGCGGCAGCATCAAAGACAACCCAAAGGAATGTAGTTTTAGATCAAAAGCCAGCTTTTTTCTGATCGTGACATGAAAATGACTGAACCTGTCTTATCTTTTTAGTGACGGGAGAGACTCGCTAGAAACCAGCCTAGTCAAAGCATTCTGACTCCAGAATTTTCAAAATGGGAAAATAAGCCAGACAGAGCTTCCTCTCTTTGGTAACACAAAGAGTATCTGACCTTCCAGAAAGTAGTCCTGCTTTGCACACAAAGCAGGGCTACATGGAGAGAGTCCTATTTTTGTAAAACGTGTACAGGAACTTTGAATTCCACCCTGCGTGCTCACTTCCTTTTTGTTCCTTTTGTTAAAGTGGCAGCTCTTCTTATTGCTGTCAGGGTTTCCTCACGCCTCAGATTTGCTTTTGGCCTGGAACGCCTAACCTGGGCCCTTCGTTTGCTTGCCTCAACCTGTAGCTGGATGGTTTCTTGATCCAGTCAAAGTAAAACCTGGCTGCATGTGCACCCGCTGGAGAAGGCCCAGCTGGGGCAGAGGATAAAAATTATTGGTAAGGCCAGCAACAATGAAAGCCAAGTGTCTGGCACACAGTAGGACTAGCTCAACTGGTGACTTTTGAAGCATAGGTGACTACGGAAGCTCCCAAGATGTACTGGGTTTGGTGATCTCTAAAGTCTGTTCTAATTCTAAAGACCTTTCAATATTAGTGAATAACATCAGTCAAATAATATCCTCTACCTCAGAACATCTGTGTCCTATAATGCTGTGTGATAACATGATTATTCATCCGTACAGATTTCTAAAGGCAATCTACTCATGTGCCTCAAAATGTGAGCTGGGTGAGATATTACCATGTATGCTCGATTCTCCCAGAAGGCAAGCTGTTTGCATCTAGTAAAGATAACCTACAATATGGAGTGGTAGAAAAGAAGATGCTCATTATCCAGCTCAGTTTAGAGTTCTGGGATTCTTTACATTTCTAGATTATTATAATTTCTATGAAAATTATGTTTCAGAAAACTAAGATCAGAAAAAAAGAAACTGTGTACCTCCCGGAGAATTATTGAACATTTCCTTTTCTACTTGGTGACTTTACTAGATGATCCTTTCTTAAATCAAAATGCTGTTCATCAATATTCTTCTAGTGAACATATCTTGTTAGCATAAAGATCAACCCAAAAGTGGGTGTGTTCTATACCTCCCCAGGATTGAAAAAGTGAAGGGAAGAATTGAGGTAGAAATGATCTTGAGGTTAGCCATCCAGTTAATGTTCTCAGTGCACTTGGAGAACAGGCTATGTAACCTTATATAGTTAGCACAGATGAATTTTAGCTAAAGAAAATGCATCATTTAGCAACATAAAACTATACAGGAATGAAAGAGCTTAAATAAAAGTGGTGTCATGGAGCTACATAATGGAGAATTTACATTTGAAGAAAGAATATTCAGAATCAAGAGGCTTTTTTATTATGGAGCTTGTTGGTTTTTAAAAACGTTCACAATTTTACTTTTAGAACAATGATTTCATAATATTTGATGGCTTCTATTGAGACTGCCATCCAAAACATTTTTTCCATTGGCCATTCTAAATCTCTTCTAACCTGTAGTCCTTTCCACTTTATTTCTAGCTCTTTCCCCACCCCGTACCTCTTCTATGAAACGATTTCCTATTATGTCTATACTTTTAATACTGAATCATCAAATGATGATAAACAACCCTTTATTTTCCAAGGGAAATGTCATTTATTGTTTCCCAATTTGAGAGTTTAGTACTATTTCAACTTATTTCAAATGCCATAGCTGGAATTCAGAACTTTAGAATATAACATTTATATTTGTTATGCAAACCTTAGGGATTTACCTATTGTGCTAAGCATTAAAAATGGGTCCTTCATTTTTTATTTGCATTGGAGCTATTCTTTTAAATTTGTTTATTTTCACAGAATTTCATCATCAAATTTTAGATTTTTTACAATTACCAGAAATAGAAATTTTTTCCCCATTGTGGTCTAAATCAATCAATATTTGTTATTATTTCAGCTGTTTAAATGAAACTGTCTGACCAAAAGTATGATTATGAGATACTATTTTACTTCTATTATTTCATGCAGTACTTTGCCTTTTTTAGCTGTTATTTTTAGCTATTGTATTTGTTTTAGAGTTCCACATATCATTAACTGGGTTGGTAGCTAATTGTAGTTAAAAATACAACTAGAACTATTAAGTATAAATTATTTTGATACCTGAAAACACTAAATACCTTTTTAAAAGGTATTTTATTAGTATAATCTGGTAAGTTGTCTGAGATAAATTGAATTCTAATTTCAAATATAGTGGAAAACTTAGAATGGATGATAAGTTAGTCATTAGAAACAGAACAATGGAGTGAAAGAGAAAAATTTGAGAAACTTACTATTCAAATTCAAAACTTGTTAAATTTGGAACCTTATTCCAATCCGTGCTAGCAGAGTGAAGAGAAGAATTGAGACAATTATCCACATGATTCAGACAAAAAATTAAGATCCAAACCCAAACAGTTTTGCCCAAATAATCTTGTGTTTGAATATTTTTTTGCCTGAATTTTTTTGTCTCAGTTTGCCACTTCATTTTGTTAGACTAGATCTTCATTAAAAATTACTTTTATGCAATTTAAGATATTATATCTTTTTACTTGGGTCCTATGTATTTTGTGCATTGATTGTTTCATATTTGAAAGCTAACTTATCAGAAGTTCTTCAATCCTATGGCCCTTGAAAGTTTTGCTTTTTTTTTTTCTGAAGCAATATAAAAAATGCTTATGGAGGAACATCCAAGATGGCGGCCTAGGCAGTCTCCTAAGCTGCCGCCTCATCAACAATTTAATTAAAAAAAACAACTAAAATCAAAAAGGACTTCACCAAAACGTCAGGAAAGCTGGCGGAGTGGAATAGCTACAACTAGAAAGAAAGAGAGAGGCTCACGGATCGGACTGGGAGCCGAAAAGCACTGAGGTAGGGAGACGCTCGCGCACGCGGCCACCGAATACCTGCCTGGCGGTGGGAGGGGAGGAATCCCCGATTGCACGGAACCCTTTCCGACTGCACTGAACCCAGCCCCGGCTGAAATTCCGTGGTCCCAGGCCCATACGGGTGGAGTCTGGACTGCAGAGAAAGGCACCCAGAGACTCAGAGACTCAGAGACTCAGAGACCGGGGACCGGGAGTCGCAGTCGCAGCCGGCAGGGTCTACAGACTCGCGCGCGTGAGCAAGTACGCGCTGAGGTCTGACCGCTGCCTCTCCGCCTCTCCGGAGCGGAAGGAGTCAGAAGCTCCAGGTCTGACCGCGGAGGCTGCCGCCGCCTCTCTGTACAAGGTGGCAGCCTCTCCGTAGCGGAAGGAGTCAGAAGCTCCAGTCTGACCACGGAGGCTGCCGCTGCCTCTATGTACAAGATGGCGGCCTCTCTGTAGCGGAAGGAGTCAGAAGCTCCAGACTACAGAGACCAGCCCAAGTCCGGGCGAGCCCCTGGGGCACCCACGCTCTTGCTTGGGGAACCTGGGCCGATCAGGCGGAAACTCAGGCGAGCGCACAAGGGCAGGGCAGAAGCCAAGACTGTCAGTTCAGCCCTGAGACTCCGCCCCATCCAAGCTGAGCACAGGCTTCTGCAGTTTTTCAAGTCTGATCCTATAAGACTGTCTCCAATACAGAAGTTATCCCAGAGTAGACACAGCTGATACCCACATCCAATTGGCCTGAAGGTCAATTCACAACAATAGAGACTTAGCTACAACAAAGCTGTGCACGCAGTCCACAAAGGGGATCACCAAGAGTGTCTACCTCAGGTAACTGAGGAGGTTGATCCACTGTGCTATATAGGACACCAAACACACAAAGCCATCCTACCAACTCTGAAAAATAGTGATAATGCCGAGACAAGGAAACAGATCTCAAACAAAAGAGATGGAGGATATAGAGTTCAGAACTACGGTTCTAAGGTTATGCAACAATATCCTAGAAAAGCTCGATAAACTCCATGAGACCCAACTAAAAAGTATAGATAAACTGACTAAATTGGAAAATATTATGCAGAGATCCAACAGCAGAATGGAAGAACACAAGAATCAGATCAAAGAGCCAAAAGACACTCCGCTGGAGAAGGAAGAAGAAAAGAGGATCCAGAAAGTTGAAGATAGTGTAAGGAGCCTCTGGGACAACTGCAAGCGCACCAACATCAGAATTATGGGGGTGCCAGAAGAAGAGGGAGTGCAAAATACTGAAAACATATTTGAAGAAATAATATCAGAAAACTTCCCTCACCTGGTGAAAGAAATAGACTTACAAGTACAGGAAGCCTACAGAACCCCAAACAAGAGGAATCCAAAGAAAAATTCTTCTCGACACATCATCATCAATATGCCAAGGGTAAAAGACAAAAAGAGGATCTTACAAGCAGCAAGAGAAAAGCAGTTGGTTACCTATAAGGGAGCACCCATACGACTATCAGCTGATTTCTCAACAGAAACCATGCAGGCCAGAAGGGAGTGGCAAGAAATATTCAAAGTGATGAATAGGGAGAACCTACAACCAAGATTACTGTATCCAGCAAAGTTATCATTCAGAATTGAAGGGCAGATAAAGAGCTTCACAGATAAGAAAAAGCTAAAGGAGTTCATCACCACCAAACCAGTATTATATGAAATGCTGAAAGGTATTACTTAAGAAGAGGAAGAAGGTCAAGTGAATTAAAAATCTCAGGAATAGAATAAACTGGTGAATATAATAGAATTAGGGGCAAAGAAAGGGAGTGGATAGATAATTATCAGGGTGAAGGGGTGTGGGGTGCAGAAAGAGACTGGATTAAAATTGTATAACCTATGGATGAGGACAATGATGGGGGAGGGGGTAAGGGCAGAGGGTGGGGTGGGAATCGGGTGGAAGGGAGCTATGGGGGAGAAAAAGGAGAAACAATTGTAATAATCTGAGCAATAAAGATTTATTTAAAAAAAAAAAAAAAAAAAAAAAAAAAAAAAATGCTTATGGTGTGTATGCAAGCTGCTGTTTTGATTAACTTTCCTGAATTTCAAACATCTATATTTTACTCTCTTATATGCTTTTAACTAAGGTATAGTAGATGCATTTTTTGCTTCAATACTAATTTAAGGTGTAATATTCATTTCTTTAGAGAACATTTTTGTTGTTGTGCATGCCTAGTGTTTTGTACGTTGTATATTGCATTCAGAATATTTTTTTCCTTCTCACCTATCCACAATGCAATGCCGTTCCCATGATGCACCTCTGCTTGCTGTTTACCTGTATGTTAATTCGCTTGAATCCCATTGGCCCACTGCCATCATGTGCTCGCTGCCTGTTATTAAAAGACTCAGTCGACTGCCAAAGCAATGAAGCGACCTCTCGAAGCATCTGTAGACCTGGTACTTTGACCTTTCACCTTTCGCTTTGCATGTAGCCTTTCAGAGAACCATCTGAAATTTGTATTACTTGTAAAATATTGGTTGCAAAAAATCATTATTATAATTAATGAAAAATTCAATAAGGTGTTTAGCCATCTCATTTTCATATATAATGTGTAAAATAAATCAATCCTAACAAATGTTAATACCTTTTCCAAAGGAGTAAAGCAAATTTAAATTACTTGGCTCATAAAGTGCTCATTATAATTTTTATTAACATTTAAATTCAAGAAATGATCATTTAGTTAAAGAAAAAATAGAATTAATGATAACACAAATGCTTCTTTCCTTCCTTAGAATAGTTTAACGCATTTAAAAAGCTGGAGCCATTTTTTTGTTGTTGTTGCTTGATAGTTTTTCTTTTCCTTAGTTGAGATGCTACTGTTTTGGATTACAGAAATCATGCTTTCGCTCTCAATAACAAATTCTCACTCATTTGACGTTGCCGCTGTTTAAATTAAGGTGCATGGCACAGGCATCTCCTTAGCTGTCCTTAAAAAAAAAAAAATGTTGTAATTGATGATCTCTGTGGACACTGAAATTGTATTTACTTTGAGTTATACATATCGTATCCGATTCTTCACTTATAGGCCTTTCCACCTGGTGCTCTTCATCCTTTACCAAAGAGACAAGCACTTGAAAAAAGCAACGGTGCCAGTACGGTTTTTAATCCCAGCGTCTTGCACTACCAGCAGGCTCTAACCAGTGCACAGTTGCAGCAACACACGGCGTTTATTCCGACAGGTATGTGCCCTGACTGTTCCAAGTCCTGTGTCTGTGTGCCCTTCTGGTCATGTGCTTTCTTCTCATTCCTTTAAGCTGTTTGGTGGCATCTAATTTTCTTTTAAAGGTACAATAAATACAGCCTGAAACTCATCATTGTCCTAGCTATCTATATATATATATTTACCTTGCTTTGGAATGGTAGCTATGGACTATTAGGATTCTAAAGCCAAATATTTTATACAGTTAAGTGACAGATTAAACCCATGAGAAGCAAATAGCCTAAGCCTTTTGGTTTCTTGTATTTACACATATTGTGTAAAATTGTTTATGTAAATAAGACCTTCTATGTGTGACAATTGAAATTTGTCATTAACCCTGAATGACTTTTAAATAAAAGCAATTCCTGTAAATACTAACCTTTTCTTTTCTATTCCTATTCAGAGCACTAAAAAATGAGGCTATTCAAATTAAAGCAATCCTCTATTCATATTTTTATATCCATTCTATCTCTTTCACCATTCTTCTCAACTTCCACCAAGTTTATAATATAGAGAGCCAATGCCTAATAATATCAGATACTAAGATGCATTAACTCTATCATTCCACTATAAGATGAATCATTTTAATCATAGAATCTTGAAGTTAAAAGGTTATTAGTGCCCTCCTCATCCATTGATTGTTTTACAGATGAGAAAACTGAGGTTCCCCCCGCTCCCCCCCCCAAATGTGAAGTGACTTCCCAAGATGGCACAACTAATGAAAAAAAAGACCTAAAATGTAGTTTTCCTATTATCAGTCCAATATACATGACATGGCACTCCCTGGATTTCCATATGTGGAGGCCACAGAGCCCTCCTGTAAAGCTTGGTATAAACCATCAAATATAAGGGAAGGGACACAAGTACAATGCATGTCAACCCTCCTCCATTTCTTACCCCCCTCCCCGACCACAGACTTACATACACTATACACAAACACAAGGAACCACCATAAATTGACTGTGGTTTTGATCTGAAGTGTTAGAATCAGAACAAGAAATAATATTCTCACAATATTTTCTAGAGTGCCAGAAAACAAAACAAAAACAAAATAAAACAAAAATAAACACAAACCAGAGAGTGACTTAGGCTTTAGTGAGAAGATTGTCCATCGTATTCTTAGTTTCAAAGTCAAATTTTTCATCCCATGATAGTAACGTAAAGGTAAATGCAGATGAGTAACAATTTTATCAAAAAGAGTTTGTTGATCCTAATCCATGTGGTTGGACTTTTCATGGTTATCATCTATTCCCTTAAATCTCATAGTATATCAAGAGTTAACATAAGAGGGAGTTGAATAAATAATTCTATGTATTCTTTGTATAAGATTTTATACTTTGAAATGAATTACAACCTGTTATAATAATATATTTTATAGTAAAAATACAAATTACAAGTAAAATGGTTCTCAGTATTTAGTTTTCTTATTTTAGTTCTGCTCTATGCTTAAAAAATGTTCATAGACCTGTAGAGTCCATCTCTAAGTCAGTAGTTATTAGGGCTTCACTTTTGATCTATTACAATCTTAATTAGTGCCATTTCAGTGCAGTTATAGCACAGCAGTATTTGTACATGTAATCCATCGGCTATGACATGTTCGTAAAATAATTACTAGAAGGTAAACTTACTTCAAGGTCCTGTGTGATTTCTAAAAATGTCTTATTTTATAGACCCTATCACTAGATATTTTAGGAGAAAAAAAATTAGGAAGAATATGCTAAGGGGGAAAACATAAAAAAACAAGTCTGTTTCTGAAGACTGGATGATAATGCCACTAGCATTTCCTGGGCATGTCTATATAAATCCTAAACCATGTAAAAGACTGAAGCCCTCTAATTCATATTTAACACTTCGATCCCATAATGACTGATTTGGATTAAAGCACTGAAAGAATCCTCACTTTAAAATAGCTCACCTGGACACCTTTTAAAGACTTAAAAAGCAAGAATGAATATCATCCCTTATGCAATGACTTGATTATTATTGATTAAATGAATTGCATTGAGGACCAATAGGCTGAACTGGCTGCTATGGTTGTGCACCTCTGCCCTCTGCTGGATTCTTTAAGAACTGTTCAAGTGTGTCCAGCAACCCTCACTTGAGTTGACTTTTGGAAGCCATGTTCATTTAATTCCGTGAATTATACATGTTTTAATTATATTAATATCATAGTAAACAATCATGTGGATCTCATTTTCTGAAATAGTATTTTGACTTCTAAGACGTTTTCACATATTTCTCTTAAAGGATGAAAGATAAAATAATTTTATCACAAAGGAATTAGCACACCGCCCCTCCCAAACACACACACACTTAAATCTATAACATAAATTTCAGTGTTTATTTTGCCTCTAATTTTTATTTTAGGCTTTCTTTCTCACAAATCACATTTTCAGCCTAATTTTAAAATGATAATGATAATGTTCATTGTTAATCAGTATTGTTTAAAACCTCTGCAAATTAAGTGATGGTGTTCAAATGTATTTTTTTGCGACTTAGTAGATGGTGGGCCCATTATTTTTAAACATTTTGACACATTTTGATTTTTTTTTAAAAAAATACTTTAACAATTGTCATAAATATGAAACAAAAAGCATTTTTTATTCTTCCAGAGGTTGCCCCTTATAGACAGGCCATTCATAGCGAAGTTTTTTGATGTGCTACTAAAATTCTCCCACTGACACAAGGTGAATTTGGATTTCAGAAATTCTGCCTTCAATCTTTGGAGATATTAACGTAAAATGTAATGCGAAATATGGGATTCTTCTCCCAAGCCTGCTAATATAATTATTACCATGGTTGATGCCCTAGAACATTTTCAGTGGGTGGGAGTTTTCCTTTTTATGCTTTTTTTTCCCCTTTTTTTGATAGAGATTATTTTAACCTAGTAGTTACACTTTTCCTTTGCTATATTAGGAAAGTGGCAAAAACCACACACGTGTACAAAAATAGCAGCATAAGAGTTCTTGGCATTTCTCTGACAGGTTTATTCTGAGTTACTGTAAGAGTTCTTACAGATATTGTCACATCATTCTTCAAGATAGTTCTGCCAATGCCAGGCATAATTATTTGCATTTTGCAGGTGGAAAAACTGAGGCTGTGTCTATGCTGCAAAGTGGGATATGTAATTGATGGGATTATCCAGATAATTCTGACTCACAGATTCTAGAGTTGAAATATTTGTGCAACTGAAGCAAAAAACATTTGAGGCTTTGTTGCTAAGAATTAGTGCCTTTGCAAAATTCTTCAGCCAATGAGAACAAAGATGACCCACCAACTCCCACCTTGATTTATTTCATTATATTGGAAATATGGAATAAGTAAAACATGGAACAGTGCTAGCACAAATGTTGCCTGGTGATCAGAAACCATAATGTTACATAAGGCTATCACATATCTTCATAAAATATTTGTCCATGTATAGCAAAAGCTGTGTCTATATAAAACCACAGCAAGTTTTAGATATCCTATTCAAGTTGGTAAACAGTTATTGAACACATCATGTGCTCTGGGTTCCAGAACCAGTAATGGGAACACAAATGAGTTCAGAACTAGACAAAAACAAAATATAAGGCAAAGCCTGGGCTTTGCTAGGACATGAGCAAAGCTATTTGAGAGCAAAGGAGAAAAAGGCATGTGATGTGACTAATTGACAGAGGATGTAGAGAAAGAAAGTCTTTACATAGGAGAACTTTGCTTAGCACTTTATAAGGAAGATTTAACTAATGAGGGAAGAGCATCCCTGATAGGGGGAAATCCCATGGATTGGGCAGAGTATATTGAGAAATAGCAAGTGGTCCATTATAGCTGTAATGTAAAGTACATAAGGGACTGTGGATGGGTGGGGAGATCAGAGTGGAATGAAAAGGCAGAGATGGGGCTTGGAAGCAAGATCAGGTCCAGATGTCTTTCCAATATTCGTATCACTTTGAGGCCACATGGAAACTGAGGTTCATCAAATTCATGTGGCTAAGCCATTCCAGCCATATTCTGAACTGGAGCTGTGTGATGTGTCCAATCCTAGCCCAGAATGGTGGCAGACGTTTGCAAACCAATGACATTCACATGCAAGAAACAGGAGAGCTCTCCAAGAAAGCCCCTCCTTATTGGAATGCAGAGGCATAACATGGGATTTTTTAGGGATAACTTTGAATCCAGCTATGGTTGATTTAAAATGAAGTCATTCACAAACTGGATGTTTTAAATAAATTTTAGGAACAATTGCTCCCCCCACACTTTCACGAATGGCTGAGAACATTCATTCAACCCATTGTCTGTCTATTGTGTAGAGAGACTTAGACAGACATAAATAAACTCTGTTCTCCCAGAGGACAAGATGGATATTCAAGAAATGAGAAGACAGGTGGATATTCAAGAAATACCCATATAAATATATAATTAAAAATTCCTATGAGTACTATGAATGAAGAAGTAAAGAGTTCAGTAAGATTTAAAATAGAAAGCTGATTTAAATGGCATATGGAGGTAGGTAAAAGAACAATTGAACAGTTTTCTGAAAAAGTAACATGTACCGTTAAACCTGGAAGATGAAAAGAATGGGGTAAACATTATTCTAGTCAGAAGGGACAGCGTGCGGGAATCTCAAAAGTAGGACAAAGGTGTGCTGTGTTTAGTTCAAAGAAATGAAAGGCTGTTTCACCAATTGAAAATCAATAAACTCCAATCTGTCTCCTAAAAGAAAAAAAGAAAGAAATGGAAGGCTAAACTGTCTGGGTCGTGCTTCTAGGAGGACTGGGGTATCGGACAAGTTGGGGAGATAGACAGGACAGGACCATAGGTGGCCTTTATCCTAAAAGCAATGGGAAGACAATGAGTCGTTTCCAGCAGAGAAGTGAACTGAGCTGTATTTGGAAAGGTTTACTCTGCCAGCAGAGTGGAGAATGGACTAAGCCAAAGCCAAGGAGGGAAGCAGGAAGACCAGTTAGGCTGTTACTGGCTAGAGGTAATGGTGATCAAAATTTGCAAAATGGCGGTAGAGACAGACAAAGACAAGATACATTTTAGAAGCAAGTTTGCTTTGACTTATTGTTGAGTTGGACCAGGAAGTTTGACAAGGGAAAGTGGCATCAAGCATAACTTTCATTTTAAGCTTGAGTTACTATATCGATGGTGCTGTCCATCAGCATTTCCTGAGGTGGAGAAACATCCTGTGGGAAAGATCAATATTTGGGCAAGAGAAATTCACGACACTTGTCAGACATCCAAGTGGCAAGGCCTGGTGAGCAGTTACATGAAAAGACCTGGAGCTTAAAGGAAAGAACTGGGAAGGATACATAAATCTGGTAGCTTGAGCTCATAGATAGTATTTATATATATATATATATATATATATATATATATATATATATAGAGAGAGAGAGAGAGAGAGAGAGAGAGAGAGAGAGAGAATAAGAAAAAAAGTTATTTTCTATGGACAGAGTGGCCAAGTGCTAAATGTTACTGAGGTCAAGAAGTTAGGTGAAGATGAAAGAGCTCCTACTGATTGCTGAAATATGATAATCTTTGGTGGCATGAGCAGTTTGAATAGAGAGGTCAAAAAGAAAGCCAATTGGAGAGGATGGAAGAATAATTGGGGACAAGGAAGTGAAATTTTGTGTAGGTAACTTTTGAGAAATTTGATTGTGAAGAAGATTAGAAAGATAGGACTGGAAAAAATCAGAAATGTCAGCAATAGGATTGTGTGTGTGTTATTTTTATTTTTAAATATATTTTTTGTTGATTTCAAAGAGGAATGGAGAGGGGGAGAGATAAAAAACATCAATGATGAGAGCCACTGATTGTCTGCCTCCTGCATGCCCTACAATGGGGATCGAGCCCATAATCCAGCATGTGCCCTGCCCTGACCGGGAATCCTCCTGGTTCATAGGAAATTGAACCATGACCTCCTATGGCGTGGTTTATAGCTCAACCACTGAGCCACACCAGCTGAGCTGTGTGTGTGTGTGTTTATAATTGGCATGTTTGCTAAAGAATTCAATAGTAGCCCCGTTAAATAGCCTCTTTTCGTGACCAGTTAATAGTAGCCTGATCATAACACAGACCAGGCAAAAAGTCTGCCTCGGGTGTAAACAGTTCAGCAGAGAGAATAACTATCTCAAATTCTACATCTAGTATCTCAGAAGGCAGTTCTAAACCCTAAGAGGGTACACCTACATTCCTTAAAAACTAATTCTTTGGCACCCATATGATACCCAATCTTCAGTTACCTGAATTCTTATATTACTTTGATTTTTCATCCTAAGGAATTGAACCAGAAGGACACAGTTATTTTCATACAGTTCTCTTTTCAGTCATCCACAATACACACTAGTATTTGTGGTCAGATTTTTCTGATTGAAGAACATTAATAAGACCATCCACAGCCGAGGCAATTATTCCCAAGGAAGGGCTAAAATCTTCCCTCCCCACCTCCCACTTACCCACTTAGACACCAACTTGACATTTCCTAGGAATTTTGCCAAACATCCCCATCAGGGATCACCTAATAGCAAGCTATGACAAAGATTCCTAACCCTGGTTCTGCTCAGCCCCAATTCTGCATTATTTTGCCTCTACCGTCTAGGCACCACATGATGTCATGATGAATGTAGTAGCAGAAAATAGATACCATACACAACCAGGTGATTCTGCCACGGGAACTTCAGTCTTCCCACATTGTAGGGCTTTTAAGCAGCGATCTGAAGTTCACCTGACCTACAAGCCTTTGATTTGGAAGATCCAGAGTCTTTAATTATTGACTGTTTTTATTATCATCTTATTACTGACACAAAGCACTTTGCAGCCAAACAAGCAAACTCTAATGCCACAAGGTCAGCATAACTCCGTAAATACAAAACCTGAACTGGATTCAGGAATAGAATTCTATTTCTAGCCTTACCCTTGACTCAACACTCTACATGACCTTGGAGGAGTTAGCACGCCTCAGATTTTTCATCTGTAAAATACCCACTTCCTACCTCGGAGGATTAATTTGATAATATCTGTAAAGTACTTTGAGGTCTTTGAGGAAGGACACTGCAGCATTATCACATGCCATTATTAGAATCATGTCGATGTATATGAATAGAGAGTGTGAGCAGTAGGCTAAGGAGTGAGCTTTGAGTAAGACTTGCTTAAAATAAATCAGATATAGTTGTGTTAGTGCTGAAAATGTGAATGACTCTAAAAGACTGTGTTAACTAACCCTACTTATTTCTGGTTGTGCTTCAGTCTCACTTTGAATGTTAACTCTAAACCGCTAACCTGTTTCTTTCCCTTTATTCACTTTTCCCACCTACCATTGCATGCCATGCAGGGTCAGTTTTGTGCATGACACCCGCTACCAGTATTGGTAGGTTTCAACCTTTTTTTATTTGTCTTTTATATTATATATAATACTTCACTTGCTTGAAATTTACTTCAGAGATGGTAAAAATGTTTTAGGAAATGGTAGATCTGAAGGCTTATTTGGCTTTAGAGTTAATGTGTAGGTTTGTTAAATGTACTTGTATATTTTTTTAAAAAATGACTATTTTAATGTGACTAGAACAACCACTGTGCTAGGACAACCACTACAAAACATAAAACCACAAGTATGAGTCTGCTTTTAAATTATCTGTATTTTGTTTTTCTTTATAGCTTATATGGTTTAGCAAAAAGAAAAGAAAAAGTTTAATCAGAGAGGCAGGCTGATTTCATCAATGTTTTAAAGTTTCATGGTGGTGTGCCTTTATCTCCTCTTTGCTGTGTGTTAGAATCATCAGAGTTTCCCAGAAGTATTTATTTTTTTAAAAAAAATTATAAATGGATGTATTTTTAAAACAAATATCTGGCCTGCCTTGCTTATTTTTTTTTTAATTTTAAGTGTTGATTTATTTGCAATGAATATTTGTACATTAGCATTCCCTTAGAATATTAACCTTAATAGTATACAGTTATCCCCATACATCCCAATGCCTTGGTACATAGTCTGTCTTTAGGACATATGAGTCAGTTCCGTTTACAGTAAAGAAAAGCAAACCTTGGCAAAACTTGTCTGGCTATTTCGCAGAAACTGTGTTAAAATTTACATCAAGGCCATGATGTTTGCTCTATAGTCTATTGACTCTCATGAACCACAATCCCCATTAATTTCAGTTCAAACAAGTAGCCCCAAATTGACCAAAACCAATTTTTTTCAACTTATTCATAAATTCTTAATAATTTCATATCCCAAATTAGGCCTACTTATTGTATCTTTGATATTTTAGAATTATGATTAACAATGAATAGTATATACTCTTACTTGACTGGACATTACTTTTCATATGTTTAGAAGCAACCTTTATTACAAACACTATAGACTCTGAATTGGGAATGATCTATTGTTAGAAGTAAACTGTTTGTAAATACATCAACCAAAGTAATCTGCTTTGGCCATTCTGGGAATCACTGATTATGTTTTAAAACTTCCTTTAATTGTACTTGTAATAAGCTATTTTCCCTTTTTTATTTCTCTCCCATGCTTCCTTGCTTTGCATTGTGATTGCATGCCATCTGCTGGTTTAACCCATGATGGCTTGCTGCTCTGATATTCACCATGCCAAAATACCACTTCTATTACCATAATGCTACACCCTCCTGTTCATTGCTCCCATGGTTCCCCTCCTGAAAGTACCCATGATGCACAGCGCTACGTCAGCCACTGTCTCTGCAGCAACAACTCCTGCAACAAGTGTCCCCTTCGCAGCAACAGCCACAGCCAATCAGGTTTGCTCCTTTTAAAGCTTTCTTTCACAAATCCCAAACTCTAAATGAGTGCTGATATTTAAAAAAAAAATTCTCGGTGAGAATTTTTTTTTCATGTTTATCCATCAAATTTTATTTTTTTAATTAGTTTATAGCAAGCATTTATGGACAGGTTGCACTTATTTAGAGTTAACATTTACTGCAAATAATGATGTAGCTATGTTTTGTGTTGCACTGTTTGTTTTCGTACCTAATATTGTGTAATTAACCTGACAGGCTTAAATTCCTTTTTAGTACAGCGTTATGTATCCAGTGGTTTGTGAATCGCCACAGAGAAATCACAAAAGCTCTCCCACAGGTGCTTCAGAACTGGCTAATTTTGATTCAGTTCATTCAGACCCTATTCGTCTGTTACGGAGGAAAACAATTCTCCTCTTAGGAAAGTCTCCCGCTTTTCCGTAGTTCCAAATTTGATGTCTGAGTGAGATTCTTGTTAACATTTCACCTTGGCCATAGGTGCTTCCAAACTCACTTGGTTCCCACTTTACAGTCTGTTCAGATACTCGCATAAGAGCCAAACTATTGGAAGAAGAGGACGTAGAGGCACTGAGTTCACAAAGGCTGGATATAACTGTTTAGGGACGTTTCACTCTGTTGGCTTAATGCATGTGCCAGTAAGACACGGATGTACTATTTCTCAGTGAGGGCCAGTTGGCGACTTTCCACTCCCTAGCCACAGGGTGACTGTAATCCTGAGCACAGCAAACACGTGCTCCTGGTTTGGGGATGCACATGAGGGTGAGTCAGCATAAACTCTTACCCGGCCTAGACAAACACTTTACTGTGCATGTCCGCCCTTCAGAGAAGAGCATTTTGGTTTTGGTTTTAGTTTTATTTTGTTTTGGGGGATTTTTTTGTTGTTGTTGTTGATTTGTTTTTTAGATAAAATTAACGTACTGACAAAAGATGAAAAGAGATCTAGGAGTAGGCTGCAGGGGAGGTTCAAGCTGATGAGAAAATCTGGAAAACCTTGTGTCAGGGCATAAATGGCAGATTTCAAAATGCATTCTGCAGGCGGGAAGGTCTGATTCACACTTCTTTCCGTGTTCAAGTGAGTAAGTGATTCCAGGGCTATAGGTTTCATTACTAAAAAGATAGGTGTGACTGCACTTCAGTGAAGGGGTAAGAATAAAATCCATGGCAGCTCTCACTGTGCTCTACACATTGTGACAAAGCAGGAAAGAATGAAGGAGGGGGTAGAGGCCATGTGGGCACTCAGAGGCTAATGCAAACTATTGACAGCTCTTCATCTCTTTACTTACCACCTCGAAAATGCCAACTGACCTCCAAAGAATTTTAAATCAGTTTCAAAACAGATATAACAAAGAGAAATAAATAAGTTTCTTAGCTGGGAAGATGTTTTTGAATGATAGGATGGGAGCCAGGAGAGGCAGTTTTCATTATTAGGTTTAGAGCCTCTCTTTTCACTTGCTCATTCTTAATAGGAGAGCTAGATACCGGTTTCTTTTATGTGTAAGCTCTGCCTTCTTGAATCATGTTTTTGTGATTTTTTACAGAATTTTTTAAAAAATATATATTTTATTGATTTTTTACAGAGAGGAAAGGAGAGGGATAGAGAGTTAGAAACATCAATGAGAGAATCAACGATCAGCTGCCTCTTGCACACCTCCCACTGGGGATGTGCCCGCAACCCAGGTACATGCCCTTGACCGGAATCGAACCCGGGACCTTTCAGTCCGCAGGCCGACGCTCTATCCACTGAGCCAAACCAGTTTTGGCTTTTTACAGAATTTTTGTTACAAAGTCCCTTCATATGAAAACAAGTTTGAAGTATAATAGAGTATCATTGGCTATAAGAGAGTAGGATGGAATTTTACCTATACTCTATGGCAAGTTAAGCACCTCTAATACAGAAAGATCTTTCTTAGAAATGGAAAGGGAGTCAAGATAAAGAAATAATTTTAAGTTTTAGGATAAATTACTTTATTATGATAAATATTTGATTGTGTACCATAAATATTTTCCCAGTCAATTATTAATTAATTAATTAATTATATGTATACAATCACTCCTGTGAGTGGTTGTATACATATATGTAGTGTTATTTATGTGTGTAGAAAGATGGAGTAAAAAGTATGAAATATTCAGAAGCTAAAATATATCTTTTCATAGCAGAATGGGATCTGTAAAGAAACTAACAAGTTTAATTTCAATAAGTCAAAAGAAATATCATTGAAAGAGTTCCTGACCATAGCTTCAAGAGTCCCAGAGTCTATGTTTTGTAGTGTTCAATGTAATAGTTGCTGGATTGCACTTCAATGATGATGGGAAATCCTGTAGCAGCTCTTGAAGTTCTGCTTGGGAATCACAGGAAAAGAAATAGTAGTAAAAATAAACTTTCAGATATGATATTCTGTTTGTATTTTCACCAAGTTTCAAAGAACCAAGCAGCTACCGAAGAACTTGGAAATTCTGTTTAGTGACCAAGAATTCAGAACTCAGAGATTGTTGATGACTGTGAAGTGACAAGTTTATCCCCTTGGTATTTCACCCTTGAAACTCTAACTGAAACATATATATGTGAATTATATGTGATTTAAATGAAATGAATCTCAGTTTCCTCATCTGTGAAAAGAAGATTAGAACTATAGCTCCTTGAAACCCCTCCCAGCTTAGAGGCTCAATAAATCTATGGTTCCTTCCCTGTTCTGCTTGGCCCAAAGTAGGAGATTATAAAGGTAAACACAACCAGAACTGAAGGTGGTATGACCTGGAGTTCAGTGGATGATAAGCCTTCTGCCTTCTTTTCCTTCATTGAGAAATCCGTCTTTAACACAAAACGTGGAAGGGTTTTGACAGTTTTTCAATTCATTTGATCAGTTTAGACTGTCAGTTCAAATCTCATAGGTATTTGTAATTAGACACAAGTCATTCACCGAAGAAAGAAGATAGACCAAAACATTCCATAGCAGATCCTCCAGGTCAGTGTTTCTTTACATGTTACCCCTGGTGAGTCAAGATGAACAAGCAATAAATCTATAAACTCTCACTTCAGGGCTTAATCAAAGTGCCAGTGATGAAAGTTTTAATTGAACTTAGACTTGTAGTTTGGAATTATATGAGGACAAAATCCATATACTTCTAGGAAATATAAAATAAATTTTTGGTTATTTACCTGCAAGTAGATATGTAAACAAAAATACAGTTAACAAATTTACTAACAGCTATTTCCTATTAGTAAATTAAGATCTTTGGGCTTTTATTTATATATTATACTTAATAATAATAGCAGTATTATTATTATTATTTACAAACTACTTATTATGTGAAAGATAGTCTAAATGGTCTCTCACTTAGTATATATGATATGTCATATCATATATTTTATATTAAATGAGAGAGGATACTTATATATAGATACGCTCAATTCTTACAAGTCTTATAAGTATGGTTATCATCATTCCCATTTTCTAGATGGTAAACTGATGTTTAACTACCTTAGGCAAAGATAAATAGCTGATAAATGGTCTTGGAATTTAATTGAGACAGTTTGTCTCCTGAGGTCTTGCCATTAACCACCATGCTCTACTGTCTTTATAATTTTAAATACACAGAAGTCACTTCTTCCACAAATAAAACTATCTTTTGAATGAAACCCAATAGCAGTTGCTAGGTGAGAAAATGGGAGGAATCTTGATAATGAAGCTCAACTAAAGATGAATCTTAAACTGGGAGATGAATTGAATTGAGATGAGATGGATTGAGCATAGCTTCAAGCTAGTTATGTAATAGCTAGGTCATGTTTAAAAACCATATAGTAGATATATATTAACTATAAATATATAACCATTTAGTAATATTCAGTGTAATACTAGAACCAGTGAGTATATTGGACATTATGAATAATTTCTATACAAATAAGATAAGTTTTTAAAAAAGTAAAAAGAAAAAGTCATTTGTCTTAGTGAAACCAAGTTCATTAGCATATTTTGTGAATCACTGTCCTGGACTTTTCTCCTAGCTTCTGCCAATCATCTCACAAATAGCTTGGTAACAAGGGAAATCACAAATGAAAATGAGAATACCATTTAAATAGGCCAATTTAAGCCTACTAGCAGATGGTCAGAATATACAACTCTATAGATGGCTATATTGAAACAAATTTAATCTCAGAGTGTACACTAAAAGAGGTAGAGATAAACAGCTTAGTAACTGGATTACCTAGTTTTTCATATTCTAAAACATTTTATTTAGTAAAATGAGAGTATAGATTTGAATTCCTATAACTTGAATTATTATAGTACCCTATGCTGTCATTGCTTTATTATTTTTATTTCAAAGCTACAATCTATTTCAAAAGAGGAATTTCCAAATAAATATGTGTTAATTCTTAGTGTCTTCATCTATACACAGAGTTATTCCATTTACTGAATTACATACTGGAATGCCCAATTAAAATATGATTTATATCCTGGGTCTTTCCCTGAGCCCCACCAACTAGATATACTTTTCCTGAGTGCACTAGATGCAATTCCTCTGAATTAATCAAGGACCTTGCCTGCGTGTTCCTTAAAGCATCATCACTAGATAGACATAATGACCAGCACAAAGGTGCAAAATTGTAAAGTTTAGCAGAGAAGAACTAACATTAGATTGGTCAGAGCTTCAGTTTGCAGGAGTGAGTGCCTACAACGTAGGTTTGATTCAGATTGTGCAGAATTGAATGCCAGGTTAAAGGGTTTGGCCCTTGAAGAGTTTTCAAACAGGATAGAACTCTAGGACGAATGAGAAGATAGATTCTAGGTGGGACAGTCTGTGGAGACCATTGAGAGGTTTTCACAAGAGCCTAAACTGGAACTGGGGCAGCTGGAAGGTGACCTAGTTTGTCGTGCCTTTGCCCGTGACATAGGGAGAGTTACTTTTAGCCACAGAGAATCAGAAAAACTATTTCATACTATAGCAAAACCTCTCCAGACACAATGTCACATGACAAAAATAAATGTGGGCTGATGTGAAAGATTAACCACAGGACTTTGCCTCGGTAGGACCTGAATGGAATGCCTTCAAGAACAGCAGCTGGGTGGACTCAATGGTCAAATGCCTCCAGTGTGCTTACCCTCACATGTGGCTCCCATCCCTTTGCCTAGATGAGACTCCAGAGCCACAGAAGCTCGAAGGCCTCCAGGCTTTTGAGCAAAAGGAGGAGGAGTCCCTTCAGATTTGGTGCAAATATATATTGCCCAGGTTAGGGCCATGTGGACAGTGGGAGCAACTATTCATCTGATTCATTCAGGGTCATGAGTCCATGCTACAAAGAAAGATTCTTACACATTACATTCTAGGATTTTTTGTTATGCATTTAAAGCTGGCACGATTTAAATTATATTTCTGGCAATGTGTTAACCAACAATTACATCTTCAAAAAGTGACGATTCCTCTTTAAAATGATGACCTGAAGGTCACATCTTCTGAACCCTCCCCCAAAGATTAAATCCATTTAACAGAAAGTTGGCCTTAGGAAGAGCTGAGTGAAAATGTGTGAATAACATATTATACACCCATAACCCTGGAAAATTTGACAAGTCAGAAAATCCCATTTTCCAGACATGCCTGATACAAATTCACTATGATACATTTCAACAATATCTTATCAGAAATATGAAATAATTACATGCAACCAGATTCATGTATTATGTATTATCTTGCCTGTTACAAATAACTAGGCAGGGAAGAGGAAAGCAAATAATGAGATTTTACTTCTTTCTCACATATAAATGTGAATACAACTTCAAAGCTATTTGTGTATACAGATTCTTGGGTATGTAAGATAACCTATACTAAATAAGAAATCTAGAAGGTAAGGTCATGTTTCACCCAAACTTTCATCTCAGAGAGTTGTATAAAACATCTATTATTCACAGCCATCTGTTGGAACTATATTCAGACAAATGTAGGAGGCATTAAACACCCCCATATCCACCATTTGACCAATTTGGAGCCTTTTTCTTCACAAGAAAAATCATGGGTCTGCAAAGCCCCCATGTGGGAGGACTAGACTCCTGTCAGGTACCTCTCCTGAAATATCCAGTAACGTGGCCGGCCTCTGTGTGTGGATAATAAAACTGAAGACTCCTTTCTTGGTTTGCTAGTTTCTGGAAACAGATTATAGAATGCTCTAGGCCCCAGTATGTTACACTCCAGAAAGGCCAAGACAGCAAGTGTCAGACAAAACCCTTATGAATTGGTCTTGGGCTAAGACAACTATCTAGAATTCCACTGCGACAGCTCTTTAGCCACCTGTGATGTAGCATTTTGCTGATATTCCAACTATAGAAGGGGTTCTGTTTTAGTAATGAATCTGGTTGCTTTAAATGAGGCAGAATTGCCACATCAAATATTTTGTGGAAAGAGGTAGAAGTGTGTGTGTGTGTGTGTGTGTGTGTGTGTGTGTGTGTGTGTGTGTGTAGAGGGAGAGAGAGAAAGGAGAGGGGAGAGGAAGGAGCCTGCTGTGTCTCTTCAAGTAAAAAAAAATTATAAAAATTACAGTACTTGCATTCAGTTATTAGTTCAAGCTTCTTGGCAATTTGATTCTAAATTCCATGGTGCAGTGTGGCTAGGGCACTGGAATCCAGACTTGCTAGTGTGGTCAAAATTTTTTAGAGGAGAGGTGAGAGGGGTCCTCTGTCTTAGGTGGACTGGGCTCTATGAGAGCGATATAGAGGCAGGTTATTTTTTCTCTTCAAGAAAGCAGACAATAAGAAGGCAACAGACCTTTTATTTTCCTGCCTCAGAAGCAGCTGCTTTGCAGGTCTGCCATGAGGTTAAATTAATAAATGTATTTGCAGATTCTCTAAGGAAGGGCTAAGTTATATAAGTGTTGTAATCTAGTCCATTTTCATTTCCCATGAATAATTTACACCTCCTGGTGAGACACTTGGGTAGAATTCTTTTGTATATAGCACCTAAAGACATAATATCAGTTCCAATTTCGTGCAGCTGAAGAGAGAATGTCAAGGGTTCTTTCGTGGAGCTGTGCTGCCTGGTGGATTGTCCTACTTAGTGTGCCTCAAATCCATCCTCTTTTGCATTTTGATGGAATTTGGAGGAATCTTTTGAGATTGAAAAGTCGTATTCCCTACAGTATTTTGACTTTTGTTGATGGTAATGAAATCAGGCTCAGGTTTTCTCATTTGAGGATTCTTCTTTTGAGCAGAAGGAATATATAGCTCATTGTGTATGTGTGTGTTTATTTCCAGCTCTAGAGGAAAGAGAGACTCTCTGCAATGCAGGCATTCAGACCCACTGCCGAGAGGTGAAAGATGAAAGGGGTCTCATTTCAAAGTTGCTCAAACAGAGTAAAATTTTGGTTCATACCCGTTTTCCTCCCCAAGTTCTGCCACGACTGCCTGTCTTCTCCCACTTGTGCCTGTAGGTTTGGGGAAGTTGCCAGTCTTTCAGTGAATGGAGAGGAGAGATCTTTAGTGCTTCCCCATAAGGACAGCAAGCTAACCTGGCTGTCGCTCTACTTAACCAGATATGACACCATTGTGTGTCAAAGACAAATTGGCATTATGTCCCGTCCCAGCCCCTTATTGCATTCTCTCTAGGCAGTGGTTTCCAAGGTCTGAGTCTGCTGATCATTCTAGAAGCTACCAGTGCAGGGAGGTGCCTAGGAGTTTACTGCCTCGGTAAAGGGCTGTGAAGCAATCAGACAATGTCACATAGTCATATACTCAAATACTACTGCACGGGAAAGACCAAGCTCCATGGTAGGGCTTTATCTCTAGAGTAGGGAGATAGGTCTTGAGGGAAGTGAGGGAATTAGATAATGAACATGTGAGGTTGCTCCTGAGTAGTGTGAAAGTTAATGGGTGAATGAAGGGGTGGAGTAAGGACAAAAGAGAACTGGCATTATAAATGAACCAGCATTATGCTTGTTATGCGTTCACATTTAACCAGATCAGAGGGGTCCTATTCTCTATCTGGTGCATGTGACAAAATCAAGGCTCAGAATGGCCACAGCTCTAATCCATAGTAGAGCCAGCCTTTGACCTCAAGTCTACATGACCCTGAAGTCAATGCTCTCTCACCCTTAAACCACATTTTCCCCCATAGCCTATGAGGTTCAGACAGACTTTCAGAATCTGTCTAGGACAGTGGTCGGCAAACTCATTAGTCAACAGAGCCAAATATCAACAGTACAACGATTGAAATTTCTTTTGAGAGCCAATTTTTTAAAACTCAAACTTCTTCTAATACCACTTCTTCCAAATAGACTCTCCCAGGCTGTGGTATTTTGTGGAAGAGCCACACTCAGGTACCAAAGAGCCTCATGTGGCTCGCGAGCCACAGTTTGCAGACCATGGGTCTAGGACTTTGTCCCACAACAGAAGCAGATGGAACAGCTATTGTAACATCAGATCTGACCTGGATGTGTTCCAGGTCATGCTGCAGCGACTGGGAGAATAAAGGGGACAGTGCGTTTGGGCAGTGTTAGAAAATTCAGTGGAGTAGGTGAGGAAAAGTTAGGTTACCGAAGGCCTTGAATGGCAGGATGAGAGCAGGACAAATGTTAAATGAGAGACTTGGAAACACTAGTCTCCTGGAAGTGAGTGGGCAGATACAAGCTGGGAGAAGGTGAGTACGTGTTAACTGGTGAGGAAGCTCTTCGTTGATGAATGTTTTTGAAATTGGGAGAGAACAGAGAAAACTCAGGAGGCATTCTGACCCTTTGCTCTCCCAGTGGCTTTTCTCCAGGTCTATTGCATCTGTGGACTTTCACCGACTTCTTCTCCCACCCTCTACAGCTGTCCCAGTGACTTAGAGAAAAAGAATGGTTCTTGTTGACATGTCTCCACTTCCATTATCGCTGTAACGGACACATGTGTTAGCTGGTATTTTCTGACATAGGTTTATGGAAAACTATAGCTTGTCTAGCATTTAGAATCCATCACCCTTCCGCATGAGGTGTAACAGACGAGAGCTTTTGGTCTGTTTTACTTTAGGAAATCAAATGACATTATTCTTATCATCACTCCTTGCTCTGGAGTTTTCAAAGATCTCAGAGTTGATGTTGATGAGCTTCCTGTAAGCAAATTCAGACACTCTTCACTATTCACCACAATGCATTTCCAGAAGTGGCATCACTAAACTGGTCATTGTAAAATGTCACCCATTTCCCCACAGTCTCAGTGACATCAGGCATTGCAGGAGTGACACCAGATCTGTATCAACTACAACAAAGTGATGAAAGGCAGTAAGTCATGGCAGCAAACTTACCACAATCGTGCGTTATTTCTACAATAACACATAAAAGGAGAATGATGATGCAGGTTACATTATAAATTGGAATAGGCGCCCACATCAGCAAGTTATGTAACTTAGGCCTACCCAAGTTACATAAACAGCAAGAGAACTAGAACCCAATTGTCTGTATCCTGCCTAGAGTAGTGCTCCTTACCTTTCTGTGCCTTCCTGACAAACTGCTTTAAGTGATCATTTACGGAGCCCCAAAGTACCATACAGGGTGGGGCAAAAGTAGGTTTATAGTATTGAGCACTCAAAACACAGTTTATTTTAGTATTGTTATTTATTAATTATTGTATTATTTTTCATACAAACAACCGTAAACCTACTTTGCCTCACTCTGTGTGTATGCATAAATAGACAGCACAAAGATAACTCAAGAGCTCTCTTTTTTATTCTTTTATTTACTAAAATGTGTGTGTGTGTGTGTGTGTGTGTGTGTGTGTGTGTGTGTGTGTAATTGATTTCAGAGAGGAAGGGAGAGGGGGAGAGAGACAGAAACATCAATGATAAGAGAGAATCATTGATCAGCTGCCTCCTGCACACCCCACACTGGGGATCAAGCCCGCAACTCAGGCATGTGCCCTGACCTGGAATCGAACCATGATCTTCTGGTTCATAGGTCGATACTCAACCACTAAACCACGCCAGCTGGGCTTTATTAAAAATTTTTAACGTTGACATAATTGCAGGTGCCCCCCCCCCTTTTCTCCACCCTTTGTCCATCTTCTCCCACCAGCGCCTCCCACTCCCTTGGCCTTCACCAAGCTATTGTCTGTGTCCATGGAGTATGCATATATGTTCTTTAGCTAATCCCTTCAACAGTTATCCTTTACTAAGCACTTATCAAATATCAGACGCCTTTTATATGAATTATCTTATTAAAGCCCACAATGGCTCTGTAAGGATCTACTCTTATTCCCAATATATAGATGAGGAACTTGCAATTTCAAGAAGCTGAAACACTTGCCCAAGATCATCTATTAAAGTAGCAAAAGCAGATTTAGAACTTTCCCCAAACTCCTTGCCTTCCATTTTACAATGAGAAGAAGGAACAAGAATGGTTCACTCAAAATTACATGAGAGTTAAAAATTCATCTCTTAACAACATGCTTAGTCCTCTCTCCCACCGTCAAACCACAATCCATCACAAATATGCAGCTCCTCTTTTTGGTGTTTCTGTTGTTGTTGTTGTTTTTGTGTGCGGTTTTTTTTGTTATTGTTGTTTGTTTGTTTTTTACAATCAATAGGTTTGCTCCCTCCTTAGAATTTAGAAAGGTTTTTGAGAAATCAAAAATATACCCAGGGATGTTAAACTCGATTCCTTCTTGTTCTCCAAATACTTTTTCCAGTAATAATGTCATAGCATTTTCATTAGTCATCCTTTCAATATTTGTCATTGTTACACTGAAATATTTGAAAGGGCCAGAGAACCACGTTAGTTATGAGGATTTAGGAGAAAAAGGAATTGCTTAAATCAATTCTTATTGTTCATCTTCTTTTCTTTGCTCTTCTCTGACAACTGCAACATCAAGGGTGGCCTTGAACAAGAAAAGGAGTTAAAATAGGGAAATCTAAGGAGTGTACGGAGAATGAGAAGAAAATCCTCTTATATTTCTTTGTCTTGGAAAAAAAAGGTGTTTCAGAGTTGCTTTTTAAAACAAAAACAAAAACATCAACTCATAAGTTCCCTTGTTCCTTCTGCTGGGTAGGGGTACCTGTATGAGAAGAAGTAAAGGCTTGAAAATTGAAGTATAGATGTCTATTAGACAAGCCTGGGTGTGCAGAGTGTCCATAAATAGTGGTTTTCTCTAAGCAGAGTGATTTATTAGTAATTGCTATACCTTGTCAAAATATTCATGTTCTGTGGCTTAGCCTAGGAAATTAAAATAGGTGAAATATTACCATATGATAACAGTAGCATTGTGTGCTTACTCCCACCAGGCACCCATTAAATATGTTATCTAATCTTCACAACAACTCATGAGTTAGGAACACTTGTATAATTCCTCGTAAAGATATGAGTAATAATAATAAAATAGGTTGAATTATTTACCCATGGTAACATATTAGGCCTAGAAGCTGGTTTGAACTGGGCCTCACTTTAAAGAATGGGGATCCTGCCTCTTATGAGATGTTAATTTTCTGCTCCTTGACCCTGATCAGCAAACACTGCTGACCTTTAATGTCTTTATAATGAAAGATTTTAGTTTGAAATTATTCATATGAATGACAGTTAGGATTTTCATAAATAAATAGAGAAATTCAGCCTATATTAAGTTGTCAATGACAGGCAGGATATATATATAGAGAGAGCAGGAAGTAAGTAAATTTGACATTTAAAAAAATCTTTGTCTCATTAAAAATCAAGTTTATGGAAGTGCCCGTATAAATCATGCGATATTTAAATGGAAAATCGGGCAATATCATTATTTGAATGCCTATTTAAATAAAATTGAAACCAAATTTTATTTAGGTTTATGACTCTTAAATTGACTAGGGAAAGGAAACCAATATTCATCAAAAGCACTATTACACTTCAGAGATGTTATATGCACTATTTCATTTAATACTCAAAAGGACTCTGTGAAGAGTCACATTCATTTTCCAGAGAAGAGCAAGTCTTAATGAAATAATTTACTTAAGATTTAAGAAGTAGGAAGTGGCTGGGCAGTCTTAGAGTAAGATTTGCCTGCCTCCAAATCCTGGCCTTTTATGTGCCCACCATATTTGATTTTGATTAGAGATTATTAAGGCTAATGTAAATTGGGATTAATCTCTTTCTATGATTCCCTTAAAAACTTGTGTCCACTGAGTTTTAACTATTAATTTTTAAAGTTTTAACAATTTAAGAAGAAAGTTCTAGTAGCACTTTTTAATATCCATGTGTGGTATCAGAAGTGGTTGGAAAATATTGTTGGTCGATAAGAACAACAAGGAAATTCTCATTTCAGTCCAGTAAACAAGAGCTAGAGAAGCAGATGGACAAGGTGCTATCTCACCCTTCCCTGGGTGGCAAACTGGAGAATAATTTCTGGCTGGAAAGAGTCTACCAAGAGGAGTCCCTCATCTAGGACTTTCATTTCTTAAATAACAATAATTTAAAAATAGAGGTACAATTTTATTCCCACTATTTCCACCGAGCCTTACTTATCAATCTCAGGTTAACTAAACATCACTAGTTAAAAATGAATGGTTTGGGAAGCCTGGTGGAGGCAACTGTGAAAGGAGCCACTAGAAGGTTAATTTAATTTAAGTAAAGCCATAAGCTAGATTAGAGAGCAAGCCCAGGGATTCAGGTGAGCATACATGAAGAGCCAGGTAAACCATTTGAAGCCACAAATGAGAAGGATGTAAAGAAGTGCGGGAGAGGTGGGTAGAGAAGGAACTTACTATGGTAAGAAAGGGGAATAGAAAGTTATTGTTCAATAATTACAGAGTTACAATTTGGAATGATGACAAATTCTTGAGATGGAAAGTGGTGATGGTTGCACAACAATGTGAATGCACCTAATGCGACTTTCATGAACTATGCATTTGAAAGTGGTTAAAATTGCAAAATTTTTGATATGTATATTTTACCACAAGGTTTTACCTTGGGCAACAGATCTGAATAGATGTTTCTCCAAAGAAGAAAAGGTTAGGATTGGGAAAAAAAGATATCTAACTATGCTTGAGTTTTTGTGTTATTAAATCCATGATATAAAATTACTCTTTTCATGTTAAAAACTCTTTATTGCTGTCATGTTTTCCTTTAAGAGTTGTCTTTTCATAAAGCAGGTAACTGAGTGCAAATGAAATTTTTTCCTCAGTGATGACTGTTAGAAGCTGGGGTATTTTGAGATATTATGCCATTCAGACAATAGTGTGGCTGGGAGAAGTGGTTCAGAGTGGAAAGGGTTAATGGGGGGGGGGGAAGGACATCTACAATACTGTCAACAATAAAGATAACATTTAAAAAATATTTTTAAGATATCATGCCATACAGATGCCCACTGTTGACTTGATGACAACACATTTTCATATTTTTTTTTCTAAGTAGATGTTTATTAAGAGCCCACTGAGCTTTGATGGAGGACAATTAGTAACCTACACTAATAAAAGAGAAACATGCAAATTAACCATCACTCTGCTATACCCACCAGCCAATCAGGAGCACATATGCAAATTAACCCAACTAAGATGGCAGCTGCCATGGAGCTGGAGTGAGCAGGAGGCTTGGGTTGCCCCCAGCCAAGCGTCCTGCCCGCCCTGGCTGGTCCTGGCCTCTACTCAAGGCTACAAAGTTTCAATTATAGAAGATAAATAAATCCCAAATACCTGCTTCCAGCTGACCCTGACCTCTGCTCAAGGAGGCGCTGAAGAAGAAAAAAAAAAGCCCATTACCCAGGCTGGCCACATGCCCATGGAGTATGGGTTCTTACTAGGGGGCTTGGCCAGCCTGAAAACAGCCATCAGCCCTCACCAGGTTGGCCAGGCTGGCCAGGCACCCCAGTGGGGACGCCCACCCTGAAAGGGGGATGGCCAGCCTGAAAACAGCCCTCAACCCCTCACCCAGGCTGGCCATACCCCCATGGCCCAATCCCTGTAAATGGGCAATCAAATATTCCTCAAGGGGTCCCAGGTTAGAGAGGGTGCAGGCTAGGCTGAGGGACAGACCCCCCACCCCATGCACGAATTCCATGCACTGGACCTCTAGTAAAGAAATAAAAGAATATGGAAACTTTCATTCTTTACATATTTTCTTCCTTTAGTTTCCATTTTGCTCTCTGTTATACCAGGATATTTTGGCACTTTCATGGGGAGTTATTAGGCAGAACAGATTGTAACCTGGTTTAATTAACCCACCATGCGACAGAGGTGCCAATGTGGTACAAGCAGAATCAAAAACTAAGGCTCAGAAGGGTTACAAAGCTAGTTGGTGGCACAGAGAAACCTCCTGAAATTCCACCCCAGGATTCATTTTGATTTTTCCTTTGCATCATGATTTTACACACAATAGAGTGGTTTCGTTAATCTCTCTCTCTCTCATATGCAAACATAGAGGCAAAAAAAAACAACAAAAAAACCCAAACTAAAATCAAAACAAATTTCATTAGAAATTTTGTTAGATGGCTCTGTCATCCCACCAGTTTTAAGAAATGTGCAAGATGATTAAAAGACATAATCATGTCTTGTACATGGCATTAATTTTTACCATCCCTTTTACTGCATCTTAGCATTTGGTTGCTTCTCTGCCTGTAGTGTCTTAAAAGCCAGTTCTTAGCAGGCTGAATTATACATTCTGCTCCACTGTTAAAATGAATAATACAGCCAAAATGTGCCCAGGATCCTAAGTCAAGCACAATGGTAGTGGATACAAAGGCAGGGCTTTGAACTGAACTGAGGACTCTATGTTGAATCCAACAGTTCCTTTCTGTGATTTTTCTTGGCCTGACTCTTCAGTGTATTACTGGGAGCAAAACCAATATTGAAAAAAGCAGGTGTAAATGAATACTTAGGAAATATCTTTTCAGTTGCTACACAAGCAGTTTTTCAAAAGTATAAAAAAGTTTTCTTAGATTCTACCTCCGTGTCCAAAGGTCCCCTTCAATGAAATAGTCTCATTGAAATGGGCCACCTTTTTAATCCCATATAGCTTCACTCACTGTGAATCTTTCTGTAAGTCATCTCACTCTAAATAGTCTAAATATATTTTATAAGAAGGTTTTATAATATTTTCTATAATGCTTAGAATATTGTATTAAATAGTGTCGCCCCAATATTATACATTGTTTCTTGATTTAGTAGAGAAATATAGCCTTCTTTTATATGCAGACAGTCCCTAATTCTTAAAAAACTTGCTTGTTCAAAATTTCCTTTATCACCTGGTTTGGACCTTAAATAATAGAGACAGTGACAAAGTTGATGATTAAGTATCTAGACTGGTCTGCAATAGTTTAACTCATGACATTGGCATGGAACTGCCCAAAAACCATGTTCACAGATGTTTCTATTTCTTAAAGATTCAAGAAATATGCCAAAAGCATATTCATAACTCAAGCCCCCAGACAGGTGTGTGATAGGAAAGACTTTCACCATCTCGATCTGCTGGAGGTATAGGAACCATGATAATATGGTGAATTCTGTGATTGGAATGTTCACTGGGGAAGGTTTATAGAATAGGAATGTGTTTGTAATGTATAGTGTAAAGACAAAAATGTCAGGTGATGAAGAAGAAGAAAAAAGCTGGGACCTGTTCCTGGGTGACCATCAGATGCCCTCACCCCACCCTCTTTCTCATTGTCCTTGGATGCTGTGGCTTCGTCTGCCTACTTCTCTGTCCCTGGCTGTCGCGCGGCCCTTCCAGTCCGGGGTTTTATTTTGTTTGAGCCTCTGGCCCCTGCAGTCCAAACATGGTCTCAGTAGTTCCTCTCTTCCTGAACAATTACATAAGACTCCTGGATGTGTTTTTGTTTTAAACACTTTGATAGCATCAGAGGCAAGTACAAAGAAATAAGTCTCCTTTAGTACTTTATCTTCTTCCTCATTTATATCCTATAGGTGGAAAGTCTCCCTTGGCTAACATATAGATGTTTAGATGATGCAAAGGCTAGATTCCCATCTCACCATCTAACCATGAAAGCAACAGAAATGATCCTCAGAATTCTCTCAGGGGAGTTGGGATTGTGAGGGGCTGGGTTTGGGTTGCAGAAAAGAATCCTATCAAGGCCTCACTGAAATACTCACAAGAGTCTAGAATAGATGTATTCTCATATGACATGGACTCACGCAAGGAGCAAGATCTTCCTCAAATCAAGAATTTATTTGTAAAGTATATGTGTTTTATCCAGATACTATCAATGTGGACCCTGGTCAGTAATCTTCATTGAGGTCAGGTTACTGCCTTTTGTGCAAAAACTCAATTGCTGATATTTAAATGATAATTTTCATGTATTAGAAAGTATATCTGAAAATTCTTCCTGTCCAAATATTACAGAATGGAAAATATTAGACAGAAATGAGTCATCCACAAAATGATGTCATTTAAAACAGAGGAATTAGAGCTTTGAATGTAAACCTTCTATTCATGACAGAGGGCAAAACAATAATCCTGGCTATATAATCTTTAAAGTCTGCTAAACATTGTGGACATTCCAACCAACCTTAGAGTGATCTTCTCAAGAGTGACATTGATTGTCATATTTTAGAATTTTCTCCCACAGCCCCCATTTTTGCCTTTTCTGCATAAATAAAAATCCCTTTTGAAAAGAGGACAAATTCTGCCTCCGGACAATATTCCTCCTAAGTAATAAATACACGTATTTTTTCAAAGTGTCTTTTTTTTATATACCACTAATTATCTGAACATTTTATAAAATTAAAGTTTATGAATAGTCTTGAAATTGGCCAGAGTTCTTGAAATTGTTCATTTAATACATATCATTAGAATTGCTCTGATAATTATGTCCATCAACTGAGAAAAGACACTTGCATTTGACTTTAGTAACTGACATTATGATTACACACGGATTTATTTTGCAGCCCCAAATGGTAGAAACGTCCCTCTACCTTTGTACAATTTGCTTCAAACAAAATACTTCACAAGTTTTGCCTCTCAGACAAAATCAATAATTCTAGACAGTGATGGCTGCCATGAAGAAGATGTGTGAAGTACTGGGGAAAAGACAGAAAATATTAAACAGTGGAGACGCTGCAGGAGGGAGGAATACCAGTGGAGCATAGTGAAGAGGAACATGTGTGACAGAATAAGAAAACTGAATAAATAAAAAGATATCGGGATGGTGAGCAACAGGCAAGCCTCCTTTCCTGGGCCACAATTTTAGGAATTCCTTTCAGTTTTCTATTTTTTAAACCAGTAGTAAGGTTTGTTTAAAAAGACAAATGAGCCATAGCCAGTTTGGCTCAGTGGATAGAGTGTCGGCCTCTGGACTGAAGGGTCCTGGGTTCTATTCCCATCAAGAGCACATGCCTTGACTGTGGGCTCAATCCCCAGTGTGGGGTGTGCAGGAGGCAACAGATCAATGATTCTCTCTCATCATTGATGTTTCTATCTCTCTCTCCCTCTCCCTTCCTATCTGAAATCAATATATATATAGTGAAATGTCCTTTCTTTAATTATTTCCTGAGGGAACAGGGTCTTGTAACCATGAAAAGAGATTTCTAAGAAAACAACCAGAAGTTTTCTTCAGGTAGCATTTTTGTGTATCTGCTGTGTTTCCACCCGCTGTGAGTGACTCTGCCCCCAGCTTAGAATATTTTCCCTTTTATCTATATATAACTGGAGTGGAGGAATGGGAAGGAATGTTTATGTGTAGACTATCTAAAAGGTTCTTTTCTTGCCTCCATGGCTACATTTCACTTGTGAATGGTCCACTAGTTTTCTGTTGATGCCAACATTGTGGCATTGTGTCCTCAGTAAATCTTATTGATTCAGCCCTCTGTGCAACCAACAGTTACTAAGTGCCTCCTATGTACCCAGCCCTATCCTAGACACTAGGGATATAAAGATGGATTGGACTCCCTACCTGCCCCGCTCACTCATGGACCTTTCCTGCCTGGTCCCAGGGACTTAGTATTGAGGCATTACCTAACCCAGCCCTCTTTCAACAAGCTTGACTGCCATTGCACTATGAGCCAATAGCAGGAACTTCACTGAGGCTGCAGGGAATATTAAATGGTTGCTCATAACACATTTGATGGGAGAACAACCCATATGATGTTCTTTGGGGCCATCCATGCTTTATCTTAAATAAACAGAAATAAAACTAAGTGTGCATTGGGTCATATGGAAGTAATTTATGAATTCGAATTAAGCAGAATCATCAGATTCTTAAATCCAACCACCTGGCGGAGAGGCTCATTGATGAGTAGACACTATTGCAGCCAATTCATATTTGCATCACAAATACTCTTGTTACAATAGATAGTCCACTAAAGATTTATGAAAGCACTCATAATTTAAATCAAATGTGCCTTTGTTTTAAAAATAGAATTGCCGATTTTGTGGGCATCAGCTATTCCCATTTTTGTGTGTCCTCCTTTTAGTAGAAAAGGAATTGAAAATAATGCTCCCAGTTCAAGATTTTGATGTATCACAGTAGATTGGCGAGTCCTATTCAATACTTCAACTTCCTTCTTTGTCATGGTTCTGTTATACAAAATAATACTTATTTGAGGGACTTGTCCATCAGGGAGATGAACGGAAATTAACATAAGTGGCGGCCCTGTGTTTGGGTAGGAGCTTCTGCTGCTGTGAGCAGACACGTTTGCAGCATCCATCTGGAGGAGGCCTGGGAGAGCATGCGGTCGGCCACCCAGGCAAGGATGTCCTGTGGAGTGGTCCAGCAGCCCCAACAAGTCCCTCAGCAATTTCTCTCCCTCTGATTCCCCTCAGACAGTTAGTGCTCCAGCCTAACATTCCAACCAACCTTAGAGTGATCTTCTCAAGAGTGACAAGTGCCTATCCATTTAAGACATCACAAGATTCCCGCCCCCTCCCCCACCTTTTTAAGAAAGACTTTTGCTAAAGTAAAAGGAAAGAAGAAAGGAAAACAGGACATGATTTGATATACTGGGACACATTTTTATTTGGAAACCTTACAAGCACCATTGAAGCTAAGGGATGAAATGGAATAATTTCTATTTAAAAATCAAATCTAAACCTAATATTGAGGTTGTAATATAACCACCTGAAGAATTTGAATATTAGCTATTTGTAATGACTGTTGAAAAAGTTTTCATATAAAATTTCCACGCTATTGTCTACCCTTTCCTTGATCCCCACGCTCTCAGGGAGGGTCTAAACACCCACCTCCATTGGCACGGTAAGAGGTACAGACACGCTCTTTGGAATCACTGTTTCCCCTCGTCCCATCGCAGACTGTCACTACACCCTGGAGGGGACTCTCACGCCAGCAAGCAGCATGAGCTAACATCTCTATGCTATTGCTGGCCTGTACATGCCCTTGGCATGTCACGGAAGCCTGTTAAAACTGTGTGTGCTGTCTTTTCCATGTCTGCGAAATAAGATTGGCAGCACGTCCCTAGCTCCTAAGCCTCTGGTAAAATTTCTCAGGGATTCCTGAAAAAGCAGTCTATTAAAATTAAAACAGACATTAATGATGCTGCAGAGAGGGGACTCTTAGTGGTGCCTATTTCTCTGACCTGTACATACCCCACGAGAACTTCCGAGTGCCCCTTCTAGGAAAACCTGGGCCACAGTGCCTGGAGGTGGAGGAAGGAGCTTTGAAAACCAGCCTCCACTTTGACAAGCACAGCCACACTATCAAGGACACTTTTTTAATGGACAACCTCAGACTTTGAGCTTGTCAATGTCAGACTCATAGTCCATGTTCCTGAGCCATTTCTAAACCTGTTCTTTTAGGAATGATCTCTTGTATCTACATTCAAATATCCAGGCACCTTCTGAAGACCATTAACATTGCAGTGGAAATAAGTTTTTATGTAAAGAACGTGTTTTATATGTCCATAGAAAACTAGTATGGAGGACTATCTGAGGAGAAACCCCAGGAAACACACAAAATAGATCTGCTCATTCTATTTTATTTTATTTTTTGAAAAATATATTTTATTGATTTTTAACAGAGAGGAAGAGAGAGGGATAGAGAGTTAAAAACATTGATGATAGCCTAAACCGGTTTGGCTCAGTGGTAGAGCGTCGGTCTGCGGACTGAAAGGCCCCGGGTTCGATTCCGGTCAAGGGCATGTACATTGGTTGTGGGTACATCCCCAGTAGGGGGTGTGCAAGAGGCAGCTGGTCGATGTTTCTCTCTCATTGACGTTTCTAGCTCTCTATCTCTCTCCCTTTCTCTCTGTAAAATATCAATAAAATATATATATTTAAAAAAAAAAAACATTGATGATAGAGAATCATGGATCAGCTGCCTCCTGCACACCCCCCACTGGGGACATGCCCGAAACCAAGGTACATGCCCTTGACCGGAGTCGAACCTGGGACCTTTCAGTCCGCAGGTTGATGCTCTATCCACTGAGCCAAACTGGTTTTGGCTGTTCATTCTATTTTAAATCATCTCTTTGGTGCAAATCAAAACTACAGTCTGACTACAGAAAAGTCATATTAAAAACTACAAAGAAGATCTCTCTTTCCCCCCAAATGGCTTCTCCACACCCTCCCACTCCACACACACACTTGGCTCTTGTCTTTCTTCCAGAGATATCCTCCCAGCGGGGAACTGTCCTGCCCTCCCAGTGGCCTCAGTGCCTGTCCTGTCAGGTCTTCCAACATCAGAAGTGGAAATCAAACAGGCAATAGTTACATCAGAGGCACTTTGTTGGCAACTGCTCCTCATCTGGATTCCTGTTCTGTCTATATTTCCAGAATGTAGTTCACCCCAGGGTACACTTAACTCAGACGGTGCGAACAAGCTACATTTCTCAGAAAAAAATTAATAATCAAGTTATATTTTCAATAAAAATCCTACCACCAAAATAAACACTCAGACCTTTCCTATCTTTTAAGAGCCAATCTCTTGAACTTCTTAAAGCTCACAGCTGCAAGGAGCATGACTCATTTTTATTTTTATTTTTTAGTTGCTCCTTTTCTTTTAATTTCTTTATTGACCAAGGTATTACATATGTGTTTTACCCCCTCAACCTTCCCCCCCCCAACTCACTCATTTTTTATTTTAATGCCACATATAAAAGCCCACCAGAAAGCCAATGACACAGACTAGTGTATGGCAGAGTTTTCTGGCCAAGATGCAATGCAGTAGTAATTGCCGGGAGTTCTATAGTAGTGGCAGTCACTTTTATTTATATCTTTATCTGTATAATGGATCGTGTGTACGCTGAGGCAGAGGGGGAAAGCAGTCTAGGTGAGTCAAATTGATGCTTTCAGTTAACTTCAAGCTGATTTATAGTTCAATTAAACATGGGTGGCCGCACATGTCTCTGTCAGGTACAGGTCCAAAGCATTGTTCTCACTGATATCAGTAATGTACATTTGCTCATTGCCGGGCTCTCTGTAGAATACTTCTTGTTTTAAATGGTTAGAAATGTCATTCTATTGAGAATTTTAGTTTCCGTTAATAAGCCTTAAAGTGACTATATTCTAAAATATATATTAATGCCTATCCATTTAAGACATCACAAGATTCCCACCCCCTCCCTCCTCCCCACTATTTTAGAAAGACTCTTGCTAAAGTAAAAGGAAAGAAAGAAAAATAGGACATGATTTGATATACTGGGACACATTTTTATTTGGAAACCTTACAAGCACCATTGAAGCTAAGGGATGAAATGGAATAATTTCTATTTAATAATTAAATCTAAACCTAATATTGAGGTTGTAATATAACTACCTGAAGAATTTGAATATTAGCTATTTGTAATGACTGTTCAAAAATTTTTCATATAAAATCATATCTCATTTTTATTTGTCTGTCAGTATATGAAATAAGGAATGCTATTTCCCCAATTAATTTTAAATTCTAGAATTAAAAAAAACAACAAATAATAATCATTTCTGAAGTTCTGAGTTTCAATTTAATATAAATATTTAATATAAATCAATTCTACATTTATCAATTCTACACACATCTGTACTTTCCAATAAAATAAAAGATGCTTTTACTTGATGGGAGAAACTAGTTGCGTGTTTATACTACAACTGTGATATAAACTGTAGGAGCACCCATTAACAGGGAAAATATCCACATGTATGAATTCTAACATGATGGTACACAAAGTTACACTTGTAGAAATGAGGCTTGTATTGAGAAGTGGATTCCAGTGTGCAGGAATATTAGCTGACCTTGACCATAACAAAGTTGTACTGGTTATTTCCTAAACAAAAACTCTTGACTTTTTAGTAAACAAACATTTTCTTAATTCATTTCACAAAGTTTGATCAAGGCATTGCACAAAGAATAAATATTTTTGTTAGAATGTGTTATAAGTTTCGCTTCTAAGCTTGGCATTTATGGACTGGGTCACATAGGGCAAAACCTAAGGGTGTAGAGTTGGAAGAACTTAGAGATCAAACTCCAGAGACCACAGTTTGCATTTGATAGTTTAGTTGTATCTGTGCTTTTAGATTATTAAGAATGTTATGACAGCTTTATTGGAGAATTATCTCTTTTTATCTTTAATGTGGCACATTTAAACATTCCCTGAATTTGAAACTTGTTGTTATATCTTGGGAACAAAGTTATTTTTTTAATAGGAACACAGCTTTGAATTATAAATGGAAGTTAATAAAAATACATAATTGATTATACATTTTTAAATATGTATATTTATAATTTACTAAACAACTTTTTATGTACAGACTAATTCTTCAATCAATTTAGCAAATATTAATTGAAGGATAATGTGAACATACAATAAAAAGATATGAAATGGAAATGGGAAAAAAAAGGAGGTTAATATCTAAACACACTGTATGATCACATATATGTCACAGTTTTACAGAAAGTACTGTGCTTTTGAATCATCACTTACAGTGGCCACACAGCAGAAGTGCTAGTGCTTAAATATAAAATCTTCACCATAAAGGGTGGGGCCTGGGAAAAATTATAATTGCACCAAAATAATGAAAAGTTGAAGAAAATTCCTATTTTTAAATGTCTATTTTCAAAGAATAGAACTTACACTCATGCTTTTCCCTCTCAGAAGGATGTCTAAATCGCATGTGTCTTTTTCTTTAACAGATAATTCTGAAGTAATCAGCAGAAATGGAATGGAATGCCAAGAATCTGCATTGAGAATAACTAAACATTGTTACTGTACATACTATCCTGTTTCCTCCTCAATAGAATTGCCACAAACTGCATGCTAAATAAAGATTTAGTTCTTCTGGACAGACCACAACTCTAAGGAGCTAGTGCTGCTATATCATATATGAGTATTACATATGGTATGCTTAGTATACTCCAACCTAAGATAGTTAACTACCTGAGACCAGCTGTGATGTTTAAAGACATAAAGGATCAAGTTTACTTTTGGAAGGGTTTCTAAACATAGTTTCTGTCCTAGGAATATTGTCTTATCTCCATAACTATAGCTGATGCAGAAAGTCCAACCAATTTACTCATTTCGACTCAATATTTCAAAGTTAGCAATAAACAATTAGCAGTAGTTTAAAAACTTATTCCGAGGGCAGGTTCGATTCCAACTCCAATTACTGTCATTTCATTTCCCCACTGGATCAAAGGGTATGTTTCACTTCTTGACACAAATGCTGCAGCAAAGATGAGAAGTGAAGTAAAAAAAAAAAAAAAACGACACCTGTCCTGCAGGTCTAAAATCTGAATGGAAATTCAAGCACAAGTACTGGGGACACATCAAAGTGTGGTATTTTGTTTGCCTGGAGATGCCGTATTGAATCATGTGATTCTAGAATACCATTAACTAGATTGCAAGAGAAACTTTGCACGGTATGAGCTTCATACCCCCACCAAACAAAGTCTTGAAGGTATTATTTTACAAGTATATTTTTGAAGTTGTTTTATAAGAGAGACTTTGTAGAAGTGCCTAGATTTTGCCAGACTTCATCCAGCTTGACAAGAATGAGAGGCCCATGTCAAGAGTCTAATCTTAATGGGTTAGTCTTTCAAACTCACCATCCTTTTGCCTGTTACAGAATAACTCTTCTAAACTAAAAACCTAGTCCAATAAGGAAGCTGTAGGTGAGGAGATCTGTATAATATTCTAATTTAAGTAAGTTTGAGTTTAGTCACTGAAAATTTGACTGTGACTTTAATCTAAATTACTATGTAAACAAAAAGTAGGTAGTTTCACTTTATAAAAAATCCATTACTGTTCTGCATTTCAAAAAAAAAAAGTTGGATTAAAGGGTTGTAACTGACTACAGCATGGAAAAATAGTTCTTTTAATTCTTTCACCTTAAAGCATATTTTATGTCTCAAAAGTATAAAAAACTTTAATACAAGTACCTACATATTATATATACACATACATATATATACTATATATGGATGAAACATATTTTAATGTTGTTTACTTTTTTAATACTTGGTTGTTCTTCAAGGTAATAGCTATACAATTAAATTTTGTTCAGAAAGTTTGTTTTGAAGTTTATTTTAAGCACTATCGTACCAAATATTTCATATTTCACATTTTATATGTTGCACATAGCCTATACAGTACCTACGTAGTTTTTAAATTATTGTTTAAAAAAATGAAACAGCTGTTATAAATGTAATTGTTTAAAACATCCATTTTTTTTTGTGTGTGAACATATTAGTGATTGAAGTATTTTGACTTTTGAGATTGAATGTAAAATATTTTAAATTTTGGCCTCACAGCCTGTTCTGAAAACTATATGCACCAACCATATCATTTTTCTTTTTAGTAAAAAGGAAACTCACCATTTTAATTAATGTTGGTCGAAGTCTAATGACTCTTTATCTTATATATAGATTTGATAAACCTATCGAAAGCAATCATTCTAAGTGTAATCTTACATAGTGCTTGTATCGTTAACATTTGTTTTAATTTGTGGGAAAGTATTGTATCTAACCTGTATTTCTTTGGTAGTTTCATCTTTTTATGTATTATTGATATTTGTAATTTTCTCAACTATAACAATGTAGTTATGCTACAACTTGCCTAAAACATTCAAACGTATCTTCTTTTTTCTTTTTGTCTTTGTTAATTCACTTAAACTCATTGAATACATAGTATACATTACTAAAGGTAAATTATGTGACCACTGAAATATTTTTGTAGACTAATTGTTGTAACATTGTCTTTATTTTTTTTTCTTTTATTTCATGATTTTGATGTTAAAAATCATTAGCACACAACTATTTTCAGCCCTTTAACGAGCATCAACAACATCACCTGTATCCCCAAGCAAATATAGAGGACTGTATTTTTACTATGATATCCATTTTCCAGAATTGTGATTATAATATGCAAAGAGTCATAAATATGCCATTTACGATAAGGAGGAGGCAAGGCAAATGCATAGATGTACAAATATATGTACAACAGATTTTGCTTTTTATTTATTTATAATGTAATTTTATAGAATAATTCTGGGATTTGAGAGGATCTAAAACTATTTTTCTGTATAAATATTATTTGCCAAAAGTTTGTTTATATTCAGAAGTCTGACTATGATGAATAAATCTTAAATGCTTTGTTTAATTACAAACACAAAATCACCTATATCCAAGACATGAAGATAGCAATTCAACAAATACTATAGTTAAGAGATGAACTCGCCACTTGTATGGGAACTACATTTCACTTTTGGTTTTCAGGATATAATAGCACTTCACCGAAATATTCTTTTAGCCATACCACTGGTAACATTTCTACTAAACCTTTCTGTAACACTTAAAGAATTTCCTCATTCATTACCTTACAGTGTAAACAGGAGTCTAATTTGTATCAATTCTATGTTTTGGTTGTAATATTCAGTTCACTCACCCAATGTACAACCAATGAAATAAAAGAAGCATTTAAAAGGATTTCTAATCTTCCTCCTTTTTGTGTTGAAACAGATTTGATAATTAGCCAAGCAAAGTGGTTTAGACATTCACAAAGATAACGATGGATAACTGCGAAGGAGAGCAAGCTCTGGTCTTCAAATGGGAGACTAGTCGTTTTTTTGTGTGTTTTTGGGGGGGTTTTTTGCTTTTGCTTTTGGCTTTTTACAAATAAGAAAAAGAACTTAAAAGGATCATTTTAGAAGTATTTTTAGTATCCTTTGAAATTGGAAGTAAAAATAAATCCTACCACTAAGCCCTCTTCTACAGGATTCTGCCTGAATATGAAGAAGTGTGAACTCAATAACCAAATGGGGAACAAAATGTCAGTTCCAGACTCAGAGAACAAGGTGACAGCTGGGGGTGGGGGTTGGGGTGTGTGGAGGGATTGAGCAAAAAAAGAGAAAAAACTCATGGACACAGACAGCAATGTGGTGACTGCCTGCAAGGGGAGGGAGAGGGAAGGATTGGAGAGAGGTGGAGGATAGTATGGTGGTAAATGGTGATGGACGGAGACTTGACTTGGGGTGGTGAGCATACAATACAGTGTACAGACAATGTGTTGTAGAAGTTGCACCTAAAATCTATATAATGTAATCAGTGTCAGTCCAATAAATTTAACAAAAAGGAAAAATATATATCAGTTTGGTTAACAGACAAGAAAGTGCCTAATAATCCAGAAGACAGGCTTCACACAAGAGCCTGATCAGACAACATGGCTCAGACCTGAGGCTAAAGAAGGAGCCAGAATGGAAAGTCCTGCTCTGTGTGTCTAGCCAGGTGGACCAAGGAGAGAACAAGAACTGAACATCGTAGCTGGGGGAAGGTGTTCAACAAAGAGAATGCACCTTCTCAGACTTCTTCCTCAGCCCCTTGGGGCTCTGGTATTTCTCAAGAAAGGTGGTATTAGTTTTGGGGTAGGAACGTGCCTTGCCATGCAAGGGTTGGCAGGAATTGCCTCCTGCCTGTGTTGAGGGGGGGAGGGGCAGAATAAGGTTTTCTCTATGGCAGGTTTAAAGCTTCAGGCCTTGTGAGGGGTTTTGATATCCCTAAGGAGAGTAGAAAACACATTCAACAGATCAGGCATACTCCCTAATAAAAGAGTAATATGCAAATTAACCACCATTCCACTACACCCACAAGCCACGCCCACCAGCCAATCAGAATGAATATGCAAATAAACCCAACCAAGATGGCTGCAGCCACAGAGAGCAGGAAGGAGGCTTGGGTTTCCCAGGCAATGGAAGAAGCCAAGCTTCCTGCCTGACTTTGCTGGCCTAGACCTTCACTCAAGGCTACAAAGTTTCAATTGTAGAAGGTAAATAAATTCCAGATACTAGGGCCTCCACTTGAGTCGCCTTGGGGCATGGCTGACCTTCAAACCACCACAGGCACCCTTGTTCCAGTCGCCCCATTCCCTAAGGGAACCCCCCACCCTGATCCGGGACACCCTTCAGGTCAAACCACCTGGCCCCACCCATGCACCAAGCCTCTATACTATCTAATAAAAGAGTAATCTGCAGATTGACCATCACTCCAACACACAAGATGGCTGCCCCTATGTGGATACAAGATGGCCACCACAAGATGGCCAGCAGGGGAGGGCAGTTGGGTGACACCAGGCCTGCAAGGAAGGGCAGTTGGAGGTGATCAACCCTGCAGGGGTGGGCAATTAGGAGTGACCAGGCTGGCAGAGGAGGGAAGTTGGGGACAAATGGGCTGGCAGGGGATCAGTTAGGCATCAATCAGTCTGGCAGGGGAGTGGTTAGGGGGTGATCAGGCTGGCAAGCAAGTGGTTAGGGGCAATCAGGAAGGCAGTTAGGAGTCAGCAGTCCTGGATTCTGAGAAGGATATCTGACTGCCCATTTAGGCTCAATGGGCAGTCAGACATCCCTTGAGGGGTCCCAGATTGGAGAGAGTGCAGGCTGGGCTGAGGGACCCCCCCCCCTGCCCCATGCATGAATTTTGTGCACCAGGCCTCTAGTATATAAATAAAGAAGCAAAATGAACTTATATTTTTAAACTATGTCATCAGGATTTATTTCCAAGGATAAAAGTACTTTCCTACATTTGTGGCTATTTGAAAAACTGGCTCTATGTTTAAATATATTTTATTGATTTTTTACAGAGAGGAAAAGAGAAGGATAGAGAGTTAGAAACATCGATGAGCGAGAATCATCGATCAGCTGCCTCTTGCACACCCCCTACCAGGGATGTGTCCACAACCAAGGTACATGCCCTTGACTGGAATCGAACCTGGGACCTTTCCAGTCCGCAGGCCGACGCTCTATCTACTGAGCCAAACCGGTTTCGGCAAAACTGGCTCTATGTTTAAATGAGCACTTTTTTACTGTAATGCAGAAAAGAAGTTGCTATCCAATAGTTGCTCCAGTAAGGAAACATTCTCTGTTAATAGTAAGTTAAAGCTGCCAACTTCAGAGACTAAGTTAAGTGGAAAACCCAAGACAGATAGTACTACTTAAAATTTTTCACACCTGATAGTATGAAGTGCAATTTTTATCTCTAGACTGACTTTTTATGGTGCTACGGTATGTCACAATCAAAAGCAAAACAATAACCTGCGAGGACAAAACTAGTTTATCTCTTCAGCATAGAAAATAGTTAAATATAAAATATCTACTATTCTATAATTATCTCCCAATAGAAAAGTGCTATTTCAATTTTGGGAGGCCCAATCTAAAACTAATATTGCAAATCCAGAAATATGCTCTTTACTATTAACCGAAGTTCTTTTGCAACACTTAAAAAATTTTAGAAACAGCCAGCAAAACAAAATGCAGTTTAATATTCTGATTTTTGTGAGAGAAAAATGCTGGCTTTCTCAAGAATGATTTCCTCTTCCCCCCAGATATCCTATTGTCTCTAGAAGGCCATCATTACTGTTGAATTAATGTAACTCCACAGAAACAACTAGTCACTATGAATAAGTATGATTCATATCAATTGAAACATAATAATGACTTCCCTCCATGCTCTCAGCAGGGGTGGCAGATGACAAGAATAAAGATGGAGTGGAACTGAGAATGTTCACTAGGGATCTACTTCTGTGCCAAGCTCTATGCTGAATTGTCTAAATAGGTTTCTGATAGTTTATTCTGTCATTGAAGAGAACTACTTAGAGCAGATAAGCAAATTCTAACTGCTACCGAGATTCTTACTCAAAGTACACGAGGGATTCTGCTGTGAGAAGTAGCGGGATTCCACATCAGCACTGCCTTTCAGTGTCTGCCCTTGGGATGCTGAACACCCCGGGAGACTTCAAGTGCATGACCAATGGCCATGTGGCCTCACTTCCTCCCTCTGGTTCAGCTACTCTGAAAATCGATAGCCTACTCATTTCAGGTGTCCCTTTACCCCCATGTAAATGTCCTCTGTGCTACGGAGCCTTTGTTCTAACCATACTATTTCAGACAGCCCCGCCAAATTAGATGAACACCATATAGCTCTTTTCATGAAATCGTGTATAGCCAGAAAGTAACTTTGTTTTGCTCACATACATTTTAAGTAATCGTTAACATTATGAAAGAGCTACTATACCCATGATGTAAATAAGAAATCAAGACTCATAACGTCAAGGAACTTTTCAAGATCACACAGAACAGCATAACTCTCAAGCCCTGGCTCATCTTAACTCTGCAATCATGTCAATACGACCTTTAGTTGTGTCATCCTTCAGGCCGAAATTTCATTTAAGAATTCAGAGTAAAGCTGGTAAAGCACTAAGGTGAAGCTAGGATAAGAATCCTTTACTAGGTAACATGAATAGGTTTTCTTCCCTAATATATATGATGGGTGAAATATTCTGAAACTGAGCTACAACGTGCTTTTCTAGATTTAGGGAAGAGCCTAATTCTTTAGGACCAGAGGCAACTGGCAGGAATGTTACATTGCACCATCTCTCCAGTGTTACAGAGGTCTTTTGTGTTGTTTCTTTTAATCAAGCTTCTATAGCAGTGGCTCTCAACCTTTCGAATGCCGCGACCCTTTAATACAGTTCCTCATGTTGTGGTGACCCCCAACCATAAAATTATTTTCGTGGCTACTTCATAGCTGTAATTTTGCTTCTGTTATGAATTGTAATGTAGATATCTGTGTTTTCTGGTGGTCTTAGGCTATCCTGCTAGTGGTTCTCAGCCTGTAGAGCCTAAGACCATTGGAAAACACAGATATTTACATTACAATTCATTAACAGTAGCAGAATCAGTTATGAAATAGCAACGAAAATAATTTTATGGTTGGGAGTCACCACAACATGAGGAACTGTATTAAAGGGTCACGGCATTAGAAAGGTTGAGAACCACTGTTCTATAGGGTTCTATAGAAATAAAAACAAAAGCCATTGCATTTTTCCCAATAAAGACATGTCATTAGCCATGATGAAGCATCCCTGAAACGATGTGACATATCACATACAGCAGAGCGATTAATTTCTGGATAAAAAGGTCACACATGGATCATGTCTCCCTAAAATCCAATTATGTCCAAGAGTCTGAGAAGTTAGGTTCCTTGTTCTTTTTTCTAATAAGTTTGCTATGGATCTTTCTGGGACTTTGCCTTCTATAAACAAAGGAAGAAGTTTTGTTTTTTATTTTTTTATGTGTGTGTGTGTGTTTTTTTTTTAATCTGTCCTCATGTGTAAACTAAAATGATCTTAATTCAGGGGCTCTAACTTTTCTTTTACTAGAGAACCCTTCCTTCAAACAGAAGGTCATCCCACAAAGGCACACAAGCAAAGCAGCAGCCTGGTGCTCTGGCTACAAGGGACTCTCCATTCTTGAGAGGTGCCTCTTGTAAACTCCGCAGCCCAGAGATGGAAACCCCCTCGCTCACATGTAAAACCTGTAGCTTCACAGCAGAAGAAAAAATATTTCAAAGTAGCACAGCAGCTTAGGAAAACCGGGCTCGTAAGCTCTGAATATGTCTCAATAAATCGATTTGTATGCACAGAAATAACAAATATACCACAGAATGAATATATATGCAGCACTTGCATACATATGTATATGGAGAGCAACTTAAACACATTCTCATCCATAATCATAAAGTTAAGGCATTTTTCAGTTCTGCGGGAAGGAAAGATCAGTGTTTGCCTTTCACAATAGTCTAGTGGTCACACTGCCCAAGTTTGACTCTCAGCTCTGCTTTTCACAGCTTCGAAACTTCAAAGTTTTTTGCTGCTGCTGCTGCTGCTGCTGCTGCTGCTGCTGCTGCTGCTGCTGCTGTTGCTGTTGTTGTTACTTCTCAACCAAGGATATTTTTCCATTGATTTTTAGAGATAATGGAAGGGAGGGGGAGAGAGAAAAATATTCATATGAGAGAGATACATTGATTGGTTACCTCCCGCCCCTGCCCCCGTCCCCAACAGGGGCCAGAATTGAGCCTGTAACTGAGGTGGGTACCCTTAATGGGAATGGAACCCATGGGCCACAGCTCTAGCCACTGAGCCAATGAGGCTAGGGCAAAACTTCAATGTTTGTTCATCAGTAAATTGGGTCTAAAAATAAGGTCTACCTCATCACGACATTATGAGGATTAAGTGAAAGAATATATACCGATCATGTACAACACTGAGTGAGCTATTGATGAATATTAGTTACTGTTCTTAAAATAATATTAAAAAGGGAGAGACATATGTAACACTTTCAACAATAAAGATTTATTTTGTTTTAAATAAATAAGCTCTTGAATTCCCCGATGAGTGCATATTTATTCCCACATTCTGTCCAAACATTTCTTGGCAACTAAGAGGCACCTCTTCCATTTTCTCAATGACAATTAATGTCAATAGCTGACAGGCAAATTATAGGGAATTTATAATAATAAATAATAAGCTATATTACTTCTGTGGAAGCCTGCAATTACTTCAATTCAGCAAATGCTCTGTGAGCCCTGGCTAAGCACTGCCAAGCTGCTCAAGGGATGTGAACATGAGTAAAGTCCAATCCCTACCCTCAAAAAGCTTTCTGTGTGGCAAAAGAAGAAAAACACACCTGTGAAAAATGGAGAAAGGATGAAGAGTACTGGATTTGCTTCCTAGAGTTGCCATGACAAAGCACCACAAATACGGTGGCTTATAACATCAAAAATGGATTCTCTCACAAGCCTGGAGGCTAGAAGTATGAAAGCAAGGTGCCAGCAGGGCCATGCTCCCTCTGAAACAGCAGAACCCTGCCCTGCCTCCTCCTGGCTTCCTAGGTGGCCATCCGTCCTTGGTGCCCATCGGCCCACAGCTGTTTCACTCTGCTTTCTGCCTCCATCATCACATGGCCTTCTCCCTCTGTGTCTGCCTTCACACTCTCTTCTTGAAGGTCACCAGTTATATGGGATCAAAACCCATCCTCATCTCTACTTGATTATATTTGCAAAGACCCTTTTTCCAAATAAGGGCATATTCACAGGGGGACACAATTTGACCCACAACAAGTGATAGCAGCCTCAATAAAGATTGATTTCTATAGGTATCAAAGTATTCTAACCTTTTTTTTTTAATCCCCACCTAAGGATATTTTTTCCCATTGATATTTTAGAGAGAGTGGAAAGGAGCAAGGAGAGGGAGGGAGAGAGAGAGAGAAAGAGAGAGAGAGAAACATCCATGTGAGAGAGACACATCGATTGGTTGCCTCTGGTCAGAGCCAGGAATCAAACCTGCAACCCAGGTACATGCCCTTGACTGCCAATGGAACCCATGACCCTTTGAACCACTGAGCAAAATAGGCCAGGTAGGTTTCAAAGTTTCAATGAAACAATTTCCAATGTCTTTTTATGCCTCTGGTCATGATGTAGCTGGAGGAGATCCTACCCGCATACTATAAAATGGCCAGAGTCAGGACCCCCGCAGGCCTCTTTCATTTGTTTGTTTTGCTTTGCTTTTGTCTGTGTAATGAAGCAGTTGGACTGCAAGATCTCTAACTTCCAGATGGAATATCCTGCAATTTCATTAGCAACCTAGCACATTCTTTACGGGTCTCAATATTTATTTTACTTGGTAATTTGAATTTGTAAACATATTTCATCATTTACAAGTTTTCATTGATTGGATTAGTTTTACTTAGATCATACTTCAGGGACAGGTTTTTGTTTGTTTGTTTGTTTGTTTGTTTGTTTTTTCTCTTTCTAGATGCATGAGAAACTTCGATGATCATTCACAATAAATCTTAGCTGAGCTTGGTTAGGAAAACCCAGGGTTCTAAGTGCAATAAGAACAATGATTTCCAACACTTTGTGCCCTTGTATTGTGATAAGCTCTTGGCATGAATCATCTCATTTTATCTTTACTCTATGATTGATTTGATTATTAGCATCCCCATTTGTAGATGAGAAAACTGAGGACTGGAAATATTAGATAACTTAACCAAAGTCACAAAGTTTGTAATAAATGGGCAATCACATCCAGGCAATGCTTTACTTCATCTGCAATGCTTTCCTACCTCACTATCCCAGGTGTGCTCTGCCATAGGAACAACTGGAGACTTGTTAGAAATAAAGAACCCCAGATATCACCACAGACCCACTTAAGCACTATCTGTCTGCATGCTAACCAGATTCTCAGGTGATTCACGTGCACATTGAAGTCTCAGAAGTGACACTATGCCAACCATGGCCAAGCCCCTTTAACCAGCTCTGTTGACTCTAGAAAGCAATGAAGTAAGACTAGTGCCAACATTTGACCGTTTTGATAGCCCTCCTTAATAACTACACTCAAAGAAATTGTGATTGACTAGATACAGACTCAGTGAACTCAGTGATTTTACTATTGTCTTTTCTAGATCCATTCTCCATATGGTCGTCAGTACTTTCATACAATAGAAATCACATCATGGTACCATCAGATTTTGTGGAATCTAAAGATTATGAAATTTGGGGGAGGGATCATAAAGAAAAAATCCAAAAATACCGTATTTGCCGGCGTATAAGACGACCCTTTGGCCCTGAAAAATATGCCTCCAAGTGGGGGGTAGTCTTATACGGCGAGTATATAACAAACTCTGTATTTTTAGTGGAAATGTTAGGGGGTCGTCTTATACGCCGGCAAATACGTATTTTTTTTCAGGGCCAAAAAATAGTCTTATACGCCGGCAAATACGGTAAACATAGGATTAAATATGAAAATAAATACAGAATACAACATCATGCCATTTTTATGAATTAACCATTTGACACACTTCTATAATACGTTTTGTTTAAATGTTTTATTATATCCCCTTTGATTATATCCTCATATGATAACATTTTGGGTAATATCATTTTATATATAGGGAACAGAAAGGTAATTCAACCTTCTAGCATAGTTGGCTAAAAAATTTTTTGTGTCAATATATTTTATTGATAATTTAATATGAAACTTCATAAAGATACATACACACATACACACACTGCTTATTGTACTCACAGATTTGTACCCAAGAAACATAAGAATTTAAATAAGTTCTATTTTCATAATTCCAATCTAAAGAGAAGAAATATTATTGGGCATTTATAATTTTCCTGACAGATAAGCACCAATAAAGGCCAGATACTTTCCTTAGAATTTTCCCCAAACTAGCTTCTACCACACATACTTCAAATCTTTTTTCTCTTCTACTGGCTGCTTACTTCCAGAGCTAGGTGTTGCAGGACATTCTCACCCTGTGAAGCAAACCTCTTGCTCTGCATTTTCATGTCGTTATACCATCTGAGCTGGTACCTATTCCAGATGGCTAGCAATGACATCACCATACACAGAAACGGGTGTGGGCCATATAATTATCTTTCACAAAAACCAAGATGAAAGTATTCCCACTCGACTTTTTCAGAGACAGATCCTCAAAATAACCATGGCCACTCTGAAGCCACCCCACAAAAGAGAGTGTGATGGAAGGGAAGTTTACTGTGGAAATAGTGTTCTCAAACAATTGCAAATTTTATAAAACCATGACATGTGAACACATTGCTAGGGTGCTTCACAGGTCCTCGGAGGACTCACAAAAGTGAGAGGTCCTAAAGTATAAAGTTTGTTAGCTTCTACTTCTTCCTTCTGTTTAAAAAAATAAAAACAGCTTTTCTGAGGATGGTCAGAGTCTGAAGCTGCCACAGGATCTGGATCTGTCATATCCCCTCCTTTTCCATTTCCCATTACAATTAATAAAGGCCATTTGTACCATTTAAAAAATAAATAAATAAAAAGTAAAACAGCCTGGCCTGTGTTGTTCAGTGGCTGAGCATCGATCTATGAACCTGGAGGTCACAGTTTGATCCTGTCAGGGCACATGCCCAGGCTGCAGGCTTGATTTCCAGTGTGGGGTGTGCAGGAGGCAGCGAATCAATGATTCTCCCTCATCATTGATGTTTTTATTTCTCTCTTCCTCTCTCTTCTTCTCTGCAATCAATTCTAAAAAATAGCCTATATAATAAAGAGGTGATATGCAAATTGACCATCACTCCAACACACAAGATGGCCACCACCATGTGGACACAAGATGGCCAGCAGAAGAGGGCAGTTCTGTGTGATTAGTCCAGCAGGGGAGGGCAGCTGAGGGTGACCAGACCTGCAGGGGAGGGTAGGTGGTGGTGACCAGGCCTGCAAAGGAGGGCAGTTGGGGGTAACCAGGCCTACAGAGAATGTAGACTTATCAATACATCAAAGCCCTTTCAAAGCTCACTGCAGTGGTTCTCCTATATCATTTGTAGTGTCTGCAAGTTGAAGTGAGTCACACTTGGGAATTAATGCAGTTTATATGCATTATTGGTAAAAAGCCTCCATTAGAATAGCAAGGAGTAATTAAGAAAGCATTCAAGTAATCAATGTTGAGATTATCCCAACTCCTCCAAGACTCATCGATATGTTTTGAATAAAAGCCACACAGTGGGTGGTTTTGCTCTGGTAGAAATTTTTACAGAGATCAATTAACATATTTAGTGCATGAACTAGTGACTAACTGAGGACACAGAGACTATAACTTTCATATATTCTATCCTCAGGATATGGAGAACTAGGTCAATATGGCAGCCCTTTGCTGATTATTGGTCTCAGCTAATACTAACACACTTCATTCTGCAACACTTAAAAGACAGTATAGCATAGTGGTTAAGAGCACAGCCTGGGTCACCAAGCTAGCTGTGTTCAAATCCTGGCTCTCCACTTCCCATGTGGCCATAGGCAAGTGGGTGAACTTCTAGACCTATTGTCCTTTTCTGTAAAAATGAGCTGATAACGGTACCTACCACATAAGGTGGTGAGAATTCAGTGAGTTAACATTCACAAAACTATTAGGACTGTGCCTGGAGCATAAAAATGTTGGCCATCCTTGAAAAACAAATTGAACTTTAAAATGTTGGCCATCTGAAAGGAGTTTCTTTATGTGTATCGTTTCTCCAAGGTTACCTGGGATAGTCTGATTGCCTCACAGTGGAATTAGGTAAACCTGGGGCCAGTCACCAGACACTGGCTGAGCTCAGCAGAAAACTCATCTTTTTAGATCTTACAGTAAGAAACCTTCCAGACCTTCTGGGGCCACAATAGAGTAGATGCAATGAGTGAGTCTCTGGAGGAAAATAACAAAGACAGCTGGATAAAATATTAAAAATGGCCCTAACCGGTTTGGCTCAGTGGATAGAGTGTTGGCCTGCAGACTCAAAGGTCCCGGGTTCGATTCTGGTCTAGGGCATGTACCTTGGTGGGCACGTCCCCAGGAGGAGGTGTGCAAGAGGCAGCTGATTGATGTTTCTCTCTCATCGATGTTTCTAACTCTCTTTCCCTCTCCCTTCCTCTTTGTAAAAAAATCAATAAAATATATTTTAAAATATATATATTAAAAATGTCTTTTTAAATGCACTGGGGAGCTATCAAGAAAGTACCGTATTTGCCGGCGTATAAGACAATTTTTTGGCCCTGAAAATACCATATTTGCCGGCGTATAAGATGACTGGGCATATAAGACGACATTTCCACTCAAAATACAGAGTTTGTTATATACTCGCCGTATAAGACTACCCTCACTTGGAGGCATATTTTTTCAGGGCCAAAAAATCGTCTTATACGCCAGCAAATATGGTAAGTAACACACAGAGGGGGAAAAATGGGATACTTTAACATGAGCTAACACCAAATCTACCCTTTGCCTGGTGACCTGTGTTTGACTCCGGTAAATTGGAGCCTCTCATGGCACAAGAGAGACTAAAAGCAAGACCGGCCTGTCCCAGGCAAAGGTGGGCTGAGCCTGGAGCCATAGAGGCCTACACTGCCAGCAGGGTCAGATTAGTGTTTACGCACCTGCCTCACGCACCAAAAAATCCAGTAATCAAGATAGAGAATATTATTAATGCAATATTTTTTAATCAAAACTATAGGAAAAAAATCCATGATGAGCAAAGTATCAAAACTGTGAATGAAGCCTGGCCAGCGTGGATCAGTGGTTGAGCATTGACCTTTGAACCAGGAGATGATGGTTCAATTCTAGTCAAACCACATATCAGAGTTGCAGGCTCCATCTCAGGTGTATGGCATGCAGGAGGCAACTGATCAATCATTCTCTCTCATCATTGAAGTTTCCTCTCTCTCTCCCTCCCTCTTTTATCCTTCCTCTCTAAAATCAATAAAAAATATATATATCTAAGAAAAAACAAAACTGTGAGCAAAGACCAGCTGCTGCCATGTGTTTGACTTGCCACTCTGTGTCACTGAGCCCCAGGAACTTCCCATTGGCACACACATCCTTTGCAGGGTGGGCTGATAAGGGTAGACATTGGCCTGGCAACAGATTGGGCAATACATAGTTATGTTTTTATTTATTAAACTTTTATTAACATTTTTACTTGATCATAAAATAAGAGGATATTTTGAAAAGTGTATATATTTTTATATATGAGAGGATATTTTGAAAAATGCACACATTTTTTCAGTTTGCTTCAGGTTCCAATATAGCTCTGTGGGGAGTGGGGAAGGCTGCAGTCTGGCTGTTTGAGTGATGGAAATGAAAACCAGGGAGCTAAGAGGCAGTAATAATAAGTCCTGTTCTAAGCCATACATATACTGTATGTTTAACATTTAAAAAATATTTTTCCTAATTGGTCACTTACTATTCTATTTACTATTTCCTTCTATATAAAAATTTTAAATCCTGGTCAATAGCCATAAGATTGATTTCACAAGCCTCAGACTGAAATACATTGGTCCAGGTTCACTACTAAGAGTAAACATGGCGGATATAACTTCCATTTGGAAAAAAAGGAAAAAGAAGGTAGGAAAGGGGAAATAAAAAGAGAGAAACTGAAAATAAATAAATAAATAAATAAATAAATAAATAAATAAATAAATAACAAAATACACAGAAATCATAAGGTAGTAGAAAGAAGTGCAATCATCACTAATGGCAATAAATATGAACAGACTGAACTCTCTAATATATTATTTCCAGACTGGATTTTAAAATCATAAATGGATATCTTACAAGAAACATATCTAAAACATAAATACACAGAAATTTGAAAAGTCATAGAGGAGAAACTAGGAAAAACTAACCAAAAGAAAGCTGCTCTAACCATATAAGCATCCAATAAAATAAAAATGTTAAGTCCAGGAGCATTCAATACTAAGACATTTTAAAAGGCCACTGACTATGATCAAATAGCCATGCACCATGAAAGTCAACTCTATATTGGTATGCACATAATAATAAATGCAATAGACAGGAGCAAAAATTGATAGAACTATGAGAGATTCTTGTCAAAGCAGGAAATGTAATACAATAAACAACAAACTTGACCTAATGAACATGGAATCCAAATATGCATTATTTTCTTGCACAAAGGAAAATTAACAAAAATTCGCCCTGTGCCAGGCCATTGGGTCTCCATAATAAATTGCAAACACTGCCTGCACAGTCACGTTTTTCTGTTAAAAAATACAATTGTTAGAAATTAATGATAATATAACTAGAAACTTCACCTGCTTAGTAATTTTAAGTCTTCTGAATGAAAACATAATGGAAATTTTAAAAAATTGAACTGAACTATAATAAAATATAAACTGAATGGCCAGATTACTATGATCTCTGAATGCATAATAATCTGGCCACTCAGTGTTTATCCTATATAATAAAAGGCTAATATGCAAATTGTCCCCTTGACCAGGAGTTCAACTATCAGGCAGGTCGGCCAACCACACATGTCCTCTCCCCTTGGCCAGTCTGGAATCCATGCATGAATTCATTCACGGGCCTCTAATATATATATTAGATGTTTTCTAATGTATACATATTAGAGGCCCATGCATACACACACACACACACACACACACACACACACACATACACACACACTGAGTGGCCAGATTATTATGCATTCAGAGATCATAATAATCTGGCCACTCAGTGTGTATCATTTCAAGGGTGCAAATAAAATGATAAAGAAAAATGTATAGCCTTAAATGTTTCTATAGCAAAGAAAGGCTCAAAATTAGTAAATCAACATTAAAATTAAGAAGTTATTAAGAAAAAAGCAGTGTAAGTTCCAATAAAAGTATGAAGAGAAAAATAAATGTAAGAGAATTTTTCCATAAATTAGAAAAAAATATATAATGTAGAGAATCAAAAAAGTGAAATGTGTTACTAAAGAAAAGTAATGCAAATAGACAAACCTTTGACAAGATTGATCAAGCAAACAAAGAAATAAGGCATAAATAAAGAATGCAATGGATGTAAAATGACATGACTAAAGATGTAGTGCAGAATTAAAAAAATAGGAACAGGAAATTATTCACAATACATGTCAACACTATCTCAAGAAAGTACAAGTTACCGAACTACTCCAAAAATACAAAATCCTTATGAGGATGTAAAGGCCAGCTTAGGGAACATAGTCAATAATATTGTAATAACTATTACATGGTGTCAGGTGGGTGTAAGACTTATTGGGGTAATCACTTTGCAAGTTACATATATGTCTAACCACTGTTCTGCACATTTAAAACTAATAAATATTGAATGTCAACTATAATTGAAAAAATTAACTAAAAAATAGAAAACAAAAGTATATTCAACTAATCATACTAATTTAATCAAGGGTTAAATTAATCACTTTTACACACACACACACACACACACACACACGCCAACATTATAAATAATTTTTACCAAATGTTCAAGAAACAGAGAATCCAATTTCATACAAATCCTTTAGGTGATAGGAAAATAGAAGTATACCCAACCCCATGTTCATATTAAAGATGTGGACATTAAAGGAAAGGACAGCAAAATAAAGCTAAAATTATGTGAATATCATTCATGAAAATAGATATTTCAGCACATTATAAGTTAAATGAAGAAAAAAATGTGATCTCAAAGATGCAAATTCATCTCTAAATAAGATATCCACTTATGATTTTTAAAATCTATTGAAAATTTAATAATAAGGAACAAATTTTAATATCCTTATAAAGAATATATACAACATTATACCAGACATAGCAATTAATGGTGCAATGCTAAAAGAACTCCCTTTAATATCAGGAGCAAGGCAACTTGCAAACCATTGTAGTTCTTTTATTCAACACTAGAGGCCAAGTGCACAAAATATGTGCATGGGGTGGGGAGGGAAGGGTGTCCCTCAGCTCAGCCTGAACCCTTTCCAATCTAGGACCCTTTGGGTGATGTCCGACTACCTCCAGGGATCGGGCCTAAACTGGCAGTCAGACATCCATCTCATAATCTGCGACTGCTGGCTCCTAACCACTTGCCTGCCTGACTGCCCAATTCCCCCTACCGCTTCTGCCTACCAGCCTGATTGCCCCCTAACTGTTCCCCTGCCAGCCTAATTGACAACTAACTGCTCCCCTGCCAGTCTGATTGAGAACTAACTGCTCCCCTGCTGGCCTGGTCGCCCCCATCTGCCCTCCCCTGCTGGCCTGGTCACCCCCAACTTCCCTTCCCTGCTGGCCTGTTTGCCCCCATCTGTTCTCCCTACAGGCCATCTTGTGGTGGCCATCTTGTAATGACATGAGGGCAGCCATCTTGTGGCAGACATCTTGTGGTGACCATCTTGTGATGACATCACACATGATGCCACCTAAGCTTTTATTACATAGGATTATACGATAGGCCCTAATTTCCTAGCTACTACCATGGTGCAAGTAAAAGAAGTGAAATCTGTAAAAACAAAATACAAGGGAGTGGGGAGGAGACTAACAAAGCTCATTGTTTTCAAATAATGTGATTTTTATGCAGAAAACACTACATCAATAGGTAAATACTTAGATTAATAAATGTGCTCATCTAGTTGCTAAAATTAGATTTAATATGCTTTAATTAAGATGTTCTTATTTGTTGTAATAGAAAGATATCAGTGGATTAACAAAATTGAAACTTGTTTCTCATCATGTAAAGATAATTCAATGGGAGCAGGTGAGAGATGGGGCTCCATTCCATCCAGCCACTTGGGAACACAGCTGATTGAGACAGCACTCTATTCAATATGTGGCATCCAAAGTCTTCCTGGCATCAACACCCAGTAAACTTACAGAGAATGGGCTTGAGGGGCTGTAGAGGAGGTTTTTATGGGGTACACCACAGTGGCCCACATTCCATTTGCCAGAAGTCAGTTCCACGACCACACCTAATTGGGGGGAAAAACAAGAAGAAAATGTAGGTACAGGAAGAAAGGGGAACATCTTTAATGAAAAACAAGGTTGCCTCTGTCACATGACATATAAAAACCCAACAGCAGTTTAAAAGGGAGTTTTCAAATAAGATACTGACCACCCAGTGTGTTCAGTGGTTGAGCATCGACCTATGAATCAGGAGGTCACGGTCTGATTCCCAGTCAAGGTATATGCAAGATTTCGGGCTCCATACTCAGTATGGGGTGTGCAGAAGGCAGCCAATCGATGAATCTCTCTCACATTGACTTTTCTATCTCTCTCTCCTTCTCTGAAATCAATAAAAGTATATTTCTTAAAAAATAAACTATTATAAAAAATAATAAAATAAACAAGATACCAATAACTAGCAACTAAAATATAAGTTGTCACTTCTTGCCACATTAATCTATAGCTTACATGAAATTCAGTCAATTAATAACAATTTTGTTTATGGTAGCTGATAAACTGATTGCAAAATGTATATGGGAATGCAAAGGACTAAAAATGCCACAGCACAGCAGAAGGAGACTATGGGAAAGGATTTCCCACTCAATGTGGGAACTAATAAAACTTTAGCAAGACAGTGTGGAACTGACGTAGGCCTAAACGCTGGTAGACCAGTGGAATAAAATGGAAAGGCCAGAAACAATCCGACTTATAAGAAAATGATGTGTGACAGAGTGACAGAGGGACATGAAAAATCACCAGAAGCAAGGAAACCATGCAATAGATGATACTGGACATTTGGCTAATCAATCAATCAATCAATCAATCAATAAGATTCCTACCTCCCACACATGAAAATTATCCATTTTGATTAAATTAAATGCTTAAATGCAAAATAACAAGACTATAAATTTCTGAGAAGATAATACATAAGAATATCTTTACTGTCTTAGGGATAGATCAAGATACATTAAATGTTCTACAAAAGCTCAAAATCATAAAGAGAAAAGATTAATAAATTTAACTCCTTTAAAATTAAGAATTCAATATATCAAGAGGGTCACTAAGAAGGTGGAAACCAAGAGAAGATATTGGATACACATATAAGAGGTAAGATATTAATAATATCTACAATATGTAAAGGACTCCTACAAATCTATAAGAAAATAAAGAAGACAAATAACCCAATATAAAAATGGGCAAAAGACATTTCATAGAAGAGGAAATATAAATTGCCCCAAAACATGTGAAAAATTATTCACTACATTAATAATTGGGAAAATATAATTTTAAAACATGAGCTATAATTTCACACTTATCACAACAACAAAATTTTTTTAACATAAAGTAAGTGGTATCTCAAATTATATTATTGGGAGTTAAATTGGTATTATTCTAGAAAACTATTTGGCTTTACCTAATAGAATATGTACATGGGTGAAGGGCTAGGATCAAGGATCTAAGCCCTTATTTACCAGTGATCACAGCATCCAGGAGCAATAGCAGAAACTGATGAAATCGGTCCATGTCAGTAACTCACACCAATGCCCTGATTTAATGTCTTCAAATATAGCAAGTGACGTAGGATGGCTATTAAGCTAGTAGCTTTGAAATCAGATTGCCTGTGTTTATAGCTCTACAGCCCCTCAAGCCCATTCTCTGTAAGTTTACTGGATGTTGATGCCAGGAAGACTTTGGACGCCACATATTGAATAGAATGCTATCTCAATCAGCTGTGTTCCCAAGTAGCTGGATGGAATGGAGCCCCATCTCTCACCTGCTCCCATTGAATTATCTTTACTTGATGAGAAACAAGTTTCAATTTTGTTAATTGTGGGCCTTTGCCAGACCCTTAACCTCTCTGTGCCTCAGTTTCACCACCTCTAAGTGGGGACAGTAAAATTGAACATTTAGTGAGTGCTATTATGATTACCAATTCTTTTAAAATTTCATTGGAGATGAGAATGAACGTGTAAGGGGATGGGGCTGGCCCAGATTGGGACAGCACTGGCTGAGAATACTTAAGAGTTTACTAATCTTCTGGGTTTACTGTTTTTTCCCAAGACTATTCTGTCAGTACTGTCTTAAGTAATGTTTGGTACTTCTTTGTTTCTTGGCTAGAGTATGGCATTTTCCTAACAATTTCATTTAAGTCAGAAAAACACCATCAAATTTTATATTCAGCTTCTAACCATAAATGAAGACAATGAAGTTGCTGCTATGTTAAAAGCTAGTTACTAGTAAAATACTTTCAGATTCACATTTTCTGTGAAATAAAAGTCTACCTTTAAAATAATGATCTCTGGCAAATCCTCTTTTCCAAGCAGGGGTTTTCCTTTAGTACAGAACACACTGTACCCTACTCAGAGAATGACTGATTTAGGCTTAAAGGGGAGACAACTGAAGGATCTAATTTTTTAAATTTGATTTAATTTTCTTTTCCCCATCACCATTTTCCCCTTCTATGCTTTCTTCCATCTCCATCCGTCTCCCTCCACCCCTGAAATCACCACACTGTTGTCCAGGTCCATGAGTTCTCTCTCTTTTGTTTTTTCTTTTTTACTCAATCCAACCACCACTGTCCCAACCCCTGCGCCAGAGCTACCTGCCTACGTTTTATCCATGAGGCTGTCTCTATTTTGTAAAGCATCTAATTTTTTAACACACATTTTAAAATGTCTACCCATATCTACCACTAAAGAGCTATAGATGTTTTTGGTGAGTTCTGTGACTTTTAAAAGCTCTACCCTAAATAAATATGTAAAGATACCCCATTTAGTGTCTGGATTTGAAAACAATAAATGAAGAAATTTAATCATAAACAATCTGCATTTGGACCACAGGTTTTGTTTTTGTTTTAAATATATTTTATTGATTTCAGAACAGAAGGGAAAGAGAGAGATAGAAATATCAATGATGAGAGAGAATCATTGCTCTGCTGCCTCCTGCACGCTCCACACTGGGGATTTAGCTTGCAACTCCAGATTGTGCCCTGACCAGGAATTGAACTGATACCTCCAGTTCATGGGTCGACGCTCAACCACTGAGCCATGTCGGCTGGGTTAGGCCACAAGGTTTGAGAGATTTTCATATCCATCAAATTTTAGCTTCCTTGGAGGAATGTTCTTCCTAAATATTTTCAACAATTCAATATTTTCCACTTTGATCATTTTTGTACATGTATACAATTGGTTCTTTTCAAAAAGCTATATTAGAAAATAAGAGAGGATATAAAGAAAAATCATTTAGAGCGTTTTGCTTCCTAATAATTTAATTCAACATAATTCCAAATTTTTCACATTGTAATTCAGACACTGTACCTGATACCATTCAAATAATAAAAAATGACTTCACAAAGTTGAATATATTGAGTTTTGAGCTTACAATTCTTCAGTTTCACATGTCAGTTTACCTACGAAATTGCACAAACTTTTAAATTTCTCCGTATCATTTGGTGTCAACAGAATGCATCCTCTTTGCTTCTTCCCTACCCAATAAAAAAGGGTGGAAAGAGTGATCCTCGCCTGCCATCTTCATATTTTTACCTCAGACTTACTCTTTTCATTTAAAAAAAGCATTATGGAATATTCAAGGTATTATATATAGAATATATATAGAATATAACAGTATATATAGAATATATAGAATATATTCTATATAATATATAGAATATAACAATGACCATGTACCTATCTCTCAGCCTAATAAATAACATGTTTACAACACAGGTGAAATCCCCATGAACCCTCTACCCCTGAATTGAAACTATAGACCATTCTCATGCATCACCACAATTTTATCATGTATGTATCCTTAAACCAACTGTAACATTGTTTCGATTTTTTTAACTTTCTGCAAATGACTTCATAGAGTATGTGTTCTTCTGCAACTTGCTTTACTCACTCATTATTATACTAAAGGCCTGGTGCATGAAATTCATGCACAGGGAGGGGGGACAGGTCCCTGAGCCCAGCCTGCAAAGTCCGGGACCCCCCAGGGGAATCAGGCCTAAGCTGGCAGGCAGACATCCCTCTCACAGTCCAGGATCCCTCCCACTCCTTACCACTTGCCTGTTCACTGTTCCTTACTGCTCAGCTCACTGCTCCTTAGCACTGCTGCAGAAGCGGGAGAGGCTCCTGCCACTACCACTGTGCTCACCAGCTGTGAGCCTGGCTCTGGCTGAGTGGTGCTCCCCTTATGGGAGAGCACTGGCCACCAGGGGGAAGCTCCAGGATTGAGCCCTAGTGGTCAGTGCACATCATAGTGACCAGTCATTCGGCTGTTCGGTCAATTTGGATATTAGGAAGTTATTATATAAAATATAACAAATATATATATATACATATACATAGTTTATGTTAACTCATTTTCACTGCTATACAGCATTCCACTATATAAATATACTATAATTTATGTCCTGCCCTGGCTGGTATGGCTTAGCTTGTTGGGTGTTGTCCTGTGCACCAAACAGTTGCCAGTTTGATTTCCGGTCAAGGCACATGCCCAGGTTGAGGGCTCAATCCCTGGAAAAGGGACATGCAGGAGGCAGCCGATCAATATTTCCTGCTCACATCAATGCTTCTCTCTCTCTCTCCCCATCTCCCTTCCTCTCTGTCTAAAAATCAATAAAAAATATTAAATAATAATAATTTACCGTATGTCCTGATTTAGTAAACAATATAAAGATCTATTCACTACTATAGACAAACATTAGTTGTTTCCATTTTTTTATGCCAAATCCTCTACAACTTTTGATATTGTCACTTTACAGTTTTGCTAGTATGCTATCACTTTGTTTTGGTGGTGGGAAGTTTCTTTCATTTTTAATACAGTCAAATTTACCAAGCCTTTTCTTTATGGTTTAATAAATTCCTCCTTACCCTAAGGTCATATGATACCTTCTTATATTTCCTTCTATAATAATTTTGCCTTTCAAGTTATTCCACTGAGAATTGATTTTCCTACATGCAGTGTAGTAGAGGCCCAATTTCATTTTGTTTTTCTCTTGAGAAGAATGGAATGACCCAGCATCATTTATTGAGATGTGTATCTTTTTCCCATTGGTCTGCATACTCACTCAGACATAAATCAATTTTCTGTATAAGTTGAGCTTCCTGCTGAGTTTAATATATATATTAAATTTTCTGTATAAGTTGAGCTTCCTGCTGAGTTAATATATATATATAATTTAGTTGAAGTGAACCCCTTAGCAGTTCCAGCTAGAAGAGTTTGGCTCAGTGGATAAAGTGTTGGCCCATGGACTGAAGGGTTCTGGGTTCAATTGCAGGCTTAATCTCTGGCCCTAGCCAGGGCATGTGGGAGGCAGCCAATCTATATGTCTCTTTCACATCAATGTTTCTCTCTGTCTCTCCCCATTCCTTATCATTCTCTCTGAAAATCAATGGAAAAAATATCCTCAGGTAAGGATTAACAACAACAACAAAAAAAGGGTAGTCATTTTCCTTAGAAATATATAAAAATATTTACTTTTTCTTGACACTTAAGTGGACAAACAATGTAATTGCCCCCAAGCATTTTCAATATATTTAATTTCCTTCTGTGATCACAGAGATTATACATGAGAAGTCAACTATAAATTTTATTCCTTTATACATTATCTATCTTACCTCTTGTGCTTTATATTTTTTCCTCTTTATCTTTGATGGTCTATAATTTTCATGTAATGTTTGTAGATGCAGATTTGTTGTCTTTATCTTGCTTGATTTAGGATTCTTTTCTTTTTAACTCTGAAACATTTTTAAATAATTCTTTTTTAATATTGCTTCTTCACCATACTCTACTTCTTCCTTCTGGAACTTTTATTAGCTGTATATTGAAGCTTCTCATTTTATCTTTCATGTCTCTTTGTTTATTTTTTCATATTTCCCATCTCTTTATTTCTCTGTTCTGCGCCCTATGTGGTTTCATCTGGTATATTTGATAATTCACTAATTTTCTCTTCATCTGCATCCACTCTTGTGTTTAATCTAGTTCCTGGTCTTTATTTTAATGACAATGTCTTTCATTGCTTAAAATATCTGTATGCCTCTTTTATCAAATCTGCATGCTCTTTCTCCCCCAAAATATACAGGAGGTGATAGTTTCATTCCCAGTTAGGGTACATGCCCAGGTTGCCCACTCATTTCCCAATGTGGGGCATTCAAGAGGCAGCAGATCAATGATTCTCTCATCACTGATATTTCTATATCTCCCTCACCCTTCATCTCTGCAATCAATAAAAAAAAAATTAACGGACATTAGAAACTGGTCTAGCTCTCCTGCATAGCTCTCACTACCTCATGAAAATAGAATTCCATCTCTAATACTAAATAATATTCAAGAAACTTACTAAAATTTTTCCTAAACAGATTTTGTAAGTCCCAACTGTCAAAATAAGTCCTGACTGCTTGGTATTGCATCCAAGGCAGATTTGTAGATTCAACCTAAAGTTATAATCTTATTACTTGTTATATTGCCAAATACTGGGAACCCCAGCTTCACAGTATTATTATATTTTTCTAAAACCTTCACTGTGCTCTTCTACCTTCTTGTCTAGGTTTCCCTTGTTCCTTCTGCCTAAAAGACCCTATTCTTTATCTTTACCTTTAAACTCACTTCAGTCTTTGCCATTATTAAAGATTCATCTTCAAGATACATTCATCATCATATCCTTCACAAAGCCTTTCAAAATCCCTAGGTTGGAATTAATCCCTCCCTCCCAGTGTCCACATAGTATTGTCTTTGTACTTCCATTTTAATGCTTATCTCTGTCTGCTTTAAATTGCTAACTACAACTTTGCTTCTTCCATTAGACTGTGAATCTTGTTTATACTAACTAACACATATCATAGTGCCTTCTGTATCAAACATGTGCAACAAACATGTATTGAAATAATTGAAGATGAGATGAAAGGGAACCACTGAAAGAGAGCTTCTCACTCAGATCTTGTTTTTACTACTCAAATTTCTAGTTATCATTAAAACAATAGTTGGGCTTTTGTCACTAAGCCAAGCAACAAGCTGAAAAGGAACTAAATCTTGAATTTCCTTTGCAGTTTTGAAGTGGATACATACCACCTTCCCTGATAAAGGAGAGAGGAAACAAAGGCCAGAAAAGCATGGGGGAGGCATGCTTGGGGTCATGCAACAAAAGGAAATCCCATTTTCTAATCTCCACAAGATGGTCAAATTGCTAATCTCTACTGTTGCATTAGAGCAATTAAATGTCTTAGAATATCAGCAGATGTTACAACGATAGAAAGAGCATGAGCAATATGTTTATAAATAGCCAGTGGGTCCATTTCTTTTATCTCCCCTTTTCTTCTAACCAGATGACAGAAAATTATAGTTGATTTTAAAGACTGTTATGGCCAGGCTGGTTCAGTGGTTGAGCGTCAATCCATAAACCAGGAGGTCAAGGTTCAATTCCAGTAAGGGCACATGCCTGGGTTGTGGGCTCAATCCCCAGTGTGGGGCATGCAGGAAGCAGCCGATCAATGACTCTCTCATCATTAATGTTTCTATCTCTCTCTCCCTCTTCCTTCCCCTCTGAAATAAATAAAAATATATTTTAAAAGAATAATTATTAAATATAGCCAGTTATGTATTTGTTGTACAATAATGTATCAACCATCCAAATATCTTTCATTGTTATTTCCAAATTACCCAGAAGTCTTATTGTGAAGTTGTTGTTCATTCATTTACACAGTCATCCCTGAGCTAAAATATTATGAAGAACTTGTCCTTCCATTTTGTTCACAAGAGTACTGATCTTATAATGGTCTTAAAGGTGTTATATTTTGTGTTTCTTTTCTCACCAGTTCAAAAGTAAAATTGCTCTCGCTTTTCAGTCACTTGTTTGACAAACATGCATGGAGTCCTGGCTATGCTCCAAGCTAAGAACAATGCTAAGAACTAGAAGCAAAATGATGACAAATCATGGCCCCTGACCTGATAGAGCTTACTTTCCCTCAGGGGAGACAGAGACCAATAAAATAATTTCATGATCAATATAAATTTTGCTATTATGAAAAGAAGGTCTTGTGAAAAGTATATGAAAGTGTATAACAAAAGAACACGAGTTAGTCCGGCAAATTATCAAAGTTTCCCTAGAAAAAGAATTGTACACTGAGATTTGAAGGTTGAGTATGAACTAAATAAGAAGGGTGCAGGTATTAGGGCTGCCAAAGGAGGAATGCACGAGGTCAAAAGTGATAAAGAGCTATAAATTTATTGGGTCATCTGATGGGCTGAGCCCCCAAATGGCGCCAGCACCCAGGATGGGGAGTCAGAGGTTTTAAAGACTATACGTGAGCTTTTCCATGGCGGGGGATGGGGAGAGAACTCTCTGGGCAGGTCGGATCCTGGGAAAGTCCAGAGGGCAAAGATAATGGTCCTAGGAGGTGGAATGTGGTCTTAGCAAATGTCGGTTGTGAAGTGGTCTAAAGGTCATATCCCAGAGGAGGCGGTATTGATTCAATTATTTTATCAGACCTAACAGCAGGAGGGATGAGCAAAGAGAATATTCTAGGTAGAGTGAAACAGAGCACACAAACAGAGCCTGAGAAAAGAGGTTTATGAATATTGAGGGGGAAAAAACTGCCTTAAAAGTGACTACAACACACCAACTTCTATCTACAATGCTTTTTAGTGGCAAAATTCTTGGAATTCTACACAATATCCTGTTTAATAAAAGTTAATTACTTAGGAGATTGGAAAGCTTAAAATTGCTGACCAGTTTTAGGAAGTTGGGTGATAAACATATGTCATAATATAAAGTAGGGGAAAACAAGATGGGAATACCTGAGTGTGTTCTGAAATTTTGAATTCAGTGTTTTTGTTTGTTTGTTTGTTTGTTTGTTTTGTAGGATCATCCTCCTCCTTCTCCCTGAGCTGAGAGTCTAAATCTTCCCTTCCTTTAGTCTGCACTTTTTCTTTCAAATAAAAGGCAGTCATACAAAAACCAACTCAGATTTCATTGTCAGTTTTTCAGGGCAGTCTGTCATTGGACTTACTGGCTAAGCAAATATAAGATTCCAGTACATTTTGTTTGAGGATCCTGGGATAGAAACTAACATTATTTTTTTAAACTATCAGGTAAGCCAAAACCGGTTTGGCTCAGTGGTAGAGCATCGGTCTGCGGACTGAAAGGTCCTGGGTTCGATTCCGGTCAAGGGCATGTACATTGGTTGCGGGCACATCTCCAGTAGGGGGTGTGCAAGAGGCAGCTGATCGATGTTTCTCTCTCATTGACGTTTCTAGCTCTCTCTCTTTCTCTCTCCCTTCCTCTCTGTAAAATATGAATAAAATATATTTTAAAAAATGATAATAATAAATAAAATTATCAGGTAAGAGAAAGTTGGTGGGTTATGCACATCTGAGAGTTCACTTCTTGAAATTGTCTGTTTGTTTCACTAATTCCACTAAATGACATTTGAAGCCATTATTTCATTCCATGTTTTTTAACCTACTGGCCAGTGTGCTCTGATTTCTGCCTTGGCAGAGGCAATACATTAATCTCCTCCCACAGTCCTGACATGTAGGATTGGCACAGCATTTATTAATTCACCTTTCACTTAAATTGGTTTTCTTTTTTGCTTTCACTGCATCCAACATCTTGGACTAACTATATCTCTGTTTTTAGCATAATGTAAAATGGGGTCAAACTTCTACTTCTTAAGTTGGATTTAATAAATAAAACTAATAGCTGAGATTGATTACCCATTGTGACAGCAAAGTACAGATCCCAAGATGGATTGTGTAATTTGCAGCTCTATGGTATGTATTAAATTTCCAGACATAAGATAAATAATTCATGTAAATAACCAAGAGAACACACCCAAGAATGGAGTTATGTGGTTACCCTTTTATAGCAGTGAAATTAATGACAGATTTCATTAACTCTTAATTTAGGATGTCCTATAAATGCATTTTAACTAACCATGACCTAATTGTAACTGGTGTACACGTCAAGGATTCTTGATTTGTTCTTATATAGAGGCTCTCTTAATTAAACATCTAGATCTCTCAAAAAGTGAACTCCATACCTACAGTTTTCTTCACTTTTCTAAAATCTACTTATCTTGTGATTTAGGAAATTAAAGTTCTTCCGGTAAGTAGGCATTATGGGACACGGGGGGCGGTGCATAAAGGATATGAGTATTTAATTCTTCTTCTTTGGTGCCAAGAGAGTAAAACCCAAAAGATAAAACATGAAGTTAGTGTTGAATTTTGTCTATTTTTCCCAAGCCTAAATTGGCAAGCTTAACATAATCATTCAAGCCCTTAGGTTTCATAACTTGCAAGATAGGGGTAAAAAATTCATTTTATAGGATAGTTTCATGGTTTAATTCAATTTCAGGAAGTCACGATAATTCTGATAACCTCCCAGGGAAATCCTATATAATAAAAGCATAATATGCCAATCGATCTAAAGGCCAAACAGCAGAATGACCATCCGGATGATCATCCAGGACCACGTTATTATACCCACTTGCACTAGGCCAGCCAAGGCAGATGTAGTGTAATCGGTTGGGGACCCAGCCATCACCCCATGATTGTCCCACAGAGAGAGGCCCAGATCACTGTCTGGCAGGGCAATCAATTGGGGAGCTCCACAGTTGCCATAAACAGGGAGGCCCAAGACACCAACTGGTGGGCTGCAGTGGGTGGGAGGGGCCTCCCTCTGAGAGGGAAGCCCGGGTCCCAGGTGCAGCAGCTGGAGGGAAGCCTAGGTCCCAGGTGCTGGAGGGAAGCTGGTGCCAGCTAAGTGCTCAGCATTCAATACTGCTTTGGCCGGTGAGGTCCACCCAGTCAGTGTCTACAAGGCAATAAACTATGCTTTTCTAGAGTGTTCTAAAGATGAAGAGAGTTCCTGTTTACCAAAAGTTTACAATGATTGTTTGTGATGGGAGCTGTAAGCAGCTAATAAAGTTAAAAGAATCTTTTTTTTTAATTTTTCATTCCCATTTTACAGATGAGAAAATAGAGAATTCAGTTATTCATTCAGTGCAACAAAGATAGAGACATAATTGAGATTCAGACTCCAGCCATTACCTCACTCTCTTCCCTATTGTTTATGCACCTGGGGTCCTCTTTTGTGTTTTGTTCTCACAGGACTGAAAGTTAACTAATCTTTACCAGGGATGACAGTTTGAATTATAGGATTTCCTGGACCCAGGTTCTTGTTTAAAAGTGCTGGGACACTGGTAGTTTTGGGTATAAATTCTCCCCAGGAAGCATTTTTATTTTGAATAAAATTACCTGGGTTGCTTTTTATTGTTGTCTGCAATTCTTAGTGTTTCTAATCTTTTGACTTCTCTAGCATCTAGTCTGAGATATATGAAGAAAACCCAGGAACTCACAACTGTGTCATTCATTGGGTCTCAAGGCCAACAGTGGGCTGCCCTTTTCTTGACCCTTCAGACTTCCTGTGTTTTATAAATCTTGTCCAGAGTTTTTAACTATATTTAGAGAAATAAAGAAAGTATACCTGCCCCATCCTTCCAGAAGTAATAGCCCCCTTAACTTGCTTGTGTGTGTGTGTGTGTGTGTGTGTGTGTGTGTGTGTGTGTTGTATTAAAATATATTAACACTAGTGGTCCAGTGCATGGATTCATGCACACTGAAAGGAAATTAATTAAAAGAAATATTTTAACATCGCTATTCACTCTTTCTTTATAATAGAAGTGTCAGAGATGAAAGAAAATTAGTAAAATGTATATGAAAATAACATATGAATTGATTAATAAATAAACAACAACAACAACACGATATAATAACAACAAAGACATGGTATAACAACAACAAAGACATGATAAAACAACAACAAAGACATGATATAAAAACAAGATTGATAAAACAATGACTAAAAATTGATTAAACTTATTCTAATATCTCCCTGTATACCACATTAATAGTAAAAAACACTTTCAGAGTATTTGACTAATTTCCTTTGTGATGAAGTATTTATAACTTTAATTTTAACATTACACTCTCTCTGAACTCAAGAGAAAGCAACATACAACTGACCATGTCTGAAAACAGGTTCAGTTAGGAATATTCCTACTCTGTCTAGAGTTTGTACTTGTGATTTATAATAGTCATCACAAATGCTGTCATCATGGGAAACTGTCTTCGAATTAATTTAAATAGGAGGCCAGTGTTAGATGGGGACATATCAATTCTTGGAATCAGAACAACCTCTCCTTCCACAGTCCTGTTAATACTTCAACTTCAATTAATTTAGGTCACAATCTTTTGATAATAAATCTAGTACCATTACAAAGATCCCATTTACTATTAAGATTTCTCAGTGGCATGATGATTGCAGCTACTTTCAATTTTAATTGATGATACACATTCCTGAAGGAGTAATACTAGTAAGAAATTTCATGGGAAATTTTTCCTTTTGGGCATCATCTGTTGAATTGATGGAAGCTCAATTGAATTCACTCAAATAGGTATGAAAATCTCCATTGAGTATATCCAAAATTTCTTCATTTAAAAAAATATATAATTTATTGATTTTTTACAGAGAGGAAGAGAGAGGGATAGAGAGTTAGAAACATCGATGAGAGAGAATCATCGATCAGCTGCCTCGTGCACACCCCCCACTGGGATGTTCCTCCAACCAAGGTACATGCCCTTGACCAGAATCGAACCCTGGACCTTTCAGTCCACAGGCCTTCGCTCTATCCACTGAACCAAACCAGTTTCGGCCAAAATTTCTTCACTTAATTTATGAACATGCTCATTTTTAGGACAAAGAATCAAAGTTTAAATACATTTTTAATATTTTCTATAGATACACTATTTCCAAAGGTAGCTTCAATAATAGATCCATTACAAATCATTTGACATTCAGCATCAGAATGTCAATAAAAACAATCAAAATCATGATCAACAATGACAGATAGAAACACACATGTGCAATTGGCACCAGTGAGAGCTCTATATGTATAGTGTATGCATAAGTCAAAGTTTATTTTTAAATTGCCAGTGCACATCATATGTATGGGCCATTTGGTTGGTCGGTCAGATGGACGGATGGACGGTGGGTCACTTAGCCTTTTGTATATATATATAGAGAGACTAGAGGCCCAGTGCACAACATCTTTGCATGGGGGAGGGGGAGTGTGTGTCCCTCAGCCCAGCCTGAACTCTCTCCAATCTGGGACCCCTCGAAGGATATCTGACTGGCAATCAGATATACCTCTCACAATCCAGGACTGCTGGCTCCCAACTTCTCCCCTGCCTGCCTGCCTGCCTGCCTGATTGGCCCTAACTACTTCTACCTGCCAGCCTGATCACCCACTAACCACTCTCCTGCCAGTTTGATCAATGCCTAACTGCTCCCCTGCAAGCCTGGTCATCCCTAACTGCCCTCCCCTGCAAGCCTGGTCATCCCTAACGGCCCTCCCTTGTAGACCTGGGTCCTCCCAAACTGTCCTCCCCCTCTGTAGGCCTGGTCACCCCCAACTCCCCTGCAGGCCTGATCATACCCAACTGTCCTCCTCTGCCAGCCTGGTCACCCTAACTTTCCTTCCCTGCTGGCCATCTTGTGGTGACCATCTGTGGCAGCCATTGTGTGTCCACATGAAGGCAAATGGGGGCAGCCATCTTGTGTGTTGGAGTGACAGTCAATTTGCATATTACTTGTCACATTAACCTTTTTTACATGTACTGTTCAGGGGCTTTAATTACCTTCACAATATTGTGCTACCATCACCACTAGCCATCTCCAAATTTTTACATCCTCCAAATAGAATCTCTGTACCCATTAAACAGTAACTCCCCAATCCCTTCTTTCCCTATACCCTGAAAACGATTAGTCTATTTTCTATGTCTCTGAATTTGCCCATTCTAGATAGTTAATTTAAGTGGAATATGCAATGTTTGTCCTTTTGTGTTTGGATTATTTCAGTTTGCATAATGTTTTCCAGCTTCATTTATTGTGTAACGTGTGTCAGAATTTCATTAATTTTCATAACTGTGTAATATTTTATTGCATGTATATAGCACGTTGTTAATCCTCTTATTATATTGGGTTGTTTCTCTAACTATCCTTTGACAAGATAGTGCTGAGGGCTATAGGGAAGGGGAACAGTGCAAGTGTGTGTGCATCTCACCTTGGTTTACCCTAATACCTTCTCTTAGTTCTATGAGAGGCAGCAGAGCACAGAGAAGATGCAATCCCCAGAATTCCAACTAACCTCAGCCAGCTTTTTTCTAGGAAGCCTGTGAACTTCTGTGGTTGCAGAGCAGTGCTCACTTGCTTTAATAACCTTCCAATATGTATTTATTCACAATGTAGTCTGATTTTTTAAATGCCTGAAAGAAGAGAAAAGAAAAGAGAAGAAAAAAAAAGAGAAGAAAAGAAAAAAGAGAGAAGGAAAGAAAGAGAAGAATAGAAAAGAGAAGAAAAGAAAAGGGTATTGTTAGTCTGGGCACATCCCTGCTGCTCCAGGCCTCATCAGTCGCTGTCAGAGCATGGTCCTATTCAGACTGCCCAGTGCTGTCACTGAGTCCCAGAGAACCAGCCAACCGAACTGGCAGGGAAAACAGAAATGGGAAAATCCTGCAGGAATGAGTTTGTGTTTAAAGAAACAGAATGTTTTTACATCATTTTCCATTTTGTTGGAAGACACAATTAAGGTAACAATACTATAATTAATGTAACCAAGTAAAAACCTTGCTTAGAGGCTTTAGGAACCTGAGAAGTCTAGAACAGTGTTACCTACTTGTAGGAACCCTGACACTACAAGAGTACGCATATATCTCTATCATAACTGAAGTCCATGTGCTGAGAAGGTTGCCTTGATGTCAGTGTAACTTTTTGGGGCATTCACCACATTCCTACTCGAAAGCACACACTCCATAATCACTACCTTGAACATTCCACAAATACTATCTGACCTTGAATGCCTATTTTTAGTAAAACAAATAAACCAAATCACTCCCCCAAAGTTTTAAAATTTTCAGTCTCACTCTCTTCAGAGTTTGTGGCTTTTATTTCAGACATTAAATAGTTGAGGGTAGGAGACTGCTTTGTCTTCCCAAACAACCTTCCATGTTGTGATGGGCTGTGAAATCTTAGATCCTGGCTCTAGTCTCCTGATGCCAATTCAGTCCATGACAAACATTATGCGTGACGGCATTTTTGGAGATTAGAGGATCAGAAGAAGTCAACTCCTCACTCATACTGACATCTGAAGACTAAGCTGATGGACCCTCGGTCCCATTCCAAACATTTTTATCCAAAATGTTAGATAAAACATATAAATATAACTATATCAAAACAAAAATTGGAATATGGAGTGGGTAATCACTGTATACAAAAAAAAAAAAAAAACACAGAAGAAATTCAAAGCTAGAGTAGAAAATAGGAATTAATCCACAAGGCCATCGGACCCTGATATAAGTCCAAGTCCTGGGGAAGGGAAGCAGGTTGGTGTTTTAATATCCATCTGGTTCCCATAGTTCCCCCCTCAGGCAGACAGGGAGTTAGAATAAAGCCAAAGGCCTTAAGGCAATTGCCAAATCCATGATTTTGGGGACTAGAAGTTGGCCGAACATCTACTAAATCTATATCCTTCTCCTTAAGAAGAATTTGGGCTCAGTTGAAAAAGGCCCAAGAAAAATGTCTCTAGGCACCTGAAAATTCAGAATCTTTACTAAGTAATGAAATTTTTTACCCTTGACTGAGTCATATGATTTTAAAAGTTAGGATAAATTGAGATGATGCAGGTAAAGTCAAGTTTTCAGTTCCATTTCTGATACACAGCAGGTGAATCATCATCCATGTTGTCTGTCCTCATCAATATCACAATTATGACTCTCTAAATGTAATCATAGATACTCCATGCTAGATTTCTTATCAACAAATTTTAGGAGTAGGTTCCCTCAAAATAATGTTTACAAGAGGAGCAAGTAGAGCTCAGGCAAAATTGAAACTGTTCTGCTTCATCAATAAAACGATTAAGAGCAGACTTACATTGCTTGCAAAGTTCATCAACCCAAGTTTTTTATTTCACTGTCAGAAGTCCCATACAGAAAAATAGACCTGAAACTCTACTGTAACTCTGAAGCTTTTAGGATTCTTAGGAATCCTAACATTGTGGCCAGTCCATGATGGATGGCTCAATAATGATCATGAATGAGATTCTTCTCAGTGAGAACTACACAGTGCTGATGGAGTATACATGGGTGTCTTGTCTCTATCTCCATTCTTCATGAATAAACACTTCTGTAGTCTACATGATTGATATAAAGTTGTTATGCCTGATCCACGTGGCTCAGTGGTTGAACATCGCCTATGAACCAGGAAGTAAAAATTTGATTCTCAGTCAGGACACATGCTTGGGTTGTGGGCTCAATCCCCAGTGTGGGGTATGCAGGAGGCAGCTGATCAATGATTCTCTTTCCTCACTGATGTCTCTATATCTCTCTCCCCCTTCCTTCTTCTCTGAAATCAATAAAAATATATTTTTTTAAATAAAGTTGCTATGGAAACATCTCCGTTCCCCACTTTAAATGAAGGCCTTGACTTCCATTCTTCAATATTATCTATACAAATAAAAGCCTCGGTGTTTCTCACACCCTCGTGCAACACCCTCATGTCACCACAAGATGGCTACCACAAGATGGCTGGCAGGGGAAGGGCAGTTGGGAGAGATTGGGCTGGCAGGGGAGGGCAGTTGGTGGTGACAAGGTCATCAGGTGAAGGCAGTCAGGAGTGGCCAGGCTTGCAGGGGAGGGCAGTTGGGGGTGATCAGGCCAGCGGGGGAGAGCAGTTGGGGACCATCAGGCCTGCAGGGGAGGGCAGTGGGGGCAACCTGGCCTGCAGGGGAGGGTAGTTGGGTGTGACCAAGCCTGCAGGGAAGGGCAGTTAGGGGCAACTAGGCCAGCAGGGAAGGACAGTTAGGGGTGACCAGGCCTACATGGGAGAGCAGTTATGGGGGGATCAGATCTGTAGGGGAAGACAATGGAGGCATTTGGGACAGCAAGAGAGGGAAGTTGGGGGTGGTTGGGCTGGCAGGGGAGGGCAGTTGGAGGTGGTTGGGCCAGCATGGGTAGTTAGGCATCAATCAGGCTGGCAGGGGAGCGGTTAAGGGCAATCAGGCAGGCACATAGGTAAGCAGTTAGTAGCCAGCAGTCCCAGATTATGAGAGGAACCGACAGTCAGACATCCCTCAAAGGGCCCCAAATTGGAGAGGGTGCAGGCCAGGCTGTAGGACACCCACCCCATGCATGAATTTCATGCACCGGGCCTCTAGTTTTAATATAACAGTAGTAATGAGAGTGCATATTACTGACTATAAACTAGGACTTCTGCCATGTAATTAACATACATTATTTATTCATTATTTACATATTAGAAAACAGAGATTCTGTGACCCTAGGTAACCTTTTCAAGGTCATACATTGAGGAGGTTTGAGAAGGTATTTGAGCCCATGTATGTTTGATTCAGATAATGCATAAAATTATGGATGTGCTTTTATCTTATGTAATTACTCCCTCTGACAGAGGAGTCCATTGGCAGCCCACATTTATTATCTAAATATTCAATAATGACACTAACATTCTAACAGAAAAAGATCTGCACTTACTGATTGTATACATGTATTAATCTGGTATATAGTAGAAACTTCAACATACTACATATCACTTAATAATCATAATATGACTAATAACTAGCTTATTGTTCCCATTTTATAGTTCTTATTCCCATCTTACAGTTGAAGTCATTTAGGCTGAGGATAATGATGTAATTTTTGTAAATTCACAGAACAAGTAAGTGGCTGGATTCTAGTCCAGATACTTGATGGTAGACCAAGCACTGCCTCTTTATAAATAGATCATGAAGATTACTTTCATACAATGTGTATGTATACAAAACATAGTTATAATATTTTTTCATGGACATACATAGTCTCTATTTGATATTAAGAATTTGCATGAATCAAAATATCTCCCAAATAAGATAGATAGATATCATTGATTATAGACTGTTAAAAGCTGAAAGATACTTTAAGTTCATGAAATAAAATCTATTTCATCTTTTTTTATGCGTTTGTTTGTTAACCATCACCTGAGGATATTTTTTTCTATTATTTTTATGCCATATGTTGGGTGTCATTTAATGCCATTGGTCTTTAAAAAAAAAAAAAATATATATATATATATATATATATATATATATATATATATATATATATAAATGATTTTTTTTTACAGAGAGGGAGAGGGATATAGAGTTAGAAACATTGATGGGAGAGAAACATCAATCAGCTGCCCCCTGCACACCTCCCATTGGGGATGTGCCTGCAACCAATGTACATGCCCTTGACTGGAATTAAACCTGGGACCCTTCAATTTGCAGTCCGATGCTCTATCCACTGAGAAAAACCAGTTAGGGCAATGCCAGTGGTCTTGATCTGGCATCTAAAAGGGTTCAGCAATCTGGAGAAGGGTGCTGCGTAAATTAAGAGTCCAGAGACAAAACATAATTTTGAAAGGCATATTGGGGAAGGCAGAGGAGCTTGGCTGAAGAAACCAAGTTCTCCTTGTCTCAGGACCTCTTGCTTTTTATTAACACAAATTGTCCTAAGGCAAGGTGGAGATATATACTTCAAAGGATAGGATTTCATACAGAAGCATTGTCAGATTGGGGAATTGCCTTTGGCTGTTCAGGTGTTTAAGCCAACAGGAGACAATAATATGCAGATTAAGATGCCCTGAGCTGTTTGGCAGTAAATAATCATCCTTTAGCTATTCCCAACAGGTGATAACATATGTGACTCAGCCCTTGTTGAGTCCTCAAGTTCCATCAACCTTTCGATGAAACTCTTGCAATTATGACATGCTGGAATTGATTTCTGACATTTTTAGAGAGAGTGGAAGGAGGGAGGAGAGACAGAGAGAGAAACATCTATGTGTGAGAGACACATCAATTGGTTGCCTCCTGCATGCATCCACACCAAAGCCTGGGATAGAGCCAGTGAGAGCCTGTACCAACGTATGTGCCCTTGACTGGAATCAAACCCAGCATCCTTCAGTCCACCGGCTGACTCTCTATTCACTGAGCCAATTGGCCAGGCTACAATCCACTTAATCTTAAAGTGATAATATTGCTGCTCTAGAGCAGCTAATTTATGTAGCTAGGGATTTGTGGTGGGATTGTGGGTAAGTCTCCAAAATGGAAGCTAAAATTTGATTTGTTCAAAACCATGCAATTGTAAAGATAAAACAAATAACACTATATCTATCATGTGTTAGCTAGATGATGATGATGATGATTAATATTATTATTATTAGCATTGTTCCAACATGACTGTATTAAAATTAGGAGATTAAAGCTAATGGTCCCCCTATACTGGCCCCACTCTTATATCCATACACATGTGGTCTTTGTGTGCATTGTGCAACAATGACATTCTTCACCAAGTGATTTATCTAATCACAATCACCATTTATTCACCAACTGCATAAGTTCATTCCTGGTTTCAACTGAGCATATAATTAGAATGTTTTATAAATTAAAAAAAAAAAAAACCACACAACAACACATGCCAAGAACCATTGGGCTTCTCAGTATATAAGTCACTCAGAAACTAAATATAAATCCCAAGAGTGGGATGACAGTCCCCTAGTTTGCCTGTGGGTGACAGTCCCCAATTTATGCCTGTGTCCTGGCTTTCTTACTAACAGCACCTTTTTTTTACTCTCAAAAGTGTCCAAATTTAGATGATGGTTTGTGTGGTCAGAGTTTAATTTCCAAATTGACTCAAAAGTCAAATATAAAGCTATTTTAGAGATGATGGGAAGTTTAAAAATGTGATATAGGCTGCAATCCAGAAGTCCTGTATGGGCCTTCACTGCAGGTAGGACAATAAGGATTTCCCTGTATTCTTGGCAGAAACTATACTGTTTTTCTGGGTAAACCAGGTGCCATCTTGCAGGGGAACTAGTTTATTACATATTACCTTTTAGTTTCTTCAAAAGACAAGAACATTACCTACATAACAAATTGTAAATAGAAGCAAAACACCTCCTTCTTTATCAATAGCTGCCAGAAATATTCAAATGCTCCTGGTCTATCCACTCTTGGAAGGCTGGCAACTGGCTCTATGCCTGGGTCTGTAAAATAAGTTGCATTCCAGGCCTCATGTTGCATCACCTGGCCATTGCCTGGAACTTTTATATTGCATTTTGTTGTTAACACAAAACAATAACATGCATGAGAGACAATATTACCATCATTATGGAAAGGACACACTGTATCATCCAGGGAATATAGCAGGGCCTTCTAACTAACCATCATGAAGCAGCTCCATAAGTCATTTTCATAAGTTGTATGCAATTAGGTTCTCAAAAATGCTTGGGCCATAGCATTTCATTAATGCTGACAAACTAATAGGAAAATGCTATTTGTTTCCGATGTAAATGGAGGTTTAAGGGAATACAGCCTAATGGAATAACCATTCTTTGTCAGGAATCTTCTGGTTGTATGTAATAGAAACATGCAGATATTAACTTAAAGTCATGAAAAATTTAGTATAAGGTTGCAATGGAAGAAACAATGGCAGAAAATACTATTAGATCTCTTCATGAGCAAGAAAGCTCTCAGGAATTCAAGCTAGACCTCTCTTTGTAAGTCTGTTTTATTTTTTGGCTTTTCTCTGTTGATGTTCTCTGCTGATTCATTTGCACCCAGAGCCCAGAAAAGGTCCCCTCAGTGTAGTCTTCCATCACTGCCTAATTAAAGTGCCCAGCTTTCTGTATTCCAGTTCTAAATTCCTAGAAGTACATCTGACTGGCCTAAGAGCTAAACATGATTTGAGAGTGAGTTATGACCAGAGAACTCATGTGCTATAAATATGGGTGCTTAAGAGTCTGATTTGAGCAAGCATTCCCAAAGGAACCTAGAAATAGATATAAAACAGTCATGTGCATTTTTAAGATATCTCTCTAGTATGAAGGAACCCTATTATCTATTTTTCCAAATACATTTGGAAATAGATTGGGCATACAGACACAGGAAAATATCCTGTTCTGAGTAGGTAGTAATCCATTTTAGTATACACAGCTGTACCTCTGAAAACTTTTGTACAGAAAGTAAGATTGTTCAATTCATGAGAGTCATACCAGCATTCCCCTTTAATCAATAATTAATTAATTAATTAATTAATTAATTAATTTTTAGTTTTGGCATTTTATTTTTATTGATTTCTGAGAGGAAGACAGAGGAAAAGAGAGATGGACTATCAATGTTGAGAGCGAATTATTGGGGACATTCCAAACTGGGGATTGAGACCCCAACCCTGGCATGTGCCCTGATCAGAAATTGAATTGTGACCAGGTCGATGCTCAACCACTGAGCCACACAGGCCAAGCCCTTCATTATTTTTTGTGTCTGTGCTGTGAATATCTTGTACCTGTATGTTTACTTCCTTTATCTTTTCATGAACAATGGATCTAAATGTGGATATAATGACATGTATCAATATTTTATAAATCAAGAGTTTTGTGTCTTTTTAAAGAAATTCTCTCCTACCACAAAGTCCAAAAAAATATTTACCTATATTTTCAACTAATGGCTTTTAAGTTTTATTTTTGACATTTATCTTCAATTGACTTTTGTACATGGTTTAAGGTAAAAAATAAACTTTATTTTTCGATAATCATTTTTAAGCTCCATTTTTTGGACTCTTCTGTTTTCCCTACCAAGATGATATGTACCCTCTATTAAATATTGACATATGTGAATGGGTTTGTAACATTTCAGTATATATCTCTAGAAGATAAAAGTTAATTTTAAAAGCCATAAACACAGTAACAATATTATCAAGTAGCTAGTCAACACTGAATTGTCATTTTTTTAACAGTTTGTTTAAATCAGGATTCAAGCCCCATATATTGTAATTGGTTGATATGTATATTAAGTCTCTTCTAACCTGTAGGTTCTCTCTTCATCTTTTTCTATTTTTCTTAAAACTTATTTGTTGAAGAAATAAGATTATACATTCAATAGAATTTCTGTCAAAAGATTTTTAAGCAATATTTCAATTCTAATACTTATATAGAATCTAGAGGGCCAGTGAACAAATTCATGCACATTGAAAGGAAACTAATTAGAAGAAATATTTTAATATAACTATTCACCCTTTCTCTATAATAAAAGTGTCAACCAAATTCATGATCGACAATGACAGATGGAAACACACGTGTGCAATTGGCGCCAGGGAGAGCTTTATATATATATATATATATATATAGATAAACTCGCTTAATTAGACCTGTTTTCTGATTTAGCTACATTTTTTCCAGCCCAGTGAAGAACCCCAACTTCTCTTTCAGGTAACACAGCAGTAAATATCAACACAAAGCAGATTATTATTGTAGATCCCACAGGGAGAACAAAGGGTAAAATATTTAACTATAGTAGTGTTTGATTACATCTGTGCAGTGAGAAAATCTGAAGTCATTTTTAAGGTCCACTATTTCTTACTACTTCTCAGTTGTAAGCTTTCTAAATCTCCATTTTCTGGCTAATGAAAAGAAAATAGGATTCCACTGAGTCTCCTATCTACCTACTCCAGAACTTCTTTGAGGATCAAATGAAATGAGCACAGGAAAACACTTCACAGACATTTGGTTAAAATGTAAAATGTTTGCACCTGGCTATAAAGCAAGTCATGTTCCTGGGCTGAAGAAACTGCGAGGAGGCTAGTCATCGCTAGGGAGAGGAAGCCAGGCATTGCTATGTGACATCATTACCCAGCACCTACAGCCACCATTTCCAGGCTGGGCTAGGCTGTGGTTAACATTTTGCACCATGGAGTCTCAGCAGCATTGGCTGTGATTTTGTGGAGTGTCACTCTAGAGTAGTGGCAGGACCTGTGTCCCACTTGTGGGAAGCCGAGTGTTGCTTTGTTGGCATCGTGTCTGTGGTGCTGTTTCTTTGTAAATGGCCAGTGCATGTCATGGCAGCTCCTGCATTGAGCATCTGCCTCCTGGCGGTCAGTGCACATCATAGCAACTGGTCGGATGGTCGAAGAGACACTTAGCATATTACTCATTTATATATATAGACTAGAAGCCCGGTGCATGAAATTCATGCATGTGGGGGTGGGGGAGGGGAGCTCCTCAGTCCAGCCTGTACCCTTCTCCAATCTGGGATCCCTCAGGGAATGTTCAACTGCTGCTTTGTGCCCGAACTTTTAACAGATGACAGCTCCATTGTTGTCTGTTTCTTTTCATGCTTAAACCCATTGGAATTAGTACTGTAGGTATTCGAAGTGTGTATACATTTTGGGGGGACACCCTGTATATCTCTAGTCAGTGGTGAAAGGAACCAACGGCGGGTTTGAAACCCCTAGACAGGGAACCTTGCTCACTCCTCACATGTCTCCCCACTCCGTTTTCCACTTTTGTGGGCAGTGGGAGAAGCAATGTTTTCTCTCATTAACTCGGAAAAGCATGTCCTGTCACCTGCTGCCTGGCAGGAGTGTGCCAGGCCACAAGCGACTGAGGCTCAGTCAGGGCAGCCTTCGCCCACGGGTGCTGGCACCCAATGTGCACATTCCTCCTCTGCAGTCACCCTGACTATCCCACTGTTTCACTGAGAGGACAGAACTCCTCACCTCCTCTGGATTCCCGATCTTGAATGCTGACCAAAAGCACCTCAGCAAGGGCCACCCACACCCCCCAGGTGTGTTTGTCCACACCTGCTCCTGCCTTGGCACCTACATTAGCCCCACAGAGGTGATCTCATCATCACACTGGCCTCCATGGGAACAAGGCATCACCAATCCACCCTCTCACTGTCACCTCACAGGCACCCACCCTCAGCACCCAGAACACCCACTCTCCAAAGGATGTGAGTGTGCTGGAGGGGACGTGTACACATCTTGTGGGGGATGTAGGCATGCTGGGGTTGATGGAAGTGTGGTAGAGGGGTGGGGGGAACTTGTACATACCATGGTCCATGACTGTTGCAGGCACTCATGGGTAACAGCATGCTGGGGGAATATCCACATGCCGGAGGGGGGGGGTGAGAAATGTGCACACTGGAGACCTAAGGCTGTGCGGATCCACAAACTCCCTGGTGTGGCCAGAAGGACATCAATCTGGCTCACCACAGTGGCTGTTCCTGCGATCACATACCTTCTGGGCCTGGAGGCAGGACTTGTGCAGCCACTCCTCTGTGCTGATGGCCTGCAGGCACTACTTCAGCTTGGCCTGTAGGTTCCACTTAGTGCACTCATGGCTGCCACTGCCGCCATGTGGGGAGTATAGGCCAACCTCCACTGGCTCAAGTACCCCACTCTCCACGCACGCTCCCACCAGCCTGGAGAGTGCTGTCCACCGGCCATTCCACACCTGCCCGCACTGCCCACTGGCCCAGAACACCTCTGCGTTTGCACACTGACATTTTTTTGTGATGGAGTGACCTTCAATTTGCATATTCCCTCCTTATTGGCTGTGGGTGCTGCCATCTTTGTCATGAGGTTATGGTCAATTTGCATATTCCCTCTTTATTAGATAGTATATTCAAGCTTTGATGATTTTTTTAGTAAGTTAGCATGCTATATATTTGTCCATTTTGTATAAGTTTTCAAAATATATAATTGGTATAGTTGATTATATTCTCATTATTTTTTAAGCTCTAATTTAACTATAGTTATATTCTTGTCTCCCCACAACATTGTTTTTTCTTTGGTGTTCTTCTCATTATTACCACTGTCTCATTTGTTATTTTTAAAATGTACATTTTTTTGTCTTTGTTCACTTTTTGGATCTTTTCCTTTCATTAATTTTCTCTCTTAATTTTGTATTTCTTTCTATTCTTCTTGTTATTGTCTAATTCCTAAGAGTGTATTAGGTAATTAATTTTGACTCTTCCCTTCCAATTTAGCACTAATGGTATACATTTCCATTTAAAAAACAACAACAAAGAAAAACAAACAAAAAACAAACAAACAGGTTTTAGTCCTAGCCGGTTTGGCTCAGTGGATAGACTGTCGGCCTGTGGACTGAAGGGTCCTGGGTTTGATTCCAGTCATGGGCAAATACCTTGGTTGCAGACTCTTCCCTGGTTGGGGCTCATGCAGGAGGCAACCAATTGATGTGTTTCTCTCATATTGATATTTCTCTCTGTCTTTCCCTCTCTCTTCCACTCCCTCTAAAAAATCAATGAAAAAACATCCCCAGGTAAGGATTTAAAATATCTATGTATATAAAAAGCCTGTGTCCATGACAACCAGGATGACCAAACAACCCCTCTCGGTACCTCCCCCATGGCGCACAGGCACTGATCACAGCAAGGCAGTGAGCACAGTGAGCAGTGGCAGATGGGTAGGCGGGGCAGCAGGCGGTGGACAGGGCTATAAGTAGCGGCAGGCTACTGCACAAGATTTCACATGCTGGGCCTCTAATGTGTGTGTGTGTGTGTGTGTGTGTGTGTGTGTGTCCAGGTTTTGATATATAGTAATTTCATTATTGTTTAATTCCAAGTTTTTGTGAATTTCTTATTTAACCCATGAGTTTTTTAGCCTTATGAATTTTCAAATTTCCAAATATATGGGCTCTTCATTTGTTTTATTTTAAAATTTGATGAAATTATGAATTCAGTGTTTGAATGATACCTATTCATTGAAATGTACTGAAATTTTCTTTATGATCTGGTATGTGATGAGTATTTACCAATATTCTGTATGTGCTGGGAAAAATAAATGTGTTCTTATCATTCACTGCAGAATTCTACATATGTCCATTATTCTAATTTTGTTAATTGGCTATTCAAATCTTCAATATCCTTGTAGATTTTGCCTGCTTAAATTAGCAATAATTGAGAGAGGAATATGTATTATGAGGATAGATTTATTCATTTTTCCCTATAGCTCTTTTAGGTTTTGTTTCATATAACTTGAGGCTATTTTATTAGTGCATACATACATAATTAAAAGTCTTGGTGTACTGAATCATGCTATCATTGTATAGTAATTCTTTCCATGCTTAAGAGTACTTTTAAGTTAAAATGAGGTTAATCTGTCACTATACCAGATTTATTTTGGTTAATAAATTGCCTGATAATATTTTTAACAAACTTTTTCATCCAATTTTGTAGGTTTTTATCCTTCAGTTGCACCTTTTGTAAATTTGCTTATAAATAAAATTATTATTTTAACTGATGAGTTTTCTAAATAATTATTAATACCTTAGGATCTATTTTGACTACCTTACTTTTTCAATATTTTAAAATTCTATTATTTTTAATACCATTCTTTTTTCTTTTTGGCAATACATATATATAAAATATCCCCCTTAATAAGAATATCCTTAGCATATTTTGAAACTTCTTTTTGTTTTCCCATCAGACTATTATCCGGACCTTTAATTTTTTGGGAGGGAAAGATATATTTTCTGTATATTTTGGTTCTTCAATATTTTTAAAGACAATAACTGATTTTAATAAAAGTTTACCTTTACTTCATACATCTTATATAACATCGCTTAAAATTTTTCCACCTTTTCTTTACTCATTGTCTTCAAAATGAGTCTTTGTGTGACATTTCTGAGGTGCTTCTATGCCTGAGAATATTTGTATCTTATTACCACTCCTGAATGACATTTAAGTTGAATGTAAAACGTTAGTCTCTAAGTTCTTTTCCTGTCAATATTTTGAAAAGCTGACTCTACTATTTCTCTGTATGCTGCTATTATAAAGTCTGATAATCTGATGTTAATTTTTCATATCATAAGCTATTTATTTATTGTTGTCAGTATTATGGATGTCCCCCATATCCTCTGTTTGCCTCCCTCCACCAGTCCTTTACCACACTAATGTCTGTGTCCATGGGCTATGGATATGCATGCACATGGGTATACGTTCTTTGCTTAATGTCTTCCCATGTCCCTCTGCGATCTGTCAGTCTGTTCCAGGGATCCATGCCTCAGTTTTGTTCCTCAGCTGATTTTGTTCATTAGATTTCACATATGAGTGAGATCATGTGGTATTTGTCTTTTTCTGTCTGGTTTATTTTGCTTAGCAAAATATTCTCCAGGTCCATCCAGGCTGTCACAAATGGTCAGAGATCCTTCTTTTTTATAGCCACACAGTATTCCGTTGTGTAAATGTACCACGGTTGTTTTTATCCACTCATTTGCTGATGGGCACTTGAGCTGTTTCCAGATCTTAGCTATTGTAAATAACACTGCTGTGAACATGGGGGTGAATATATTTTTTCTGGTTGATGTCTTGGGATTCTTAGGATATATTCCCAGAAGTGGGAATCACTGGGTCAAATAGCTGTTGCATGTTTAATTTTCTTGCAGAAACTTTATACTGTTTTCCAAGTGGCGGCATTCCCACCAGCAGTGCACTAGAGTTCTGTGTGTCCTCTTCCTCCGCCCTCTCTTATATTCTCTCTAAAATCAATGGCAAAAAAAAAAAAAAAAAAAAAAAAAAAAATCCTAAGGTAAGGATTAACAAAAAAAATTATCTCTTTGTCTGGGGTATTCCAAGTTTTCCTACCATTTGTATAGATATGGGTTTTCCATATAATTCTTTGATGCTCAATGGGCCCTTCTTTCTGAGGTCTTTTATTTTTTCATTCATCTAGCCATTCATTTTATGGGAAATTTAACACTACCATTTCTCTTATGCTGCTATTATGTTTTTCCTTCTCTTTCTTTTGGGGATTCCAATTATCTGTATGCTTCTACGTCTGTTCCCCATATCACTTGGTGTTTACTCCTCTATTTCTCTTAACTTCCCTCTTCCTTCTGGGAGACTACCTCAGTCTGGTGCTCATGTGTTTCTTACCTGTGTGTGTCCCTTCTGTTGTCTTATCTATCCCTCTTGTTCTTTATATCAATGATTATATATTTCATTTGTAATATTTCCACTTGGTTACCTTTTGTTTCTTTGTTTTAATATGGCTAACATTATTTCCTATCTTTTCAAACACATTAGGCCAATTTAAATATTTAAGCCCATTCTAATGTTTATGCTTTTGATGGCATCTATAATCTTTTCTTTTTTTTTTTTTTTTTGTCTTTTGAAATCATTGTACTTTTCAAAGTATCTTATTTGACATGTGCACATTTTTCTCTGGAAATGTGTATGAGGATAGGCCTAGGGGGCAGTGGTCAGCAAACTCATTAGTCAACAGAGCCAAATATCAATAGTACGATCGGAATTTCTTTTGAGAGCCAACTTTTTAAAACTTAAGCTTCTTCTAACGCCACTTCTTCGAAATAGACTCGACCAGGTCACAGTATTTTGTGGAAGAGCCACACTCAAAGGGCCAAAGAGCCGCATGTGGCTCTCGAGCCGCAGTTTGCCGGCCACAGGCCTACGGTGGCCCCCGAGGACTGTTATTTTCTGGGATGCTGGACTAAAACCTGAATAGTACCAGGCAAACAGGAACATCAAAAGGAACAATCCTTAGGGTATAAGTTAGAGTAAGAGGTGTCGGGAGGAACTGCCCTCAGTTGGTTAGAACCTAAGGAGGTTCTTGTCTCCCTGAAAGCACAGGGCTTCTGGTCAGCCCTGATTTCCTCTTGAGCCCACGTGGACCAGAGCTTAGTCACCACATGTGTGGCAGTGGTGAGAAACGCAAGCACATTTTCAAAAGTTCTTTTCCTGTGTTATTCTCCCACAGCATGGCTGGCCGCTCATTGCCCCAAGCCTAAATCCACACTAACTACCCTATTCTCCCAGTCCCTTTACCAGTTTTTTTTTTAAACAAACAAACAAACAAACAAACAAACAAACAAACTTCGTTACTAATGTTTTCTCCATTTAAGGGATATTACCCTCTATAACACTCCAATAATCTTGAAAGAAGGAGCAATAAAAATGCTAGTTCATCATCTTACTATCACATATTTGCATACTTATTTTTAAATTTTTTAATTAAAATACAAAAGCACCTTGTATATATGGAAAAGAGCTTTCAGGTAAATCACTATAAATATTAGCTACATTATTATGAATAATAAGATATGTTCATATGCCTTTGGTAGCTTTTTATTTTATTTTATTTTTTTAGCATTTGTATATTTATACAGAAAATAGCAGTAGAAAAGTTACTACAACAGTATTTGACCAGGAACCATATAATGTCTGACAAACTTCTGATTTTTTATTACAGATGTTTATTATTGCTGCTATACTATTACATTCAGCACATCTATTTTATTTCTGATTTTTATCATTAATCTATCATTTTTGTTCCTTACAGCTGTTTTACTAAAAAGATTTTCTGTTAATACAAATAGGCTTTTATTTTCAATAATAAAAATCATCTTTAATAAAGAAACTACCTACTTAACAGAAAAACTGTTAAAGCTAGAAGTTAAAAGCACATTGAGGGAGAACCCTTTTTAAAAATTCAATTGAAAGGAATTCATTTTATGTATCAATTAAATAAGATTCATGAAAATTATTTTGAGTACTGCAATTTCTGGAAAACAAAGTTGATTATGTTTTCCCAGTGAGGAGCAATGTTAAAGTGTAGGTTATACTCCTGTACTAGGATTCAGGATTCAAATGAATCACTGGTCTAACTATCAATATGTCATAAAGGCAAAAAAAAAAAAAAAAGTGTAGTAGGGGACGTAAAACTGAAGTACTTACTATATTTAACATTGAGTAATCTTGTCATCTTAGAATTTAGGGTGTTGCTAGGGAACTAGACCTCATAAGACTCTTTAAAAGGTCATCCGGATATTTTAAAACTTTTTGATACGTATTCCTAAAACTAGCAGAGGCATCCGGCCTCTTCAGTAATCGAGAGATATTTCTTCACAGAAAACATTTTCAAAAGAGTTGACATAATATACGTCCCATCTTCCCTTCCCCATGTACTGAAAGCTAAAATGGTAAGGGCTGCATCAGACAAAAGGTCATTCTGCCTAGCATTTATTGATCTTGCCGTTATTAGAGTACCTTCTCACTCATGAGTAAACTGTAAAAGGGGCTACCCGGTCACTGGCACACACTTTTTAAAAAAGCTTAAAAACACTTCGCCTTTGTCTTCGGAGTTGGCCAAAAGGAATGAGGATAAACTGATGTTGTTTGTTTACAGAGCAGAAAGCACTTTATACAGTCAATCTATGCTATCCTTTAAGGTGTTTTATCTATAAAGACATCCGAGTCAGCTACATGAAATAAGTCACACAACTGTTTCCCTTCCGCTTCCTCACGGTGGTTGTCTCCACCTAGTTTCGCGTATATGAGTGTTTGGCAAACGGTGTTAGGTTATCTGGAGGGTTGAGGAACATCCTGTTTATTATCAAAAGCTAATTAAAGAAAAACCGAATTAAGAGACGCTGGTCGCACAAATACCTAGCCATACACTTGTGGGGGGAAAAAGCATCTAGTCCTTCACACTAACACATAAGTAGCCATGACATCCAGAAGCCTTCCTAACCGGGCTTATGCAGCATCTAAGAATACTTGCTCCAGTTCTTGTTTGAGTCGGTGGTGGTTTGGGATTACTGTGGATTAATCCTTGATTTGGCACTTAGGGTGGGGCTTTTACTTTTGGTCTTTAGAGCACCCTGTTGCAGTCGTTGCCTCCCTCGGATCAAACACTCTGTATACCACTGTTCCTGCAGCAGCTGCTGCTTCCGATTTTGTAAGCCCTTTAGGGTGGCCTGCACCTCCTTGTACTTTTGGGACTGCTCCATCAACTTCCCGTGGGCACACTGGTTCTCTTGGAGAAGGTCCTGGCAATACTTAAAAGCAACCTTCTTGGCCGCCACCTCCCTGGCCTGGGTCCTCTTTTTCAGCATCCTTCTTTCTCTCCTTCCCAATTGGCTTATATCTGGCTCGCTCAGCTGCTTCTCCAAGGTTGTTTTTTCCTGGAGGTACTGGGTGTAGGCCTTTGCCGTCGTTTCAGCGCGGGCTTTGTTGAGCTCCTCCTGTAAGGCCTCCAGCTCTCTGTCCTGTTTCTCCTTTACGAGCGAGATGTTCCTCATTGCCCTCAACTGATGCTTCAAGTCAAATTCCTTCTTTTCCTTCTCCAAGAGCTCTTTTTGAAGCTCTGACGTCTGGTGTGTAAACGTGGAGGCTAACTCTTGTCTCCTTCGTTGGATTTCCCCACTTTCTCGCGCGTAGTCGTCCCACAGCTTGGTGATTTCCCTCCTATACTCTTCCGTTTTGTTGGTCAGGTGGTCCACCATGAATTTAGTGTCAATCTGAACCTGGCACTTCTCATCCAGGAGCAGCCTGGTTTCCTCCAATACCACTTTTTGCTGCCTTCGGGCTTCTTTGATTTCCTGGTCAAGCTTTAGCACTTCCATGGCCTTCTCCATAAGCCGCATCGCCGCTCTTGTTGGCCTCTCTGGCCTCAAAAAGTCAATTAGTAAGCCAAGATAAGAGGAACGGGGAATATTGAAGTCATCGGCAACTTTAATCCTGGGGCCCAGGTCTTCATCCCATGCGTCACTGAAAGCGACAGACGCCAGGGAGGAGATGGCAGAGGCCTTCCACCCATGAAGTGTACGGCTCAGGGGAGAAAAGGTCTGCCATTTCTGGGGTCCAGGCTCAGCCGCTGACCACCCGGTCCCGCCCAGGGTGGACTTGAGTGACACGCCACTGCCAACAGGGCCCTTGAGTTGCACCACCCTTGTGGACTTGGCTCCAGTCCTCCGTGGCACCTTGGTTTTGGGCGGTGCTCTGGCCCTGGGCTGTGATGCAGCCCCGGCACCCTGGTCGCCAGCATCCCTGGTCTCCACTTCCTGGGTGTCGGGAGGGGTCTCCGCGTCCTTCTTCCTCAGATGAAAGCCATGTCCCAGGAGGAATCTCCTGTACCTGGGACATGGAGTGGGGCGGGGTCCCTGCACCCCCACGGATGTCCCTTTCACGGAAAGGGTGCTTATTCCCGGGCTGCATTCCGGGTCCCAGTGCCGCCAGTGCCCCTCCTCCATGGTCCTGGGTTGGCTCCCGGGCAAGGTGGGCACAGGAAGGTGCTAAGGCATCCCTTTGTTCTCCCCTCTCCAGCCTGTGAAAGCAGGTGGGTTACCTGTTCTCTTTCAAGGGCTGGAATTTGGAACTGGAATGTTGGCTACTGTCTGGGCACGTTTCCATGGTGACCAGGTGACAGGGGCCAAGCCAGTTAAGGGTGTGGAGTGGGGGGGAAGGGGGGGGGGCTGGCCCCAGTGTGTCTGCAGCAGTTAGGGACTTTTTCTTGGGGTGTGGGGGAAATCTGAAGTTCCTATATGGTGGGTTAATAGGACTCTGCGGCTTCTCAATATTTTCTATTTCTATTGATGAGAGAGAGAGAGAGAGAGAGAGAGAGAGAGAGAGAGAGAGAGAGAGAGAGAGAGAAATGGAGGATAGATAGATAAAAACATCCATGACCTCCTGCACACTTCCTACTGGGTATGGAGCTGAGCGGGAACCCAGGCATGTGCCTGAGAGGGCAGGGTGGGGTGAGGCTAACTCCTGACTCCATTTTGTATTGTGGGGCAGGGCAGAACAGGGCGGAGCTATCCTCCATTTTGTGTAGCGACCCTAGCCCTCACCCAACCAATCAGGGCCAGCCGAAGCAGTGACATCACCACTTATAAAACCACTGGACTTGTCAAAGTTCGGCCTCTTTTCCGTCATGCTGTTAGCATGAGTGGAATGGAGCCCATGCTAGCATGGAAGAGACTCTCTTGCTAATTGCATTGGATTTGGTTCCCTGGTGGTCCTTGGGGATCATGAAATCTGGGCACAACATGCCCTAACCTGGAATAGAACCTGGGACCCCAGGCCGACACTCTATCCACTGAACTAAACTGACTAGGGCTGTTTTATGTTTCTTGATAGCTTTTTCTGTCCGTGGTGTGAGGGAGTGTCAATGGTTTATCCTGTCTGAAGTCCTCTGCTTGTTTTGTAATGAGGCTGTCAATGATCCCTGGATTCCGGGGAGTCTCATCCCGGTTGCCACAGCTTTTCTTGTCACGGCAACCACACAGGGATTTTGTGTCTGAGCAAGACCTGGCACATTTCTGGGTTCTTGTCTTGGCATTTGTAGACAATGGCCTCTTGGCTTCACAGCACCCGCCCCGGATGTTGCAGTCTTTGTCCTGGTGGCCCTCCCCTACTCTGCCTGGTTCCACTCTCCTCTCTCCTTGCTAAGCCACACACTGGGTGGCCCAGCTCAAGATAAGCCCAAGACCAGGGGATGCAGGAAGGCACCTTACCAGGACTGAGACCCTCAGCCCCAAGAAGATCAAGATGCCTCCAGGAGAGACGGGTGGCCTAGCAGACTGCGCCTCCGTGGGCCTAAGGCGCTCACAGGACACTCTCCTCAGAGGCAGGAGATGTCCGAGGGCTCAGAGCTGGAGTTCCCTCCGCGAACTCCGGTAGGATCTTCACATGGTGAGCAGGTGCGATCGTTACCAAAAAAAAAATTTTCCTATAGGAAAGTGTAAAAAGTATTCTAGGAAAAACATTTTAAATTACATTATTTACTCAAAATACTATCTTTATATATGACTGGTCTGTTGGAATTTTTCTTTGCAATAAAATTCCATTCATTTGTACATGATATATGTCAATAACAGCTACCCTACAAAAGTAATAAGTAAAACCTGTTTTCCTGTCTTCATTTTTGCTATCTTTCTTTTTTTAAAATATATTTTGTTGATTTTTTTACAGAGAGGAAGAGAGAGGGATAGAGAGTTAGAAACATCGATGAGAGAGAATCACTGATCAGCTAGCTGCCTCTTGCACACCCCCTACTGAGGATGTGCCCGCAACCAAGATACATGCCCTTGACCGGAATCGAACCTGGGACCTTTCAGTCCGCAGGCCGACCAACGCTCTATCCACTGAGCCAAGCCGGTTTCGGCCGCTACTATCTTTCTATATCTAATTGCAAAAGTTTGAATTCCTCCTCCTTGCCCCAAGTCCATAATTATAATTGTCTCATAATACCCACATTATAAATTATTCATTATTTTGAATAACGCCTTAATTTAAAATATACCACTGTACACTTTCTACTTTTTCCTGTATTATTACCGTATTTGCCGGCGTATAAAACCATTTTTTGGCCCTGAAAATACCGTATTTGCCGGCTTAAATACCGTATAAGACGACTGAGCGTATAAGACGACCCCCTAACATTTCCACTAAAAATACAGAGTTTGTTATATACTCGCCGTATAAGACTACCCCCACTTGGAGGCATATTTTTCAGGGCCAAAAAATCGTCTTATACGCCGGCAAATACGGTATACCTTTCATAATCTTGCTTTAAGATCTCTGGCTTCTGATTTTTTCCCCAATAGCTGTCCCTAGAATAGCATTGCTACAGAGAATGAGAGAATTAAGTGGTTCTGTGTTTCCCTTATTTCACTCTTAAGTTATGCTTTCTGCTTTTGGTTCCCTTCCTCTGATTGCTCCCCTCTGTCCCATCTAGTCTATTCTTTCTTCAAAACATAGCTCCAGGCTGGCTGGTGTAGCTCAGTAATTGAGGGTCAACCTATGAGGAGGTCATGGTTAGAGCATGCAGGAGGCTGCCAATCAATGATTTTCTCTCATCATTGATTTTTTTTCTTCTTTCTCTCTCTCTCTCCCTTCCTCTCTGAAATCAATACAAACATATTTTTTAAAAATGGTTGCATATTAATTTGCTCCAGACTGCCTTACTTGACTAAACTCATTCCTGTTTACTCTCTGTATCACCTGACCTATAGTAATTCATGTATAAACAGTACATAATATTACTATGTACTTGGTGTTTGTTTTTATAATTTTTAATCAGTTTGGTTACATATTTTCTAATATTTTATTTATATTACAGTTTATTATACATCCTTGTAATGCAAATGTGTAATCAGTTGCTTAATGTCTGTGTCTTCTGTTTATAAATGTCTGTCTTCTCTTAGCACTTTAGGCTAATTGCATTTGGTTATATCCTCAGAACCTAGAATGATATACACAATAAGTAAGGAATAAATATTACAATGTCTTTGAAATACCACTCAGGATATCAGTAGAATGAAATTGTGGATTTTTTAAAACATCATTTTGTCTGGAATTTCTCACATTTTCTATAACAGTTGGGCGGTATTTAACTGCAAGATGTAGAAAACCTTATGGACTTACCAAGCATGCCAAACTCACCGTGAGTTTGACATATTTGATTTAAACCAAAAGCCTGAAATAGACTAGTTATTTACTTAGCCATAGTCTAAAAGTAGGCATTTCGGGACTACATCAAAATAAAAAGCTTTTTTTTATAGCAAAAGAAACCATCAACAAAACAACAAGAAATCCCACTGTATGGGAGAACATATTTGCAAATGATATCACTGATAAAGGTTTAATTTCCAACATCTACAGACAGCTTATACAACTCAATAAAAGGAAAATAAATGAGCCAATTAAAAAATGGGCAATGGACCTAAATAGAATCTCTCAAAAGAGGCACATGAAAACATGCTCAAAGTCACTAATTATCTGAGAGATGCAAATCAAAACAACAATGTGGTACCATCTCACACCTGTCAGAATGGCCAACATCAACAAAACAACAAATGACAAATGTTGGCGAGGTTGTGGAGAAAAAGGAACCCTCGTCCACTGCTGGTGGGATTGCAGGTTGATACAACCACTGTGGAAAACAGTATGGAGCTTCCTCAAAAAACTGAAAATGGATCTCCCATTTGACCCAGTAATCCCCCTACTAGGAATATATCCCAAAGAAACTAGAAAGAACAATCAGAAAGGATATATGCACCCCTATGTTCATAGCAGCACAATCTACAATAGCTAGGATTTGGAATCAGCCTAGGTGCCCATCAGCAGATGATTGGATCAGAAAACTATGGTACATCTACACCATGGAATACTATGCTGCCATAAAAAGAAGGAATTCTCATCATTTGCAGTAACCTGGATGGAATTGGAGAACATCATGCTGAGTGAAATAAGCCAGTTAATGAAAGAGAAACACCACATGACCTCACTCGTTTATGGATAATAAAGAACATTATAAACTAATGAACAGAAAGAGAGATATAGTGACAGTAAAGCAACAAGCAGACTGTCAAATGACAGCGGGAAGGGTAGGGTGATCTGGGGGAGATAAGAGATCAACCCAAGGACTGGTATGCATGCATATAAGTACAACCAATGGACACAAAACTCTGGGGAGGGATGGCATGTATGGGAGGTGTGTGTGTGTGGGAGGTAATAGTAAGCTATGTACACATATAATACCTTAATAAAAAATGGTGGAAGAAAAAAAATTTTTTTTCAAAAAAAAAGCATATGGTACACTTAGAGTTAAGGGATTTAACCTCCACTGAGGCCCAGAAGTGTGTGAAGCAGTAAAAATAGAGACTAGACTGAGCCTTTGAGAACTTCTCAGCATATATGCTTTAAAACATTAAAATTGTATAATAGTTTAAAAAAATAAAAAAATAAAATAAAAGTAGGCATTTATAGTATTGGTTTGACAGCTCAATGTTGTCACTCAGGACCTATGTTCTTCATACCCTTCTGCTGAGTCATCCAAAGCTTGTTGGTTTTTATTCTCAGCCATAAAGCATCACAGCCCAAAGATGGTGACCACATTCTCATACTTCAAAGTACAAAGAAGAAAATAAGGGAAATGATGTTTTAAAAAAATGGGGATATCTACTCACTCTTCTCAGAATCCCAGATGTCCCCAGGCCCAGCACCCTCCTCTGGCTCCAAAGGCAAGAACTGAGTCAAATCCCTACTTTGGGGCTTACTGTGGACAGAGAAGAAAGCGCTGCTGTTAATTATCAACCCTGACTCATCCCATTTGGGAGTAGAGGGACAAAAAGAACAGGAAACTGCTGGGTGTGCAAGCAACATTTTGCCCATTCTTCTGCTCTTACATGAACCACACTAAACCCTATTTTCTTCAGAACCTTCAAACTGTTAAGATTCTTCAGTCCGTCCCTTTTTTCTCTTGAAAAATGATATTTTAATCATTAAGCCCTTTCCTACAGAATTTTTTTTGTGCTTCAAATTGTCTATGAAAACATTTACTCTGTCAATGAAAAGGTTTATTTCACTGACTTTTTACAAACTCACTTTCTGCATTCTAATTATTTTTCTTTTCAAAAATACTGCGACATATCACATTTTCAAAAGGGAAACACATTTATTTTGTCGCTTCCTTTCCATTCTTCGTATATACATCTGTTTCTGAACTGCATTAGGAACTTCTGAGGCCAAGAACACGTCTTTTGTTCTTTTCATAATTGCCAGCAGCATTTGGTAAGTGCTAAATGTACTTGACTTGTCCTTTCCCTTTATGGTTAATCAGAAATATGTAAGTTTTAATAGGAATCGGAATCTTATAGCCAAGGAGCACTGGTCATATTACAAACACCCTCTGCTAACTTGTATATATTAAATTATTTTGCATACCTGCTTATTGCTGTCATTAGAACATCCTAGAACACCTTGTATTTCATTCCACCTTCTCTAACATCTTTCACAGAAACAAAGAAAGGAGCTGGGTTTCCGTGGTAACAGACTCGTGATAGTTGAGGGTATCTGGGCATGAGTGAAATAACTCTCAGATTCAGTGGGGAGAGGGGAAATAAAGTTTTTCTTTTTTTTCTCTCCCAGCAATGCACTTCAGAAGCTAAAGAGACCCTGAAGTGTCACTGTACAGTGCTAAGTCTTCACCATCATACAGATTTACAGCTCTTGGGGAAAATTCTATCTCATTTCATCTCATTTGTATTTTGTCTTTCTCATAAATATGTTGACACAAATTTTTATTTCTCATGTTACTCTCAGAATGCTGGTAATGATTAAGGATAAGGATACAAACACCCAACTCCCACCTAAATCTGCAAAATTCTCTACATGTCCTGATATCCTTTCTTATCACAGCTAAACCTTTAACCAGCATTTCACATACAGGCCACTATCCAAGGCAGGTGAGAAGATGTGTTTGTACTTATCTTTTGTTTGCCTCTTAGTGATAAAAAAAAAAAAACCAAAAATCCACTTTTATGGCAGCATTGTGAATGAAAATTGAGGCCTGTCAATATCAGACATAAGAGGTACAACTATCCTGAGACCTACAGCCTCTATACTTCTCCTAATCAAGGAAATCAGCATTGATGAAAGGTCAGGGAAGGTAGCCTAAAAGAGGTCAAAAAGTTCTTTTATTCTCTATAATCTAAGCGGAGTGACAAAGGAGCAAACTCACTGTGTGTGTGTGTGTGTGTGTGTGTGTGTGTGTGTGTGTGTGAGAGAGAGAGAGAGAGAGAGAGAGAGAGAGAGATATTCATTCTATCAGATGCACTATAATCCAGAGCTTCTCAGCTTCTAGGGACCTAGGAAATGAAACTAGTTGCTTAAGGTTACATATTCTGGACCCAGACTTCCAAATGCAAATTTCTAAAATAAAATAAAAAATCACTGAACCTTTAGTCCTTGCCAAGTGAAAGGTTTCTCAGCTGCACTCTAACGAAAGGTATTACCCAGGTACTAAACAGAGAGAAAATTTGAAGCTTCTTGACTTTATTATCCCCGCCCCTCCACCAACAAACCTAAGAAATTCTTATCATAATGCACAATGTGAGTTTTAAAAGAGCCAGCCCGTTGGTTGGTTTGTTTGCAGCTGTTACTAAGCTAAGGTAACCACAAATGAGCATACATGTTTTACACAAAATGCGAAGCTTCTATAAACCTAGGTGAACACTGTGTTCTTTGTACAAGTTCTCTTCAAATCCCCCTGCCAAAGAAGGCTCAGATATGAAGCTTCATTTCATATCTATGTGAGCCCTCTTAATTTTCATTCACTTATTCACATTACTAGATTAGAATAAGATATCAGATTCTCTTTAGTTTCAATTATCTTAAAACATTCTTTTGCAAATTGCCTTCATTGCTAATTCTGGCAGCTCAGATATAACTTTTCACATGTGATATAATCAAGAAATAATGACTGAGTTATATTTTACTACCTATTTTCACAAGACACTTGCCTTCTATTACTTTATTTTTATTTATTTATTTATTTATTTATTTATTTATTTATTTATTTTAAACATGTTTTATTGATTTTTCGCAGAGAGGAAGGGAGAGGGATAGACAGCTAGAAGCATCAATGAGAGAGAAACATCCACCAGTTGCCTCTTGCAAGCCCTCCATTACTTTAAACAAAAATTTGGTGTGTGTTATGCTATAGAAAGATAATGTAAATGTAAGGTATCCATTCTTATATAATGGAGCGAAAAAGGGCACTGCCAAATTGGAGTACATCTATATAGATGTTAAATAAGTGACAGAAAAGATGATAAAAGAACTCCTGGTTTTCCAGGAAACTCAGATCAAAATCCCCTCTACAAGATGACCTTGTGAGGAAGAAGAAGAGTGAAGAGGTATGCCTTGATAAAACATCATAACTATAGAAACTTACTATTCTCAAGAAATGTGACATACCAATGGATGCATGTAGACCGGTTCGAGAAGGACATAGTCTACGGAAGGTAAATTCAATTACAATTACAAAATATAATCCAGAAATATTGGAGGATATAACTTCTAAATTTGACCTTATGGGTGTGAGAGAGTGTGTGTAATTAAGATCTAGCAATGCAGGGAAACAGAAGGTAAGTTTTAAAACTCAATGGTAGGGGGTAAGCACGCACGGAGGACCCATGCAACTGCTGCAGTGTGTCTCCTTATGCACCGAAAAATGTCTCACCCTAACAGACAAAAGTCCTTGTTTTCAACATTCATCCCACAATTCAGTCCACATCCCTCCGCACTATTTCCATGCTCCTTTAGGTAGGATGCCGCGGAAACAGAGTTAAAAGCGGAGTTCATCCCTCTCGCCTGAAAAGCATCCTGTTCCTGTGCCAGAATAGAGCTCAGCCACCGAGGTCCTCAGCCTCTGCGGACTCCTCCCTAACCCCTCTACCCCTGGGGCTGTCTCCACACTACCCGGCCTTGGTGGCAGGGGAATCGCGAATTCTGATTGGCTCAGCTCAAGCCTCGTCATTCCTCAGCTCACCTACGATTGGCTGGCGGAGCACGCGCAGGAGCAAACGCCCAGCCTGGCCAGTGGGAGGTGGGTGGGCTGTTCCTGCCACTAGGGTTTTTCCCCCATTGGCAGGGGATGGGATGGGATGGGGTGGGATGGGGTAGGAGGGGGGAATGGGAAACACGTGGTATGAAGAGAACCTCTATTGGCCACGCGTGGTAGCACGGGGTCCAGAGACGAGGTCTGGTTGGCTGGGATGAACCCCAGCTTCCTCCTAGGTCTCCAAGCTGGCTGTTACTATGAGGTTGTCCCTAGGCCCTCTTCCGCGGTCCGGGGCTCCGCGCTCCCGGTTTTCCACGCGCCCGTAGCTGACAGGGCGTGGGAAGAGCTCCATTTCAGTCCTGAGGGCGGGGCTGAGGGGAAGGTGGCCCGATCCCCGGCCACGTCACCGGGCGTGGGCCCGGCTTCCTTAGCCCTCTGGCCTTCGTCTCAGCCTGTATTGCAGTGATCTGTCACCTCTCATTCAGTGTCCTGACCCTAAAAACAAATATTAATTTTATTGCATGTATGCTCGGCCCATTTAAACAGAGCTCGCTGTGTTTATACAACTTAAAACGAAAGCTCTCAGGCATGCTGACAGACCGGGCGGTGTCGGGGAAAGACCCTCATGCCGAGGCCTCCTTGGGGACCTCGTCCGACTCTCCTTTTCACTTCCCTCTTTAGAGGTTGCTGCTTGGAGACGGCTCGGGTCCCTCCAGCATCCGGCCTCCGCCAAATTCTGAGCGTGGGATTCTCCCGTGGGCTCGGTTCCCGGCTCCGGCAGGGCGAACTGCGCACGCTCCGTACGCCCGCGCCCAATGGGTGGGCCCGGGAGAGCCGGCCAGGAAGTGGCTGGGTGGCCAAGGTGGTTGTTTACCTAAGGGTGGGCGGGGGCTTCCGCCCCGCGCAGAGCCTCCCGGGAGCGCGCGGTCGGTCGCCTAGGCGACGCGAGGGCGGGGGCGGGGCTGCGCCGCCCGGGCCCCGCCCCCTGGACGCCGCCGAGCCCCGCCCCCCCCGGCAGCGCTGCGGCTGGAGCGTGGGCTCGGGCGGGCGCGCGCGCTCGGGCGCCCGGGAAAGCGGCGGCGGCGGCGGCGGCGGCGGCAGGCGGCGGGCGGGCGGTCGGAGAGCTGGGCGTGGAGGCGCGAGGGGCGGGGCGGGAGGACAGCACTGCGGGCCCGCGGTCTCCGGCGGCGGCGGCGGCGGCTCCCACTCCCTGTGCGCGCCCAGTGCCTGCAGGCGTCCTCGGAGCCGCCTGGCCGCTCGGCTCGGCCCGGCCCATGCCCGCCGCTCCCTCCGCCGGCGCCCGGGGGGCCGCGGCGGCGGCGGCCGCGTGAGGCGGCGGGGCGGGCCGCCGGTGGCAGGGTCCGGGGACGCGGCGGGCGCGGCGGGCGCAGGTCTATGTCGCGGGCGGCGGCGGCGGCGGCGGCCGCGGAGGGGCGATGCGCGAGTACAAAGTGGTGGTGCTGGGCTCGGGCGGGGTCGGCAAATCCGCCCTGACCGTGCAGTTCGTGACCGGCACGTTCATCGAGAAGTACGACCCCACCATCGAGGACTTCTACCGCAAGGAGATCGAGGTGGACTCGTCGCCGTCGGTGCTGGAGATCCTGGACACGGCGGGCACGGAGCAGTTCGCGTCCATGCGGGACCTGTACATCAAGAACGGCCAGGGCTTCATCCTCGTCTACAGCCTCGTCAACCAGCAGAGCTTCCAGGACATCAAGCCCATGCGGGACCAGATCATCCGCGTGAAGCGGTGAGAGAGAGGGAGCTGGGGGCTGGGGGCTCGGGGAGGGGGCTGCGTGCGCCCTGCGGCCGGGCGGGCGCGCGGGGGGCCACCGTCCCGGGGCCGGGCTCCCCCCCGTTCTCCCTCGGGTCCGGGGGCGGCCGTGCACGGAGGGAGCTGTCTGGGAAAATGTCTCCGGGGGTCTTAGGCTTTATAATACATGCATATATATATATATATATATATATATATATATATATATATATTTTTTTTTTTTTTTCCATTTCGCCTGCATCCCCACCCGCCTCCTCATCTTGAGTCTCGGATGTGAGCGCTTTGTTTGTGTCACACCTCAAATTTTGCATCCCGGGAAAACCCACCAGCAGCAGCAGCCGCGGCGGCGGCTCTTTGTCTCGTGGACACGATTGGGAGCGCCTGTGCAGAAAGCCCCCGAGGAAACAAAGTTTAAAACTTGCAGAGAGAGAGAGAGAGAGAGAGAGAGAGAGAGAGAGAGAGAGGCTGCAGGGGTTGAGGGGGTTTGTGGTGGGAAGAGGGCAGCCGTGCAAGGAAGAGCAGAGACATTTTCAGACCGAACGGAAGCAAAAAAAAAAAAAAATCTACCTTGGCGATATTTGACAGCAAACAGTGCACACACACAGTGTAGGTGCCGCACAAATGCCAGGTCGAGGGGAAAGAGACCTTGTGCGTCTCGTAAACGATTGGATGGTGCCAAGAGGTTTTTTTTTTTTTTTTTTTTAAATGAACTCTTCCATTAAGATGAAACTTTGAAGACAGATTTTTAGCAAATTATTTGAAGGCATCCTAACGGCGCAGTGTGGGGTTGAGAGAGTATTAGCAGGTGGGAGATCAGATATGCCATTCACACGTTAAAGAATATGGCTTAACTTTTTAAAAAATTTAGCTGCCTTACCCCCTCTAAAAAAAAAAGGGGGGGGGAAGGCATTCCTGGAAACAAAACAGAAGTTTCTTCAAAGTTGTGACAAGTATATTACCTGTGTTTGTTTGTTTGTTGGCTGTTTTAAAAGCTTATTATCCAATGTGAAGTTAATGCAGCGGTGGTTTTCCTAATATAAGTTATGTGCTTTGGAAATGTGGCTGGTAGTTTAAATGGCTTAAAATGTTTTTTTTTTCTCTTAAATTGACTGCATTTTTCCTTATTTTAAGCATTAGAAGTGTAATATTATCTTAGTTCAAAGTTTTAGCAAATTTTTCTAATTGCTGTTTAGTTACATATTGCTGTTTTGTCCGGTTCTCATAATTAGTGAATACTTGCTTAGAATTTTGATATAGTATCATCTTTTCCCCCACATAATTCTGCCTGTAGCTCAAAATTAGGAGACATTTACAGAAAGGTAGTTGTAGGTGTAGATACAACCACATCACAAGTCAGTTTGAGTTTACTCACTGAGAAAGAGCAAGGATCAAGTCATGTGTGCTCAAGGCGTGGTCAAGAAATCATTATCAGTGATGGATTTTTAAAAATGTTTTTATGGATTTTAGGGAGAGAGGAAGGGAGAAGGATGGGATAGAGAAACATTGATGAGAGAGAACCATCAATCAGCTGGCTTCTGCATGCCCCCTACTGGGGATGAAGCCCCCAACCTGGGCATGTGCCCCCACCTGGAATCCAACTGGTGACTTCTTGGTTCTTGAGTCAGTGCTCAACCACTGAGCCACACTGCTGGGCACCAGCGGTGGATTTTTAATCCAACATATGGATCGAAGGGGAGGTCTTCTCCCCAAGACCTCCGTACCCATTAACTCATTGATTATATACTGTAATACCTAAACTAAATTTTGTATATTACTTCTTCGATTGAACTTCAAACTAGAATAAAGTAGACATTTTCATGGCCTCTACTGCTGTTCTAAAATATGAATCTGATAGCTTTTTACTTCTTCATTCTCATTTAACAGTGCACTTTATTTAACCCATTGAATCTTAAAATATTATAATTTAGTTCTGGCCGGTGCTTCTACGTGGTTGGAGCGTGGTTCGATTCTGGTCAAGGGCAAGTACCTGGGTTGCATGAGGGCAAGTACCTGGGTTACCTGTTCGATCTGGGCCCAGTTTGAGCACATAGAGAGGGAACCAATCAATGTGCCTCTCCACCCCGCTCCCCTCTAAAAACCAATGGAAAAAAATATTCTTGGGTGAGATTAATCCAATTCTTGGGTGGGATTAACAAAATAAAATATATTATCATTCAACATGTAATCAATATTAAAAAATTGAGTTATTTTACTTACTTCTTCATACTAATTTTTGTTTTTTAAAATGTATATATTTTTTATTTTAGAGAGAAGAAGGGAGAGGGATAGAAAGGTGGAAACAACAGTGAGAGATAAATTTGGTAGGCGGCCTCCTGCATGCCTCCTCCTGAACTTTGAGCCTGCAACCCCAGCATGTACTCTGACCTGACTGGAATCGAACTGTGACCTCCTGGTTCATGGGCCAGTGCGCAATCACTGAGCCACACAGGCTAAACCATACCAATTTTTCAATATCCAGTGTGTTACTTACATTTGTGGAACATCCCAATTCAGACATCCCAGTGTTGTAAGTGCTTGAACAATAACTACACGTGGCTGCTGGCCACCATATTGGATAGTGCAGATCTAAAGTGTATATGTTTTGGATTAAATGAAATATATTTTAAAGTGTCTAACACAATACTTGAACAAAGACATTGCTCAAAAATTCCAGTTGTTCTTTTATTAATAATAATTTGTCACCTTTAAATTTTATCCTTAATATAAATGTAATATTATAGAAAATAAATTTGTGATTGCATCTTTAATTTCATTACCTAGTGTAGACAAGATGAAGCTAAAAAGCAGGTTAGATGAAAACAATCCTTAAAATGGTTTTGTTGGTCCTAGCCAGTTGGTTTAATGGCTAGAGCGGCAGCCTGCATACCAAAGGGTCCTGGGTTCAATTCCAGTCAAGGGTACATGCCAGGGTTGCAGGCTCCTCCTCGGCCCAATCCCTGGTCAGGGCTCGTGCAGGAGGCAACCAGTCTATGTATTTCTCTCACATTGATGTTTCTCTCTGTCTTTCCTTCTCTCTTCCACTCTCCCTAAAAATCAACATTAAAATATCCTCAGGTGAGGATTAACACCCACACACCCACAAAAGGTTTTGTTGGTGTTCTCTTAAATATTTTTTCTTATTAAGGTCTAATAGGAAGGGGCAAAAGAATGAACATTTAACGTCAAGTCTAGTGCTAATATATGGCCAAACAGTGAAATAGACTTTTTCAGTTGTTATTGTATGGAAGGTTTTGCTTTAAAAAAAAAAAAAAGTGAAACCGGCTAATACTCTAAATATTTACAAGTGCATATATATATATATATATATATATATATATACATAATCTTTTTTCAAACCAAGTGGGCTAAGTTACTATATAATTTATATGGGTGTTTTTTGTGTGTTTTTTTTTGTTTTTACTTTGGATGAGATCACACAAGGAAGAGTGATAGGGAAACAGAAAATGTTTCAAGTGGAATAACACTAGAATTCTTTCTGATTTCATAACCGCTTTTCTCATTCCTCCCAGGGTAAGCCATGGTCCAGACTTGAAGTATCCTTGAACAAGGCATGTTATTCTTAGGAGAAAGCCCAGGAATCCGCAGTGTGACCTTCCCAGGCATGCAGAGAGTGCTCTTGGCCTTCCTGCCTCCGCAACTTTACCTCTTGCATCACTCCTCATCCCTTAGATGCCAACACCCAGACCTCCTTTCATTCCTTTCAGAGTCTGTCTCTGAGCTTTTCTTCTACTGGGGGAAATCTTCCGCCTTTTGCAGTTAATTCCTAGACTTCCCTCTCAGGGAAGCTTTTCTCCTTCTCCTCCTCGACTGAGTAACACCTTCCCATCTTCCCCCGCTAGACTAACTTCTTGCCTCACTCATCTCTCAACCACAGGTATTTCAGACTTCAGGGGCAACCTGTACTTCCCTCTTTCTGAGGCACTCATAAAGCTTAGTTGTTTGTGTGTTCATTTATATACTGTTGATCATTAAACTCTGATCCCATGTGGGCAGCACAGCTACTAATACAAAGAAACAAAAAAAGAAAAATGTTTGAAAAAACTAGTGTTCAGAGAGAAAAGTATTTTTATTGTCCTTTGGCCTCAGTTTCCCCAAAGATTTTCATTTTGAAGATGTAGGAAATGATTCTTTAAAGTTCATTTTGCAGATGGAGTAGGTGATCTTCCTTCAGCTCTAACATTCTGTGGTAGTTCTTATATCTAAGGCAACAGGATTAGAGGTAAAGTTTAATATGAACCATTAAAAATCAGGAGCTCCAAACCAGCCAAGTGTGGCTCAGTGGTTGAGCATCAACCCATGCATCAAAAGGTTGCTGGCTCTATTCCTGGTCAGGACACACACCTGAGTTGGAGGCACAATCCCTGATGACGGGTGTGCAGGAGGCAGCCAATCAGTATTCTCTCTCATCAATATTTCTTCCTCTCGCTCTCTTTCTTCTCTCTCTAAAAAAAAGATTAATAAAAATATGTTAAAAAAAAAATCAGGAGCACATCCCTGGCTGTGTAGCTCTGTTGGAGCATCATCCCATGCGCCTAAAGCTTTACAGTTTTATTCCCGACCCAAGCACATACCTAGGTTGTGATTCAGTCCCCAGTTAGGGAGGCAACGGATCGATGTTTCCCTTTTTCTCTCCTTTCCCCTCTCTCTGAAGTCAGTAAAACATATCCTTGGGTGAGGATTAAGAAATTAAAAATCAGGAGCACAATGTTAGTGGGAAATGACATGGGAAATACATAGAATATGTTGTTAGCTATTAATGAAATAGACCAGATTGGCTAAACCAGGAATTAATATAGAAGTGAGAGAGGAGGTAAGTCTTAAAAATGTGAAGTTAAATGACAATAATAAGTTGAAGACTTTGGACTAGATCTAACAAGTCAAGGACCATTATCAAAATTATTATAGAAATACTAACATGGTGGTGATATGATATATGGCTTAGTGGCAATAGAATAGTCTGGAAGAATAGTTGTAAAAATTGTAACATTCTATAGTTTCTACATGAAGTGTAAAGGTTCTGAATTAGCGTGGTGTTTTTAGTAGCAGAAAGAATGGATGAAATTAATGTTGTAAAGAATGAATTAAAGTTAATGGGAGGAAGAGGGAAAGGTCAAAAGTAACTGACATCTTGAAAATGTGTGAATAGAATTATGGTGGAATAGCTGGGGAAGATTATTTCAAGCTTTGGAGATAGTAATCATCCACATAGATCCACCTAATAAAGAGTATATTTGAGTAAAGCCTGAAACATATGTGTATGAATATAAAGACTCAGGATGAGCTGTGTGGTTCAGATTTGTAGAATGCATGAAATGTATTGTGTAGCGTCTAGAGATAGAAACGAATGAATATGGCCAGAAATAGAAATTAGAAATGAATATAGCCAAGGATAGAACTTGAAGGTTGTAAGCTATATGGAGACAATACTTCGCAATAGGCTGGAAGGCATGGGCTGTTTTAAGATTGGGAAAAGGGTGGTTGGTTTGCACTACTGAAAGTGATTAAGTTTCTATTTTTTATTATTACTATTTCTATATCATTTAAGTGATTTCTTTCAAATGACACAAGTGATTTCACTTTTGCTCTTCAAAATAAGAAGCCATATAAAAACCTACTCTTTTTTTTTCTTTTATATAAATATATATTTTTATTGATTTTTTACAGAGAGGAAGAGAGAGAGAGAGCTAGAAACGTCGATGAGAGAGAGACACTGACCAGCTGCCTCCTGCACACCCCCTACCAGGATGTGCCCACAACCAATGTACATGCCCCTGACCAGAATCGAACCTGGGACCTTTCAGTCCACAGGCCGACGCTCTACCACTGAGCCAAACCGGTTTTGGCAAAACCTACTCTTAAAATAGAGGCAGATGGCCAATTGCTACACATAAATCTTGACTGGTAACAGATTTGTGCTGGGAGCCAAAACCTGGGAACACATCAAATGGTATTTGTTTTAAGTAAGTGAACCTTCTGGAACCTGTCACCATTCCTTCCTCCAGAGGCACCCCCGTCCCCAGTCTGATATCTCCAGGAACCAATATAAGAAAAATGTGGACCTCCCAGGTACAGAGCATCATAGCCACGAGTCACTTTTTACAGCCCAATGTTTTCCTGAAAGGGAATGTTTTTTTAAGTTTACTGTGCAGATGGAGTAGATGGTCTCCTTTCAGCTCTGACATTCCGTGAGTACTTCTGCCTAGTCAATGAGAGAGTGAAAGGTGACATGGCTGACCATTGAATGAGAAATATTCAGGCCACTTAAGCAAGTTGGGTAATGCTGACTTTCTAGCTCTCCTTCAGGAAAAAGTTGGGCAATTAATTAACGTAAACATTAAGGAGGAGATGGAGGAACTGAGAAAATGTTTCTAGAGGATATACAACCAATGGAAGTGCCAACAAAGTTGGAAAGTTTTCCAGTAGCAGTACATTTGAGTAATTTAATTTCTGTATGCTATTTTCTTTGAAATTACATATGGCATGTAAAAATGCATAGATTATGCTTTCATATACATTTCTGAGCAGTCATCTTTAAAACCATGTATACCAGCTGTGGGCAAACTATGGCCCATGGGCCGAATCCGGCCCATTTGGCTGTTCTATCCAGCCCGTGGAGCCTAAAGAGTGGAGGGTTCTCTTGCTCTCCCCTCCGCTCCTTCACCAGCAGCCCAAGATGAGAGTGCCAGCATGGTCAGGTTGTTTTTGTTCCGGCCCTCCGGTCCAGTTTAAGAACCCATTGTGGCCCTCGAGTCAAAAAATTTGCCCACCCCTGATGTATACCATACTTTAAGATGTGGTTTTTTTTTCAACGATAATTTATTTTTACACAGTTCTCTTAGCCATTGTCTTGAGAACCTAAGCCCCTAGGGAAGGATGTATGATTCTATTCTTAGGGTTTCCTTTGCTTCTGTTTCAATTTTGACCTGTTACCTATTTCTCTCCATCTGTTTTGACCTACTATGTGTGTTTTTGTGATTTTATGTACTTACTACATGCCCAGTGCACAAAATTCATTCACCAGGGTGGGAGTGGGGGTGGGGGAGAGGGTGTCCCTCAGCCCAACCTGCACCCTCTCCAATCTGGGACCCCTCGAGGGATGTCTGATTGCCCATTTAGGCCCTGATTGCCCCTACCTGCCCTCCCTTGCTGGCCATCTCACAATCCGGGACTGCTGGCTCCCAGCCACTTGCCTGCCTGATTCCCCTAACCACTTCTGTCTGGTCACACCCTGCCAGCCTGATCGACACCTAACTGCTCCCCTGCCAGCCCATTTGCCCCTACTGCCCTCCCCTGATGGCCCTGTCACCCCTAATTGCCCTCTCCTCCAGGCGTGGTCACCCCCAACTGTCCTCCCCTGCAGGTCTGGTCACCCCAACTGCCCTCCCCAGCTGGCCCCTAACTGCCTTCCCCTGCTAGCCATCTTGTGGTGGCCATCTTGGACCACATGGGAGTGGCAATCTTGTGTGTTGGAGTGATGGTCAATTTGCATATTCTTTATTATATAGGATTTTGTTTTGGCCTATGTTATAACAAGAGTTGTAAATTCTTTATTTTTGGGGAAATATTTGATTGTTTTTATAAGAAGACTTTCAAATGAGATCAAACTGTTGGACACAGAATAGTAATAAAAAGTAAAAATTAAAGATAGTATTTCTGTGGGAAATATATCATGAAATTTTAGTGGTGTGCAAAAATTTGCCATATGTTTTTGCCATTTTATTTGCTTGTTACTTTGACAGTTGTCGTTCATAATATTAAAAATTATTCTGAGCCTGATAGAGAAAAGTTTCTTAAATATAACTTTATTCTTTATAAGATCAAACTGAATCTTTCAGTAGAATAGTATCAATAATGGTAATGCTATAATTTTTGATACCTGCATTTTAACAAAAGCTATAAGTAAAATATGAATATATTGGTAAAGTTTAAGATTATGAAATATTTAAAAATAGCTAACCTCTCGTTGCTAAGATTTTAACATGGTATATACTGAACATAATATTTGAATATATTTAACTTGAGACTTCTAAAAGATTGAAACCTTATTTAAACTATCATACCTAATACAATAGCCCAATTATTTTGCCTTTTATTCTTGTAGGAAAACTATACACCTATATTACACTGACTTTCAATAAATTTCAGTTTAAATTAAGGATAACTGAAATAATATTTTTTTTAAGCCGGTGAGTCAAAATAAGTCTTCTGGGTATCTGAATCAAATACGAATAGTATACAATATTGAAGTCATGGTTTGGGAAATCCAGAAACAAAGCAACAGTGGGAATCGAACTTGGGATCTCTGGTCCGCTGTCCGAACCTCTGTCCACTGAGCCAAACGAACTAGGGCTAAAGTGTGATTTTGAGAAAGTATTTATTACTGTTTGTTGTGCATGTTAGAAATATAAGGACATACTTCTGTAGTTTTGTTTATTCTGATAAGGAAGGATAGCACCTGCCTTGTGAAAATTTAGGACAGGGAACGGGCTTCTGTTCAAACTAGTATGTGATTTCAAGGATTCTTTAGCACTCCAGCAGGTTGCTGAGGAGGTTTTGGAAACTGATGTTTTGAAGCGGTTTGCTGCATCTGTTCAGGAGAATATTGATTCAGCTCTCCCTATAAGACAGTAAAAATAGATGAAGATAACTATACTTACAGATGTCTTAAAATCAATTAGTAAAATTACCTAAGAGAAACACTGTAAACCTTTACTTAAAACATTTAGTATTATTTATCATGTTTTCCTAGGAGTATCCCCTTAAAGATTAATAATTCAAATGTGGAAATCCTACATTTTATTAATAATTCAGTACATATTAGTATTTTCTTCTTTACTAGGTATCTTTACAACTCTCCAAATATAAAATCTTAAGAGTGTTTTTCTCTATTTTTGGATGGAGAGTTTTGTTCTAAATTCATCCTACCCTTAACTTGTTCTCCAATGACCATAACAGATACTATATATATATATAATAATTACTGTAATTTAGTGTTTTATTTAATTGTGCATATTGATCTAATCTCATCTTTAAAGACAGTTAAGTGTTACTGTCATTGAAGCTGAGCTCCAGGACATATTATGTAGTTAGGGTCAAGTTAACATCATCTGAATCTCAATGTCCTCATTAGTAATTCTTTTTTTTTTTAAATATATTTTATTGATTTTTTTACAGAGAGGAAGGGAGAGGGAGAGGGGGAGAGAGAGAGAGAGAAACAGAAACATCAATGAAAGAGAAACATCAATCAGCTGCCTCCTGCACACCTCTATTGGGGATGTGCCTGCAACTAAGGTACATGCCCTTGACCGGAATCAAACCTGGGACCCTTGAGTCTGCGGGCCAATGCTCTATCCACTGAGCCAAACTGGTTAGGGACTCATCAGTAATTCTTACTAATAGAAGCCTAAGTGGTTGTCACACCGTCACAAGATAGCTGCCCATACAGTGGGCACGCACAGGTGGGCGGGGCTGGGCTTGAATCTGCTGCATGGGAGGCACGGAGCCTGCCTGGGAGTCCCACCATCGAGAGACAGGGCCTGCCTGGGGGTCTAGCGAGGCCTGCCTGGGGGTCCCCTGGCTCTGCACAGTGAGGCCTGCCTGGGGGTCCTGGCTCTGCACAGCAGGGCCTGCCTGGGTTCCACCTCCTCCCAGCTCCAAGTGGCATGGAAGCGGAGACCCCGGGCTCCAGCCTACCTCTTTGGGGCAATCCATCAAGGATCCCCAGGTGGGTGGGCAGGGCCTACCTCTTTGGGGCGATCCGTTGTGACAGGGAACAGGCCAGGCTGGAGAACCTCCTCCTCTCCCTCTCCTCCCCTCCCTCCCCCCGAGTGCACAAATTTCATGTACTGGGCCTCTAGTCTTATCTAATAAAAGAGTGATATGCAAATTGACCATCACTCGAACACACAAGATGGCTGCCCCCATGTGGTCAAAGATCCTGCCTCCATGTGGACACAAGATGGCCATTACAAGATGGCCACAAGATGGCCAGCAGGGGAGGGCAGTTGTGGGTGGTCTGGGCAATTGGGGGGAACCAGGCCTCTAGGGGAGAGCAGTTGGGGGTGGGGGGAACCAGGCCTGCAGGGGAGGACAGTTAGGGGTGACCAGGCCTGCAAGGGAGGACAGTCGTGGGTGATCAGGCCAGCTGGGGTGGGCAGTTGGGGAGGGGGGGGGGGAAACCAGGCCTGCAGGGGAGGGCAGTTAGGGGTGACCAAGCCTGCAAGGGGAGAGCAATTAGGGGCAAACAGGCTGGCAGGGGAGCAGTTAGTCATCAGTCAGGCTGTCAGGGGGGAATGGTTAGGGGGTGATTAGGCTGGTAGGCAGAAGCAGTTAGGGACAATCAGGAAGGCAGGCAGGCAGGCGAGCCAGCAGTCCTGGATTGTGAGAGGGATATCCGACTGCCCGTTTAGACCCAATACTATTGAGAGGTCCCAGATTGGAGAGGGTGCAGGCTGGACTGAGGGACACCCCCCCCCCATGCACGAATTTCCTGCACTGGGCCTCTCATATAATATAAAAAATAATGAGGTTATAAAGTGTTTCTTTAAGTAGGAGCTCTAAAATATCAATAAAAAAATGTTTCACCAAAATTTACATAAATAGAAATGAAGTCCGGGCATTATCAAACAATGTGCTACCTCAGGATTTCTTAGGAATGAGGCTCAGTTGCCTTATTATAGCCACATAAATTATATAGCTAATATAGTATTTCAATTCCATCTTTTCTTTGCTTTCTCCTCTTTATCTGAAATGATAGTCGAGTATGTTAGAGAACTTAGGGCACAGACCCTGATTGCTTTGAGTCTTTCTCTTCCCCTGGAAACTATGTTGGCTTTAAATGATAACTATGTTTTTGTGACTCACAGAAAATGGTAATGATTTTTATACATATAATTTAAATATTAAAAATACTTTATAAAAAGCAATCAGGCATAAATATTAAATATTTGCTAAATGACAGTTTTCTTTTTAATTGTTGATAGTATTAAAATTGTTTCCCATTTCCTTCCTTTTTGTACCCAACCTCCACCCCACGCCCGGTGACATTTTTCTTTTTTAAAATGTTTACAGCCATATATATATATATATATATATATATATATATATATATATATATTAGAGAGGAAAGGAGTGGGGGAGAGAGAGATAGAATATCAATGATGAGAGAGAATCATTGATCAGCTGCCTCCTGCACACTCCACACTGGGGATCGAGCCTGCAACCCCAGCTTATGCCCTGACCAGGAATTGAACCATGACCTCCTGGTTCATAGGTCAGTGCTCAACCACTGAGCCACACCAGTTGGGCAACTATAGACCTTTTTATAAATTCCAAAAATTGCATGGGATAAAGATAATTTTAACAATCTTGATTGATATATATAGTAATGTGTTGACAGGGTTTTTAATAAATTGATTCCAGAAGAAGTTTTATCTATGTATATAAGTCATCACTGTCAGTGTCAAACATTACGGCTATAACCACATCATTTGTATAACATTGCCCTTGGCATTACACAAAATAAGTGCAAGATAACTATCTGACAAAATGTGCTAAAATAAATATATATTTGACAGTGTCGAGTTAATTATATATCTACGCAGGCTGTCTCCAAAAAATTATACACTTTAAAAATAAAATACATTTTAATAAACACTCCCTTTGTAATTATTCAAAGTGTGTGTAAACGTTTTTTGGTACACACACACACACACACACACAACACACACACATTTCCTCCCTTTTTGTCCCCCTTTGCCCACTTCATTGACTCATTCTATTTTGTATGCCTATAAGTATCAAGAATTAATTCCAGCACTGGACATAGGGCTACATAGAAAAATATATCTGGCCCTTTCCGTCTTCTTGAGGGCCCAGATGTAACTGCAAAGGTAGCATAGCCTGCTCAAGGCAGAAACAAAACTATTTCAGAACTAGTTTTACGGAGTTTTGTTTTCTTTTTTAATTACCCCACATTGCCTTACTAGAACTTCAGAGCCATGGTTCATGTCTAGTGACTTGCCTTAGCAATGTTTGAAGTGAAAAACATGAATAGGATAAAGAAAGATACTTCTGTTTAAAGAATTTAAGCCTCTGAATAGAGGGAACACTATATATATATATATATATATATATATATATATATATATATATATATATATCCTGTTTCTCTCAAATCTTTTTCACAAGGGTTAATGATCTTCAAGCTAAATAGTTAGATTTGGCTTTCCTTGCCAGAGGAATGGAAGCTTAGAGATACTAGATAAGATACTAAGTAAAAATTTTTGTGCTCTTTTACAGATATGTCACCACAATTATGGTTCTAGAACTGATTTACTAACACATAGTCTGTGAAAACTTAGAAGAGAATAATTAGCATTTCTATAGTATTTTACAGTATCCATAATACTTTAAACTGCTTAATGTAGTATCTGGCAGTAACTAAAACAACTAATGCTAGCTTGCTATTATTAGTCAAGTCAACATCATCATCTTCCTAACATAATACTAAGTGTCATTAATATTTCTGTTTCACAAATAAGGAACCTGAGGCTCAGAAAGGTCACATGACATAGTCAAGGGAGCAACCCTGGATCTTATTTTTTGGTCCTCTAAATCCAAATCCAATTCTCTCCCCCCTTGTAGTGCATTTCATCTTGATTTTAGCCAGTGACTAAATTGTGGTTAGCCTTGACTGTTAACATAGGGATAGACTTGACCTAGTCATTGTGGAGTCTCCACACTTTTCCAAGGTAGTGGATTAGGGATACTGGGAGAGGGGTAAGAAATTGGAGGTGGGACCAGTTAGGAGACTTGCACAGCTCAGATGTCTCAGATATGAGTTATTTAGGGGATGAAAGTGGTTTGATAGTGGAAATGAAAATAAAGGGACTTATTTTCTTACATCCAATTAATTCTTGCTCTGCCCATCCCCTGAAATCACTGGTATACTAGACCTGTTGTTACAACTTCTCATCTCAACCTGATTAACTGGAGACTATCGAAGACTTTTTGCTTTACCCCCATTCTCCCTTGCCTCCACTATGATTTCTTATAACTTTCTAACTTCTTTTACTTCAGTGTTGACGTGGAACCTGTGAAAGTATCTGTATCTCATCATCCTCCATTGGCAGCTGCTGGGCACCTAATCTCTGCCAATAATGATAGTTTCCAGCTCCTTTCTTTATTGTGCATTTGTTTTTGTTTTGCCTTTTCCATCTGTCACCTGTTACTTCTGGTTCAAATGAAAAAACCTTTTTAATAGACATCAATCAATCTCATGCCAGGAGAACCAACCAGTTAGTTACATGTCATATATATTTGATGGCCTCTCCCCCCGAGAAGAAATGCTAATTCTGTTGGTCAAATAACCTGAGCTTTCTTGAAAGGTGATAAATTTTTGTGTGTGTGAGGTGTTTTTTTGTTGTTGTTGTTGTGTGTTTTTTTTTGTGTGTTTTTTTTTTTTGTGTGTGTGTGTGTGTGTGTGTGTTTAACTTTTACTCAGGTCTGTTTGTATTTAGTAATTTGGAAATAAATATTTTAAGATCTTACTATCAAAAGTAGAAATATTTCCAGGACAAAGCTCTTCTATTAATTTTTGAAGTTCTAAGAAGTGTTAGTTCATTACAGCTTTTATGCATCCTTAAGTTCTCTTCATTCAAAGGTAGCTTTAAAAAAGTATTTGTAGTTGAACTTTGTATACCTGATACATATAAATTTTCATTCATAAACATTTTTGCCAAGAGTTCTGAAATGAAGGTGTGCTGAGAATATGTATATTTTAATTTATGAATTTAGATAACAGTTCAAATTGCATATTCCTGAACAATCAACTCAATTTAGTCTTTTCAAGTATAATTTTTTTTTATTTTGTTAACCCTCACCTGAATATACTAGTATATTTTTGCATTGATTTTTAGAGAGTGCGAAAGAGAGGGAGGGAGTATAAAAGAGAGAGAGAAAAAGAGAGAGAGAGATGGATTGATTGCCTCAAAAACAGGCTCCAACCAGGGCTGGGTATTGAACCTGCAATGCAGGTACATGCTCTTAATCAGGGATTGAACACTCCACCCTTCGGTGAATGGGCTGATGCTCTAACCATTGAGTAACACCAGCTGGGGCAGGGGGACCTATTAATGCACAGGTTTCAGATTTCAACTCTCCTTAAAGATATGTCTGAACACCTTTGTTCCTTTGATAAATTAAAGCTGTGTATTCTTCATATATGGGTCCAAGCTGAATTTCCCTGCTATTTAAATTACATAAGAAAATCATACTTCATTGACAGATTTGAAAATGATGTATTTTTCATTTGGTAACTGAATGTACGTTAAAATGCAGCCTGAAAGTTAGCTACACATTAAATTATCAAATATAGACCAACAACTGCTTTACTCTACCTTATTTTGGTATCGCAGATATTTTGGTTTTTGGTTTTTTTTAAAAAAAAGGTTCAAATGGTTTATTTAGACAACTTTTGCATTTGATTCCTTAAGGATAAGGTATTTGGCTTCTAGTTGCAAACACTTCCTCACAAATAATGCATTAGTTGGGTGGATAATCTTCATTTCTAATAAATAAAAAGCCGATTAGATCTAGTGATCATTATATTTTTTCTTTTTTGCATGGATATTTGAAGTACTGTGTTACCTTGATATGCTGAAACAAATTGTGGTCAAATGGATGCAATTTATAGATCTGATAGTGAAGAAGAAAATGTTCAGAATTGTTATTTTTTTAATATATTTTTATTGATTTTTCAGAGAGGAAGGGAGAGGGATAGATAGCTAGAAACATTGATGAGAGAGAATCATCCACCAGCTGCCTCCTGCACACCCCCTACCAGGGATGTGCCCGCAATCAATGTACATGCCCTTGACCAGAATCGAACCTGGGACCCTTCAGTCTGCAGGCTGACGCTCTATCCACTGAGCCAAACCGGTTTTGGCCAGAATTGTTATTGTTTTTATTTCCAATATCATATACTTTGGTATTAGTATTTATTACACTTTTATTCTTTAGCCTGTTTTGCGTTTAAATTAAACAGCATAGGACTTGGCCAGAAATTTGAAATTGATTAGCAGTATTTGGCTGAATAATAAACTGATCAGTTTAATCATGCACTTCATGTGATTTAAACCCCAAAACCAATATGCATGTTCACTCTGTTTGTCTTAAAAGGTTATTTTACTATTCCTATTTCAATGAGGAAATCCTTTAGATAATTCTCTTACTAATTTTTTTCTTGTTTCAAAAAAAATTTTTTTTTTTATCAAGGTGGATACATGTAACCAAATCCCAGGTGAAGATGTAGGACAGACATTTAAGCAACACAGCAGGTTTTCTCATGTTGCATCCCTGACATTTTTGTGCTCAAAGACCAACACATATGAATCTTGCCTGTTATTGAGCCTCTGGCCTCTGTCTTCCAGCACACATCTTTGTTGCCTAGATTGGACATTACAGTCATTGCCTAACCACTTTCATGCTTCTGCTGTTGTGCCCCTAAAATTCATTTCTATATATATCAGCCATACTGATCTCTTAACACATAAGCCATGTAATTTCGCTGTTGAAACACCTCTAATGGCTTCTGTTCTTAGAACAGCACCCCCGGGTTCTTCTCGAGTCATCTCTCATGCTCTCCTTCCCCCTTGTTCTTTATGTTCTAGTCATGCTGGTCTTTTTTTGTTACCTTGAATAAGCCTAGCACAGTCTTTTTTTGTTGCCTTGAATAAGCCTAGCACTTTCCTACTGCCTCTCTTTTACATTTTATTTTCTTTATGTCTAAAATATTCCTAGTTGTTTTTTGTTTTTTTGTTTTTTTTTATGGCTAACTCAATTCTCAACTTCAAGTTTCTGCTTGGATTTCACTTCCTAGAGATGCCTTATTGATCACCTCATGTAATATTGGCCTGCCCAGTTTACTGTATATTAATCAGTAAGTAGTTGCTTTCTTTGTCACAGCTATCACAGTCTTTATATTGTTTATTTGTTTTTTTGTGTTTCCCCTAACTTGAAAGTAATCGGTAACACCTTATTTGTCTATCCTATATAATAAAACCCTAGTATGCAAATCTACCAGTTGCTGTGACAAGCACTGACCACTAAGGGGGGGGGGGCAGGCTCATGGCTGCCGAGCACAGAGGTGGTGGTGGGAGGCTCTCTTTCCTACCTAGCAGCGCTAAGGACCCCTCAAGGGTTGTTCGACTGCCAGCTTAGGCCCACTCCCTAAGGGGTCCCAGACTGCAAGAGGGCGCAGACAGGGCTGAGGGACCCCCAACCCCAGTGCACGAATGTGGAGCACAGGGCCTCTGAGTTGTAAATAATGCTGCAGTGAATGTATGGGTGTGTATGTCTTTTTGGGGTTTCTTCAGATAAATACCCAGTAGTAGAATTGCTGGGTCTCTTTATGTCTCACGGTAGCCTTGGTTTTAAAGTCTTTGTAGTCTGGTATTAGTAATGCTACTTCAGCATTTTGTTTGTTTCTATGTTCATGAAATATCTTTTTTTTTTTCATCCCTTTATTCTCATTCTGTGTGTCTCTTTTCATCTGAAGCGAGTCTCTTCTAGACAGCATATATAAAGGTCTTGTTTTGTTATCCATTCAGCTATGTCTTTTGATTGAGCATGTCATTCATTTGCATTTAAAGTGATTATTGATAGGTATATAGTTATTGCCATTTTATTACTCGCTTTTTTAAATCCTTTTTTTCCCTCTTCTTGAAAAAGACCCTTTAACATTTCTCATAATACTGGTTTGGTGTTGATGAACTCTAGCTTTTTATTGTCTGGGAAGCTCTTTATCTGTCTTTCGATTCTAAATGATAGCTCTGCTGGATGGAGCAGTCCTCGTTGTAGGTCCTTCCTTTTCATCACTTTTAATATTTTATGCCAGTCCCTTCTGGGTGGCAAATCTCTGTTGAGAAGTCAGCTGATAGTCTTAAAAGTGTGGAATGCTTCATGAATTTGCCTTTCATCTTTGCGCCAGGACCATGCTAATCTTCTCTGTATCATTCCAATTTTAGTATATGTGCTGCCTAAGTGAGCATTCTTAATGGTTTTGTAAAACATTTAAAATGCCTGAGTTGCATTGTTGTGATCAGTTGATCCCTCACAATCAAACAGTTAGTAATCCAATCTTCTGATACAATGTCAACTCTTGATTTCTGTGAAAGCAGATTATTTTCATTTACAATAGTATGGAATATCCCTGAAAGCTTTAAATATCTTTTTAGTATCATTACCCTCCTTAACTTAATTTTTACACTACATTTACAATTTCTCTCTGTTCTTCTTCAGTATGTATTCTGAAACCAAGAGAAAGTCAGAGCAAAAGATTGCGGTTTCCTTTCATTATTTAAGCTAAATTACCAGAAATGCCCTTAAAGATGAAATATTTAGTCATGTCAAAACAAGTAACTTTAGAGGAAGAGGGCAGCCTTATTTAGCTCATGTTTTTCTTACAAGAAGTATTGATGTTTCATGCAAGCATTCATGGTAGGAGACTTCAACTCCCAGCCAAAAACAGTACTTTTTGCAGAACTGCCATAATATTTTATTGAAAGTTTAAAAATGTCTATTCCAAGGATGGGGAAACAAGCACTCTTAATTTAAGCACTATTGTTTTTAGTATACATATCTGAGTGTCCATTGAGACTGTGTGTGTGTGGGGGGGGGAGTGATGAACTCGCAGACACACAGCAATCTGATGAACTACCGTATTTGCCGACGTATAAGACGATTTTTTGGCCCTGAAAAATATGCCTCCAAGTGGGGGGTAGTCTTATACGGCGAGTATATAACAAACTGTATTTTGAGTGGAAATGTTAGGGGGTCGTCTTATACGCCCAGTCTCTTATACGCTGGCAAATACGGTATTTTTCAGGGCCAAAAAATCATCTTATACGCCGGCAAATACGGGCTTTTCTGGTTCAAAGAGTATTCCAGACACATAAACACATATAATGTGCACCTTTGAGACAAAAATTACACTTTTAGGTATAGTTCATCATATTGTTATTTATGTTAGTGAAAAAAGTGAGGGGATAAGAGACCTTCATATGCATTGGGGTGGGAGGGGAGTAATTAAATTATGGTGTAGTTATTGCACAGATTCTATAAAATGGAATACTATGTAATCATAGCATATATTGCAATGGAAAGCTCCATGATAGTACATGAAAATCGAAGCTACTTTTTTAATAAAAATGTATATCTATATGTGTAAGAAAATAATCTGAAGAGATATACAGCAAAATAGTTATAATGATTATTCTCATGATGATGAGAGTAATAATTTTTTTCATTTCCCTCTCTATTTAATTCTTCCCAGAGACTATTTTTTCATAAGTACTATGTATTTAATATGAGCAAGGAGAAAAGAAAGAAAACCTATTTTCATTGCATCACTAAAGAAGTTCAAACATGACTTTAGTCAAGTTGTCATGGAAGTGATTTCAGCATCAACTGTTCTTGACATTTTTCCTTGATAACACAGCAAATGCTTTCAACTATTCATATTTACAAAGCTGCCTCACTAAGTCTATCAACATTGTACAGCTAAGTGATACTCAAGCCAATATTTCTGCAATTTCATTCGCTATATTAAGCAGTTGCTTAAAAGAACTAGTTTTCTTTATTTAATACATTATGTAATCATACTCATGAATACAATAATATGAAAATTCATGTTAATAACACGAGTATTTGTTCACAGACTATAAATAGCAGCCACTGTATGACCCTGGTCATGCTCTTAAAGGAAATATCAAGGAAGATGCACTAAAGTTGATGAGAAACCAGCTGATGTTTAAGATGTGGACAAGATGCTATCCTGCTCATGGTCAGATTAACAATAATACATAAATATTTTTAGAATTTTGCATCTTCAACTTTATTCCCAAATATATAGAGAATAGGAAAAATGAAGACAATGCACAAAACTATTAATAAATATAGGACATGGAAAGAAGTAACTGCCATCCCCACTAACCAAATGCCTAGTGTAGTTGGCCCTGTCATACATGCCACACTCGTCTGTTGAGGCTACGTCTGCTACCCAGATTCCTCAGTCCCATTTAGCCTCAAATGAGCAAGTCTCCTATGCTGCAGGATTGCTGGCTGCAGGAGTTGCAGGCTGTTATCCACCCCACAGGCCATTTGCTATTTCTTGAACCACCATACCCGCTCCCACCAGCTTACCCACTCCCACCAGCTTTCCCTTTGTCTAGTCCATATCCTGTCTGAAATACTCTTCCCCAGATACTTGCTTGGCAAACTCCCTTACTCCCTTCACGTCTTTGCTCACAGGCTACCTTCCCAACAAGGCCTCCCCTGGCCGTGTAATTTCAAATTGAACTTGTGCCCAACAGCCCTTTGCTGGTCTACATTTTCTTTTTCCTGTTGCACTGAACACCTTGCAGTAAACCTATAATTTACTGTTGACTAGAGGTCCGGTGCACAAAATTCGGGTAGGGTCCCTAGGCCAGGGCCTTTCTGCGTTCCACGTGGCCTCTTGGTGATCAGCACACATCATAGTGAGCGGTCGAATTCCCAGTTGGTCAAACTCCTGAGGGGACAACTTGCATGCAGTAAGTCCCCGGGTTACGTTAGTTGGAGATCCGTTGCTATGGCGCGATGTAACTCGATTTTCCCGTAAGTCGGAACCTATGTCATAAGCACCTATGTCACTCACATGGAGCACATACACAGCATTAATGAAGTGAAACAGTAAAAAAAATTAAGATAACAATTCCTGACCTTGTGGTAAATAAATAATAAAAAACATAAAGCTCATATGTACATATGTCAAAATGATGGAACTTTCATTCTTTAATAAATACTGTAAATGGGAGATGGCGACATAACCATGACACACATACGTAAAGTCCAACGTAACCTGAGAACTGCCTGTATTGGCCTTTTATTATATAGGATGTCTGTCTCCTCTGCTAGACTATCATTCTTTGAGGGCAGATATCTTTGTTTTATTCATTGATATATCTGTAGGTGCCTACAATAGCACATAGTAGTCTACAATCTAGCACATAGTAGTCTCTTATCAAATAAGTATGCATTAAATGGATGGATAAATATATGATACACGACTGTTTATTACTAGTTACTTAGGCAGCGACAGGCAGTTTTCAATAGAGCCTTCAGTAGTCACATAGTTAAAACCATCCCACATTTTTGTGTTTGAACAGCATTGCCAGTGAAATAGAACTGCCTTGGTCCTGAGTACTTTCTGCCTGTGAGTCAGCATGTTGGCTGTAGCTGCTTTGGTTGGAGGCAGAAATCTCTGCTGCTTGGTGTCCTGGCCCCACGGAATCTCTTGAGGTTTTCTCCTTACCTTTTGGCCTTCCTCCTGATGTGTACTTTCATATCTCTTGTAAAGATCGGCCAGTTAGGTGTTGTTCTCAGACCAGAAGCTCTGAGCAAATTCTCAGCTATGTGTTGATTACAGGAGTGACCCACTATGTCTGCTCTGATATTTAACTTCAGAGCTTAAGAACATCTTAGAAACTCTGTAGTCCAATTCATTTTAAAGTTCAAGAAACTGAAGAACCAAAAAATTAATTTTCTAAATTCACAAAACTACCTAGAAGCAGTTCTGTGACTGGGTACTTAGTCTGAATGTTTTGCTGCTGCTGTTTGTTTTCTGTCCTTTCTATTTTTTTATTTTTTTACATTTTTATTGTGCTGGCATTGGTTAATAAAACCATACAGGTTTCAAGTTTATAACTCTACTACACATCCTCTGCCTAATGTACTGTGTGCTCACCACCCAAAGTCTTTTCTGCCACCATTTTATTCCCTTTTGCCCGCTTCAGACCTCCCCTCTGACACACTATGTCTGTGTCTGTTTTTTAATTTATCTGTTTGTTTTTGCTTAATCCCTTCACCTTTTTCAGCCAGTCCCCCAACACCCCTCCCCTCTGACAGCTGTCAGTCTGTTCTCTATGAGTCTCTTTCCATTTTGTTTGTCAGTTTATTTTGTTCGTTAGATTCCACAAATAAGTGAAATCATGTGGCATTTGTCTTTCTTTGGCTTATTTCACTAAGCATTCTACTCTCCAGGTCCATCCAGGCTGTCACGAAATGCAAGGTTTTGTTCTTTTTTCCATTGTGTTATTGTACCAAAGCTTTTTTATCCACTACTCATCTACTGATGGACACTTTGGGCTGCTTTTAAATTTTGGCTGTTGTAAATAACGCTGCAGTAAACATAGGAGTGCATATATTTTTTTTCAAATTAGTGTTTGTTTTTTTAATATAGCACATTTCTACAGCAGAGAGCAAACCCAGTTTCCTCAGGCCCTCTTCTATTTTGTCAACACAACTCTTTGCTTTTTCCCTTCTCCTCACTCATCTTCTTAAGGAGGGTCCAGGTTTCTCCAAATCTTATGTCCACGTATAGGACCTATTCCATCACCCCAACCTAAAGCTCTCTAACCCTTCCCCGCAGGTGTCTGTATTTGGGGAAGGCAGTCCCACTTTTCTAGTTCCTCATCACTGTGGTCCTCAGCGTGGGGATCGGAGAGGGGATAGACTGACATCGGGTAGCTGCTGTGCTCCATCTGACTCCCTTCTCTCTTGCCTGTCTGACGGCACCGCACCGGCACCCTGACGTGGTGCACCTCTCCTCAGGAGCTTCGCCTCCCTCGATGAGTATCTCCCGCGTCTTAACTTACTGAGGCTGTGGTCTCAGTGTGCAGAAGGGGAAAGAAACACCACGCTACGTTTATCTAGTACTTTTTTCCTCCGTTATCTCCTTGGACCTTTTCAGAACCCTTTTGTGTTGAGTGGGAACAGATATTCTTGTTTCCTTTTTTTTTTACTGACAAGTAAGTGAAATACAGATGAGTAGAGTAAATTATTCACTCTGTCTTTCAGCCTCTGCCTGGCTGGACTGGAAACTGAGCCTCCACATCCTAGTTTATATCTTTTCTACAGTCTCCTATTTTAGGGTTGACAGACAAAAATGTATCGCAGGTCAGTATTACGACATGCATATAATGTCTTTTCTTCCTGAGGATCTTATTCAGTCTTTTAAAGTCTTCTGAAAATGTGACTCTGAGTTTCTATAGCTTCTTGGTTTTAGAAAAGACCTCGGGGAGGAGGGGTTCTTCCCTCTCAAGCGTGCAACTTAACTTTTCTCTCTTAAACTCAAGTATCTCCACGAGAATTTGCAACCACAGGAGCAGCAGGCAGTGACAGTTCGTCCCAGGCTAACCCCTGCACCTGCCTGCAATGCACCCTTTTCTCTGACTTTTCAGTGCACTAACAGCAGCCCCGCCTTGGCTCTCTTCTGTGTCTGTGACTGTTACTTCTCAGTGAGTCCACACTGCCCTGTGTGGCTCACATCTTTCTTTCTAGAGCGTCAATGCAGCCCTGCCTGGGCTCTCTCCTATTGCTTCTTCTATCCAAAGCCCTTCCTTTGTTTCACTGTCCCCAGCTTTAATAAACATACTCTCAAGTCAGAAGGGGAAAAAAAAAGACCACTGAGTTTGGCTAGTGATCTAATGGACAGGTTAGGTTCTGATACTGACTAAATTGCCATCTTTATTTAACAATTATTAAATGTAGACCTATGTTTGAAGTATTTTGTTGCCCTTTTGAGAATCTGTTGGTAATATTCAGAGTCTTCATTCAAACAGTATGCCAATTCACAAGTTTTGAAAAATCTATGTATTTTTAGTTTTTATTTAAAAACATAATATTTTTATGATAATACTCTTTTGAAACTAAGAAATATTTGTTACAATATTTACCACTTAACTAATAATATAAAGTGATGTTTTATCACTTTTTTATTACATATTGTAAACAGATTGAAATTACTTTTTAACTTAAATTCAACCAGTTTTACTAAATTGTATTAATGTTTATTTTACTTCACTGCCAAACAAAGTATTCTAGAGCATACTATAATATATATATATATATATATATATATATATATATATATATATGAGAGAAAGAAAATGCAGTTATATCTTTGCAACTAAAACATATTAGGAACTGACATTGTCCTAACACTATAGGCAGTGTTTGCTCCCCACAGAGCTTCTCTGTACGGCAGGTCAAGAAGGCCTGTGTGTGAAGCAGCTGATGTGTAGGTTTGTAATGCAGCTCCGTTCTCATTGCCATTTGTCCACCCAGAGGCCAAGGGTACACATAATTGATGCTGTAAGGGTCCTAGATGTGGAAAGCCCTTGTGCCCTGTGTTCAGAGGTCTCTGTGTGACCTGAGGCCAGCAAGCATAGGCACAGCTGGTAAAGAGTACATTCATACAAAGCTCTTTGATATAAATTTTCCAAACCCATTTGCTGCAAGATGGTAATATCCAAATTCTAGCTTTTACAGTGGATGTTGTTCTCCCCACTCATTTTTAAGTTGTTTTTATATTTCAAATTGCTAAATGGCACACTGCCTAGAATATGCCCTCATACTGAGACCACTCTAGGTTTGATCAGGTGCCAAAAGAAGAAAAGGAAATTATGTTGGGAATATAGTTTGCTTTACATGTTTGGGTGAGTGAGAGAATCATCTTGAAAAGATGATGAAATTGTAGAAGTATTGTCACTAACATTCCTGCCTATTTTTTCTGAATGATAAAAATTCTTTATGACTCCTGCCTCAGTAAAGGCTTAGCTATGTAGTTTTCTCTTCTGACAGATTAGCTGTGTCCTGTCACATTTGTTATCACTTGTGTGCAGTTTTGCATATTATTTCTTTTATAAATTAGAGATGCATGCTGCTTTAAGGGAAAGTACGTGTACACACACACTGGTTTATATTGAAATCACAACAGCTTTTAAAATGATGTTTAAAGTAAAATTGTTATACAGTGAATTGTGGAAAGAATCGTCTGTAGGTTCCAAAGTGATTTAGGATCTTTTTGCTTTGTTCTTTTCATATCATTTGTTATCTTTATTAGTTTAGCTTTTACAGACATGTTCATTCAGAGACACCTTAGCTTAGTCTAGTCTGGCTGCTATAACAAAAATACCATAGACTAGGTGGTTTAAACAATAGAAATCTATTTCTCACAGTTCTGGATGCTGGGAAGTCCAAGATCAAAGCTCTGGTAGATTCAGTGTCTAGTGAGGGCTCATTTCCCTCGTTCTATAGCTTCTTGGTTTTAGAAAAGACCTCGGGGAGGAGGGGCTTTTCCCTCTCAAGCGTGCAACTTTTCTCTCTTAAACTGAAGTATCTCCACGAGAATTTGACTGTTATCTTTCTGTGTCCTCACTTGTCTTTAGGGGCAAGGGAGTCTCTTATTAGTATATAAGGGCACTAATCCCATTCATGAGGGCTTTATCCTCATGACCTAATGACCTCCCAACAGCCTGACCTCCTAAATACCATTACATTGGTAATTAGGTTTCAGAATATGAATGGGGTGGGGAAGGCGCACACACACATTCCGTTTCTAGCACATCTTTCTAGTTAGGAAGGAAAAGAAGAGATAATATCAAATTGAAATGCTTAATCCTTGTCAGGCTGAAAAGAATACTAACTATCTTTCAGCTGGCTAAATTATATAATAATAAAAGCATAATATGCTAATTAGAATGGACAGCTAAACGACCTTCCGGATGTCCTTCTGGACAAAGCTGGGGCTGTGAGGGCCGAGCCCCTGAATTTTGTGCATCGGGCCTCTAGTCTATAATGATAAAAGCATAATATGCTAATTAGACTGGACAGCCAAATAGAGGAACAACTGTCTGGACGACTTTTTGGACGAAGTCGGGCTGCGAGCTGTGAGGGCTAAGCCCCTTGCACTAATTTCGTGCATTGGGCCTCTAGTAGTTTTACAAAAGGGATAGAGTGTAGCTTCTATAGAATGTTTTCATTCTATTGATTTCTACGAGTTTTTTCCCTCATTTTGGAGCTATTAGAAGATGATCTATTTTGTATATTACAAAGAATAGTAAAATGCTGACAATTATAAATTGTTTACCTCAAGTATATTACCTCATCAACTGAACTGTTAAAAAATATTGAGAAAGCATCTCATTTAATGAAAAAGGGTTTAAATTAATCCATCTAAGAAGATTTATTCTGAGAAAAATTTGCCAGGTATATCTGGAAAAGTAAATTGATTTTTAAAGGGTGTGTAATTAATTAATTAAAAGACATCATTTAAAAAAAAACACCTGTATATGATTTACTGTGGGAGCCTCTGCTGAATGCCCTCAGGTAGATATCTGTCGAGCCAGTGGGCAAATAACTTTTCATGCAACCAAAGAGAATATCTGTAGTAGAATATAGAGCAAATATATTTTACCTGAAGTTTGTGCTAACTTTTACAATATATGCGTGTGTTGTTTGTTCTCTCCTAAGGTATGAGAAAGTGCCAGTCATCTTGGTTGGGAACAAAGTGGACCTGGAAAGTGAGAGAGAAGTGTCGTCCAGTGAAGGCAGAGCCCTTGCTGAAGAGTGGGGCTGCCCCTTTATGGAGACTTCTGCTAAGAGCAAAACGATGGTGGACGAACTCTTCGCCGAAATCGTGAGGCAGATGAACTATGCCGCGCAGCCTGACAAGGATGACCCGTGCTGTTCTGCATGTAACATACAATAGCATTCAGAAGCGCCTGTCCTGGGCGGGCTGTGCCCAGTATCATAGGCGATACTGGCCTCATCTGCCCGACGGCAGAGTTTGCAGGATGCGTGCCGTGAATCTGCGGGGAAATAGCGGCCCTCATTCAGAATTCTGCAGCGATTGTCTATTGATATCTCTGAGTAACATTTGGGTGCAGTACCTGCAGTTTTCACCATTGTCCTCAGCCTCCTACACGCACCTGCAACTTTGAGGCCTCGCCAATTGATCTACAGGGTGATCTCCGTTGAAAGCAATGATGGCATTGTCGCTGAGCTGACCGAAGCAACTATTGTTATAAATTAAAAGTCATCGTGAGAGAGAAACCGGAAGAATTCCTATGACCACTACAATTAAAATATTTTGTCTTCTGTAAAAAAAAAAATAATAATAATAAGTAAAGGAGAAATATTTTCCTACAAGAGTACTGAATTTCAGGAATGGAGATAGTGCTCCTAATCAATATATTCTGTCAAGTAAGATAATAGCCGACCTGCCAACAGCATTACAGGGAGAGATTCTTTGCTCAACTGACACATTTCTGTTTTTCAAAATTGATGCTTAATTGTAGATGTTATCCTAATTTGTGACACAGAACTAACTCATGCATCAGTCCTTGCTAGAGCAAAAGTCAAAAACAGGTTGTGAAAACATACAATCTCGCTTTAGAAGTGTAAAAGTCACCTGCTTTGCCACATAAAATGGAGGTTCCTCACAAGGGTTTGATCTGAATTAAAAACCCCAAACCCACCCTCTGGTAATTAAGCAGATAATGGTTTTTATTACCTTATTGAACAAGAAGGAAACAACTGTGATGCAAAGAGACTGCACAGCCTTACCAACCAGAAGCGTTCTAGTAGTAGCTGCACTAGTACCATCATGCAAGGAAAATGAAGCCATGTTGCATCCACATGTTCCCGTTTGTAGAAACCGCACAGGACAGTACAAGTATTTTGCATTTTTATGTTTGTCAAAGCAGCAAATTCCTTCTTGCCTTTAAGGGCTATGGTTGTGGTGTGATTCTTAGTTAAACTGCTTTCCAAATCAAGTTGGCTTGTAGCAGAGCTTTATTGCAGGCATTTAAAAAGATTGAATAACCATGTGAAGTAATTTGGGCTTAAGAGTAGAACACAAATTACAGAGTGGAAGGTAAGAGACCAAAAGAAAAAAAAATCTTTTATCTTTAATTTTCCTGGAGAATTATATAAAAATTTTCCTATAACAATTTTGCCCTGATTACTGAAGTGGCAAATAAAGCTAGAGAATATTTTTGTTTTGAAAAGGTGCTCGAGCTTCAACATTTCTGGTTTGCATAGCCGTGAAGTATTTCTCGTTTGCATGACTAATGGCACAGGAAAAAGTCTATACAGTCAAGCATAGGAAGGGTTGTTACCTAACCTCAGAGTTATAAATGCTGAAGAGAGTACCTTAAGCTGATTCGCAAGGTAAATTTGGCCTTCGGAACTGCAATATCGCTGAGCCTGTGGCCTACATACCTCCCCACATTTTGTTGTTTCACACTCTTGTGCGAGTAACCTCTGGTCTTACGTGTGTAACTGAGAGAATAGTGTATGTTGTGTGTGCATGTGTGTTTATCGTTCCTAAGAATTTGGCACAAGTCAGATGATTGCCTATACTGAGAATCCGTGCTGCAGAATATAATGTATCAAAAACATCGTTTTCTTTTAAATTATTTACGTGCTTGTTAAACATCATTGAAATTATTGGTAGGCCCCAGTGTTTAGTAAACTGACATTAAGCTTAAAGGATAGAAAAAAGGCGGATAGTAGCTTCTCATAGACAAGGAAACAAGTGTGTGGGTAAAACCAGGCCAGGGTTGTTAAGTCTTTGAATTACGAATGTTTCCATTCTTCAATATAGATTTTTTAAGAAACCCCCATTATGAAGCACCTCGTTTATAGGACAAGAAGTGCTAACCAATTTCATTGTGCAAAAGAGTTGATTTGACTCAACCTGTAAAGAAATCAAAGGTTTAAGAAGTGTGATTTCTCTACTGAAATATAAATATTTGTTAGTGAATTGGTTGAGTTCTGAAGCCTCTAACTTCTCAGAATGATAGAATTCCATATTTAACGGCAATTTATGACAACTAAGATTCCATATTAGAAACATCTATAAAGATTCTACAGTTTTACCTAATGGATTGCCACGCAGATAAGAAAAATAAGTCTAATAATGTGAAAGGTATTGCAAAATGTAAGGTGAAGAAATTATTTAAAAATGGGGGATTTAGTTAGAAGTGTTCATGTCAGACAGTGAGGTGGGTTTTCATTGTAAAGATGCTAGCGGTAACTGGCGTGGCTGCCTGATCAGTGTTTCCTCCCTACTTGGTGACACCATCAGCGGCGATATCCAGAAAGGGGGAAACCCTCTTGTGCACTTACTGTTGGCATTTTATCTGGTATGGATATAACTCATCTGGAATGAATGTGTTTGTTGAGATGTTAATAAGCTTAAGAACAGGAGGTTTAAATTTGTTGGCACATGAAATAATAGTGGCTACAGAGAAGAGTTGGTGACCTTGTCTCACTATTATTTTATGCCCTGATCAGACTAGCAACTAGATACTAAGTGGAAGTTTTTCTAACATGCCTTAAAAATATTATGGTTTGATCCAAAGACCCACTTTTTTTTTTTTTTTTAGTTATAAGTTTTGTTGGTTTTGTTTTGTCTCGTTTTGCTTTTATACAAAGGCAGCATTTGTTAAACTTTTTCTGTTGTTTTATGTTGCAGCTTTTTTTGTTGTTGTTGTTCTTTTAAGCTGTGATAGTGACGGTAACTGATGCTTTTCATTTTGTTCAACTTACACAAAACAAGCCAGCATCTGATCAAAAGTATTACATCACATCTTCCTTACACTATTGAACGGTGCTTTGATGATTTTCTCCTTTGGTTCGTAGAATTAGGACCGAGCGAGCGTGACTAATTACTACAGTTGCCATCACTTTTCTGTGGTAAAACTACTGATATTTGCTTTTCTGTATAAAAAATGTTGCCTAAGGATGTCTGCTATTTGTTTTCAAGAGTTGTCCAGTGGGAATGTTGTCGGGTTATGTGTCAATATGAAAGTGCATATTTTGTTTATTGCTGTTTGTTTTGTGTTTTAGTTTTTTGTTCTTCTCAGTAGTCCTATGTTAGCACTGGGTAAGCTTTAAGTGTCTCCTTAGCCAATCAAATCTTAAAGACTTTTCTTTTTTTTAATTAACGTGTCATTGTGCATCTATTAAATCTTGATCAGGGTTTCAAGAATGACTACAGTGGATTTTGGAAACAGACTTAACATTATTGTTTTGGGGTTTTCCAGAGATAAATATAGTTCACAGTTAATTGTTGAGCTCTAATACAACTGACCATTTAAAATTTAACAACAGTTTATTGTTTTGTAACAATGTCAGTTGTTAAACCTTGACATTTCAATTAAAACACAAATTGTAGTGACAACTCAATACAAATTCAACAGTTGTATTTGGAGTTAAATTATTTTAACAAATAAATTTATTTAATGAAATTTTCTCTGGATTTTATTTGGTGTTGTACATGTTCGTGATTGATATGTATTTGCCACATACAAAAACAACTAGAAATTGCCACCAAATGAGTTTAATACTTATCATACAGAGATATTCAAGCTGAATAAAATTGAGAATTCATCATATTAAAAGGGAGGTTAGGATATAATTTTCATACCCTTTATAAAAAAAGTAACAAGATTTAAAAATCAGTAATCTCAAATACAAATAAACATCTCCTAAATAGTTTTGTACATATTTTATTTTCATTTTCTGCCCACGAGATTATGCAACACAAAATAATGCTATCTGGCTAATTTGAAGTCTAATCTTAACAGAATTGTTAAGCTAATCTTAACAGAATTGTTCTAGGTAACATTAATTAGCGGTTGAGACTTATGGTCCTGCTAGTGTCACCAAAACCATGCGTGTCCTTCGTGTGATGGCTAGGAGCTCTCTTTCTGGTCTTGGGAGTTTGAGGTGCCAGAAGCTGGAGTAGCTGCTTTGCAGAGCTGGCGGACCTGCCTGTTCTACACGGGCCCTCCCTGTGAATGCTGACAGATGCTGTTAATTATACACAGCTTCAGCTGCTCTGATAAGGAGCCCATTCATTCCCAAGCCAATTTAAACTACGCCTTTTGGTCCTGTTGCCTTCAATCTCTGTTGAAATCCCCTGGCAACTTTCCACCAGTGTAGAAGCTCTATTGTTTTAGGATATAAGAATCATTTGAATGAAGATAACAGAGGTACTGTCCACAGAACCTCAAATATTTAAAGGAAAATGTGCCCATGTTTTAGCACCGTAGATAAATATCTGCTGGTTAGCTTTCTTTATATTCTCATTTGAAGAATTTGTCAAGGATTTAATCAAATTCTTTCAATTGGAAGAATTTCTCTTTGTTTTTTAAAACATTTTATTGATTTTTTTATAGATAGGAAGGAAGAGGGATAGAAAGTTAGAAACATCCATGAGAGAGGAACATCGATCAGCTGCCTCCTGCACACCCCCACTGGGAATGTACATGCCCTTGACCGGAATCTAACCTGGGACCCTTGAATCCGCAGGCCGATGCTCTATCCACTGAGCCAAACCGGTTTCGGCAGAAGAATTTCTTTGTGACCAAAAAATAAATAAAATAAAATAGTATTTTGAAATTCTCCCAAGTTACACAGTTTATTGGTTATTAGAGGTCCATGAGTGGACATACAAGTAACTGAAGAAATGAGGTGCCACCGGATTTGGAGCCCATCTGACCTCTGGGACCTTTCTTAATTTCAAATATCCCTGTTTCCATATAAACACCAATAAGATGTAGCGGCACTTCATTGGTTAAATGGGTTTGGTTTTGTTTTTCTGGTGTTTGTTCGTTTTAAATCTTTTATGGTATTAGGTTCTTAAAAGATATGCCACTCTTCCAGGTGTAAGGTGATGTGTTATTTCTTGTGATATTTTCTTAGAACTACTCTTCATGTTAGTGTCTAAGAATTCCTCCAAGACTTACTAGTGGAGAAGAAGGGAGAAGATTATCTGCTTAAAAGATTAAATGCAAACACCTTTTTAAGTACACACAAATTAGGGAAAAAGGAAGCTAAAGAAATGATACGTGATTTAGGGGAATTTTTTATAAGCTCCCATTTCAAAAACTCAAAGGTATCAGCCCCAGCCAGTTTGGCTCAGGCCTCAGAATGAAGGGTCCCGGGTTCGATTCCAGTCAAGGGCATGTACCTTGGTTTCAGGCTTGATCATCGGTGAGTGTGCGGGAAGCAACTAATTGATATGTCTCTCTTATATCGATGTTTCTGTCTCTCCGCCTTCCTTCCACTCTCTCAAAATCAATGGGAAAAATATCCTCAGGTGAGGATTAACAAAAACAAAAAACACTCAGAGGTATCATCTTTCATAGCTTTATCATATGATTACAATTTTACAATGACAGTATGTGAGATATAACAGATTTTTAACTTTAAAAAATCAGATATTAGTGAAAAAATAAAACATTAACATTTGTAAATCGTTCCAAATACATTTCTATGTAGATACACACAGACATAGGTAGAAGGATGAATAATTCCATGCTACTCATGAGAAACTGGCTATAAAACAAATCTTCCAGGGTCACTTGACTAATAAAGTGGCAGAGTTAAGGGGCAGACCCAAGCTTCTAACTTTATTTTTTTGTTGTTGTTGTTGTTTTTTTGTTGTTTTTTTATTTATTTTTTATTTTTTTTAAATACATCTTTATTGTTCATATTATTACAAATGTTCCTCATCCCACCCCCCCATTGCTCCCCTACACCAAGTTCCCATTCAATTCTCTGCCCTTTCCCCATCCCCCATTGTCCTCATCCATAGGTGCAGTTTATGTTCAGTATCTTCCCGCCCTGCTCCACTCCCCATTTCCCCAAGAATCATCAGTCCACTCCCCTTCCATACCTCTGATTCTATTATATTCACCAGTTAATATTGTTCATCATGATTTTTACTTCCCTTGGTTTTTAGACTCACTTGTTGATAGTTACGTGTTTGCTCATAATTTTTATCTTTATTTTCTTCCTCTTCCTAAAGAACCCCTTTTAGCAACTCATATAATTCTGGCTTGGCAGTGATGAACTCCTTTAGCTTAAATTTATTTGTGAAGCTCTTTATCTGGCCTTCCATTCTGAGTGATAGCTTTGCTGGGTAGAGTATTTTTGGCTGTAGGTTCTTGTTATTCATCACCTTGAATATTTCTTGCCATTCCCGTCTGGCCTGCATGGTTTCTGTTGAGAAATCAGCTGACAGTCGTATGGGTGCCCCTTTATAGGTAACTACCTGCTTTTGTCTTGCTGCTTTTAATATTCTCTCTTTGTCTTTAGCTCTTGGAATTTTAATTATGATGTGTCTTGGTGTGGTTCTTTTTGGACTCCTTTTGTTTGGGGTTCTGTGTGCTTCCTGGACGTGTAAGTCTATTTCTTTCACCAGGTGGGGGAAGTTTTCTGTCACTATTTCTTTCAATATGTTTTCGGTATCTTGCTCTCTGTCATCTTCTGGGATGCCCATAATTCTGATATTGGTTCGCTTGAAGTTGTCCCAGAGGTTTCTTACATTATCTTCAACTTTCTGGATTCTCTTGTCTTCTTGCTTCTGTGGAGGAGTGTCCTCTGGCTCTTTGTGTTCCAAATCTTGGACTTGATTCTTGCAATCTTCCAATCTGTTTTTAGGACTCTGTATAATATTATTTATTTCAGAGATTGTATTCTTTATTTCTAGTTGACCCTTCATTATTTCTTGTTGATCCCTTATCATATCCTCATAGGTCTCATTTATTTTATCGGCCTTTTCTAAGAGATTGTTGAACAACCTTATAAGCGTGGCTTTGAACTCTATATCCAGTCGCTTTTTGTCCTCCATTTCTTTCGTTTGTGATCTGTTTCCTCGTTTCGGCATTTTCGCTGCTTCCCTGGGTTGGTAGGTTGGGAGGATCAGCTGTGTCTATGCCAGGAGACAACCTTATTCCACTAGACTTGGAAACCTGCAAAAGCCTCTGAGTTCAGCTTGGATGGGACGGAGTCTCAGGGTGGAGCCTACAGCTTTGGCTTCAGGTTAGCCCCGCCCTCGGAGGTTCCTGAGTCTCAGTGTACCTCAGTGTCCTTTGGTACTCCCTGCAAGCACCTCTGAGAGAAAGGCACTCTAGAGTTTCGCCCGCTACCAGACAGTGTAGTCTCTCCCCCAACAAGCCCACAACTGGGGTTCAGAGCAGTTGGAAGTGGGGTTAAGAACAGTCCGGAGCTTATGTCTCCTTCCCGCTAGGGCGATCTCGCGGCCCAAACAACAGTCTGTCCTCTGTGCGCACAATGTGCGCGACTCAGGGGCTCTGCTTTTCGCTGGTCCCCTTAGCTTCTTCCTTACAGCCCAGATTCCCCCTGTATGAGTCTGGGGCCCGAGGGTCTTGCCCAGGACTGGGGTTCAGTGCAGTCAGAACTGGGGCTCAGCACAGTCCTGAGTTTTTGAGTCCTTCCCGCTGGGGCAATTCAGCAGCTCAGCAAACAGTCCCTCCTCTGCGCGCAATGTGCGCGACTCAGGGGCTCTGCCTTTCTTGCAGCTCCGCTGAGCTTCCGCCTTACAGCCCAGATTCCCTCTGTATGAGCCTGGGACCCTCGGGGTCTCGCCCAGAAGTGGGGTTCAGTGCAGTCAGAGTTGGGGTTCAGCACGGTCCGGAGCTTTTATCTCCTACCCGCTGGGGAATGCCAGCCGGGCACTCAGCCGCCCCTCCTTCCGGCTCTGTCCTCCCCGCGCGCGTGCACCGTGTCTCCGTACCTTAGGCTTTTACAGCTCCTCTGGTTTTCCTTCTGGTTTTCTCTTTCCTTCTAGTTGTAGAATTTCCAGTCAGTCAACTTTCCTGTAGTTCTGGATAGTGTCCACTCTATATTTTAGTTGTAGTTTTTGAAATTGTTGAGTGCGGCTGCAGTTAGGCGTTTACCTCTGCCGCCATCTTGTTGTCTCCACCCCCCCAAGCTTCTAACTTTAAATCATCTTTTCCTCACTGTTAATTCTTTTAGTGAATTGACCCAGGCTCATTCAGCTATTATTCATTGAGTGTTTACACCTCCGTTTAACATGATACAGCAATACACAAATAGGAAATACATAATCCCTGGTACACAGCTTAGTGTTGGCTGCTATCACAAAATACCATAGACTGCGTAGCTTATAAAACAAACATTCATTTCTCACACTTCTGGAGGCTGGGAAGTCTATGATTGAGACTGACATATGACATACACTGACAAACACCTGTCCGTGTGGCTAGGTGTTTGAGCATCCTCCAAGAAGCAGGAGGGCACGGTTCAATTCCAGGTCAGGGCTCATGCCTTAGTTGAGGGCTCGATCCCCAGTGGGGAGTGTGCAGGAGGCAGCCGATCAATGATTCTCTCTCATCATTGATGTTTCTATCTCTCTCCCTTTCCCTTCCTCTGAAATAAATAAAAATACATTTTTTTAAAAAGTGACAAGATCTGGTGTCTGGTGAGGATCCATCTCCAGGTTGCAGACTGACTTCTCACTGTAAGTTCATTTGGTGGAAGAGAGAGGGCAGCTCTCTGAGCTCTCTTTAATGATAACACTAAACCCATGTGGGGGCCCCACCCGCATGCCTAGTGACTTCCCAATACCATCACACTGGGGATTAGGTGCCAAGGTATGAATTTTGAGGGGATTCAGCCATTCAGTCTATACTAGTATATGACTAGTCTTGTCTCCTTGCTTTTCCCTTTACCTCAAGTAGATACAAATTAGCCCTACTGGCAAGAAATCATTCATCTGTACCTTTTCTACTTCTGTCTACCAGTAACGCAGGCCAATCTGGAGTCCTGGGCACAGCCCACAGAGGCTGCTGCTGGCTCAGTTCTCTGAACAGCCAGCATGACCAGCCTAAGCTCTTCCATTCTGAGAATTTGAGGCATCTGGATGCTGGTGGGTGGGGGTGGATGGCAATGCAACAGAGCTCCAGGGCTCTGCTGTTATAGGATGTGTCTACTTCCTAAGGAAGTGTTCAGGCTAACAATGGGATCTGCAAGGGGCCAACTCCTGGAGGGTGGACAGCGGGGCACTGAGCTAGTTTGGGGACAGTAGCAAAGCTGAGGGGGTCAGAGGGATTTATATATCAGATATTACACTGAAGAATAAATTCTGGGTTCATGCTTACAGTTAAAAATTAGACATTTTTATTTATTTATTTATTTTTATTTGTTTGCTAATTCTCACCTGAGAATATTTTACCATTAATTTTTAGAGAATGCAAGGGAGGAGGAGGAGGAGGAAGAGAAAAAGAAACATCTATTGGTTGCCTCCCGCATGTATCTCCAACTAGGGTACAGGATCGAGCCTGCAACCCAGGTATGTGCCCTTGACCAGGAATCAAACCCAGGACCCTTTAGTCTAAGGACCAATGCTCTATCCACTGAGAAAAACCAGCTAAGGGCAACATTTTTATATTTTAGTGATATTTTTTGTTAAAAATGTCAGGATTGGAAAGCACTTTCTAGGCTGCTCCTACAAAATGAGGGGTGACTCACATATACTTAGAGCAATTGAAATAAATTGAAAAAAAATAAATCATTTTTAAGTGAGGAACACTATGAAAGCCAAGAAATTATATACTCTTAGTGGAAGGACAGAATTTCTGTGAAAAGAATCACAAAATCTGAGTCAGCTAATAAAGTGTGAACCCAAGTAACTTGGGACTTCATTTATTTAGCCCTCAGCCATGTCTCTAGTAAGAAAGTGAGAAAGTCCTGACCTATGGTCTGTGAGTCTGGTTCTGGGGGGAGATCTGCCATGGAACATTCCAGCACGTGGATATTCTTTATTTCTTTAGGTAACTTTTCCCCCAAATGTGTTCTGAAAAGGTCTTATACCGTGAGATGTTTTGCAGGACAGTATTCGACAAGTCAAATAATACACCTCACTTCTTGGAAAAGGCCCTGGAAAAATCCACTGGTGTTTCTAGAACTAACCTGACCTCAAACACTATTGTCATGTAATACATAGTAGTATGCTCTGGAGCAAAACTTGGGAAATGTTGCTGTTAGATATTTGCCTTCCAAACCCTGCTGTGGGGACTCTGTCCAGGTCTCAGGCTTGGGTCACTTGTGAAACTGAGACTCTAGTGAGGAGAGTGAAGGATAGAGAGAGATGGCGAGCACACTGTGGCCTCTGTCCACTTTCCTCAGACTCATACTTAACCTTTGCTCTCAGAGCTTACCTTCTTAAAAAAGGTAAGAGGAGGAAGAAGGAAAGAAAGAATAAAGAAAGAACAGTCTAAACAATGACTGTTTTCTCCTTAAAGCCTATAGTGGCTGGTCTTTATGTCTAATGGGTCCGGCTACCATAGCTCAGTGGTTGAGCATTGACCTTTGAACCAGGAGGTCACGGTTTGATGCCCAATCAGGGCATATACCCGGATTGCTGGTTCAGTCCTCAATCATGCAGGACGCAGCTGAGCAATGATTCTGTCTCATCATTGATGTTTCTGTCTCTCTCTCCCTCTCCCTTCCTTTCTGAAATCAATGAAGATATATATTTTTTTAAGAAAAAAGTATATGTCTAATCTTAGGCCAATTCACAACAGTGTTTTTTCTTAAGAGATAGCAGCCTGGACTTACTCCCCACACTGTGTACCCATCCCATTGCATTGTGACTCACCAGTGTCCTTGACCTTGGCCAATGTCAGGAAATGATGAGAGGGTACCATTAAGAAAGCACCGTCTGACATCAAGAAATCCCTGAATCTTACCCTTGATTATCCCCATATCATCAGTAAGAGAGATACAAGCTCCTGTGTAACCATGGTCACACACACACACACACACAGACACCAGGGTGAGGGGACAGCAATTGCTTGCTGGAGATTTTACTGTAGAACTGCAGTGAAGAATACTAGTGCATTGACTGTACTCTCACATACTCAGGTTGCCAAGGAACCTAGAATGAGAAGCAGACCTGGTTGCCCATTAACTGATTTGGTTTATGGATTATTTTAACAGGCCCATGAAATGAGATTATCTTTCTTCCTAGAGAGATTTTTCTCCCAGAGAGCCTTTGTAATAAAGAGGCAACTGATAAGACGTGGTAGTAGATACCCAGATGGGAGGAGCTGTTTTGAGGAGCATGAAACCTGGAATGTTCCTCTCCTCCCCCACCAGAGCTTCTTTCTGCTGCAGGGAGCCTGTTGATGAACTAGTCAGGACTAGTAACCCCACTATTTCTGAAATGTGACCATAAGTCACTGTATCACCTTAACCAAATTTAGTCTACAAACCAGTTTATCTGCAATCTACACTAATAAAAGAGAAAGATGCAAATTGACCATATCTTCACATCAGCCAATCAGGAATGTGTATGCAAATTAGCCTAACAAAGATGGAAAGTTAATTTGCATACACAGGCACTGAGCAGGGGTGGGAGGCGGTGTGAAGGAGGCAGGGCAGGACACCTGTGTCGTCACCATGGCAAAGACACAGGCATTCCGCACCCCTGGCCACTCCAGGCCTCTGGGAGTGTGGGAAGGTGGGAAGGCAGAAAGGCAGCTCGAAGCTGGAGTGAAGGCAGTGCTGGCAGCCAGGGGAAGAAGGACCATTCTTGCACAAATTTTTGGGCATGGGTCCTCTAGTCCAATATAATAAAAGGATAATCAAATCAACTGGTTGCTATGACAGGCACTGACCACCAGGGGGCAGATGCTCAGTGCAGGAGCTGCCCCCAGGTGATCAGTGCACTCCCACAGGGAGAGTGCTGCTCAGCCAAAAGCCTGGTTCATGTAGGCGAGCACAGCAGCAGTGGAGGGAGCCTCGTCCACCTTCACTGCAGGTGGGTGGTAAGGAGCAAGGACTTCGAGTGCCCTGGACTGTAAGAGGGATATCTGACTGCCAGCTTAGGCCAGATCCCTAGGGGAATCAGGCTTAAGCTGGCAGGTGGACATCCCCCAAGTGGTCTCAGACTGTGAGAGGGCACAGGCCAGGCTGAGGGATCCCACACCCCCCACTCCCAGGGCCAAGAATCATGCACCGGGCCTCTAGTTGGTTAATAAAGAGTTTACCTTTGAGGTTTGTTTTTTGTTATTTTTTAATCCTCACCTGAGGATATATTTTCAAAATTGATTTTAGAGAAAGAGGAACTGGTAAAGAGAGAGAAACATTCATCGGTTGCTTCCTGCAGGCATCTAGACTAGGGATGGAACCCACAACCTAGGTACGTGCCCCAACCTAAAATCTAACCGGCAACCTTTTGGTGCACAGGACAATGCCCAACCAACCGAGCCACCCCACCAGGGATGAGGCTTGTTTTTTTTAACTGGCCAACAGCAGACCTATAGTAAGTTGCCCAAACCACCAACCACATCAAGAGAGAGAACATTTCTATCACCCAGAAGACTCCTTTGTGCTCCTTTTCAGTCTATATCCACACCCCAGAAGTAACCACTATTCTCACTTCTGTCACCAAGGGTTAGTTTCGCCAGTTCTTGAGCTTTGTGTCCATCAAATCACAAAGTCTGTACTCTTTTGTGTCTAGATTATTTTGTTCAGCACAATGTCTGTGAGATTACACATGCTATTACTATAACAGTAGTTTGATTTTTATTATTGCTGTATAGTATTCCTGGGTAAAAACATACGTTTATTTATACAGCCTACAACTGATGAGTACTTGGTCTGTTTCCAGTTTGGGTCTATTATAAATAAAGCTATGAACATGCTTGCAGATGACTTTTAATGGACAGACACGGTGCTCATTTCTTCTAGGCAAATACCGTAGCTATGAAAGGAATTGCTAAGTCACAATAGATAATGTTCTCTGGTGGTTGAACCAGTTTACACAATGTGTAAAAACTCAGTTGCACCACGTCACAGGACGGACTTTCTAGGGAGCAGGGTCAGAGCTCAGTGTGCAGGATGTTTACGACGGAGTGCCCTTGGGATCAACTCCTGTGGAAGGGAGTAGTAGGAAGTAAGCATGGCTAGAGGAAATAGAGTTGCAATGCAGGCCAACAGCCTGGGATTGGGGTGGGGCGTTAGAATGGCCTCTCAGAATGGTTCCGCTTTGGGCCATCTGTCACTGTGACCTTGAGTAAGACGCAGCCGGGCACTCTCTCAAGGATTGGAGGTGGAGGCTGTCAGCACTCTTGGCAGCGGGGGCAACAATCACTTCATTGAAAGGCGCTCCAGGCAGTGTCTGCCACACACCCACACGCGTACCTAATGCTGTCAGTGTTTTGTATTTTAGTCATCCTGGTGGGTGTGTAGCGGCATGTCATTGTGGATTTCACTCTGTATTTCTCTAAGGTCAGTAATACTCATATGCTTGTTGGCCATTGGTTATCCTCTTTTTGTGAAGAACATGTCTTTTGCCCATTGTTTACATCGGTTGTTTGTCTTTTCCTTGTTTATTGGTAGGAATCCTTTCTTTTCCATTTTATTTTTCATTTCCAGTTTGCTTTTATCACTACTTTGTATTAGTTACAGGTGTATGGCATAGCAGATAGGAGACATTCATATAGGTTACAAAGTGCTTCCTCTGATAATTCAAGTGCTCAGCTGGCACCACAGATAGCTATTAGATTGCCAGGATTATTGGGTAGAAAATTATAAGGAAACTGGAACAATTACTTCTTTTTTTAATTTTTTAAATTTAAATTTATTATTATTATTTTTTTTACAGAGAGGAAGGGAGAGGGATAGAGAGCTAGAAACATCAATGAGAGAGAAACATCCATCAGCTGACTCCTGCACACACCCTACTGGGAATGTACCCACAACTAAAGTACAAGCCCAGGACCGGAATCGAACCTGGGACCCTTCAGTCCACAGGCCAACACTCTATCCATTGAGCCAAACTGGTTAGGGCCTGGAACAATTACTTCTTAAATGTTAAGGGTAAGAAGTAGCTTTTCAGTGGAAAAATCTAGCTGACCCCAACTGAGCCAACTGATCAAACTTAGCACCACCAGCAATGTGATCCGAATCTCTCACAGACCTCTGCTGTGACACAATGACAAGCACCTCATGTCACCAATGTGGTATTCTGGCCCAGAGCAGCCAACCTGGATCTAATCACGGGCAAGTGTGGGGATTCACAGGGACCCAGCCCAAGACGTGGCTTGTGGTGTGCAGATTACAGGCGATGTTAGCTTCAGGCTCCAGATAAACTTCTGTTCCTCACTTTAACTACCTAGAAAAAATTCGAATTATCAGATATAACTTCCTTTGGCCTATCTCTAGGGCAGGGACAACTTTTATCTGCTAAAAATCTATTCTTCTCATCCTGCAAGAACCCATGAAAGCCCTCAAGGCACCTTACCTCATCCCTAGCTCAGGGCGTCTTCTATGCCTAACCTCTCTTTCTGTCTGTGACTCCCTCTCGTATGTGGGGTTTCTATACATGTATATGTATGTATTTCATTTTGTTATTTTCTCTTGCTAATCTGCCTCACGTCTACTTGATTATTAGGCCAGCCAGAAGAACCTTGAGGGCAGGGGAAAATTTGTCTCTCCCCGCCTCCCACCCCCACCCCAGAATCACGCAAATCCTCACTGTGTGACATTCCACAAAAATAGGTTTGGATGCTACAAACATGTTTGTGTAGACAGAGCTAGTGGGACGGAATGGTGTACTGTTCTACCTTGGAAGAAACTAACAGGCATTCTTAAGGGGGGAAAAAAGGAAACAATCCCTCGACAGTTTTCTGCCTTTTCATCCTTCTCATGTACAACGTGGTTCCACAGGCAAATTTTTATTGCATGTAGCAAGTCTCAGAAGAAGGAAAAGGGACCCTGCCCTGAAGGGAGTGCATCACAATCTCCCTGTGCATCTCTGCAGAAAAATCTAGTCTTCCAGCTGATTTGGAATATCCTTCCCCTGCAGATTGCCCTCCACTTCCTTCCTGCAGAGAATCGCTGGGTTACGTTAGGGCTTGTTCTTGAGCAGACATAATATTCATATTACTCACGGCTCAAAGAGCCGGGCTTCTCATTTTTAGCTACCCTACGGCTGACCAAAGCCAACTATGAGAGCCCAGGTTCTGCTGCCCTGTGTCCAGATCACGGGCTGTATAAGGCCAGCAAAATCATTTGATCTGGCCCTGCCCCGGCATTAGGGGGGAGTTAATTAAATGTTTGACCACATACAGCAGGCTAATTTTTAAGTTGATGATTCCGTATGGCCCACGAATGATGTTGTAAATACCCAAATGGCCCTTGGCAGAAAAGAAGGTTCCCCACTGTGCCTTAAACCAATTCAGTTTCATTACACTCTTCTTCCCTCCCTTCCTTCTTTCATCCCTTCCTTTTTGCCAGCAGTAGCTCCCATAGCCCAGAAAGCCGAGTTTTCTCCACAGTCTAAATACCAACAATTGCTATTTAAATCATTACCATTATTTCCTTTTAGGAATGATTTTTCATTTGGTGTGTGAATTGAACATATGTTTTTATATGTTCAATGGAAGTGACCTCACAGAATGATTTGCCCATAAATTCCTAACTGGACAGGTCATGGTGGGTAGTGATGCCCAAGGTATACAACTTCTTTAGTAAACGTGTGTGTGTGTGTGTGTGTGTGTGTGTGTGTAATATTTTTATTGATTTTAGAGAGAGGAAGGGAGAGGGATAGAGAGATAGAAACATGAATGATGAGAGAGAATCATTGATTGGCTGCCTCCTGCAAGTCCCCTACTGGGGATCAAGCTTGCAACCCAGACATGTGTGCTGGCTGAGAATTGAACCTTGACCTCCTGGTTCACAGGTCTATACTCAAACACTGAGCCACAGCTGGCTGGGCTAAAAGGCTTATCTTTGCCTCAAGCAAGCCCTGCACATCGATGTTAACACACCTCTGAAAGACCTCTTTTCAGACCCCTCCTCCTAAAGTGACCCTCAACAGAGCCCAGTTTTGATAACTTCCCTGTAATCCGATCCCTGCCTTGCTTTCTCCCACGTTTCTGTCATCTTCCCTACCTTCCCTCCTTGATTTTGAAAGCACAACACTGAAAAACTGTCACTCTCCAGAGCATGTGAGATCTTGCTTCCCAGGAATTGTCATCAGTTTTGGCTCAAATAAACTCATAAAAATTCTCCCCAGGTTTGGATGTTTCTTATGTGAACAGGCAGTTGCTCTGATTTTCTTTTTGTTGTTCTTCTTAAAATATGTTTTTATTGATTTCAGAGAAGAGGGGAAAGGGTAAGATAGAAACAATCAGTGATGAGAAAGAAATATCCATCTGCTGTCTCCGACATGCCCCCTACTGGGGAACAAGCTTGAAACCCAGGCATGTGCCCTGACCAGGAATTGAACTGTCACCTCCTGGTTCATTGGTCAACACTCATCCACTGAGCCACTGAGCATGTGGGGCTTTGGGTTTTTTGTGTGTTTTTTTCTAGCAGTAACTCAGCTCACTTCAGCAACTGCCTTCATTTACATTCACCATTCAGGGACATGTGATTTGCAACTAAAACATAACAAAATAAAAATATCTTGTTATCACTCAAACCACTGGTATTCACTGTATATGTATTTTTCTTGAATTTATTGGTGTGAATTGGTTAATACAATTATATAGATTTCATGTATACAATTCTATAATACATCATCTGTATGTTCACCACCCTAATGTATAATTTTTTTATGACAAGCTTTCTCCCCTCCCCAACAAATATCACATATAACAAAACCGATTTCTGGTCATTGACTTTAAACCAAGGAGACAGTGATGGTTAATGTTTTCCGTGGTGTCTGCCAGAACTCCTCTGTCAGGACCTCCCAAAGCTGCCCAGGGCCATAGCCTTGGGCTGGGTGGGACGGGCACAAAGAAGCCCAGGACGCATGTGCAGGATGGGCTCAGATTCTGAAACCCAACCTGGATAGGGAACCAGGTGGGTGTTTCTTGGGACTCAAGAGAGAGTCCTTATGGGTGATTCCTGGCAGGCATCTTTGATGGGGAAATGTGATACTAAAAGTGGAAAACCCAAAATCGTGCCTGACCTTTTCATCATCCCTCCATGGGATTACAAAAAGTAATTAAAGAATGCATCTTTTCTTCTTGTTCTATTCTACCTGCTCAGTTCCAAATGTGGCTTCAAGATGACTGTGTCCTCTTTTCCTTCTTCAATGACTTGTCTGCCTCAGTCCCTAAAATGTTCTCTGACATATTAGCACGTCAGTGGCTTAGAAAAACATAATGAAAGGTAAAACGTCCTAGAACTAAACAATATACGATACCCTAGTCACTCACGTTTAATTACATTTGGATGGGTTCTTCGTTGCCATAGAAACTCTCTATCCTTAGGAAGGTTTGGAGGCAGGGATCTCCTCCAAGTTTCACAGTTCTGTGTCTTAAAGAAATTTCTTGTTCTATTTATGAGTTTAGAAGCGATGCTCCAACCTTCCATTGGGATAACATGCAAATTTAGCTGTTGTCAGTTACTCAAAAACAGTTAATATAAAAGGCATTGTTTGCTGTTCATTGTTACAAAATGTTACACATTTTATTGTTATAAAATTATTCCAAATTCTATAGGGAACTATTTTCTTTAATGTCTATGGGTTGGTTGATTCATTTACCTTCTGTGTTCAATATGGCAGCCATATCCACGTGTAGCTATTTAAATTTATGTTACCTAAAATTAAATGAAGTTAAAATATAGTTCTTCAGTACAACTACTCAAATTTCAAGTGACACTGCCCACATTTTAAGTGCTCAATAGCTGTCGGTAGTCGGTGGCTATGTATTGACAGACCATTTCCATCACCACTCAAAGTTCTATTGAATGTCACCACTTGACAAGAAAAATTGCTTGTATCTGATGCATTACATTGTCTTTGCTCAGAAACAACAAGAGATTAAGAACACATACGCAAGGCAAGCTGTAAAAGTGTGTCACCTGTATAGTCAAAAATAGATGCGATTAAGGAGGACCCCCTGCTTGGTTGAACGCTCTGTTGTCCCAAACTTGAAATTCGTAATGATTTTTACTAAATTCATAATGAACAAGAGACTCTGTCTTTATATACGGGGCTCCTCAAATTATGTCGCCAGCCCTGCACATGGGAAGATAGATTGGGTTCTGAGTTCTTTGTTTCCCTTCCCTTGTAATTACTGTTTTTCCCACCGCCTTTCCTACCATCTGTAGAAAGTAAGAAAGGACAGTTGGCATATGAGATAAAATCAAAGTGCCTGGAATCCTTTAGGCCATCTCAACAGAGATCCTCATTGGGGATTTGGCTTTTCATAACATCTATTCCCAGGAATTCTAGAAGCCCACAGCTGCATACTGGCACCTCCAATAGTAAGGGAGAGGTGGGTTCTCTCATAAACATGTGTTTTTTAACCCGGATTCGGAGTTGCCCACAGAATTCCTTCCCCTTAAACAGCCTTGCCAGAGCTCATCTTTGAGCTTTAGTCTGATTAGTTTTATTCACTATCCATTCAATCCTTTATTTTCACAATCATTTATTCAACAAAGGGGACACATCTGTTATATACGAGACACTGTAGCAGGTGTGAATAAAAAATTATGTGACACACACCTACTGTTGCTGTCTGGTAAATTGCATGCTGTGATCAACCCAACACTAACAACAGATACAGGAGGAAAAATCAAATGCAACCTGAGTATCATCCAAGACTTATTAGTTACTCACCATGTTTTCATGGTCAAATTAAAACAAAAATAATAAAAACAGGATGAATGTAGCACCAGTTCTGACTGATTCGTGTACTGTGGCATGAAGGAGAAAGTTTTCTTCCAATACAATTTTAGTTAGTTTTTTTTTAATGTAGCTTCCAGGAAAAGGAAAAAAAAAGCACAGACTATAACAGTGTTAATAATAATATAGTAAATGCCAAAGTCATTTTTGCTTACATTGGGAATTCATTACATGAGGTACTTTTCTGAAAATTTTGATGCTGAATTATGTTTGCGTTAAACTAGACTTTGTGTTGGTGTTGTGTTCTGTGAGCCTGTATGATCCAGGTATGTACCCCATGACAGAGAAAATGGCATGAAATTTGCAAAGCCAGAGACACTCAGATTGAGAATTGAAATGTCATTTTAAGAAGTACTTATTTCTCCTTTCAGTCTCATGGGGGCTTGCAGGAAAGCACACTGCATAAATTGACCAGGAAATGGTGCAAAATGAATATAAAATAGACAAATTAGAAGAAGAAAAAAACACCCCCAAAACAGGGACAACATTATTATTTACAACATATGCCAAATACCCTGCATTTCTGAAAGCTGAGCTCTTCACACTTGATTCTGAGTTCCCTGGCAGCCAAAGTCAAGAGGAAAACAAAACTATAGGATTTCAAATGTTCTGAAGATAAAGACAGCTCTAGAGGTTTGTTCCAAATGTTCCCATGGACCCCTGTTAAGGGAGCACAGTATGATGTAGCAAATCATACCATCCACCACAGAGCTGCATGTTGTTTAGTCCTGTGATCCCTGTCACTCATTTATTTTCCCCAATGCTTGATGTTTATGGAATAATTTTGTGGATTTTCAGCAAAAGGGCAGGTTTTGAAATATTCTACTTAGAGTATTACCAAAAGATGAGGGTGTTTGTTACTTTCAGATTTCAGGGGCAGTTGCTGGTAAGTGAACTTTAAAAAATGAAGTGAATAAGAAAAGGACTCTCAAAAGTTGTCTTAGAGTTTAGGGGCCAAGGTTATTTTATAGAAGGACCCTCCTCAGATCCCTCATAATAAGGGGAATGGTGAGACTGAACGTTCAGGAACAAAAGAAGAAACAAAAGGAGATAGGGGCAGAAAAACAGTTATCCCAGGTGAATTTAGAATCCTATATGGTAACACCGAGGATGTCCTGTGGGAAGATGCTAGACATTCAACAAGAGGCAGAGATGGAGTCCCTGGGCATGACATTCAGTTAATGTTTGAGGACCATTAAGCCCATATGTATTTGTGTACGTGGGTTTTTTCTTTCTTTCTATTATTTAGATACTAGAAGCCCAAGGTACAAAATTCGTGCAAGGGGCTTGCCCCCCCCCCCACTGCTGCCGTGGCTGCCTCTGCCTCTGCCTCAGCCCCCGCGAATTCATCCAGAAGGTAGTCTGGAAGAAGGTCTGGTCTAATTAGCATATTACACTTTTATTATTATAGATATTTATATATAATATTATATAAATGTTATGTATCATGTCATATACAATTTTTAAAGCGATTTTATTATTTTATTATTTTAAATAAATATTTATTGTTCAGATTATTACAAATGTGTTCCTCTTTCCCCCCCTCAATTGCTCCCCTCCACCAGGTTCCCACCCTCCATTGTCCTCATCCATAGGTGCACAGTTATTGTTCAGTCTCTTCTCGAACCCCCACTCCCTTTTTCCCTGAGAATCGTCAGTCCACTCCCCTTCCATTCCTCTGATTCTATTATATTCACCAGTTAATATTGTTCATCAGATTTTTTAATTCCCTTGGTTTTTAGTTTCACTTGTTGATAGTTGTTGTTCATAATTTTTATCTTTATCTTCTTTCTCTTCCTAAATAACCCCCTTCAGCAATTCATATAATTCTGATATGGCAGTGATGAACTCCTTTAGCTTTTTTTTATTTGTGAAGCTCTTTATCTGGCCTTTGATTCTGAGTGATAGCTTTGCTGGGTAGAATATTTTTTGCTATAGGTTCTTGCTATTCATCACCTTGAATATTTCTTGCCATTCCCGTCTGGCCTGCATGGTTTCTGTTAAGAAATCAGTTGACAGTCGTATGGGTGCTCCTTTATAGGTAACTACCTGCTTTTCTCTTACTGCTTTTAATATTCTCTCTTTGACTTTTGCTCTTGGAATTTTAATTATGATGTGTCTTGGTGTGGTCCTCTTTGGATTCCTTTTGTTTCAGATTCTGTGAGCTTCCTGGACGTGTAAGTCTATTTCTTTCACCACGTGGGGAAGTTTTCTGTCACTATTTTTTCCAATGTGTTTTCTGTATCTTGCTCTCTCTCTTCTTCTGGGACCCCCATAATTCTGATGTTGGTTTGCTTGAAATTGTCTTAGAGTTTTCTTACACTATCTTCAACTTTCTGGATTCTCTTGTCTTCTTACTTCTGCAGAAGAGTCCTCTGGCTCTTTGTGTTCCAAAGCTTTGACTTGATTCTTGTGATATTCCAGTCTGTTTTTAGGACTCTTTGTAATATTTTTTGTTTCAGACAATGTTTTCTTTATTTCTAGTTGATCCCTTTTTTATTTCTAATTGATCCCTTTTCATATCCTCATAGGTCTCATTTATTTTATCGGCCTTTTTAAGGAAATTCTTGAAAAACGTTATAACTGTAGTTATAACTGTAGTTATAACTCAATGTCCATTCTTTTCTTTTCCTCCATCTCCTTCCTTTGTGCCCTGCCTCTTCTCTGAATTTTAGTTGTTCCCCTGATTTGATACAATAGTTTTGTGTGTTAGGTGTTCTGGTAGAGCCCAGTAGCACAGCCTTCCCAGTTACCTGAGGTGGACAGTCTTGGCGTAGCCCTTTGTGGGCTGTGTGTGCAGTCTTGTTGTTAAGCCTTGCTTATTGTTGGTATCTCTGGGAAGTGTTGATCTCCAAGCCAATTAATTGGCTGTGAGGATCAGCAGTGTCTCAGCTAGGAGGGCTTCTGTACTCTGCTTGGATGGGACTGAGTCTTGGGGTAGCGCAGACAAGCTTTGGTTCCCTGTCAGTTTTGCCTTAGGAAAGTCCTATTCACTGTGAGTCCCACAAGATTGGTTGCAGGCATGCACACCTCTTTGGTAAAGGTGAAGACAAGCTTTGGATATGGTCAGTCCCTCCTTAGAGAAAGCCAGCCTCCAGGAGAGCTTCTGTGCTCAGCTTGGGTGGGGTAGAGTCTCAGGGTGGTGCAGACAAGCTTTGGTTTCCCATTGGCCCCTCCCTGAGTCCTGCAGTAATGGCCACTGGCTTCACACACCTCCGAGAGATCTCTGCCCACTACCTGACAGTCTGGCCTCTCCCTTACTGGGGCCGTCTATCAGAGCAATAGGGTGATTCTGTTTTACTCCCAAACAAGAAAGCCAGCCACACATTAGCTGTCTGCCCTCTCCACATGCCGGGAATAAGCCAGCAGTAAACTTGGCCGCCCTCTCCATGTGCCAGGAGTAGGCTAGTAGCAAACTCGGCCTGCCCTCTCTGCACACCGTGAGCAAGACAGCAGCGAACTCTGCAGCCACCTTTTCGCACACACAATTCTCAGCACTTCACAGTTTCTGAGGCTCAGCATGCCTTCTCTCTCCTTCCCAGATGGTAGAGCCTCCTCTCAGCCAGCTGTCTGGTGCTTCAGGGTAATGTTTCCCCTGTTTTCCAGTCCTAAATTCAAAATTGTTGTAGTAGATTGCATTCGGGTGTCTACCCTATGCCACCATTTTGGTTTCTAGCTTCTTAAAGCAATTGTAGGTTCACAGAAAAACTGAGAAGTACAGAGAGTTCCCAAATACCTCCTGCCCCGCAGATGTATGACCTCTCCTACTATTAACATTCCACACCAGAATGGGACATTTGTTCTAATCAATGAACCTACATTGACAAGTCATTAGCACCCACAATCCATAGTTTACATGAGGGTGTACTCTTGGTATTGTACATTCAATGAGTTTTGAAAAATATAAAATTGCATGTGTTCCCCACTATAAGACTGTTTTTAATTTATATGTAACATTATACTCATTTTTATGTGTACAACATAATGATTCTATATTTGTACATATTGCAAAAAGATCATCACAAAAAGTAATCAACTTTCATCACCAGATGTAACCAACTTTTGTCACCATTTTTTTTTCTTGTGATGAGAACTTTTAAGATCTACTCTCTTACAGAGTATTATTAACTATAGTCACCAGCTGTACATTATATTCTTGTGACATTTATTTTAGAACTGGAAGTTTGTACCTTTTAATTGCCTTCACCCATTTTATCCACCCCTACTCTCACCTCTGGGAACCACCAACCTGTTTGCTGTACCTCTGAACATGTTTTACATTTTTGTTTTTAGGCTCCACATGTAAGTGAGATCATATAGTGTTTGTCTTTGTCTGACTTATTTCACTTAACATAATGCTCTGAAGATCCATCTATGCCATCACAAAAATATATGCTCTTTTTATGGCTGAATAAAATTCCATTATATCTCTATATATTGGAATTTATTCATCCATGGACAAGAGCATCTATTTTTATCCTCAGGAAATCCCAGTTCCTGTAGTCCTGTGGCTAGACTTGCTTAATCATGAGATTATCAAGAGCTCAGGCTTTGGGAATAGCCAGAACCAAGTTCTCCTTTCTGACAGCATAAGTCAGTGGGTTCTAGGGCATTGGGTTGGGGTGGATAGTGGAACTTCAGCTCAAGAGCTTTTTTCTTATTAACCATAAGTTTGACTTTCTCTAGTCCTGATCTGGAATATTATACATTCTAATGGGAGGTAGAAAGAGCATGTATCATGCAAAATAATAGAGTGAGAGATAAATCTAATTAGGAAAAGCCAATTATAATCTTATCTCAGGGGACTGAGATGCTTAGGGAAATGTATTGAATTTTAAAGTTAATTAGGCAATACAATGTACCATTTGTTGAAAACCTTTCTAAAATGTATGTGTTCATTTTAAAGTTATAAGAGCAGCAAATTTGGGGTTTCATACACATGCTTCCATTAAATTGTCCATAAAAATACTGAAAACTAAAAACTGACAAATTGCCAAAGTTAAGATAGCATTTCCACTAACTTCATTGTTCCTATACTTTACTATAATTTTCATACACACACACACATTAACTTAAAGGCAAAATACTAGAAATAATCTCAGTATGGAAAAGGACAAAAACAGATGTTCCTTAAGTGTAATTACCATATCATTAATATTTGACTCTGTGCTAGAAGGTTTCGCCAATTCAATAAAATAATAAAAAGACAGAGATAAGAACTTAAGAAAAAATATTGCAGATATACAATTGTATGTATATTTGGAAATCTTAGGAAATTGAATAGCAAACTATGAAGGACCACAAATCAGTTCTAAGTGCTTTAGTCAATTAAAATATAATAAAGAAAAATTCCCACTCATTATTATAAAAAAAGAAAAAAACAAACAAAAAATTTCTTAACAAGAGAGATGAAGAAGCTATGTTGAAGGAAACATAGCAAATGGGCAATTGACATGGAGCGGCTGAAGGATCCAATATTATGAAGATGTTGGTTTTTTTTTTTAATTTAATATATACCCTAATGCAACAATAGTCAAAATGTCAGTTTTGAAGGAATTGATAAAATGATTATGTAGTTCATCTGGAAAATTGGAAAGGAAGAGATCAGACATTTTAATACTCTGAGAAATGCTAGAGTGATAAAACTTAAAGTGTCTGGTGAAAAAATTAAATAAATTTTTATATATATATTAGAGTTGGAACTGGTTGAAACTGTACCAACTCTTAACTGCTATCTTGAGCAAGAAGCTTAACTTGTTTAAGACAATCTTTTTATTTAGAAAATTATTATAATTATACTAGTGGCCTGGTGCATGAAATTCATGCATGGAGGGGGTGGGTTTCTTTAGCCCAGCCTGCACCATCTCCAACTGGGGACCCCTTGGGGATGTCTGACTGCCAGTTTAGGCCTGAACCAGCAGTTGGACATCACTCTCACAAACTGGGACTGCTCACCTGCCTGCCTGTCTAATCACTCCTAACTGCCTCTGCCTGTCTACCTGATTGCCCCTAACTGCCCTCCTCTGCCTACCTGGTTGATCCCAACTGCCTTCCCCTGACAGCTTGATCTCACCCCCAACTGCCCTTCCCTGCGGCCTGATCTTGCCCCCAATGGCTCTCCACTGCTTGCCTGATCTCATCCCTAACTGCTCTCCCCTGCCGGTCTAATCACCCCTAACTGCCTCTGCCTACCCGATCACCCCTAACTGCTCTTCCCTGCAGGCTTGATCTTGCCCCCAACTGCCTCCTCTGCCAGCCAATTTGGTTCTGATTGGTCGGTTTCCATGCCAGTCAGCATCAAAAGCTCCACCTCCTAAGCAGCTATTGGCTTCTCACAGTTCACCCAGATTTGGTTCTGATTGGTCAGTTTCTATGCCAGTCAGCATCTCTGGGACTATCTCTGTGCCTGATCAGAGAGGTGGGGCTTATTAGCAGCCCTCATGAGGCCTGGAAAGAAACAGAGGCACCACTGCTGGTGAAGCCTGGAGAGAGAGAGGCAACCGCTGATCAACAGCTGCCACAGAGGCTGTGGATCAGACCCTGCCTCTCTCTTTGGGCCTCTCTCTGGGCCTGATCCACAGCCCCCTTGGCAGTCAGTGCTGGATCGCTGTGCCCGCATCAGATTTGCAGTGTTTGGTTGAGCCTTCAGTTGGTCATTATGGACCCTGGATTTTTATATATTAAGATACCTAACTATATATACTTATTCATATAGTATATGTAATAAACTGTGATTATAATTAAGAGTTATTTTTTACCTTTTAAAACAAGACCTGTCACATTTTTATTCTTATTTAGGCAGCAGAATCTTTAGGGAAACATTTTCTATGAACCCAAAGAGGGTCATTTTCTAAAGCTGATAAAGCAAATAATTTATGATAAAACCATATTAAAAATCTTTTCAGGCTATAATAATACCCATTTCTTGAAATAATTTGGTAAGGTAGACTCTAGAGTAAAAAATGGTACAACATTACTGGAGATTTACAAACACCTATCAAGAGCACTACACATGCCTCCACCTTTTGAGGCAATAACTATGAGCTAGGAATCTAACCTAGGAAAAAAATGGATATGAGAAAATATAATTGCTGTGTTGTATATAGCAACTCAGGTATACTTCAGAGAAACTATTAAGTAAAATATGTTTTACCCTCATGAGAATATTTTAGGCTACATATATTTATGCAAATAAACTATAAATGACATGGTAAAATGCTCACAGCAGAATAGAGAATGCTCAATTTTGTAAATTAAAATCATGTAGTTATCTATACCTGCACATGGCAGAAAAAGTATATAATGTTATCTCTGGACTGGTGAGTTTCTTTGTTTTTCTGTATTTTCTAAATGTTCTACAATAAGCAATTACTTGTTTTATAAGAGAAAATATAGGTTATTTAAAACAACACATCTCAGAACAGTTAGGCTGTTATCATCACGATTAGCTAGTTTATTAATAGCAATAATAGGAAAAAAGCAAAGGGGGAGATGGGAACATGTGCAGTGAAGTTGGGGTGACACAGGGAAGGTGCTTGCCTGTCACTCTAATCTGGGAAAAAGATAATTGGCTAGAGGGGCAGAGCCAATGCAAATGCAAGATATACTAAGCGTTAACTGGTTAAGCTCCTGGTTATAACCAGAGATAAAGAGTTCTCGTGCTCTTGTTCTGCTCTTGCTTCCCTCCTGCTCCCTTGCACTCGCTTGCTCCTTCAACCACATTTACCTGTCCTCTCTCCATAGCCATGAGGCCTTAATAGCAGCCCATGGTCTTGCAGACACCACACACAATGGACTGCAGCTGGGAACACAAGCTAAGCTAGCCAGGTGGTGGGCTGTGCTTTATTATGGAGCAGAGACTCTGGGCAGTGAGTGGCTTTAATCCTAGCCCTGCTGAAGACAAGTTTGGACTTTTCCCCTGGCAGGAAGGAGAGAAATGGGGCCTTGGAAGGGACCCCTCTTAGTCTTACACCAGCAATAAAGCTTTCCACGATACCTCATCCTCCTGTGGGGGCCTAGGAAATTCTTTTCCAGCAGCACCCCAAGAATTTAACTTCCACAGGCAAAAGGTGGGGACACAGAGGGCACCCCACTGATAACAAGGCCACTATAAATTTAAAATTTAAAGAAAAAGTTTAAGATCTAAACAGTTTTTAAAATATATGTTTTTATTCATTTTAAAGCGAGAGAGGAAGGGAGAGAGAGAATGAGATAGGAACATCGATGAGAAACATCCATTGGCCGCCTCCTGCACAAGCCCCATTGGGGATCAAGCCCACAACCCGACAACAACCAGGAATCTAACTGGCGACCTCCTAGTGCATGGGACAGTGTTCAACCAACTGGGCTGAGATCTAAACATTTTTTAAATGAAATAAAATATATAAATCTACTTTCCAGTCTTAGTGACGTTAAACTAGTTTAGTATTTTGGCATTTATTTAAGCTTTTTAAAAGCCCTGAGATTATCTGAATATATTAATTGTTCTATAATATTTACAATATTAAAGAGTAGAATGTTACACCTAATATGTTTTAGGAGAATGACAGAATAGAGTCTGGAATTGTATGTATATAAGTTTATGTTTTAATTATTGTTAATAGAGTTACCATTCTTATAATTTCTTCTTCTTTTTTTTAAAAAAGGAATTCAACTAAAGAGTAATTGAAGATGACATTCATCTCATTATTATTAATGAAGATTGTTTATCTAATGAAAATCTGAGTACCTATATATAATAATTTCCTGAAATATTGAAAAAAATGAGCATGGACCTCATGACATGTCAAATCTTAGTGAAAATTCCAGTTTATTTACTTGCTTACTTCTATGGCTTTGTCCAAAGAATTTTACCTCTACAACCCTCTCTTATCTCAACTAAGCAATGGGTACAATTTTAAGAGTTGCATTGAGATAATTCCTAACATACTTGTGGCTAAGATTGGAAAAGCTAGGCTTTGCCCCAGAGAACCAAATTTAGGGCTCAAAATTTTAAACAGAAAACAATGTGCAATTTGGGAGTGTTGTATTTCTAAGATCAGAGCATGCTCTTACAGCAGCACAGAAAAAAAATCCTAAATTTAAAACAGGGTAGCAAAAATAAATGACTGAAATTGAAATAAAAGACCAAAGAGATATTTGAAGCTAGATTTGCTAGCTTAGCTTCTTCAAGGCTTTCCTTCCCCATCCTTCCTTGTCCCACCACCACCACCCCTCAAGTTCACCCCTTCCCTCTATTCAGGATAGTTAGAAATTGAGTTTTCTGGTAAATTGATTTCATCATCTATACTAATAAAAGGGTAATATGTTAATTAGACTGGACTTCCTTCCAGACAAAGCCACAGTGGTTGGGAGGGCCGGCGGTGTGGGAGAGGTAGCAGCACAGGCCCGGTCCCGGCACCATGCCTCTGCAGAGGCTGGATGGGGTGCCATCTGCTGTGTCTCAACCTTCCATAGTCCCCCTCCCAGCCAGCCTGCCCCAGATCTCACCCCGCACAAGTGGATGGGGAGCGGGGCCAGCACTAAGAAGTGAGGGCCAAAGGCCAGCAGCCGTGGCAGCCAGCAGTGGCAGCAGCAGCGGGGTGATGGGGGTAGCACCTTCCCCTGATCAGCCCTGTCACCTCCTGTAGAGGGAGACCAGCTATGTCAGTAGAACATCCCCTGAGGGCTGCCAGACTACGAGAGGGGGCAGGCCGGACTGAGGTATCCCTGCCCCCCCAGCACACGAATTTTCATGCACCAGGCCTCTAGTATTACCATAAATACAATTGCAGTTTACACATTCCCAAATAGCTAAAATCTTTTTAACCAAGATACTACATCTGAAACTGCTCTGAACATAATAATAGATTGTGAATCATAGATTGTATATGAATATATGCAGATTCAAACTTTAACTCAAGATCCTATAGTGTCCTGGCTTGTCAATTCAACAACATTTGCATAATATGATAAATAAAAGCCTAGTTATTTTCACTTTATTTCTTTCTGTGGACTTTTGGAACAGGAGTTTGTGACATCAAATATTATTCTTACATAGTTATTGAAAAAGATATGTTCAATACATTAGGAATCTCCTGTATGTAATCAGAAACAAATGAAGGCAAATTTTGCTAAGCCCAGTGACTGTGGATCTACACAGAGGACCAGAGGACTTGGATATTTAAAATTACCCCATTTTGCCAGGCCAGCTGGCTCTGTTGTGGGTTCCTTTCCTGGTCAGGGTACATACCTAGTTTGTGGGTTCAATCCCTGAATAAGGCACAATGTTTCTTTCTCACACTTCTCTTTCTCTCTCTCTCAGTCTCTCTCTGTCTCTCTCTCTGTCTCTCTGTTTCTCTCTTTGTCTCTCTCTGTCTCTCTCTGTCTCTCTCTCTCTCTCTCTCTGTGTGTGTGTGTGTGTGTGTGTGTGTGTGTGTGTGTGTGTGTGTATGTGTGTGTGTGTTTCTCTCTCTTCCTCTCTAAATCAATGAAAACATATCCTCAGGTGAGGATTTAAAACTAAAAAAATAAAATGACTCTGCTTTGGACAGTTGCCTTGAAAAGTGAATAAAAATCAAATACTGTGGCATTTTTGTTTTGATTATTTGTGTTGTAAATGTGTACATTGACCTTTTGAAAATCAGAAATCTCTAGGAAGTAGGCTAATAAATGAAACATAGCAGAACATATTTTATATGCACACCCATTGTCTTTAAAGCATTTGAAAAGATAAAACACCCTGTAGTGAGAACTCAAGAGGAAAAAAATACTTAATATAAACAAAATATTCAGAAGTCTCTAAGGAAATTAATTTTAAGAAGGAGAATCTATATAAAAGCACCGTACTATTTGGCACTGATCTTCCTGACTTTTTTGGCCCTGGGCAGGGAGACAATGTTGACAGAAGAGGAGCTAAAACATTGACTGCTGGCATGTGGATGTATATTTTGGTCCAAGGTTGTGCGATTTAATCATCTAAAGGGGGAAAAGAGATAGCATTTGGTTTTGGCAGAAAGAGCTGTAGAGTTTGCAAAATAGTGGGCCTGGACAACCAAAACCTTGGCTCAGTGGCAGAAGGTGGAGACTGTAAAACCAAACAACTCAAGGGCTGAGAGAGATTTGAGCAACCCTCTTGTTTATCCGTTAGAGGTGGGTGCTAATGAATCAAGCCCCTATCGTGGCCTGCCCTGGTTGAAGGATTTCTTAGAAGCCATTTCTCAGCCTCCCTTAGATTAAAATAAAAACCTTCAGACTAGGTTTCGTACCATGTTGGACAAGTATGTCAAGAAGTCTCTGCTGAATCAATTTGAATTCACTTTCGTGTAAATGCAAATGGAACATACTGCTCTGAAGAAGGTATCATAAAACCAAACACGTAAAAAATTCAGCACCCAGTTGCCTTTTTAAAACCATGATTAAACTTTGGTAAATTCTACTCTTCTTCGTTCTTTTGCGGTATACTTAGTATCGTAGAACTTGAAGTTTTTACAACTGCACAAGTTTTGACAACTCATAGATGTTCCACAAGACCATGGCCCAGACTAAGCGCATTGTGGAACAGCAAATGTATTCCTTTTCCTACATTCTCTATGTCAAATACCGTGTTTCCCCGAAAATAAGACATCCTTCGAAAATAAGGCCTACTTCATGGAAACATAATACATCCCCTGAAAATAAGACCTAGCACATCTTTGGGAGCAAAAATTAATATAAGACACTGTCTTATTTTTGGGGAAACAGGGTAGTAGTGAAACCATTCTCTTAGTTACCTTAACTTTTTTCCTCAACCCCCAATTCTATTATCTTCATTATGCATCCATCCATCTACCTATTTATCTATCAAACATTTATTTGGCATTGGCAACATATAAAGACACTATACTTGGTTCTTTGGACATAAAGATTAAGTAGACCTTGAACAAAAAAGAAAAGGGTGATCCAAGAAATCCAGGACCCACCATTGATCCCTTTGGTAGAAGCAGGAATTTTCTCTTCTTCTAGAAAACAAGAGTGGAAGGAAAATGGACCAAGTTTAGTTAGATTACAGCTGTTGAGCCCAACTTTCTACAAGGCGTTCCCAAACCAAGCAAGTGACAAGGAATATGGCCATGCAATTTTAACTGCATTTTCTGAGGGTTATATGGTTTAACACAAGAACAAAAGTATTTTTGTTGGCTCCTTTAACTTTCTTGGAGATCATCTTATATATTCCATGTCTGTGTAGCCTTCAACAGTCTGCCCCTTCTGCCTGGGGTTCCCAATTCTCAACTTAAAAGTAAAAAATAAATAGATAGATAGATACATAGATACATAGATAAATAAATAAATAGCCTGGCCAGCATGGCTCAGTGGTTGACTGTTGACCTATGAACTAGAAGGTCATGGTTCAATTCTTAGTCAGGTCATGTGCCCGGGTTGCAGGCTAGATCCCAGTGGAGCAGAGGGTAGGGGTGGGAGGTGGGGGGGGGGGTTCAGGAAGCAGTCCATCAATGATTCTCTCTCATCATTGATGTTTCTATCTCTCTATCCCTCCCTCTTCCTCTCTGAAATCAATAAAAATATATTTTTTAGAAAAGTATGAACACTTTTGAATTTTTCCACCTGTTTTTGGACATATTATTCAATGTGATTAGTGTTACCTGCGGTGTGTCTATGTATGATGTGCTTCAATAAGGGTACTCTAGCCATTGCAACTGTAAACTTTTTAAATTAAAAAATCTTTAGTTTTCACTACAAAAACAGCACATGTTCATTGTAGAAAGTAGCCAGAAGACTTTTCTGCTTATTTCATGCATTTTGAATTGAAAATCCATTCGTGCTGCCAGAAGACGCTTTCAGAGTAGAGGTGCTAAAGGCCTATGTGCTAAGGGCCTACTCTATTTACTCTCCAGTCAAAGGAATCCACTGAAAGAAGCTGAGTCTTGATGGGAAAAGCCTGACTAAGTCACAGCTTGCAGCTAGTTGCGCTGTGTTCAGAGAGATGAGAGAAGGCCAAACTTACAGATGAATTTTCTCAAGTGGCCTGATTTCAGATTAAATGCAATCGTGAAGACACCTGGCTCCCAGCCTGAGCTGTATCTCTCTGTAGCACTTTCATGAAGGTGGGGCCTGGGATTCTCTTGCTCATGGCTGCGTTCTGTCATACATAGCATGATGCAGGACACACCATGAGGATGAGCACATTCTATGCTTGCTGACAGAGGGTTGAATTAAATAAGGAAATTGTGAGCCCATATAAAAAATCCTGCAAAGCATATTGGGAAATTGTGCTTTATAATGGGTCCCTTTATTATTTATTTATTTTTTAATATTTTATTGATATTTTACAGAGAGAAAGGGAGAGAGATAGAGAGCTAGAAACGTCGATGAGAGAGAAATATCGACCAGCCGCCTCCTGCACACCCCCTAACAGGGATGTGCCCGCAACCAATGTACATGCCCTTGATGGGAATCGAACCCGGGACCCTTCAGTCTGCAGACCAATGCTCTGCCACTGAGCCAAACTGGTTTCGGCTATTATTTATTTTTTAAAGTGTATTTTGGGTGAGGAGTCATTCTTGCAAGAGTAACCAAGCAGATTCCAATACAGAAGATGGTGGGGAGAGTTTCTCCTTCAACGGCAGCAATAGCTAATGACTACTGTACATAGTATGTACCAGGCACTGCTCTAAATATTTTACAAATATTAGCCAATTTAGTTCTTGCAGAAGCCCCTGTTTTAAAGACGAGGACACAGAGACTTACCATGGTTAAGTCTTTTGCTTAAGGTCACATCACTGGTGTGTTCCAAAGGTCACATGATACAGAACTGGGACAGAACTCAGCTGGCTCCAGAATCCGTCCTTGGTCGCCACACACACACCACCTCTTTATAGGGTACTTGGTATTAAGATCCAGCTAAGCTAAACTCTACAAGTTGTTTCCAGAAACTGTTCCAGGGTCTGCCTTCTCCTTTGAGCACCGTGCTTGGCTCTGAGACTGGGTGATGCTGAGTTGGGAAGGCTCCTGGCTTCGGGCTCATGAGGAGGTGCTCCGGTGGCCACAGTCACACTCCCAGCCCCGTACACTGGCTGCCATGAGGCACACCCTGCAGATCAATATGATATCTAGTTGGAGGCTTGTGCTTGAAGGGAAAACGCTGCATTCCGAGGAATTCAACATCTGGATGACTTAACCATTAGAGATACTGTATCAGAGGAGAGGGAGCTTTTGTAAGAAGCTCCTAGAAATCTCTCCAAGCTTTTCTGATTTCTGCCAGAGGGTACAGTAATGGTGCAGCCAGAGGGTACAGTAATGGTGCAGCCAACAGCTCAAATCTGTTGCATCCATCAGGTCCTCCCCACAGGCATAGTCAGTACCATTACATTAGAATAATCAAGGAAGGGTTTATTTACAAAGTGACTAAGGTGAACAGGTGTGGTGGGATGTGGGGGGAAGCACAGGGTTCATACAGGAACCTGAGCTAGTAGCAGTGTGGTTGTGCCAGTTCCTAGACCGGGAGAGTGGCTACAACATCTGGAAAAAAGGCTCAAGGCAATTGGTTGATTAGACAAGAACACTGACCTTCAATTAAGGGATGCAGCCACCCTGAGGTGACCTTACAGGAAGAGAACCCAGGGAATAAATACCTCATCCTCACTCTTTTCCTTCCTCCAATGTCTTGCCAAGAATCCTCCTTGGCTGGACCCAAAAGGAAGTAAGGGAGGTTGAGATTCCTTTGATCCGTACGAGTCAGTCTTCTGGGGCAGAGAACAGTGGGCGGAGAGGGAGAGTGTGTCTGGAGAGGAAAATAAAAAATATCCAACCCAGGGGTCAACTAGATTATTTGTAGGTAGAGGCTGAGGAGGAGCCCACACCAGCTATAGAAGAAGGTAAGAAAGAGAATCAGCAGAGGAGACGGGGACGTCAGAACAATGATTTATGAATCAAGAGCCATAAACAAGATGGCCCTGTTCTCTTTTGCCAAAATAACTATAAGCTGAGGATGGTTAAATAGCCATGCAGTCTCAAGTTATAAATACAGCCTGTGGCTAGGGGTCAGTGGGTCAGTTTGTTCTCTGGTCATTGCACTAAGTGATGTATAGGAAACATCTGGAGACAAAACAAAGCTATCTCTATTGGGGCCCAGGGATAAGAAGGCAGATGTGACAATTATAATCAGGGAGGCAAAGTTGCATATAACCTATATTCCTCATCCTGCCAGAAATATTTGCTGAGAAATGGCAAATTACCAGTGAGCATTTTTATGAACCTATATTTTCTTCTTTGTTTTTAAATGCTTTAGTAGCTTTTTTTTAGACTAACTTTTCCTTAAATAGCAATTATAAACTCTGGAAATAATAATGTTTTTTTTCCATTTATTGAGATATGATTGACATATGCTATCACGTAAGTTTAAAGTATAAAATGTATTGATTTCATACACTTATATATTGTGAGATGGTTATCTTCCTTAGAGCAATAGCTAACACTTCCATGTCACACAACTACTATTTCTTTTTTTGGAGACAATACAAGATCTACTATTCTCTTTCAAGTATATACTACAGTATTTTTAACTATAATCATTTTGATGTACATTAGCTCCACAGAACTTATTCATCTGAAAACTGGAAGTCTATACTCCTTGATCAACCCATATTTTTATAAATCTTTGCATGCAAACTAAAAGGAGATTTGAAACCAAAACAATAGTTTTATCTGCAAAAAAAACATTGAGAGCAGGGCCAAGCAAGCAGCTTGAGAAGCACATCCAGCCTGCTCTTTGCAAATAAAGTTTTATTGGGATGCTGCCATGGTCAATCATCAGTGTATTGTCTGCTTTCATGCGGCAACAGCAGAGCTGAGTAGCTGAGACAGAGACCATATACTGTAAGGTCCACAAAGCCTTACGTATTTCCCTACTGCCTGCCACTTTACAATCAGGTTTGCCAGCCCTGAATTAGGTTCACTTTCACAGAGGAGTATGATGTGTGGTAACATCAGGAATGCGTTTGAGGTCACTGTCAGTTAACTGTAAGCTAACTAGACTCCAACTTGGGAAGGGCAGCAAATACGTCTGTCTTGTTCGTAGCTGCCTGCGATTCTTAGGGCTTAGGGCAGTAGGGTGCCCGGTGAAGGTTTACTGAGTGAAGGAATGAATGTTTCCCTTTACAGAGCACGTATACATTAACAGACAGCATTAGACCCAACACCTTCTCCAAAGGAACTTTCCTTCAAAGGAGGGCTGGGGAACCATTTTTCTGCCAAGGTCCATTTGGATCTTCATAACATCATTGGCGGGCCACACAAAATCATCAACTTACAAATTAGTCTTCTCTATTTGGTAAAACATTTAATTAACTTACCCCTGATGCCTTGGGAGGACCAGACCAAGTGATTTCTCAGGTCTTACACGGCCCGAGGGCCAGACATTCCCTACCCCTGCATTAAATAAACATAAAGCATTTATCTATCATGGAATTTTATTGCATTTGCCCATTCATGGCCTTGTTTGGAATTTTGTTCTTTATCATTCTTCTTTATTTGAAAATTCTGATTGGAACTGTTTGCAGAAAAGAAAGGAGCAATGGGCAGTTTAGCATGGAGGGAGTGGATTTCTCATCCAGCCTCTATTCTCGGTTTCTGCTTCTGAGTGTGTCTGGAATATTGATTTAGTGTATATTGAAGACTAAACCCAGGCTTGCCCAGAAGGTATATCAGTGGTTCTGACCCTCAGGCTGGACTGTATTTCTGAGCCATTTGCCAGTTCTTTCTCAGACTTTGCTGTAAAAAAGGGTCAATTCTTACTGCAATCACGTGACCTAGCTTCCATCTACGCAGGTTAGAAAAGAAGGTCAAAATATCTACTTCAGAGAAAACAGTCTTCTAAGGCATTCATTCATTCAACAAATACTTAGTGGCTGCCTTTTTTTGCGACAAGCATTCTTCTAGGTTCAGAAGACATAGCAGTGAACAAAAGAGTCAATTTTGCCTTTGTGAACATTCTGGGGTGTGTGTGCGTATAAAAGAGGGAGAGAGGAGAGAGGCAACATTTTTTTTTGTCTACAACAAATACAATACACAATATGTCAGATAATAAATACTATGGAGAAAAATTAAGCAAGGAAAGGTGATAGAGAGTCCTAGGTTGCAAATGGGGGAAATTTTGAGTAGAATATCTCTTGATGTGTTTGAAATAAGTATTGATAATATGAAGTTGTGTATGCCTGTTGACTCATGGTGTTAGATAAATAAATGCACTCTTTTCTTTTTTAATATTATAAAGAAGAAACATCATCATTGCACTAGAAAAAAATAGTTGGCTATTTAACTCTCACTTCAGGGAGGAAAGAGGAAAAGTCATTTATTGAAAACTCAGCTTTGCTGGAGCTCAAAATTGTCAGTGCTGTTATAATGCCAGTTTATCCCCTGCCTTCAACTTCTTGTATGCACCTTTGATATAACACACTGGGCCAAGTGAAAATTATACTCCGGTTGCAGAAAAGCAGGAAACAACACAGGCATTGCCTGATGCTGGCTCTTTGGAGATAGTCTAGCCCAGTGGTCAGCGAACTCGTTAGTCAACAGAGCCAAATATCAACAGTACAACGACTGAAATTTCTTTTGAGAGCCGAAAACCGACTTCTGCTCATGGGCCACGTAGTTTCAATCGCACTGTACGTGTGCTCCTGCACGTGGTATTTTGTGGAACAGCCATACTCAAGGGGCCAAAGAATCACATATGGCTCAAGACCAACCACTGGTCTAGCCAAAATGATGCAGACAGTTTCTTATCAGGACCAGAAACCTGTGTGAGCCAGAGAACTATCCTCTCACACTCCCTTCATTCCATTAGGAATTTTTCAAACAGATGGAAGGACCCGGTGCTTAGGGGGGAAAAAAGAGACAGGGCTTACATTTGAAGCATACTCTGAACACATTGAAATTCATGGAAAAATAATCTTCTTGAAAACTTAATTGGTTTGGCCAATTTGACTGAATCTTTCAGAAAACCACTTCCGGGAGCAACTGTACAGAGATGAGTATATAGCATAAACACCTAAGCACCATCTCCCCTTCTCTGGTCAATGAGAAGAGCCTTCAGTGCCAACTGAAATGAAAACTAAACTTCCGTCTCTTGAAAAGTGGGAAGGAGCTATATGATCTACTCCTCAATCCACGAACCCCAGGGGATGTGCTGAATGTGAGCGGAGGTGAGGTTGGAGAAGGGTGTTCCTTAGGGGTACTCAACAGGATTGGGGATAACTGACTCCCACAGTTCTACGGGGAGCCAGTTGAATATCTGGTTTCTACAGCCCCTTTCCAGGCCTGCTCTCCACCTCCCCTATTTGTACCAGAGACAACAAGTCTTCACAGTGTGGGGGTAGGAGCTAGGATTTCCCAGGCCTGGGACACAGTCCAGAAGTGAACAAGAGTAACTTCGGAATTTCCTGCAGTCTCTGCACTTAGGGTTCCTCCAGCTCAGCTGGTCCCACCAATAGCCTTCAGAGCCCTCTGAATGCCCATCCTGGTCCTGCTGTTCTCCCACGGACTATTGCCTTTTCCCACACTGAAGGCAGAAAAAAAAATTCTTTTTATTTCTAGCTTCTTGCCTTCCTCGTTTCACTCCATTCTCCCTCCAAGGTTGAATACAAGTCACCTAAAATTGTTCTTAAGATTGTAAAGATGTATACCAACAACATCCGCCCTGCGTCCCCCAGTTAAACATTTGGACGTGACCCTGCCTGAGAGGGTCATTTGGCTACATCTGCCCTGTTTGGGAACAGTAATAACTCCAGCCTTCTTCTTGTACTTGTGCCAAGACATACTGTATTGAAGAAGGGCTGAAATTCCCCATGGCATTTTCTTTCTGATGTTTTAAATATTTGCTTATTTTTCCCACAGGAAACTTTATAGTTAGTGTGCATTCCTAACTCAATCATTATGTTCCCCATTGTTGCCCTCTTTAGCAAGTCCTTGGGCAGCTCATTATGGATATTTTCCTAATTTTGTTAACTGGGAAAGGGTACTGGGCCCTCCCGGAGGGGTCTGCCTAGGGCCTGACGGTAGTGTGTGGGTTTTTGACTCCGTGCAGGAAAGATTTCACAACACAAGTCCAGGTGATTTTGAAAATACATTTTATTAAAGCTGGGGATAGTGAAGCAAGGAAGAGTTTAGGATAGGGAAGCAACAGGAGAGAGCCTTGACAGAGCTGCTGTCAGCTCACTGGGACGTAAGAGAAAAGGGACCCTGGAGGCAGGTTAATGGGGTTAGTCCAGGACCAGCTGCCACTGCCCATTGCTCCCCTGATTGCAAGTCTCAGGAGGACCCTTGGAGTTTAGGAGATGCACCCTGTGGGGGAAGGAAAGGAGGAAGGGAAAGAAGAGATGGAGAGTAAAGGCAAAGGTGTGTGCTCCTGGGAGGGAGAGCATGTGCTGGGTTCTTTATTTTGAGGGATGTGGTTTTCACTGATTGGTTGGCACTAGGGTATAGGGTCATTAGTCATTGCAGCTGGTCCTGGCATTGCCTACCTGGTTTTGCTACTTTTCTGGGCCAGGAGCTGAAATACAACTGAGGCCCAGGTATTATTTTTAGGGATAAAAGGTCAGGAGTTCTAAAATCACATGACCAGCCAAAACCGGTTTGGCTCAGTGGTAGAGCATCGGTCTGTGGACTGAAAGGTCCCGGGTTCAATTCTGGTGAAGGGCATGTACATTGGTTGCTGGCACATCCCCGGAAGGGGTGTGCAAGAGGCAGCTGGTCGATGTTTCTCTCTCATCGACGTTTCTAGCTCTCTATCTCTCTCCCTTCCTGTCTGTAAAATATCAATAAAATGTATTTAATAAAATCACATGACCAGCCATATGCAAGGGGAGGAAAGGCCAGCCTAGGAGCGAAGCCCATTGCCAGATTTGCCCATTGCTGGACACCCAGGGCTTCCTGCCCTGATGGCCCTCTATATCTGGCTATAAATTGTTCAGCCAGTTTGTTCAGCTGTCTGTCTCAGTTTTCTCATTCCACTTGCCAAAGGATTTTTCCAGCTTCTCAATATCCTCCCCCTATTTGACACCTCATAGCCGTGCAAGACATTTTCCTTCGCCCACATGGTCTCATCAATGGCAGCCTGTTTCCTTATTTGCTCAGTAAATTTCAGCTATTGCCTGGTTCAGGACTCCTCTTTATACATAAGAAGCATTTCCAAAAGCTAACTGAACTCCACTTTTTAAAAATCTTTCCTAGGTTCAAACTCATCATTTTCCCTTAACAAGAGCTCCAAGGGCTCCTTGTGGGGCCGACCATATAATATAGCTTGCTCCCCATCCTTCCACAAACTCTTCCCTCGCCCTCACCTCCGAAATTTCTAAAGCCATTCACAGTTTGCCAGATTGTGTAGTTATACGTGAAACACAAAAGCAACAAAAGGAAATAGGGACCTGATCAAGATAAACTAGAGGTGGCGGGATACCCAGGGAAAGTGATTCCAGTGAGAAGACTCCAGAGGATCATTTTATAGTGTTCACTCTTCATTTGGGGGAGATGAGAGGACGAGTCAGAAAATATAACCAACTAATTTATATCTGCCCTGTCAGCCATCAGAATCATCCAATGAAGCACATCTGAGCTACAGCTCTTAGCTTCCCATTGTCATGCAGCCCTGTGAGCGGGAAAACAGCGCTGATATCTGCTAACAGATAACTGGAACAGAGTGTAGCAGCAGGAAAGCCCTTTGTTTTGAGGAGCCTGCGGAGCTTTAGAAAGAGCCACCCCAACATGTGCTTCTGTGGTGTGCAGATTACTTTGAGCTAAAGGCAGTATTAGCTTCAGGCTCAAAAGAAATTTCTGCCCCTCCCTTTAATTACCTAGAAGAGCATGAATCAGGAGATGTACCACAATACAAGATTCTCAGAGATAATTTCTTTTGACCTATCCATAGGGTAGGATAGACATAGCCAGTTTGGTTCAGTGGATAGCACACCCGCCTTGCAAACTGAAGAGTTCAGGGTTTAATTCCAGTCAAGAGTACTTACTACCTTGGTTGCAGGCTTGATTCCTGGTCCTGGTCAGGGTGTGTGGGGGAGGCAACCAATGGATGTGTTTCTCTCACATTGATGTTTCTCTCTCTCTCCCTTTCCCTTCAACTCTCTCTAAAAATCAATGGAAAAATATTCTTAAGTGAGGATTAACAACAACAAGAAAAATTATAGGGCAGGACAAACTTCTATTTACTGTACTAAACATCTGCTTTTCTTATTATCCTGCAATGCAATGACCCTTTGAAATCCCAAGGTACCTTACCTCATCCTTAGTTCAGAATGACTTATGTACCTCAATCCCCCTTTATCTCTCTGAACCTCTCCTGCATGTGGGCTCTCTGACTCTCTCATGTATTTGGGGTTCCCATACATATGTATGTATTAAACTTGGTTATTTTCACTTGCTAATTTATCTCTGTCCTGGTGATTATTAGACCAGCCAGAAGAACCTTGAGATTGTTCCTCTCCCACAAGCCTAAGGCCCAGGGGCCATCCTGGAATCTTGGAGAGATTGTCAACAGATTTTTCTTTTCCTTTTTTAATTCCTCACCCAAGGATAACTTTTTCATTTATTTATTTTGAGAGAGTGACAAGAGGGAGGAGAGGGGAGAGAGGGAAACATTCATGTGAGAGAGACACATAGACTGGTTACCTCCCACACACAGCTTAACCTGGGGGCAGGGAGTGAACCTGTAACTGAGGTATGTGCCCTTGATCTGGAATTGAACCTGCAACCCTTCAGTCTGTGGGCCAATGCTCTAACCACTGAAAAACTGACCAAAGCTCAACAGATTTTTATTGAGGATCCAAGAGCTTCTTGATCTAAGTGGAAATATAGTCAGCAACTCTTCCCCATTTATGTCTGTTTCCATTTAAGATCAGAGTGGAACTCCAGGTTAGAAGGTGGATGATTTTAGTGCTTCAGAAGCACTTCTTACGGCTGGATCTAAATTGAGATTCTTTGAGTACTTATAGAGAATCTACTCTGTGCATGCCACTGTACTAGAAGTGGCCACGTCATTGCATGACTTCTGGGGGGAGCCATTTCAATCTGGTCTCTAAGAATGGCCTCTTCCGGACTGTGCTGTCCAAAGTATGCATGGCTAAATGTGGTGACTATCATTCTAGAGGCTGCATGTATCAGTCTGAGGAGGACTCTTTCCTCAAAGAGCGCATGGTCTGGGGGAGGAAAAGATTGCACAGAAGCAATGGTAATACAGGGTAAAGTAAGCTCTGTAGCAAAATGGAAGTAACCAAAAATGAACTCAGAGTTGCAAGATATGAGGAATGGGCTAAGGAAGAGAGGAACGGAGAAGAGAAGCAGCTGGATTATCTCATGAGAGCCTCCTACCTGATCTTAAAGTGTTTTGTCATCAAGAATTGTGCTTTAGGGCCCCAGCCAGGTGACTCAGTTGGAGTGTCATCTGTACACCAAAAGGTTGTGGGTTCAATCCCTGGTCAAGGTACATACCTATGTTGTGACTTCAATACCCAGTTAAACCAATCAATGTTTCTCTCTCTTTCTCTCCCTACCTCCCTCTCCCTCCCTCCTCTCTCTCTCCTCCCTCTCTCTATTCTTTCCTCCCTAAGAAATGAATAAACATATCCTTGGGTGATGATTTAAAAAATTGTGCTTTAGGAAGATTACACTGACAAGAAAAATTAACAAATGTTTTAGGAAATAGGAAGTCGGATAGGAAATGTCTATAGAAAGACATTTCAAATAATTTAGGTACAAATAAGGGGACTTGAAGTAGTATGCTAACAGTCAAATAGAAGAAGGGATGAATTTGGGAGATGTTTTGAAGTTCATAAAAATTCATTTTTATTAACCTTGAAATTAAACGTAAGACAACTAGTGCCTTGGCCCATGTGGCTTAATTGGTTTTCATTGTCCCTTGCACCAAAAGATTTCTGACTCAATCCACAACTGTTTTATCATCAAGAATTGTGCTTTAGGGCCCCAGCCAGGCACATACCCTGGCTTTATCCCTAGGAATATGATGCATGCAAGAGGCAGCTAATCAACATTTCTCTCTTACATCAATATATTTATTTCTCCCTTTTCTGACCTCTATCTCTAAAATCTATTTTTAAAATCGTTTTTTGTAAGTGAGAAAACTAGTAAGCAACAAATTACTTGTGAACCCCAATTTTAATGACAATAAATAATATAGTTAAATATATTAGATTGAATAATAAGAAACTGCCATTTTGTAGTTAACAAAAAAGGGTGACTATCAGTAATTTAATGAAATTCAAACTTACTTTATAAGAGGTACCCCGAAATATCCCATTGTAGAAAAGTGGAGCCCCAAACACAAAAACATTAAAATAAATAAAAATTAACCATAAAGACAGGAGCAGAAAGTCATTTATTTAGCAGTGGGATAAGTGAGGGCATGCTTTAGAGTCAGACACAGTTGTTAAAGGAGATTGCCTAGTAGACAGTCTCTGGGTTGCTTTCAGCCTAAACCAAAATTCCAGAAAAAAGTGGGTAGGTCAGTGAAAGCCCAATACTTTGTTTGGAATTTAAAAAAGATATTGTAACTTACTTCAATTTACAAACTCCTTTCTGTCTTCCGCTGGGGGGTGGGGTGGGCGGGGGTTCTTAACAGACTTGACTTGTTCCAGAGTTATTGGCAAAGATAAAAATACCTCCAACAAAATTTTCCTGAAGTCCATTTTCCACCCATGCTCCTTCACCGCAATACACACTGAAAATAGAGCTTAGGGACAAGTAGAGAAAGCTTAACAAGAAAACTTAAATCTGTTAAGCAAACTTTAAGCAAACCTTTCATTGCATGAGGATGTCATTCGGTCACTTAGTAAATGTTAATGATTAGCCAAGAGTGAACTCGGTGAATTCCATTCTGACCTATGCAAGTTGTACAACCCCATAATTTTTATTTCCAAATTCTGCACCGCATCAATGTGTTTCCAAGCTTTTGTTTCCACTGCTTCCTTTTCCTAGAAAGTCCTCTTTCCTCCCTATTTCTTATTGCCTATGAATGCCAACTCAACTCTTGACCTTGGTCCTACTCCCTAGGAATTTATAAACATTCAGTCAGTTCATGCTCTTGTTTCCATTGTATTAAATTTGGTTTTCTACCAATCCAAGTTTAGTTTTCATTCTTAGATTCAATCAAGAAAGGTAAGCACAAAAATGCATGATCTGTGTTGAGCAGTAAAACAAAGAAAAATAAATTTCAAGGTTGAATGATGATCCTATGTTGCATTTGTGTCATAAGATAACACCAAAAAACATGCAGAGAGTATGCAAATAATATAACTTGTATATATAAATATACATGCATGATGTATAAGAAATGTTCACAGAAGCACAGAAAACACTTGAAGGGATACTCATTGGTTTCCCCTATGAAATAAAATTGAGGGTGATGGGAAGATTAGAAACTTTCAGAACATTATTTTATTAGTAGTGATCTGGTGCATGGATTCATGCACATTGAAAGGAAGTTAATTAGAAGGTGGCCAGGACTGGGCAAGATGGGCTGGACACACCCTGGAGCCAACCTCCTGCGATCCTTCCCCAGCCAGCGGCACCTAGGGTGGTGCCATGGCTCGAAGGTTGTCTGCAGAGTGAGTGGTGTTCCTCCTGCAGGTATGGTCCCTCGGCTTGGCCTGCACGGATCAGGCTGAAACCTGCTCTACGGCATCCCCCAAGGGGTCCTGGATTGTGAGAGGGCAGTTCTTAGGTGACACACTCCAGAATGGGGCTCCCTCCTCTCTGGTTCCAGGTGCATCACCCAAGAACCACCACTGCCAAACTACCACAGCTTGGCAGCTCCTGCGTTGAGCATCTGCCCCCTGGTGGTCAGTGTGTGCAATAGCTATCTGTCAATTGGACAGTTGGACAGACACATATATTCTTTCACTGCTTGCTTTTATTTTAAAAAGAATTCTTTTACTAAAATTTTTTAAAGAAAAACGTCTTCCCTACTGGACCTCAGAGAATTGTGGTTCATTCAAGTTCAGTACCAAAGAGGCTATATGTCCCAGGAGCCAAGAGCCCACAACACCCACTCCCCAAATGAGACATGTTCAGGCATGTTCCCTATTGCTTTCCATGGTGACTTCTTCTGGGTCATACACAGCCACACAGCCAGGAGGCTATACTCCACAGTCGTGGGTACTGGTAATTTGGGGTAAACAAGGCAGCCTTTTAGTTAAGTTTTGTAGTGACAGAAAGAGATTATTGCCTAAGAAAAACATAGAAAATTTGAACACAATATCTGACATCATTGAACTAAGAATTAAGTAGCTATTTCTTCACTGAGTACATAAACACTTTGGTCTTACTGCAGTCTCCTTGCCTCTTGCTTTTTCCATCTCTCTTCCCTTTCTAGCTAACAGTTGTCATCAAAGTCCTATTTCTTTATTACATTAAACTTTCTATCTCCTAAAAGTAGATTAACCTCAAAATATCCAAAAATGTCAAAAATTATATTAAGAAGGTCCTGCTTAACAAAGGACCATGTATCCAGGGTTATTTTCTGTAGCAATCAACAACGAATCAGTTAAATCAGCATCGGATTCCTAGACAGCTCCTAACCAGACCAATCTGAAGCCCATTCAAAGTTGGGATCAGAGTGAAATGGAGGGAAGATCTTCCTAAAACAACGACATAACAATGAACACGAATCAAGCATTTCCTATGCACCAGGCCTTCTTATAGCCTTCACAATAACCCTACAAGGTTGTAATAGAGAAAAAAAAATTGTCTTGAACCTGATCTGTATGATGTAAATTATAGCCTGCTCCTAAAAAGAAATTCGGATTTTACCAAATGTTTCAGCAGTTTTCCGATTAGCTTTAATGGGATTAAGACTTCCTCTCATAAATCATTACCCATCCCACAGCTGATTAATCAGTCAAGAGCCTAGTGACTATTTCTAATGATTTACTTTTCTTTTAAGAATCCATCTAAGAAGGATAATCTACTTATTGTCTCCTTCTGTAAGACATCTTTACAAAAAGTGAAACTTCCTTGGCTGGTGAGAGGATGTTTTCCCCTTGTTGCAAGATTTCCATGAAATTTTGACACATACGCGTAACGGAATTGCCTGAAAAATATATATTTTTTTAACTAAGGAGATACTACTACTAGGTATTTCCCCCTGTAACAACATAAAGAGCAGTTCTAGAGCCAGGAGTGAAGGGTGACCTGTCGAACTATGAAACCCAGGCATTTCACTAGTCTGTTTTGCCTCCTCGCCAAGTAAATTGGCTTCTTACTTCCTTAAGTTCTCATTCCACAAAGTCTGTGACTGCCAATCCCACTTGACCACTAAGACCTTTCTCTAAATGTCTCATCAGTCAGGATGTCAAGCAAGCCCTGATAAAGCCAAACTCTAATTTTCTAATTTTGACTCTGTTGATAAAATCTCTAAATGGGGAGAGAGCTGGGTTTGCAGCCTTACTCTGTGTCTTCTGTGGCTTATCTTCCCCTGGCAGTTCTCTTTTACCTCCATCACTGTCCCTGCCACCATGGCACTGGCTTAAGACAGGTGCAGGTCCCCCATTAATGTCCTTGGTTCAATAGAGGCCCAGAGTCTCATGTCCTTATCACAGCTGAGAGCTGGCCCTGAGCATTTAAACCAGGCTTTACTCATCACTGGGGAGAATGAAGCAAACACAGAAAGCAAGAGGCAGGTAGATGATGCCCTGTAAGTTACAGGAGCTCACAGTGTAGGGTTATTTGTAAGTGACTATACTAATTAGAGTACCCTGTGGTCTCACTAACAGAGGTCATCCTAACCTACCATCCAGAAGCATCCTTTGGTATGTCCCAGGTCCTTAAATTATAGACCCAAGGTGGTTAGGTCACAAGGCCTTGCTTTTCTGCCTAAGAATTGCCTCCAGTTTCTGTTTAATCTATATCAGACAGTAATATGCAACCAACATACACAGGAACTCTTTAGGTTATACTTTAAAGAAATACAAGAGGCTGTCCTAAAATATATTTCTCCCCTGCTCAGAAATGCCTATCATTGCATATTCCTTCATTCCTTCATTCATTCAACCAGCAAACTCACCACATTCTCACTCGCATCTCTGCCTTTGATCTTCTTAGTCTTCTTTCTGAAACATTCACCTTTCACTCCCCATTTTTTTCTGGATAACTTCTTCTCATCATTAGGTCTCAACCTAAATGCTCCTTCCTCTAGGAAGCCTTCTTGGGTACCTCATACTGCCTTATACTTCACCTGCTATAGTTCTTTAATCTCTTTATTTTAATCCCCTCTTTATTTGTTCTTTGTTACTAGACTCATACCAACCTCCATGAGCTGCAGAATAGGTTCTACTCAGCCATCATCCAGTTCCTGGTTTAAATAATGTTAGGTAGTCCTAGCTAGTTTGGCTCAATGGAAAGAGCATCAGACTGCAGACTGAAGGTCCCAGTTTCGATTCCAGTCAAGGGCACATGCCTGGGTTGTGGGCTTGATCCTCAATGGTGACAGAAAGAGATTGTTTCCATGTGCAGGAGGAGGCAGTCAATCAATGATTCTCTCTCATCATTGATGTTTCTCTTCCTCTCCTCTCTGAAATCAATAAAAATATACACTGAGTGGCCAGATTATTATGATCTCTGAACACATAATAATCTGGCCACTCAGTGTGTGTGTGTGTGTGTGTGTGTGTGTGTGTGTGTGTGTGTATTAGAGGCTCAGTGCATGAATTCATGCATGGGTAGGGTCCACCCTGCCTGGCCAGGGGGAGGGGACATGGGCAGTTGGCTGGCTTGCCTGCTGGTCAAACTCCTGGTCAAGGGGACAAGTTGCATATTAGCGTTTTATTATATAGGATATACCTGAGTGGCCAGATTATTATGCGTTCAGAGATCATAATAATCTGGCCACTCAGTGGGTATATTTTAAAAAATAGTGTTAAGTAAATATTTGTTAAATTAATAGTATAGCATAATACATTGCACACGAAGGGGTTTTGATAAGATAACAAAATGTTCAATTGTATTGTTACATCTTAGGGTAGAAAGAGCTTCAACTTAAATAGTAGATTTATATAGAACTAGAAGCCCAGTGCATGAAACTCATGCTTGGGAGGAGGGGCCCCTCAGCCTAGCCTGCACTCTCTTCAATCTGGGACCCCCTTGGGGGATGTCCAACTATTGGTTTAGGCCTGATCTTGGCAGTCAACATCCCTCTCACAATCCTGGACTACTGGCTCCTAATCACTCACCTGCCTGCCTGCGCCTGATCACCCCTAACCACTCTGCCTGCTGACTTGATTGCCCCCAAATGCCCTCCCCACCGCCAGACTACTGGCCCCCAACAGCTTCCCCCTGCCAGCCTAGTTGCCTCTCACAGCCTGCTTATTCAGTTGTTTGGTTATCCCTCACTAACCCCACTGCCAGCCTGGTCATAGGCAGTCATCTTGTGAGGGTGCAAGGGTTAATTTGCATATTATCTCTTCATTATATAGGATTATATAAAAGATTTAAAGGCAGTTTTCTCTCTTTTTTCCCTAAAAGGGAGGAATCTGAATGTACTGGTTTATTTCCCTACCCTGATTATGCCATCTTTCCATGAGACTATTTATTTTATTAAATTGAGGGTGTTAATTAATGAGTGGAACAATGAAGCAGGTAATAAGACCCTACATTTTACTTTTGACTTTATGACAATCTTGGGCAAACCAATTAGCAGCATTCCAAATCCGTCCATGGTTAAGATGTTAAATGATCAGCAATTCTTAGAAACGCTTAGGTAGTGACTGTAATTCTCAATTACATATAATATTCCCATTTCAGGCATGAGTATACAACAGAGAGATATCCAACCTTATTAAAATGTCATTTTGAAAAGTGTTGTTAGCTGTGAATTGAACATCAGACCACTTTCATTCATCTGATACTCAAGTAGAACGTGTTACTTTCAAGCCTAAGATCAATTCAAAGAAAACTCTTAGTTATGGGGAATGTTAAAGCTGTAAGTTCTCCTGTATGTGGGTCAAGTTCTGATTAGCTCAGCTTTTGAGCTTAGCTGTGACTTCCAATAAGACAACAGCTGTGGCACTTCTTTTTCGAGCAGGAGCAGTTGAATGAGGCTACGTATCACCTTCTACAGAATTCTATTAACCTGGAGTGGAAGGTGTGAAGGAACTGCGGACAACCTATTGTAAACAAATTATTCTGGTCTATAAGTGTCAGCTCCCTTTAGAGAAAACAAGCTAGATAGTTAGGAGCATTTCTTTTCTCTTCTTTTTTAAGGAAGCCACATAGCCATTACCCCTTATGTTGAAAAAGTATACATGAATGATTGATTTTTTCTCTTTACATTTCTTGTTTATAATATATTTCTAATCTACTAATATTCCAGGATTTATTGACTGCTGTTTTGATTAACCAAGAGATTCTTTTCTATAAGAAACATAATTCCAATGTTTTTTAATTAAATTTATTGGGGTTACATTGGTTAATAACATTATATAGGCTAAGGTGTACAACCATAATACAAAATACAGATGATGTATTATAGAATTGTACACCTTAAACCTGGTCTGTAGGAATGGGCATCTTTCTGTTCAGATATTCTCATATGTGACATTTTCTCATGCCATCTATCTTGGGATTTTCTTCTAAAAAGTAATAACAGTGCTTTGACTTTTAGGGACTTCCAGAACTCTTCCTCCAAATGCCAACAGCTTTTAAATTCAGGGTCAGGGTTTGGGTGTTTCACTCCTTTCACTCTCTCCCTTTCTTTCTTCTTTCAGCCTCTCCTTTCCATCCTCTCCCTTTTCTCTTTCCTCTCTCTTTCCTCTTTCTTGTCCTTTTCCCCCCCTATTGCTATTTAAAAAGTTAATGACTCTTTTGGTCATTCTTGAAAAACAAACAAAATAATCTTCAATACATCCACAAGTGGGAAAAGAGTAAGGAATCTTCTGAATAAAATTTAAGAAATGACAGGTATCCAGAAACAAAAGCAGACAGCTTTTGCATTGAGCATATTTGCCATGAACTTGAGCCTTGGCGTTCAAGGTCTTGCAGGGTTTAGAAATAAGGAGGCAAGGACCAGCGCTCATTCAAGACGTCAATTAAGCCCTGGCCAGTTTTGCTCAGTAGATAGAGCGTCAGCCTGCAGACTGAAGGGTCCCGGGTTCAATTCCGGTCAAGGGCATGTACCTTGAATGCAGGCACATCCCCCGTGAGAGGTGTGCAGGAGGCAGCTGATCAATATTTCTCTCTCAATGATGTTTCTAACTCTCTACCCCTCCCCCTTCCTCTCTGTAAAAATATATAAAAAGATGTCAATTAATAACAAAAACAACAACTAAAAATAATAATAAATTCTGGAGCGCAAAGGCTATCTTCAAGGTACAGCCTAGAAATAAACAGGGAACAGTGAGGAAAAGTACTGTCTAGACTTTTGTCATTAGAAGAAGAAAAAATCCTCCTCTGAAATTTTATAACCACATGTAGTCTTCATGTGGTTTGCAACCCAAATTCACACTATCTGTGCTGTCAAAAAAGCCCACAGAATTTAAAGTGAATTTAGCATGGCAGTAGTACAATTTGCCTAGCAGAACCAAATATAGTTCATTCCAGAAACAGAAGGTAAAATTTGGCCCAAGAGAGAATAGTGAATTAGTATAGCTGAATAAACTATTGAGAATGAAGCTCAGAGAGATAAAAAGATGGAAAATATGAAAGCTTAATAATCATGAAAGTAGAATGATAAAGACTAACAAGATCTAAGTGATGGCCAGAGGAGAGAGAGTATCAGGCAGAAATAATATTTGAAGAGAGAAGAGCTAAGGTGTTTTGAGACTATCCATCGAGGGATTTAAAAAAAACAACAACACAACTGTAACTATAAAGCAGGATAAATACAAAGAAATCCTCTCCTAGACACAGCAAAATGAAAACTGAAAAAAATGATGAGAAGATGCTAAAAGTCTCCACAGAGAGAAGAGGCATAGCCTTCCATTGAGTGAAGCTTAATTAGACAGTTCACTTCTTAAAGGCAACATGGAGGCCTGAAAAGAACAGAAATGTGCAATGTACTGAGAGGAAAGAAATGCCAATGTAGAAGTCAGAATCTAACAAGACCAACTTCAAGAATGAGGGCAAAATAGGTATTTTTAAACAACCAAAAACTGAGAGAGTTTACAATGTTTAGATCTCAGTAAGGAAAATTTTAGAGAATATATTTCAGGCCCAAAAAAAAGAAGAGGAAGAAGAAGAGGAAGAGGAAGAGGAGGAAGAAGAAGAAGAAGAAGAAGAAGAAGAAGAAGAAGAAGAAGAAGAAGAAGAAGAAGAAGAAGAAAATTCTATATGGAAAAGAAAGTAAAAGAAGAATTAAAAAAACAAAGGATGTTGCAAATGTGGATAAATAAAAACTAATGTTGATTGAATAAAATATAATTAAAATATCTTGTGCAGTTAGACAAACATGATAAAACAAAATAGCATGGTGATAACAGAAGTTGGAAGTGAACAGCAGACTAAGTTTCTTGCTTTTAGAGAGAAGGATAAAAATACTTTAGAATAGAGTGTATATAACTTTCAAAATAGAAGAGGAGAAAAACAAATTGAGAAAATAAAAGAAGATAAGAGAAGAAAGGAAGCTTAGGATAGGGAGGATAAAACAAGCACTAAATAACCTGGCAAAAATAAATCTAATTTATCAATCCAGTAGTTGTAACAAATGTAAATGGACCTATTTCTGTCTCTCAGAAATTGTTTTTAATTCTTTTTTTATTTTATTTTTTAAAATTTTGTTAGCATTTATGCTGGAGAAAAGTCTTGTATTCTGAAAACAAGTTGTCCTGTCTCCTCCATATATTGCTTAAATCTATAATCAGTTGCCTTTGTGGAGCTCAGTATCACCTACTGATTCCATTTCTGTGCCTGATCTATTTTAACAGTGCCACCCACACATTTCTCTCAGTTTCCACACGTTTTACTTAGGTTCTGTGGGTTTTCCCTAATTGAATTCCTACTGTTTGGAGACTTGGTGTTCACTCATAGTCCAACTCTCTCATTAGGGTGTAATGCATTCTCAGGTGAAACCAATTAACTTTTGATTAGCTCCAAGTGATTTCATGGTATTTTAAGCAACAACCATGGCTTCAAATAAAGCTTTAATTTTTTTTTTCTTTTTGGAACACACCATTTACCTGAAATCCTGGTTTCTTTAAACTAGCTGAACTTTGCCTAGCAATTTCACATTAAGTCCATCTCATATTTTGTTGTAGTTTGGACTAATCTATTGGAGCTTCTCCATTTGTTTTACTCTAATTGCTCAACGGTTTAGCATATTCACTTGTTTCATCAGATAACAGATTCCTTTTATCTGATTTTTATATCCTATATCATGAGATTGGTGACCCCATTCTAAGCTTTAACTAACAGTATATTAGGCACATAGCTGACTGCCTTACTGCTGCGTCATCATTACCAACTCGGGCTTATTCAGCACTCAGTAACTGTATCAACATGGTGTTTATGAATCGGAGAATCTTGGTTCTCAGTTGCCATCAGTTGCCTGGCACTGAGTCAAGAGTCTGGAAATAATGCCATCAGCCTTGGCAAACAATTGCACCTATGAGGGAGCCCATCTCTTGCTCCTGATGTTCCTAAGTTCTGTAGAAAAAGGTTGAATTTTACAATGAAAGGCTCTGGATTGATATTTGGATTTTATCACAGACCAGCTAAGTGAGCTTAGGAAATCATTTAACTTCTTTGAGCCTCCATCTTCCCTTCAGTAACAAGGAGGTTATAATTTTCATATTCACTGCTATACAGACTGCTTTGCACCTTGAAATATATGAGCAGAAGTCAGACTGATACATCAAATATTATTTAAGTATAGGTTTCAAGATGGGGTAGCCCACTTCATTTCTGATTGGGTTACCTAGTCTGAAGCCCCCAACATGTGACAGAAAGGACTAGGGGCCTGTCAGGGACCATCACACTTCAGCCAAATACCTAGCTGTTGGATCAAGTGAACCATGAAGCATAAGAGACATACTCATTGAACAAAGAGACCCAAATCTATAGTCACAAACTTGGGGAACCCATGTGTTTTTCTCCAAATCAATGTTACACGTTACTAGAGGCCAGGTACATGAAGTTCATGGATGGGGCGAGGGGGTTTCCCTCAGCCAGCCTGCACCCTCCCCAATCTGGAACCCCTCAAGGGATGTCCAACTGCCCATTTAGGGCATGACTCTCACAATCCAGGACTGTTGGCTCCCAACCATTCGCCTCCTGCCTGCTTGATTGCCCCTAATTGCTTTTGCCTGCCAGCTTGATCACACCCTAACTACATCTCTGCTAGCCCAATTGCCTCTAACTACCTTCCCCTGCCAAGCTGGTCCCCCTAAACTGCCCTCCCCTGCTGGCCTGGTTGCTCCCAACTGCCCTCCCATGTAAGCCTGGTCACCCCTAACTTCCCTCCCCTACTGCCCTGGTTCCTCCCCAACTGCCCACCCCTGCAGGCCTGGTCCCCCCCAACTTCCCTCCCTTGCAGGTCTGGTCACCCCCAACTGCCCTCCCCTGCAGGCCTGGTCACCCCCAACTATCCTCCCCTTCTGGCCTGGTCCCCCCTAATTGCCCTCACTTACAGGCCTGCTCCCTCCCAACTGCCCTCTCCTTCTGGCCTGATCACCCACAACTGCCCTCCCCTATCAGCCATCTTGTGGTGACCATTTTATATCCACATGGGGGCAGCCATTTTGTGTGTTAGAGTGACAGTCAATTTACATATTACTCTTTTATTAGATAGTATCTCTTTCAACATTCTAACATGGTCACAATGAGAACTATCACATCTCATAACAAATGACCAAATAAAGAGATATTGACTTTTTGCAATTGGTTCAAGATACCCTGTCATTCTAGTGACAATGAAATTAATCAAATGAAGTATTTTTGCTTTAGCTATAAATTACATTATAACCTTTAACATCCATTATAACAATCAGTATTACATGTTGAGGTAACTGAGGAGGAAAGAACAAATATTTAAATTTAAAAATATCCTCAGACCCTGTATTTGGTCCTTTGAAACTGTCTGCCTGCTAGATTGCACTCTCTGTGCAGCGCCTTCTTTGCAGGCTGACAAGAGTCCAGACCTCTACACCCAGGCAGTAATCTTAGTGAAGGCAAATGATAAGCTCAGACAGCTGTTGCAATGTTTCCAGTGAAGTGATGTGTTTATATGTGTATTCATCTCTCTAGAGATTTAAAATACAATTTGTAAAACAGTTACATAAATGCCAATTCAAATGTGCCATAATTTTGTAAACTAACTTAGTAATGCATATTGACGTCTAAAAGTATTACACGTTTTGCCAAGTAACTCTTCCTTTTGGACTCAAACCTATGTAAGTAATCTTAAATAAGCTTTAATGTAAACAAGCTTTAATCACAAAGATCTTCATTACAGCATTATAACAGTAAACACCAACAAAAACCTAAATGTCTCAAAATAGGAGACTGGCTAAGTAAATTATAGTAAAAAAAAAAATAGCCATGCGAATAATGTAATATTATAAAGCATAATCAATTATATTTTAGATAAGTCTATCCAACAGACACTTATTGACTTGCTTCAAATTTCTAGCTTCATTCTAGCATCTCATAATCTAGTGGATCAGCAAATATAAAGGAATATTTGAAATAGAGTGTGGTAAGTGCCATAATAGCATGGAGGATATTCAACTGCCCAGGAGAGGAGAATGGGGAGTGGGAGGTATGAAGAAGAAGAATCAGGGAACACTTGGTTTGTAATTGCTGGTAGTGCCTAATATGCTAATTCTGTTTGATACAGTAAATCGTTTATTAGGGGAAAATTCAATGTGCAAAGGAAAAGCTTCTAACTGACTCCTGGAAGAATGATTAAGATGAAACCTAAGAGATGAAAAAGAGTTAGCGACAGAACAGTGGTAGGTTAAGGAAAAGTGTTGTACATAGAAGAACTGACCTGTGCAAAGGCATAGAAGTGGAAGAGGGTAAGAAGGTGTCTGGGGCACCAAAATTAATAAAAACAGCTGGAGTCTAGAGTAGCAGGGTCATGAGCTAGAGAGGTTGGCCCACAGAACCTACAGCTCTTGAAAAACATACAGAATCTGGACAGTCCTCAAAGGATATTGAGATGGGCAGTAGGAGATAAACAGGAAGTGTAGTGTCACAAAATACAAGCAAAATGTATGTTTCAAGAAGTGGATAAATATGTCAAAAGTTGCTGAGAATCAAGTTAGATAAGAACTTGAAAATCTAGGAAATTAGCAACCAGAGCATCTGTGACAGAGCAAGAGCAGTGATACCTTGCAGAGCACTGTGGGGCGTGAGGATGGCATGGAAGCACTGACACCCATTCCAAGATGTTTGGCTGGAAGAAGGTGTGGGTGTTAAGGTAACCACTGCAAATGATTGTTAAGTCCATGAGCAATTGTCCTTTAAGATGGAAGATGATCCATATTCAATGGCTGGATGCTATTGGGAATAATCTATTAAGGGTTAAGGATAAAGGTGAGAGAAGGCATGATTGATATAGTGAAGTTCTTTAGGGGAGGTGGGTAGGAATGGGCTACAGAAACTTAGATAGAAGAAAGGACACCTTTTTTATTGTGTTTTTATCCCAAGAAGAAGGGGTTGGGAAGGTTTCCAGATAAAGAAGAAAAGTCCAGTTATAATTTCCTATTATACATAGGAATCTGTTGGTAAACCTTAAATATTATATAGTGGCTTTTCAGGAAATAAGGAATTTTCAAATATACTAGAGACCCAGTGAATGAAATTTATGCACCAAGGGGGGTGGTCCCCTCAGCCCAGCCTGCACTCTCTCCAATCCAGGATCCCTTTCACAATTTGGGACCACTGGCTCCTAACTGCTCACCTGCCTGCCTGCCTGCCTGGTCACCCCTAACTCATCCCCCCTGCCAGCCTGGTTGTCCCTTACTGCTCCCCATTGCTGGCCTGGTTGCCTCTAATTGCCTCCCTCTGCCAGCCTGGTCACCCCTCACTGTCCACATCCCCCTCCACCAGCCTGATTGCCCATGCAGCCTGCTATTCAGTTCACTAACCGCCCTGCCGGCCTGGTTGCCCCATGCAGCCTGTTCAGTCATAGGTTCAGTTGTTTCGGTTGCAACAGTCACTAAGACTTTATATATATACAGTAAATATATAATTTTATATATTTACTGTATATATTTACTGTATACAGTAAATATATAATTATATATATATTAATTCACCTCTTTCTCCTAATAATTACTCAATATCATAGAGCAAGTGAGCCATGTTGAACTCAAAGTACTTCTCTTTTCATTATACCATGAGCCTTTCTGACCCCGTGAGAGTGGTGCTAAAGTAACATTTATAAAAAGAATGTGTAACATCTTTTTACACACACACACACACACACACACACAAACACACACAAACACACACAGTTACTTTCAGCAATGGATAAAGGTGAGTGCTCTGCAATTGACTTGCAGACTCAATTGACTGCTTGACACAGTGTCAAGCAGAGAAATGAAATGGGTTCCTTAGCCTTATCTAGACTAAGTGATTTCTTGACCTGTGGAGTAATAGTAACAGGAAACTTCTGCTTTGCAAAGAGCTTATGCCTAATTAAACAAGCTCTTTTCAGCTGGTTAGCAGCTTGTATGAGTATCTTCTATCCATCCTTGTCTCTCTCTTTCTCTCTCTGTCTCTGTCTCTCTCTGTCTCTGTCTCTCTCTCTCTCTCTCTCTCTCTCCTCATCTTGGGCTACTTGGTGATAATCAGTGTGGTCTGAGAATACTGTCCTGGAGGAGGAAAGCAGCAGGGTTCCTTACTCCCAGTTTCTCTACTACAACCCTCCAACTGCCCATTATGAGGGGTAACAGCCTTAATCATCACTGTGATAAAATTTACAAAATGCAGATTTTGGTCAAGTCATTGGGGCTTCTTGTGCTAACATGTGGAACTTGGGGTGTCCAAACCAAGATAAGCTCATCAGGTGACTGTTGTCGTCTCATCTTCCCTCGTCTTTGTCGTTGTCACTGTTATCAAGTTCTTTCCCACCATTGCTACCAAAAGAAGAGGCTATAAGCAAATCTCTGACCCCCGTGAGGAAAAATAAGACATTAGATGTATTTGAATTTTATAAGGGTTGAACATTTGGTTACTGGTAACTACATGAAAGAGTTTCAAATGTAAATACTTGTATCCATTAAAAAATGAACAAACCAATTTGAAGTGGGCACGGGTTTTAGAGCCAGGCAGACCGGAAGTCAAATTCTGGCTCTGCAACTCACTGGTTGTATGAGCTTGGTTACTTATCCTCTTTGGACCTCAGTGTTCCCTTGTAAGTGGGGAGAAATATCTCCTCCACAGAGTTTGGGGAGGATTAGAAGGGACGCTGCCAGTGAAGCACACACTGGAATTCAGACACTTGTCTCTCAGCACTCCCTTACTTCATAGAACTGTAACATGGTCCTCCCAAAATATTACTAAAAAAATAAAATAAAATAAAATATTTGGTGCAAAAAAAATGACTTTGTAAGTGCCGATGTTATTTTTATTCTGCTCTGTGAAGACATGACAGGTCTGGACAATCTTTCCCCAAAGTCTCGTTCGAGTTTTTCCATTACTGTATTTGTGTTTGTTTTTGCTTCTTTTGTTCATGTTAGGTATTCAGGCGACCAAAATGAAATGCTCGCCAAAGAGTCATCCTTTGTAGCAGTGATGACACAAATTACATTGTTCTCCGGGGTTTAAAACACCCAGTCATTAAACTTAACTGTGTGAGCCTGGCCAATCTTTTTCAAAAACAAAGCAGCTGTTTCCCTTTTGTTCATTCTTTAAAGCTTAGCTCCACAACTTAAAGAAGTACACCCTCCTATTGCAAACCCAGGGAGACACTGTGAAGTAGGCAAGGGCACTGAGCAGTGGAAAGGTTCACAACCAGGAAAAGAGAATGAGGTGCTGAATTTTATTGTCAAGCAATTCAGTGTTTTTTTTTTATTTGTTAAGCAATACTATGCTGATGGTGCGTCAGGCACTATTCCAAATCTTTGTGCATAACAAGCTGTTTAATCCCCATAAAGTAGGCGCTGTTGTTAGTCCCGCTTTACAGACGGGGAGACTGCAGCCTAGGAAATGTAATAACTTGCCCAAGACCACATAGCTCTCACCGGCAGAGCAGGGCTTCTGGACTCGGGCAAACTGGCTCCAGGGTCCGTGTTTTAATTGGGTTCTTCCACCTCTCACTTACCGTATTTGCCAGCGTATAAGAAGATTTTTTGGCCCTGAAAAATACGTATTTGCCGGCGTATAAGACGACTGGGCGTATAAGACGACCCCCTAACATTTCCACTAAAAATACAGAGTTTGTTATATACTCGCTGTATAAGACTACCCCCCACTTGGAGGCACATTTTTCAGGGCCAAAAAGTCGTCTTATACGCCGGCAAATACGGTACTATTTATTGTATTTTTTTTCCCATTTATTCCTTATCACATATGGGAAGTCCCTTCAACGTTCCTGTTATTACAGTAAAGCCCTTGCTTTCATTAGCCTCAAGCAACATCATCTCCTAACTGGTCACCACCACTGGAGTTGCCAGCCATGCCTCTCCATGTGGTATGAAGCCTGTGGAAAATTCAGCTCTGGTGAGTAATTCATAAAACGACCCGCCACTCACATTATGGGCAGTGTAGTTACAACTGGCAGAGACTTGGCAAAGAGACCACAGGCACTAAGCCACTTGTGCCCCTGACAGTGATCCTCCGAGGTCCCAGTGCTGAGTCCCTCCTGCCTGTAGCATTCTCGGTTCCCAATCTGTTTGGTGTAAACATGTGTATGTATGGGATTATGTCACTAACATCATTTGCCAATACAGGGCCTTTTGGTGAATTTGAGAGAGGTGCCCCCCTGAGCAGAAGGGTGTATGGTCTGTGGGCAAAGAGTATGCTCACTTTGGGTGATGAACAATCAGAAATCACCTGCTGTGATCCTGGCCCAATCACTAGTGCCTTGAAGAGCAATAGTTCAATCCAACAAAACATTGCCTGAGCATCTACTGGGGACCAGGAACTAGCCGAGATGTAGGCAGAGACAAAGAGCACTATGGCAGGCTCCCTGCTCTCTATGGTCAATGCCAACAGCAAATGTCAACACAGCATCATACATCAATGAAAGAGCTATATCTGGTACATTAGAGAGCAGAGAGAACCACCCATCTATAGGTGGTTAGAAAAGGTACGTGAGCACAGTGCTTGGCATATAGCAAGTACTCACTTAGCTATAGAATGAGTGAATAAGTGGCTGGGTGAACAAAGTCATGCATGCGTGTCCTTTTTAAAATATATATATTTTTAATATATTTCAAAGAGGAAGGGAGAGGGAGTGAGAGAAATAGAAACATCAAAGATGACAGAGAATCATCGATCATCTGCATCCTACAAAGAGCTCACAACCTGGATATGTGCCCTTGACCAAAATCGAACTCAGGACCCTTCAGTCAGCAGGCCAATGCTCTGTCCCCTGAGCCAAACCAGCTAGGGCTGCATGCATGTTTTAAAGAAAGAGTAGGCATTTACAAGACAAAAAATAAAAGGAGAAATAGATCCCTGGCAAAGAAAGTAGCATGGGAAAAACCCAGAGACAGGAAACTGCTTTGTGTGTCTGGGGAATTTCATTTTAAATCCCAAGGAGGGAAGTGACAGGAATTGAAGTAAAAGTCAGAAGTAAGATCTTATTCCATGATAAGGAGTGGGAACCTGACCCAGGAGATCAGTAGTGTGCATACACATTGCTTTGAGATCTGCTTCAGGCGGTCTGGGCTGAGGACTGAGATCCTCTGGTTCTAGCAAGCTCCTAGGTAATGCTGCTCCTGCTGGTCCATGGACCACTTTGAATAGCAAGGCATTAGGAGGTGATAGAAAGCATTGATAGATTTGAAGGAGAATGACATATGATTGATCCCTGGTAGGTATTCAGTAAATGTTAAGTGAATAAGAATATTCAAATATGTGAGTATATGAACAGTGATTAAAGTTTAGTTTATTTCACAAAGGTGAGAGAACAAATATTTATTGAGTACCTTAAATTTACTAGTCACTGCACTGGGTACCATACCTGATAAATATTATCTCATCTAATATTACAAATGAAAGCCCTATCTCAAACTGAACCTCTATTAACTAAATGACTAATATAATCAAACTGTTTTTGAATAAATAGAAATATCCATATTTAAATGAACAGATAACCAGAAAATTTAGCATTATGGTAACTATGAATATCCTATATAATAAAAGGCTAATATGCAAATTGTCCCCTTAACAGGGAATTCTACCTGAGTTTGACTAGGGGGTGGGGCCAGCTGGCCAACCCTCCATGCCTCTCTCCACCCTCCGTCCCCCACCGCTGGCCCTGTCTGATCGGGCAGGCCAGCTGGACCCCACTTGGGCACGAATTCATGCACTGGGCCTCCAGTATTTCTATAACAAGACAGAAACATATTTTATATTTTACATATTTTAATAACATAATAGCATTTTTACTTTTAGTTATGATTCCAGGAACATTTTAAAGGTTGACTAAGCCATTCCTCACATCTTCGAGGCTTGTTATTGGGGAAGAAACTAGCTTAAGCTTGAGCATTTGGTCACCACACCACAACTACCAATTCCTGAAATAGGCCCAGATCTCTAATTTTAAATTCAAAATTACACTTTGCTCCCTAACCAGCTAGCCTTGGGTGCTTGGGGGTTAGTGACACAACCTAAAGCTAGGTTATTTGGGACTATTATGTTCGGGGAGGGAAAGGCAGCTAGACAGGAGGAGAGAAAAAGTGAGGAGGGAGCAGAGAGAAGCACAGAGGAGCTGAGGAGCTCCTGCCCCCACAGGAACTACTGAAATAGACCTGTTCTTTTCTGTATGCTTCCTCCTGTGCTTAACATGCTTCCCCCTCAGCCTGGCCAATTTATCAATTCCGCTGAACCTGTTCTCATTGAGAAAGGTCTGCAGGGGGTGAGGGGGTTGGGAGGTGTGGAACAAAGGAAATAAAAGCTGGACAGAAAGCAGAATTGCGTGAAAGGTCAGACACAGTGGTGCTGACTCACTTCTATTGAAACCGTACCTTTCCCCAGAAGAGTTCAGAAGGTTTCATAAATGTAGGCTGTGGTGCTTCTGAAATGTGGATGCTGTTCTTACACTATTATGCTGAGGAGAATAGGGAGAAATTGGCAGAGGAAGGGAGGAAGGAAGGAGGGGAAGAGCAGAGGCTTGGGTAGTAGACCAACATGGGTTCAAATCCCAGAGTTGTCACCTAGGCATGCGCCTTGGCATGTAACTAAACATATTTGACCCTTTTTCTCCCTTTTAAAATCAGAAGAATATTATAGAAGACACTTTTTACCCTTACCTTTGCAGCATCCCTTTCTTGTTTGTTATCAGACACAAGCATCTTGCCTGCCTTTTTGTGGAGTAAAGCCTTCCCTATTCTGTGTCACTCCAAGTAAGCTAAGGGAAGACCCAAGCCAGAACAACTGCAGCCTCCCCCACTTCCCCCCGTGCAGTACCACCATCATTTGTAGGACTTGAGCCAAGGCCCCAAAACCACTAGAGACTGCTTGGACAGACTACTCATTAGTTCCTATTCCTGTATCCCCAAATTGCCCTGGGTTTTGTTCTTCCTGAAGCCTGTATGTTTAGCTGTTCATGTGTTTCTGTGAGCCTAACAAATTATTTTTTATTACATTAACCAGAGTTGGTTTTTGTTGCTTGCCACAAGGAGCCCTAAATGATGCAAACACTTGCCTCTTAGGGCTGTTATGAAGATTAGCAATAACACCTGCAGTTGGAGGTTTAATGGCTCAATGTCTGGTCCAGAGTTTTAATATGAGGAAATAACTTAAACTTATATCACAAGCAATCACTCCTAGGAAAACTCACAAAGCCTAACGGGGAAAATTCAAAAAGCTAACGAGTCTGTGCCACTTTGTGTAAAGCAACAGGAGTGCTCCTTTGGCAGTTCTTTCTATGTTTTAACTAACTGAGAGGCACAGAAAACTTCTCAAATCAAAAGCAGCTTATCCTCCTGGCCTGCCACCTCTCCTGAAATCCCCACCATTTATGTCACGTGTCAAGTTTTATCATAACACCTGCTTATGCCCTGGCGGGTGTGGCTCAGCTGGTTGGGCGTTGGCCTGTGTACCAAAAGGTCATTAGTTCTATTCCGGGTCAAGGCACATGGCCAGGTTGTGGGTCTGGTCTCCGGTCCGGGTGTGTACTGATGGATGATGTTTCCCTCTCACATTGATGTTTCTCTCTCTCTCCCTCTCCTTTATCCTCTCTCTAAAAATCAATTAAAACATTTTTTAAAAAGAAATTATTGCTTAAAGCACTTAAATATGGTGATTCCTTGAACTAACGGTATGCAATTCACATATACATAATAAATTCTTCTGTATCATTTCTAAATGCAGGGGACAAATGTTTGACCCATCCAGAGAAAAGCTTAAACTCACTATGCCTAGTACCAGGTATGTCATTTGTGATCAAGGTTTGTAACCATAAACATTTACTTTGTTAAAATATTCTGTATGTATTGTATTTTGTTTTGTTTTGTTTTTTTAAAGGCCTTATTCTTTAGAGCAGTTTTAGGTTCACAGAAAAAGTGACTGGAAAGAATAGAGTTTATGTGTGTTTTAAAATATTTTATCATGACCAGCTTTTCCTTTATGATAAAATATAATGATGCAGCCCTATAACACAGAACATTCCATTGAACACAGGAGGAAATACAGGATACCTTCCTAATAAAACATGGTGCTAATAATAAAAAAAAGAAACAGAACATGGTGCTTCCCTCAACATTTAGAAGCCCATAATCCAACCCTGCCAAGGCCTGTCTGTTTCCTCTGAGTGAAGCCCAGAATTTCATGCCTCTTGCTCCAAACGCTGCCTATTTATTATTTATTTGTTAGATCTCAGAGGCACCTGCCCTCTGCAGAGCTCAAGGCCATGTGCAAAGGACTTTCGTCTTCTTGGTTATAAACATCCTTCTAGTCTTACAATAGCCCAAACAATAGTGCCAAGGGCAGCAGGAAAGCTAGAGGGAGAGTGAAAAACATGTAAGGAGTATCTCATTGTTCTCTCTGGATGCTGGTTAGCAGAGCACCAAAAGCAGCCTTGAATTTAAGGAAGGAGGCTTTTCAGTTTTCCTTCAATGCAGAAAATAGGAATTATTTTATCCAGAAATCAGAAAAAAATAGCACGGAAAATAAACATGAGTGTTTAGGCTCTTGTTCTAAATTACAGATTACTGGAGAGCAAGTAATTAATCAATATGGTGCTTCCATCACAACAACAATCCCTGACCCTTAATTGTGTGTTTACCATGTGCTAGGTTTACTGGTCTTTTACATTGCCATCTATAATGAGGTCATTCCTATCATTACTCCCATTTTACAGCTGTAGAAACTGAGGCGCAGAAACTCACCTAGTAAATGGAGCTACTATTTGAGCATCAGAGCCTGTACCTTTTATCATTTTGATGCACTGCCTTCCTTATGTTTATCACTCTCTAAGCTGGCAATGTTCAAGACAAGAGCAAGGCAATAGGAGAAAGTGGTATGACCATTTGCTAAAGCTGCTTCTACTCAAATAATAACGGTAGGAGAACATTTCCAGAAATAAACTAGCGGAGGATGTAGAACAAGACCAGGGCTGAATGGCAAAGCCTTCATTTCCTGTGTTTTGACCTGTGGGGCCAGCCTCCTAAGATGGCCCTCATAATAACAGCTCCTGGTCTCATGTCATGTCCTCCCCTTAAGTATGGGCTGGACCTAGTGACTCACTTCTTGGGGACAGAATATGGCAAAAATGATGGGATAACACTTCTGATAAGGTTAAAAGGATGGTGGCTTCCAACCTGAGCACCTTCCTTTACCCCTGCTCACTCTGAGGGAGGCCAACTGCCATGTGGTAAGCTGCCTACATAGCAAGGAACTAATGTCTCTAGCCAGAGAGGACCTGAAACCTGCCACCACCCACCTGAGTGAGCTTGGAAGTAGATCTTCGTGATGGTTAATTTTATATGTTAGCGTGGGTCAACCACAGCCCCCAGATATTTGGTCCAACATCCTAAATGTTTCTGTGAGAATGTTTTGGGGTGAAAGTAACACTTAAGTTGGCAGACTTTGAAGGAAGCAGATTGTCCTCCATAACATGGGTGGGTCTCACCCAATCAATTGAAGGCCTTAATAAAACAAAGACTGGTTCTCTTTTGACCAAGAAGGAATTCTGCCAGCAGATGGTCTTTGGGCTTAAATTGTAACAGAAGCTCTTTCTGGGTTCTGGGCCTGGCAGCCAAGGTTTTTGACTTGCCAGCCTCCATAATCATGTAAGCCAATTCTCTAAAATAAATAAGTAAATATTAGATATTAGTTATATAAATATATATAAATTATAAATATATAAATTATGTATAATATATGCAACCTATTATACACTGTATGTAACATTATATGTTATATATTATGTGTTGTTATACACAGTGTATATATACAGAGTGGCCAGATTATGTGTTCAGAGATCATAATAATCTGCCACTCAGTGTATATTCTATTGGTTCTGTTTCTCTGGAGAACCCTGACTAATGCACTTCCCCAGTCAATTCTTTTTTAAAAAATATATTTTATTGATATTTTACAGAGAGGAAGGGATAGAGATAGAAAGCTAGAAACGTCGAAGAGAGAGAAACATCGACCAGTTGCCTCTTGCACACTCCCTATCGGGGATGTGCCTGCAACCAATGTACATGCCCTTGACCGGAATCGAACCCGGGACCTTTCAGTCCACAGACGGATGCTCTACCATTGAGCCAAACCCGTTTCGGCCCCAGTCAATTCTTGAGCTGAATGCAGGCCTAACTGATGTCTAGATTACAGCCTCATGAGATATCCTGAGCCAGAATCCCCCAGCTAAATTGCACTCATTTTGAGTGTGAGTGTACATGTGTGCTTGTGTGTGTGTGTGTGTGTGTGTGTGTGTGTATGAAAGAGAGAGAGAGAGAGAGACAGGGAGAGAGAGAGAGAGAGAGACAGAGACAGAGACAGAGACAGAGACAGAGAGAGAAACATTGACTTGTGGTTGCACTTATTTATGCATCTGTTGGTTGATTCTTATGTGTGCCTTGGTTGGGGATCGAACCCACAACCTTAGTATATTGGGACAATGATGCTCTAACCAACTGAGATACCCGACAAGGGCTGAGAGAAATTATTCTAATTTCATTAATTAGCTGATGTGATTGCAGAGCCTGGTGAACCTGCCTGAAGTCTTTAGCACAACCAGGCAAACTGGGTGACCCCGGCCAGAGTCAATGTTACAAAGGTGAGTCTAAAGACACTCTGGAGTTAGGATTCCTTCCTTTTCAAAGGACCTTAGTTTTTCTTTAATGACTTCAACTATTGGAAAGGCCCATCATCGTTATGGAGGGTAATCTGTTTTACTCAAAGCCTACTAACTTAAACATTAATTATATTTAGCTTAATATTTTCACAGGAAAATCAAAATCTGTTTGACCAAATAACTGAGCACCATAACCTAGCCACGCTGACGTAAAATTAACTATCACTCTGTGTGTGTGTGTGTGTGTGTGTGTGTGTGTGTGTATGTGTGTCCTAATGATTTTTCTCTGATTAAACACCGGTCAATAAGACAGGTGCCTTCATCTTATTTGATCAATTCTGCAAAGCTTCTTTGATTATTATTCCTATTCTTTACTCCAGCCAAACAACATCTGACAACAGAGAAAAACTTCAGTGTTTGTGTTGACTGCAAGCCCAGACCCATCCATCCAGTCAAGGCCAAATGGAACTGCCCCCAGACCCATATGTATAGAACAGTGGTCCTCAAACTTTAGAATACTTGGATAGCTTGTTAAAACACAACTTACTGGGTCATCTTCCCCCTACACCTGAACTTCTATTCTGTAGACTCAGGGCAAGGCCTGAGATTTTGCATTTTCTAACAAGTTTTCAGTTTATGCCCATGTTGCCGGGACAAGACTTTGAGAACCATTGCTCTGAGATACTTCTAAGCCTGGGCCAGGTAACATTCAGCATTGCCATCAAAACAGATGCTAAGAAATTAAACCTCAGGTCAAAGGAATATTAAGTTTTGTTCAATCTTGATTGGGAAACGCTTTTTTTTATTGATTTCAAAGAGAGGAAGGGAAAGGGAGAGATAGAAACATCAATGATGAGAATAATCAATTGGATGCCCCCTACTGAGGATTAAGCCTGCAACCCATGCATGTGCCCTGACCAGGAATCAAATGGTGACCTCCTGGTTCATAGGTCAACACTCAACCACTGAACCACACTGGCCAGGCATGGAAACACTTTTAAATCCAACTATGAAAAGATATATAGGGTATCCCCTAATATACACACACACTTTGAATAATTATAAAGGCAGTATTTATTAAAATATATTTCATTTTCAAAATTGAGCTATCAGCTGTTAAAGTGTGTATACATTTTTTGGGAGGACACCCTATATTTTATAAATTTCCTAGGTATATACCCAAGAAAAATGAGCATGTCTGTCCACCAAAATCCATGTACAAGAATGTTCACAGGACAATTTTTTACTGTATCCCCACACTGCAAGCAATATAAATGTCCATTAACAAGAGAATAGATGTGTTTGGTGTGATGTACTCAAATAATGGAATGCAATCCAGAAATAGAAAAGAATGATTTTGTGTTATATGCAACTACATGAACCTATCTCTCAGTTATTGTGTGGAGCAAAATAAGTGAGACACATTAGCATATCCCAGGGGTGGGCAAACTTTTTTGACTCGAGGGTCACAATTGGTTCTTAAACTGGACCGGAGGGCTGAAACAAAAGCAACCTGACCATGCTGGCACTCTCATCTTGGGCTGCTGGTGAAGGAGTGGAGGGGAGAGCAAGAGAACTCTCCGCTCTTTCGGCTCTGCGGGCTGGATAGAACAGCCGAACGAGGCCAGATTCGGCCCTCAGGGCCATAGTTTGCCCATGGCTGGCATATACTGTATGATTCCACTTAAGAAAGCTACAAAAAGGCAACAGTAAATGATGTGGTATGAAGGAGTTTACTGGGAAGCTGGAAAAGTCCCATATCTCCATCTGAGTTTGGGTTCCAGTTGTACTTACATATGTAAAACTTCCTTGCTCAATACCCTTAAAGTGCATGCACTTTAAGCAATATATAAATTATATCTCATGAAACTGACTTAGACATGGAAGACAACTATACCCAGGGCCCACAGTCCTTTTAGGAGTCCATGAGAATGTTTTCATTTCTTCTAAAGTCAGGAAAAAATATATAATTTAGCCTGGATTATATTATTTTAATACCAACACAGTCATAAAAATATAGTATCCACTATTTTTTAAGGGGGAAGGGACCCAAAATGGCAAAAATGCCTACAGTCTACAAAAGTTGTAATGTGGTCAATTAAAAACATCTTACAGATACATACATTTTTCCACATAGACATACTTATGGAAAGCATTTAGATAATCCAGCCTGCTCTGTCTCCAACGGCTTCCTTTCTGTCCTTTATGATGACATTCTTAATGGCCAAATGATTCCATAAGGAAAATAGAAAGCCAAGAGACAGTTAGGTTTTCTCCATTGCATGTGATTTAAACAAAGTGGCCAGGTCTGAAAGTCATTGGCTCGATCGAGTTTTCATCTAGGTCTGCCTGGAAGGAAGGTTCGGGAACACCAGAAAGAAGGAGGCTTTGACTTGGCCTACAGATGCTGGTCTCTGCCACCTCATTCCACGCTCAGGCACCCTCCTGTCTTCCAGCAGCCATGACAAAGGGAAGCAGGACAGAACACCTGGACCCGCTTTGCTCCAGGCTTTGCTTTAGGCCCATGGTCGGCAAACTGAGGCTCTCGAGCCACATGCTGTTCTTTGGCCCCTTGAGTGTGGCTCTTCCACAAAATACCACGGCCTGGGCGAGTCTATTTTGAAGAAGTGGCATTAGAAGAAGTCTAAGTTTAAAAAATTTGGCTCTCCAAAGAAATTTCAATCATTGTACTGTTGATATTTGGCTCTGCTGACTAATGAGTTTGCCAACCACTGCAGGTTTAGGCTATTGCTTACACTTGGCATGACTCCATAGGGTTGTAAGGATGTGGGAAGAAGGTGACTAAGGCACTGACTACAGACCTGATTGACCATTCAGAGGTAGGGCCCTTCCTCAACACCTGCCCAGCTCCTGTGCGCCCACAGCTTGGTGGGCACACAGAAGACCTACAAGACCCCTTGGAGTCCCTCTCCTTAGAGAGTCTACAATCCAGCTGGCAGGAATGATGTACCTGTTTGGATAGGAGAACATTCAAGTGAAGTAACTGGACAACGCTTTGGGAAGGGAGATTGGAGTGGAGCTCTGTGATTCACTCAAACAGTAGCCAAAAAAGAGGAGATGGGAGTGGGAGTCAGAAACCTAATACCAACTCTGAGGGAGTTCTCACATACCTGGGAGTGAATGGCTTCGTTTCAGCACCAACAAGGGTGCCAGACCCCCAGGCTTCAAAATCTGGCTCCAAGATTTATGACTGATGAGACCTTAGGCATTATTTAATTTATTTAACCTCTCTATGCTTCAGTGTGTATAATGAAAAAAATCATCATCATTAACAGCACCACCCCTAAGATTGTGAGGATTCAAAGAGTTACTACTATAAGAAAATCCCTTAGAACAGTACCTGGCACTGTGTATAAATGTGTTATTTTTTTTAATTATCCTTATTTCTATTATGCAGCTCTCTAGTTCCCTATTTCTAAATTGGGGCCAGGATTTATTAACTTGTTTTGAATGAACCAAGGCCTTGTTCTGATCTTCCTTTAAATAACCTACAAATTGCCTTATCACACCAATGTTTTATTAGTGCTGTGGGGTTTGGGTTTCAATTAAAAACTCATGTCCCCGAGGACACAGATCCTGTTCTATTAACATTGGAGATTAAACAGAGTTTGAAGCTAAAGTACAGTTGGTTTGTATAATTGAAAACAGCCAGAGAGAATATGGATGCTTTTAAAAAAAAATCTAAGTGCATTATCATTGAAAGGTTATTTTTTGCTTGGAAAAGAATAAAAATCATTGTTATACCATAGCAACCAGACTGGTAAGTGATACAGAACAGGCTGAACTGATAAAAATATCCATGAAAATGTCCAGATTGATGAAATATTCTAAAAATAAGTTTAACAAAATAGGGAACAAAATAAAATGGGCCTAATCTTCCATGCCCTTTGAAGATGATTTTAATATAGCCATCTGGTAAAAAAGAAAGTGAAAAGCCTTAGATGTTGGACAAAAGAAAGATATATTTATGGAATTAAACTTTAACAGTCTAAGGGAAAACAAATACATACATAGCTCAAAGTTAAGAGTTTATACTTCTCCATACTAAGTCTTCAAAGTACTATCTTTTAATATACCTATGTGCTTTACAGTAAAATTAACTTATTTTTCCCATTATTTGTTTATCTTTTCAGTATTTTTAAGCAGATGAATACTGTTGCTCTGCCAGCTTTAAGAGAAAACAGAATTTTCAATGACAAATTCTAAGGTTAGATGAGTGAAACAATATACCATCCTAAAGAATAAATTGAGGGTTCTGAAATAGCAGTGCTTTAGGAGAGGAACTGCCAGCATTTATTAGAATAGACTTAGAAAGAAACTTGCTTCAAATCTGCAACTGATCAAGAGTAGACCAACAAAAACTCTGGGGAGGGAGGGAATTTTTTTTTTGGGGGGGGGGCAATGGTAATATATGTACACAGATAATAATTTAATTAAAAAAAGGAAAAAAAAGAGTAGACCAACAACTCTAAGAAACTGGTTATAAAACTAAGCCACTCCAAAAAATATTTGGGCATTTTAATATTTTTCTATGAACAGGAGGGGCAAAGCAGTGACCTATTTCTATGGGGCCTTGTGTTCTTTCATCACAAGGGTATGCTGGGTAACAGTTTCTAAACATTCAACAAACATTGATTGAGTTGGACAGATAAGAGATTGTGCCCAGTACAGTCAAGCTCCTGAATGTGTGAGGATAAACAATACATAGTTTGGGTCCATAAATTTTGGAGTTTTAGGCAAGAAATGTAGACATGTAAGCAAATACATTTAAAAATAAAATTTTTAAGAGAGGGAGGAAGGGAGAGGGAAAAGTAGAGAGAGAAATACTGATGTGAGAGCATCAATTCGTTGCCTCCTCCTGGGAATCAAATCTGCAACCAGGGCATGTGCCATGACCGAGAATCTAACTGGCAACCTTTTGGTGCATGGGATGACACTCAACCAACTGAACCCCATCAGTCAGGGTAAAATACATTTTTAAAAAATATATATATATTTATTTATTATTAATTTCAGAGAGGAAGGGAGAGGAAGAAATAGCAACATCAATGATGAAGGAGAATCATTGAACAGCTGCCTCCTGCACACCCTTTACTGAGATCGAGCCAACACCCCGCCTCCCCTCTACATGAGCCCTGACAGGAATCAAACCACATGGGTCATTGCTCAACCACTGAGCAACACCAGCCAGGCTCAAATACCTTTTCAAAAGGAACTTAGGTTACAAATATGCAAGTAATCTTAGGGGTTCAAAGAAAGAAAATGGTTGATTCTCCCTGGAAGAGTCAGGAAGACTTAATAAAGGGGTAATGATTTTGCTGAATTTAAATATTGGTTGATTTCAAACATGATCCAGGATGGGAGTATCACTGTAGACCAAAGGCACATACTCAGAAGGTCATGGAAGAAGCATGAAATGGCTATGGCTGAAATGGGGGATGCAATGGTAGGTTTTGAGGGGCCAAGAAGGAGGGGACCAAGGTTGCAAAGATAGGTGAGGACTTGATCCTGTAGGGCTTTGTGTGACTTGTGAAGGAGTAGTAAATATCATCCTACACAAAAAGAACCACAACCCAAGGGGGTTAATCCAAGAAATAATGTCTTCAAATAACTTCCAAATAATTTCCTCATATATGGAAATTGAACCCATGTTTATGAGGATGCCAACACTTGGCCTCAATTTTGGTGGGTATCATCACCGTCATTGCCATCACCAAAGCAAGTTCTATAATAGCGTCTCTCACTGTCAGCCCTGGGCTGCTGATAACCACTATGGGACTTTTAAAAAATATGTATTTATTTTATTGAATTTTTTACAGAGAGGAAGGGAGAGGGATAGAGAGCTAGAAACATCGATGAGAGAGAAATGCTCTATCCACTGAACCGAACCAGTTTTGGACATTATGGAACTTTTAGTGATGCTGATACTCCTCCCAAATGCACATCCTATATAGTTTTGGTAAATATGAGCCATCTAGGTTTTCCTGTAGAACATAACTATGGCCAGACATCTAGCCATAGGTAGAACACCTGTTCTTGGTGGCCCACATCCTTGAGCCTTTAATCCTTTCCATCCTTAGCAATTCTACTTGGCAATATCTGCTTTGGCAATTCTGGCATTTCAACTTCACTTTGTCATGGGCCATAACTTCTCCATGCTTCTAAGAGTCATCTTACTAGCAATTTGAAGGCATTTCTTCAGTTCAGGGTTTGGTCCTTATTTTTTTCTACTCTTCTGCTAGAAGAGATGAGATTGTCTTTATATACAACTAAATGAGACCCTCTGGCTTTCCAGCCTGGTTTTCAGATGCCACTAACTTATCTTTAGCTGCTCTTCATATTTCTGTAAAACATCAGAGCTGCTTAGCAAAAGATGCCTAATTTGAATAACTACCATTTTATTCACAGTTTTAAATGACTGAAATATCTAACCCATAAGAGATTTCATTTCTATTATGTACTCTCTCACTTTGCCACCAATGAGATAGTTGATGATATGCCATGCCACCAGCATCAATGGCAAATAAGAACAGGAGAGCAAGTTCAAGTTCTTATCCCTGCTGTGGTCCATGGAGACACTCTGCTGACAACTTACTAGTAAGCCTTTGCTATTGACATCTAAGCTTTCCAATAAACTATAATTAAAATTATTTTTTTTACCCTTAAATTCATTTATGTTGAAAGAAAAATTTTGGCTTTCTGGAGTTTATATAAAGGATTTAGAGAGTCTTGCAACAATTTATTCCCACAATACCTTTGCTAACAACAATTCCATGTATCTTCAAAATGATAAAATAGCATGTATTGTATCATAATTTGCACTGTGCATTGTAAATTGCTAAGTAAGCACCTATTAAAACACTTAGAAAAATGAACAAAAGAAAAATACCCTTTTAAATATGCCTTTTGATCTTGTTATTAACATAAATAATGTACTATAAAGCCACTGTTAAATTTTATTTCTTGATTTCTTTATGTAAGGGAATATTGATTACAACTATAAACTTTCATATAGAAGATCCTATGTTATTTCCCTAGTAAATGTGAAAGTGCAACATCAATTCACTGTTGGTTTAAGGAAGGATAGATTATAGTATTATCATATATAAATTTTTTAATATATATTTTTACTTATGTCAGAGAGAAAGAGAGAGGGAGGGAGAGATAGAAAGATCAATGATGAGAGAGAATCCTTGATTGGCTGCCTCTTGCACACCCCACACTGGGGCTCGAGCCTGTAATCTGGGCATGTGCCCTGACCAGAAACTGTAACCTCTTGGATCATAGGTAGACACTCAACCACTGAGCCATACTGGCTGGGCATATATAACTTTTGATTCTTTCTAGGAGTTATATCACAGGAAAAAAAATAATTTCTCAGTAATTAAAATGTCACTCAGTTATAAATTATTACATTATATATAAACTAATGCATGAATTCATGCATGGGTGGAGTCTCTCAGCTTGGCTGGTGATCAGGGCCCATTAGGGCTGATAGGGGCCGGCTGACCAGTGAGGGACTGTAGGAGGGCTCCAAGTATCTCTGGCCTGTCTCACCCAGTCCTAATTGGCCAGACCCCAGCAGCAAGCTAACCTACAGGTTGGAGCATATGCCCTCTGATGGTCAGTGTGCATCATAGTGACCAGTTGACGGATCAGTCAGATATATTAGGCTTTTATATATATAGAGAGAGAGACTAGAGGCCTGGTGCACAAAATTTGTGCATTTGGGGTTTCCCTCAGCCTAACCTGCACCCTCTCCAATCTGGGACCCCTCGGGGGACATTCAACTGCCTATTTATGCCCAATTCCACAGGGGTCAGGCCTAAACAGGCAGTCGGACATCCCTTTCGTAATCCAGGACTGCTGGCTCTCAACTGCTCACCTGCCTGCCTGCAGGATTACCCCTAATGAGTAGTAGCTTCCTTGATGGTCATTTCTGAATTATTTTGGGAATTATTCTTAAAGGCTACATCTAGATACCCTTCCCACCTGACCCTTTCAATTCTGTAAGCATTTAAGTGATTTTCCGTAGAAATATTCTAGAATGAATTCTAGACCCTCCTGATTAATCTCTATTAATAAAAGCACAATATGCTAATTAGACTGGATGACCTTCCAGATGAAGCCAGGGCTGCAAGGGCCAAGGCAGAGGTGGCCACCACAGTGGGCAGGGGCCAAGCCCCTTGCACAAATTTCATGCATACATAATAAAAGGCTATCCTATATAATAAAAGGCTAATATGCAAATTGATCAAACAGCAGAACAACTGGTTGCTATGACATACACTGACCACCAGGGGCAGACACTCAATGCAGGAGCTGCCCCCTGGTGGTCAGTGCGCTTTCACAGGGGGAGCGCTGCTCAGCCAGAAGCCCTGAACCGGGCTCAGGGCTGGTGAGCGCAGCAGCAGTGGCAGGAGCATCTCCCACCTCCGTGGCAGTGCTAAGGATGTCCAACTACCAGACCTCCCCCAAGGGCTCCCGGACTATGAGGGTGCAGGCCAGGCTGAGGGGACCCCCACAACCCACCTAGGGCACAAATCTCGTGCACTGGGCCTCTAGTATATGAATAAAGATTAATACTATTCATAAGGTTTTTTATTTTAGAATACTGGGTAGAAAAATGTATATAAAAATATGTCACAGTATCTATTTGTGAATGTCCTTGTATACTTCCCTTTCCTGCTCTTCTTATTGTAAAACCAAAAGAATAGGCATTGTCAGCCTAAGTGAAATATACTCAGCATTTTCCCACAAACACATAAACTACAAAAAACACGCCAAGAGGGTATGAACTTGAGAGACAGAGTATTTCTGTCCAATTTTTCCATTCCACTGTCCGGTTTTCTTATGGTCCAGTCCCTTCATTTACTCAGCATGTGTGGAAAGCTTGTTATATGCCAAATATTATGTTATACTTACTTGTATAGCAAAACACTTTTTTTTGCCAAAAAGAAGGCATTCCCTATGAGAATGAATTCCCTCTGGACATGAACCTTAGGCTCATGACAACCAGAAATACTTTGAGACAGTGACATGATGGGCACTTTGTGACCCGATCCCAGCCAAGATCTTTTCTGAGAAAATCAGTTTTGCTGGGAAATGTTGCTCCCCCAGGCACTTCACTGTGATGAGAACAAATGGCCACGGGCCTGCTTACTTCAGTAAGGACTGTCCATGTCCGGGTTGAAAATGGTATGATTTTTTTTCTCAATTCACAGCTCATTGGTCTACTCCACAGGCTCAAAACTAGCCCCAAACCCAAGCTGTTCTCAAAAGGCCAGTTATATCCTAAAAATAAGGAAAGGCAGAACACAAAAGGGAAAGGAACATTTTTCCTAAATTAAAATCTCCCTAAGGATAACAAATGGCTCCCAGGTCTATCAGAGACCCAGGCATTTGACACCTCCACTCAAGAAAGTCTCTCTCCCTTGCTGAAATGAGGTCTGAAGCCAGAGGTGGTTGGAGCACCTTTCTCAGGTGGTGACTAGCTGGACCTCGAGGCTCAAGCACAGTCTAAGAAGCACCCCCGCCCTGACTTTTCCCTAGTGAGGCCCAGGGCAGATGGAGAACCTGTAAGTTGGTTCTTCCTTCCCTGAGTGCCCTACACACATTATTCACATCACACGGTTCTCTGTTCTGAAAACACACCGCTGTTTTGCAGACAGCAAGGGTCTGATGACCTATTTTTAGTGACTAAAAGGAACATAAAACCTCAAACATAACGTGCCCCCACCCCTACCTACACACACGCTGTGATTTTTCAAAAAATGTGATTCACTGAATGCCGACTTGTGTTTATTTGCTGAATAAAGGCTGCTCTCTGATTACTTGTGTGATGGGCATAATTAGCAACATTGTCCAAAGATCGCACATGCTCCTTGCCTTCCTCTTGTCGCAAGGCTGGGAAACCACAGGAGAAATCACAGGAGCAGAAGTGGAATTCATACACACCTCACACTGCTTTCACGTCCTCTCCAGCTGCCATCTAAAACATGGAGTTATCGATGCTGACCTCCCCCTCCTCAGATGCAAGATTTGCAACTTGTGAAAATTGTGGCAGGCACTAGTATGGAGGGAGACTGAGACAAAAGAATGGCTGGTGGTAACTTGAATTAAGAATTTGAAGATCAGGCTCCCTGCCAATAAATGAGCTGGTGGTGAAGGTTAGGCTGCTGGGGTCCTGGGAGATGTAGGCCTGCTCTGACCTCTGACCTCTGAGTGTTGGTCCAAAGACTCCCCAGTGATCTTGACAAACTTGCTTAAGCTGCATGGCAGTCTCTGATGCTTCCACACAACCTTCCTCCCCACTTCTTCATTGGGGTGCGATTTGCATGCCGAGGTGATGCTCCCCCAGGTGATTCTCCATTCTCCATTTCTCTCACACAGGAGTGCTCCCCAGTGAAGTCCTTGCATGTTCTAACCCATTATGGCACTTGCTTCCTGTAGAAACAAGGCTAATGCACAGAGGTCAATGTTAGAGACGAAATCCCACAAAACCACCTACCCTGTTGACAAAACAAGAATTACACAGTACTCAGATGCAAGTCCAAACCGTGAGAGACAACGTTCAGCAAGCTAGAACTGTTCACTGCCACCACAGAGCTGAAGGAACTAAAGTTTTCTTTCTAAAAAAGAGAAGAGGGCATTTTAAATAACATCTGAGAGAAGAATATTTAACTCTGAAAGCAACTAAATTCCACTGAAATAGCAAGCAGGAGCTGGAATTGCCTAATCCATCTCTACTTGAAGAAGGAAAGCTTTTGCTCCCAAGACTTTTTTTTAAAAAATAATACAATGGGTAATGAGAAGACTGGGTTCATTACAGCAGTCAAATCCCAAGGCAGCCAGAGAGCCAAAGATTTCACTCCCCCTCTCATCTGACTCCCTGATCACCTTCCTTTGGCCATTATGCTTCATATAATGCATTCTAATGGCTTGAAATGACAGCGTTTTGTTTACAAAATGGCTCCATTCCTCAGGAAACCCAATAGCCTGCACACCATAACAGGGCTATTGATAGAACATAAAATTCACAATGTGACAGAAGTTGGTCCCCACATTCCTGCCCATTGTAAGGTCAGATTTACCCATTTATCAGCTCAGAAGGAAAGCCTGAGGGAAGCAGTCTAATAGAACCTAAGAGAACTAAGCAAAGAACTGGTCAAGGTAAAATGAGGTCCAATGCTGTGCGCAAGCACAAGGAGAAAGATTTGACCCAAGTTTTCACTAAGTATTCAAACCTCAAGAGGCAAGTCTCCTAGTCTCGTAGACATGCTATCTCTGCTGAATATTGAAATGTGTGCCGATCTTAGACTAGAGCATTAGTGCAGGGCTCAGTAGCCTCTCTCTTTTATGCTTTTAATGACAAAAAATGCAAACCACAGATATTGTGTAAAACCCATGGAAGAGGGTCTGTTTTCTGTAAGATGTAGAACTGACAGCCTAAAACAAGAAAATATCAGTTCTAATGATCAAATGCCATGTTCTTAGCCCTCTTTGATATTCTATGAGCAAGAGGGAGATTTTTCAAGATAATTTTTTTTTTTAAATAATAGTCCCTGAAGTTTTGCAAGAGAGATTTTTTTTCAATAGACCCTAACGTAAGGTAACCTTATGGTTAGGTGTCTTTCTTTGTTACTTTAACATATTGCTAAAATGACCCATTTTACCTTGGGTTATAGCTGTATCCCCACTTTAATAACTACTAGGGCAGTGATGATATCTGAATCATTGGTGTTTTTGCCCTAGCTGGTGTGGCTCAGTTGGTTGGAGCGTTGTCCAACCATAAGGTGGTGGGTTTGATTCCGGCACATAACCACGTTGTGGGAAGCAATTGATCAATGTTTTTCTATCTCTCTTTAAAAAAATAAATTAAAAAATAAATACCTCATTTGATTGTTTTTGTTGTGTGTTTTTTTTTTGTTTTTTTTTTTTTTAGCAGTCAGTTATATAAGTAGGCAACTTCAAGAAAGAAGGAAGAAAGTGGGGGATGGAGAGAGTGAAGGGGGAAAAAGAAGGAAAAAATAGAGAAAGAAAAAAAAAGAAAGAAAAGAATAAAGATTGAAATCACAACTAATATTCTCACAGCGTAGGGACTGTATTTGCTCAGATTCAGTGGGAAAAAATCTTAGCAAGAACTAAACATGACCCAAGAGTTCCCCTTACTAATTCCAAGAGTTCCGGGTAAGACAAAGAATTTCTGAGGGGAAAAATGTTAGAAAGATGCCAGCCAGCATTCTCCAAAGAAATTTTCGCTGGGAATTTCTCTGATTTCTTTTTCAATTAGCTCATCTACCACGTTAAGATGCCTTCCTCTTATCTCTTAACTAAATGGTCTGCTGATGGTATCCATATCTGCAGCACATAATAAATGTTTCCTTGGCTAAAAAGGGTTAGTACTATATATCATGAACAAAAGGCTACATTAGGGATTCATCTGGAATTGGCTAATCACTACATGAAAGGAATGACATTAATGCCAGGGTTTATTGGAGACTTAACCTTCCCAAACTACTAAACTATTAATTCGAAGAATATGGGATATTTTTACACATGATACATACCAAGACTCGTAAGTATTGTGATTTGGTATAATGTGATTTGGTATAAATGTTGGTCCTTCACCAACTCTGGGGGCTCTCATTCTGGAAGCTACCATGATTGGCTAATTGGCCATGGTCAATATTAAAATTGCAAAGATAGGGGATTAAGAGGGGAAAAAGAATAAAAATGGCACCATATGTTTAAAGTATATTTGTATTGATTTTAGAGAAGAAGGTAGAGGGAGATAGAAACATGAATGATGAGAATCATTAATTGGATGCTTCCTGCATGCCCCCTCCTGGGGATGGAGGAAGCATCCAATCAATCATGTGCCCTGTCTGGGAATTGAACTGTGACCTTCTGGTTCATACAAAGGTCATCACTCAACCATTTAGCCACACCAGCCAGGCTCAAATATGTTTTTAAAGTCTACAGAACTTTGAGAAAGTAGCAAATTCTTTTTCTTTCATTTATTTTACTGAGTTCTGTATAAAAGCAATACATTCTTATGAGAAGTCAAGAACAATGAAGCCATATAAAAGTTAATCTTTCTCTTCTAATCCCAGCATCCTAATGTAACCAATATTAACAGATTTATAAGTATTCTCCCACAGTTTTCTTTATGTTTATGTATACATGTACATAAATATATTATCCTATATAATAAAAGCCTAATATGCTAAGTGTCTGACCATTTTTTCCATTTGACTAGTCGCTGTTACACACACTGACCACCAGGGGTAGACACTCTGACCAGTAGGTTAGCTTGCTACCGGGGTCTGGCCTATTGGGACTGGGCAAGATGGGCCGGACATGCCCTGGACGAATCTGTGCACTAGGCCTCTAGTAGATATATAATATGGCATATAGGTGATAGGATTTTGCTTTAATAAAACTACTGTAATCATTTCTTAGAGTATTATATTATTTCATTTAATAATATTATGGATTTCCCTATAGAAGTAATGCAATATTTTTAAACAGCTGCATGATCATTGATAGTAAGAATGAGCTTTCATTCATTCACCCATTTAGATAGTTTCCAGATAATTATTTTTTCATTGCAAACTATACTGGAATAATGTGCTTATATATATATCCTTACTTACTAGTGATTTAATCTCTGAAGACTAGATAGCACCAAAATGGAATTTCTGGTCCAAGGGTCTGTACATATTAAATTTTAATAGATACTCCTAGATTACTTTCCAAGAAGATTATAACAATTTAAACCTCCATCAGCAATGAGGAACTGCCATTTTCCACTGCCCTGGCCAACACTAGATGCTATAAATCTTCTAAATATTGGCCAATCTGATAGGCAGAAATTGAAATCTCTATCATTTGATTTCCATTTACCTAACTACTTGGGAGTTTCAGCATTTTTTCATATTTTATTGACTACTCATATTTCCTTTTCTATAAATTGCCTGTTTATAGCTTTACCTAATCTATCAGTTTGTTTTTTTCTATATCAGTGTATAAGCACTCAGTTTGTTAGAGATATAACCCTTTGTCTTTCTTATGTATTCAAATAACTTTCCCTAAATTATTGTCTTTTTTATTTTCACTCTGTGTATGATGTCTGGCCATCTTTATTTTTATGTAATCAAGCCTGCAAATCATTTTTTATGGCTTCTGGATTTTTCTTTCAAATGAACTTTAGAATCAGTTTAACAAATTCCCTTTAAGTAAAGTCTTTTGATCTGCTGATTGAGATGGCATTAAATTTATAATTAATTAAAGAGAAGTGAACTCTTCACACTAATAATTATGCCCACACCCAGGACTAGTATTATTTTATCTATATTTAGATTTTTTAATATTTAGATTTTTATACAAAATTAATGTTAATAGTTTTCTTCATTCAGGTATCAGACATAGCTTGTTTGATTTATTTATGGGAATTTCAATTCCTCTCACCATTATGAACAGCAGCTTTTCCATTTCAGTTTCTAGTGTGAGAGACTGTTTGTAGGCAGTAGAGCTCAGTGGTAAAAGCCAAGGACTTTGGACTCAGTTCTCCGGATCTTCCACTCTGGCTCTGTACACTTTGGGAAGTTAACTCCTCGCTGAGTATGTTTCTGCACCTGCAAAATGGGCATGGCAAGTTTGTTGTGAGGATTAAATAAGTTCATAACATCACATCTTTAGCACAGACTCTAGAATAGAGTTTTCATTAAATGATAAGAAAGATGACATAAGGCGAAACCGGTTTGGCTCAGTGGATAGAGCATTGGTCTGTGGACTGAAAGGTCCCAGGTTCGATTCTGGTCAAGGGCATGTACCTTGGTTGCGGGCACATTCTCAGTAGGGGGTGTGCAGGAGGCAGCTGGTTGATGTTTCTCTCTCATCGATGTTTTTAGCTTTTTATCACTTCCCTTCCTCTCTGTGGAAAATCAATAAAATATATTTAAAAAAGAAAAAGAAAAAAAGAAAGATGACATAACCTTTTATATGTATACCTTAACAAAGTAACTCTCATTGGTTTTGATTCTCTTGGCTTTTTATAGGTAGAAAATTATATACTCCTGTAATAGTGATGACCTATCTTTATCTTTCTAATGTTTACATATTTATTTCTTTTACTAGAGGCTCAGTGCACAAAATTCATGCACGGGTAGGGTTCCTAAGTCTGACAAGTGATCAGGTCTGATTGGGGCCTTCCATCTGCCAGCCAGGGCCTTCCTTCATTCCATGCCTCCCCCTGGTGGTCAGCATATGTCATAGCAAGCAACAGAACTCCCGAACTCCCATGGGGACACTTTTATATAGAGAGATTGTCTAATTACACTGGTTGTGACTTCCTTCCATTACAGTGCAATTCAGAGTGGTGAAAGCTAGCATCCATGTCTCGGTCCTGACTGCAATGGGAAGGCTCCTGTCCTGCTCGTTCTGTGTAAGATAATTAGTGCATATTTCTTGTAAATGGTCATCATACCTTCTTAGCATAAAGGTATTTAAAATCTATATATGCCCTGTTTCCCCGAAAATAAGACAGTGTCTTATATTAATTTTTGCTCCGAAAGATGTGCTAGGTCTTATTTTTGCATGAAGAAGAATATGGTACACATTTATTGTTAAATGAAAATAAAGGAAATTTATTACCTGTATACGGTATGGTAGTACGGTAGTTGTCTACACAAACCAGATAAACTGTGAATCTTACAGTATCAAGAATTTACTCATTTATTCAAGGAAAAATAAGACATCCCCTGAAAATAAGACCTAGCACGTCTTTCGGAGCAAAAATTAATATAAGACACTGTCTTATTTTCGGGGAAACAGGGAAGGCTTTAGTGACTGGCTTCCTTCACTTAGCATAATATTTTCAAGGTTCATCTATATTGTAGTTTATATCAATTCTTTACTCCTTTTTACTCTCAAATAATATTCATTGTATGGATTTACCACATTTAATTTATCTATTTATCAGCCAGTGGGTATTTGGGTTGCCAAAATATAAAAATATTTTATATTTTGGCTATTATAAATAACGCTTCTCTGAACATTCATATACAAGTTTCTGTTGGACATATTTTTTCAATTTTCTTTGGTGTAAACCTAGTAGTGAATTGCTAGATCATATTTTAACAAGGTTACACCATTATACATCTCCACTAGCAGGGTGTGAGGGTTCCAATTTCCCCACATCTTCACCAACACTTGTTATTATATGACTTGTTATGGTCATCTTAGTGGATATGAAGTGGTATCTCATTGTGTCATTATTCATTCTTGCTTGCCAGTTCTTTTTCCAGAAGTACATTATTTAAAATACCACTGAGAAAGAGCTGTTAATAGGTCACTATTCCAGTTTTTGATGGTCAAGATTGTTTTTCTTTTACCATGGTTCATGTTAGAGCCATGATCACATTAGCTGGGGGTAAAGTCTTGCTGTGATTAATTCACTGTCTTTATGCTTCCATTTTTTGCTGTTGAAAAGTCTGCTGTATTTTACTACTTTGACAATATCCTTATTTTTCTCTGATTAATTTTATTATTTCTTTCCCTTTAGTTTCTGCAGAGTATTGACAAGGTTTTTTTTCTTTAATAAATCATTATTGTTCATATTATTACAAATGTTCCTCATTCTGCCCCCCTCCATTGCTCCCATCCACCAAATTTCCATCCCACCCTCTGCCCTTTCCCCATCCCCCATTTTCCTCATCCATAGGTGAAGTTTATGTTCAGTTTCTCCCCCCCCTCCCCATTTCCCCGAGAATCATCAGTCCACTCCCCTTCCATACCTCTGATTCTATTATATTCACCAGTTGATATTGTTCATCATGATTTTTACTTCCCTTGGTTTTTAGACTCACTTGTTGATAGTTACGTATTTGTTGTTCATAATTTTTATCTTTATTTTGTTCCTCTTCCTAAAGAACCCCCTTTAGCAATTCATATAATTCTGGCTTGGCAGTGATGAACTCCTTTAGCTTAAATTTATTTGTGAAGCTCTTTATCTGCCCTTCCATTCTGAGTGATAGCTTTGCTGGGTAGAGTATATTTGGCTGTAGGTTCTTGCTAGTCATCACCTTGAATATTTCTTGCTATTCCCGTCTGGCCTGCATGGTTTCTATTGAGAAATCAGCTGACAGTCGTATGGGTGCTGCTTTATAGGTAACTACCTGCTTTTCTCTTACTGCTTTTAATATTCTCCCTTTGTCTTTTGCTCTTGGAATTTTAATTATGATGTGTCTTGGTGTGGTCCTCTTTGGATTCCTTTTGTTTGGGGTTCTATGTGCTTCCGGACTTGTAAGTCTATTTCTTTCCCCAGGTGGGGGAAGTTTTCTGTCACTATTTCTTTCAAAATGTTTTCGGTATCTTGCTCTCTGTCATCTTCTGGGACGCCCATAATTCTGATGTTGGTTCGCTTGAAGTTGTCCCAGAGGTTTCTTACATTATCTTCAACTTTCTGGATTCTCTTGTCTTCTTGCTTCTGCGGAGGAGTGTCCTCTGGTTCTTGTGTTCCAGTTCTTTGACTTGATTCTTGCAATCTTCCATTCTGTTTTTAGGACTTTGTATAATATTTTTTATTTCAGAGAATGTATTCTTTATTTCTAGTTGATCCTTTATCATTTCTTGTTGATCCTTTATCATTTCTTGTTGATCCGTTTTCATTTCTTTTTTTTTTTTTTATATATATATTTTATTGATATTTTATCAGAGAGGAAGGGAGAGAGATAGAGAGCTAGAAACGTCGATGAGAGAGAAACACCGACCAGCTGCCTCTTGCACACCCCCCACCGGGGATGTGCCCGCAACCAATGTACATGCCCTTGACCAGAATCGAACCCGGGACCTTGCAGTCCGCAGACCGACGCTCTACCACTGAGCCAAACCGGTTTCGGCCGTTTTCATTTCTTGTTGATCCTTTATTATTTCTAGTTGATCCCTTTTCATATCTTCATAGGTCTCATTTATTTTATCGGCCTTTTCTAGAAGATTCTTGAACAACCTTATAAGCGTGATTTTGAACTCTATATCCAGTAGCTTTTTGTCCTCCATTTCTTTCGTTTGTGAAATGTTTCCTCATCTCAGCATTTTCACTGCTTCCCTGAGTTGGTAGGTTGGGAGGATCAGCTGTGTCTATTCCAGGAGACAGCCGTATTCCACTAGACTTGGAAACATGCAAAAGCTTCTGTGTTCAGCTTGGATGGGGCTGAGTTTCAGGTTGGAGCCTACAGCCTTGGATTCTGGTTAGCCCAGCCCTCGGAGGTTCCTGAGTCTCAGTGTACCTCGGTGTCCTTTGGTATTCGCTGCAAGCATCTCTGAGAGAAAGGCGCCCTAGAGTTTCGCCTGCTACCAGACAGTCTAGTCTCTCCCTCAACCAGCCCGCAACTGGGGTTCAGTGCAGTTGGAAGTGGAGTTAAGAGCAGTTTGGAACTTATGTCTCCTTCCCGCTAGGGCAATCCAGTGGCCCAATCAACTGTCCTCTGTGCGCGCAATGTGCGCGACTCAGGGGCTCTGCTTTTCGCCGCTCCCCTGAGCTTCTGTCTTACAGCCCAGATTCCCTCTGTATGAGGCTGGGGACTGAGGGTCTTGCCCAGAACTGGGGTTCAGTGCAGTCCTAGTTGGGGTTCAGCACAGTCCGGAGCTTTTATCTCCTTCCCGCTAGGGAACACCAGCCAGCCACTCAGCCGCCCCTCCTCTTTGGCTCTGTCCTCTCCCCAGGCACGCACTGTGTCTCTCAGTACCTCAGGCTTTTACAGCTCCTCTGATTTTCCTTCTGGTTTTCTCTTTCCTTCTAGTTGTAGAATTTCCAGTCAGTCAACTTTCATGTAGTTCTGGATAATGTCCACTTTATATTTTAGTTGTATTTTTTGAAATTGTTGAATGAGGCTGCAGTTAGATGTTTACCTCTGCCACCATCTTGGTTTTTCTCCCTCTTGACAAGATTTTTATTGTTGTTTTGTTGCAGAGAGGAAGGGAAAGAGAGAGAGAAAAAAACCGTAAATGATGAGAGAGAATCATTGATTGGCTGTCTCCTGCATGCCCCTTATTGGGGACCAACCCCACAAGCCAGGCATGTGCCCTTGACCAGAATCAAACCCTGGACCCTGGACCCTTTAGTCCACAGGCTGATGTGCTGCTCACTGAGCCAACTGGCTAGGGCCACATTCCCCAGGTATTGACATACTTTACTTCATCATGGTTACTAGGATTTTTACTGTCTAAATCTAAGAAATCATAACTTTAATTAACTCTAGAAAAATATTATCAATATTCCTTTTATTACAGCCTTTACTTCATTCTTTTCTCCAGAACTACTACATAGACATATGTTGATCTTTCTCTTTACCACTCACCTAAATCTTTCACCTCTTTATACTTATGATACATTCAGGATAATTTCCTCCAGGTTATTTTCCTCAAATTCACCAATTAAGCTATCATCAAGTTCTTTCCCGTCAATCACCCTCACACCCAGCTAGTTTTTGGTAAGCTGGTATCTTGACCAGTAGAGAACTGCTATGTCACTTTACTGAACATCTCCCAGAGACTTTCAGAGAAATGTTACCCCGAAAGCTGATGCTACATCTAAGCTGTGTTTACAGAGAATTTGATTCTATTTCAGGGTCCCAAAAAATTTGAAGAGGAAGAGCTACTCTTGGAGAATTCATATTTTCCATTATTCAAGGAGCAATTAAATATGTTGTTCTGGAATTTAAGGCAGCAATAATTCACTCACTCAGTTCGCCATACCTTCTGTTAGACTACACACAGTATTCTACTTCACCATACTTGGCTATTCACTTAGAATTAATTCAATGAAATTTAACAAACATGGAACACTCGCCCTTCAGACTTCAATTGGAAGTTTGAAAAGGGATTGAGGAAAGAAAGGAAGAAAAGAAAGAAAGAAAGAAAGAAAGAAAGAAAGAAAGAAGGAAGGAAGGAAGGAAGGAAGGAAGGAAGGAAGGAAGGAAGGGAGAGAGAGAGAGAGAGAGAGAGAGAGAGAGAGAGAGAGAGAGGGAAAGAGAGAGGGAGAGAGAGAGGAAGAAGGAAGAAAGGAAGGAAGGAAGGAAAGAAGGAAGGAAGGAAGGAAGGAAGGAAGGAAAGAAAAAGAGAAAAAGAACTCATGGACATGGACAACAGTGTGGTGACTGTAGGGGTGAGGAGAAAACGGGAGATGGAAGAGGCTATATGGGAGATAAGTGGTGATGGGGAAAAATAATCCTATCTAATAAAAGAGTAATATGCAAATTGACCATACCACCACTACACCCATAAGCCACACCCACCATCCAATTAGAGAAAGTATGCAAATAAACCCAACCAAGTGACTACAGCCACAGAGAACAGGAGGGAGGCTTGGGTTTCCCTAGCAATGGAGGAAGTCAAGCTTTCCACCTGCTTTTGCAGGCCTAGGCCTCCACTCAATGCTACAAAGTTTCAATTATAGAAGGTAAGCAATTTCAACAAAAATGGCTGCAGCCAAGGAGCAAACAGGAAGCTTGGCTCCACTCCAGGCTACAAAGTTTCAATTGTAGAAGGTAAATAAATTCCAGATATCAGGACCTCCGCTTGGGTTGACAGGGGGCATGGCCAGCCTGCAAACCACCACAGGCCCCTTGCCCAGGCTGCCTGACACCCCAAGGGAACTCCCACCCTGATACAGGACACTCTTCAGGGTAAACAAGTCAGCCCTCACCCATGCATGCACTAGGCCTCTACCCTATCTAATAAAAGAGTAATATGAAGATCGACCATCACTCCACACACAAGATGGCTGCTTCCATGTGGTTAAAGATCCTGTCCCCATGTGGACACAAGATGGTTACCATAAGATGGCCAGCAGAGGAGCGCAAATGAGGTCAATCCAGCCTAGAGGGGAGGGCAAATAGGGGTGACCAGGCTGGCAGAGGAGGAAAGTTGGGGTGACCAGGCCTGCAGGGAAGAGTGTTGGGTGGGACCCAGGCCTGCAGGGGATAGTAGTTGGGAGGACCAGGCCTGCAGGAGAGGGAAGTGAGGGGTGACCAGGCCTGAAGGGGAGGGCAGTTATGGGCAAACAGGCTGGCAAGGGAGCAGTTAGGCATTAATCAGGCTGGCAGGAGAGGAATTAGGGGGTGATCAGGCTGGCAGGCAGAAGCGGTTAGGGGCAATCAGGAAGGCAGGCAGGCAAGCAGTTGGGAGCCAGCAGTCCTGGATTGTAAAAGGCATCTCAGATTGGAGAGGGTACAGGCTGGGCTGAGGGACACCCTCCCTTCATGCCAGAATTTCGTGCACTGGGCCTCTAGTAAAGTAAAATAAAGGAGAAAAAATAAATATCTTCTAGTTTACAAGACTGCTTAAACATTGTTGCATTATTCTAATAACAGTGCTGTATCCTTGAAATGCATGTATTATGATTATCATCTTAGTCTTACAATGTGGGGTAGTACAGGGCGTGGTTGGAAAGTCTGTAAGGAGGATTCTTCTAAAGGCCTTTCTCACCTTGAGAAAGGAGAGTCCCCCATAGAGGCCCCCTGCCTTGACTTTTCCAGACAAGTCTGAGCCCCCAGGTGTTTTACTAGAATCTCTATGTTTAGTCTTTAGACATGACCTTGTAGAAACATATGCTTTCTCAAGGATATGTACCCTGCTGATTGTATCTAGAGGTTCATTTTAGTTTAAGCTGTTGTTACAATAAAAGCCTAAGGAGGCGGGCAAACAGGGCTGTTTGGTGCCTATAGCCAAGCAGTCCCTTAGCCCTCTCTTTCACAGAAACATGTGTCTGAGTAATCCATTCATGCGTCGCTGAGGGTCTGCTGGTCAGCCCTGGCATTACAGCTAATGGGATGTGAGTGAGAAAAAGGAAACAAACATCTAGTGAGAAACTGTATCATCACAAAAAGAGCTTAAATACCGTATTTGCCGGCGTATAAGACGACTTTTTGGCTCTGAAAAATATGCCTCCAAGTGGGGGGTAGTCTTATACGGCGAGTATATAACAAACTCTGTATTTTTTAGTGGAAATGTTAGGGGGTCGTCTTATACGCCCAGTCTCTTATACGCCAGCAAATACGTATTTTTCAGGGCCAAAAAATCATCTTATACGCCGGCAAATACGGTATGTCATCTTCTCTGATCATCTCAAAAAGTTAAGTGTCTTCACCAAATCACACAGCAAGTGCCAGGGGCAGGATGTAACCTCCTCTGTGGAGCTGTCTTTGCTACAACTTGCTTCAACTCAGCATTCATAGAAGTCTCCTCCCTGGGCTGAAAATGATTTATTCTTCAGGAGCTCCTTACTGCCTTCCTTTTCTATAGTTGCCCACTGACTTCTCTGACTTGTGTCTTTGACTTAATATGATTAGTACTGAATTTGACACTTCATTTTTTTCAAATGACAGGATAATTGGCTCTCAACATAGTGTAGTTTGGACAAAGTAAGCAGTACTTAAAATTAAATTACTTATTAATAACACATCTTCCCATTAGAACTCTTTAATGGTGTAGCCTTGGGCACAGACCCGACTTTAGTTACATTTTCTGTAGGATAGAAGCATTTTTCTGGTGATGCTAATACTGTCCCTGTGTTAAACCAAAACATCTCTTAGAGACAGAGAAGCTTGTGTAGTGTAAGCATGATCTAAAAGTTTTAGGATGGGGTTTGAGATTCAAAGTGAGATTTATTGATGAAAAGGCAAAACACTCGTATAGTGCTTATTTGGCAGGTACAATGTGCTTTACAAATATTAAGTGATTTATGTCATTAGGATTCCAGTTTAGAGACATTATCTCAGTCAGTGTTCTTAGTAGCAAGCAACAAAGGTAATCCTGCAATAAAAGAGCTTATTAAAGAAATATTGAGTGTTCCCAGCTGTGTTGGGAGAGCTGGAGAGCTTAACTAAAGGTTATCCGTAAGCATCCTGGGAAGTGCCCAAAGCCATATAAAAAACTGGCCCTGTGAGAGATCACCACCATTGATGCTGCCCCTTTCATGTCCTCGAACCCACAGCCTGGTCCACGAGGACCTCAGCTGCATCAGGAGACGGGTCTTGCAGCCACTAGAAAACCAGCACTGCTGCACTGCAGCTACCTCTCTGCAGGGGATGAAACGCAAAGATCTCTCTGCAGGGCCTGTTACCGACATGGCTCCATGCCCAGAGAATCAAGCGGGCATGTCTGAGTGGCAGCTCCTGGTCGTAGGCTTATGTCCAAGCAGCAAAGCAGGCTGAGAACTGGAGCTCTGGTTTCTATGCTTGACAGTTTCCATCCCAAAGCAGGGCTTTTCCAATGATAAAGGACATCCATGAATGTGGCACATGCCCCTGCACGTATAAGGACTGTGTGAAAACTGCACTTCACCTAATTTCCAGTAAGACGTCCACTTCAGAGGAGTGTGTGACTGTGCCATGCCTGAATTTGTAATGGCAATTAATTACACTGTATTTAATTCCATCCTATTTGGATCATTTTTGTTTTAGTATCTCTAAACCCTAAAGGGCTCCATGGCTTAGATTTCTCTTTTTTTTAACCACATTCACTTCCCAAGAGATCACGATCAGTCTCATGGCTTTAAACATCATCTTTATACAAATGACTCATAATTTTTATCTCTAGCCCCCTCCACTACCTGCCAGCCTCATATTTGTAACTGTCCACTGTGATGTCCAAGAGGATATCAAACTCAAAACGTTCAAAACCAACTAATGATCTTTCCTCACAAGGTCGGGTTGCCTGTCTTCCCCCCTTTCTGAAAATGGCACCTTCTCCCTTTTGGCTCAAGCCAAAAGCCTTGGATGCAGATTCAACTTGATTGACCGATTCTACCTTCAAAGTATATCCCAGCCTTTCTCCCCTTCTTCCAACACCCGCTGCTCTCACACTGATCCAGTCACCACCTTCTCTCCCAAGATTACCACAACTGCCTCCTGCCTGCTCTTCCTAGCAGGGCCGCCTTCACCAGTGTGTGACCAGTTACAATGTAGGTGGGGTGGGGGGCTCCATGCCTGGAGGTTACTACTTTGTGGAGTGGCCTTGAAATTCTTACTATGTTTATCTTAAACTAGAGGCCTGATGCACGAAATTCGTGCAAGATTAGGACTTCCTTCCCCCAGCTGGTATGACTTACATTTAAAAGAACCACTCTGGCTGAGAATTTCTAAAGTATGGGGCAAAGAAAGAAGCAGGAAGTAGGACCAGCCAAATAATTTGTAAGGCCCATGTAAAATGGGTTCTACATGGTTTCCCACCAGTACCCGGGACCCGGGCTTCCCTTTGGCAGCTGGCAGGCACCTGGGGCCCAGGTTTTCATCACAATCCCTGCTTAGTGCGGAAGGTCATCTGGTCTAATTAGCAAATTACACATATCATTATAGATTTGTGTTTCCTAAGTGAAGTCCAATGGGACAAACCAACCTATGTCTGGGGTTTGGAGCCTCACGGGTGGTCCCTACTCTTGCTGCCTTATGGGACAGGTTCTTGGCTACCCACTGTCTTCACCAATGTTCCCCAGCCACACTGCCACCCTTCACCCACAATGGTGAGCCAGACAACTATGAGTGTCTGTACCCAGAGTATCCACGGGTCCAATGGAACATGATACAGCAAACACAAAGACAGCCCTAAAGGAAGACCCAAGAAGAAAGAAAAAGCTTTTCTTCTGATTTTTGAATGAGTAATTTCCATTTTCATTTTACATAGGCCTTACAAATTATTTAGCTGGTCCTGCTTCCTGCTTCTTTCTTTGCCCCATACTTTAGAAATGCTCAGCCAGAGTGGTTCTTTTAAATGTAAGTCATACCTTGTCGTTCATCTGCTCAAAACCCTTCAATACCTTCACAACTCAGAGTAAAAGTCACTTTCCTCCTGTGACTCATTAGGTCCTGCTCCATCTGCATCCCCCCTATCCTCACTGCTCCCCACCTTGCTCACTCATCCTCCCGGCTGCTCCTCAAAAACCCCCAGGTATGCTCCCTCCTCAGAGACTTTGCCCTTCCTTCTCCCAGCAACATCCTCTTGCTTGCTCCTTCACTTCCCTTATGTCTCTGTCCAAATGTCCTCTACTCTGAGTCCTTTTTTCCTCAGCTACCCTTTCAAGATAGCATCTCCAGTCTGTCTACCAATTCCCAATCTCCTTACCCTGTTTTATTTTTCTCCATAGGCCTCATCACCATCTCACATACTGTTTGTTTTTGTTTGTTTGTTTAAGTGAGAGGGAGAGAGAAAAATGTCAATGATGAGAGAGAATAATTGATCGGCCACCTCCTACACACTCCACCCCACACTGGATATCCAGCCAGAAACCCAGCATGTGGCCTGACTGGAATCGAACTGTGACCTCCTGGCTCATACTATGTCCATGCTCAACCACTGAGCCACACCAGCTGGGCATATGTTTTATTTTCTATCTTCCTCATTGTTCATTGCTCAATCCCCTGCACCAAGAATGTTCAGCACATGGTAAATGTGGGGGCAGACCCAGGTTTTGTAGGATCTGAAGTTTATCATAGTTGGGGGTAGGGGAGTTCTTTAGAAAAAAAAGGCACAAAGCTGTGAATATAAAAATTAATAAGGATCACATCAATGTCAACATTCTGGTTTTTATATTGTACTATAGTTTTTTTTCCAGAATATTACCATAGAGGAAACAGAATAAAGGAAATGTAGAATCTCTCTGCCGTATTTCTTAAAACTGCATGTGACTCTACAATGATTTCAAAATAAAAGTTTAATTAAAATTAGATATGTAAGTGACTATTTAGAATTTGAGAAGATATCAAAACACATTAAAATAATAAAAACTTAACAAATGCCACATGCATCACCACATCCGAAAAAATATCTCTGTTAATGGACTCCCTGGCAAGTCTCTTTAATATATTTCCCTACATTTTTGTCTACATAAATTTTTATCACCTCTTCCTATAATAATCCTTTGTGGTATCACTTTTGTGTAAAGAACATAAAACTATCAATTTTCCATCTACCATTGTTGATTGGATTTAGTTTACAAAAATTTCTTACAACTTTGAAACTCTTTTTTGTTCATGTCATGGAAATGCTTAGGATTTTTGTCAAATTTGTTAAACTATCAAGTTCTTGTTTAGTGACTAACTTTATATACTCTTAATCAATTTGTCATTGATGTCCTCATGGGAATGAATAGTTTAGACTTCATGTTATCTCCATCTATGTTAATATTTCAAGTCAAATGAGCAAGATAGTAATAAGAACTATGTGGGCCGAAACTGGTTTGGCTCAGTGGTAGAGTGTCAGTCTGCGGACTGAAAGGTCCCAGGTTCGATTCCGGTCAAGGGCATGTACATTGGTTGCAGGCACATCCCTGGTAGGGGGTGTGCAGGAGGCAACTGGTCGATGTTTCTCTGTCATCAATGTTTCTGGCTCTCTGTCCCTCTCCCTTCCTCTCTGTGAAATATCAATAAAATATATATTTTTTAAAAGAACTATGTGGATAGGATTGAGCAAGTCCATTTCATAGACAAACATATGCATGGCCATAGGGTCTAGTTTCAATTGTGTTGAACCTCAGGCTTTGCCACTTAACCCATTGTGAAACATGTCATGATAACAATAACTTACATACACAAAAACATATCCCACTACACTCAAACACAGTGTGTCCCTCAACTCAATTCCCTTTAGGCAGGTCTCAAAAGTATCCCAAAGTTTTTCCAACCTCACCCAACACAAGAGGAAGTAGTGTGGCAGAAGAGGAGGTCAGAATAGAAAGCAACGGGCATCTTAACCAAACCTATGTAATAAAATCCTAATATGCTAAGTATCTGGTCATCTGGTGACTGGTCAGCTGTTCAACCAATCGAAGCGTAATATGCTAATGATATTCTAAGGCTGCTTAACCACTCGCTATGAAGTGCACTGACCACCAGGGGGAAGTCACTCTGACTGGTAGGTTGGCTTGCTGTGTGGGTCTGGCCAATCAGGACGGAGTGATACAGGCCAGACATGCCCTGGAGCCCTCCCTCAGTGGCTCTCCCGCTGCCCTCCCCCCCCCCCCCCCGCCCTCATCATGCACTGAGAACCAGTTTTGGCTGATCCCACAGGCCACTCCCCTTGGGAGGGTACCAGACACAGGGCTCATGGCTGGCAAGCACAACTGTGGTGGCACGAGCCTCTCCTGATTGGGCAGGAGCAGTGCAGCCGGGATGAGTGGGAGCAGCAGATAGGAGCTGCAGGTGGTATTGGACTGTAGGTTTTACCCCAATCCCCACAGGCCACCCCAGGGACCCCACCTATGCACAAATTCATGCACTGGCCTCTAGTAGTGATTATAATGTGTTACTTCTATAAACTTTTCAAAATCATGTGAGCGTGTGAACATGTTGCCAGGACCTCTCCCAGGGACTTGGAAGGAGATAGACAACGAAGGACCCCACAGCTTGCTAACCATGACTCTGTAGAGCCTTAATAAACACTAGTCAATAAGTGAATGCATATTTGAGTGCTTGGGTTTAAGGTCTAAGCATTAAACAATGAATGCATCCCAAGAGTACTTCTGAATTACACAGATAATTTTTTAAAACAAGCCAAGAAACAACAGCAGAAAAACTTAGCATCAGAAAATTGAAGAAAAGTGTGAAAAATCAGGGTAAAAATAAAACCTCCTGGTGTGAGATGTTAAAGAGTGAGTTTAACCCAGGTGACTGAACTCTGCAGCTACCTCCAAGGAGATGCATGAGGGAACTTCAGTTTCTCCAGAGTCAAAAGGATGTGCCCAAATATGACTTTCAAAATAAAAAGTAATTAATTAATGTAGAATCAAATGAACTGATGAGACATAGAAGCATGAGCAGACTGTTGAACCTCAGAGGGAAGGCAGGGGAGGGTGGGTGGGAAGAGATCAACCAATGAACTTGTACACATATATGCATGACCCGTAGACACAGACAATGGGGTGGTGAGGTCTGAGGGGTGCAAGTGGGAGACCTGAGAGCAGGCTGGAGAAGGTTAATGAGGGGAAAAGGAGGAACTATGTAATTGTTTCAAGAATAAAGGTTTAAAAATAAAAACTAATTAATTAAAACCCTATATTCAGCACATGGTAAATGTGTATTGAATGCCTGAATGAAAGGAAGAATGAAGAAATAAATGTTTCTGCTCAAACCGGTTTGGCTCAGTGGATAGAGTGTCGGCTTGCGGACTGAAGGGTCCAGGGTTCGATTCTGGTCAAGGGCATGTACCTTGGTTGCGGGCACATCCCCAGGAGGGGGTGTACAAGAGGCAGCTGATCGATGATTCTCTCTCATCAATGTTTCTAACTCTCTATCCCTCTCTCTTCCTCTCTGTAAAAAAATCAATAAAATATTTTTTAAAAAAAAAGAAGAAATAAATGTTTCCAATTGAGATAACCTCTCCTGCCCTTTCCTTAACTTTTAGATTAAAATGAGCCTGACCCACCAGTCATGTCTGAAGGGCCCGCCTTAAAGGAACTCCCAGGTCTGGCTGGAAATGCTGCTCTTCTGGACTTAGCAGGGAGCAGGAAGGCATGGCCTACAAACCACTCTGCCCCCGAAGCAGGTCATTTCCATGACCGGGCTTCCAGATTATCTCCCTTCCATCTGTTCTATTTCTTTTGGAGATAGGAGGATGACTGGGAGAAAAAGAAAACTCCAGAAAAGTCCCAGTCACACCTAGTTAATGTTAAACCCTCCCAAATACTGAGACATGTGGACATGTGTGAAAATAAGCAAAGATCAACCAAATGAGAATGGGCAAAGGCTGCTCATTCAGAGCTTGCTGTGGCAGGAAGGCATATTAGCTTTTTATTATATAGGAGGTCTGGTCACTATGTGCATGTGTCAGAGACTCAAGGCAAGCAGAGGAGAGGAAGAGGAAAGAGGGAAAGCTCTTGTGCCCTGATTGGAGGCTGCTGGCTTGGGGCAGCTGGGGTGGCTAACTATGCCATTGGTATATGCTTGGCTTTCTCTGATTGGTCCAAAGTTGGAAGTGAGGACACAGATTAGGGAAGCTGTCAGTTATTTATCAAGTCCTAACCACTTTGGCCGGTTGTTGCAGGGTTATTGTTTGGCTTCCTGGATTGTAGCTAGAGATAGTGGTCTGACTTCCTACAAGTCTGATTGATGGCAGGCTGGCTTCCAGGGCTCTTTATTAAGGACAGGAGGTTGGTTTCCTGGGAAGGCTGCTGCAGGTTGTTTGTTAAGAGTCCTATTTGTATATATACTAGAGGCTCGGTGCTTGAGAATCGTGCACTGGGGGGACCCCTCAGCCTGGCCTGCACCCTCTCGCAGGTTGGACATCCTTAGGGCTGCTGCAGGGACAGGAGAGGCTCCTGCCACCACTTCGGTGCTCGCCAGCCGTGAGCCTGGCTCAGGGCTTCTGGCTGAGCAACACTTCCCCTGTGGGAGCACACTGACCACCAGGGGGAGAGGGGGGCAGCTCCTGCATTGAGCATCTGCTCCCTGTTGGTCAGTACATGTCATAGCAATCGGTCATTCCACTGTTTGGTCGATTTGCATATTAGCCTTTTATTATATAGGATGATCTGGTCATGCCCATCCATATATTCAGTCTTTCACACAGCATTTGGTGTCAAAAGAAGAGGCTTTATTAATGGGCAGATCATCGCAAATACAAAAAATGCAAGAGGGTATATCCATAGTATTGATTGTTTTTCCTAGAAAACAACTGTTAATAGCTCCATGACAGAAGGACTTATTAAATAAAAAGGTAAATAGAAGTGTAGGGACCAAGCTTCCTGATTCTAATCGATGGTGACGGGAGGCATGTGGTTAAGTGCCCATATAACAGGCTGGAAATTGCCCCTTCAATATTTTGAAAATAGGAAAGCATGAAGAGAACTTAATTTGTACCAAACCTCCTAAACTTGCCATCATCTTATCCTCTCAGGTTAAAAAAAAAACACACACAAAAACCCGTCTGTGACTGCAATAAGGTCTGAGAGGTCATTGTTCTGAGGCTGACTTCCTAACAGTAAGGATCCCAGAAATGGTTCTGGATAGTTTCTTGTAGAGGAGTGCCCTTGTTTCTTTCATCCGAGTCAATTACTTAAGGCAAAACTATCTTTCACATGGAAAACCCCGTGGGCAACTTATGGACATTGAATAAATTACACGGGGGTCCATTTTCAGCCTCTATCACCTGAAACTGCCAACATTACTTGCGCGCTAGTTAGGGAGGAAAAAAACCCATTTGCATGGTTGTGCATTTCACACACAAACCACTGAAGCTCAAGGGCATTTTTAAGAATGCAGTCTCGCCTTTCCCATCGTTGCAGCTTCCGTGGGCTCCCTGAAATGGAATGGGGTGGGCCACTAAATTCTCCCCAGACACTAATGGAATGAACGTCTCCCATAATTGGGCAGGGAAAGATAGGAGGAAATACCCATTCCAGGGCCAATTGATTTAACTAGAGCATTGGGTCCCCTGAGAAGAGCAGTAAATATGAGTGAAGATTAAGCTTGAAGGAGACAGAACCCCTCAGCTTCCCAGATTATTGGACCTGAAGCAAAGAAAAACTGCTCACTTCCCCTTCACTGTCCCCGTCTCCAAAACTGCGTTAGCGCAGTCCTTTGCTACATGATGAGGAAACCCTTTCTGATGAATGACTCTGATTCAAATACTCCATAACGATGCAGTCGGTAGGTCCTCAATTTCTTTATTTGTGTTTAATTGTCCTGAACCTCTGCTTGACACAGCAACTACTGGGCATGTTCCTTCCAGAGAGGAAAAAATAACAAACTAACCAGAGTCAGAGGCATCATTTCTCAGCTTCAATCACCTGCCCATATTGTGTTTTTATATCAGGCAAGAGCCAGGGGAGCTGATTAGCCCTGGCAGCTTCCAGAAGCCATCCCTGAAGAAGGCATATTGAGAAGTAGAAATGTCCTGTTCAGTCTATATGTCTTTCATTAGAGCAGAGGTCAGACCTCAGAACCAGTTGTTCCTGCTGTGCAGGTGGGCTAGTTAACAAATGGACCACATTTATATAGTCCTGGACATTGTAGCTTATTCTGGAAAGTATCAAAAAATACTCAGAAGCTGCTTACCAAAACCCAAGAATTTATATGTAACCAAGGAATAAACACATGTGTGTGTGTGCGCTCACACACACACATACACACATGCACTATGAAATATAATAATTTAATCATTTTCCAAATAGCTATTGAATGCCCATGATGTACCAGGCACCATCCCAAAATCCTATTAATTTTACCTTGTAATTCATCTCTCAAAATCACCCATTAAGATCCCAACCACTCATTCATCTTGCTTTCTACTTAGCATCAAGCCAAAGTGCAAGCATCAGTATGGATTCTCTCTTAATGGATCTTCACTTAATCAACACTCTCAGAGTTAAGCAGACCTTCAATGTTCACATCTACTATGCCACTTTGGCCATCTGGAATGTATAAACTCTTCACCAGCTAATTATATTTTTATCAAGACTAGGTTATTCTTATTTCTCAGCCTTTTTTACATAGCTACTATTACAATAACATCATGAAATTAAATATTACAAAAGTCAAGAAAAGGTGCATAAAAAGTGAATTGCTGTTTCTATTACTTCTTAGTTGAGTGCTGTAGAACAGACATGAGTTGAAAAGAAGATGACTATTGAATCTGTAATGAGTGAAACAAGAGTGGTGGATGAAGAGTAATCTCTGACTCCATAAGATTAATGTACTCAGATTGATTTCTAAGTATTTTCACCTCTCATTTCTACTTCAAAGAAACTGAGCTGGAAAATATAGGCAATGCAAGATGAATTTAATTTACAACAGGAAACTCCCATATCCAGAATCAAACTGGAAGAAAGATTCATGGTCCTACATCAAGAGATTGGGAAAGAATCCAAACCTATATGTGTCAAGTTAAAACAAAATTAATGGAAACTTCTACTTCTGGCTAAGATAGATGACCAGGAACTTAGTATTGTTCTTCCTAAAAACTAAACAAGATATATTGAGCACTTCTTTAAAGACCTCAGGGAATGAAGGAAAACAATCTCTGAGGGACAGGAAATAACAAGATGCCCCTTTGTGTTGCCCTAGTCTACTGCCTTGAAGAGATTGAGACCACAGTATAAGGAAGGAAATTCAGGCAGAACCCAGCGGACTCCCTGGATTGAGGAAATTAAAACTAAAAGTTCTGGGAGAGCAGAGTGACCAGAATTTGCAGTTCAGAATTTGGAGAGGAAAATGTTACACAGAGAAATTTTTTAGTATGTGCAGAGGATTCCCACAAGAATTCAGCTGAGTACAGATAAGTGCACACATATTTTTAACAAAACAAAACTAAAAAAAACCCTACCCGTGACTGAGGAATAAGCCATTGGAAAGGACAGAGTGCCTATTCCTAACAGTCAGTGTCATAATTCATGAAGCATTGGGTGAAATACTGGAAGGCCGTGTCTCAGTGGTAAGTAATGATTAGTTTTATTCTCTGATCAAGGCTAAAAAATATTAAAAAGGCAAAACCCAAAAAGACCAAACTATTTTTCAATTTACTTAACTACTTCAAAGAATGGAAGATCAAAAAAACATTTATAATACAAAAACATCCAGAACCCAGTGTAGTAGAGCAAAGTTCATGATCCAGCAGAAGTATGGGTAGAAAGCCATCAATGGCATCTTCATCTCCCTCACTCTCAGACAATGTTGCCTTTCAAAACACCTGTACCACTGCCATAGGCAACACTGACTCAACTGTTGGCTGCCTTTATTATGAATAAATCATAAACTGTTCTTCCTTCTTTGTGTTACTAGCTCTAAAGTTAAAGTCACTGAGAAGAACAAGGAATTGGCCAAAACTGGGTCAGATGATTATATACCAGCTGCCAAGTGGGAATATATCTGCTTTCCTTGGGTTTTCATAATGGGAGGCAAGGCCAGCTTTCATAAAGGGGCCTCTCCTCAAACAGGACAGAGCTTTAGATGCTGGGTAGCTAAACAATGACAAATGTCCACTGCAGTGATTGACTACATGTTATGTTTTAATCTTCAAGTCTAATCTTAATCTGTTTTCTCCTTTTATGGCCCACAGTGGCTTTCCAATAAGGATTCAAACTCATCTTTCTTGACCATCTATTTCATTTATTTTTCTAAGATACATTTATTTTGCATTTTAACATTTCTGAAAATGCTGTGCCTTATAGTCAATGAAAATTATTGATCAATTCATTAAAATTGATGTCTTAGAATCAATTAAAATTTCCAACATTTTTATCTTGGAGATACATAAAAAGAATAGGTCTTACAAATGATGGCATCTTAGATTTAATAAAATCTGGTAATATCTTCTCTCCCCTATCATGAAACTAAATTATCTTTATCCCTCATTAGATTTTAAACTCCACAAATAATTTATTTATGGTGGTGTGCCCACTGCCTAACTCAGTGTTTAGCATATAATATATCCAGAACACATATGTTTAATGAATAAAGGAGTAATTGGATGAGTAAGAATGAACCAGCTAAGCAAATTTTTGTGTTGCATGTTTCATGTTCCATGAGTCTCTGAATTGAACAACACCTAGAAAAGTTTATTTTTTCAATGCCTTTGATCCCAGATGTCTGACTTATTCATCAACAGTTTTTTAACTCTAGTTAGATCCCAAGTATTGTACTAAGTGCCTGATATGAATTATCATTACAACTATCCTCAAGGCCTACAGAGACTCAAAGTAGTTTAACAAATTGCCAAAGGTCACACATAGCTACAAGTAGGGGAGCCATAAATTGAATACAGTCTATTTTCAGAATTTATATTCTTAACTGCTCTACTGATATAGGACTATGTTCTATAGACACCCTACTATTTATAGACTCTCTTCAGAGTAAAATTTTGTTGGAGTTTTAACAAGTCTAATCTATATCTTTCATGGATTCTAGCATCTTTGGAAGGCAGGTTAGATTGGTCCATTAAAAAAATCTATCTAGCACTGCCAGTTGATCAATGGTTAGAGCACCGGTCCACAGACCAAAGGGTCACAGGTTCAATTCCATTCAAGGGCATGTACCTTGGTTGAAGGCACAATCCCTGACACTGATTAGGGCATGTGTGGGAGGAAACCAATTAATGTGACTCTTTCAGGTCAATGTTTCTCTCTCTGTGTATCTTCCCCTCCCTTCCACTCTCTCTCTAAAAAATAAATGGAAAAAATATATTTGAGTGAGGATTAACAAAACAAAAATAGTATATTTAGAGATTTATAGACTTAGTAGAAATCTCATCTTAGTAGAAATCTCATCTTCAAGGACAAAACGTCACAGCACACAGGCTCAGGCTGGTGAAAATTGAGGAGAAGAGCAATTTTGGATACAGCATGATCTGTCATTAAAGTTTTTCTTCAGCCCCACACTAAAATTCATGCTAGGATCCAAGTGATGGAAGGAAGATGGGACAGTGCTGGTAACCAAGTTGACATCAGACAGTACTATCACCCGTGGTCCAAATAGAAACAGCATCAGTTCAAGGGTTGACACTTTTGACAGCAGCTGTAATGTCTTAGGCAGGCACCAACAACAAGTCAGTTGGGGACTGTGGTGGTTTCATCAGTTGACATTTGTAGCATCACCGCAACACAGAGAGGATAAAATGGCAGGAGTCACAGTGAAGCGAAGAGCTCCAGTTCAGAAGCCCACAGATCATTCCTGAATGTGCAATGCACATATAATCAACTGGTGCACCCCAGCAGGTTCAGGCAAGGTGAATGGGGTCCAATTTTTAAAGTTAATGAGTGCCTCTGGGTGAGCATGTTTTTGGTCAAGCTAATTGCACTTGTGGGGAAATTATCAGAGAAAGTGCGATGCTTAGCTCATATTCCCACATGGTATTTACAGACAGAATTGGTAGCCACAAGTAAAATAACATGTAAAACAGGTTCCCATTGAGAACAAAGTTTTCACAGCTTTCTGCCTGATTAACATCTGGCTACATTTCCTCTGTCTCTCTAACTTTTCTTACATGACTCTTCATTGCATTACTACTTCACAAAAGCTGGATGGGAAGTTGGTTTCCATTAGTGGCATGTCACAGGACTTTCCATTAGTGGCATGTCACAAGCTTTTTTCTCTGTGCATTCACTTTATACTTGACAGCTAAGGTAGCTTCCAGGTCTGTGTCTACATCTACCTTCTGGTATCCATCATTCGCCAGTCAAACTAGACCATTCCTTTTATTGACTGCACTCTGGGTCTTCCTGCTTCACACCATTCCTTCTACTCTGACTCTCTTCTTACCCATCATTACTCTCTGCCTATCATGCCTTACCCACCTTTTAGTACCTTAAAACCTTCAATACTTCCCAAAGTCATCTATACAATTAATGCAATTTTGATCAAAATCTTGACAGTGTTTTTAATGGGTCTTGGTTCTGAATTTTAGATAAATAGTATAAATAGCTAAGACAATTATGAGAAGGAAGGAGATGGCATAACTGCCGTTCAAGTTTTAAAGACATCATTTTAAACAGACACAAGACAGTAGGTGAGTGGTTCATGGATAGGCCAACAAGACAATCAAAGAGCAAAAATGCCTAGAAACAGACTCATGCTTATATAGAAGCTTGATATATGAAAGAGCTGACATTGCAGATCCAAAGCACTTTTTGTTTTAACAAATGGTACAGAGACAGTAGGGTACCCACAAAGAAAATGTAAAATTAGATATCTACCTCACCCTATACACAAAACTCCATGTGGATTAATACATAAATCTGAAAGAAAGTAATAGCTACTTCAATAGGAATCTACATGTTCTTTTTCTAATTTCCATAACAATCACAGGAAATGGATAATATTAGCCAACTGCTAGTGGAGAGCTAAGATGCTCAAAAAAATGAACTAATTTATTCATAGTTGGAATGAGAACAAGTGACTGATAATTTCTAAAGATTTACCTATGCTACGATGCCATATCACCTCTCTGTCTCCTAAATATTATTTCAATTATTTGATTTTAAAAAGTGTATTTTAGTAAACAGTACACTATCATGTAGCTAGCTAACTACCCACTTTTGTCCTCTGTTTGTATGTGTCTTGTTAATTTATTTCATCAAAGTCAGAAACCACGTCTTACTTTGTGGCATTTCTGCCAGGGGCCTGATATATGGTCTTAGTGACAGATCTTCCTGGCATTTTAATCACCATATTGATCACCCAAATGTCAGATCTAAAGAGTTAGTAGGGAAAAGAAAAGAAAATGGTTTTTCTAGTCTTTACTCTCTTTTTACTCATTTTTCCTATTTTACTATTGATACTGTAGGGAAAGATTTAAAGAAGTTATATTGGGAAATGCTGATCCAGAGAAATGATTGTAACAAAAAATGGCTCACACTTCCACTGACATAACCAGAAGGGCTATTTCAGATCTCTCAAACTGGGATGGTTGGGTCACTCTAGCCAGGGCCGTACAGAAAAGATGGCAAGAATTTTTAGATACACAAACAATGGAGTCATTGCAAGAGCATAAGTGAGAAAATACAGGGGCTTGGTCAATGGTAACAGCGGCAGGATAGGGGAGGAGACAGCTTCTCCTGTTATTGAGGGGGAAGACTCGGCAGAACTTAATGAAGCATGATTTATGGGGAGAAATGAATGGCAGAGAGGCAAGAGCCAAGCCTGCGTGGGGAAGGTACCATTTAGCAGAGATGGTGAGCTCAGTCTTAGCCATGCTGAATTAAGAGTCTGTAAATGGTATCTGAGGGAATATTTTTCACAGCATTTATCAATGTTGCTCTGGAGCTCAGATGGAGAAATAGAACTCTAGCAAAGTGCCTGCTATCATCTATAATAATCAAAGCATAATATGCTAATTAGACTTGACATCCTTCTGGATGACTTTCTTGATGAAGCCAGGGCTACGAGGGAAGCCTGGGTCCCGGGTGCAAGAGAGAAGCCAGTGCTGGCAGCCGAGGGAAAGAAAGCCTACTCTTGCATGATTTTCATGCATCAGGCCTCTAGTATAGTTTATAAACATTTTGTTGACTGTTGTTGGTTACTGAGTTTTTCTCACCAGCATGTACAGAACATGCAGTTCTTTGCACACAATACACTCAAGAAGGAGGTGGTAATTGATCGAGTGATTTATTTCTTAGCTCAGCTCACCAGAGATATCCACCATCCAGCTACTTTTTTCACTTATGAGTTCATTTATTAGTTGTTAAATAGAGAAACCATTTTAGAAAAGAAAATTATCTTCTGTTAGCTGGGTCCCACTTAAATTTCTGCCTCTTAGGACACTGTGTTCATTTCTTGAATCTAGTAACTGTGAGTAGCTTCTAGATCTTGCATAAATGCTAATTCAAATCAGAGTTCCTGTACTCAACATCTTCAAAAACATTACTCCTCCTAAAGAAGAATTATATTCCAAAAACTAGATTGAGATGACATTATTATTTTTAAAACTAGCCAACAAGAGATCAGAGTAAAGAAAGCCGACTGGATTATCATCATCATCATCATCTTCATCTTCATCATGGGGATTTTGGGGGAAATTGCTTAGAGGAGAACAAAGGAAAGAATAGAATTGGGAATTGGAAATATTTTTTTTCTTTTTTACTCCATTTTTATAAGTAAAGACTGGGAGGGAAGGAAGGGGCAGAGAACTAGTTAATTATTGCTATGGAAAAAGAGTTAAGAAAATTAATGGAGATATTTTTGAAAGCAGCAAAATTAACAGCTGCTATTTATTATGTACCCAGGATTCGGGCACTGTACTGAGCACACAAAACTCAAACTTATTATAAATAAGTTTTAAATTTTATAATTAGGTTTATTTATTGTTATAAAATTAAGTAAATGAGTACCTGCAGCAACTGGCCAATACAATAAAGATTCAGACCAAAATTAAAAAATTTAGAAAAGGAAGAGCAGATGAAAACTTTTAGGATCTTCTTCCACATCTGGACCCAGTATCACACTTTCCCCTGGCTGTATATAAAATAATAATAATAAGAAGAATTATTTCAGGAATGAAACTAGTGGAATAGGACATACACGTTAGTCCTATGTCCCTAACACCCTGTGTCTCTCCTTTTTTTAAAAAGAAATATATTTTATTGATATTTTACAGAGAGGAAAGGAGAGAGATAGAGAGCTAGAAACATTGATGAGAGAGAAACATCACCCAGCTGTCTCTTGCACACCCCCTACCAGGGAGATGCCCGCAACCAATGTACATGCCCTTGACCGGAATCGAACCTGGGACCTTTCAGTCCGCAGAGCCAAACCGGTTTCGGCTGTCTCTCCTTTTTTTAAAGTAACTCAAGTAATTGGTGATTTAGTAAATGAGCCCCAGCCCCTAGGAGCTCTAAAGATTGGGAGGATGAAATATGTCCTCATCTCTCCTGAGGTTTTCTTCAAATCGCAGGCATTCCTCAAAAAGAAATGTCTAAACTCAGCGTGCTAAGTCCTCCACTGCCTTTTGGGATAAAGAAAATAAGAACAAAAGACCGCGGAAGGAGCATGCTCAGTAAAAGGTGTTCTCCCCTCCTGTTTTCAGAGAGCAGCAGAGCTTTCCCCGCCATGTGGATGGACGTGGAGGTGGGTTTGGGGAAAATGAAGACACTTTTACCTCCCATACGCGCTGAGGCACTGCGGATGCCTGAACAAACTGGACGGCAGCGGAGTAGAAGCCTGGGGAAGAGGTAGCCTTGATGGGAAGATGCCCTCTCCGGGCCTCTGAACCTCCAGGGAGGTCAACCTTGTTAGCACAGCCTGACTGCACCCGCCCCCACCTGTACCACGTGCTGCCACACGTGGAGGCCCTGACAGTGTCACCTCTGCGTCTGGGACTCGAGGGCTGTGTGCGTTGGCACTCAGGAGGAACATAAAGGGATCCACAGTGGGACTTTAGTTTGGGGAACACGAATACCGATGGACCAGCCGCAGCAAGAAAGAAGAGAGGAATATAGGAGGAAGAAATTGAAGAAAAATAAAACTCTGATGGAAGTTAGGGAGGAAAAGCACAAGGACAAATGAGGAGCAAATTTAAAAAGGAGAGAGGCCGAAACCGGTTTGGCTCAGTGGATAGAGCATCGGCCTGCGGACTGAAAGGTCCCGGGTTCGATTCTGGTCAAGGGCATGTACCTTGGTTGCAGGCACTTCCCCAGTAGGGGTGTGCAAGAGGCAGCTGGTCGATGTTTCTCTCTCATGGATGTTTCTAACTATCTATCCCTCTCAATTCCTCTCTGTGTAAAATCAATAAAATATATTTTTAAAATAAATAAATAAAATAAAAAGGAGAGAGAAAAAGAGAGACTAAATCTGGGGGTTAGAGGAGAGGGGGAGTGGAAAGGATGCTGGAAAATTAGGAGTCTCTGTTCCTTCGCCCTGTGCCTGCATCCTCCGATCCAATCTCTTATTCTGCATCATTATTCACCAAGGCAAATTTGGAACATTGAAATGTGGCAGAAGTATAGCTCCAGCAATTTCTTTTTCTTAACAGTTGTTTCTTTTTTTTCTCTGCAGATGATCAAAATCTTATAAACAAAGGTAAGTAAAAAGCAAGATGTTACCAAAATGCCCCCTGAACCTTCCCTTCTCAGAGATTTAATGCTGGGGAGAGCTGAGGGCTGCACCATATGCCCCATGGGTATGCAGATAGGGCAACCTAGCTCCAGTCCTGAGGAGACCACCGTTATTTCCCCACAAGCTCTCCCTGCATACGGCCATCCTGAGGTCCTAACTATCCCAAGCCACAGAAATATCAGTGAGTTCCCAGTCTGCTGATTGCAGCCCAACTACAGTGAGGTAAATGTCATTGCTACTCTCAGCACCATGCTAAGGAATTATATTTAACCACATTAAAAAATAATGATTTGGAAAGGCTACAATTAAGATATTTAAAAATAGAGGACTGGTGCATGATACCCATGCACTGGGGGGCGGGGGTGGCAGTGTGCTTCAGCCCGGACTGGGCCCTCTCGCTGGGACCCCTTCAGGGGATGTCAGGCCTAAACCGGCAGTTGGACAGCCCTCATGCAATACAGGATGCTGCACCCGTGACCATGCTTTTCATACAGGTGAAAGGCATCTTGCTGTTGTATGGGCAGCTATGTTTTTGTGCCCTGATTATAAAAAGTGATACATAACGTGATCCTTCCGAGGCAATAATACCATTTTCCCCATCTTATGGGTGGAAAAACTCAAGCAGAGAGAAGTTAAGTAATTGGCTTTGTCACACAGTTATAAGTGTCAGAATCAGGGCTGACAAAATGTGCAAGCCAGAGTCCATGCGTGTCATCACTACATCATCCTGTTTTGTTTTGTTTTTTTTCAGTGTTAGAGTAGCCTTGCCAGGTTTTAAATTTAAATCTAAGAGACTGTTCCCAGTATATAAGGTAGGGTCCCTAGGTCTGGCTGGCAATCAGGGTCATCTGTAGGGCGACAGCAGGTGGGGATATTGGGGAACCCCTTCCCCCACCTCCCCTGGCACTCACCTTGGCTGGCAGACTGGCACCTTCCACTCACCAACCCTGTCCCCCACTGCCACTGGTCACCTCCCTCTGCAGGGGCAAGCAGACTCTCAATGCAGTATCTGCCAACCTGGGGCAGCTCCTGCATTGAGCATCTTCCCCCTAGTGGTCAGTGTGCATCATGGCAACTGGTTGTTCTGCTGTTCAGTTGATTTGCATATTAGGGTCTTATTATATAAGATATAAGATATAAATTTTACACAATGGATATTAAATATGGGCTTTGCATTTTCCCTTGCTTTTGGAGCCTAACAAATATTATTTTATCCTCTGAAAGAAATTTGATCAGCAGACTGATCAAATAGCTCACTTCAAGCAATTAAAACTTTCCATTGCTATAAGGAAAGATGTATGAATTTTTCCAAAACACTGTTTTTAATAAGGAAGTATTAACATCTGCCAACTAAAGTTCAGGAGTTATGAGATGGTGGTGGAGGGATTAAGAAGAATTTTTTAAAAATGTTTTTTTAATAATACAGGAAAATAAAGTCATGAATGCGAGCCTCCAAAAATCACATAAGTCAATTCCTTAAATTTCCCTCTCTCTCTCTCTCTCTCTCTCTCTCTCTCTCTCTCTCTCTCTCTATATATATATATATATATATATATATATATATAGATAGATGTATAGATGTATAGATGTATAGATGTATAGATATATAGATGTATAGATATATAGATACAGACGTATAGACATATAGACATATATATGTGTCCTATTATATGTCCTACATATATATATATATATATATATATATATATATATATATATATATATATCCTATTAGTTCCATTTCTCTGAATGCACCCTGACTAATAACAGATATCTTTTCAGCCAGCACAAGTGTTGGTCTGACACCTGGTCTGAGCAGAGGAAAGGAGAATTAAAGGGGCAGATAGGGGAGCTATAGAGCAAGCAACCACTGAGATACCTTCTGCACTCCCACCTCTTTGTGGTAGGAAAATGTTACGGGAGTTTTCCTTTAGTCAAGCAGGTGTTCCAGAGCTACCTGGGCTTCCACTGTCTTGTCCATCCCCACACAGGACAGAGCCACAAACAGATGCCTGCCAGACAGAGGACCAGGCGCCGTGAGCTGAGGAAATAGCAGCAACTGATTAGAAGATGGCCAGCACTTCTGGTTGAATAAGGTCCACTGGCCCTTCCCCCTCCTCCTTGCTATATACCCTGGAGGAGTTAAGGGGAAGCTGTGTGGATCAGCACTAAGTATCTTCCCACCACCCCCAGACACAAGCTGCTGTCCATCGGCTGTTCTCAGTCTGGACTGCCCATTAGAATCACCTGGACAGTTAGGAAACTAATATTACTGTTCAGTCCCCAGCCCGGGATTGCTCAGCGCGGAAGAGATCCAAAAGCTCCCATTTGCAGCCAGGGCTGAAATCCCTCTCTCTCCTTAGTGCCACAGGCAGACCACCCCTACTAAGATGAAGGAAGAAAACAGCTTTGAGGTTGGATGTTTTAGAGTAAACAAGACAGTGCCTTAAATCCCAGGATTAAGCTGTTCCTAGGAAACTCTTGTGACAGAGTTATGGAATATGGATATGGTCTTATCACAGCACTCATTACCCAGTGTGTGCTCTAGAGGTTGGAAAGTTATGAAATATGGTGGAGATATCACAGGGCTCACTACCCAATGGAATAGTATCTCGGGGCTGAAGTTATTGGTAAAAATTAAACTGAGGCTCTAGCAGGTGTGACTCAGTTGGTTGGAGTGTTGTCCCATAAACCAAAAGGTGGCAGGTTCTATTCCCAGTCAGGGCACATACCCAGGTTTCAGATTTGATCTCTGGTCGGGGCATGTGCCAGAGGCAGCCCTTTAATGTTTCTCTCTCACAATGATCACTATCTATCTATCTATCTATCTATCTATCTATCTATCTATCTATCTTTCTTTCTTTCTCTCATCAATAAAAAATAATTGAGCTGAAACTGGTTTGGCTCAGTGAATAGAGCGTCGGCCTGTGGACTGAAGGATCCCAGTTTCGATTCCAGTCAAGGGCATGTACCTTGGTTGCGGGCACATCCCCAACAGGGGGTGCAAGAGGCAACTGATCGATGATTCTCTCTCATTGATGTTTCTAACTCTCTCCCTCTCTCTTCCTCTCTCTAAGAAATCAATAAAATATATTTTTTTAAAAAAAGAAAGAATTGAACTGAGAAAGGAAGTTTCATGTGCCTTCCCTAATGAATTGAGACCTCTCCACAAACAGGTTCCAAAGGTGTCATTTAATATACTGTCAAATGCCTCAGACTGTGTTATTCATTCTACAAATATTCTTCTAAAAATCCATAGCTGGCCATAGCTGGTTTGGCTCAATAGATAGAGCATTGGCCTGAGGACTGAAGGTTTTCAGGTTCGATTCCTGTCAAGGGCACATGCCTGGGTTGCAGGCTCAATCCCCAGTGGGGGTCATGCAGGAGGAAGCCATCAATGTTTCTGTCAGTTTTTATCTCTCCCTCTTCTTTCCTCTTCTGAAATAAACAAAAAAATATTTTTAAAAAAATCCTAGCTGATATCTTGGTTTCCTTAGGGAGCAGGATTATAAACAAAACAAAACAAAAAAAGTTACTTTAGTGTTACTCAAGCCCGAAAGACACTCAAAGCGAGAGTCTCTAGCTGTTGCCTGCTCGTCTCTAGATATCCAACAGCTGGTAGCCCAGGAAGAAAAGCAAAAATTTGGCTCATAACCCATTCCTTCCCTGTGTCTCTCTGTGAGTCTCTGTCTGTCTTCTGCTGCTGCTCCTTGCATCTTCATACCAGGCAACAGGGATGTTCACCATATGCCTATTTTTTTCTTTCCATGCTTATGTGGAAATACAAAGCATGAGATGAAGGTCCTTTGTCTTTTACTTTTATTTTTCTGCTGACTACCCCACTTTCAGGTACAGACATAGGGAAGATTATAAGGGATGGAGAAGGGGATGGCATGGCTTTGCATTGTCTTTTCTCATTGTCTTTTTAATGACTTTCTAAACATTTCCCCCCTTCCCCAATTCCATTTTCTGGTTTTGCAGCAGTGACAGTGAATATAGTGAGGGCTGAAGGGGAAATCAGGAAGCCCACCCTTAACTAGCAAAATAAATCAGTAATCTAAATTGCTTAAGGACTATATGCATAAGTTTGATGAGAATAAATTTGAGTGAGTGTGCGTAAGTGTGCATGAGTGTGTGTGTGTGTATGTGTGTGTGTGTGTGTGTGTGTATGTGTCTCTCTGTGTATGTGCACACTTATATGGTAAAAAGAACTCTTCAGGGCAGAAGCTGTGTCTGTGGGATTTTGTTTGTTTTAGAGTAGTTTACTGATTTTTTTTTTTTTTTTTTTTTTTTTAGAGAAAGAGGAAGGGAGAGGGAGAGAAATATTGACATGAGAGCAAAACTTTGATAGGCTGCCTCTGAAATGCCCCCTACCAGGAATCCAGCCCACATCCTGGGCATAAGCCCTAACTGGGAATCAAATCAGCAACTTCTTGGTGCACAAGATGCTGCCCAGCCAACTAAAGCCAGGGCTAACTGGGATAATATTTAGTATTACATAAATTATAGTGTGATCACTTAAATGTGAATGGAGCATTGTTACTTTTGAAATAAAACATTTCAATTATTATTAGGCAAAGCCAACAGTAATGATTGGCAACATTTTGCTATTTATTACAATGTGCCGGGAACTATAAAGTGCTTCACATACACTATTAGATTTTGTTTTCACACAAAAAACCCTTAGGGTATCTTTTCATTTTACTGATAAGAAACTGAGACCCAGAAGAGATGAGTAACTTGCTGTAAAGAGAAGGCACGAAAGCAAGAGAGGACACAGATGAAAACCTGTCTGATTCTATGAGCCAGGGCTTTACCTGATACCATCATACAAAAGCAATACTAAGCAAATATTAGAAGTATAGCTTCAGATGGATTTTTTTGGGGAAAAACAACAACAAAAAACAGCTGCAGGAACATCAAAGACAAGCCCAGCTAACATCTTCCTTAGTGTTAGGTCCACAGCTGCCTGGAGCAAATTGTAATCTCACGGAACTATTTCCAGCAAAATTTATAGAATCTGTCCCTAACCAGAAATTTAGGAAATCATTTTGTTAGATGCTAAACTTTGCGCAGAACCTCACACTTGTGCTTTGTGGATGGTCAATCTGCTTTTCTGAAGACCATCGAAAGACATTCTGTAACTTCCCTCATTAATCAATTCCAATATTCAAGAGCACTCAAACTAAGCAATTTTTGTGTCTATTTCAATTTCTCCCAACTAGGAAAACGTTGGTCAGCATCCTTTTTTATAATTACTTTTGATAGATTTGAAGGCAGCCACAAAATGTATCTTCATTCATGAATGATCTTGGTTCTTTTAGCTTTGCTTTTAAACCTTAACACTTGCAAGCTCTGATTAAGGTTTGTGATCTGTTCCTGAGTCTCCTCCAAGCTTTGCACATCACTGTGGCAGCTGTGGAAGCCGAAGCAAGACAGAAAGGTCCGGGCTCCATAGGAGATACCTGAGGTGGCGCTCACCGCTCAGGTAGATAACACCGGGTTTCCTGCTTTACCCAGAGCCCTGCACTGCTGATTCATGATGCTCCCAGACACTCTCAAAATGTCACCTAGAGCCATGGCAAGGTCCTTTCTTCCAAAGGCCTCATCAAATTACAGTCTCAAAGCACCTGCTGCCATAAACTGAAAGGGTTATGGATGATAACGACTATCGTTAAAACCCTTTGGTTTTAATGCAAATAGATACAGCATTTACAACTCCAACTAGAGGGGTTAGGGAGAAAATGTTCCAAATGTGTTTGATAAATAAAATAAGTTTTAAAAAAAAGCTCATTTAATTTTATGAGGATAATTTACTCATGCTCTCATTTTGTTCCAACACCACTATGTAATACTGTCTTGCTGGGGTGAGAAAGTACCTGGAAAATTCTTATAGGAACCATAGGGCTGTGTGTGGCAATTTTGCAGTTTGATGTGTTTATGTTAAAGATATTTTGATTGGGGAAATCTTTTCCCTAGAGGAGCCTTAAAACTAAAACTGTTTGTCTGGTATTCCTGAAATAATTAAACACTATGTATTAGAATTGGAGAATACATAAGATTTACTTAAGAAATAGCCTAGCTGAAACCAGTTTGGCTCAGAGGATAGAACGTCGGCCTGCGGACTGAAGGGTCCCGGGTTCGATTCCGGTCAAGGGCATGTACCTTGGTTGCGGGCATATCCCCAGTGGGGGATGTGTAAGAGGCAGCTGATCCATGATTCTCTCTCATGGATGTTTCTAACTCTCTATCCCTCTCTCTTCTTCTCCGTAAAAAAAAATCAATAAAATATATTATGAAAAAAAGAAATAGCCTAAACTTGACCACTCCTGCCCCCAAATCGGAATAAGATATCATCCTCTCACTCAGGTCTATAGATGGTCTTACCAGCCAAGTGCTTAACCATAAGAGTCTGGAGTCACATATTCTGGATTTGAATTCTAGTTCCATCGCTTACTAGTTGTGTAACTTAGGAAACATTTTTTTTTTATCACTCTGTGTCTCCATGTCCTCATCTTCAAATGGAGAGAATATTAGCACCATCTTCAGAGGGTTATTATGAAGATGAAATAAGTAAGTAAAGCACTTAGAATAGTGGTTGGCACATAGTATTAACTGTCATGTCATCATCATCATCACTATGACCACCCTCCAATATCATAATAAATGTCAAAATAAGGTCAAGAAACAAAAAATATTTAAGAATAAGAAAGCCAGGAGAGGATGAGATACACTGTAGGCCAGCAGGACATCATCACTTCCTCACATTTGTAACTCACAGCTGGGGCCCTTCTCAGACCAAATATATTGAGTGGGAGGGGTGGAGGCAGAATATTTACACTTTTAAATGAAATGGACCAAAAAGACTGCGGAGGTCTTCAACAGAAAACTAGACCTTATTTAAGTACATCCTCTGGGCTATCTGATTCTATAGTATCTCTGTACCTTTCATCATCTTTGAGCTATTTTGAAAATTCTATAGTGTGTAAAATATTTTACAAATTCTTCTTGTCCATAGACACATGCAAATCAATTTTGTTTCTCATGGAAGTGAAATTAGTTTTCTCTCCTCTCATACCCACAACAATACAGATTGACATCTATTTGTAAATTTATTTCAGCACTATTTTCTGAATATATATATTCTCACTGGTTTTCTAATTAGTTAACAGCCCTGGGCAGGTGGCTCCGTTGGTTGGAACATCATCCCATCCACCAAATGGTTTCCAGTGCCATTCCTGGTCAGAGAACATGCCTGGGTTTGGGTTCAATCCCCAGTCAAGGAGCGTACAAGAGGCAAGCAATCAATATTTCTCTCTCACATTAATGTTTCTTTCTTTCTCTTTCTCTCTTTAAAATAAAGCAGTGAAGAGTATATCCTCAAGCCCTAGCTTGTTTGACTCAGTGGATAGATTTGGCTCAGGCTGCCAATTGAAAGGTGGTGGGTTTGTTTATGGTCAAGGGTGCATACCTCATTTGTAGGCTTGATCCCCAGTGTGTGCAGGAGGCAATCAATCAGAGTTCCTCTCTGTGTGTCTCTCCCCCTCCCTCCACTCTCTCTAAAAATCAATGGGAAAATGTCTTTGGGTGAGGATTAACAAATCCTCGAATGAGGATTTTAAACGGTTATAATAAAATAAAAAATTAAAATAATCCTATAACAATTCTTCCTAAATATGCGTTCATTCATTTATTCATCCAAAACTAATTGAGCTCTCCAAATAAGAAACTATGTTAAAATGTATGCATGATACAAAGATGAATAAGCACGGCCTTGCCTTCAATATGCTCACAAAGAATTATGAAATAATTATCATTGAAAGTCACTGACAAATATCATGCAAAAGAGGATTTGGGAAAGGAGAGTGTTGTGTTTTCTCAGGGGAAAAAGGAAAGGATCCATGAAAGAAATTTGTAATCATTTGTGCCTTGGAGAATTTCAGCTTTCAAAGATACAGGGAAAATATTGTGAGTAAGTGTCTGATTCCATCTGGCTGAACCTAAATGTCTGAAGAAAAGGAGTAGGGGACAAAGCTGGAAAGGAAAGTCTGGTCTGATCATGAAGAACTTGAATACCATGCTGAAGGCAGAAGGGAGTCACTGAAGGTTCCTGAGCAACGGAGCATCCTGGTCAAGCCATAGAATGATCACCTCCCCTCTAAGGGGACTATAATGCAGAGGACACTTGGTGCCAGAGAGAAGAGGTCAAATCAATTGCAATAGTCCAGGATACGGTGGTAATAGGGCCTGGACCAGGGTGACCAGACAGGGAAGGGAAGGAGAAGACCCAGATGGGCACTGTGTGATCACCACCCTGGCATTCTACACAATGACAAACACTGACATTTCTACAAGTCATTTTCTCTCTCCACTGGTGGCTTTCAAGCACCAGCAAAGCTGTGTTCTTTATGATTCACTGTATTTCCGTGCCAACCCTTCAGCTACTGCTGTCTGGCTTCCCTGTCCTGAGGACACAATCTCCACATTTTCTGCGCTCCTGCAGGGATCTGACGCCCACTCTCAGTAAATGCTTTTAAATGACATTGGACTATCTGTTCCAGTGCATCGGTAAAGTGGTCCCTGTTTGACCTACAGAGACATTCCAGGTCAGCAAGAACGCTCTCCCGTGCCGTTAATGCACCACTAACTACCTTAATCATGAAAATAAGCTCCCCTTCAGTGGTATTTTGCAGGTACAGGTGCAGACGTTTCAGCAAAGGCAGAGTGCACTGGGGCACCATGGCAACCAGTGCGTCAGCCCGGGTACCCTCTGCAGTGTGGGAATAGTCAGCTCTCCATTCATTTCAGTTGGCAACAAAAACGAGAGGTGTTTTGTCCTACCTTGTCCTCTCAGAAAATGTTTGGCAAGTCCCAGGGTAGAAAGATGCTTGTCTTTATGCCTGGGAAAGTTAGGATGGAAGTTGCAACCCAAATTGGCTCCAGTGCTTTTAGTCCATCTGTAGAGGCTGCCTTCTACTGGCACTCTGGGTGGGGGCTGGCTGCGTGTGTATGCTGGCTCCTGTTGTTTCACATACGTCGCTTTACCTTAATTTAAGTCACTGGTCATTGATCTTCCCCCAGATGTGCAGCCCCACATTGGATGGGCTCATAAAATAATGTGAATTTTAGAGTTACTAATGTAGCCTTATATAAAAATGATTTTATTGCTTTCAGAAGTGTTCTGGGAGATATGGACTCACAACTAAAATTATGTTAAGCAAACCTGGGGATGTAAAGACTTATAAAACTTGGGATTCAAATAAAATGGTTCCTCTCTCTCTCTTTTTTTTTTCCTCTCTCTCTCTAACTCTCTCCCTCCTTCACTTCCTAATCCCCTCTTATTCTTTATGGTCTGTACAAGTTCAGGAGTTGGCTGTAGGCAGTTCTAGGCTTAGAACCCCAGATTAGCAAAGCCATAGCAAAAGAGAGCATCTATATGCCAGTGTGTGCATAGGAAATCCCAGGGAAGGACTCTGATTGGTCTTTCCTGAGTCACATGTCTATCTCCAATGGAAACTATCAGTAACCAAGCAAGTCAAGTGCCTACCACTCTGGTCAGAAGAGTTAATACTATCATTAACAGACCCAGAAAGACAAGAATAAGGGTTAGATGGTGGTCACAATGAATAACCCAAGTCAGGAATATAGAAGGGTGGGGAATCTCTCAACTGGGTAGCACTCAGGCTTCACAGAATTTCCCATTTTTAAGTATAATCACTATAATGGTGCAGGGTTGTCAAAATCCAGAGTGTACTATCCACACTGTATTCTATATAGAGACCAGCTAAGGATGCCTTTCCCAAGAACACTATGGGAATTCACTCCTGGAGTTGTATGACCCCACTGCTCAGTGTGGTCACTCCTAGAGCAAGGAGAAGGGAAGTGGTGAGTTTCAAGGGATGGAATCAGACAGCCAGGGACCAGTGCCTCAGCAGAATTGGATATCTGAAAGAAACCAAAGGCCTGGGAGATAAGAAGTCATCAGGGTATATACAGGCTGTACATACACTGCTGCAGAAGCGATAGCAGCAATAGAAGCATGAAAAGGCAGTCTGGCTGGGACAGATACTGTTATCTCTCCAGCATCCTCTCAATGCTAGATGTGCATGAACATCTCTGAGCTGGCTTCCTGCTAGCCTGAGCTGCCTGACTGAGCAACTAGGTGTGAATACATTTTACCCTTCAGTAGTAAGCTGGCTGATAGTCATATGGAACACAATACCATAGCCCTACCAGTTACTGACTGTCTTCTGTGTCCATTCTAACTGGCTAGTGCCTCTCCCAATCAGTTATCAACTATTTTTACTATCTACTGGGTGTGGGTGTCCTGTCTATGGATCTGGGTTCCATGTCAAAGAATCATGCCCTGCCTCTTTCTTTGCTGGAGCCTTGTGCTCATGTCTCAATCCAATGACATCTCTAAGGAATCATGTTGCTCGTGGTTTCCAAAAGAATGAACTCTGAGCCCTTCGAAAGAGATCATACCCTGTTCTATAATATATTGGGCTCTTCTGTGACCCCCAAGAGAAGGTATAGTTACCAGTCTGGAAAGGCTTGTCCTTACAACTGGGAGTTGTCTATTAACCAAGTCATTGTCTATTGTTCTTCCCTCATCACAGATCTTTCTCTTCAGCCCTTAAGGGAAAGTGGGAGTGAGAGGTGAGTATGAGTGGGAAGAAGAATCTAAAAAGAGAGTCTTTGAGAAAGACTCCCATGCACGGAAGTAAGGCATGGAAAATAACCATGAGCTGGCTTCCTTTCAGCTGTACCAGTCAAGCTCATCTCTGAGTAAATCTCAGGTGATATAAGGATCAAAAACCTGTACTGGACTCTATTCCTTCTCATTTTCTGAGCATATGAAGGTATTGTGTGTTTAACTATTCATCAGTTTCTTAATTCATTTGAAAAGCCTCCAACCTTCTTTCACTCATCTAAGGAGGTATTGTGAGTATTGCATTGATGTTTGTTGGATGCAAAGTAGATGGATGAGCAGTCAACTCCCCATGAGGCCACCAGAGGCCACTCTCTGAGTCTCTTCTAATTTAATGGCCCCAACAGGTGAGTTTGATGCCTCTAAATGTTACTACCCCAGGTTAGGCTTCCCACCACCAAAATCCTAGTTGTTCCAAATCTTGAAGGTAACCCTTTATGCTGCCTAGGTTAAGCTCATTCTATTGAGCATGAAGGCAAATTTCCCAAGTTTCATATGCATTGGTGCTTGGAGAGCTATTATTTCTTCCTTCTCTCATCCCTTCTCCAACCCCTTTGTCTTGTTCAAGCTGAAGATATAGTGTGTGTGACACTCCCCAGAGGAGGAACTCTGCCTTCCTGTGCCCATTCTTATTTTCCCATCTGGGAAGGTTATCTTAGTAAATTGTAGTAAACAGAGCTTAGTGACTAAAACTCAGGCTCTAGACTGAGATGGCCTATGTTTGAATAATGGCTCTGCCTTTGACCAACTGTATGAATTTAGCCATTTCTTAATCTCTCTGTGACCCAGTCTCCACATCGGTAAAATTAGGAAAATAATAGTGCCTATCTCTGGGTTTCTTGCGAAGATTAAATGAATTCATGCACTCAAGAAAGCAGTATTGTTAAATGATAGTTATGTGTATTTTACCACAATAAAAATAAACAAATTTTAAAACATTTTAAGTGATATTACATTTTATCAAATGTTTTTCTGCATCTGTGAGATGGTGATTTTTTTCTCTTCTGAAATATATAAGGACATGTGTCGATTGATTTGGAATATTAAACCAACTTTATATTCTTAAATAAAGTCAACTGTTCATGGGATATTATCTTTTTTTATTGCTCAGTTTGATTTGCCCTTTTCTCCCCAGATTTTACATCTGTGTTTTTGAGAAGCTTTGCCCCAAGATTTTCCTTTCTTGTAAAGTCCTTGTCAAGTCTTTGGATTAAAGTTATGTTGGCTTCATAAAATGAGCTGGGAAAGGACTCTTCTTTTTTTCTTTTTTGAAAGATTTTGTATAGTATTGGTGTTATTTCTTCCTTAAAATTTGAAGGGAATTTTCCAGGGACTTAATATGGACTAGAAAATATAAAAATCTAACTAAACTTTCTTTACAATATGGCCACACAGATCAATGCTGTCATCAGTGTTCTCAAATCTGGCAATCTCCCTCCAAATCATACCAGCAAGGAAGTTCATCTCATTTTCTGAAAAGGCAAAAACAAAAACCTACTTCCAAGACAGAAATCTCAGAGTAATTTTCAGAGAGCACCATCCTTCATTCTACCTCCAGTCCAGGCCAAATGAAGCCATTGCGAATTTTCATCAGCTCCCAAATCCATTTGTCTCTCAGTTGGCTCTCTATTGGCCAGATGGTTCCCATCTTGACCTACACTCTGCCCTCCTTGAACTGCCTCCTCTCCAGTGACAGCATGACCACCTTCTCCTCCTGTTGCCAATAACTGACCTGAAGCTTAAGGCTCTCTGAGAGCAGGTATGAAAATTAGGATGAAGCTAAAGTAGGTGCCCATATGAAGTAGAAAGCTAAAGTTTTCCCACCTCTGCTCCCAAGTCCTGACAAGCATTTATCTGGAGTGCTACCAATACATTCCTCTAGCAGGGCTAATCTGCCTGATATTTTATTTCTGAGAATATGTCTAATGCTTCTACTTCCCCTCAAAAAAAAAAAGATATTCTAGAAGAGCCACTAGCTCATTGGCAAATCTTCAATTGCAAATGTAAGTCAAAGATGATTTTGCCTAAATAAATTCTTTAAAAAAACAATGTTTTAATTTAATTTAATAAGTCTATAGAAGCCAGGAGAAGAAAGAGGGCACTATTATTCAGCTACCTACTAAGAGGCAACAACTATGATGAAATAACAGTCTCTGTTCTTACTATGCGTTTTCCATACTTGATATAATTCTGTATATACAATTGTGCAATTGTCTTTATTTTTTTTTGGCTTACAATTATTGTGAATATTAGTATTTTCCAGGTTATCATAACTATTTATTAATACTGTTTTAATAACTTTATAGTACTGAGGAGGTAGTATAATATTCTTAAAGGTTTCTAATATTGGATATTTTTTTATTTTTTGACTCCATAATAATCTTTATCATCTACCTAGCACCTTGTTCTTAAGCCTCATAACTCAATAACATCTTTAAAGACTTTGCAAAATGCCCGTATTGTCCTTTCAACACAGCTGTGGAATCTGATTACAACTCTCAGAGTTTCTCCCACATTTTTTTTTCCTTATAGCACATTTTTCCTACTTTACATATTTTCCTTTCTTGCAATTTTTCAAAATCAGCCTTGAACTGATTTTAAATAGGTTTCTCTGTGGCAAGGTATTCTTGTGCTATATTCCAATCATCTTTATGGACATTTTGGAGTTATGTCAGATTTTAAACAAGAACTATTAAGGAGATTTATGAAGGGCTGGTACTGCTGCATGGACAACTTTGTTTGGTAATAAGAAGCAACTGCAATATTTGAAAATGAAGTAAATGTTTCTTCCTACCCCAATAGCTAGGTCTGTCTTATAAGCTTCACCTCAAAGTTCAATGAAAATATTCTTACTGGTGCAGGAGCAACTTCAGTGTGTGACAGACAGTAAATCAGCAGCTGTCAGGTGAAAGGTACAGGCTCAGAATCTGCTTTCCTTTGCACTCTGCGGTGTGGCTCTTATGCTGAATCCAGCACGCAGAGATTTGCTGAGATGTGCTTTCTGAGGATGGGAAGTCAGCCACAGGCATTCATAAGGCCTTTCTGTGGCCAGTCACTCAGAGACCACCTCATAAGACTGTGTGCCTGAAATCCAGCTGAGCCTAGCACTCACCCTCACACACACAACTCCTAGGCTGGGAAAGGATTAAGCAGCCATGGAACCCTAATCCTAAACCATTCAATAAAAGTCAAGTGAGTATTTACTGTGTGCCAAGGATTGTGCAAGGGGGTGATCAGGCCAGCAGGGGAGAAGTTAGGCAGAATTAAGGTAAGGGATCAGGCCTAAACCAGAAGTCGGACATCCCCCAAAAGGTCCCAGATTGGAGAGGGTGCAGGCTGGGCTGAGGGACACCCCCCTCCCTCCCGTGTATGAATTTCGTGCACCAGGCCTCTAGTATAACAATAATAGAATTTATTGATCATTTTCTATGTGCCAGGCTCTACTCTAAGCTTCTTCTGCATATCATGTCATTTAATCCTTATATCTGTCCCCATGTTTGAATGAGCCAAAACACAGAGAGAAGCTAAGAAATGTGCCCAGAGTCATAATTGTAGTTCCTTAAATAACAAGATGCATTCAGGTAACTATTATATTTTGATACTGCTGTAGTTGGAGTCTGATTGACATAAGGCCTGAGAAGGAGCTGGAAAGGCCAGATCTCAAAGGGCCTTGAATGTTATGCTAGGAGATTGGATTTTAATCTTGCAGGTTGTAAAGAACCAAACATTTAAAGTTTTGAAAAGACAGATCTGATAGCTAGGGGTCAAAACTTGAGTCAGGAAGCCGACTTCCTGAGACTATTGTAGGAGGCTATTAAAATAGTCCTGGAAAGAATGCATGAGCTGTGGAGCTAAAGATGAGAAAAAGAGGGGGAAAGTGGTAGTGGCCTACATTTCTGGTTCCTGCTTTTCAAAGTATGTGATATTAATCCTTCAGTACTGTCCATACACGGTCAATAAAAATTACATCTGACCTGCTTCCCCAAAATTGGGATAGGGGCTCTAGCTGGTTTGGCTCAGTGGATAGAGTATCAGCCTGAGGATGGAAGGATCCTGGGCTCAATTCTGGTCAAGGGAACATGCCAGGGTACTAAGTTCAATCCTCACTAGAGGATGTGCAGGAGGCAGCAGAATTAGATGTTTCCAGTTCTCTCTCCCTCTCCCTTCCTCTTTGAAATCAATAAAAAAAAATATATTTTTAAGTGAGACAGGAAATGGAGAAGGAAGTGTGGGGATTGTTGTGACCGCGGTTCCTGACTAGAGTGTCTACTAAGGTGATGTGACCTCCAGGAAGGGCTTTCCACTGCTGAGGATGGTGGTAGATCCTCTAAGACAAACCAGGCAGAAGATCCAGCTCTTGGGTTTGGGGTCCCCATGCCCATGGTCAACATCAATCCAGCAACAAGAAAATTGGTCCAAGAATGCAATGTAGTTCTAGAACACCCTCCTTTTGATCTGCCAAAGCACAGAAGCAGAAAATTGCACAGGATGAGGAAGACAACATAAAGCTTTTGCGAGGAGTTGTGTCCATATAGAACAACAATGTGCATGATTAGACAGTGTTTGGGTTGGTTGGCTGGTTTTCTTTCAGTTGATCACAGCCACTGCATGTGAACTGTGGCCTACACTCTGGTTGCTCCTTCGATAATAACTAGGTCTCAGCTGTGTTAGGAAATCCTAGGGTGCATATCATTTTTCTTTATTTTGCTGAAGTATAGATGTAAGATAGCTTTGTAATTAGCTGATTAAAAAGAGAGAAAAATTCCATAATTAGGTTTTATAGAGCTATGGATTTTGCATTAAGTGGTTTACTACAAAAAGAAACATTGATCTGAGACATGAGATCAGTCTAAATTTGTGGTACATTGGGAATACTTAGGCCGATTATAGGATTAAGGGTCCACGGTGGTGATGTAATCCCACCTAAAATATGGCTATCTGGTGATTCCTTTAAAACTCTTGGCCCAGGCCCTACTATACTCTTCATTTCTTTAAAAAAATTTGCCCAGAGAGGCACACTCAGCTTTCTGTAACTAAAGTAAAATTCAAGACCTCATTTAAATTTCAAATCCACTTGAAAAAATTCATAGAAAACTTAAGAGTTTTAAATCTTGTTATTTGTAAGATTTCAATAACAAATGAAATGTCCTACAATTGTTTTTAAAGATGATTGGAATAATCATATAATATTATATAAACATTTTTAATCATGTTTTTCAAGTCTATTGAATTGCTTATGACATGCTTATAACATAATGTTAAATAGAAATAAGACAGAATATAAACATCATATTTAATATAAACTCAAATATATGAGCTTGTGTATGTGCTTGGGTAGATAAATATTTGGCTGGAATTTCTGCAATGAAATCCACAAAAGTTTCACAATGGTTATTTCTAGGGATGGTATGATAGCAAACTTATATTTTTAATTTATTTATTATTTTTCTAAAATTTTGTTATTTCTAAATATTGATGTCTTTGTTTTTGTAATTAAGAAAAAAATAATTTTATAAATGACTATTGTCCTTCAAAATAACTCCCTGATAATCCACGAAATTATTGCAATGATGTTGCCCTTGCTCACTTTTATAATTACCCCAAATTTAGTATATGGCCGCAATTAAAAAAGAATATTTTTTACCTTATAACTAAATCTCATTTTCTTTCTTATTTTGAAAAATGCCCATATTCTGTTCAGTCATCCTTTTTTCTTTTTTCAGTAGCCTTGGCTTCAACCATTTGTTTGATTCTAAAAGTAAAACATGCTTTCCGAACATCAAGATTTGTAGTCCAGAATACACTGAAAAGACTATATTAAGGGTCCATATTAATCAGTGCAGGCTGCCATAACAAAACATCATAGACTCACTGGCTTAAATGATAGAAATTCATTTTCTTACTCTTCTAGTTCTGGAGGCTAGAAGTTTGAGACCAGGGAGCCAGTATGATTGGTTTCTGATGAGAACTCTCTTCCTGGCTTGCAGACAGCCACCTTCTCACTGTGTCTTCACGTGGCAGAAAAAAATAAGTAAGTAAAGCGCTCTGGTTGTCTTCTTATAAGGACACTAATCCTATCAGATCTAGGCTCCACCCAACCTTACAATTTGATTTAACCTTAATTATCTCATAAAGTCCTGATCTCCAACTACATTCATATCAGGGGTTACAGGTTTAACATACAAATTTTGGAGAGACACAAGTCAGTCCATAGCAGGCTCTGAAAGCATTTTCAAAAGTTTTGAGCATTCCTGGCCATAAAGCATATTGTCTGTCCAGTTTCCTACTGTGAAGATTACACACACACACACACACACACACACACACACACACACACAAAGTCTAATGTCTTTGTTTTATAAAGTGATTTACAATCTATTCTTCTAAAATGCCTATTTTAGCACAAATTAACTCATATCTGACTGAGAAACAGGACAATGATGTTTGTATAAAGTTGGATTGCTTTTTCTGAGCACAAGATTTTCCGCCAAAACAATCAAAAACAAACTTTCTCAGCATTAAGGAAAGTGTCTTAGAGCTTAAGAGGATCTTAAGAGCAAAGTTTAAAATCCCATAGAAGTGACTGCAGTGCAATTATGGGCTGGTTTCATGATTTCATAAACCACAACATTTATTTTAGGCCTATTTAGGGAAGCTACAATTGCAGATGAAAAAGCTTGAAAGACATTTCCCATGTTAAGAAAAACAATGAAGAAGGAAAGTTTACCCTAGATTATGTGTTATATGTTCATGAGACTGGTCACTGTTAGAAATGAACTGTGCATGAATTCCAGGATTTTAGATGGCAGAGGACTGATACTGGGCCCACAGACCAACACCCAGTTTCACCAGCCAGTGGTTTATTGGCTTATCATCACTTTTATCCGTTCCTGGTTATAAGATGCTGTTGATTTTAAGGGATCTATTTAATCCTGTTTTCCCCATGAATTCTGTTATTTTAAATCCACAGTTTTGCAGAAGACAGGATTTCTAGGAACACGCATATGGAATTATTGCCAAAGTTCCAGTACAAAAATATTTTATACAAATAAAAAACGTATTAATTACATCATTTTATAATCACTCACCCTTCCTTTCAAATCTAAGCTCTTCTGAAAAGGCTTCCTAATCACCACCACCCCCACCTGGGTTCCCACTAGTTTAGTTTAATTGCTACCCTCACCACCTCTTCTTCACTTCAATTTCATGGAACCCTTCAGAGTTTATTAAATTTCATTCTCACTGATCCCTGAGATGCATGAAAGAAGAAAAACTCGGTTTTATTATGTTTAGTCCGAGCACTTGATTGTACAGAGCTATTGATGCTGCAGTAAGTGACATTGTCAGAGGGAATAGGCAAACTCTTCAAGTGTAGGAGCATGCCTGTCGTACTATTCACTGTGTTCCTAGTGATCACTCAATAGGATGTCTCCAATGAAACGAGTTCCATAAATGAATGAAATGTCAGTCTTTTCCATGTTTGAACCATGCTAAGAGCTGGAAAAATCAGGAAATGTCAAGTACCTCCTCTGAATGAATGCCTTCTATCATCTCCATGATTAGACCTACTTCTCCAGTTATAGGTTCTCATAACATGATGAAGCTCTTCCTCAGATCTCTTGTCATAGATAAAATTTTACATGCATGTGTATAATTATTGGAAAAATAGCTGCCTGGTGGCAGAAACTGCTAGTTTTCTTGCTTAGTTCAAAATTTGGCGCATTACTACTGGATCCATCCTGGACTCATCTTGCACACTTCATCTTTTGTGTTCCAGCAACCTGGTGCCCTTTCTGTATCTGTACCACTTTTGACCACACTCTTCTTAAATAATGTCGGAGACTCACAGTTCTTTCCATTATAATTCTTTGTTTTCCCATTGTTATTATACAAGAGCCTTTCAATGGATGTGGGGGTGAGGTGTGTATGTAGTGGGATGAGGGGAGCATTCTATAGTTCTGGGATTAGATCTCAGCATTTTGGGGAACCTGTGACCCTAGTCTGGAGCTTCAAAAAGATTCTCAATTTTGTTTCCCCCTCCCCCTTAGTTGAGGAAGGCTAGACGGGACTGAAGTTGGGTGTTTCACTTCCCCATGTTGATTACTCTTTTACAAAATCTCAATAGGTCAGACTCAGGTAAAATCATTTTTCTTGAGAACAGGCCTTGTTAATAAGAATAGAATTTTCTGGGTATGTTTAAAAATGGTTATTTCCCTCTTTCCTCTTGTGGAAGCACAATGGCTTTTTGTGGTTTATTTTTTCTCTGATCTTAATGATGAAAATGCTATAGGGATCCTGGAGATAAAACTCATGAACACGTAGGACTCCTTACTTTCCCAAAACTGGATCCCCTGGAGTTTTTAACTCTCAGACTTGCCCATACAGTCTTCAGAAATTCATCAATTAAAATTAGGTTTCCCTGCACAGACTCTGGTTCCTGCAGAGTTTTGTGCTCCTCAGCTTCTGATCTAATAAATTTTGAGTCTATCTGTCTCTCTCTTCAATTTTAGGAACAGTGGTTTGTCCTATAACTTTACTTCTCTGATGGGTATAAGAAAAATGTTGATTTTCAGTTTGTTGAGCTTTTGTCTTGTCCTAAGTTCCTAACATGCTGGACTAGAAACCAGAAGTCCAGTTTTGCCTGAACTCCATGCAACCTGGAAAATGCTATCTGTCCCTCCCGTGAGCCCTCACAATGCTTGGGGTACAATCCCACATGGGCTCAATTGAGGATGAACACCACACAACTTAGGACAAAATATCTTGTTGTTGATATATTTCAAAACAGGCTATCTGACATTTACATATACTGTCACTCAAGGTTCATATTTAATAAAGCTAAATTTTAATGTAAATTTTTATAAGATGCCATTTAAATAGTTTGATGTAATAATTTACATAGAAATAGCTTCATGTGACAAAGACCTTATGCGATAGCAATAATATTTATAAGAGGCTTTTTTTATTAATGAGAGCAAAAAAGAAGAAAATGAAGACAAATAGGGTTATACACGTCTGCACTTCTCTGACTGAGTCTTTCAACATGTTTTGTAACATTCACTGTCTGAGAACACAAATAGGCTCTGTAAGAAATTACTAATGAGTTTGCTATCCAATCCAAAAAGAAAAACTAACAGGAACAATTGCATACAAAGTATTAATCACACAGAAAATCAGAGTATTCACAGAAAGAACAAAGTCTAAAGATTAAGAACACGAGCAGGATTAAGGACAAAGGCAGAGTCTTACTTGAATTGCTGGAGAGAATGAAGCCAAGTGAAGCTGTGATGGGATGATACTTCCCAAATATCAGCCCATGTGTAGCCCTGCAGTTTATTCCTCCTGTGGTTTCCCCCCATTCTTCCCATCCACATTCCAATTAAGCTACAGTAGTTTGTGCTCCTTGACTCAGAGGAAAGGTGTGACTTTGTGGAAAGAGGGAATAACCAAAAATCCTTTCTGTGTTCCAAAGACCATGCCCTTAGAGAGACAGAAAAGCTTGGGCAAAATGCCTGTGAGGGGTAAGAGAGGACATTTTTTTTAACTTCCCAAACTAGAAAGATTCCAAGAACTTGTGGAATATAAAGGAGAGAGACAGATGGTGAGTGCATGTGTCAGCATCTCTGTGTTAGGACCCAGTCAACAACAGGAAGGTAATATTAGCAGGTCCCAGATGACAGGGTCTTGTGCCTTGCCTCCTGATTAAGGTTTCAGGGAGGCAGCAAAACCTCAACAAGAGGGTTGCTGAAACCCAAAGGTAGAAGGAACTTGCACTCTTGGTCTAAACAGAATCCCCAAAAAGAAATTAGACCTGTGAGGAGGAACTTATCTACACATTAAGCAATGCCAATGGCCCAGTGAATAATGATGTCTCTATGGACAGATTGCAGAAATGAGCCATCATTCCCCATCTTCATGTTGCCTTGGTGCACCCTGCACTTATATATCCCCACCTGCAAAGGGAATGAGACTCGACTTGAGTATTTCCCTCATCTCAGAAGAATAGGACCTACATTAAATTAAGTTGAATTATAGAAAAGAACAAAATGTGTTTGTGCACATTTTGGTCCAGAATCACACCTGCTATAGGCTAATTGGGAAAGTTTGGCTCATCTAAAATGTATGTTTATTATGTGTCAGGTACTAAGCTACGCACTTCCTCTACTTAGTGTTCACAACCTATAACATCAGAAATCAAGAACTCCAATCATTGCCAGTTAATAACGTCTGATCCTTTAAAAAAAATAATAATAATTTTATAATTTTTGTTATTGTTGACATCATTACAGATGTCCCCCATTTTATCCTCCTTTGCCCCCCTCCACTCAGCCCCTGCTCCACCCCAGACCTAACCCACACTACTGTCTGTGTCTATGAGCTATGCATATATGCATAAAATGTTCTTTGGATAATCTCTTCCTATCTCCTCACCCTCCTCCCCTCTAAGGTCTGTCATTCTGTTTCATGTATCCATGCCTCTTGAACTATTTTGTTCCTCAGATTATTTTGATCATTAGATTCCACATATACTACTGGGAGTAAGTGAAATCTTGTGGTATTTGTCTTTCTTTAAATGGCTTATTTCCCTTAGCATAATAATCTCCAGGTCCATCCATACTGTTGCAAAGAATAAAATATCCTTCTTTTTTATAGCTGCATAGTATTCCAGTGTATAAATGTACCACAGCTTTTTTATCCACTCATCTACTGATGGCCACTGTGCTGTTTCCAGATCTTAGTTAATGTAAATAATGCTGCTATGAACATAGGGGTGCATATATTATTTCTGGTTGGTATTTCAGGATTGTTAGAATATATTCCTAGAAGTGGAATTGCTGGGTCAAATGGGAGCTCCATTTTTAATTATCTGAAGAAACTCCACACTGTTTTCCATAGTGGCTGCACCAGTCTGCATTCCCACCAGCAGTGTTGTAGGGTTTCCTTTCCTCCACATACTTGCCAGCAACTTGTTGTTTATTAATGGTAGCCATTCTGGTGGTCCTGAGGTGATAGCTCATTGTAGTTTTAATTTGCATCTCTCTGATGATTAGTGACATGGAACATATTTTCATGTGTCTATTGGCCATCTGTATGTCCTCTTTGGCGAAGTGTCTATTTAGGCTCTTCTGCCATTTTTAAATTTGATTATCTTCCTTGTGTTGAATTGTATTAATTTTTATGTTGGAAAACCCCTTAGCAGATGCATCACAAAGTCTCTGATCTTAACCTTTTCTCTATTCTGATTCCTACTGGAGAGCAAATACAGTAGTAAAACACTCTGTCCTTGCCCTCACTGAGCTTACAGTCTAAAATGAGTAGGAGGAGAGAGAGTGCTTCCAAGAAGGCCAACCCAGTCTTGTTGGGCGAGAAGATACAGGAGCTAACAATCTAGATCTTTTATCTTCAGCTAGAGATTGGAAAACAACTACTTAAAACAAAGTACTATGTGTTTTAGAGTTAGAGTTTGGTACAAATTTGGGTGGGCTGTGTGGTACATCAGCTGTCTGGCCTTGGGCTGATAATTTTCTTTACCTTTATAAGAGAAAGAATAATACCCTCTCACAGGGTTATCAAGAAGTATGTGAGCCGAAACCAGTTTGGCTCAGCGGTAGAGCGTTGGTCTGCAGACTGAGAGGTCCTGGGTTCGATTCCAGTCAAGGGCATGTACCTTGGTTGCGGGCACATCCCCGGTAGGAGGTGTGCAAGAGGCAGCTGATCGATGTTTCTCTCTCATCGACATTTCTAGCTCTCTATCTCTCTCCCTTCCTCTCTGTAAAATATCAATTATATATATATATATATATATATATATATATATATATATATATATGAAGTATGTGAGATCATAAAACATTCAGCCTAGCCGAGACTGGTTTGGCTCAGTGGATAGAGTGTCAGCCTGTGGACTGAGGGGTCCCAGGTTCAATTCCGGTCAAGGGCATGTCCCTTGTTTGCAGGCACATTCCCAGTAGGGGTTGTGCAAGAGGCAGCTGATGTTTCTAACTCTCTATCCCTCTCTCTTCCTCTCTGTAAAAAAATCAATAAAATATTTTTTTTAATTCAGCCTAATAGCTGGTTGATGGTCAATACACATTTGTTCCTTTCCCCTCCTCTCAGTACCAAGCATCCTCAAGTACTGCCACCCCACCTCGAGTCATCCCCAGTTAAAGAATCCCTGGTTTGAGGTGTCAGGTGAAACTTCCATGGTGAAGGTTAACCCAAGGTCCTCCTGTCCTAAGAGTCAAACATCAATAGCCCACTTTTACCCATAGTTGGATTATCTGGAACATTATGAAATTACTTCAGTTGGAAGAGTTATTCCATGCTGGACCCATCAAATCTGGTTATAATTGAATAGGACTCTGAATCCAAAGCACTGGCCATAATCTACTTTGTGCAGGTACTCTTCTCAACATAGCCCTCAGAGGCCATGTTTCCAACCTCAGTGAACACATATTGAATTCCCCTAAGTGAAAGCACACCATACACTTCATGCCAGGAAGAACAGAAAGATAAATAAGACATGGTCTTTGCCCTCCAGGAGTTCACACAAAGCAGACTCACACAAAGCAGACTGACAAATTACACAGGAGGGAGTGAAAGTGCAATGAGACATAGATTTATACTGACTGCAGAGCGAGAAAGGGAAGGTTTCTTAGAGAAATTGAAATTTGAAGTAGGCCTTGAAGGATAGTTATGGCTGTGCCCATATAATATGGGGAATCTGATAGAGGAGAGCGGAGGTGCAGGAAATTTCACAGCAGAGGGAGTAGCTTAAGCAATAGCAATGGGTTAGAAAGCCCATAGTGTGTCCAGACAAGATGTGTAGTAGGAAGTGGCCATGGATGGCAAAATACAGAGGGTTTCTAATGCCAGTTGAGAGTCTATGTTACATGAAGTGGAGAATCATCACAGATTGTTTCATAAAATGGCTAAAACAAAACTGGATGAGTGAGGACAAGTCTAATGATATTACATGTTACAGTAGATGATTAAGTGCATCTTTCTGATTAATCACATGCTGAGGAAGTAGTATCTTTGGGATAAAAATGGCTTCTGCCTCTGAATTTAATACTTTTTGGCACTAACCCAAATCCAGTGGTTGTCAATTCTGGGTAAAAAATAAAGTCACCTAATGAATGCTACCCTCCCCCAAACTCCTACCAAAAAACAAACAAAATAAAAAACATAAACAAACAAACAAACAAACAAAAACATATGTATCCATTCCCATAAATTCTCAGCTGCCTGTTCTGGGATGGAGCTGGCATATTGGTGTTATTATTTTTATTTTGTTATTTCTTAATTTTAATCCTCACCCAGGGATATGCCTTTAATGATGCTAGAGAGAGATGAAAGGAGGAGAGGGAGAGAGTGAAACATCAATGTGAGAGAAACATTGATCCATTGCCTCCAGTATGCACCCAACCAGGGCATCAAATCCGCAACCTGGGTCTGAGCCCTGATCGGAACAGAACCATGGACCCTTTGGTGCACTGGATGGCCCTCCAACCAACTGAGCCACACTGGCCAGGCCATATTGGTGTTTTAATTTCCCCGAATGATTCTAGTGTTCAGACAAAGTTAAAGTCCACACAACACGAACCCAGCACCAATAGCGCCAGCATCACCTGGGAACTTTTGAGAACCAGAGAATCGGGCCCTAACCCAGACCTACTGGATCCGAATTTTGGTTTTAAACAAAATCCTCGTGTGGTTAGTTAGAAACAAAAGTTGGGAAGCACCGATATACTACTCACTCCCTTCCACCGCAAACCCCATTTCAGCTTAAAAAGGGAAGAAAAGCCTGAAAGATCCAAATAGACAAGAACCACTGTATCACATAAAAGAAAGATGAATAAACTTACCTCAAAGTTGCCAGGTCAGGACTTTCCTCCATGGGACCAGATGACTGAAGAGGAAGAAAAAACAAAGCACTTGTTTTAAGTGGAAGGAATTCCTGACAGGACCAAGTCCTAAAATAGCCTGAGGCAGATGGGCCAGCCGAAGCCGTCTGTGCCTGGCGAGTGACCATGACCCAAGCACGTGCCCCTGACACAGCAGCCTGGGCTCCCAGGACCGTGAATAAATGCCCAGGGGCCGCTCCTAGCTCAGCCTGTGATCCTCTGGAAGGGCACAGAGTTTTCTCACCCCAATCCAGCGAAGGAGCCCCATATCTATTGTCACTTTCACCAAAATCATTGAGCTGCAACCCCCCAGCTACGATCCAGTTAAAAGAACAACCTTAAGACACCCCTCGCTTTGTGGTAGCCTGAACCACAGACCACTAAAAAGATGTAGAATAAACCTTTAGCTGCTGGAAGCTGCTATGGTCTGAATGTTTGTGTGCCCCCCCCCCAATTCATATGTGGAAACCTAGCTCCCAAGGTGATGGTATAAGAAGGCGAGGCTTTGGGGAGCGTTCAGGTCCTCGGACAGGAGCCCTCCTGAATGGAAATGGTGCTCTTACTTACAAAGGCCTCACAGAGCTCCCAGGTCCCTTCTGCCAAGTGAGGTCACGGCGAGAGAAGTCTGCAACATGAAGTTGGCTCTCGCTGGACAATGCGGGTAACCCTGATCTTAGACGCCCAGCCTCCAGAACTGTGAGCAGCAAATGTCTGCAGTGTATAAGCCACCCAGTGTGTGGCATTTTGTCATAGCAGCCCAAACGGACTAAGACAGAAGCCATTACCAAGTACCACCTCAGTTCCGGGAGATGATTATGGAATTAGAGAAGTGTGCTCCGTGCTTGAAGAATAAGCCAGATAGGGAGCCAAAAGTGCTCAAGGGCACTGAGAGCTGATGAGAGCTGGGAGAGACCGTTGCGGCAAGCAAAATTCATTTCAGGGAAAGCAAGTCGACTGGCAGACGTAGCCACTGCTCACTCATGCAACGCCTTCTACACTCATTCCCAGGGACCCGTAGAACCTCAGGCTCCATGTGGGGGGGAAAAAGTCACAAATTGTCTGTAACCACATCTGGGTAAATTAAGAAATGATCTTAACAACAGGAAGGAACCTAGAGGGTATTATGCTAAGTGAAATGTCAGACAGAGAAAGACAAATACCATATGATTCCACTTATAAGTGGAATCTAAAATAAAAAAACACACAAAATAAATGAACTAACAAAATAGGAACCTCATAGATACAGAGAACAAAGTGATAGTTGTCAGATGGAAGAGGGGATCAGAGGCTGGGTGGGAAAGGTGAAGGGATTAAAAAATACAAATTGGCAGGTACAAATTAGTCACAGGAAAGTAAGGTACCAAATAGGAAATATAGTAATAATATTGCAACAACTGTGTAGGTGTCAGGGAGGTACTAGGCTTATAGGGTGATTACCTCATAAGTTATATAAATGTCTAATCACTATGTTGTACACCTGAAATAATATATTGAAGGTCAACTATAATTGAAAATTTTTTAATTATCTTTAATTATATTCAAGCTACAGCTTATAACTGGTTTCCTCCTCTATTTATGGACAATGAAAAATCCCTACTTGTCTCCTACCATGTGGTCCTGAGACAGTCACCATAAAACAAGCAGATTGTCAAATGACAGCGGGGAGGGGAAGGAGACCTGGGGAGAGATAAGAGAACAACTGAAGGACTGGTAGGCATGAATATAAGTACAACCAACGAACACAGAACTCTGGGGAGGGAGGGCATGAATAGGGGGGGGGGCAATGGTAAGCTATGTACACATATAATACCTTAATAAATTAAAAAAAGAAAAGACAATGATACCAAAGGGTTAAAATTAGAATTTTAAAATGAATTGCTTTCCAGCTTAAAAAAAAAATGTTACCTTGGAGGCATAACTTCAGCTCATAGCCTAATTTGCAAAGGCATCAACCATAACTAGAGACTATTTAGAACCAAATCAGGTTCCTGGAGAGACAGGACAAGAAAGGGAAGAGCAGTCACTCTCTACCACTCACTGGGGATACACCGCTGCTCAGCCACACACCTTGGAAGGAGCACAAGGGCTCAGTAAATGATGCTGATGTCTTAATATTTATTGTTTATATTTTTATATTGAATTAAATAAAATCGCCATTTTTGTGGGTCCAAAAAACAGTCAGATATGAGCAAGTTCAGATAGTTCAACCACTATCAAATTGACCGAAAGACGTTAAATGGTTAATGGTAGAAAAAGTTGTAGTGAGATAAGATTGTTCATACATAAAATTTTTGGAGGTAATTATATTAATATAATGTTCTTAGAGATAAATTTGGTAATACTTACAAAATGTCTTGCATTTTTTTTCATATTCTCTAACACAAAAATTCAACATCTAGAGATTTATGATAGTATAAAGATCTATTTTGCAACATTGTCTAAAAGAATTACTTAAATGTCCAATGAGTCCTGGTCAGTGTGTCTAATGGTTAGAATGTCAGCCTGAACCCAGAGATTAAAGGTTGAGGGTTGGAAGCACAGACAAGGGCACTACTTGGGTGGTAGGTTCAATGCCCAGCACTGGTTGGGATACATGTGAGAGGCAACCAATTGATGTGTCTCTCTCACATCAATATTTGTCTCTCTCTCTCCCTCTCCCACTCCTTCTATTCTCTCTAAAAACTCAACGGAAATATATCATCAGTTGAGGATTAGGGGGAAAAAATGTCCAATTATAAGGAAGAGTATAAAAAACACTATGTCACATTCATAAAACAGAATATAACATACTGATTAAGATTGTAGTTAAGGAACATTTAATGACATAATAAAATGCTTAAATAATGTGGAGAATACAAAAGTTGACAAAAGTATCCAAAATAAAAACTCTGAAAGATAAAATTCTGGGTGATTTTTATTTTATTTTTTTTCATTTCTTAAAAATTTCTACATTTGGAATTATATTTTTATAACTGGAAAAAAAGGTTTAACATAATAGAGCCATCTAAATGTTCAAAAAGAGAGCCACACAGAGCTATTTGCTATTCCCACATTGACTATTTGCACCCTCAGCTTGTTTGAATCCCTTGCCTCAAAAATTTCACCTTACTGTTCCCCATAGTCCAGAACTATTATATCATGATCCTTATCCAGTCTTAGTTAACCACATTCCTCCACAGGCATGCGCAATGGAAAGACCTGCCTTAAACCAAATTTCCAATTTTCAATAAATTCTGACCTTGACAGTATCTCCAAGGAGATATTGTCAAAGCTCTGTCTAGGTGGTGCTCTCCCCACAGCCATGAGCAATGAACTCAGCTTTGTCTTATCAGGAGGTTGTGCTGGTGATATTTGGGGATCCAGCATATGACATAAGTGATACTTATGAAATCCTATCTGGGATTTTCTACGAACTGGGCACTGCCCAACCCAAGTAGGAGATTCACTAGCACAAAAATCAAATAAGATAATTAATAATAAAGAACGCTAAAGGGGGAAGCAGGTTAGGGAGCAGACCTCGCCCCTGTTCACTACCGCTCAGAAGGCAAGTGATGTACCAGTATTTGCTAGCTGTGGTAGGTAGAAGCCTAGGATGACCTGAAGTGACTTTCGCCTTCTTACAATCTCTTCCCCTTTGAGAATGGGTGGGACCTGTCATAGGCGGAGATACCTCCACTGTGATTATGTGATTAAGGTTATACTTAAAGGGATTTTCTCTGTTTACTTTGAGTTAATCAAAAGAGATGACTCAGGTGGACCTGATCTAATTACAGGAACCTTTAAAGGCAGAGATTTTTCTCAGGCTAATGGCAGAAGGGAAGTCAGAAAGATTTCAAGCACTGAAGATAATGGAGTCCCTTTGAAGATGAAGAGGTGACCCTCTCAGAGCTCGGCATGATCCCCAGCTGGCAGCCAGCAAGGAAATGGGGACGTCTATCCTATAATCATGAGGAACTGAAATCTTCCCTCAGTCCAAATGAGCACAGAAACAGATTACTCTTCAGAGTCTTCAGACAAGAATTCAGCCCAGCCAACACGTTGATTTGGGTCCTGTGAGAACCGAAGCCGAGAATCCATATAAGCTCATCCAGACTTCTAACCCTCAGAATTGTGTGCTCATAAGTGGGTGAGGTTGTCTCTAAGTTTGTAGTAATTTGTTATGCAACAATAGAAAACTAATACACTAAGTGACAGAGACATGTGCAAGATGAGTCAAAAAATCACCACAAAACTCTGGAGGTTCAAGTTGGTCCCCGGCAGGCCATGATGCCCAAAGAGACTTACCAACAGCCTCTTACAAAGGAAACCTGGGAAAATCAGAAATGCAATCACTGGAGTTGAGCAGACCTTTAAGGGAAAGAAGTGATAGGCAACTGAGGGAAGGGGATGGACTGAAAACTAGGAGATGAAAAGGTAACGTTAGAATTTTTAGGAGGTGCTTACATTTTACCTATGCAACCCCACGTAGGTGGGATTTAGTTGAGGGTAAATGGAAACTGTCCAAGAGATGAGATGCAGAATTTGCTTTTTGCACACCCTGGTCTCCAGCCTGGCACTGAGTTTGACAGGTTCGGGTAGGCTGCTGAGGTAAAGGGCACAGAGGAAGGTGAAACAAGACAAAGAAGGGGTTGGTGGAGGAGCAAACCAGCCTAACAGATCTCCTCATTCTCCCTTGGATGCAATACATGTCGCACCGGCCTGGTTTTGTTAGCGTGGCATTTCCTTCTTCCAAGGTCCATCCCCGCTCTTCTCCATCACTTTCTTACTCTTCAAGGACCAGGATAAATCCTGTCTTCCCAGTCTGAACTTGATCTTCCAGTGGAAATTTCTGACCAATAGGAGGCATTTCCTACTTGATTAGTTCCACGGGCAATAACCTCATTTCTTCACGCAGTAACCCACTCAGTTGTAAGGCCATTTTAATAAAGTTCCAACCGAACCAAAATCCATCATTTAATAACTGTGATGCCAGGCCAGTGACTACCTTTCTGAGACCCACTTTCCTCATTTGCCAATGGAAATAAAATTAATACCTTCCTCAAAAGATAATGGGGAGCACTGAATAAGACAGTTCAAGTAAAAGGCTTTGTACCCTGTCTGACACATAGTCAGGGCTTGGTCAATGGTGGTGGTTGTTACATTGTTGAAAGAAATGTTGTAATGCATTTATTACAACGGCTGGTGCCCTGTAGGCACTCAATGGATGGCAGCTCTTATCAGCTATGACAGCTGTCTGAAGCCACACAGTGTCTCCACTCCTCTTTTCAAGTGGTACCTTCCAAATACATGAAAACAGCTATGTGAACTGCCTGAAATAGAATATAGCATCAATAAATGTTATTTTCTTAATTCCCCTAATGTTCAGAAGTTCCCCATTGCAGGTCATCTTCTTCCAAATGCTCTCTACCAGGATTCTAAGTGTCTCCCTCCAAATGAGCCGACACCCAGCTGAGGAGAGCTCTGCCAATGTGACTAACTATTCAGTGAGTACGGAGGAGTCATGGCCTACCTTCTCCTGGTAACAGTTTTCCAAACTGGGTGGAGTTCTTTTCAACTATAAAATCAGAACTTCAAATTGATTACTTAGATTTCCACTGACAGCTCTCTAATCTAACTTACTCCTTCAAGATTAAATGGTGATTTTATTCTATCATCTATGATATTTTCTGTTTGGGTTTTTTGGGTTTTTTTTGGCTTTGTCACTTGCAAATTTGATAGTGTGCTTCCCAAGTCTCCATCATCATTTGGCACTAATTTTATTCATGTATCTCATCTCTTAATGGATTTTAAAATGTTTCTGGGTAAAATAAAAATTTCTATGCTTTATAATATCCTCTACAGTAATAGCTTTTAAGCTTTTGTAACTAAAACCCATCATGAGAAATATATTTAACATTGCAACCCAACTGTGTGTGTGCACGTGCACACACACACACACACACGCACACGCACACACACACCTGATCGAAACATGTAAAAAAATAATATTCATTGTATGATGCATTCTGATATTGTCCATTCTTTGGTATTTTTTATTATTATTAGTTTTTGGTCAAGACCCATCTGATTGATTTCACTGCCTATTATTAATAGGTTATGGCTCATCGTTTGCCAACTGCTGTTCTCTAAAAGGGCTTTAAATTTCTTCTCATTAAAGCAGCAGAAAAAAAGTTCATCTGTACCCTGGGGCTGAGGAGGGGTAGCAGTGCTGCCCAAAGAAATTTTTGCTTCATCTTTAAAGCCCTTGAGAATGTTGTGCTCCACTAATAGACCTATGTTTCAACAGAAAGCTTAACGGGCCTTTTTCCATTTCTTCTAGTAAAAATTATGATCCCCAAAAGTGTTCTATTTTTACCCCATGGTTGCCCTTTGGCAGTCCCCCAGAAACTCACTGACAGATGGTACCCCAGTTTGAGAAAAATGGCACAGAAATAGGGCTCATCACATGGCCATTCCTCAGCAATAATAGGTTGATTTATTGATAGGCTATTTCCCTACAGAAAGAGGTGTTCATGAAATAGGATGTATGTTAACCAAATATTATCTGAAGGTTTTCTGGGATGGGAAGGAAAGATGGAATAAAGAGATTGTTAGTAAAAGATAGGAGCCAGTTCTATACATTGTAAGCAGAGGCACCGATTGCCTTGATCATGACTATATTTTCAAAGAAGTTTGTATACAACCAACGAGATCCTTGGGGGGGAAATGCTTGAATACAAAAAAGTGTTTTCTTTGGACAAAGAACAATTTTGTTTACTGTCCATATAATAAAGATAATTCCTTCCTCCAATCAATTATCAGGTGTGCTCACAGTCCATTATTAAAGATTTGGGGTCTCTAAGCTCAGGGCTCCTCTCCTATAATGTACCCCACTGCATATACATATGCCACTTTGTCACCTTTATGTTCCCATGTAAAAATTAATGCTTGGAAAATTGCAGCAAATGGTAATACTCTGGTTACTTCTATTACTGTGAATAATAAACTTCCCTTTCCCTCAGACTCTGGAGTCTCATGTCTTCTGCCAGTATACATGAAATTACAGCAGGCTAACTGGGTATATTTGTAAGTAGGGTAAAATCTCATCCTTCTCTGTGCTTGGCAGTCTCATGTTACTGATTCCAACTGGCAAGCCCATGTCTTAAGGTAATTAATTTTATACTTTATTTGTGTGTTATTTTAAATGTGTTCATGTAATACATAATCAATGCTGGGAAATTTCTAAGCATTGGAATAAGGGAATCCAGCCTTACGCAAAACAAAGTCGTAATAAAAAACAAAAGCCTCATTAAAAAAAAAAATGAAGTGTAGTGAGGGAAGACGGAAAATAAACAAGTAATCAAATGAGCAAACAAGTTCATTTCCAAGAGTGTAAGTGCCAGAAAGAAAATAATTCCAGAGAGTGACTGGAGCAGACATGGAAGGAGGGACGGTTGGTGACCAAGCAAGGCCTTTCAGAGGCAGTAGAACTGGAGCTGGGATATTTATGACAAGGTAAATTAGCCATGAGAAAGTCTTAGGGAAGACTATTCCAAAAATAGCTCCTGTGAATGCTCTAAGGTGGAAAAGAGAATGATGTGTTCAGGAAAAGAAGGGCCAAAAGGCCAAGAGATGCATAATGTCGGAAGAGGTTGGAGATGTTGGCAGGGCCAGGTCCCGGGAGACTTGGGGACCACTGAAGGACTTTAATTATCATTATCTTCTCTCCCAACTCGCTCCTTCCACTTCCCTTCTCTCTGAAAGTATCTGCCTGCCTGCATGGTGCTCTCAATTGGAAAGTGAGTGGTAATTGCCTTAAGACTTTAATTTCTGGCCCCAAAAATATCTGCATGATATGAATGAAATTGTAAAGACTGACATTGTATCAGGACCATCTCCAAAGGCCCAATTTCAGGTGCCTGGCATCAAAGAGGAGGGATTTCAAGGCAAATATCCTCTAGAATTCTCCCTATAACACCAGCCAACGGGACAGACTCCTTCTAGTTCAAGTTTGTTCTAGTTCCAGGATGTAGGCACTCATCTTTGACAGCGAAGAAGTGAAGAGTGGCTTCCAATGGCTTATTTTAAAGAGCTTCTGATGCTTCCTCAAGAGTCTTTTTTGTCACTCACCAATTAGTGACTTCCTGAAAAGGAAAAAGAGGAAATTGACCCAATATCTTGTGATAAAGAAAGTAATTAGATAATTATATCAATTCTTTACTTCTATTTGAAACTCAAACAAGGGTAAAACTCATTTAGTCATGGGAACTAAATTACTTAGATCTCCAAATAGAGTAAAATCAATTCAATCTACTGATTTTTAAAAATTGGTATACTGAAAGTTAAAAATCTATAATCTATATGTATAAAAACCTAAGCTGACCTGCCTACTGGTCAAGCAGCAAACTGTCCAATAGCTATGATGTACAATAACCACCAGGGTGCAGGCTCAACTGGTAGCTATGATGCACACTGACCACCAGGGGGAAGATGTTCAAGCAGGGGCTGCCGAGCTGTGGTGACTTGGCAGCTGTGGTTCTCTGGTGACACACCCCAAACCAGAAAGGAGAGAGCCCTATTCCAGGGTGTGTCATCCGAGAACCACCCTCTCACAATCCAGGACCCCTTGAGGAGAGCTGATTTTGACCTGATCCCCACAGGCCAGGCCGAGGGACCATGCACTGGGCCTCTAGTCCTATATAATAAAGAAGTAATATGAAAATTGACTGTCACACCCTCACAAGATGGTTACCTATGACCAGGCTGGCAGGGGGTTTAGTAAGAGATGATCAAATGGCTGAACAGCAGGCTGCATGGGGAAACCAGGCCGGCGGGATGGGGGGAGCAGTTAGGGTGACCAGGCCAGCAGGGGGTGCAGTTGGGGGTAACCAGGGATCAGTAAGGGACAGAGGGAGCAGTTAGGGGCAACTGGGCCTGATTCTGGGGATCAGGCCTAAGCTGGCAGTCGGACATCCCTTGAGAGGTCCTGGATTGGAGAGAAGAGGGTTCAGGCTGGGCTGAGGGGACCACCCTCACCCTCGTGCACAAATTTCATGCACCAGACCTCTAGCATGATATAAATGTCCAAATAAAAGCTTATTCTTTCTAATAAGTAGAGCAGCTTGAGATTACCACTAACTCAGAATTTCCAAGGAGAAATTTGTGCAGAACCTGACTCAATGAATAAAATGTTCTATGCTACTACTGGATCTAGACAATGGTATGATATATGCGGTCTATTATTAGAATATGATTTTTAGTTTCCTTAAACTCAATAGGATTCCCATAACTTCATTGTTAGGGTTATTTTCTTAGCAAACAAATTTTTCATAAACAATTCACAGGTAAATTTATCAGCCATCATTATCACAAATGCTGTGTAATTGGTGTCTCAATTGATGAGGTTATATGGAAATCAGGGGATCATTTAATCACAACTGATGACCTCCCAGAAAGATTGAGGACTACTGAAGCAGGACATAGCTATTTGAATGATCTGGTATGAGCAAGCAGTAGGAAAAAGCTGTCATTCGAGTAAGAAGAAGCCTGTTTCAGGGACTGGTTCAGGCAGGGCAGATCTGAAACAGCATCAGGTGGGAAGGTATCCACAGAAGATGGAGCTGACTGCACAACACAACAGCTATGGTGTCCCCATAAGATGCTTCCCAAGTTCAATTAAGACAAAACTAGGTGTTTGTTGAAATGACTCACTCACACCCTTTATGTTTTCAGGTTTGGAGAATGCATTGGTTTCCGGTCCAGAAAGTTCTGGAAGGACTGATGATGGGAACTTCCATAGCACATGGATTTCAGAATCCCACTTGATCCCAGGCACATGGTGAATGCAAAGCCAGGCTGCCACCTGCTGACATGCAGAAGGGGTGGCCTGGCATCACTATCTTGGGTAAAATAAATACTTTTATTATTTTACCTAAAAATGGTCCACCAAACCCTGCCTGCTGCTTTATAAAAACACAATAGAAATGAAGGAGTCATTGATTTGAAACCTGGAATATATACTAGAGACCTGGTGCACAAAATCCGTGCATGGAGGGCATGTCCCTCAGCCCAGCCTGCACCCTCACCAATCAGAGACCCCTCAGGGGATGTCTGACTGCCAGTTTAGGCTTCTAACTGCCCTCCTGCTAGCCTGGTCACCCCTAACTGTTTGGAAGATGTCTGGTCACCCAGTCTAATTAGCATATTACCCTTTTATTAGTATATATACACTGAGTGGCCAGATTATTATGATCTCTGAACACATAATATTCTGGCCACTCAGTGTGTGTGTGTGTGTGTGTGTGTGTGTGTGTGTATGTATAGAGGGGGGCGGTGCATGAATTCATGCATGGATGGGGTCCTGCCAGCCTGGTCAGGGGAGAGAATATGGTGGTTGGCTCGCTTGCCTGCTGGTCAAACTCCTGGTCGAGGGGACAACTTGCATATTAGCCTTTTATTATATAGGATATACAGAGTGGCCAGACTATTATGCGTTCAGAGATCATAATAATCTGGCCATTCAGTGTGTGTGTGTGTGTGTGTGTGTGTGTATTTGAAAAAAGCATTCTGTGTAAATACATACATATATATGATATATATATATATATATATATATATACACACAATATCTGCTAATGGGTCAAAAATAGAGGAGGAAGTTTGGCATGTTGAAATTGAGGGTATAATTATGACTTCATTTCACCAAACAACTCCTCCTGTTGAGAGAGAGCAGGCTTGTACCATTTAACTGAAAACACCTTGAAGGCAGATTATACTTACATTTCTTTATTCCTAGGACTGACATCTTTCCTAATGCACACTAACGATGAGCAAGGGTTTGTTGAATGAGTATTAAATTGTTAAATTACAATGTCAACAATCATAATAAATTTGAACACCAAATCAGATGCTCACAAAAATCAGCCAAGGTGATCCTGGGTTTAAATCCTGTCTCAAAGCTGTGGACTTTGGACAGGGTATGTAACCTCTCTGAGTTTCAGTTTCTAATCTTTCAAATGAAGATGACGTGATCTTCCTCCTTGCGTAGCACAGGGGTTAAATGACACAATGTATATAACATGCTTATCACAGTGCTCACACACAATACATCTTCAGTAATTAGAAGTTTTTAGAAAAACTAAAACAGGCCTAAGGTTCTGTCTGAAGCCTGTTCTGACCCTGAGGGTGATCACCTGCTCGGGATCCCACCGAGCCTTCCTTAGCAGTTTAAGATTTTTCCATTGGCCAGATGCTTACCCGACCTAACACATGAGCACAGACCAGAGAGCTGTTGCAAAGCAGGTTGGGGAGGCAGGAGATTAATTGAAGACTTTTATTATTGTTATTTTCAGTTACAAAACTGCAGGAAAACAGTTCCTGGCGGATGGCGCATCTCTTGCTGGAAGGCAGAAACGCAGGTGGGAGGAAGGTTGCCCATTAATCATAAGGAAGCAAGGGAAGGAAATTGAGACAGGAAATGTCAACACAAAAATGTCCTTACTCTGGGTCAATCTTAAAGCACAGCCGCACACCAGCATGCTGAAAGCTGGGGCCCCGGCTGCAAACAAAGCCAGTCAAGAGGAAACGGCAAGCTAGCGAATGTCAAACCAAAAATAAATCAGGCACGTTTCCCTCCTGAGCAGAGGACCTGGTTCCTCTGATACTTGGCTCTCAAATTCTTGCTGAAATCCTGGGAATCTGTCTGGAAAGAAAATACAGATAAGAATTAAAGTAGATGCCAAAACAGTGGAGGACAGGAGCAGAGCTCCACTCCACTCTTCTGAGCCGCCGTTTTCTGATGTGTAAAATGGGGACCACGCCCTGCCTTGCCCTCCTTACAGAACTGCCCTAAAGACCAAAAGTTTACTGATGATACAGAGGGCTTGTCATAACTTTTGGGTTCTTAGGGTCTTCATCATAATGAAAAATGAAAGCCAGAGCCTTCATGGCACAGTCAACGGAGGCAGGGCAAACCTTCTCGGGGAGATCTCAGCTCTCCAGAACCAGGAGTGGCTCTTTCTGTGACGCTAGCAGTGTCCGTCTCTTTTCCTCCATCTACCCAGAGAAAGCCAGCTTTATTAACAGTGCCTCTCCTGCTGATACCTTCAGTAAGAGTCTTGGCATATAGTCAGTGGTGTGATGGCAAATGCATAGTAAATACACGTGCAATACACTGGCTCTTCAAAAAAAGAACAATATGTATACTGTATATACACTGAGTGGCCAGATTATTATGATCTCTGAACGCATAATATTCTGGCCACTCAGTGTATATCCTATATAACAAAAGGCTAATATGCAAATTGTCCCCCTCAACCAGGAGTTCGACCAGCAGGCTCTTGTCCCCTTGCCCTGGCCAGGCTGGCCAGACCCCACCCATGCATGAATTCATGCACTGGGCCTCTAATATATAAATTTATGCTTATCATAAATTTTAATAGTGTATATGTAGCACAAAGTTTACAAGTGATAATGCTCTTAATTCTAAATATCTTGCTAACTTATTCTCCTGGAATGCTTTCATTGCTTTCTGCCATACTCTTTCATCCATAGCCAACCTATCATTGCAATTCAGCCATAACTGACAACGTTCTTTTCCAATTCATTAACTCTGTTTCCAATAAATGAATCATCATTAAAACTGACATGACCACCAAGGTCAAGTCACAATGGTGCTACTCAGCAAAGAGAACAAACTCCTTGCATGTTGAGATCCAGGTGGCCTATGACATCTCCTTCCCACCTTCTAACAAATAAGTAAATCTATTTATATAGAAGCTCAGTGACTGGAATGGTGGAACAACTGGTGGCTATGATGCACACTGCGGCAGCCATCCAGACTGATCCAGGCCTCAATTGCTCCCAGCTGACCCAGCCCCTGATTGGACCCAACACCCTGATTGGATCCAGGGCCAACTAGCCAACTGCCCATGGCTCCTTCCCATAGCCGGCCTTGCCCCCAATCACCCCCCTCAACTGGGGGTGGGGGCCAGCCCACCAACCTCCCACAGCCCCTCCCTTCTGCCAGCCAGGCCCAATCAGCCCACATTGGGCCAGTCCAGCTGGACCCCTCCTCTCACGAATTCGTGCACCGGGCTGCTAGTAAATAAATATAATACCAAGTTACTCAATTTATCCTAAGAGTCAATTGAAAGACAATTATTTTAGGCAGTTACCCTGTTTAATGATGATCTCATAGGGATCACATGTGTAAACACCTCTCAAGTCATACATGGGAGAGTCATAATCCATACTCAGCACTGTTATTTTTATTAGCAATAATCTGGCCTCCGATAAACCTCATTGGCTACGATACTGCCACTGTGCAAAGCTTAGCACCGTTATTTTTATAACCAGCAAAATGATCTCTTTTGAAATTGCTCAGGGATCATTAGTGTTGAAAAGATAGGAATCTGAGACCTCAATATCATGAATACTTCTTTCTACAAATGATATTTTTCTCACATTTGGAAATCACATTGCTGGTTGAGACAATCAAATAATTACAGCACAAAGGAGGTTAGCACAGACACAATAGCATGTAACCCTGGGCTACAGATATATACCTCTACTAACTCTACCCTGCTGTGAAGGGGGAAAAAAGCAGGGATGACAGCAGCCATAGACACAGAAGCTAGTTACAATAATGCTCTCCATAAATTGTATGTAAAATGGACATTAATTGTGATTTAAGAGCTGTGCCTACAGTTTCTGGCTACAGACTCACAGATGTTTGCTCTGTGCTTTCTGAACACAAAGCCCTTTGTGAAGGACTGAAGGTCACTGCAAAGCTCAAATATCAATGGCTTGGTTTTGATTGAAATATCTTCCTTCAACATATTTTCCATAACCAGTATATTCATTGCATACCTACCACCCTCTGTCTGGCACTGTTTCCATGTACAGCATTGTAAAATAAAGATATTCTTATCTACACTAATAAAAGAGAAAATTCAAATTGACCATCACTTTGAAATGCCCACCAGCCAATCAGAAGTGAGTATGCAAATTAACTCGACAAATATGGTGGGTTAATTTGCATATGCAGACACCAAGTGGCCGGGGGTGGGGATGCTGCTTGCCTGGGCACTGGCACCAAGTGGTCTGGGTCTCGGGGATGTGCATCCTCAGGACCCAGGCCACACTGAGCCTGTAGATCCATATATAGGCTCAGAGTGGCCAGGGTCCTGGAACAACCCCCAGCCACTCCAGGTCTACACAAACAGGTGTTGAGCAGCAGCCGGGGGCGGGGCAGGAACATAGTGGGTGTTCCTTCCCTGCAGCCACTTGTGCATGCACCTGGCCACACGGCCTGCATCCTGGGACAGGCATCCTTGGGAGCCAGGCTGCTCTAAGCCTGTAGGCCCACATGTAGGCCCGGAGCAGCCAGTGTCCCAGAATGCCCCCTCACAGGCATCAAGTGGCCAGGAGCAGGGCAGGAACATCCCCGGGACCCAGGCACTCCAAGCCAGTGTGCACGCAAGCAGCCAGGGGCAAGGCAGGAACATCCCCCACACACAGCAGACTATGAGGTCTTCTTGTCCCTCACTATGGTGGTGATGGGCAAGCAGTCCCCCACAGTGAGTGAGCAGACAGCAGGGCCCTGCTTGCCCCTGGCCCCAGTGGTAAAGGGCAATCAGGCCCCCACAGAGAGGAGACACCAGGGCCTGAGGAGGCATCAAGCAGGCAGGTCCACAGAGAGCAGAGAACCATGGGGAGCAAGCCTAAGCCATCGGTAGGACATCCCCTAAGGGCTCCCAGATTGGAGAGGGTGCAGGTCAGGCTGAGGGACCCACCCTCCATGCACAAATTTCATGCACCAGGCCCCTACTAGTATAATAGTAAGTGAACAAAGCAGGCAACCTGCATACACATGATTCACTTCTGTATAGCCTACATCCCATTCAACAAATATGGATAGATTTGCATTCAACAATCCCTATCTTTATTTGGAGCACTGGGCCTAGGTCATGTTCCCCTTAAAAACAAACAAACACCAGCATATTTTTTTCAGGGTTGGTAAACAGCAGTTTTTGACTCCTTCACATAGCACACAACTGTGAAAGCTATGCTTATGTTAGGGATAGAAGATAATTCTGAGAAGTCTTTGAAACCCACCACACATGGAGCATCTGCAATTTTTAAATGCATTCATGTTGTGCGTTCTTAATATTCAAACCTAAATAAGTGAATGGTTTCAGGATGGACAATATTAACACTGATTACCAAACTCAAAATTAACATTCATGTTCCTCTTCTCAGATGACACACCTGCTTTTGCTTACCAGTGAGTTTCATTTCTTTAATAGATACAAATTGGCAGATTGTGCCTTGCATAGTTATTGAATTTCAGTGTTTTGAAGCCAGACTACCTGTGTTTTCACAACCTTGATGATGCTTCAGATCTAATAGCCAAATAGTAGTGATAAACACACAAAAAAAGTACAGAGCACCATGATTTAGGAGTTTATCATCTACTTGGTACAATAAGACAGAGGTATGGTAAAAGTTAAATTACAAGAAACTGTTTATACTTTTATTTAACATTTCAGGACAATTCTACAAGAAATGTCAATGGCTTGTGTATGTAAAGATTCAAACTCAGATGTGACTAGTTCTAAACCCTGTTCTCTTTATTACAAAGACATTTCCAGAAAAGTCTGTCAAGTTTGCTCCATCCACTAACCTCAGAATTTGTCTTCTAATAAACTGTCTCCAAAAGGCCCAGCTGTCTGTCCCACAGAGGAGACATAAGGCAGTTGTGAAGTGGGAAGACCTTGATGCAAGTGTTGGGGAGCTGGTCTGCTGGGAGGACTCTAGAATGTCTTTCCTAGCAGTGACATCTCATGTCATATGTTGTTCTGGAACATTAAGGGCACTCACCAAATTAAGTGATAATGAAAAGAATAGCAACAATCAGATTTCTTAAATGCCTATGTTTGGAGATCTGGAGGACTTTTATGTCAGAAACTGACCCTTAAAAAGATTACCTGTCCTGGGGAGTCCCTCAGTCTGGCCTGCACCCTTTGCCGGGGATATCCAACTGCTGTGAAGGCCGGAGAGGCTCCCACCACCACTGCTGCGCTCACCAGCCATGAGCTCGGCTTCTGGCTGAGCAGTGTTTCCCCTCTGGAGCTCACTGACCACCAAAGGGCAGCTCCTACACTGAGCGTCTGCCCCCTGGTGGTCAGTGTGCAACATAGCGACCAGTTGTTCTGCCATCTGGCCGAAACCGACTCTCCAACATCCAGGATTTCGAGAGGGCGCAGGCCAGGCTAAGAGACCCCACCAGTGCATAATTGGGGCCAGGAAGGGATGCCAGAGGTTGGCCAGCAGGGGAGAGACCACAGGAGGGCTCCAGGGCATGTCCGGCCCATCTCCCTCAGTCCAGATAGGCCAGACCCCAGCAGCAAGCTAACCTACCAGTCGGAGCCTCTGCCCCCTGGTGGTCAATACATGTCATAGTGACTGGTCGACTGATTGACTTTCTGCCCCCTGGTGGTCAGTGCACATCATAGTGAGCAGTTGAGCAGCCTTAGCATATCATTACATATTACACTTTGATTGGTTGAACAGCCAACCAGCTGACCAGACACTTAGCATATTAGGCTTTTATTAAATAGGATGGCACCAACTGAGGAAAACTGGGACCTTTGGGTGTTATTTTCCACTTCCTATCAATTTATAAATTACAAAAATAAAAAGATAACCTGTGTGGTTCAGCAGGAGGGACACACATTTACCAAGGTTGGAAGTAGCAGAGATACCTCCTCCCCTTATCCCAATTCCTAAATAGATTGCCTCCCTCAATTCCTCCCCCTTGGTCTGGGAGCCAGGGTTTCTGGAATGGGCTGGAGGCAAACTGGTGTGAAATTTGGAATTCAGAGTTAGGAGGCTGTGTGTGGCCCTGTGATCATGGTTATGTCCTTAGCCTCAGAATCTGTTTCTTTATCTGCAAATAAGTCTTTTTTCAGAAAAAGTCGCCTCCCAATACAATAAGATAACAATTTACTGAAATGACATGTGTGAAGACCCTGGTAGCTGGAAAGCAACATACAAACCTTGGTTTTCCTGATAATCCTTTCTGTTCCCTTGCCCATTCAGGCCCTGATGTTACAGGCTTCAGTGTCCTGCATTCTTTCCCTCGTAGCTTCCTTATACCCGACCCATAAATAGTCCTTTAGGAACTCTCCTAAAATTACCCCATTTGAGTGTGTACCTGTTTCCTGCTGAAACCGTGACTAATAACTAGAGAGAGAATTGAGAAGAGTCAAAGGACTAATATTTCATTAGTCCTGAAGGATGAGTGTAATCTTGTCAAATAATAAAATAAAAAAATTTAAAAAAAGAACAACACATGTTCTCACATCAATAGCCACAGGCAAGTAAAAATTTCATTCCAATAGCTTTTATAGCTATAGTTGCTTAGTTCCGTGGGGCTTTAATTCAGACCATATTCTATGTGGAAGGCATCTAGAATTACGTAATAAGGTCTTAATTGCAGGACTGGATTTAGTCCACATCCAAAAGTGGGTGTATATGAAATGCTATTTTCTAAATTTTCTACAATTTGATGTTTATTATTTCAAATGACCCATTCCATAGGTGACAGAAGCTTCTTAATCAGTCTGAGATTTCTGCTCTTCCTCTGTCCCTAGGATAAAGTGGAGCAGGCAGGAGATTAAATTTGTCTTCAGCTAATATTTCAGAAACATCCAGCTATGTTCAATAACATTTTATTTGGGGGGAGTAGACTAATTCAGTCTTTGTTATATTTCAATGTAGGTTAGACTGGCCTCTGAAGAGAGGTTCTGGCAAGCAGCTGATTAGGCTGAATGTGGCTGCAGGAACACATTTAATCTTTGTAAGAGAGCAAATAGTTTCTAAATACTTTAGTCCATCAACTGTTTGTATGCAAATAGTGATACTAATTATAAATGAGTTTTATCTACTCAATGCAGTAGCTCAGCAGGATTCCCACTTGGAAGTCTTCTGTCAGAACTTTGTGAGAATTGTTTGAGTTGCTATTTGCATTTAAAATACTTTTTTTTTAAATCAGACACAAATTCATTATGATAACTAATTTCCATTGACCTTCCACCCAATTAGTGCCCATCTATGAAGCTTAGCCACAGTTATACTAGGGGTGATGGCAGAAACCTGCCAGAAGTATTAGAATATGATCTGTTGGATCAGCGAGGCCCACTGAAATCTTTTCAAATCCAGATTAAGGGGGGGAAAAAAACTTGATATAACTAATTAAATAAGAAACCACCACCCATTCAACCAGCTGAGCTGAAGAATTTTCCTAATAAGATTATTGGCTGTACTACTGCAGGAAATGTTGTAGACTAGAAAAGACCCCCATATCACAAAAGCCAAAATTAAATATGCTGATCCTTGCTTTTGACCTGAGATAAAATATAGAAGTGCTAATGCTCACCATTGATTAAGAATCTGCTTGGAATTTTTTTTTTCTGCTTTTATAGAATTCCTGCTGGGGAAGTGCATAAAATTGCAAGATCCTCAGAAACCAGAACATGAACTGGTCTTTACATCCTGGTATAATCACCTCCCCCCACCCCCCCTGCCCCCGTGTCTGTCATAAATGCTGAACTGAAAGTTGAGCCACAGGAAACAAGGCTATGTTTTTCTTCCTGGCCAGTCATACTAAAGAAAGCATCTGTGGAATTTTGCATTCATACAAAAACAGTGCTGCCTTGAAATATGTATTTCTGCTATCCCGCCATTGTTGGGCTGGGAGCTTTCTGCTGTTCCACTAATTGGATGAGGAATGAGATGGCCATCCTCCATCTTCCTGGGTCACTCCACCCCATCCAGTTTCTTGGGGGATGATAAAGATAACATGTTTCAGGTATACACACACTCACAGGATTCACAAACTATATGACCCATTCTTTTGTTTTGAAAATAGTCTTTATACTATGTAGCAGTCAGGTTGGGTTAGGCTGTGCTGTAGGAGCATCTTTCAAATCTCAGAGGCTTTAAACAACAGACTTCTCACTTGCAAAACATGTTCTTCATTATGTTGGAGGGCCCTATTCTAAGTCATCCTCCCACTGGGACCCAAGCTGATGAACCAGCCATGCATTTAAAATGTTGCCCTGCTCTGTGCCAAATTCTTTAAACTTTTGTTCATATTTCATTGGCCAGTGCATATCAATGGATCGTGCCTGATCTCCATCCTACCATCTGCATGAAGGAATAAAAATCAGAACATTTGTAAGCACTCCTGTGACCCTTCAAAATGTTCTAAATATTGTTGCTGGGTGGAGGCAGTCAGGAAGGTAGAAAAGTGAAAAGAAACAGGAGTAAAGAAAAGCAAAGAACAGTTTAGAGATGCAGATATGAGAAAATGTGCTGGGGAAAGGATGAGATCTGTGGGAGTAATTTTTAGTCACTCATATGATCTATGTTTAGAATTTGTACATTTGCATATGCACCAAAAATCTTTCCACTTTCTTCCTATTTTGGCTTTTCAACCAATAAAGGGGAGGGGATGATATCTGACAAGATACCACCATGCTTGTGTGTGTAAATATGTATGCTGGTTTGGAAGATCTGTCATGTAAAGCAGATTGTTTTATTAAGTCTACAAGAAAATGACCAGAGTTGAGGTGTCTAAGAATCAGTGGCTGCAGCAGATAGCTCCTTATGGCACTTGTAGCTGTGCACACTCTGTTCCCACCAGGAGCTCCTTGCTAAAAAGTGGGATGTTGGAGATTTTGTAGAACATGTTCAGAACACTGAAATGTTTGAGTCAAAAATTATTTCAGAGAAACAAAATACATGTTCAGTGCAGATAAACAAAGATACCGATGGCAGATTTCTAATAAAAAAATAAAACAATTCCATTTGCATTTGCATAAAAAACACCTAGGAATAAGTTTAATCGAGGATATAAAAGACCTGTACTTGGAAAATTATAAGACACTGAAGAAAGAAACTGAAGAAGATACAGTAAGTGGAAGCATATACCATGTTCATGGATAGGCAGAATTAACATCAGTAAAATGTCCATATTACCCAAAGTAATCTATAGATTCAACACAATTCCTATCATGATCCAATGGCATATTTCACAGAACTAGAACAAATATTTCAAATATTTATATGGAACAACTAAAGACCCCAAATAGCCACAACAATTTTGAGAAAGAAGGACAAAGTTGGAGGAATCATGCCACCTGATATCAGACTATACTATACTATAAGACCACACTAATCAAAACACATTGGACTTGCAAAAAACAGACATAAATCAATGAAACAGAAGAGAAAGCCCAGAAAAAATACTTTCATGGTCAATTAATGTTAGACAAAAGGACAAGAACTTACAATGGGCTAAATACAACAGTTTATTCAATAATGGTGTTTGGAAACTTGGACAGATATGTGGAAAGAGAAGGAGGAGGAGGAGGAGAAAAAGGAGGAGAAAGAGGAAAAACCAGACCACCTTCTTATACCATACACAAAAATAAATTCAAAATAGAATAAAGACTTAAATGTAACACTCCATATCTTAAAAACCCTATACGAAAATATAGGCAGTAAAATATTAGGCATTTCTTGTAGCAATATTTTTCTGATATATCTCCTTGGGTAAGGAAGACAAAAGAAAAAATAAACATATGGTACTATATCAAACCAAAAATATTTTTGCACAGCAAGAAAACCATCGACAAAATTAAAAGTCAACCCAGTGAATGGAGAAGATATTCACTAATGATACATCTGGCAGGGGTTAGTATTCAAAATTTATAAAGAGCTTACACAACTAAACACACACACACAACAACAACAAAAAAACCTAAACAACTGAATTTTAAAAATGGGTACTTCTCCAAAAAATGCTTTATTCACTACGATGACAACACTGCTCCTCCCAGGTTTTATCTCCCCTTCTCCCTTGAATACAAATTTATGGTTTCCGAGTTGCAATATTCACCACAGTCCTAAAAGATATTTACTGTTTTTATCTGCAGGTGAAGGCTCCGGTTCAAAGGAGCCAAACATAAAATGTGCTGCTTTGCAGGCTTGCCTGCAAAAGGGACACAGATCCAGTTTGTCTTTGCCTCCAGTGATCACTCACAATGTTTTAAAGCAGCCTTATCTAACCCTCTAACATAATCCCCTCAAAAATTCAGAATTCAGACTTTACGTTTTACAGATGAGCACTCCGAGGTCCAGGGATGAGATGGGGCTTTTTCAGGGTCACGTGGCTTGTTTGCGGCAAAGGTCAGTGAGATTCCAGAGCTCCCGAGTTCCCAGGGCACTGTATCTTGTTACCCCAAAGATCTTATTTTGGCCCTAATTCAGTCATCAGATCCCCGTGCATCTGGTCGACCCAGGTCTTTAGTGGTCAATCCTCAAATGCTAGTGAAATGAAGCATTTCATTCCATTTACTCCCAACCCCACCCACCTCACCTCCTCAATAAGAACTGCAAGTGACCCTGAGGGGGGAAAGGAAGCTTCTCCAAATTCAGGTTTCTGTTATCTTGATATTTCCAATCATCTCTATGTAGGGGAAATTTGCAAATGATGCAGAGCTCAAGAACTTGAAATCCCTTTACCAGTAAGCACACCATTCTGAGCAATGAGAGCGCTAGAAAAGCAAGGACCCAGACTTATTCCATTTATGTCAAGCTGGTGGTGTTTTCCCACTCATTGGTGGCCAGGCAGGTTGGGTCCCCTCCTGCCTTTCTGGTTCCCATTTTGAAAACATCACACAAAATTAAATTAAAGTTGTCACCAGCCTCGTGCCTCTCATGTTAGTTAAAAGCTGTCTGGAAGGACCCTGGGGCAGGCATCACACTGGAGCGCTGAACCACAAGTCCAGTCCGGTATGATCCGCTCCACTCTGGATTCCTGAGAGAAATCATCTGTTTGCATCAGGTCCTACAGCAGCAGCCCTGGAGTGCCCGCAAGATCAGCCACACAGAGCCAAGCGCACGTCTGTCTCACCAGTTCTCATATTCATGCCAGGATGTTCTCAGTTACGCCTGAAATTCCCAAGAACTGCCAGTGTTCTTGGAGGATCTGCAGAGGAGGGAGCAAACAGAAAATAAAAAGCACTGGCAGTCCAGGAGCCAAGCACAGGGTGTGTGGTTGAGGAAGCTGATAAATCTATCTCTCTCTGACACCCTCGGCTCTCACCCTCATCTACTCCTGCAGAGGCTGCGTCCTGCTGGGGCGTTTGATTGAATTTGTGGAGCAGACAGACCACATGGGCTCGGTTGTAAAGGGAGTGTCATCATGAGAGGTGGCATGCTTTACACGGGAAGAGATGGTGAATTTAGACCAGTGAATCCCTTGCAATTATTAAATCAAATGCTAAGAAACCTGGGCCTGGGCAGGAGCAAGCGACAGTTGGGAGGTGGGGGGTGGGAATGGGGGGGTGGGAGTAGGGGTGTGGTGAGAGGGGTGTTTATGGGAAGAAGGACAGGGCAGGTTATCTGCTTTCCCAGACTTTTACCTCCTGGCTCTTTAGCCATCCCCTCTGTTCTGTTCCACAGGTTTCTGTTTTAAATTAGTACTAAGTAAAGTAGAATTAAAATATGATGAGGTAGCCTTAAGGTGGCTCTGTTTTGCATTTAAATCCTTAAAAATCATTGCATTTCCAAATTCTGAACACCTTCTTGGTCAAGGCATAATTTGAGTTTGAGGACAAGGGTGATTTTTATAGCTTCTTTTCAGGAAAAAAGAAAGGATTGCTAAATTTAACAAGAAAGAATGTGAGGGGTTGAAGAGGAAAATCGACTGCAGCTACAAGAATAACCCTGGTCCCTTGCCTCTGACTCTATATATGAAAAGGGAGGACTCTGAGGGATGGACTTGACCTTTCTTAAAGACAGTTAGCAATATAATTGTAGCCTTTAAGCTAGGCTTACCTTTCAACTCTATGATACGTGATTATAGAATAACTCAAATTAGATGTGGAGCCGGAGGAGTCCTTAGGGTTTAGGGAACTAGCTTGCCCAATTCTCTGTCCACCCTCCAACCATCTTTATGGAAGCTCAGAAAGGTTAGCTAACTATTCCAGATTGTCCTGCTGGATAGCAGCAGACTAACTATTACCACCAACCATGCTCTGGGTCATCTCTCCACTCTCTCAGGACTCCAGGTTGAAAAACCAAAGCCATGAGGATAAAACCACGGGAACCCCAAGAACTGGAGACTCTATGATCTGACTGGGGGGGGGGGGGCTCTTGACTCAACCCAGGACAGACAATTTTGTGATAGATCTATCATAAAGTCTCAGGTGTGGAAACATTCCTTGTGGTCATTCTCTTTGAGGATGCAGTCTCTTTGAGGCTGAGAGAGAAGAAACTTCTTCCATGCACATAGATGCAATATTGGTTACAAATCATATGAAACCTTCACTTCTTCTGAAGAGTTCTGAAACTATATTCATGCTTACATGAAAAGAATATTCAAATAGTAACAGCACTTTGAAGAGATATATAAAGACCATTGCTATAAACCCTTGCTAGTTACAGTTACTGAGGAATTAAATCCTGTGTCTGTAGCAGACAGAGCAGTCTTTTGGCTGGGCTTTCAGACAACAATAGGGGGAGGAAGGCAGTTCCTTCTGCATTCCAAAAATGGGATCTTCGGGAAGTCCCATAAAGCAGAGTTTTCGGTGTTACTCATGACACGGAGGAGGTCAGTGACTGTCTACAAATGAAGCATCAGGTCCCAAGTTTAGCTAAACATCCACATGACTAAAAGCATATAAGAAACAAAACTCACACTCAAAAGAATAATAGGTAAGAGCCATAAGAGATAACAAAAAAAATGATTAAGTATAAATGGTGAAAGTGCTCAGACTCACATACTAGAGTAAAGGGTATATTTTTTGGAATGTCAAATAGAAAAAAATCCTTTTTAAATTATAATTCTTTATCTTTCCAGCCTTCTCATTTAATTTTGGCAGAAATTTACATTTTTAGACTGTAATTAGCAATATTACAGGAATTAAAATTGTTCATACTTTAATGCAGTGATTTAATCATCTCTGTAAATTTCACATAATGAAATAATGTGCAAAAATTAGCATATAAGAATGTTACCGAAGTATTTATAACAGCCCAAGAACAGGAAATTTTTCAGTAAAAGATAATTGGTTAAATGTTTATCAATAGGTATTTATCTCAGTAGATTGTAGTCTGTGGCACCATGACTATTGGGCAACCAGTAAAAATATGTTAACAATACCTGCCTTTGAGTGTACTCTTACTACTCTGTGATGGGATGAAATGGAGATTGTGGCAAAAGAATCTAACTGCAACTCAACATCAAGAAAACAAACAATCCATTAAATAATGGGCAAAGGACTTGTATAGACACTTTCCAAAAAGGACCTACAGGTGGCTAGTAGACATATGAACAGATGTTCAATGCCACTAATCACCAAAAAGATGCAAATTAAAATCTCATAGCTGTCAGAACGGCTATCATCAATAAATCAACAACAAGTTCTGGAGAGAAATGTGGAAAAAGGGGAACCCTGCATACTGTTGGTGCAGTCACTGTGGAAAACAATGTGGAGTTTCTCAAAGATATAAAAATTGGACTGCCTTTTGACACTGCCTTTTCCACTTCTGGGAATATATCCAACGAAATGTGAAACACTAATTCAAAAGAAGATAGGAACTCCTATGTTCATTGCAGTGTTATTTATAGTAGCCAAGATCTGAAAACAGCCCAAGTGCCCATCAGTAGATCAGTGTTTAAAAGAACTGTGGTATGTTTACACCATGGAATACTACTCAGCTGTAAAAAAAGAAGGAAATCTTACCTTTGTTGACAGCATGGATGGACCTAGGGAGTATTATGCTAAATGAAATAAGCCAGCCAGAAAAAGACATATACCATATAATCTCACTTATAATGTGAATCTAATGAACAAAATAATTTAACAAACAGAGTCATAGTTAGATGGAACAGACTGATAGCTGTCTGAGGGAAGGGGGTTAAATACTGGGTTAAAAAAAAAGTGAAAGGATTAAGGAAATCCTATATAATAAAGAGGTAATATGCAAATTAACCGTCATGCCCTCACACAAGATGGCCACCCCCATGTGATCACAAGATGGCCACCACAAGATGGCCGGAAAGGGAGGGCATTTGAGGGTGATTGGGCTGGCAGGGGAGGGAAGTGGGGGGGAGGGGCAGGCCTGCAGGGGAGGGAAGTTAGGGGCAACCAGGCCAGCAGGGGAGTGGTTAGGGGGCAATCAGGCTAGCAGGCAGAAGTGGTTAGGGGCAATCAGGAAGGCAAGCTGTTGGGAGACAACAGTACCAGATTGTGAGAGGGATGTCTAATCCCTGTGGGATTGGGCCTAAATGGGCAGTCGGACATCCCTCAAGGGGTCCTAGATTGGAGAGTATACAGGCTGGGCTGAGAGACACTTCCTGCCTTTCCCCCTAGTGCATGAATTTTGTGCACTGGGCATCTAGTTATATATGAAGCACATAGACATAGACAACAGTAGGTGATAGCCAGAGGGGAAGGGGAGTAGAGAGAGGTGAAAGAGGAGGGTAAATGGGGATGAAAAGAGACTGGAGTGGGCCTGCCTAAGGCAAGCCCATAGTGTCTGGGTTCTTGACTTCCTGCCCGAAAGATTTCACAACAGGAGTCCAGGTAATTTTGAGAGTATGTTTATTAAAGCTGGGGACAGTGAAACAAGGACAGGACTATGGTAGACAAAACTATGAAAGAAAGCCTAGAAGGTGCTCTGCTTGGCTCTCTAGAAATGTTACAGGAAAGAAATGAGCGAGCTGGGCTGCTTTCGCTCATTGGAAAGTGAGAGAAAAAGGGGACCTTGGAGGCAAGATCGGGGGTAAGTTTGGGTGGAGATGTCCGTTGCTCCCTTAGATGCAAGTCTCATGTGGACCCTTAGAATTTAGGCAGAAATAGAAAGTTAATGTCCGGCCAGCGGCATGGACTTGCTCTACTCTATAGGGAGCCACATTGGTTCTATGTCATGAGGACTTTTCCCCCTCTCTTGTTTTCTGCAGGGGAGCATCTTAAAGGGGGGTTTCATCAGAATATGCATCAGCTTTCCAAGCGCATTTTTAATATGCTGATGTATCAAAATAAGCATATAAGAGGGTTTTAGATTATTCTTTGGTCTGTTTCATTGTTTCATTTTTATCTTGGGTCTATCTGGCTTTAATGGGGTCTTATTATTTATTCCCCTGCACCATCTATCCTTGGGTTTGGTTGGCACAAATGTCATTAATTGGGTCTCTCTTTTCTATCTCCATGACCAGGGTGATTTAAGCTATGTATTTTCTGGTTGCCAGGGGTAGGTATACACCATTTGTTCTTAAGTATCCATGGTTGAGGTAGATAAGATCTTGCGATTCACAAGCTGGCTGCAAACTACCCACACTGTTTGGCCTTTGATTTCCTTGTCTCCGTTTTTCTATTCCACTTGCCCAGGAATTTTCCTAGCTTCTTACTCTTCTACCACAGTTTTGCTAAACCAATGTCACCCCAGGTGCTGACCTAAATAGGTTTGGAAATGAGGCAAAAGAAACTGCATGTAAGCACAGTAATTTAGTTGGTAAAGTTGTTCTTCAAAAGAGTGTGTGGATTAACAATTCTGGAACCACTATACAAGGACCCCGATAATGGAGCACTCATGTAAACGGATGGGGGATGGTGGGAGTAAAGTTTCTCATTGTTGGAGTGAGAGATTACAAATAGGCAAGGAAAGGAGCCTACAATGATCTATATGCTGTGGGTTAGGGTTGGAGACATCAGTATAAATTCAGGCATTGTTGAATCTAGATACAGATAGGCACATACAGAAATATTTGTGGATTTGTATCTATATATAGATTAGGATGCACAAATATATCCCCTTATCCCTTCAGATAAGAGGACCTCAAAGCGAAGACGTGTATGCAGTAGCAACAAGCAAACCTGGCATTTGGTTCTTTGTATCTAATACCATCTCCAATTAAAAGAATCAGAGCTCCTGGAGAAATGGCTTATTCTAGAACTGGGGCAGCAAATACAGAAGATGAGCCTGGAGCATTGTGTTGTGCCAGAAAGTAGAAAAGTGCTAAAGCAAACAAACAACCTCCACAATGATGGTGAATGTCAAAGGGACACAGGAGCCAACTAAAAGAGTCCCCAGTGCTCAAAGCTGGGACAGTTAGACCAACCAAATAACATAGGATTGAATTCCAACCCAATATGATTTAATCCAATTATTATAAAATAAACATTTATATTATAGTATAAATAAGTAATTGAATGAGTAAATAAATAAATGTTGGATAAGAGACAAATCTCCCATGCAGAAGAATTTCAAACTATTTATGTAGATACTCCCAAGGACATGTAGCTTAACTCTCACCCATTAAGTGACTTTCTTCCAAAGAGTAAGCAAAGGGGAGAAAAAAAGGAAAAACTTACAGTAGAGAAACCTGGTAAACACCACCTCAGCCAGGTGATCAACACCGCAGTTACATCCTGTTGACCATATGCATCCTTTATATATCATGAGAATGAAGGGCACTTTACATCTATGAGATTTTAAAAAAAACAACAAACATAATCCCTGTCTAATTCTGAAAACTATCAAGGTCATCAAAAATAAGGGAAGTCTGAGAAATGGTCACAGCCAAGAGGAGCCTGAGGAAAGATGATGACTAAATGTAATGCAGTATCAATAATGTGATCCTGGAACAGGAAAAAGACATTCGGGAACAAGTGAGGAAATATGGATAAGGTATGGACTTTAGTTAATTATCATATGTCAATATTGGCTCATTTGTAACAAATGAACATATACTGTAAGATGCTAATGATAGAGGAAAGTCGGTATAGGGTATGTGGGAACTCTGTGCTATCCATTCAATAATTCTGTGAATCTAAATCTGTCTTAAAATAAAAAGCTTATTAACAACAAAAACTAATAATCAGTGCTAAGTAATGTCCAGTAAAGATGATTAATTCGCTTTTAATCTGATTTCATTTTCACATTAGGCTGAAATTCTTTGTGGGAATCATATCACACAAAGGTTGAAGCAATGTGTTTCATAAAGGCAAGAATACGCTCATCTGCTCTGAATGCTATAGCTTCAGTAGCATTTCTGGGGGGTGAGAAAGTTCATTTGGACCCCTGCTATGCTTTATATCTAACATTGCAATCATGCCATGAGGTCCAAAATACAGCAGACACTTCCACAAGCCATTTCTCTGCTCCTCCTCCCCCACGCCTCTAGAGTTTGATTTAGTAATATAACTGAACCATCTCATTATTTCAGTGTAGCCAAGAGGAAATTAGTCCTGAAACCACATTAATTCTTAATTGGGTATATTTTATTAAACAGAAAAATGGGAATTAGCAGGTACTTATCTGCACCCTAATAAAATAACTCTAACAACTATGCAAAACAGCCTCTCTGGATCTCAAAACTCCCCCGCTAATCCTGCCTATTCCGTGACTGATTTTTCCCCACAGAATCTGACCATGAAAGGATTAGGCACGCTAATAACAATATTGAAGATGACAAGTGATAATACATAACAGTTATCGGGTACTTACTATGTGTAGACACTGTTCTACTTGGGTTTTTTTTTTTAATAAAAATAAGTTGAATTCAGAAAAGTACAAGATGCTAAAAACAACTTTATTATCCTCTTGCCCATGACTTTTAGTTATGCTATCCTGTCTCACTCTGAGACAGTATATCAGTCAAATAACATTTTTATTGATTTCAGAGAGGAAGGAGGAGGGAGAGAAGGAGAGAGGGAGGGAAGGAGGGAGAAAGAGACAGAGGAAGAGAGAGAAAAAGAGAGAGAGAGAGAGAAAGAAACATCAATGATGAGAGAGAATCATTGATTGGCTGCCTCCAGCATGCCCCACAGTGGGAATCAAGCTCGAAACCCAGGCATATGCCTGGATCAGGAATCAAACCGTGACCTCTCGGTTCATAGGTCGATACTCCAACGGGGCCAGATAACATATTCTAAGTCATACTCAGTGCTAAACAAACATCACTAACTTGATGTATTAAAAAGCCCAGTAAAATCATATCAAATTCTCAGTCTCTCAACCAGTTTGAAGCTTCTCCTCCTACTGCAGCTCAGGCGTGACTCAGAGTGAAGAGATCTGCAATTGGCAAGAGGAGAGTGGGGCATGACCCTTTTCCAAGCCATAGTTCCACCCTTTTCTTCTTCATTCACCACCTGCCTGTGCTGGTGGTTGGAGAAAGGACAGGCAAAGAGGAAAGGAGAGGAGCAGGTCTTACCTGGTCAGTGTTGGTGGACTCTGATGTTGCTCTCTTCTGTGGGTGGCACATGTCCAAATGCTGGCTCTTATGGAGCACTTTGGGGGGTCCCCTCACTGTGGACTTACAATTGATTGGTACTGGGACTGGCCCTCTGATTTAGCTGTTGACATTCCTCCTTAGCACCTATTTATAACAGAATAGCCCAGGTGATTCTCTCCATGAGGGGTACCTAGCTCTGTCAGCAGATCTCTAGAGGCAAGGTGACCCAAACCTGGTAACTGTTCTTGGGCCCACTCCAGCCCATGGGAAATACCTTCTCATTTCCCACCATTGGTTGAAGCTGTCTTGCTTCAATGGAACCTTTGCACCCTGCTCAGTCATCGGGAGCAGCCCTGATATAATGACCTGTCTTGGCTCTTGACACTGCATAGGGTATCCACTAATCCACTGTGCCCTTAGGGTGACATTTATTTTTCATTTTTGCCATCCTCCACTAATCCTCCCTTCTCTCTATTCAATCCTGGAGGTGCCAAAAAGGGTGCTAAAATTGTGGAGAAAATGGAAAGAGAGAAGAAAGAAAAAGAATTGAAAGTTCCCTTGCTTCCATCTTCCCCATGATAGATTTCTAAGCATGTGTCAAGACTAAGAGATTAACACTTGTTTTAAATTAGTGCTTGGAGTTGGGACATTAGGACTGATTGTGTTTAATATTTTAATATGTTAAAATAAAATGAAGCCACAAGGAAATACCACCTTATACAATACCCATTCAGAGAACTACTATAAAAAAGGGGGGGCCTGAAAAAGGTGAAGGGACTAAGCAAAAAAAGTAAACTTATATAACTTATATAATTTGATTAACCAACATCATCCCCAATAAATTCAATAATTTTTTTAAAAGAACAAACATTGATGAAGATGTAGAGAAATTGTACACTGTTGGTGGAAATGTAAAATGGTGCTGTCATTATGAAAAACAGTATGGCAGTTACAAAAAATAAAACTAAAATGGAATTATCATATGACTTAGCAATTCCATTTCTGGGAATATACCTCCTCAGAATTGAAAGCATGGTCCTGTAGAGATATTTGCACATTCATGTTCATAGCAGCATTATTCACAAAGAGGCCCAGTACATGAAATTTGTGCATGGGGGGTGTGACCCTCAGCACAGCCTGCACCCTTTCCAATCTGGGACCACTCGAGGGATGTCTGACTTCACTCTCACAATCCAGGACTGCTGGCTCCCAACTGATTGCCTGCCTGTCTTCCTGATCACCCCCTAAACACTCCCTTGTCAGCTGATTGCCCCTAACTGCCCTCCCTTGCAGGCCTGGTCCCCACCAACTGTCCTCCCATGCAGGCTTTGTACCCCCAAACTGCTCTCCCCTACAGGCCTGGGTTCCCCCCAACTTCCCTTCCCTGCAGGCCTGGTTGCCCATAGATTTCTTCCTCTGCTGGCCTGGTCACCCCTAACTGCCCTCCCCTGCAGGCTTTATCACCCCCAACTGCCCTCCCCTGCTGTCCTGATTGCCCACAACTGCCCTCCCTTACAGGCCTGGTCCCTCCCAACTGCCTTCCCCTGCTGGCCATCTTGTGGTGGCCATATTGTGTCCATATGGCAGCAGTCATCTTTGACCACATGGGGAAGCCATCTTGTGTCTTGGAGTGATGATTAATTTTCATATTACTCTTTTATTAGATAGGATAGAGGTGCACGGGAGGGGGCCAGCTGGTTTGCCCTGAAGTGTGTCCCAGATTAGGGTGAAAATTCCCTTGGGGCCTGAGGTGGCCTGGGCAAAGGGCCTGTGGTGGTTTGCAGGCTGGCCACGCCCCCTGGCAACCCAAGCAGAGCCCTGGTATCTGGGATTTACTTATCTTCTATAATTGAAACTTTGTAGCATTGAGCAGAGGCCAGTGCCAGCCAGGGTGGAGGGGGAAACTTGGCTTCCTTCATTGCCAGGAGCAACCCAAGCCTCCTGCTCTCTACAGATCCATGGCTGCTGCCATTTTTGTTGGGTTAGTTTGCATACTCACTCCTGATTGGCTGATGGACATGGTTTGTGGGTATAATGTAGGTATGGTCAATTTGCATGTTTCACTTTTATTAAATAGGATAGCCAAAACTGGAAGCAACCCGAAAGTCCAACAACAGATGAATAAATAAACAAAATACAATATAAACATACAATGGAATATTATGCAGCCTTAAAAGGGAGGGAAATTCTGATACATGCCACAGCATGGATTAACCTTGAGGACATTATGATAAGTAAAGTAAGTCAATTACAAAAAGATGAATACTGTATGATTCCACTTACATGAAATACCTGGAGTAATCAAATTAATAAAGACAGAAAATGAATGGTGGTTGCCAGGGCCATGGGAAGCTGTTGTTTAACAAGTACAGAGTTTCTGTTTTTTAAGATGAAAACACTTCCAGAGATGGATGGTGATGATGGTTGCACAAAAATATGAATGTACTTAATACCACTACACCATTCAATGTGGTTAAGATGGTAAATTTCATATTATGTATATTTTATCAAAATTAAAAATTTTAAACTGAAAATTCAGCCTTGCAAAAATAATAAAATCATGATTAACAGAAACCTGAAATATTAATATATGCAAATAAAAACTCTAAGTGACTAGAAAAGCAATGGGATCTGCCTAAGGCGTGAATAATCATAGAGCTGTTGAGAGTAGTAAGAGAAAAAAAATAAAGCTTCATGATTTACTTCCACTACAGACAGCTTGTTCCATAAACTAATTACATGTACTAATTTTTTTCTCACAACAGTTTTATGAGAAGTGGAACAATAAATTTTCTGAAGAAATAAACTGTTTTTAAATGATAAATTCTGCTCTTCCATCAAAATAAACCTATTTCACTTACTATTAACTCTATAAATCTTATTGGACCAGGCCTCCCCTCTAGTGACAGTTGAAGTATGTTTCAAGAAAAGGAGATATTTGGGGAGAAGAAGACTTTTTTAGCTCCTAATAACGTCTCTGAATGTAATCAATCAGTCTCAAGGTGGAGATGAGGTGAAAGGAATTGTTTGATCACTGAACATTCATCAACTAAAACCTACCTCCTTCTGGCAGAAAATGGCTTTAGATTTCAGTTTGTCTATAAATCCAATGAAGCTCCAGATATAATGACCTGCCTTGCCTCCTGACACAGGATAGGGCAACCACTAATCCACTATGCCCTTGTGGTGTCATTTATTTTTCCTTTTTCATGCCCACTATCTCAAATCCTGAGACAACGCTTGGTCTGCTATATCAAGTTACAGTTGTTACCTCAGTCACTCTCCTGCTATAGTAGATTTCATGAGAGAAGTCAGCAGAATTCATTATTGGTAGTGGTAGTTTATATTTATTGGTAGCCTTTTTAGGAAGTGAGGAACTGAGAATGTCCCATTTCAATAAGCTCTTTTCTGTAAATTCTTGCTAAAAGCTATTTTGGCTTCTAATATTCCCTATTTGGAAAAGATGCACACTTCAATTAGGGGTGGAAATCATTTTTTTCTTCTATTAATTCCAAAAATGTTAACGTTTTCATATTTTTCTCTAGTATTGATTCAACTCTTAAGAAGCTATAGGGATATCACGATCTTGGAAAACAGAACCGGGAAGTTGAAATGGAAGCAAACAAGTGATAGATGTTAAGCTGGAATATAGGTACAAGGCCTATGTTGGTGAGTCCTCAGAGAAGTGAAATTGGTCCCATTGAGTACTGAACTATCTATTGCTGTGGAACAGTCCTCCAAAAACTTAGCTTAAAACAACAAGCATTTATTATCTCACCATTTCTATGAATCAGGAATTTAGTTGTGGCCTAGCTGGATGGTTCTGGCTCAAGGTCTCTCATGAGTCAAGATATTGGGTAGGGCTGAAGTCATCTCAACACTCAACAGGGTCTGCTTCTGAGATGTTGCACTCTTGTGGCTGTTGGAAGGTGACCTCCGTTCCTTGCTGTTGACAAGAGACCTCAGTTCCTTGCCACATAAACTCTCTATGGGACTGTCTGAGTGTCTTTATTCCATTGTGGCTGGCTTCCCCTTTGCATGAATGCTCCAAAAAAGAGATCGAGGAAAAAGCCACAGTGACTTTTTTTTACCTGGTCTTGGAATCCAAACATCATCACTTCTACCTTATAGAATACATTACTGCATTCATCAGAAGCAAGTCGCTAAGTTTAGCCCATACAAAAGAGGAACTACATGAAACTCTATCCCTTGAAGTAGGAGTATCAAAGAACCTGTGTATGTATTTTTAAACCACCACATTTAAATTTGGTATGGCTATTATTTGTTGTTTTGTTGTTGTTTTTAATACTCCAGGAGTTTTAATATATTGTAAGCTTGACTTTTTTTTTTTTTTTTTTAGTTAATCCTCACCCAAGGATATTTTCCCATTGATTTTTAGAGAGAGAAACATTGATGTGAAAGAGACACATCTATTGGTTGCCTCCCGCGCACACCCTGACTAAGGTTGGGATCAAGCCTGTAACCAAGGTATGTGCCCTTGACCAGAATCAAACTCGCAACCCATCAGTCCAAAGGCTAATACTCTATCCACTGAGTCAAGACAGATAAAACATGGCAGTTGCTGTTTTATGTGTTTGTTTGTTTCTTTGTTTGTTTTGCACCTATGCTCAAAGTAAACAGAAACAATTATAGATGTCAATTATTGAAAATTATTTTAATAAAATATAATGATACCCTTTATTTTCAGCCACAGAAACAAAAGATTTTTCTTCTTTGAAAAGTGAAAAACAGGGAAACTTCTAAAAATCTTCCCTCCAAATTTCTAGGTAAGAATCCAAACATTTTAAAATAAAAATTCCTTCATTGTCCTCTTTTTTCAAAACAAAAAGTGATGTTTTAACAAACAGCATCCATTTTTAAAAGCTGCTAATGTTTATATAGAATTACATTTCTGTATTCAAAATTATTCAGGTCCAATCTTATTTCTACCTAATAACAATAGTTCAATCAAGAAAGTAATTCTTGATGAAAACCAAATGCCTGAATTTCTATAAAAAATTACCACAAACTTCTCACTTAATCAACTAGCATTCATGGTGTAAATTGACATTCATGTATAAAACTTTTGAGTTCCATGTAGGTTGATTAAATAAAGCAAACCAGTACCAATTCACATTAAATTGGCTTCAATTTACTTTATTAGCATGGATGTTCTCCCACATATTACTCAAACTATTATATATATATATGTATATATATATATATATATATATATATATATATATATATACACATTTATAATCACAACAGGAATGAACACTTGAAGCTTGGTTAAGGACATAAGAAAAATTTATCTGGGGATATTCCATATGCTATTTTTAAATTTTTTGGTAATTTGTTGGAAGATACATTAAAAATGGTTGTTTTGATGGCCTCTTTTTTCTAAGTAAGATCAAAATATTGGTCATTATGGTGCCCTTGAATTGTCTTTGCTATCAAAACTAGATAGACATGTTGCAATTTGTTCTCATGAAGTCCAATTGTCTTTGTAATTCCTAAGTGGAACTTCTAGCTTAAAGATGGTGGTTTAAATTGGGATATCCCCTTATCCACTTAGGAATCACCTGAAAACCACAAAGAGAATGAGAAATAAAAAATGCAAACTTCATTGTGGTGAAACTAGGCAAGAGAAATAGATAAAAAGACTACCTAAAGCAAAGCTAAGGTGTGAAAGTATAAATAAAAGACCAAGAAAATGCAAAAGTCCAGAAGAGAAAGAGAGTCACAATTTCAATTTTGTACAAGGTTTAAAACAAGATTGGATTTAGGAAAGGGAGCACTAACTGAGGCAATTGAAAAGAAAATATAATCATCCTATCTAATAAAGAGGGAATATGCTAATTAACCCTTTCTCCATCGCAAAGATGGTGTTGCCAACAGTCAATAAGGAGGGAATATGTTAATTGACTGCCCCACCGTCAAAGATGGTGGCGCCCACAGCCACAAGATGGTGGTGCCCAAGTCCCCCTTGGCACGTGCCTGCCTCTGGAGTTCCCCACTTCTCTGAGCCCCCAGCTGCCCAGGTCCAGCCCAAGGTGCAGCAAGCCTCAGATAGCAGCTGCCCAGCCACCCAGGGCCACCCAAGGCTCAGGTAACCAGGGATGGCTGAGGCTTGTGCTGCTGCCACTGCCAGAGGTGTGATGGGCAATTGCTTCCTCTGATCACCAGATTGCCTCCCACCCATGAAGACTCCCAGGCTGTGAGAGGGGGCAGGCTGAGCTGAGGGAACCCCCTCCAGTGCATGAATTTACATGCACCAGGCCTCTAGTTTTTAATACTGTGTTTCCCCGAAAATAAGACCTACTTCATGGAAACATAATATATCCCCTGAAAATAAGACCTAGCTCATCTTTGGGAGCAAAAATTCATATAAGACACTGTCTCATTTTTGGGGAAACAAGGTATTTACACACCCAAAAAACACAGTACATATATTCATAGAACATTAACCATTATCCAAGTTAGTGCTCCCCTTTCCCAAATCCAAGTCTCTCAAAAACTTCATGAGTTTTCTAAAATTTTTTATCTTGTCCTGATAACCACACTCAATCCTCTTTACAGATATGCTTCTCTCTAGAATTAATTTCATGTATTCTGGTAAAATCAAAAGACCACATCCATAGACTATTTTAGGAGCCATTTATGCAGAGGATCCTTTAAATAAAATCCATGGGTTCTGATGTATTATCATTTTTTCAGGTATTCAAAAATTTGGTTTTGATTTGAAATGTTTGAGCCCAAAGTTTTTTTTAAGAGGAAATTTTTAAATTCTCAGTTAATAGAGGCTTTTAAAATTTTCAGTCTTTGTTTTAATTATGTACTGGCCTCACTAGATTGTGATATGTGTCCGTTTCTGTATTCTGTCTTCTTTTTAGATTTTATTGAACTAAATTGTCAAAAGTGCTGCTACCCAGGATCAAGACTGTAATTGTTTAAGATATAAGACCTTTGTTCCTCCAACGTTTTCCTGGCAGGAAGCGGGCTTAGAGAGTATATTCTTTAATGCCTGCTTCAGAAATGGCTAAGGACTGTGATGATAAAGAACACTTCCAGTGAGCAGAGTCGAGAGCCATCGAGAACAATAAAATGGGACCTGCTCCCAGGGAGTAAAGCTCAGGCTAATGATGGAAAATACTCTACTCCCAGAAAAGGGGCCAGGCAATACTTGCCCTTAGGATGTGAATATTGCTAAAAAAAAAAAAAACAAACAAACAAAAAAACAAAAAAACAAAAAAACAAAAAAACAAAAAAAAACAGCAATAGTTGTATACCTTCTCTTCATCCTCTTTTGAATAAGTGTGCTTGTCATTGCATGCCAGATGATTAAGGGGAAATAATTTGTTTTTAAATTCACATTTCTCCAGTCACAAGGAACTAAATTCAAACTTAATATGAGGTCTCCGTTGTCATAAATGGATGAGACTTTACCACGTCTTATCTAAGAGTTTATTTTGCATGTGAGAGGAATATTTTTTTAAAATAGACAAAAGAGTGGACTGTGGTATAATAAATTATCATTCTCAATTTTTCATGCCTAGCCAGTATTAGATTTATATAGCCATTTCCTTTGCCAGGTGACTTTATAGTAACATCAACTATAATAGACAGAGTACATTTTCCCACATTATTGAGGCAGGGTTTGGCCATGTGAGTGTATTGTCCAGTGTAATGTACACATGACAGCATGCAATTCTCACAACGAATGACTCAAAAGACATCATGTGTTTCCACTTGTCCTCTTGTGCTTCTGCCATTCATTCATCTTGTGCAACATGACCCAGGAGCCACTGGACCAGAGAGGATGAGAGAGACACATGAAGCAGACCTCAACCAAAACTGCAGCTTTGAGCTTAGAATCTGGAACCTGAAGGCTAAGATCCAACCTAGCTTAATTGAGTTGAAGCTCACTTGTACACCCACAAGGAAGAAATAAATTGTTGTTGTTTTAAGCCATTGAGACTTGGAGTGATTTTTTACAAAGCAACAAACTCAGGAAAAAGTACAACACACCATAAATACATAAAACTTTTTTAAAATAATAAAGTCTTTGTCTGACTATGTGTAAATGACTGAAAAGTTAGATAAAATGCATATACTTTTCTAGAAAAGTATAACATAATATAGTAAGTCTTAATAGATCAGTTTCTATAGAAGAAATAGGAAAAATTATCACAGCTCTCTCTCACCAACTTCCCATTTAAAAAGTAATGGGATCAGATAGTTTCACAGGGAATTCTAAGAAATCTTTAAATAACACATATTTCCAACATTATCTGAACTGTTCTAGAGCATGAAAAGGGAAGGAAAACTTCTAAATACTTTTGAACAAAGTAATATTGATACCAAAATTCAGCAAAGATTTGACAGAAAAAAACCAAGTACAGATCAAGCTGACATGACTATTAATATAAATATATTTAATAAAATATTAGCAATTAATATTCAGCTATCATAGGTTAACACATCTGACCTGATGAAGTTTATTCCAGAAATTTTAAATGTATCAATAACTAAAACAAAAAAACTTTATGAATATGTTTCACCATATTATATTCCAAGAATAAATATATTTTCATTACTGACACTGATGATGTATTTGATAAATTTAATATACATTATTTAAGTCAAGATTCTTAGTCAAATAGAAGTAGGTGGATATTTCTTTAACATGATAAAATAAATCTGTCACAATCCAGACCTAGTCTCATACTTAATAAAGAAATATTCTTAAAGTCGGGAATAAGACTAGAATGTACATTATCATTGTCTTTCTGTTTGTTTGTTTGTTTCTTACAATGAGGACATCTGTGAACATCACGCCATAGTGGGCATGAACATGAGCTGGTTGCACTTAGGTACATACCTACAAGTAGAATTTCTAGATCAGAGTACATGAGGTTTCAATTTTATAAGACAATGAAAAGTAGTTTTCCAGAGAGTTAACACCACATTATACTCTCCCACCAGCAGTGTATGGGAGATCTTGTTGACACACATTCTCACATACATTTGGTATTATCAAACTTCTTAATTCTTACTGTAGGCTGCAGTTATTTTAATCCAAAAAATAACATTAATTAGATGCTAGTCCCAGGCAGTTTCACATGTACTATCTTATTTTAACCTTATGTTATTATCCTCCTGATTTTACAGATGAATTTTATTCAAAGCCACAAAACTCCCCAACAGGCAGCTTTTCCTCCCAGTCAGTAGAAAAGTTGAGAGTCTAGCAATTGTTATGAAGCCCACCCCCAATCCCAAGGAGCTCAGAGATCAGCAAACAGATCCTCCCAAGATACACAGCAGCTTCCAGAATCATAGCTCTGACACAGCTTTTAGGTGCCAAGGAAAGAAGTCAGACTCTGGAGATAAAAAGGCCTGGAATGAAATCTATTTCCCATTGTTTGGTTCAACAAAACAAACAGGATAATCAAAAATAAGATATTTATAGGCCCCATAAAGCACTGTTCCAGTCAATTTTGCAGTTGTTTTGTTACAAGTAAGAAATGTCCAACTTTTCCCCCGAACTGTGTGTTTTAGAGTGTCTAAAAATATACAGACATAGTCTGGCTGGCGTGGCCTGATGGTTGAGTCCTGACCTATAAATCAGGAGTCTCGGCTCAGTCCCCAGTCAGGGCACATGCCTGGGTTGTGGGCTTCCTCCCCAATAGGCTCATGCAGGAGGCGGCCGATCAATGATTCTCTCTCATCATTGATGTTTCTCTCTCCCTGACTCTCTCTGAAATCAATAAAAACATATTTTTTTAAAAAAAATACATATATAGAGACATAAAATTCATGAAAGATAAATAAAGTTTAAAATACAAGCAAGTATTTTGTTTTGTTTTGTTTTGTTTTGTTTTTTTTGGGGGGGGTGTTTTTTTTAATTATTTTTTTTATTAAGGTATTATCTGTGTACATAGCTTATCATTGCCCCCCCCATAGATGCCCTCCCTCCCCGCAAGTATTTTAAAACTAAGGTCACTAAAATAGTTTTTTCATATCTCCTCTGTCAAATTGTCTCTTCTTCTCAATATATTTATTATAACCAATGTGACAATATCATTCCAAACTCTCTGGGCTCCTATCCTAAGTTAACTTTGGCTCTATTCCCATTATTCATTCAGTTCCCATCAGTTGACACATTCTGTAAATTATTCCTTATGTAATAGCTGTCTCATGCATCTATTTATTTCTCCTTCTGCTCCCCCAACTGTATTTCAGACTCCCTCCTATGTGTTTTTTTTCCTTCTTCTTACTCTAATGCATCCAATACATACCAACACAATTCTATATTGTAGTTTTATTTTTATGTCATTTTTTTCCCTGTTCAAACACTTTAAATAGAACCCCATTGCCAAAAACAAAACCCATGTTCTTTAGCAGGACATTATAGATTCTCCACAATCTGACTCTAATTCTCAGTGTTATGTAAAATCCTTTCTTCCTTCCTCCCTTCTTTTTTCTTTACTTACTTCCTTCAACTAATATTTATGGAGCATATAGTATGTGCTAGGCATGGTGCTAGGCAGTAGAGATTCACTAATAAAGAAAGAAGACATGGATCCTACCCTCAAAGAGCTTATGGTTGCCCAAGCAGTGTGGCTCAGTGGTTGAGTGTCAGCCTGTGAACCAGGAGGTCAAGATTCAATTCTGGTCAGGGCATATGCCCAGGTTGTAGACTTGATCCCCAGTAGGGGGCAAGCAGGAGGCAGCTGATCTATGATTCTTTCTCATCATTGATGTCTGTATCTTTCTCCCTTCCTCTCTGAAATCAGTAAAAATATATTTAGGGGGAGAAAAAAGAAGCTTATGATCTACTAGAGGAAGAGAGTTTAATCAAGTATTGACACGATTATACAAATGCAAATTGTTAGTTATCTAAGAGAAATAAAAGCATATATTTATCAAAGACTTGTATATGAATATTTATAGCATTTTCATTTGTAGAATCAAAAATTAGAAACAGCCGAAACCGGTTTGGCTCGGTGGTAGAGCATCGGTCTGTGGACTGAAAGGTCCCGGGTTCGATTCCGGTCAAGGGCATGTACATTGGTTGCGGGCACATCCCCGGTAGGGGGTGTGCAAGAGGCAGCTGGTCGATGTTTCTCTCTCATCGACGTTTCTAGCTCTCTATCTCTCTCCCTTCCTCTCTGTAAAATATCAATAAAACATATTTTTAAAAAATTAGAAACAATCCAAATGTCCATCAAAGAAACAGATGGATTAAACAAATGGTCGTATCTATAATAGTAAAAGCATAATATGCTAATTATATCAGACATCCTTCCAGGTGAAGCCAGAGTTGTCAGGGAAACCCGGGCCCCAGGTGCCTGCCAACAGCTAAGGGGGGAGGGCTGGGGGGGGGGGGGAGGAAGGCCTACTCTTGTGTGAATTTCATGCATCGGGCCTCTAGTATCCATATAATACATTACTACTCAATGATAAAGAATGAATCATTGATACATACAATAATTTGGAGGAATTTTACAATAATTATACTTCTTAAAAGAAGCCAGATGAAAATGTCTAGTAAATGTAAACTCTAGTGAGAAGAGCAGACCAATGACTCCCTGGAGATAGAAAGGAGTGAGGGGGGAATTATAAAAGGGCTTTGGAAAGTTTGGAGATATATTCATTATCTTGACTTTGATGATGGTTTTATGGGTGTATACATATAACAAACTTTACAGTGTTAGTGTATATAGTTTATTGGTGCTAACTCTAACTCAATAAAGCTTTTCAAAATAAGAAATGTTTTCAAAATGCAGTTCATTACTCAAATCCCCTAAGAGGTATCTCTGACCCTAAGTCACCATTTCGCTTGTCTCTCTTGAGACTTAAAACATTTAATGCTTCTACTATTCACTTGACTCTACATTTATGGTGTCACTTATTTTCATTTACTGAGTACATTTCTAAGTTACCAACTCATAAAAAAGAATCAGCACCCCTATTTCTCTCTCAGCCCGTGGGGAAGTTCTTTGTACATAATAAGTCCTCAATAAGTATTCTATTGAAAGATCCATAGAGACAAGCATTTTGTGTTGCTTTCAGAAGACAAATTATGGGACTTGATCAAGTTGATAAAAACAAATTCCCAATTTATATTTAAGCAGCACATTGCCTAACACAGCAATTTCCAATGTGAAAGATATTTACTAATCTAAAAGCTGCAATAAATCATGTGTGACAAAATCAGTGTGTCTGGCCAAGGATCAGAGGAATTCACATCCTAACCCATACAATTAACCAATGCTGCCAAAATAAATGTCTCAAGAGAAGCAAGTCTGTAACTACTCTATTTCTTTGTTTATTCATTTATTTATACCTCACTTCATGCCAAAGTATGTACAAGCAGAATAAAGCCAAAAAAATGATACAAAAAAATTCATGTGTTCCAAAATAATTTGATATTTCAGCTTCGGAGAACCTAAAAGTTTTGTATTATGGCTCTTATTTTATTCCATATAACACCATTAAGTAATTATTATTGCACAAGTCACCAATAAGGAAAAGGTTGTACTGGGTGGCAAATTCAGTACTTCTAATGAGGCCTAAATATTGGCTGTAGTAACCACCACTTCCCCTCCAATATCTGGATAATATGATCATGAACCCTCATTCCTAGTTTAAGTCAAATGCTCTTGCCAAGGTTATAGCAGATTTCAGGGAAGCTCAGATGCTCAGCTCCGCCTCTGGTCTGCAAACACTTCACTGTGAATTAGTTTCACTTTGGCATGTCTTAATCTCTAGCATATTTTCTCTCTCTCTCTCTCTCTCTCTCTCTCTCTCTCTCTCTCTCTCTTTCTCTCTCTCTCTCTCTCCTGCACCATAAAGAACCAGCCATAGGATATGCAGCTCTTAGCTACTTTTCAAAAAAATCACCACCCATACAAAGCAGTTGTATGTGTGTGTGACACAACCTGTCCTTATATCATTACACCACTTCACTACTAGGGATTCTTGGCACCTGGCCAACTTAGGCCTCTAAAAGATCTAGACTCCACAACATAACTGGCGCCTCACTTCCTCATAGCCATCTCATCCCTCTTTCCCATTAATCCCTCCGCTCCCAGTTCTTCTCCAAGTATGAGGCAGAATAATTACATTTCTCTTCTTAGACATTATATAACTTACTGAGTTATCACTCTGATAAATCTAGTACCCATCTTAGACATTATATAACTTACTGAGTTATCACTCTGATAAATCTAGTACCCATCTGACACTATACATAGTTATTACAATATTATTGACTATATTCCCTATGCTCTCCTTTATATTTCCATGACTATTCTGTAACTATGAATTTGTACGTCTTAATCCCTTTATTTTATTCGCTTCCCCTCATCCCCTACCCCAACCATCCTCCCATCTTAAAGAAGATCCTCTAACTTTTCTTGCAACATTGGTTTGATGGTGATGAACTTCTTTAGCTTTTCTTTGTCTGGGAAAATATCTGTACTTCAGTTCTAAATGATAGATTTGCTGGGTACAATAATCTTGATTGTAGGTGCTTGCTTTTCATCACTTTGAATACTTCTAGCCAGTCCCTTCTTATCTACTAAGTTTCTGTTGAGAAATCAGCTGACACTCTTATGAAAGCTCCTTTGTCGGTAACTAACTTCTCTCTTGCTGCTTTTAAGATTCTCTTTTTGTCTTTAATCTTTGTTATTTTAATTATGTTGTGTTTTGGTGTGAGCTTCTTTGGGCTCATTTTGTTTGTGACTCTCTGAGCTCAGAAAGATACTCAATACATTTCTTTCATAGTATAAAAGAGCAACCTCCTTAAAATGTAGTCATTTTAATAAATAGAAGTTTATGTTTATCATCCTATTTTCCAGGCTTTTATATAAATCCAAAAATTCACTAATGATATTGAAGGCTATTCTAATGGACTGTAAGATATATTTAAACTTTTCAGATATCTAGTCTAAAATGTATTTTCCCCCATGAAATTTTTCCCAGACTTCCCAAGTAGTTGGTTCTTTCTTCTATTTTTTTTTCTCGGGATTTATCTTGTCCTAGTGTTTATGGTGCTTTTTCTCTCCCACCAGCCTAAGATGTGAATAATGTTTTATTCATCATTATAGCTACAATAGCATCTCTCATATAGAAGGCATTCGGTAAATATTTGCCTAATCAATCATACGATGCCAATTATGGTTAAGATTGAGCAGCAAATCAGACATTTGTGCAAATGTCCCAGACAGAAAATGTGCAAATCCCTACCAAAATGAAGATGTAATGACAAAAGTTAGAATTGGCCTTTTACATCCATATAAACAACACCACTGAGAGCTTTTCTGCAGAAAGGTACACTGTGTGCCTTTGATCATTCAGCTTATTCTGGAGCAGGCTTCCTTCCAACCTTGGCTTTCTACTTTCATAAATTTGTTCTAGCTGTGCTGCCTCTGAAATTCAGGGCGCCTGCTTCACTAGACGATGACTCACGCTCACCATGTAACAAATTATTTTCATTTCTATATCATTTGGAGGCAGAAGACAGAAAGACTATAAACCAATCCTACAACAAAAGATGGTTTCTCAGTAAAGAGTTTTCGCCCACCTCTTCTAGCAGCTAGTGTTCCAAAGAATAATTACAGAGCAAAATTGTAAGCTCACTGAAAATAATAGCTGTGTCTAACTTTCCATTATACAACATCTTAACAAGCTTGAGCTTAATAGATATTCAGTTGTGAGTGTGCAAAATACAGTTTATTCTTACATTATTATTTATTAATTATTATATAATTTTCCATACAAATAACCGTAAAACATATTTTCCCCACTCTTTATGTATCTCTGTGTATGTATATATGTGTACACATATGTGTGTTCATACATATATACATACACACAGATACACACAAATATATACAAACAGCAGTAAGTAGTGATGCTTGATCATTTATTGCCCTATATATAGCAGACTATACCATCTGTTTATTCATTTATTCAATCAACATTTATTAAGTTACAAAATACCAGGGAGGTCTCTTAAGATGGGAAGAAAAGAAGATTTCTGGTCTCTATATAGCTGCCTGATTTTTCTCTGTGTTAGAGAAGAGGAGGAGCATGTGGAAAGCAGCACAGCCTTGCTTCCTCGCTGCATCACTGTTGCAGCATATAGACAGTGTTATTACAGGGCAGATGGAAGAAACACCAGGCAGCTCCCTGCTCTGAGGAAGTGCCAAGGAAGTTTTGAATGACTCAATAAACATCAAATCCAGGGGCTTTAGAATAGGCTATCAGACACCTGATTCAGTCTGAGAAATATTAAACAACTAGGTAGGAAAGCATCTATAGAATCTGATTTATAAAAAGGAAATGCAGCCCTGGCCTGGTGACTCAGCTGATTGGAGCACCATCCCATGCACCAGTGTTTCCCAAACTTTTGACATATGTGTACCCCTTCTATAATTTTCGTAACGCTGAGTACCCCTCATCAAAAAAAAAAATGAATGTATTTTAATAACAATCAAAATATATTTATTTTTTATTTTTTTGGTACATACACAAAATAATAATAAACAAAAAATAAAATTATTCATAATAAAATATAAATAAAAGTTATATTATAAATAACATTTATTTGCACACCGGACCATCTCACACCTCACAAGACTCTCTTGACTTGACTCATGAGAATGTAGAATAAGGCACAGCTAAGCACGGTGCAGTGCATATCCCCACCAAACTCCAGTGCAACGCATACCCCCACCAAACTCTTCCAGTATCCCTGGGGGTACCCGTCCACACTTTGGTAAACACTGGTTACTAAACGCTGGCATGTTTGATTCCTGCTCAGGATATATACTTGAGTTGCGGGTTTGATCCTGATCAGGGAGCATACAGGAGACAACTGATCAGTCTCTCTCTCTCTCTCTCTCTCTCTCTCTCTCATTCTCACTCTTTCTCTAAAAGAGGATGAGGCGAAAGAAAGAAAGAAAGAAAGAAAGAAAGAAAGAAAGAAAGAAAGAAAGAAAGAAAGAAAGAAAGAAAGAAAGAAATGCAAACACATCAAGCACCACATATGTATGAATGGTGTGGACTAACTGCCATATTCAGAGGACAATAATCAGTATGTGTTTGAGGTAGAGCTGTTTATCAATCAAAACCTCTAAACCCATAATATTTCAGAAATAAAAAGACCTCAAAAGTCCTCTGGTCCAACATTTGTCAGTCTTTGTCTGAGTCATAGCACACGTGAAAAATGACAATGGTTGTAAAGCATTCTGGTATAAATGAAGGCAATATCTTGAGACCCTAGGGCAGGAGTAGGCAAACTTTTTGACTCAAGGGCCACAATGGGTTCTTAAACTGGACCGGAGGGCTGGAACAAAAGCACCCTGACCATGCTGGCACTCTCATCTTGGGCTGCTGGTGAAGGAATGGAGGGGAGAGCAAGAGAACCCTCTGTTCTTTCAGCTCCTCGGGCAGGATAGAACAGCCGAACGGGCCGGATCTGGCCCACAGGCCATAGGTTGCCCATGGCTGCCCTAGAGCCTAGTTGGAAGGCCTGCTTTAGGTCAGTCTCCTAACTTCACAAGTGAGAAAACGCAGTTCCTCTCTAAAGATCACCCAGCTGGAGAGTCACTGCAGAGCCAGGGGTAGAGCTGTTAGTGCCTTTCTTTATTTCTGCTTTTAATACTCCAGTGCTTCTCAAGGTGTGGTTCCCAGACCAGCAACTTATCACCACCTGGGAATTTGTTTAAATGCACATTATCAGACCCCCACCCTAGACTTATTGAATCAGAACTGCAGGGGTGAGGCCTGGCACTCTGCTTTAACAAGCCTTCCAGGTACTTCCGATGCTCACTCAAGTTTGAGAACCAATGTTGGAGTCTATACCAACTCTTAAAGCTTCTATAAGCTACAAGGTTAACATTCTAACCCAGGGGTTGGCAAAGTTTTTCTGGAGAGGACCTGATACTAAACAAGCTATATTTAACTCTGCCACTGCAGCACAAAAGCAGTTACTACTATAGGCAGCACATAAATGAATGGGTATGACTGTGTTCTAATAAAATGTTGTTTATAAAATTAGGCAGTAGGATAGATATGGCCCAGGGGCCATCATTTGCCAACCCATGGTAACTGATAGTTGGCAAAGATTCTTTAACCTCCTAATTAAAATGCTTAGCCATTCTGGTTAATATCAAAATATCTTAGCAACTTAAGGCATCTGTCAATGCTGTTGTCAATAGCTGTCTTTTCCCATTCAATTAACATGTATTAAATGCCTCCTACGTGCCACACGCTGGGCATACAAAGATGAAAAGACGCAATTCATCTTTATTAGTATTAGGATTTCATGCATAAAAAATCAAGTATTAGAATCAAGAAATCAAATGATTGAATGTGGCCTTGTTGAAGAAAATGCACACTTAAATGTATAGATTTTGCTGCTAACTATGTTGCGATTTTCCTTTATAAATGGATAAAAAGCGTGATACTGCATACTCCAAATTCTAAGCCAGCAAGGATGGCAACTGTCCTGGAAACCACTATTTTTATTATATTCAAAGATTCTGTGGGTCATGAATTCAGGAACTGGGAGTGTTTGCAACTACTTCACAAAGTCTACAGCCTTTACCAAGAAGACTTGAACGACTGAGGGACAGGATCTTTGGAAATGCTTCTTCATTCACATGTCCAGTATTTGGGCAAACTTGATTCAAAGACTGAACTAAGCTGAGATCATTGGCCAGGTTCCCTGTACACAGCCACTCCACAGAGATGGGGCTTCTCAGGAATCATATTTCTTACATCCATGTGCTCCCATGAGCAAAGCAAAGTAGCATGGCCTTCTGTGACCAGACATTAAAACTGGCCCTACAATGTTTTTGCCATACTCTATTGATCAAAGCAACATAACTCTGACCAGATTCAAGAGGAAGAGATATATACCCTAAGTCTTGATGGGAAGAGAGCCAAACAATGTTCCTCCATGTATTAAAACCAGCAATTAGAATAACCAGCTATGAGAAAAGCCCTATCCCACAAGAGGGGGTTATAGAATTTTTTTAAACTGCAGAAAATATGCTAAATCAAAACCAAATCTACTAAAAATACAAAATGGAAGGATAGGTCTGTAAGGTATTAGATTTGATATACTCATTAAATAATGATTATCACACACCCCCCAAAAAATAAAAAGTAAAAAGGAATATCGGAAATGTGTCTTCCTGTCCATAGAACTCAAAAGACTATAGACATTGCATAGGACTGAGTGGCATATAGATCACGGCTCATCCACCATCAATGCCAGTGACTGGCTATCATCAAAGGAGAAATGGTCACTGTTTTTAACAAGCTGCTAGGAATCTCACTTCTCAGAGAATAAGGACATGCCTGTAGATTTTTATAGAATTATCTTTTTTCTAAAAGTAACCTATTTTTCTTCTCTTATGTCTTTCTTCACTTAAAATTGCTACTTTTCTGAGAAATTAGGCACCAATTTAGAGGTAATTTTATAATCCTTTTAATATACAAAGTCAAATATTTTCCTCAGTGAAAAATGAGTTTTTGGTACATATTGTCGTCTTAATTTTTCATCACTTGAGAACTAGTTAGGACAATCAATGATTAAAATTTTCTTAAGTGATTCCAACTGAAGAATTTATTTCAAAAGAAGTTTAGCCTATAAAAATGTTTTTGTTGATTTTTCTGATTTTTCTAAAAATAAATAGTTTTATGGTAAAAGAAGTGAGACTATTCAATGTAGGACACTAATGTGACTGGGTTCAGATAATGCTAAGCTATTCCTTTAAAAATAGAGCTATGCTTAGAAGAGAGGTTGCAATACTAAATCTGAAATCATGGCCTCCTAGATCTTTACACCTACAGAAGGACACCGAGGAATTATCTGCCATTTTGCAGATGACCAGACTGAGGCTCAAAGATGCCAAGAGTGGCATAGACAACTGCTGCTTACAAAATATCCCAATTATTCTCCTACATTTCCAAGTTCTCCTGAAGTTAGGTTGTGGCCATCTCACTAGCTCTGGCCCATATACTCTGAGCAGAAATGACATGTCAATTCCTGGCTAAATAGAAAATAGCTAATGTGCCCTACCTCTTTTCCCTGGGTGGCTCCCATGTTGATGGCAGAACCTCAATCTGAAAGCTGCCTGGATCTCTAAATTATCCATGGGAGAAAGTTGCCCTGGAGAGTTACCCAACACTCTTCAGACTTCAAATAAGCAAGAAATGAACCTTTGTGGTAAAGGTTCATAAAGAGAATCCAAGATTTATTTGTTCCTGCAACACAGTTTACCTATCCTAACTGATGGGTCAAGCAATTGCTCAAATTAAGTCAGCAAGTTAATGGCAGAGCAAGGATTAGAACCCAAATCTTCTGAATTACCAAAGATGGACCATATTTTATAATCAGAAGAGTCTGTGTAGGCACACCAGGCCAGGTCATTAAGCAAGGGGATGAGCCAGCTGAAAATGAAAACAGACAGAATGTGGACTGGCTGACTGGTGCCCAGAACCAGAGAGGACATAGTCAAAAGGAAAGAAACCCCAGTGTTTAGCCTTTTCTACAGGACCAGAGAAGCCAATCCCCAGCTGGGTTGACAGATGCTTGGAATTGTCCCTGATGGTCCATTTCTGCCCAATCTGTACATATTGCTCAAATTGATGACAATTGCTCCTAGACCTTATAGCCCAGTTAAGAAGTTAAATGTTCAAAAGGAAGTGTTTCTGCCCAGCTGGCATGGCTCAGTGGCTTAGTGTCGACCTATGAATCAAGGAGGTCCCAATTCAATTCCCAGTCAGGGCATATGCCTGGGTTGTAGGCTCCATTCCTAGTGTGGGGCATGCAGGAAGCAGCCTATCAATGATTCTCTTTCTTTCTTTTTTTTTTTAAAAATCTTTATTGTTCATATTATTACAAATGCTCCTCTTCCCCCTCCCCTCAATTGCTCCACCAGGTTCCTACCCCACCCTCTGCCCTTTCCCCAACCCACATTGTCCTCATCCATAGGTGCACAATTTATGTTCAGTCCCTTCCTGCAACCCCACTCCCCTTTTCCCCAAGAATCGTCAGTCCACTCCCCTTCCATACCTCTGATTCTGTTATATTCACCAGTTAATATTGTTCATCAGATTTTTTTAATTCCCTTGTTGTTTTTTATTCACTTGTTGATAATTACGTATTTGTTGTTCATAATTTTTATCTTTATTTTCTTCCTCTTCCTAAAGAACCCCCTTCAGCAATTCATATAATTCTGATATGGCAGTGATGAACTCCTTTAGTTTTTTTTTCTTTGTGAAGCTCTTTATCTGGCCTTCGATTCTGAGTGATAGCTTTGCTGGGTAGAGTATTTTTGGCTATAGGTTCTTGCTAGTCATCACCTTGAATATTTCTTGCCATTCCCATCTGGCCTGCATGGTTTCTGTTGAGAAATCAGCTAACAATCGTATGGGTGCTCCTTTATAGGTAACTACCTGCTTTTCTCTTGCTGCTTTTAATATTCTCTCTTTGTCTTTTGCTCTTGGATTTTAATTATGATGTGTCTTGGTGTGGTCCTCTTTGGATTCCTTTTGTTTTGGGTTCTGTGTGCTTCCTGGACTTGTAAGTCTAATTCTTTCACCAGGTGGGGGAAGTTTTTTGTCACTATTTCTTCCAGTATGTTTTCGGTATCTTGCTCTCTCTCTTCTTCTGGGACTCCCATAATTCTGATGTTGGTTCGCTTGAAGTTGTCCCACAGGTTTCTTACATTATCTTCAACTTTCTGAATTCTCTTGTCTTCTTGCTTCTGTGGCAGAGTGTCTTCTGGCTCTTTATGTTCCAAATCTTTGACTTGATTCTTGCAATCTTCCATTCTGTTTTTAGGACTCTGTATAATATTTTTTATTTCAGATAATGTATTCTTTATTTCTAGTTGATCCCTTTTTATTTCTAGTTGATCCTTTTTCATATCCTCATAGGTCTCGTTTATTTTAGAGGCCTTTTCTAGGAAATTCTTGAAAAACTTTATAACTGTGGTTTTGAACTCTTTATCTAGTCTCTTTTTATCCTCCATTTCTTTCATTTGTGATCTGTTCCCTTGTCTCGGCATTTTTGCAGCTTCCCTGAGTTGGTAGGGTGGTTTTGTGTGTTATGGTGTCCTATATGGTTCAGTGGGTTGGCCTCCCAGTTACCTGAGGTGGACACTCTTGGTGAACCCCTTTGTGGACTGTGTGTACAGCCTTATTGTAGTTAAGTCTTGATTGTTGTTGGTATCACTGGGAGGAACTGACCTCCAGACCAATTGGTTGTGAGGCTCAGCTGTGTCTATGCTGGGAGACAGCCTTATTTGACTAGACTTGGAAAATTGCAAAAGCCTCTGTGTTCAGCTTGGATGGGGCAGAGTTTCAGGGTGGAGCCTACAGCCTTGGCTTCTTGTCAGCCTTGCCCTATGAGGTTCCTGAGTCTGTGTTCCTCAGTGTCCTTTGGTACTCACTGCTTTGGTACTCTCTGCAAGCACCTTTGAGAGAAAGGTGCCCTCGAGTTTCGCCCACTACCAGACAGTCTAGTTTCTCCCCCAATGATCCCGGAACTGGGGTTCAGTGCAGTTGGAGGTGGGGTTGGAAATGGAGTTCAGTGCAGTCTGGAGCTTTTGTCTCCTTCCTTCTAGGGAAATCTAGCAGCACAGTCAATAATCTGTCCTCTGTACACAATGTGCGCGACTCTGGGGCTCTGCCTTTCACTGCTCCTCTGAGTTTCCACCTTACAGCTCATATTTCCTCCGTATGAGCCTGGGTCCCAAGGGTCTGGCCCATAACTGGGGTTCAGCACAGTCCAGAGCTTTTGTCTCCTTCTCGCTAAGGCAATTCAGGAGCACAGTCAACAGTCTGTCCTCTGCGCACAATGTGCACGACTCTGGGGCTCTACCTTTCGCTGCTCCCCTTACAGTCTAGAATCCCTCTGTATGAGCCTGGGTCCCAAGGGTCTCACCCAGAACTGAGGTTCAGTGCAGTCGGAACTGGGGTTCAGCACAGTCCAGAGTTTTTATCTCCTTCTCACTAGGGAATGCCAGCCAGACACTCAGCGGCCCCCTCCTCTCGAGCTCCATCTTCTCCTCACGTGTGCACTTTATCTCTGTACCTTAGGCTTTTACAGCTCCTCTGATTTTCCTTCTGGTTTTCTCTTTCCTTCTAGTTGTAGAATTTCCAGTGAGTCAACTTTCCTGTAATTCTGGATAATGTCCATTTTGTATTTTAGTTGTATTTTTTTTTTAATTGTTGTGTGAGGCTGCAGTTAGGGGTTTACCTATGCCGCCATCTTGGTTTCTTCTCCAATGATTCTCTTTCATAATTTCATCATTAATGTCTCTCTCTTTCTTTCCAGCCCCCCTTCCTCTCTGAAATCAATTAAAAAATATTTTTTAAAGGAAGTGTTTCCATCTTCTGTGCATGCACTGCAGCCACTAAACACAAACAGGAACCTTATGCCTCACACCCAGATTAAGTTAACATGTTATAGAATTTTATAAACAACGAAAATGTTTAAAAACATTAATACAATGTTTTTCCCTTCCCTTCAAAAGCATCCTGTCCATCTTTATGGACTAGAGTCAACGAGTACTTGGCCAAAGGCATAATTCTGTTGTGACATCAATAAACACCAAATTGACTTTTTCCTAAAAACAATCTACATTGCCTCAAGCACTTCAGGGTTCCAAATTACTACCTCCATGCACAGGATGACATTTCCTGTTCTGAAATAGTCATTTTTCTCTAACAAACAGGTTATATGGCATCTTTTGGTAGTAATCAAAATAGATGTGGAGATGTTTGCAAAGTCATGCAAACCTGTTCTCTCCCAAGGACAGGAAGGGATTCGGTGAGCTGGGACCCTTTCAGTGTGAGACCGTTCTTTTCTAGGTGTCAGGAAGTTGAGAAATGGATGCTCTGCCTCCTCACTGGCCTCTTTAGATGCAATCACTCACTCAAATGGGAACCAGAGCAAAGCTAACAATAAGCCTAGAGACCACATCTTTGGAAAAGTCCAGAGTACTTTCCACTAGCCTACTGAGTTCTCCCTTTCTCCCACCCCCTACTTTTAAGCTTGGTGTCATCTTCCAGCACTGATATTCATCTGTGTCTCTTGCCCACCATCTGTTTTAGGCCCAAATGTCAGAATGGAGCTTACCAATATCTTTAGAACTCATTTTTGCTACATGCCCCAGCTTCAAACAAGAGGCAACTTTCCTATCATAAAAGAGAATGGAAATGCATGTTAGGAGTATCTTCCAAAGCATGGCTTCCTTCCAGAGGCCACTGCCCTGAAAGGAACCAGAAAGTAGGTTGGTCACTGTAGCATTTCCATCCGGGCTACAAAGTTTCTCCACCTAACGTTTCTGAAGCGCCTCCTATGAGCAAGACACTGTTTAGACCTATGAAGAACAAACAAGAAGCATAATGATTCTTTTTTTTAATATATTTTATTGATTTTTCACAGAGAGGAAGGGAGAGAGATAGAGAGCTAGAAACATCGATGAGAGAGATACATCGACCAGCTGCCTCCTGCACACCCCCCACCAGGGATGTGCCCACAACGAATGTACATGCCCTTGACCGGAACCGAACCTGGGACCTTTCGGTCTGCAGGCCGACGCTCTATCCACTGAGCCAAACCAGTTTCAGCAGCATAATGATTCTTGAAGAAATAAGACTAATACCAAAGGAAGCAGCCTGAGTTTATTCATTTTACCCAATTTTGTTTTTATGAAAATATTACAAGAGATAAGGAGGCCAGGGAAAGGAAGGCAGAAGATAATACTAGAAATGGTCTTGAACCATGTGGTGTTATCAAACACTGGCTTCCCAGCGGTCCTCTTGTTGACCAACAGTAGGGGCTGAGGCACTGGGACCTGCTTATCCTAACTTCTTAGCATGAACTCTGTTGATCATTCCCAGGCCTGATCTCAGAATGTTTTCTGGGATTGGGCTTTTAGTGTCTTTACTCTCATCCTTGTGGAATTTTCCTGGTTTTTTTGTGGGGTTTTGTTTGTTTGTTTGTTTTTTAATCTTCAACTGAAGATATTTTTCCAGTGAATTTTAGAGAGAGTGGAAGAGAGAGGAAAAGACAAAGAGAAACATCAACGTAAGAGAAACACATCGATTGGCTGCCTCCTGCTCACACCCTGACCAGGGCCTAGGCCAGGGCTGGGCAAACTACAGCCCATGGGCCGGATTCACTGAATAAAACTATTGAATTAAAAAACAAAAAACAAAAAACAAAAACCACGTACCCTTTTATGTAATAATGTTTACTTTGAATTTATATTAGTTCACACAAACACTCCATCCATGCTTTTGTTCCAGCCATCCGGTCCAGTTTAAGAACCCATTGTGGCCCTCGAGTCAAAAAGTTTGCCCACCCCTGGCCTAGGCCATTGCGAAGCCTGCAACCAAGGTGCATGCCCTTTACCGGAATCAAACTCAGGACCCTTCAGTCCACAGGTGGACAGTCTACCCACTGAGCCAAATTGGCTAGGGCATGGAATTCTCCTCTTTTATTGCCAACTTCCTATTCCTACCTTCTCTGATTTCCTCTCCCTCTGTCACATCTAAGCTTCTGGGACTTGCTGGCCACATGAGCTTCTTGACCTCAGCACATACCTTCCCTCCCTGCCTATTTTTTCTCCTCTTTTTATTTTTATTCAATTACAATTTACATTCAATATTATTTTGTATTAGTTTCAGGTGTACAGTATAGTGGTTAGACAATCACATACTCCCTTCCCTCCATCCCTTCTGTCTCCCCTCCCCAAAAACATTTTCTGAGTCCATGCTGTTTGTTAGGCACTGTGCTAGTAAGCAAGGGGAGCACCAAGAAGCGGGGATGGGGAAAAACTATTGCCCCTGACCTTAAGGGGCTTACCATCCACATTAGACAACCAACATGTCGAATTGTAAGTCCCACTGAGATTAACAGATTAAAAGCCTGGACCCTTGCCTTTTCTGAGGTGGGCACTACATAAATAAACAACAGGCAAGTTTCTTCAGCTCATCTCAATTGAACCTGCTGCAAGCATAACCAGCTATGATGCAAAAATCTTCCACCAAGCGAATCCAGTTACTATAATCTCCTTCAGGCCAAGTTCAAGAAGCTTGGACTTCTTTTCTTAGTCCAGTATTCTTAACGAAGGGTGTTTCTGGGCTCAGAAAACTTGCTCATTAAAGATAGAAGGGTTGAAAGGCAACTTATTCATAGGATCACTGTTACTTCTGCTCTCCCCACCTGCCCACACACGCCCACTATCGTTTTTTCATGCAATGTGCTTTGTGAACTTCAAGAACAATGCACAAACACTAGATGTTATTGTAGTGTCCTACTTCCTTCCTATTCCTTGTGGGATAAAGATACCCTGGGCACCGCAGAAATATGTGCTGCATATCCCTTTTCCCTCCCCTCCCCACACTGTAATGGAAGTGAGTTAGACATCCCAGGGCCCCATGAGGAGCTGTGTCCTCATCTTAGCAACGCCCAAACTTGCGTGACACTGAAGCAACTTATTTCCCATTTCCTGATGAGTTTTCTTGTAAGCATGGAGCTAAGATCTTTGCAAAGTCAAGACTGATTACATCCTTGGCTTTCTCTCCATTGATCTGGCTTGTGACAATGTTCCTGAAAAAAATTAAATTGGCCTGCCGGGATTTATATTTTATGAAGTATTACATTATTGCCCTGGAATCTGTTCTTCTCAAAGGGCTTTCAGACACATACAATTTTCTTCAACATTTCCTCAAGTACGGAAAGTGCATCTTTTGAGATCTTCCTATCTATACTGCAATCTTGTAAAAAAACGGTTTCTGGGTAAGACTGATAGTGCAGAATAAGCTCAAGGCATGAAGAAACTGTATGCATTACACAGAATGGTGATCAGTGGAAATCTTTAGTAATGGCATTCGTTCTGTATATATATATATATAAAGCCAGCAACCAGAATACTGTAAGGACCTAAATGATTGGTCACTATGAGGCCCACTGTGGCCAGTGAACCAGCCAGATCGGCTGGCCCAGCACCCAATCTGTCTGAAGCCCCTCCCCCTGGCAGGCCCTGTTCCTGATTGCCCCCCACCCCAATAGGGGGTGAGGCTGGCAGCCAACCTCCTGCAGCCCCTCCTCCCAGCCATGCCGGTCCCAGATTGGCCCCTCCCACCCAGATCAGGGGCAGGGCAGGCCAGCCAACTGTGGCCCCTCCCCCAGGCTGCTGACCCCCAATCAGTCCCCCCTTCCCCATTCAGGGGTGAGGCCTGCCAGCCAATCACCCTCAGCTCCTCCCCACAGCTGGCCCAGCCCTGATTGGCCTGATTGGGGTGGGCCAGCTGGCCAACCTCCCACTTTCTCCTCCTCCCAACAGGCCCAGCCCTGATCTGCCCTAATCAGGGCCAGGACAGTCAGACCCCACCTGTGCACGAGTTCGTGCACTGGGCCTCTAGTATGTTATAAAGTGGTTTCATTGTTGGATATGAGCTTTTAATTCCAAACTATTAAAACAGTAAATAGAAATTTTGTTCTACTGAAGCAATTCTGAGGGCAGGAATCTCCTGAGGCAGTCAAGCAGATGGCTTTGATGGTTCTAGAAGTTCAACCAGTTACAGAATAGAAATGATTGAAATAAATGCTACTCAAAAAATAGACAATATGTTGTTGGAACAATATGTTTGTTTTTGGAATCCTAGAACTAAGTCATGGTTTCCAACATTACCTCGCTCTATGGGTATTCTTTCTTGAAACTCCTAAGTTCTAAACATTTCAGTGTGAGCACTTCCAACAGCAGGAAATCATTTTTTAATGGTTCTTTTTTGCAATGGCTGTCAGTATGAATAAATTCCTTTTTGAAGACTATAGGCATTGTTCCTCTTTTGTGATTAGTTTCTAAACTCAAAATGATAAGTATATACTGACAGCAAAGTTCAAAAATACTTTGAAATAATGGAAATCCTAGAATCCTAGCACTTTCCTTATATACTGCTTTCCTATTTTGCTCCAAATTTGCCTACATTAAAATATATTGTCTAAGTAGCAAAAAGTTCCTGTGCAATCAACAGGTACTTACGGAGAAGTTGCCGGTGCCAACACTATAAGATTCATTTGGAGGGAAATACAAGATAATTATATAATGTACTCTCATATAATTTTTTTAAAATTATTATTTGTTCCTAATAAGATTTCAGTCTGCTTGAGAAACAAAACTAGCCAATGAACCCATTTGAGAACATTTAACATTAAATTGTGTTAGCTATAATAAGAGGTGAGAATGGACAGTACATTGAAAGGACCGACAGGACTTGAAAAAGGCATTGCATCTCCCCGTTTCAGGGTTTTGTTCTGTGATTCCCTCAGCCAAAAGGAGGCCTAGCACAACCTCAAAAATCAAGATCAAATGTCCCCTCCTCAGTGAAGCCTCTGTCAGCCCCCTTGGTTGGTATTAATTGTTTCTTTTGTCAAACTCTTACATAGCATTTTGTTTATATTTCTGTTAAAATCGTAAGTGCTGGCAGAGATCCTTGTTCCTTTGATGAGCCCTTCTCCTCTGGAGCGCCCAGGTGGGAGCCACCCTGAGTCTCCATCACCATGGCTAAAACTGTTTGCTCTGCTGTGGTGATTTCCTGAGACCATGCCCCACCCATCTTTCATGCCTTTCAATCTGTCTCCAGTGACCTTTCTATATGAACAGCCTGTCTTAAATCATGCTTCAGACTTCCCTAAAATCTCTCAAACAAGAATCACCTGTCTTCTGTGTGCTGCATACCTCTCCCTAAGTGGCCCCAGGCCCACACTAGTGGCAGCTGGCCCAGGTTTACAGCTTGGCCTCTCTTGGGAACATCTAAGCCCAGCACAAGTAGCATCCATTTGCAGATCTCTTTATAGCTCATGCCAGGTGGCCCCGGACAAGACACAGGCTGACCTTGGCCTGCACCTCCTGGGAAGCCCCAGAGTCACCTTCACTAGCAACACACTTAAAGGGTGAACATAGAGGCCTGCTGAGGTAAGTCCTGCTCAAGTGGGGTGAGCTCCTACACAGCTGATCATTGTGGAGGCAGGCAGTTAGTCTTTGCAGCCAATTGGTCTGGGGAGTAGATCCCTCCCATTGACATGCCATAGCAATCAAGGCTCAACTACAACAAAAGGGTGCATACAGCCCACATGGAATGGAGGAGTGGAACACCTGGAAAGCCCACTGGATACTACAGGACACCTACTATATTAGGCCAATCTACCAAGCCCAGGATTCTTTTTTTAAATATATTTTTATTGGTTTCAGAGAAAGAGATGAACACATCAACAATTACAAAGAATCATTGATTAGCTGCTTCCTGCATGCCCCCTATAGAGGATCAAGCCCACAACCCGATCATGTGCCCTGACTGGGAATTGAACTGTAATCTCCTGCTTCATAGATTAACCCTTAACCACTGAGGCATGCTGGCCAGGCAAGCCCATGATTCTTAGCAGCTCTACCTAATACACATAAACCAACACAGCGAGACACCAAAATGAGGATATATATTTTTAAAAATGTCCCAAATGAAAGGACAGAACAAAACTCCAGAAAAAGAACTAAACAAAATGGATACAAACAATTTACCAGATCTAGAGTTCAAAACATTGGTTATAAGAATGCTCAATGAACTTAGGGGAAGAGTAGATTAACTTAGTGAGAACATCAACAAAGGGATAGGAAACATAAAAATGAAACTAGAAAGTATAAAAAGGAACCAGTAATAAATGAAAAATATATTGGCTAAAATGAAGAATACATTATAAGGAATCAAGAGTGGAATATTAAAGTGGAGGATCAAATCAGAATTTTGGATGATAAGGAAGCAAAAATACCCAATCAAAACAAAAGGAAAAATAATCCAAAAAAATTGAGGATAGTATAAGAAGTCTCTGGGACAACTTCAAGCATGACAACATTCACATCATGAGGATACCAAAAGGTGAATACAGAAAACAAGGAATTGAAAATCTATAGGGAAAAACAATGTCAGAAAACTTCCCTAACCTGGTGAAGGAAACAGACATATAAGTTCAAGAAGTTCAGAAACTCCCAAACAAGATGAACCCAAACCAAAGCTGGGGCCTTCCTTAGTTCCATGTCATCCCCTGGTGGTCAGCTCATGTCACAGTGAGCAATCAAACTCCTGTACTCTTGATTGAACTCCCCAGAGACACTTTGCATATTAGGCTTTTATATATAGGTAGATTATGTGTCAGATATTTACCCATAGAATAAATTAATTCAGTCCAAAAAATTATACTAAAGTATTTTACTAAATTATACTAAAGCATGTTAAAGTATTTTTTCTTCTTTAACATTCACATTTTAAAGTCAGAGTATAAGGAAACTCTTAAATTATATATAACATATTTGGGTGTTGGTGAGAAAATATATTCTTCTTTTTTTAAAGAGTGGTATTATCTTATGCTAATAATATCGAACATTTATGATGCATTTGCTGGGTGCTAGGCACTGTGTTAAGCCTTTTTCATGAATTATCTCATTAGTTTCTCACAAAAATCCAGCTTTCAATATTTTATTGTTATTATCAGCTTTGTTCTTCTTCCTGCCTTTTAAGGTTGCTTTTAATCTTTACATTTAGTGCAGTTATATTATATTATATTATATTATATTATATTATATTACAATATCACACAAATACACAAGATTCAAATTTGATTTCTAGGGTGTTCTATTAAAATCAATAGGAGGAAAACTGATTTCATCAAATACCCTAGCCAAAGAAACTGGGGTGTGTGTGTGTGTGTGTGTGTGTGTGTGTAAAACATTGAATCCATAGGCCTAAAACTGTCAAACTGTAAACACCCATACTTTAGAAATGTAGAGATTTTTACATCAACTGTCTCCAGTAATTTCTGGTGTTCCTTTTAAAAAATGCAACTCTAATTATAGGCTAGTTATCCCAGCTGGAAGCTTTTCATCCCTGCTGGATACAGCCATTTCTCACAAGGCTAAAACCAGATAACTGTTATGTGTGGCATTTAGTCAAACATTCTACAAGGTCACATATGATTCACTTTTTTCCCAAATTAATGCATTATTTTGATGTTCCAGAAAAAAATATTCTAATACATATTTTCTTTTAGCTTCAACAATTAAGCAATTTAAAATAAGAGGCTTACACCACATCCCACTGGGCTGCCAATCTTCAAGATAGATAGGTTCATACGGTATATCTAAGTAGGTGTCTATAGATATGGGATACATAAAAAGGAAAAAAGAAAACAAATATTTTCTTTAGGATTTTAATTCTAACTGTAATCTGAAGTTGAAAGAAAAGTGACCACAATGTGTGGTTTTTTTTTCTTTATAGTTTTGTTGTAGTGATGGATGTGATGGTAACATATACATAAAACGTATAATTTTCCATTAACAACATCTAATCTTCTTCATAGAATATAGACCTCTGGCATCATATTGTATGTTCAGATCCTGTCCCTAACATACACACACACAGTCACTCATAGACACACTCACACCCAATTAAAACATGATGGTCATCAGAAGGTTAGTAGAAATGAACCAATGAGATAAAGAATTTATAGGGAAAGGGGACAGGCCATTTGCCCCTGATGGGCAAAAACAGACATCTAAAAATCCCAAATAATAAAAGGAGTTGATTTGTATAAAAGCATAATACAATTTTGTTTCTTTTAACTGTCCATGGTTCCTCACCACAAAAATGGAAATAAATGTGGAGTTTCAAAAACATAAAAGCATATAACTGTGTCTCACATTTGCCTTTCTCTCAAGCTACCTCCACCTCTCCCTTGAGCTTTACATAAGCAGATATCTTAAAATTACAGTCTATCCAGCCGTGGGCAAACTACAGCCCACGGGCCGGATCCGGCCCGTTCAGCTGTTCTATCCGGCCCACAGAGCCAAAAGAGCGGAGGGTTCTCTTGCTCTCCCCTCCGCTCCTTCACCAGCAGCCTAAGATGAGAGTGCCAGCATGGTCAGGTTGCTTTTGTTCCAGCCCTCTGGTCCAGTTTAAGAACCCATTGTGGCCCTCAAGTCAAAAAGTTTGCCCACCCCTGGCTCATCTCTCTTTCTTTACTCCCTTTCATTCTCAACCCATTGCAAACTGGCTTCTTTCCATAGCACTGCACTGTCTTGGCTCCTAATAATTATCTCCTAATTAACAGCCCAGTGCTTGATTTTTTTTGGTCTTTAGCTTAGTTCAGCACATGACACTATTAACAAATGGCCTTAAAACCCCCTTTGCTTCTACAATACCTCTCTCTTGTGACTCTGGTTGTTCTCCTACTCGTCCTTAATTGTCTGGATTCCCCAGCTTCTTTCCCGCCTTCTTCTCCTACTTATTCTACATCCTTTCCTTGGGCAATCTTCACAACCCTGGCTTCTGCCTCAACTACTACACTGAGAACTCTCCCAACTGTCTCCTGCCCTCACTGCTCCCCATTGTTCCTCTTCTGTATCTCCAGCCGCCCACTAGACACCTCTTCCCGTCTGCCTTACTAGTATCTTATACTTGACATGTCCAAAACCTAAATAAAAATGAGTAAATAAAGCAACAAATAGCCGAAACCGGTTTGGCTCAGTGGTAGAGCGTCGGTCTGTGGACTGAAAGGTCCCAGGTTCGATTCCGGTCAAGGGCATGTACCTTGGCTGCGGGCACATCCCCGGTAGGGGGTGTGCAAGAGGCAGCTGGTCCATGTTTCTCTCTCATCGATGTTTCTGGCTCTCTATCTCTCTCCCTTCCTCTCTGTAAAATAACAATAAAAAATATTTTTAAAAAAATAAATAAAATCTCTGTCCTCTATTTTTTCTTTTATATGAGTTATGGCACTGTTTTAGTCTGCTCAGCTGCCATAACAAGGTACCACATTTATTTCTCATGGTTGTGGAGGCTGGGTGGGAAGTCCAAGATCAGGCTCTGCCTGGCTGGCAATCAGCCACCTTCTCATTGTGTGCTCACATGCGAGAGAGAATGAGAGCTATCTGCTGTCACTTCTTATAAAGACACCAATCCTATTAGAACAGGGCCCCATCTTTATGACCTCATTTAACTTTATCTTCTCAAGGCCCTCTTTCCAAACACAGACACATTGGGGGTAGAGCCTCAACATATGAATGGGGAGGTCACAATTGAGTCCAGAGCAGGCACCATGTCTCAAGCTAGTTCTCATCCTTGACACCTCTCCCCCACACCCAGATGGACATCCCAATTCATGGGTTCTTGGCCCTAAATTTCTCTTTAGCCCATTCATTCCTCCCACACCTACCTTTACACTTTCATTTCAGGCCCTCTCATGCCTCCCCTGGACCACTTCCTTTGGTTTTCCTGCTGCTCTCTCTCTTTCTTGTCTTTCCACTCTAAGTGCTGCCAGTCAGCATTGAAAATAACAAATGTGGTCAGGATGTACATGCTGACACCATAAACTATTCAGGGCACAGTTCCCCCATATAAACCTCACCTTACTGCTCTGGTCTCATTTTCGGTCATGGTTCCCCTGCATCATGTCCTGGTCACCCTGGGCTTCTAGATGTCCTAGAAAGTGCTGCCCACCTTCACATCTGAGTCATTCTTTCCTTTATTCAGTAGTTTCCTCTACTTGAGATGTGCCTTCCTTCCTTCTTCACTTGGTGAGTCCATATCCATCTTTCAACTCCCAGGTTAAATATGGTCTCCATGCCTTTTTGCTTAGCTGCTACATATTCCTGTTATAGCACTTGCCATATTTGCACATAAGTCTCTATTAGACTTGTGGCTCCTCAGAAGTAGTGACAGGCTCTCCTTTGGTACTAAGTATCGGATAAATGAAAATGGAAGTACAGTGTGCTGCAGAAATGTCAGACACAAAAGGTAGATAATTTTAATTATCTATTCTTGTGAACCATTTAATTCTTCTGAATACAGAGTATTAGACTTTGAACATAATCCATTCCTTTGAAGTATATAATAATGCTAATTTTTAAAATAATTAAGGAGAAAATTACCTGGATTATAAGATCATGTTTTCATTCTTTCTTTTTCTTTATGCTATTTTTTCCATTTTTTAATTTATTTATTATTTTTTTTTAATTTTATTGATTATGGTATCACATAATTGTCCTCATCCCCCCATTCCCATCCCAAACCCCTCCCCACATATGTCCCACCTCCCTGTTGTCCATGGCCACTGGCTAGGCCCATATACATCCACACAAGTCCTTTGGTTGATCTCTCTCTCTCTTACCTCCACCCTCCCCTACTTTCCCTCTGAGGTTTGAGAAGCTGCTTCTCTTTCTCTGGGTCTGCCCTTGCTCATCAGTTTATGTTGTTCATTATTTCCTCTAGATGTGTGAGATCATGTGATCCAAGAAATACCCTTGTAAGAACCGAAACTGAGATAAGCCATACTAGTTATACTGAGAAGCAAATGAATCAGTCTGTAGTGAGTTTCTTTCTGGGCCAACAGTTCTTTCGAGTCCAAATTTTAATGTCAAATAGTTCCTTATGTGTACTTGTCAGCCATGATATTTCAGATCTGGTTGGTGGACAAATGGTGGTGATGCAGGTCCGACCGTCTCTGGTTATAACTAAGATATTTAATGTATGATTCAAGTATGATTTTTAAGTCAATTATATAAAGGCAAGAACCACTGTATTTTAGTGTCAGCCAGCCACTATATTTTATTTTAGGTTTAACTTTAAATAAACATAAAAGGAAAAGGTTACAAATGTCCCCAATTTAAAGCTCCTCCTGGGGTCAATGGCCTGATCGCTGGTCCAGAGCACCAGACTTTTTAAAGATTATCTAAAAGGTAGTGGGCTGACATTAAGACAAAAGTCTTCTTAATTAGCCAGAATAAACCTTTGTGCATTTCTAGCCGTATGCTCTCAGAGCAGCATCTCTTTTCACAAGAGTCCTTTGAAATATCTAGAGAGATGGAAAGTACAGACAAACCCACACAGAGTCCTGTGAGGAGGACAGAGCACAGAACATCAGGCGGCCTTTACAGGAACTGCTTTCTTTCTTTCTTTCTTTTCTTTTTTTTTTTTTAGGAACTGCTTTCTACCTATTAAGCCAGACTTTCTCAAGTGAAGTGGCCCGGGGAAAGCCTTTTTATTAGCAGCAGTCCTATTGTGAGGAAAATCAAAGGCACAAAAATGATCAGGAATCGGGACATTTCTACGACCTTCGATGGTGCTTAAACATGTCCTATAATTAACATCATTTGGGAGCTTTTGCTTCTTGGTGAAGGGCAGGAAATCAGTCTCTGAATGAGAGAAATCTCAAACAGGGCAGAGGTAGACTGTCCAGTACCCAAAAATGAGACTTGAGCCAACCAGAAACACCTTACTTCTCTCATGATTGAGCAAGGATCTGTCCCCCTCAAGGCATCAATCTTGTGACACTAAGCAACTGGTCTAACCACCAAGTATCAGCTGTGATTGGGAACAGGATTGGGGGGGGGGGGTGACATGAGCTTGGTTTCTCCACAGGGATTTCCAGCTTGGAGCTTGTGTTCACGCCCTCCACAGGGCCAGGAAACATGCCTGATTTGTCTTCATGTGTTGGTGCACCCCCAGCCCTGTGCTTGCCTATCCTCATTGATCTCCCTCTTCCTACTTCCTGCTTCCAACACTGCTGTCATATCTCCCCATTGCTCACTCCCTCACTGCTTCTCATTTCAATGCTTTCTCCTGTGCTCCTCCATTAACTGTAATACCAATTGACATCACACCCCAACCTCCTTTACTCATCAACTTGCTGTTCAATTCTTAAAATTCAGCTCTGTCATCTCCTCCAGGAAGCCTTCCAGCCCTCCTCCCCAAAGCTGGGTGGAGGGTCCTTCTGAAGGCTTCGAGGGAGAACCTGTTCTCTGCCCCTCTTCTAGTTTCTGTTGTTTTCTGGCAACTTTGGATGTTTGTTACCCCAATCTCTGCCTTCATCTTCGCTTGACATTTTCCCTATGTGCATGTCTGTGTCTAAAGTTCTACTTTTTAGAAGGACACCAGTCAGAGTAGAGCCCGCCCTAATAACCTCATTTTAACTTAATTACCTCACTAAAGACCCTATCACCAAATATACCTCCTATTCTGAGGTATCGGGAATTAGAGATTCAACATATTAATTTGGGTGGAGGGGAAACAGGACATACTTGAACCCATCATAGACCAATCTATGTTTCCATAAAGCCCTTGATATATCTTACTCACTGCTTTAAAATTGTCCATTCAAAGTGATGCTGATGTAATAATCTAGTTATTATTTAACAGGAAAGGATTAAAGGGAATACTAGATAATATTGGCATGCCATTTATATAGCTTTGCCAAACAGCTGCATTTGGCACTTTTCAAGCCTACCCCCCACTATTAGACGCATGCCCAGTAAGGTCTGACTGATGTGAAAAGGTGCTTTTCTATCTGGGAACAAATTAGTGGCCAGGATGGCCGTGGCCACTGCAAGCATGTGAAACCTGAGTATTTGAACTTCTAAACAAAGCGCTCACTCTTGGTGTTCTCTCTCTCTCTCTCTCTCTCTCTCTCTCTCTCTCTCTCTCTCTCTCTCTCTCTCTCTCTGCTTTTTCTCTCTCTCTCTGGCATGCCAAGTTCCTGGCTCTCCTGTTGCAGGGGCGTGCTCCTCTGGACCCACGTGGCTGACGGCCTTTTGAGACTCCACACAATGGACCAATGGACTTTAATTTGGATGCTTAACTACACCTGGTTGCAACATGAAATGGAAGCTCTGGGCACTGGCCTTGTTTTTGGCCTATTGGATCCCCAGCTGTACCTCTTTCAGGACTGATTTAAGAAGCCAAGGACTTATAAAACCAAAGAGTGTAACTTCATGAAAATAAAGCCTTTTGACACATCTCATTCTCCCATGGGGGCTTCTGAAAATTCCTATTTCAGCAGTGCCCCAAGAACCTCACTGTTACAGATGATAGAGGAGTTTGATTCTTCCGGTACCAAGAAGACAATTTCCTTCACTAGACTCTGAGCATCTTTGCAAAAGGTACAGTGTCATGTGGTCTTTACACACCCAATGTCCAGCAGAGTATCTGGCACAACATTGAAAGCAAATGAGTGAATGGCTGAACGAGTGAATAGGGCCTCTGAGAAGAGCCAAAGCATTATGAATAAATTATGTGCAGATTCACTCCAGAGCCAACTTTTTGTGTTTCTTCATGAGTAGAAGATTATATGCACACGGCACACTACACACCCAATACGCAGGTATAGTAAGTATGGTTTAACCACCAATTCTTCCTCAGTTGTATGTGCAAAAAGGTTTTGCCAGCTCTGAATCAGATCTTTCTTTCCCTTTTTTTTTTCTTGCTGGTGTTATCACCAAGAGGGGGCTTTTTCTGAAGCCTCTGTCTTGCTCACCCCAATAGAAAGGGCCTTTCTTTCCACTCAATGCTTTCACCGAGTTGGAGCCGTTTGGTAAATGCAGAGTGCTTCCTGGTGCTCCCGGTGCCTAATCCTACTTTTGTTCCTGTTGTCTTTGCACAACTGGGTGCACTGGATTTCTCCTTCCCCTGGCACTGCTCTCTGGCACTTCCTGCTTTGCTAATTCCTCCCCCCTGGAGAGGTTTGTGCGGGAAGGGACATGCTCTCAGGGAGAACGCTGCCCAGAAGATTATCCCACTCCCACATTACTTAGAAATTGTTGGTTCTATAATTATTTCGCAATGCTCACTGCAAATATTTGCACGAATATCAGACCCAGCCACTCTAGGGAAAAGGCAGCTTAGCTGACCTTCAGCTGCAGATAAACACTCCAGCTCTCATTCCCATGGCATTTGACTTACAAGTGCTTAGAATGTTTTCAAAATCTCTGGGCAATCTCCAAATTTGAATTTGCTCTGGTTCATTCTCTTTTATTTACAAGGTCCTTACCTGTGTTATTTACATCTTGAGGAGCTTTTCTTACCTGTCCCTTGGAAGGGCCTGACACCTCAATATAACACAATCAGATGAAGAAAAGAAGATATAACGTGTGCGCGCGCGTTTGTTTGATTTTTTTAATACTATGTACTGACCTGATTCTGACAAGTAGTTTTCATAAAATCAAATACATTAAAATTCAAGAGCAAGAACTGTATCATGAGCACCAGTGTGAAACATCAGTCCATTTGGAAACCTGCTCTTAGTTTATGGAAGGGCTAGATGAACTAACCCGTACAGTGACTTAATTTTGGGCTGTCTCCAGAGCTCACGCTTGGGAGATTTGAGTTCCAATCTTTCCTCTGCTACTTCCTAGCTGTAGGGGCTTGGGCAAGCTCCTACAACTCTATTATTCTTCTGCAAAATGGCGGTATTAAGACCAGCTAACACATAGGGTTCTGATAATTAAACAAGATAATAAATCATATTTAAAGCTCATTTAGTAGCTCATGGTACATGATAAGCACTAAATAGGTGTTAGTTAATATTATTAATGTGTTGAAATTTGTCTGGCTCCTCAGTGTTCATAGTCTTCAAGAACAGAGTCCAGGAAACTTAATTTTCTGGTAGGTTCTTATCTTTTTTTTGCTATTTTTGTTTTCCATGATTATGGATGATCCAAGTGGTTTATTTTATCTAGTTTTATTTAAAAAGGCAAAGTACATAATAAAAAATACAAGTGAATCCTGTCCATTTTTTAACTATCTCCTGTATCCCATGATTTTATACTGCCCTCACCACTACAACTGTAATTTATGCAGCCATCATCTCTCAACTTGGACTATTAAAATAGCACCATCCCAGATGTCCTCTCTTGCCCTTAGTCTATGTCTTACAAGGCAACCAGGTGGATCTTATTCATTCCTAAGATAGCATTTCCCTCCTCTGTTCAAACCCTCCCATTATGCTTAGTGTATAATCCAGAGTTCTTAGGTCTACCAGTATTGCACCTTATGAGCCCAGCCTACCTTTCTGACCTCACCTTACTAGGCCCCAGTCATACTGGCCCCCTCCCTACCCCTTAAACCCACTGAGGCCATTTCCATCTTATGTCCATTACGTTTTCTCTTTCTTCCACTTGGAACCATCCTCCCCTACATTTCCACATGACTCCCTCCCCTGTCACATCCCAATTTTTGCTCAAATGTTCTCTCCCCAGAGAAACCCTCTCTGACTTGATCTAAAATAGTTTGATCTCATCAATCTCTAGCTCTGTGTCCTGCTTCAGTTTTTCTTCATAGCTCACATAGCTAACAAGTAAAGAATATTTAAAAGTCCAAACTTAGATTGCATGAGGATTTCGATGGAAAACCATTGATGCATGGCTTCATCTAAGTAAGGGTGTCACATCAAAAGGGTCACCATTTTTTAGATTACTTCTACTGCAGTCTAAAGTAGTGACTGGATAATGGGAGACCTGTTAGGCAACTTTATCAGCAGATGAGTCAAAGTATTATGATAGCATAAAAAGTGCAGGTGGAGAGATATAAGTGCACTTGAGAGATGATTAGGAGAAAATTTAACTTGGCAATGGATTGGCAACATGGAAGAGCAAGATGAGGCAGCATGACTATCTCATAGTTTCTCAACAAGAGCACTGACTATCCAGTAGGGGATTCTCTGCGGGGGCCTGATGTGGTGGGATCTCCCTTTTCCGTATCCCACACGGAAAGAGAGATGAACGAACCGGTTCTAAGGGGAGGCAGCCAGGGATTGAGAAATATTAGAAATAAAGAGAGAAGACACAGAGATAGATTTTAAGCTGGGAGCTGGGAGGGCCACCGACCTCCTCTGCTGGAGAGGCAGACTGACCACCTCCTGAGCCACGCAGCACATCTATTTATACTCCAATCTAACAAGGGGGTTTCACAGGAAAATAAGGAGCCTGGGAGGGCCCAGGGTCCACCCACTCCTTCCTCCTGGACAAACACAAGCCAGGAACTAAGAACATCTCTGCACTCTCAGGATGGGAGTGCAACTGACCTGATTCTGCCAAAACCCTGGGCCCAGTCAGCAACAATCTAAAGAATGTCCAGGTATCTTCCCATTTGACCCTCTACAATTCTCTAGGAAAGAGAAAAATGGAGACAGAATAAATTGCAGGAGAGAATTATAGGCTTTATTTTTGAATACTGAATTTAAATTGCTCATAAGATATTAAATAAAAGCTATCTGTAAGTAGTTGGATATATGAGTCTGGATCTGGAGATGTAAATTTATATTTCATAGGTATGTTAAAAGTAATTGGTGCTTTGGTCATGTCAACTAGAAAACCAATGGACAGCATAGGAAATATAGTCAATAATATTGCAATAACTATATATGGTGCTAATTGAGTGCTAGACTCTTCGGGGGAATCACTTCATAAGTTATGTAAATGTCTGACCACTATGCTGTACACCTAAAACTAATATAATATTAAATGTCATCTGTAATTGAAATTTTTTTAAAATTTAAATAAAGTTTGTATCCTTAAACAAAAGAAAGCCATTGCAGACTGACAAGAGAATGGCCTTTAAACTATACTATTTACAATACAGCAAGAATAAACTAAGTGAGTGAAAGACCCTGAATGGGAGCAGCATAAGAGGCAGGTGAAAAACCTGATAGAGGTTGTAACACAGAAATTGAGGAAGAAAGGTTCTATAATGGATGATGTAATCAACAGCAACAAATGTTATTGAATGAAAAAAGATCTATTGCATTTAACAAATTGAAGGCCGTGTTAGCAGAATAGAGGCAGCTCCAATACTTTCCTCCAAAGGATCTGCTTTGATGTTGCCCTTGCAGGGAAAGGGAAGACACAGTGGGGAGAAAGGGAAGGAGAGAGAAGGTCCTGGACAAGGAGGCTGAAGGCACAAGTTGAAGATGAGGATGATGTGTGGGCCAGCTATGATTCTGACATCAGTCAATAGATTGCAGTTGGCCTGTTGGTGACAGCTGCTCTATTCACACTACACCCATCCCCCAACTCCACACAGGGCCCAGTGTAGTGTTCTGAACGGTGGTTCATTAACTGAGCATCCTCCAGGCACTGTGTTCAATGACACACTTTTCCAACTCCCACCAAGTTCACCCTCTGAAGGGACAGAGAAGTGGACATTGATAGCAAACTTAAAAAAATAAATAACAGTTCTATTGACCATACAAATATAAATTCAAACCCAATCAAATACTCTCACTTTTCTATCCCAATTTCCACTTCTTACTACTGGAGAATTAGAAAACACTGTCATTCCCTCTGGGTAGACAAACCCCACAGGCCCGGGGGGTCGACACAACTGTTCATGGAGGCCCTGTTCATTGTATACACACCACACATCTAGAATCCAAGAGGAGTTGAGGTTTATTATGGATTTTTAAGAGAGATGTATGGCAGCATCTTTGGATACATTATTTGTTAACTTACAGGGGGAAATAGAAGGAGTAGGGACTGGATATCCCTTTGTATTTTTTTTTTCAAAACACCCATTTGAAGATTCCAAGCGTTAACAGAATTTTTTGTTAGTGTTTTAAGTATCTGTCTAGGCACCTGTGTATGCTCATGGATATTTCTACTTAATCCAAATGACGGAGTTCTACATGTCACATAAAAAAAAATAAAAAGTTGTTCTATTGTGGTGCTCCATTTTACTAATTCAAAAAAACCTGACATTTCCGGAGGAACAGCGACAAGTAATTTCACAATGATAAATTTTTCAAGACAAAAATACTCAGCTCTACGGAACTCAGGAGTAATTTGAAAGGAAGATAAACAGCTCCGACACTTAGTGGGTAAACAAATGTGGCAGGATAATTTATTGAGATATTAATTTGTAATTATTTGTTCTTGCTCCTATAGGAGACTGGAAAGATGGAAAAAATTGTCCTCCTCCTGGGCAAGAAGGTGGCCATGGTCTCCTTGTGGATGCCTTTGCCTCTGTGATTATCAGTGTCTCTTTTTGAAGCCTACAATCAAAGCTGCTGAGCACCCATCCATTAAAAGAGCTGTAGCCACAGAAAGCAGGAAACCCAGAGTGGCCTGAACTGGGGGGATGGAAGAAGAAATTCCTCTAAGATGTCAGAAGGAAGGGATTGTTTGTAAGTGGCAGAGAACAGTGTACCAAATGTTCACAGAATCCCAAGAGTATGGGCAGATCAGAAGGATGCTGGCGAGGCAGTTTTAGGTTTCCCTAAACAGTTTCATATGAGTTGCCTTGGTCATCAATAATCAATGTTGCAATTCCAGCCCCATTCCCAATGTCACTACCCTCAGTTGTGAGAACTCAAAACCTGCACTGGTCCAGTTTTTACTCCCCAGCAGTACGGTTCTGCTAAACAACCTTAGGTTAAATACTTTGCATCTCTTCTCATAAAGAGGTGAGGACTGTATTTCTCCATCCCTTGAATCTGGCCTTGTCTTGTGACTTGCTTTGGCTAATGGAACACAAGTAGAACCTCAAAAAGTGCTTGCTCATTTGGGCTTGTCTTCTCTTGCTGCTTCTGGGACACTTTCCCCAAGAGCAGAAGCCTGGGATTGCCTGCTAGATACTGAACAAACATGACCCAGTTGCCCGCATTACCAGAGCCAACCAGCAGACATGTGAGTGATGCCATCTGGAATCAACAGGCCCCCAGGTACCTTGTCCTCAGGTGACCCAGCTGTGCAGCCATATGAGTGAGGTCATACAAAGACCAGTAGATGAAACACCCAGTTGAGCCCAGACCAAATTGGCAATCCATAGAATCAAGAAATAAGTTTTGGGGTGATTTGTTATGTAGCAAAAACTGATGCCAAGTTATAACAAGACAATGTTCTAGGTACCCTTTTACTCCCATAACATTACCCAACTCGTGCTACTCACCTCTAACTGCAACCACAGGAGCAATGCAAACGCCCAAGTACCAAATTAGCCAGGTTTTTTTTTATAAGTTGGCAGCTTTTTCAAGTCACAATATGCTTTGGGTACAAGTTTTCCTTCACAGAGCCTAAGTCACTATTTATGCCTCCATACTAAGGACACTATCCCTCGTCTCAGAACCTTCCTCAACCTGGACTGTTTCCATCCCATTAGACTTATCAATGTTCTTACCTATATAGTAACTATATTTCCATGGCCTGTCCTGAAAATGGGCTTGGCTTGAACAGAGCCACTCTGGCCTACCCCAATATCTTTCTCTTAACCCTGGGTCTCAGGGTGTTTTGAGTTAAATGGTGTACACCCAAAATTCGTATGTTGAAGCCCTAACCCCCAATGCCTCAGAAAGTGGCCTTAGTTGGAAATAGGCTCTTGCTTGCACCTGTGATTAGCTAAAATGAGTTCATATTAAGGTGAACCACTAATCCAGTATGACTGATGTCCTCATAAAGGGAGAAATTTGAACACAGCCTTGCACAGGAAGAACACTATGTGAAGATGAAGTTAGAAATAAAGGGGATGTGCCTAGATCTAAGGAACATCAAAGACCAGCCAACAATCAGAAGCTATGGGAGAGACATGGCACAGATCCTTCCCTAGTAACCCACGAGTCCAAAACAGAAACCATCCCCACACGCCACAATATTTTGAATTTAATTTTAAAAAAAATCAAATCGCAATAAATACTATAAAAATAAATATATTAATCATAATTCTGGTGTTCTTGAATATTTTCATCTGAAAATTCTCAGAAAAAAAAATGAGTTGGTCAGGGCTGCCACTTAGGGAAAACATTTTTTTATAGATGGATTTTTTTATAGTGGTGTGCCAAGAAGGTCCACTGCTTGCCTTTACAGATGCTTATAGTGTACAATGGACTAGTGCCTTCAGAGACAGCATGCCCAGCTGACAAGTTGACAGCAAACTTCTGGCCTCCAGAAGTAAGACAATAAATTTCTGAAGTTTAATAGAAATTTGTGGTACTTTGTTACAACAACCCCAGCAAAGTAAACCATAGGGAAAAAAGGTGCTAAAGGGCCCAGTTCCTTACCACCTAGAGAAATCCTGATTTCTCTATACAAATTTCTGTAGTCCCTTCTCCAGATCCTTGATTTTCTAAACAATGTAAAATAAAAGGCCCTGTAGAACAATTTCCTCAGGTCAGTGGCTACAAGCTAGCCACTCACATAAGTTCCTTTTCCTATTAAAAAAAAAAAAAAAAGTCTGATGACCCAACCAATGTGGCTCAGTGGTTGAGTGTCAACCTATGAACCAAGTCATGGTTTGATTTCAGTCAGGGAACATGCCTGGGTTGTGGGCTAGATCCCCAGTGTGGTGCATGTGGGAGACAGCTAATCAAGATCCTCTATCATCATTGATGGTTCTCTCTTTTCCTCTTCCTTCCTCTCTGAATAAAAATATATATATATATACTTTTTAAACAATTTCTGATGAACCTGGAAGATATTTGCTAAGTGAAATAAGTCAATATCAAAAGGACAAATACTGTATGATGCCACTTATGTGCAGTCTCTAAAATAATCAAAGTCAGAGAGAGAAACCAAGATGGCAGCATAGGTAAATGCCTAAACTGCAGCCTCGCACAATAATTTAAAAAATACAACTAAATGACAAAACGGACATCATCCATAACCACAGGAAAGCTGACTGACTGGAAATTCTACAACTAGAAGGAAAGAGAAAAACACAAGAAAAATTAGAGGAGCTGTAAAAGTCTGAGGTACAGAGACACTGGTGCTCATGTGCAGAGAGGACGGAGCCCAAGAGAAGGGGATGGCTGAGTGCCTGGCTGGCATTCTCTAGCGGGAAAGAGATAAAAGTTCTGGACTGCACTGAATTCCAGCTCCGACTGCACTGAACCCCAGTTCCAGGCCAAACCCTGGAGACCTAGGCTCATACTGGGGGAATCTGGGCTGTAAGGTGGAAACTCAGGGGAGCGGTGAAAGGCAGAACTCCAGCAGCGCCCAGAGGACAGATTGTTGACTGTGCTGCTGGATTGCCCTAGCGGGGAGGAGACAAAAGCTCCAGACTGCGCTGAACCCCAGTTCTGACTGTACTGAACCCCAGTTCTGGGCGAGAATCTGGGAATCCAGATTCATTGGGGGAGAGACTAGACTGGCAGCCGGCAAAACTCGAGGGCACCTTTTTCTCAGAGGTGCTTGCAGTGAGTGCCGAGGGACACTAAGACTCAGGAACTTCATAGGGTGGGGCTGACAGAAAGCCAAGGCTATAGGGTCCACTCTGAAACTCTGCCCTATCCAAGCTGAACACAGAGGCTTTTGCAATTTTGCAAGTCTAGTTGAATAAGGCTGTCTCCCAGCATAGACACAGCTGATCCTCACAGCCAATTGGCCTGGAGGTCAACTCCTCCCATTGATACCAACAACAATCAAGACTTAACTACAACAAGCTGTACACACAGTTCACAAAGGGGTACACCAAGAGTGTCCACCTCAGGTAATTGGGAAGGCTGAGCCACTGGCCCATATAAGACACCAAGCACACAAAGCTATCCTACCAACTCAGGGAAGCAGCAAAAATGCAAAAACAAAGAAAAAGATCCCAAATGAAAGAAATGAAGGAAAACAAACAACTGGAGATAGAGTTCAAAACCATGGTTATAAGGTTTTTCAAAAATTTCCTAGAAAAGGCTGATAAATTTAGCGAGACCCTGGAAGATATGAAAAAGGACCAAATAGAAATTAAGCATACACTGAATGAAATAAAAAATAATATACAGAGATCCAATAGCAGACTAGAGGATCCCAAGAATCAAGTCAAAGATTTGAAATACGAAGAAGCAAAAAACACCCAACTGGAAAAGCAAAAAGAATCCAAAAATATGAAGATAGTGTAAGAAGCCTCTGGGACAACTTCAAGTGTACCAACAACAGAATTATGGGGGTGCCAGAAGAAGAGAGAGAGCAAGATACTGAAAACCTATTTGAAGAAATGATGACAGAAAAGTTCCCCCACCTGGTGAAAGAAATAGACTTACAAGTCCAGGAAGCACAAGGAACCCCAAACAAAAGCAATCCAAAGAGGACCACACCAAGACATATCATAATTAAAATGCCTAAAGCAAAAGACAAAGAGAAAATATTAAAAGCAGCAAGAAAAAAACAGTTAATTACCTACAAGGGAGCACTCATACAATTGTCAGCTAATTTCTCAACAGAAACTCTGCAGGCCAAATGGTAGTGGCAAGAAATAGTCAAGTCATGAATAGCAAGAACCTACAACCAAGAGTACTCTACTCAGCCAAGCTGACATTCAGAATCAAATGTCAGCTAAAGAGCTTCACAGATAAGAAAAAGCTAAAAGAGTTCATCATCACCAAACCAGTATTATATGAAATGCTGAAAGGTATTCACTAAGAAGAGGAAGAAGAAGAAAAAGGTAAAGATAAAAAATTATGAACAACAAATACATATCTATCAACAAGTGAATCTAAAAATTAAGTGAATTAAAAATCTGGTATACATAATAAACTGGTGAATATAACAGAATCAGGGGCATAGAAAGGGAATGGACTGACAACTCTCTGGGGGAAGGGGTGTGAGGGGTGCGGGAAGAAACTAGACAAAAACCGTACACCTATGGATGAGGACAATGGGGGGAGGTAAGGGAAGAGGATGGGATGGGAACCAGGTGGATGGGAGCTATGGGGGAGTGGGGGGGAAATGATGGCCAACTGTAATAATCTGAACAATAAAGATTTATTAAATTAAAAAATAAAATAATCAAACTCAGAGAAGCAGACAATAGAATGGTAGTTGCCAGGGACTAGGCAGAGAGAAAATGGGAGATGTACAACACAGTGTCTATGGTTAAACAATACAGATCTGTGCATTTAAAACTTGTTGAAAGAGTACATCTCATATTAAATGTTCTTACTACACAATGGGAGGACACAAGGAAAATTTTGGAGATGATGGATATGATTATTATTCTGATTGTGGTAACAATTTCATAGTTGTATGCATATGTCCAAACTCATCAAATTGAATACATTCAACATGCAGGGTTGTTGTTGCTTTATTAATTATACCTCAATAAGCTGTTTTTTTAAAAAAAGTAATTCTCCTTTAAGGTAACTAAAGGTTCTTTTATACAAAGAAATAATGACATAACTTGTCTTAATTTTTACAACAACAAATGTCACCTTACATATATTATCAATTAAAATTTTATTCATTATAAGTTTGTTTACAGATTCTTTAATTTTGGAAACCAGGGAGAAATAAATCACACATATGCATTTTAATTGTGACAAATTTGAATGCCCCTTTTGACAAATCAGAATTTCTTGTTCCTGAGAAATTATTTCTTGTTTCAGCACTTGCTGACATTTGACATATCTCCCTACTAAACAAAAACAAATATAAATGAATTAAGGATTTGACTCAAGAAGTTAGAAAAATTGACAAAGCAAGCCAAGGCAAAGTAGAAGAAAGAAAATAATAAAAACAAAGGCATGAATTAATAAATTGTTTTTAAGATCCATTGTAATTCACAAATTCGAACAACTGTAAACCTACTTTTGCCCCACCTGTATGATGTTAATCTCATTCAGTATTTTTTCATTTCAAAGACTGTAGTTTTTATATCTGAATGTTTGGATCTTTCTAATATTTTACATATTCAGTCTTTCCTTTAACTATTTCAACATGTGGAATGCAATTTCAACTATTTCAAGTCCTTATCTGTTAAATTTAATAATATATGTTAATTCTTACTTTGTTTCAATTAATTGATTTTTTTCTCATTATGAGTGCTATTGTCTTGCTTGTTTGCCTTATAAATTTACAATTTAACTCACATATGTAAAAAAGGACATCACTGAATTATTATTTATAGCAGTAAAATGGAAATAACATATATCAAACAATGTGTTTAATAGTTATAAAAGTGGAATATTGATATAATGAACTCTCAGAAAATGAGATTGAGGAGGCTCTATGTTTGCAACTATGGAGATCTTACCTAAATATAGATTACAAGAAGGCAAGATTCCGACAGTGGGCAGTTAAAATGTAAACAGTTTTGCACAGCCAGCATGGCTCAGTGCTTGAGCATTGACCTAGGAGCCAGGAGGTCATGATTCAATTCCCAGTTGGGCACATTCCTGGGTTACAGGTTTGATTCCCATTGTGGGGCATGCAGGAGGCAGATGATCAATGTATCTCTCTGATAATTGATATTTCTTTTTTTTTAATGGTATTTTCTTTTTTTAATATATATTTTATTGATATTTTATAGAGAGGAAGGGAGAGAGATAGAGAGCCAGAAACGTCAATGAGAGAGAAACATCGACCAGCTGCCTCTTGCACACCCCCTACTGGGGATGTGCCCGCAGCCAATGTACATGCCCTTGACCGGAATCGAACCCGGGACCTTTCAGTCCGCAGACCCACGCTCTACCACTGAGCCAAACCGGTTTCGGCTGATAATTGATATTTATATCTCTCTCTCCCCCTCCCTTCCTCTCTAAAATCAATACAAAATAAATAAAATGTAAAAGAGTTTTAAGATATAACACATATTGTACTTGTGTGTGCATTTTTTCTATTTTAATGAAAAATATATATAGTAGTTACTTTTAAGGATAGGACCTTTAGGGATTCAGAGCAGGGTTAAAAATGTTTACTCTGTGTTTTCATTTACTCTGTGTTTTCATCTTACCATGTGCATGGTATTCCTTTCACTTTATTTTTTGTTTATTTTTCTTTTTAATGTTAATGGTGGTTTTCTAAAGAAGAAGAAAAAAAGTAATGGGACACTTGTGTTTTCTCCCTATTTCTTTTCTAAATTTAAATAAAGAATAAACAAGGCATGATTGGCCTGGCTGGAATGATTTAGCGGCTGAACGTCGACCTATGAACCAGGATGTCACAGTTCAATTTCTGGTCAGGGCACGTGCCCAGGCTGCCGACACGATCCTGTGTGGGACATGCAGGAGGCAGCTGATCAATGACCCCCTCTCATCGTTGATGTTTCTATCTCTCTCTCTCTCTCTCTCCCTCTTTCCTCTCAGAAAGCAATAAAAATATATTTTACAAAAAAGAATTAATTAATTGATTACCTAATAATAGGAATAGATCCAGATTCAATAGAGTGACGTTTTTTAAATAATCTGGATAGCTCACTTTAAGAGAGGAAAACACACAAAAGAACACCTTGGTTTTGAAAGGTAGGCAGGCAAGCACCACCCATCAAGCTAACCTGCTGGCAAGGAGCACTCTAGCAATGATTGACAATTCCATTTTAATCGTAGCCTTCTCCTGCAATCAAGAGCCTTGATTAAGGTCATTCACAGTCCTGCAAGGTCAAAATGATGCAGCGGAAAGAGTAGAGAAATAAGAGGGTACAGATTATTTACAATTCCATAACTTATCCTGAGCAACTCTTTCTCCTCAGCCCTAAGTCAGTGGTCGGCAAACTCATTAGTCAACAGAGACAAATATCAACAGTACAACGATTGGAATTTCTTTTGAGAGCCAAAATTTTTTAAACTTAAACTTCCTCTTTTTTTAAATATATTTTTTATTAATTTTTTTTTACAGAGAGGAAGAAAGAGGGATAGAGAGTTAGAAACATTGATGAGAGAGAAGCACCGATCAGCTGCCTCTTGCACACCCCCTACTGGGGATGTGCCCGAAACCAAGGTACGTGCCCTTGAGCAGAATCGAACCTGAGACCTTTCAGTCCGAAGGCCGACGTTCTATCCACTGAGCCAAACCAGTTTCGGCTAAATTTAAACTTCTTCTAACGCCACTTTTTCAAAATAGACTCGCCCAGGCCATGGTATTTTGTGGAAGAGCCACACTGAAGGGCTCAAAGAGCCACATGTGGCTCGCGAGCCTCAGTTTACCGACCACGGCCCTAAGTGATTACGCACCAGGATTGTCCCTCTCCTGCCATGTGCCTTTCCTCTCCGAGACTTTTCTGCTGAGAACCCCACTGCCAACCACTCTTCCCAGGAGAGAAGCTCTTGACAAGAGACGATCCAATAGAAAACAGCCAAGCCAGGAGTATACCTGGTCAGGCCAAGGGAGTCCTCAGTTAAAGACCTTAGTGATGAGAGAGAAGACATGAGGGCCCACCACTTACTAGGGCACACTTACCCCTCCCCCCAAATTGAAGCACTGCTTTCAGCCTCCTTAGCAGGATTTTGACTCCTCTTGGAAACAGCTGCCTGATGCCATTCTGAAGATGAGGCCAAGACTGAAGCTCTCCATTCCCTCTTTTGCCTCCTCTATGAGCCCACTACCATGTGGGATGCTTTACTTTTGAACCTCAATAAAAAAGAAAAAAGAAAAGAGAAAACGGTCTTCCTGGCCCGTTTGGCTCAGTTGGCCGGGCATCTTCCCATACACCAAAAGGCTGCCGGTTCAATTTCCCCATCAGGGTACATGTCCGGGTTTCGGGCTTGATCCCTGTTAAAGGGCATGCAGGAGACAGCCAATCAATGTTTCCCACTCACGTTCATATTTCTCTCCCTCTTCCTCTCCCTCACACTAAAAATCAATTTTTAAAATGTTTTTTTTTTTTAATACAAAATGAAAGTCATCCTGTGGCTGGAACCATTATATTGTAAATGTTTCATTGTTATTTGGGTTTTCTGTGACCTAACTGGTTCCACTGAGTTCTTATCATCCACAAAGCACTCTGAGGATAAACAACTTGTTTTGAAAGAAATGTAGAAGCCAGGAAAAAGTAGTGCTTTAAGTGAGGTACCCCCATAAATGGTCATTGGGGCTTAAAGGTAGTGAATCCCACCTGACAGGAATCTAAAAGGTCTTCAGGAAAAAAGTAGCTTTGGAAATAAGTTTAAAAGGAAAAAAATATATATTTCAACAGGTGGAGATAGCATGTTAATATATAATGTTCATCTAAACTTCTCAAATATTCACAGCTTTTAAATTTTGCACTGAAATGTGTTGGGCTTACTTAATTCAGCCTAAACCCCGCATGTGCCTCTTCTCTCTCTGTTTAAGTTACAGGGAAATGGGAACAGTGTGTTCGGGCTTCCTCCCACTGGCTCAGAGAAGTGGAATGCCTGCTAACAGAAGGGCGACATGGAGAGGGTTAGTCACAAACTCACTCTTTGTGGCCCGATGTGGAATGTTGCTTATCAGTCTCATGAAACAGGGCTGCAGCAGTCAATAGGTTTTTAAATAAAAAATATGCTATGTGAAATAAGTTTTGTGAAACTGTTCAGGCAGACACTCTTAGATCAGTCCAAAAGACATTGTTTTCATATATATATATATATATATATATATATATATATATATATATATATAATTTATTTTTTACAGAGAGGAAGAGAGAGGGATAGAGAGTTAGAAACATCGATGAGAGAGAATCATAGATCAACTGCCTCTTGCACACCCCTTACTGGGGTTGTGCCCGCAACCAATGTACATGCCCTTGACCGGAATCCAACCCGGGACCTTTCAGTCCGCAGGTCAATGTTCTATCCACTGAGCCAAACTAGTTTCAGCTGTTTTCTTATTAACTGCAGCTCCTTGTGCCTGAATCCCAGGTCACACACAGCATCTGGTTTTAGTCCTGCCTTACTCCCTAATTCAGTGATTCTCAACCTTTCTAATGCCTCGACCCTTTAATACAGTTCCTCATGTTGTGGTGACCCCGAATGATAAAATTATTTTCATTGGTACTTCATAACTATAATTTTGCTACTGTTATGAATCATAATGTAAATATCTGTGTTTTCTGATGGTCTAAGGCAACCCTGCTAGTGGTTCTCAACCTGTGAGTCGCGACAGGAGACATTGTGCCTTCCAGAGGACCCAGGCTCTGCTCTAACTTCCACGCTTTCCTCAGCACCTACCTTCCCACTGGACCACATAAGAAAAGGCAAACTAATGCCCGTGTTCTCTGGACATTCTTTAACCAGCTCTGCAGTTAAGACATTGTTGTTGACAATTGAACACATGTTAGTGGCCCTTGTTTTGTTTTAAATCAAGGTATATATATATATATATATATATATATATATGAACAACCAGAACAACCAGTTGCTAATATGCACACTGACCACCAGGGGGCTGATACTCACAGGATCTGCCCCTTGGTGGTCAGTGCACTCCTGCTCAGCTGACAGACCGTCCCAGTGACCCACTGACCAGCAGCAGCCACTGTCAGTAATTCTGCAGGAGAACAGGCTAAGCACCAAGGGACCAGTGCAACCTGCATGTTCCTGACAGCACCACTGGCCTCCTGGAAGTTGGCCTCTGGCAACTTGGCTGCTTTTCCTCCCCAGATGTTCCGCAAGGAAGAAAGGATATAAAAGTGGCTGACAAGTGGCTCCCAACAACCAGTGTGGACAGATCCAGATCCTAGGCCAGCAAGGGCATCCTACTGCCAACCCAGAGGGCTGATTGTGTCCTGGCCCACCCCCTAACGCTCTTGGGCCCCATCCATGCATGAATTTGTGCACCAGGTTTCTAGTATTAGTATAAATCTAACCTCTGGGAAATCACCTTATAACTAATTATCTCCCCAGATTTCATTGCTCATGTTTGCATTTATGTTTACAGTATATTGGAGACAAGTAGAACCATAGAGGCTAATAAATAAAGAAGTGAGATTAGTTCATAAGTGAAGCATTATCACTAAGTGAGAAAAAATTAATGTTAAAATGAGCTATATACAAATAAAGATTTGCCACAGTTTAAATAGAAAAAGAAGTGGTGGGAAATTGATTAACCATATAGCCTATGGGGATATAGACACAGCAAACTTATTATCATATTCAGATTGTTGGTAGCAGTTTAATTTTAGTTAAACTCAAGGAATAACAGCATATTTCACATCTAACTAATGTTATCAACTTAGATTTTAAATCTGAGTCATTTTATGAGAGCTTTAAACATAAGAATTTTTATCCTGGTTACATGTTTATATGTGTTTAGGTAAAAACAATATAAAAATTAGTTAAGTCAAAAATTTGTATCTCAAAAATTTTATTATACATTTGTTCAAATGTGAGAAGTAGTAAGGTATGCCTAATCCTTTCCATTTGCCTGAAATGGGATGAGCCATTTTTCAAGTGTTTCTAATAAAAAGTGAAGTGCTTATATAATGAAAGGGAAAATGACCAAGGAGCTAAGGTTTCAAATTCCAACGAGGCTACTTTAAGGCTAAGAGTCCTTGAACAAGCTGTTTTCTCCTCTCTGAACCTCAATTTTACCATCCATGAAATAAGGAGATTGTTTTGTTCAGGTTCCTTTCCACTCTGAAATATTATGGTTCTATTTGTCTTTTATTCTAAAGCTCACAGAAGCTTCCTTCTGCTGGTCCAGGCCTATTGCTGCATACTGATAACCACCAAGTGTAAAGGTAAAGGCAGCTAGATTGGCTGGGCTTCTGAGGAAAAGGCAGGCAGACCTAGTTTACTTCTCTTCTCCATCCCCTTTCTCTTATTATCTCCCTTCTCAGATTTTTCTACAGAAATCAGTGAATCCTGAAGCTGTCCTTCATGAATGGCTTCATGTCCAGCCTCTTAGAAAATATCCTTGTCATATACTCTCCATAATCAACAGTTAGCATAATCAATGCTCACTTTATTATAGATGACTCGTGATCTTTAAGTTATTCAGCAGCTCATGGGATGACCTGAAGAGTAAGGAAGAGCTGGATCATGTAGAGTCTTGAATCTGAATGGATCAAATCTTAAACTAAAGTGGTGTGGTAATCCACTTCCAAGATGTGCCCAGTGATCCGAACTTCCCAACATTCACACCCTTGTGTCATCCCTTCCACAATGATAAGACCAACCTGTGTGACCAACAGGATCATGCAGAAATGACAATGTGTGATTTCTGAAGCTTGGTCACAAGAGAGCTGCTTCTATCTTGCTTGCTCTTGGATATGGGGAGAAGGAATCCAGGCCCCATGACGTGAGGACACGCAGGCAGCAGGTGGAGACAACCACATGATGAGGAACTGAGGCCTACCAAGAGCCATATGAGTGAGTCACCTTTGACGGGGGTTCTGTAGCCATAGGCGAGTCTTAAGATAGATGCCTGCATCCCTGCTAAATGTCTTGATTTTATCTTTATGAGTGACCCTGAGCTAGAAACACCCAGCTGGCCTGCCCTGAATTCCTGACTGACTGAAACTGTATGAGATTAACATACAGATAACATACAGATAAACGGTATGCTGAAAGCCATTAAGTTATGAGGTAATTAGTTACTCAGCAATATGGACTATATGCAATACAAGAAACAAAGCTTTAGAGGCATTGTTTCACAGCAATTGAGAAAGATTTGGAGCCTCAAGGACTCCTTGTATAATACCTCTCCTGAAGTCAGTTCACATGTATGCACTAAGAAGCGTCCAGAAGTTCATATGGATAGTTCCAAATAGCTTTATATGGAGGCAAATATGACTAGGAATTGTATTTTAGTAATTCTGTGACCAGTTGATTAAATAAACATAATGTAGAATCATGACATAAGAAATAGTCAAGAAAAAACAAAATTTAAATTCAGATGTATAATTACTTGGCTTGGCAGGCTTGGCCATAAGAATAATAAGACAAAAGTAACACAGCTAGAATGAATGTGTCTATGTTTGTGTATGCAATTGGGTGGGAAGATGTAGAGATATATAAGGGTATAAGGGAACAATGAATATAGAAACCAAGCCTGAGAAAGATGGGGCTGGGAAAGTACCAACTCCGTAGAGCCAGTGCCTGCATAGTCCCACCAACCCCCATGTCCAAAGAAGCATGACAATCCTGCTGACTTGGGGTGGACATCAATAGCTGGGGAAGTTTTATGTGAATGGTCAGATCTTGGGCAGTCAGTCCATCAATAGATCATTCAGTTAGTGGCTGGAACTATAGAGAACAGAGCACAGCCAGGGAAAATATTAAGGCCCCCTTTTTCAATAGAAGTGGGGTTTAGGTCAAGAGAGAAATTGAGGCACTGAACGGATTGGATCATCTCAACAGAACTAAAGGGAATTCTGGACCTCAATAGATAGACATGTGTCGATAGCTTAACCGCACAATGGGTACTGAGACTCATCTAAATCCTGATCCCTGGAAGTGCAGGGCTGGTTCGGAACTGGGAGGTGCTGGGAAGACAAGTGCTGATAGACAACCTGGATATTGCTGATGACTATTGTTCCACCAGGTTGTTGTAAATAAACCAACTTAGTAAAATATTTATGCAGTTCAGAAGCTGTAAACAATGGGAGGGGTTTTATCTGATGTTTTCTAGAAAGCTATTTTTACTGAGGCCACTCTGTAGAATCAAAAGGACCCTCACTCAAAATTTGGTTCAATGTCAAGACTGCTGATCACACACACACACACACACACACACACACACACACACACACCAAGAGCATGAAAGGGTTTATTATTCACATTATGAGGCTTTCTGGGAAGAGCAGATTCAGATTCCCAAGCTGGTCCAAATATGCCTGAGAGAGCAGGACAAGGAGACTGGGTTGTTTGCTTGCTTGCTCTTAAATATATTTTTATTGATTTCAGAGAGGAAGAGAGAGTGAGAGAGAGAATCATTGGACAGAGAATCATTGATCAGCTGCCTCCTGCATGTCCTCTACCGGGGATAAAGCTTACTACCCAGGCATATACCCTGACCAGGAATTGAACTGTGACTTCCTAGTTCATAGGTCAACGCTCAACCACTGAATCACGCCAGCCCACTGGCCAGAGACTGGGTTTCATTGTGGTAAGGAGGTGGGGCTTGGAGAGGGTAACCCCATACTTATTTGACCTTCCCATCCACACCAAAGAAGGGCATATCCAGGCTTTCTTATTAGCCTGCCTGGATATGAGTCACAAGGGGAAGAAGGAGGGTTAGGCTTACAAGCTACCAGCAGTCAAATATCAAAAAATAGAGTCAGATTCTTTACTACAATTCTTCGAATGTTTTGTATTTGAGTATTACATTTCACTTTTTTCCCCCCAAGGAATTATCATGTTTTTGTGTGAGTTTTTGTTTTTGTTTTTGCAGTAGTTCTGATTTAAATGAAATCAATTTAAATAATTAAGGAGACTCAATCAATTATTTCTATAAAAATGCATTTTATTTGATATTATCTTACTACACATTTTTTTAAAAAACCCAGTTAGATGCTATAGAATTCATAGAATTACAGAGGTAGACAATATATCATGAATCTGATGTTTTATGATCAATTTCTAGTAATATCAGAAAACCAAATTGTAATATAATTATTTTTACCATAGTCAACTAAAGCAGATGTTAGTTTAGTCACAGTGTGATGAGGCATTACTAAACCAAGAGGTGAATCAAGGGTATGTGGGGATTATTATTTTTTTGCTGTATCAGGAAACAGCAGCCACCAAAAATAATCTTCTACATTAATAAAAGAAAAACATGCAAATTGGCCATCACTCTGCTATACCTGATCATTGCCCCACCCCAATAGGAGGGGGGGCAGCCAGCCAACCTCCTGCAGCCCCTCACTCTGGCTGAACCTCAATGGGTACCTGCCACCCCAATCAGCCTGCATCCCCTCCCCCTGGCCAGCCCTGCCCCCAACCATTTCCCCATTCCAATTAGGGGCAGGAATGGCTAGCCAACCACCCATGGCCCCTCCTCCATGCCAGTGGCTTCTGATTGGTCCCCACCACCCCATTCAGGGACAGAGCCAGTCATCCTACCACACAGCCCCTTCCCACAGACAGCCCTACCCCCAATTAGCTCCCACCACCCCAATCAGCCTACAGCCCCTCCCCCCAGCCAGCTCCACCCCTAATCAGCCTCATATCCATGAATTGGAGGTGGGGCCTGCCCATTGCCCACAGGCCCTACCATGGCCCTCCCCAATTGGGGTTGGGGCTCACCAGCCAATCGCCCAAGATCCTGCCCCAAGCTGGCCTGGCCCTGATCAGGCCCCAATCGGGGTGGACCCAGCCAGACCACACCCATGCACGAATTCATGCACTGGGCTTCTAGTTAAATAATAACAACAATAATAAATAGAATAGAATAATGACATGTTATTATCCATTTCCTCCAGTAGCCTGTGAGCTCCAGTATTTTATTCATCTTTATACACTCAGCCCAGTGCTGGAGCACAATGGTGTCAATAAATATTTGTTGACTGAGTGGATAAATGAAAATGTGCAGGACAATGTTTGAAACCTGGGGCTAGCCCTGACTTTCATGCAGGGTGTAAGAAGTTCTAGTTCAATGTTATGCAACTCAGCAGAAATCCAAGCTTGCCTAAGGTCAAATCTGACCTTGTACTGCAGTTTAAGTAACTGAGCTTTATATTATCCTAACACCTTTAAGCTTAAAACTCAGTGTTCAAAAATCCTACTTTTAGGGCTCATCTTTCTCTTACCTTCCATCAGTCCTTCCCCCATTTATTCATTGATATTACATTTACTTATCAGATATGTATTAACTGGTTATTAAGTCTCAGGAACCATTATAAGCACTCTGAATATAATCAATGGAGGGGGAAACATATTAAGATCCTTGCCTTGGTGGAGCTTTTTTTTAAAAAAAAAAGTATATTGAAAATTTTAAAACTGTTAGTCCTTATATCCCTCTATATATCTATTATCTATATCTATCTATCTATCTATCTATCTATCTATCTATCCATCCTACTCAGAGCCCTGGACTTCCCCCAATACAAGGGAAGGCAGTAGCCTGCACCAGAAGAACTGTCACATGTTCTGAACCTCTGGCAAGCTGAAGATAATATATTGGCCTAAGTTATCTTTCAGTCCCTGAGCCGTAAGGTGAAACAACCCCTTGGCTACTGTCCCATGAGACTGGACAGAAGGACACTGAGGAACAGCTCAGAACTATCCTCAAGACATGAAAAATGATTCATTACCGTTATGATTCATTACCATTAATGCACCTCAGACCAATCAGCTTCCAGCATGAACCAGTGTCTTGTGACTTTGCCCTAAAAGAACAATTGGGGAGTCCAGGCTTTTTAAACATTAGCTTCCTGTTCTCCTGAGTGCTGTCATTCATCATAAAAATAGCCATCTTTCTCCACTGCAATTCTTGGTGTCTGGTGTTAGCACCAGGTGGGTGAACTTCTGTTCTTAAACGATTCCTCTGGTGGTCAGGTGGTGAGAAGAGGCCTCAAGGAGAAAGTGGAATGTCAGAAAATACTTGAAGGGAGTGAGGAGGGAGGTAAGAGGTAGCTGGGGCAATGGAATCTCTATTGGGATGGAGCCAGCCTGGTAGTTCAAGAAGTTAATAAGGGTGGGAGAAGGGGTGGTGATACCAGAAAGGTGAGACATAGCCTGGCCCTTCTACCTTGTCTCATCCCTGGTTCATCTCTACTAGCACTACAACCAGAAGAGCCAGGGCTTTGGAATCAGAGACCTGCGGCAGAATTCCTTCTGCACCTCTTCACCGGCTCTGAGACTTTGGGGAAGTGGTTTCCTTCCACCTGCAAAATAAGCACCTTGTGCAAGTCATTAATCCTTTGAAATGCTCCATGAAGTAGGGACAATTGTTTCCATTTTAAAGCTTAGAAACTGAAGTTTGAGCTTTAGAGACGATTCCATAGCCTGCTCAGAACTACCGTGTTTTCCCCAAAAATAAGACATCCTCCGAAAAGAAGACCTACTTACAGGTTTCCTTCTGAGTGAAATATAAGGCATCCCCCCGAAAATAAGGCCCCATGCTCTGTCTCAGAATGAAAATTAATTTACCATAAACTGGTCACTAGGGCCGCCCTGACTGGCATCTAGCAACCAGTTACGTTACGCGGAGTCCTGACGTCACTGCTGTGTGAATGGACAGAAATCAGCCTGGAAACTTTGTGAGACCTAAACTGCAAGAAGTTATGACTTGGGTGAAGAATTCATGGGAGAAAATCACTGACAGTTGCATTGCAAATGCACTGCGAGCAGGCTACCTTGACAAGAAGTACTCATTTAAAGACAGTGCTATTGCTAAACACAAGAGTTTTGGTCCACTGATTCTGAAAGAAATAGAGTCACAAGAAATTCACCAGGAAATTCAGGAATTGGATTGTTATGATGATATTCCAGAAGATGATGACATGATTGTCATTGAATCAATGAGTAAATTCTTGATACTGTAGAATTCACAGTTTTATCTGGTTTGTGTTGACAACTACCATACTACCGTACTGTATACAGATAATAAATTTCCTTTATTTTCATTTAACAATAAATGTGTACCGTATTCTTCTTCATGAAAAAATAAGACATCCCCTGAAAATAAGACCTAGCGCATCTTTGGGAGCAAAAATTAATATAAGACACTGTCTTATTTTCGGGGAAATAGGGTATCAGCCCGGGTAATGACAGAATCAGGATGTGATCTCCGGGGAACAGATCCCAGAGCCTGTGTCCTTTCTCACCACCCACGTGCTGTCTCTATGTGTGTCAGAGTCTGGTACACAGTAAGTGTTCGCTAAGTGCAATTCCTTTCTCACCACCTTGACAGAGTTCCCTGGGGTTGTCTGCCTTCTTGGCATATCTCTGGGTGCCGTCTTCCCCCAACTTCCTCATTTCCTATGAGGAATCTCTCATTTTTGCAAAACAGGCTCTGCAGTGCTGAACACCTGTCCATTGTCACTGCCACATGACCTGGGGCGAGTCAAGTTCTCATTTGTAAACCCAGTTTGATGATGCTGCCTGCTTGCTCTAATGGTGGACAGAGAAGAGAGAAACCTGAAAGCATTTCTCCAGGGCCTCCCAGCCCCTAAGGGGCTCTTGACACTATTCCCTACCATTCCTTCTGGATCCCAATTCTTACCTTCCAGGCAGGTGTCTCACCAGCTGTTGGTTGAGCCAGCCCCACTCCAAAGGGGAAGGGGGACGGGTTCTGTCTCCTCAGAAATATTTCTCATTGTTGGCCATGGCACCAGATATGACAAAAACAGCTGGTTTTTAAAACAATTATTTTAATGTTTTAGATACAAATGTGTATGTGGGGGGGGGGGGAGGCCATTAGTTCCACAGGAACCAACTTAGACTGTTTACTAGTATGTACTTACAGTTTTCTTAGAATTCAGATACTAGAACTAAAGGTTGGCTCATTGTTACCATTCGAACACGTTTCCTCTTTGGAAAGATTAGTTAGCATTAATAGGGATGCGGTGTTGCACAGCTCCTGATCTCGCTCCTGGAGCTGTGCAGCCGGTGACCCTAGGAACAGAGAAGGACGGGCTGTGCCCCCGATCCCCAGCTGCTGTGTCAGCTGCGACCTTCTCTGGAGAACTGTCCTCACCAAAGGAGGCCTCCGTCAGGTCCAGGTGGTCAGTGAGAGGAAAAATAGACAGCATGTAGAAGCGGTTGGTGAGTGTCAGCAATTACCTTTGTTAGTGGTGGTGCTGGTGCTTCGTGACTGGCTGGCCTGGGACATTGAGCTACGGCTCCCGGTCCTAACTCAGGACGGTCCCCCTGGATGACGTTATCTCTAATCCAGGTCTCAGCCTGCAGTGGATGATTTTGATCTGCCCAACCTCTAAATCAAATTGCAGATCTATCTTCCCAAGTTGGCCTTCTTTCCAGGTTGAGCTAAACTCGTGAGTCATGGAGAAAGAAGGCCAAGAAAAGGCTCAGGAATCTAAACCTCAGGAAAGCAAGAGCAAAATGTTTTCTCTGTAGAATCCACATCCCTTGTCTGAGGAAAATGGAAAACAAAAACCACAAATTTCAACACTCACAGCATAACCGATCAAAACACATAACTAGATAGGGCTGAGTATATTGCAGCTATGATAAATTTCACAGTGATATAACATAAGTTTTTTTTAATATATTTTATTGATTTTTTACAGAGAAGAAGAGAGAGGGACAGAGAGTTAGAAACATCGATGAGAGAGAATCATCGACCAGTTGCCTCTTGCACACCCCCTACTGGGGATGTGCCCGCAACCAAGGTACATGCCCTTGACCGGAATCGAACCCGGGACCCTTCAGTCCGCAGTCCAACACTCTACCACTGAGCCAAACCGGTTCTGGCATAACATAAGTTTTTAACAATTCTCATTTTAAGATATGCCAGTAACTTCAAAGACACAACAGAACCGGCACTCATTTTGTGTATTGATGTGTCTTTGTTTTCTTTAGAAGGAAAAAAAAGGCTCATAAAAGGATTCAATTCAAAACTAGTTTAACTGATTTAATTCAATAACTTTTGGATGCCGCAATTTTCAGCAAATTGGCCACTTTCTACATAAATCACCTCGTAGTATTAAAGGATGTTAAACAATATCATGTTTATTTGCTTATTAAGGCATATTCCTATTTCAGGCAAATCCTCTTAGTTTTCAGTCACAAAACCAAAGGAATACGAGAGCCCCATCTGGTGGATTTGATGTTTATTCAGGAGACAAAAATGAAAACTTGCACCACGCCATTTACTGGGCTACTATTGCTTTTAGAATGTTAATCCCTGTCTCTTCAGTTGACATATGGTATATATTTTCTATCTTCTGAACAGCTAGACTTCTGCCTCCAGCATCTTGCCTGCCCCTCTCTCTTGCCCTAGAGAAACAGTGCTTTACACAGTTCACTATCTATAAAACATCATATAAAGAATAATGTTTCAATGGAGTTTCCTCAAAAACTTATATATGGAACTGCCATTAGACCCATTGATCCTACTTCTAGGAATATATCCTAATAAACCTGAAACACCAATCAGAAAGAATGTATGCACCCCTATGTTCATAGCAGCACAATCTACAATAACTAAGATCTAGAAACAGCTGAAATGTTCATCAGTAGATAAGTGGATAAAAAAGCTGTGGAACATTATACCATGGAATACTATGCAGCAGTAAAAAAGAATAATTTCTTGCCCTTTAAGACAGCATGGAGGCACCTGGAGAGAATCATGCTAAATACAGAGCTTCATTTGACCCAGTAATGTCAGTCAGAGAAAGGCAAGTATCACATGATCTCAATCATATGTGGAATCTAATTAACAAAATAAACTGATGAAAGGAGTGGATCCAGAAACATGGAAGCATGGAACAGAGTGCAGAACCCCAGAGGGAAGGCAAGGGCGGTGGGGGTGGGTGGAAGAGTGGGTGGGTGAGAAGTAATCAACCAGACATTGTATGCATATATATATGCATAGCCCATGGACACAGACAATAGGATGGTGAATGCCTGGGGTAGGGGGTGGGGTCAGGCTGAAGGGGTTAATGGGGGGGGGGGGATGGGACATATGTAATACTTTCAACAGTAAAGATTTATATTAAAAAAGAATAACATTTCAAAAGAATATAGTATAACAAAGTAGGCATTATATAACTTAATCATATGATTATATAAAAATAGTAATTACATATTGTAGTATATGCGATATGTTTATATTATAACTTATTGAGTTTTATGTCAAAAATATGTATACATTTAACTTCTTGTATAGCTTGTGAAAACATGTCATTCTATCAAAAAGATAAACAGGAATAAAGTACTAGCAGCCTTTATTTTCTCAACAAAAATGAAGTTATCTCTTAAGATTTTTTTTAAAATAATAAGGTAGCAGTTGGTCAAGGGATTGGGAAATTGCTAAGAATGGGACAGAAAGGAGCTACTCTGGGAAAAGTAAAGTGAATCTCAAATAAGACTGAAGCATAGTAATGATCCCTCTTTTGGGGAAACTGCTGTTTGAAACTGCTCTTTTGAAGTTCTCTGCTATTTCTTGCTAGTCCCTTGTTCCATAGGTCAACTCTGTTATTTTTAGACCATCTCTTATTTTGTAAAAATAACTTAGTTTTTTTAGCTTGAATAATAGAAAAGATAAACTTAACTGTCTGACCTTGCTAGCCATGTAAAGGGCCTGATACGCTGATACTAATAATATTCTCATGCCAGGTGTTTGTTAGATATGACATATACTCAAGGTTATAAGTTGTCTGTATAGATAGGATACGTACTCAAGGTTACAAGATGTCTGCAAAAATAACTTACACAAAGACCTAGAAGATATAAAAAGGGAATACTCCTTCCTTTGTTTGTTCAGAATTTGACAAAGATATTCTGCTCTGAACCTGTGCATAATAAAGATAACTCCTAATTAATTGGCTCATTAAGGTGTCTCGTATCTAGCTCGCTGATTTACAATATAATAAGACATACTCACCGAAACCAGTTTGGCTCAGTGGATAGAGCGTCGGCTTGCGGACTCAAGGGTCCTGGATTCGATTCTGGTCAAGGGCATGTACCTTGGTTTCGGGCATATCCCCAGTAGGGTGTGTGCAAGAGGCAGCTGATCGATGTTTCTCTCTCATCGATGTTTCTAACTCTCTATCCCTCTCTCTTCCTCTCTGTAAAAAAACAATAAAATATTTTTTTTAAAAAAAAAGACATACTCTCCCTCATCTAGGGCTAGGGTCAGAAAACGCAACTAGAGACCTTGAAATGTATAAGAATCAGCCCTGTATAGAGGAGATTAACTATGTATGGACATCTTTCCTGAAAGCTTACTTCAGAGGTCTACGTCAAATGTGTTCCTGATGAGGCCAGCACTTGTTCTAAAGTCTGATCAGAAATAAAACAATCTAAACTTGAATTAAATAAGATAAATGGAAGTAATCAGTTGTGGCTTGCTCATCATGAAGTAATATAGAAGTAATAGAAGTTTAGGGTCATTAATAAGAAATTATTTAAAAAATGAAGTTGCTAATTGCCTTACTAATTCATCCCCCCTATTCCTTCCTAGCTGAACTCTAGTGGTGTTCAGTGCAGCAGCAGCCATCTGTCCTACTAAAATATTTTGATTCCAACTTCCTTGCTGCTAAAGGTGGCTAAAAAAAAAAAAAAAAAAAAAAAAAACAACAGCTGAGCCAATAAGATGTAGGCTGAAATCCCTGAGGGCTTCCAAGATACACAGATGCAGCCTCACTAAAAGAAGGCTTTGCCTCCTCGTGCTTCAACCCCGTACCCCTTCTTCCTTCCTGGAGTGAAAATATAATGTCTGAAGGTAACCATGGCAGCCATCTTTCAATGAGAATGAAGACCATATAAGAATGTTGAAGAAGAAAGAGGGGCTCTGGTTTCTTGGAGCATGGCTCTGTCCTTTTGCTATAAGAGAAAAATAAATCCCTTATTTGTGTTAAATACTATCTTTACTACCCACCAAAAATAATCCTAACTGACAACATATTTACCTACCACTGTAACAAGGGATAATTCAATAGGGCAGTTCTGTCTCACACACAGGAAGAAGAAAGAAAGAAAGAAAGAAAGAAAGAAAGAAAGAAAGAAAGAAAGAAAGAAAGAAAGAAAGAAAGAAAGAAAGAAAGAAAGAAAGAGAGAGAGAGATGGGGGAGGGAGGGAGGGTGGAAAGAAGGGAAGGAAGGAAGGAAGGAAGGAAGGAAGGAAGGAAGGAAGGAAGGAAGGAAGGAAGGAAGGAAGATAAAGAAAAGACTGAAACAATTACTGGGAATATAAAAGGCACCACCTCTATTTTGAAATTGCTCACAATTTAATGAAAAAATAGACGCATAGAAAGATGATTTTAATTTATATAAGCACTATGAAAAATGAAACCAATTTTACAAAGTCCAAAAAAGAAATAGACATATTGAAAGGGAGGGAAAAAAAAAAACAATATCCAAAGCCTGGATAATTTAAGGATTGAGTGGTAAAAAAGTACCCAATGAGATAGGGCAGTCTGATTTTAAAAACAAAATATCTCTACTTGATTTTGTAGCCAACTTGCTATTTGTCAGCCTTAGTGATTACAATTTCAGAGGCAAGTTGAAGAGTAGAAGTTGAGTTGCAGTAAGTTTAGGAGCAGGTGGAAAATACATACTCATGTTTATTTCACTTAAAAAAATAAATTTATTGGGGGGACATTGGTTAATAAAATTATATAGATTTCAATTGAACAATTCTATGATACATCATCTGTATATTGCATTGTGTGCCCACCACCCAAAGTCAAATATTCTTCTGTCACCATATATTTGACCCTCTTTACCCTTTATTACCCCCAAACCCACTTCCTTCTGGTAACCACCATACTGTTGTCTATGTCTGTGAGTTCTTGTTTGTTCATTTTTAATTTCAGTTTTATATCCCAAATATGCATGAAATCATATGGTTTTGACCTTTTCTGCCTGACTTATTTCGATTAACATAATATTCTCAAGATCCATTCATATCGTTGCAAATAGAAGTACTTCATCTTTTCTTATGGCTGAGTAGTATTCCATTGTCATGTCTTTATCCAATCAGCTATCAAAGGGAACTTTGGTTGTTTCCAACAAAAAGGCAACCAACCAAATGGGAGAAGATATTTGCAAACAACAGCTTCGACAAGGGGTTAATATAAAAAAATATATTAAAAGCTCATACAACTCAACACCAAACAAACAACCAACCCAAAAAAGGGGGGTGGGCAGAGAGCCTAAACAGGAAGACATACAAATGGCCATGAGACATATGAAAAGATGCTCAGCTTTACTAGCTATTAGGGAAATGCACATCAAAACTACAATGAGATACTACCATCCATCTTTAGAATGGCTATTATTAACAAGACACGTAATAACAAGTGTTGGAGAGGTTGTAGAGAAAAGGGAACCTCATTCACTGCTGGTGGGAATGTGGACTGGTACAGCCACACTGAAAAACAGAATAGCAGTAACTTAAAAAATTAAGAATAGAGTTACCAGATGACCCAGCAATGCCCCTCCTGGGTATCTTCCCAAAAAATTTTAAAACGTTATCTTTATAAGCCAGCTGATAGAGCAGGGGACTTTAGGGTTTCCTGTTAAAATGCTTACAGATGGAGGAGAAAATGCAATAGAGAGATCAAAGTTCAACATATAAAAAAGGTGATAACATTCAGAGCAAGACAGAGGACATAGGAAAGCATGGAACCAAATCATAGATAGATGGCACTGGCTTTCAACAGAAAGAGAAGCAGCATCTCTGGGACTGAACAGAAAAAGGAAAATATAGTCCCAGACATGACAAGATTCAGGAAATAGAGGTACTGCTGGCCTTCTCTTTCTTGACAATGGAGGTGAGGCTGTCTGTTGGAATGGAAAAAAAGGCATCAATTGGTCAAGGGTCTGAAATAGTTGCTGAGAATGAAGAAGAAGCTACTTAAGGAAACTAATAATAATATTTATTATTATTATGAATATTTAAAGTCAGAATATATTAAGTATACAGCTAGGACTGAAGGAGAGAGGGAGAAAAACAGACATCATGTTTATCTGGTTACCATAAGTATCAGCAGTTTACCAAGATTTGACATTGGAGTTCTGCCAAGTGCACGCTGGTAGAGTGTTTACAGCAGATGTAACACACAACTCTGTCATCAGGCACTCAGTATTTGGGTATGCTCTGATTCTTGGGGCCTCTGCTTGGTTCCAAATAGATCTCTAGATATCTGTGTTCTCCCCCTCTCTCTCCCCCCTTCTCGCCCCCACCCCCGCCATCTGGCCATTGGTTCTTTCTATTTACTCTGGTTCTTTCTATTTACCCTGTATAGCTTTTCTCTTATCACTCAACTCCTATTGACTTGCAATTCTACTACTTCCTCTTAACTTCAGCTTAAATATAGCCCATCATAAGTTTCTCCCACCTTTTTTTTTCATAATAACCTTAGAGTTTTACCGAATTTTCTCTATGCTTTAAATCCAAATTTTCAAAATAGAGAAACTGATCAGCCAAGCTGAGTTCAGGGGAGGAGAAGACTGCCTATAAAACTGAGTCCTTGGGTCAAATCCCCATGCTAGGAATGGGATCATGCCATGCCCACTGGCCTCCACTCTTCTTAATAAATGTGAGCAGAGCAAGTCCCTCCAAAAGAGACTGTGCACATGGTAAACATTGAGACTTGCCTGTCTGATACTTCCCTTCCTGCAATTTACAGATTGGCACTCTGCATTATTCATAAATTTCTTGTGAAGCTTGTTAGTGGAAATCAAATCCTTACTCCCTTTAGACATATGGAGTAAAACAGAAGTTTCAAATCTGAAAACTTAACAGATAGTATCCAGTTTATTGTGACTTCCATCAAGTTACAAAAGTTAAGAGGCTCAAGCCAAAACATATTCTAACTTTTCTAGATTGAATTAGTCTTTGAAAAAAATAAAATGAACATACACAATCCACTAACTTCAACCAGCATCTTCAGGATACAAAGATGGCCACATGGCTGAGCTGGATGCCTTTCCAAATTAAAGAATAAAAATTATCTAGGCTCCGCCTTTTTAGTTTACACTCATAATGAAGACTGACTCCATCTCCAATTCTGCCTAGTACCATTTGTTCTTCTTTACTGTACATATTATAGCAAAAATGAGCTGAACAGACCTGAATCCAACATGCTCAGAAAGTGGGCTGTGTTTCCTAATCACATCATGGCAATAGATCTTACTTGAGGAGTTTTAGGCATGCCTCACTCTGACACCATAGTAATGAGTTCAGTGACGCAGATATTTGCAGAATAAAGTCCATTCATGAAGGAGAATAGACTACAAGAAAGGAGTTTTTTGTTTAAACCTTTTACAGAGACAAGAGACTCTTAGAAATCACTGGTTCAAATGTTTCATTTTACACATGTGGGAATCTGTGTTTCAGAGTGAACAGTTTTGACTAAGGCCACAGAGTCAGGACCCATGTCTTCTGCATGTGCCATTAATATTAACAAAGGTTGGACTATTTGCCTTAAAGAAGAGGAGACTTGGAGAGACAGAGATCTTCAATGAGTTGAAAGGTGGCCAAGGGTGAGAGGAGCTGCTTTCACATGGCTATTGAGCACTTGAAATATTGTTAGTCTGAACTGGGATTCCCAATAGTCCTTAACACATAGAACAAAAACCAGCATTTCAGCTTTCTTCTTCTATAGAAACATATTAAATCAAATCATATTCTTTTCTCCTCCTGCCACACAAACAACATACGTAATGTAGAAATTAATGAAAGATGCTTTATATATGGTGAGCTCTTTCCAGTTTTCCCAGTCAGTCACAAAGTGCTCTGCTTCTAGCCATCCTGCCTTCTTCAGGTTCCAATTCTGCTTTAGTAGAGTTAGCATATGTTTTTATATATTCTCTGTCCCTAAAAGTATATTAATCTATAGATTTTAGCTTGGTGTAATATTGTCACTTCTTGTTAGTAAAAAAACAGGACATATGAGCTAAGAAATATCTTGTATTCTCTATGGTCTGCTATTTTCCTAGTAAAATCCTATAAAATAAAAGAGTAATATGCAAATTGACCATCACACCAAGACATAAGATGGCTACCCCCATGTGGTCAAAGATGGCTGCCCCCATGTGGACACAAGATGGCCGCCACAAGATGGACTGCAGGGAAGGGCAGTCATGAGAAGTTAGGGGTGATCAGGCCTGCAGGGGAGGACAGTTAGGGGGTCCCAGGCCTGCAGGGGAGGGCAGTTAGGGATGACCAGGCCAGCACTGCAGGTCAGTTGGCAGGGACTAGGCTTGCAGGAGAGGGCAGTTGGGGATGGGCTCCCAGGCCTGCAAGGGAGGACATTTGAGCAGGACCCAGGCCAGCAAGGGAGGGCAGTTGTGAGGGAGGACCAGGACTGCAGGGGAGGATTTTTTTGGGGGGACCCAGGCCTGCAGCAAAGGCAGTTGAGGGAGACCAGGAAAGCAGGGAAGGGCAGTTGTGGGGGGACAAGCCTGCAGTGGAGGGCAGTGGAAACCAGCAGTCCTGAATGATGAGAGAGATATCCCTCTACCTGTGTAGGCCCGATCCCCCAGTGGGATTGGGCCTAAACAGTTGGTGGGACATCCCTCAAAGGGTACCGGATTGGAGAAGATGCAGTCTGGGCTGAGGGACACCTCCTCCCATGCAAGAATTTTGTGCACTAGATCTCTAGTCCATATATATATATGTGTGTGTGTGTGTGTGTGTGTGTGTGTGTGTGTGTGTGTATATATATATATATATATATATATATATATATATATATAGCTAATATGCAAAGTGCCCCCTCAGGAGTTCAACCGGTAGACCAGGAGTTCGATTGCTCACTATGATATGCACTGACCACCAGAGGATGGCACGGAATGAAGAAAGGCCCTGGCCAGCAGCCGGAAGGCCCCAATCGGCCCTGATCCCTGGCAAAACCCAGGGACCCTACCCATGTGCAAATTTCATGCACCAGGCCTCTAGTTTTATATAATGGAAGGTGTGCCAATCACTAATTTATTGCCCTTCAGCTCCAAACCCACCTTCCTTTGCCCTGCTTTAAGATACTGGAACTATAAGCAGACATTGCCTTATGAGACAACTTCTCTATTATTTGGCTTTGTTATTTAACTCATGTAGTTCTTTACTTTTCCTGACAAAGTATCTTCTTTACTCAGGAATGTGAAGTTCACCAGAGCTGATATCTTGTGTTAAACTTCTATATCCCCAGCACCGAGCAAAATAAGTCATAATATCATAGACAGGCATGACTAGAATGAACATCAATGTCATAGCTAGAGTAAAGTGTACTAAGATAGTAACTACTTATTATATACCTACATACTTAAAGAAGAAAAATAAGGACAGGTTTGTCCTAGAAGATATGTAAGCATACTATGAAACTATAGTGGCTAAATAAGATGGTATAGGCTTAATTAAATTACCGGTAAGTCAATCATATGGATTTAAGAACTCAGAAACCAACAAAGTATAATTGGTGTTTTGTTATATGAAAATGGTGCCATATTAGGGAGACTGGGAAATTAGGTACTCTACAAAGTAGAATGAAGAAATTTACCATGTATTTAAGGGAAATGTAAGATTTCCACGTCTTCACTCTGTACCCCAAAATTGATTTCAGATGGGATGGGATTAAAACGCTTTTGAAGTTTTACTTTCTGATAATGGCAAATTCCGTTAGGCAAACTCTCCCATGGGAAACAACTAAAAATATTGAGTAAAATATTTTAAAACACCTTCTCAACTCCATCCAAGAGCAGCAGCTAGAAAGGAATTACTAAATTAAAGGCAAATGAGATTTGCAAACCCTGAGAACTAAACTAATGTGAAAGCCACTTTTTTAAAAAAATGTATTTTATTGATATTTTACAGAGAGGAAGGGAGAGAGAGAGAGAGCTAGAAATGTCAATGAGAGAGAAACATCGACCAGCTGCCTCTTGCACACCCACTACTGGAGATGTGCCCGCAACCAATGTACATGCACTTGACCGGAATCGAACCCGGGACCTTTCAGTCCACAGACCGACCCTCTACCACTGAGCCAAACCGGTTTCGGCGTGAAAGCCACTTTTGCTCTAAAAGTATTTTCCAGTCCAATCAAATTAGAACTTTTGTATGAGTGGATTCATAAGAAAGATAGAATAGAAGAAATATTTGAAGAGACAAAGGCTGAGAAATTTTCAGAACTGGCTAAAACACCAGTCACATATTTCAGAACTCTAAGGAATCCCAAGATAAATACATTGTGGGGAGTAGTGGGGGGACAGTAGACTCCTCTGTAAAAAACAATGAAAGCAAAAGGATGCCTTTCTCTTGAGTTATTTAATAGAGTTCTACCTCCAGCCTTTATTTTCTGTACTAGCTGGTATCTAGCTTCCTTAAAAAGAAAGTGTAAGGCTAATCTGTTCTGTGTTGTCAATACCTTACCATAAAGCCATCTTGACAAGCTAGCTTTCATTCAAGTTTAAAATAATTGAGAATCAATATGAGTAATGATTTCTCAGATCTGCAGTGTCCACATGTGACTATTGAGCCCTTGAAATGTTGTTAGTCGGAACTGTCACACCCCCTTCCTTTCTCCTACTTTATGCTTTATTTATAGACTTACCATTTTTAAAACTTACCAAATAATTTACTTATTATATTATTGCTTGTTTTTTATTGTCTGTCGATAAATTTCCTGATCCATGGAAAAGTATGGGATTCATTATCTTTCAACCCAGACAGACATTTCTTCTTCTTCCCTTCCTTTCCCTGATGACTAAAATCAGGCATCAGAAGGGAACAGATAGAGAACCAAATGACTGACTCATCCATCTACTGCATAATCAGAATCTTGAAAACTAGGTTTCTCTCATGCCAGCCCAGCCAACATGGCTCAGTGGTTGATCGTCCCACCTTTGAAGTTCACGGTTCGATTCCCAGTCAGGGCACATGTCATCCCATAGTGACATTCAGTGCTCAGTCAGAACCTAACACACAAGGGCTGAAATCCCAAATCAATTCTTCTCCTTCTTGGGAGCAGTGTCAGTAGCCAAAGCACTGAAGGTCCACAATCTGAATGACCTACTTCTCATAGCATTGAAACCTGTAGGTTTAGTGTGGCTTCAACAACCATAAGCTTGCACAAGATCTGCCCATCCCTGTGGAGCTTAAAGAAGAAGCTTGAGCTGAGACCATTTTCCAGAGAGACCATCCCAAAAGATGACCCTTAAATGGAAGACAAGGCCTCGTTGGCTTTAGAAGACCCTCCTGTGAGTCACTTCACCAGCAATTTCTTTTTTTCCAATCCAAAAATGGAGACAACTTCATTAGTAGTCACTAAGCCAAAGCATATTATAAAAATTGGCATCAAGGAAAATGTTGGCTTGTCTAAGATTTTTAAAAAAATGTTTACTCACATCCATTTTCAAATTAGTTTCATTATTTCTCTCTGGCTTTGCATAATGATTGAGCTTGTGAACTTGAATTATTTCCTGGTATCCTTGGAAACAAAAGAAAGGTTGTTATTACTCATATAACCATTTTAGAGGCAGGGAAATAAAGATAGAGAAGTGATCTGCTCAGTGAACTCACAGACCACCTCGGGAGGAGCAGGGGGGAGGGGAATCTCTTTGCAATCAGACCATATTGTCTCTTAGAATAAAGCCTCTAAAGAAATAAATATGTGATCCTGGTATAGACACAATTGTTTGGCTTCTAATATTCTCTATCATGTAAATGTCCATGTAAGTCCGGTATTTGACTAGTGATAGAATGGATAGCACAGGCTTTCCAACTGTGCTCCCCAGTAGGGGGCATGTAGGAGGCAGCCAATCGATCAATGATTCTGAAGTTTCCATCTTATATAAAAACTGCTGTTTAAAATTTTAACCCTGCTATTTTGGCTTCTGTAAACGCTTGCTTACTTAAGTAAGGAAAATAACACTACTCCCATTCCTAGAGGCCATAAACCTTCCCCACAAGAAGTTATCAGTCCTGGCGGCAGGCCAGGCCTTTGGTTGAGATCTCAAAGCCCCAGGACATAGGGCTTTTTAAAAGCTTGCAAAGGGGACCAGAAAACCCCATATTTGGGAGACAAGGCAAAAAGATATAAATAAGGGAAACTTCCTCCATGGTGAGGCCCAGAATTTAAAATACAGTTTTCTCTCTGCCAAGGCATAATCTACACTAATAAAAGAGAAATAAGCAAATTGATCACCACTTCATGGCTCCCACCAGCCAATCAGGAGTGATTATGCAAATTAAGCCAACAAATATGCCGGCCGCCTGCCCCCTCCCCCCCAGATGCTCTGGGCCTGTGGGCAGCACACATGCAGGCACAGAGCAGCAGGGTGGGACTGGACACCTACTATGAGGGGAAAGGTGGGGGGCAGAGAGAGCTACAGGAGCAGAATTCTGGCTGGAGTGAAAACTCTAGGCTCCAGCTGCAGCGAACACTGAAGGTTCTGACTGCCTTGAAGACTCCGGCCAGAGTGAAAACTCCGGCCAGAGTGAAGATGGAAGGCGGCAGCCAGAGCAAAGGCCTCTGGAAAAAAGGCTGGAGGAAAACCAGTGCCAGCAGCCAGGGGAAGGAAGCCCTATTGCACAAATCTAATAATAATAATAATAATAATAATAATAAAGTGTAACTCCATCTCCCTAAGCATTTCTTAGTTTTTCTCCAGATTTCTGCAACAATTCCTCTCATCATTGATGTTTCTATCTCTCTCTCCCTCTCCCTTCCTCTTTGAAATCAATAAAAATATATATTTTTAAAAATTTAAAAACAATGATTCTTATATTAAATAATACATGCCCATTTTTTTTTGCATCCATTCCTGAATCCTTCCAAGCAGCCAAGTCATCGGGCTCTACCTGGTGTGTACTAGCCTTTATGGAGGAAGAGACAGCCGAAGTCCTAATCTCTAAAAGTGTTTCATTCAGCCTGCACTGCCTTTCTCTTTTCATCATCAGCTGGAGCCCATATGGATGCACCCGTTGCTTGGAAAATGATTGTCATCTTTCTCAATAATTGTGATGAGGAGCCCTATTTTTAACTCCAATCTAAAATACATTAGGAGAGCCATCTAGTGTTTTGAAGTTGGCATTTGGGAATTATATAGAACATCCCTCCTCCCTAAATTTGATTTACCATCTGTGTTCATTCTCAGTGTTCCAAAGCATCAACACAGGGTATATATTTCATTTTGGAGAGAAATAAGATTAAAAATAAAAGCTTTTTTAAGCTGCCTCACACCTGACTCCCTGGCATTTGGAACAAGGAACCTGGCTCCATGGTTACTGCCAGTTCTTTCTTGGGGACTGGCTTCAGGGAAGGAACTAAAAAACAGCCGGTCCATTCAAAATAAATACGTTGTCTGTTCAGAAGCCTCTCAAACAGAAAATCTGAATTGAAATTAGCTATTTTTCCTGCACCAAAATAAAGCCAAATTTGGATGTAGGCAGTGCAGGTAATAGCCCCCTGGATGCAATTTCAGGAGCATCAGAAAAGACCCCAAAACATCTTCCTCTACCTTCTGCTTTATGCTGGCTAATGTTATAACAGCTTTATTGAGATATAATGGATGCTGCATAAACTGCATATATTTAATAAACTGTACAATGTCAAGAGTTTCAGCACATGCACACACAAAACTATCATCACGGTCAAGATAATGAACATTTTATTACTCCCAAAAGTTTGTCATGCCCCTTTGAAATCTCCTATTTTCTCCTCCCCCTTCCATCTCCAGATAACCGTTACTATAAATAGGAATATTTATTTGTTCATCAAAAAAAATACTAAAATAAACTCTTTTGGTTATAAAGCGTAAAAATTTGCAAAGACGCCTGGCCTATGTGGCTCAGTGATTGAGTGTGGACCTATGAACCAGGAGGTTACGGTTCCATTACTGCCTGGATTGCGGGCTTGATCCCCAGGGTGGGGTGGGAAGGGAGGTATGCAGGAGGCAGCTGAGATGTTTCTCTCTCATCCATGTTTCTATCTCTCTCTATCCCTCTGCCTCCCGCTATCTAAAATCAATAAAAATATTTTTTTGAATTGGCAAAGAGACTCAATCATTATAAAGCATCAACCCCTCTTACCAGCCTTCATACCCACTCCCACTCTTCCATCTGTCTGGACTTGAACACAAAGAATGGGAAGAGATTGGAAACCCACCAATTCTAAGATCTTGGCAAGCTTTCCAGTAGTCTTACGTTCCAGGCTTAAGGATTAGTGTTCCTAACTCCTGATGTTGTAACACATTACTGAGAATTTGGGGCATAAAGGAGCCATTGTAAGTAGAAAGTCTTGGGAATGTTTTTCTACAAAAAAATGTGTTTGCCAAAAAGCAATTAAACAAGTTTTCTTTAGATAAGCTCATTTCTGTAAACAGACATGTATTTTCAAGGGAACATATCTCTAATAAGCTTCAATCTCCCCTTCCCTCCTTCCTTCTCACTCCCTATTATCTTTCCTTCTACTTTCCTTTCTCCCTATCATCACTCTCCCTCTTTGTTTCTCTCTTTTTCCTCCTCTTTTTTTTCTCTCTTTTTAAAATATCTTTTTATTGGTTTCAGAGAGGGAGAGAGAGAAACATCAATGAGAAGAGAGAATATGCCTCCCGCATGCCTCCTACTGGGATCTAGCCTGCAACCTGGGCATGTGCCCTTGCCTGGAATTGAACCCAGGACCTCTCAGTCTGCAGGCTGATGCTCCATTCACTGAGCCAAACCAAGTAGAACTCCTCTTTTTCTTTTTCTTTTTTAATAAAATAGTGATTAGGAGCATAGACTCTTGACCAACTTGAAGTTCAAATTCTTATTTTGTTACTTTTTAGTAGAGTGACTTTGGCATCAAATTGTCTACTTCTCTGTGCCTCAGTTTCCTCAGATGCAAGGGTAATAATTATTGGTATCTCATAGGGATGTTAAGAACTTGAAGTAAGTTAATATATAAAATATTTTAAATAAGCCCTGGCACTTACTAAGTTTTGCATAAGGATTAGCCATCATCATCAGCATCATCATTATTATCATCATCATTACCATCATCGTTGTGATTATTTAAGTGAAAAACATGTACTCCCCTGGAATGGTGTAAAAGAAAGAAATCCTTAACCTTTTTTGCATTGCTCTTCCACTCAGCTTCCACTCTGACTACTCCCAGATGTTAGGTACAAATTTGGGGTCCCCCAGAAGAGACACTCTTTGAGTAGCCTTAAGAAGCCAGCTAGGAGATCTCCAAGAACAGAACAGAGCACCGCCAGCCTTCCAAGACTGTACATGGAGAATCGAACCAGATTGCTGCTAACATTCTATGTCATCTGTGCATTCATGTTCCCTCTCCAACTCTCAAACTTCCTCATCAGTGACTTGTAGAGTTTGGATTAAAATGATCCCTTAATTCCCCATGCTCTCTCAAAACTAAAGCCCATTACATGTGATCTTTGTATTTACAAAATGCAAAATACACAGGACATTTAAAAATGATCAATTCTGCTTCTATTGGAGGAGTTAGCCGGAAAGGGGAGACTGTCACCTTCTTGTGAGGATGGTCACATTGGTCATGACCAATCATGCTCTTGACAGTGCAGCTTCACCTACCAAAAGGGAAATGCAATTAATAGTGTTCGGGGCATTTGCTGGGACAGTATGACCATTCCATATAACTATCCTGCTGGTTGTATTAAAAGACATATCAGGAATTCATCACCAAAGACGGAAAGCAAGAGCACCACTTGTCCCCACTACTATCCTTTGTATCTCTTCTTTTTCTTCTCCTCTTCCTTTTCCATTCTTGTTTTCTTTTCCCTTTCTTCTCCCTTTTTTTGGCAATACTTCCCACTGCTGCTGACATGCAGGACTGAAAAGACAGTAGCCCCATGGTAGATGAAGCCTTTTACCCAGATTCCCTTACTCATTTGATGGACTTGTTTCTCATTTATATGAAGTTAATTGTACAATTTCGCACATAGAAGTTATATAATTTTGAAGAAGAAGAAAAAGAAAAAGGGAAGAACAAAAGAGAAAAGGAGGTAGGGGAAATCACGCAGAGTCCTACCACCAACATTTGGATATATTTGCTAACATTTTTCCATACATAGATTTGATTTTCCCAAGAAATATGATATATTTCCATTACGTGATAATATCACAGTTTAAATCTGCCTTGTTCAATTAACACTATTCCTTGAGCATTTTCCATGGTAACATACATAACAAATAAATTTATTGTGTACATTTTGTATTTTGTCAAATGAATATACCAAAGCTTATTTCACCAGTTCTATATCATTGAACATTAAGGTTATTTCCTTAACCACTATTATCATTAGCATTGCAATGAGCATCTTCGTGCATTAAGCTTTTTATATATTCAGAGGTGTTTATTTAGGATCCCATTAAATAAATCACAGGGACAAAGGGTACCAACATTTCTAAGCTTTGTGTTTCCAAAATATTCTCCAAAAGACTGAACTGATTTCAGCCACTTAATTGTTATTAAAGCATTATTTCATTTAACAAATTTTAGTTGACCATCTACTATATGCAGGCACTCTCTGGTTGTTGTGACTAATGATGAAAAGGCAGACTTAGAGCTTCCTTTCCTTCCAACAATCTACAAGAGCATTCTCCCATGTGTCCCAGACTGACAAACCCCTTACAGAGCCGAGTAGATGGTAGTAGCTATGTAATATGCATTGAGGGCTCCTAAAAGTAAGTGGTTTATGAAGTTGGTTATATGCAGCCCAGCCAGCATGGCTCTGTGGTTGATCACCTGGTTGCAGTCTCGGTTCCCAGTGTGTGGTGTGCAAGAAGCAGCCAATCAATTATTCTCTCTCATCCTTGATGTTTCTGCCTCTCTCCCTCTTCCTTCCTCTCTGAGATGGATAAGAATTTATTTTTAACAAATAAAATAAAGTTGGTTATATGCCATCAAAAATGTTTACTTTATAACACTTCTATGAGCAGACACTATCAGGTAAGAAAATGAAGTTTAGAGAAGTTGAGTGGCACACCCAAAGTTGAATTTATGATAAAGAGCAGGGCTCAAACCAGGCCTGTTGGCTTTCAGATCCCATTACTTTAACCAACATACTAGACTGCTTCCCATTTTGAAGCTTTATATATTCAAGACCTGCTCTTCATTTCCCATTTTTTTTCTATGAATCCTTTGTTACTGGTCAGTTCTTGAGCTCCTCAGCTCCTGGGTCTTCTTTTACTCTCCAGTTCAACTTCCATGTCATGGCTCTTCACTTCAAATAATTGCTTAACAACCTCCTAAATTGTTTGCTGATTGTTCTACATCAACCAACCAGCAAATCTTAATCCCAGAAACGTCAATAATGTTAAGCCCACTCTCCCATCATTCTGGATTTCCTTCAATTCACTGAGTTCACCCTACATTACCTCTGCCTGAATCATTCTTTTCTCTACTGTATTTGTCTAACTAATTCTTACTTATTCTTCATCCTTGTGCTTACAAGTCACTTCCTCCAACAAATCCCACGCCAGGTGAAAAATCTCTCCTATGTGTTCGTATAGCCACCAGAACACTTATTGCACTGAGTGGCCATTTCTGGTCTAATAATAGTCTTCTTGATGTAGCATAAGCTCAAAGGTGGTAGGGACTCTGATTGTCTTGTTGACTGCTAAACCTCATACTTAGCCCAGAGTATGGCAAGTATTAGGCCTCTGTCCCTAATTACAAAATGAAGAGGTATTCTAAAAAACATTCCTAGGTGGAGGTGTTCCACCAGCGATAATAAATAAATTGTTACACTCTACATTTTAAGAGTCTCCGGTGGATTTTTTTCTTTATAGGCATAATGTTACCCACAAGGATGTGTGCCTGTTCCCATTTTGTTAGTCTGTAGAATAACATAAAATTTACCATCTTAATTATTTTTAAATGTACAGTTCAGTAATGTTAAGTACCTTCACATCGTTGTGTGACTAATCTCCAGAACTCTTGTGTTTTCTCACTTTTGTAATAAACCTGGAGCACTATAAATGCTTTTGTAAATTCCTCTTCTCTGGAACAGACATTTCAGACTTCTCAAGTTCAAAACATCTTTTTAATATTAAAAAGTTCGTAGAATTCTACAGGATAATAGCCATGCTGATGATAGCTGTGGAAATAAATTGTTAACTCAATATAATATTTAGATTGATTAGTTGGCATTGTATTAATCACGACAAAGCCTATGTGTAAGTAGAGCAGACGAGGTCTGGATTTGTTATTTCACAATGATTTTCTTTAATCCCCCAGTTCACAGGGGTGGATTTCTGGCAGCCATGGTGTACACAGAAATAGCCATAGCTCGCTGGATTAGCCACCTGATTCAAGTTGAACTAATCAAATTTCTTTACCAAGAATTCAAAATTAGCAGAAGGAGTAATAGGTGGCAATTGATTGATTGAGTCAGTGTTTCCTTGAAACTAAACTGTAAGATAAATTCAGAAACAGTGGACAGCCCTAGCTGGTTTGGCTCAGTGGACGGATCATCAGCTGATGCAGGAGGCAACCAATCAATGAGTCTTCTCACATCAATGTTTCTCTCTGTGTGTCTCTCCCTGTCCTTTCCACTCTCTCTAAATATAAATGGAAAAATATCCTTGGGTGAGGTTTAACACACACACACACACACACACACACACACACACACACACACACACACGAAAGAGCCCTAGCCAGTTTTGCTCAGTGGATAAAGCAATGGCCTATGGACTGAAGGATGCCAGGTTTGATTCCAGTTGAGAGCACATTCTCCAGTTGTGGGCTTGATCCCCAGTAGGGGCGTGCAGGAGGCAGCCAATCAATTATTCCTATCATTGATGTTTCAATCTCTCTCTCCATCTTCCTTCCTCTATGAAATCAATAAAAAAAATTTTTTTAAAGAAAGAAAGAGTGGACAATCATATTCTACAGTTCACTGTGCCACAATTCTATAAAGGAGTTATTATTCCCATGTTATAGATGGGAAGACAAAGGTTTGGGGAGGTTTTTGAGCCTTGAATCCAGACATTAGCTATTTTTCAATATACCTGATAGCTTCCCTGTGCAATTGAGCACTCTTTACACTGGGCTATCATTGGAAGTTCATTTATCTGTCTTTTCGTTAAATTATGAGCTCCTTAAAATCCGAGGTAAAATTCTGCTTTATGAGTGCCCAATAAATGCTTATCAAGTAAGTGAATGAAATTATACCTTGACTGTGTGAGGTTACAGAGGAGAAAAAACAACGATCTTCTCAATTTATCCAAGAGTTGGAGAAATGTAGTTGATCTCTGAAATACTTGAAAACTGTGAAAAAGTTCAGCATCCATCCTACAAGAATTTGAAGGAAAATGATCATTGTGTTTATGTCAGCCTAACCTAAGTATGATTAATGGGAAAAACTACAACAAAAGTTTTCTTTTAAGGCACTCCACAGCAAAGTCAGACCACATGGTGTTTTGTTGTCTGGGTGCTTCTTTTCAAACACTGCCATTAACACATGACTTAAATTGTGACTTATAGCTCACAGACTTTATAAATACCTGTCATCAAAGTCCTTGAGGAGCTACTATTTTAACTATGTTCCACTCCATAATAATTACATGATATTAAAGAAATTAATGAGTTGCTTTGCAGTTGTTGGAAATTATTTTTTTAAAAGCTGCTGATGTTTCCCACCGGCATGGCTCAGTGGTTGAGCATCAACCTATGAACCAAGAGGTCATGGTTCAATTCCCAGTCAGGGCATATGCCCTGGTTGTGGGCTCAATCTCCAGTGTGAGGCATGCAGGAGGCAGCCGATCAATGATTCTCTTTCATCATTGATGTTTCCATATCTCTCTCCCTCTCTCTTCCTCTCTCAAATAAGTAAAAATAACCTATATAACAAAAGCCTAATGTGCAAATTGTCCCCTCCATCGGGAGTTCAACCAGGAATTTGACCAGGGGGCAAGGCCTGGCTGGCCACCGGTGGGAAGGGATCATACCCATGCATGAATTTCGTGCACCAGGCCCCTAGTATTTTAACACATTAAGCACCCAGCCTGCTTTGTCTTCCAGATAAAAAGTATAGTGTCAGTCACTGGTGACTGGTCGCTTAATGTGTTAATAAAATAAATAAAACTGTTGATGCGACATCTAGGTGTTTTAGGCACCATGATTCAAAGATTCTTGGGTCTTTGAAAATGCTGTATTTTTATATTTTGAGGAGTTTAAACATGACAGCAAGATTTTACTCTGAATTAAAGGGAATTACCATATTTTTCCGTGTTTAAGATGCATTTTTTTCCCCTAAAATCGTTAGACTGAAAATCAAGGAGCGGCTTATACACACATAGAAGTCAGCTGAGGAGGGAGCCACGTAGGTGCGTAGTTTCCCATATCTTGCCAAACAGGCTTCCTCCAATCGCAAGCCTTATTGTTACTGACGTCAGCTGATGCCATAATTGGAGGTGGAGGGGGAGAGTGTGCAGATGCAACTGGGACCAGAGCATTCTGAGCCCATAAAGATGTCAAAAAATAAAAAGATAAATACCAGTAAGCAATTGTCTTACTCTGAAAAATTCAAACTGAATGTAATCAGCTATGCAAAAGAGCATGGAAACAGAGCTGCAGAGAGATAATTTGGACCTTCTCCCACTGAGTATAGGATCAGACAGTGTAGAAAACAGGAAGAACAACTCCTGAAGATGCCAAAAAGGAAGAAGGCCTTAAGAGGAAAACCAGCAAAATGGGCAAACTTGGAGCAGAGGCTTTAAGACTTGGATTGTGGAGCAGCACCAGAGTGGCTTATGTGTGTCAACCAAGTTTATTCAATGTCAGGCAAGAATGTTTGCAAGTGAAATGAACATTGTTGATTTTACGGGAAAGGCAAAACGGTGCTTCGATTTCATGAGAAGAGAAGTGATGGCCATGAGAACACGAACAAAGTCAGCTCAGAAAATACCAACAGTTTATGAGGATGATCTCACATATATAGATAGTGACTCAGAAGACAACAGTGCTACAATAGAAGTTGCAGGAATTGATATGTCTGCAACTAACAGTAATGAAGAAGAGAGCAGTCATGCAACAGAGGCTGAATAAAGTGATATGCTACATAATATCATAGTACTGGTATGTAAATGTTACCTGCGGTAATCCTATAGAATAAAAGGGTAATATGTAAATTTGCCCAAACAGCATAACAACCAGTTGCTATAATGTGCACTGACCACCAGGGGGCAAATATTCAACACAGGAGCTGCTCTCTGGCAGTCAGTGTGCTTCCACAGGGGGAGTGCTGCTCAGCCACAAGCTGGGCTGATGGTTGCAAGCGCAATGGCAGTGGTGGGAGCCTCTCCCACCTCTGCACAGCGCTAAGGATGTCCGACTAATGGCTTAGGCCCACTAAGCTGTCAGTCAGACATCCCCTGAGGGGTCCTGGGCTTCCAGAGGGTTGACTGACTGCCAGCTTAGGCCCAATCCCTCAGGAAGCGGGCCTAAGCCAGCAAGTAGACATCCCTCGAGGTGTCCCAGACTGCAAGAGGGCACAGGCTGGGCTGAGGGACGTCTTCTCCCCGAGTGCATGAATTTTCATGCACCAGGCCTCTAGTTACTAAATAAAAATGTGACCTGTTTAAGTTTAAAACATTGATTTCTTGATTTGAGGTTGGAAAAGTGGGGAGTGTCTTATACAGGGGAAAATATAGTACTACACCCTCAGGAACATAGCTAGTGGGAAGACTCTAAAGCACTGCTGAGAATGTTTTATATGCTAATGCAATCACTCTTAAACACATGCTTGGGTTATATTGCACTCTTTCTATTATTGTTGCTAATCCTTGATCAGGGATATTTTTTCCATTTATATTTAGAGAGTCAGGAAGGGAGGGAGGGAGGGGTAGAGAGCGAAAGAGATGGATGAGAGAGAAACACACTTTTTTGTTTCCTCCGGCACTCACCCTGGCCAGGGCCCGAGATTAAACCCACAACCCAGGTATGTACCCTTGATGGGGAATTGAACCCAAAACCCTTCAGTGTGCAGGCCTACACTCTAACCACTGAACAACACCACAAGGCCGGATCTGATTTCTAATGTTATCATAATCCTAATGGTCTCAAAAGTTTGGAATATAATCTATTCAATACCTCAATTCAAACTCTATATGAAATAATGACTTTTAAAAATCTGTCAGAGTTGGCAGCCTCCACATCCTAGAGATATAAATTGAAATTTTTTATTTAATTATAAGACCAGGGAGACATTTTTCTCTAGGGTTATTGATAGATGTCTCAATCTGTCTTCAGATCAAGCTGACAAGTTTCCAATTTATTCATAGAACACATTTCACACCTCCTCTGTGTCATAAGTTTAATTTTCTGCCTACAACATATTGTATCAAAATGCATAACTGAAATTGGTTCTGTTATAAATTGCTTAAAAATAGCAAAATTCTGAAATCAGATTAGTAAGGAGGCACTACTGATACTGAAAGATGTTGATGAAAGATTTTCATTTATTGTTACAGTTATTTGTAGAAAAATAAATTGCTACAATACTAATTTTCAGTGTTAAAGTTACTTCCTTTTGAATGATTTTAATTCCACCCCTCTTTAAAAATTTATATGATTTAACAAAATGCATTTGGTCCATAATCCAATTGATTTTTATAATCGGATCATCCTTTCAGTATTCACAGATGTTTTATTACACCAGTTATTTCAATGCAATTCAGGATACATATTGTCTAACATGTTGAAATAGTTTTCTTTAGAGATATAAATAAATATACTAACTATATTCTTTCCAGAACATTCTATTCTCTGTATATAGAGATAGCAATGCTAATCCATCTTCAGTAGGAATTGTTCTGCTTGTTGTGAAGAAGGTTCTATAGTTCAAAAAAAATTTTAATATATTTTCATTGATTTCAGAGAAGAAGGGAGAGGGAGGGAGAGAGAAAAACATCAATGACGAGAGAGAATCATTGATCGCCTGCCTCCTGTGGGTCCCCCACTGAGAATCAAACCCAAAACCCGGACATGTGCTCTGACCAGGAATCAAACTTTCACCTCCTGGTTCATGGGTCAACGCTCAAACACTGAGCCACACAGCTAGGCTAGTTCAGCGGTTTTGCTTTTCCAAAATCTCTTTTTTTTTTTTTTTTTTTTTTTTTTTTTTAGATACTCAAAGAGTGTAACTTTCTCTCAGCATTGCTAACTGGACCATGTAGGAACTAAATTAGTAATCAAGGTCACATCAGTACAATATTAATAACCTGAGTTATCAAACTGAGACACTTTCTATTTTGGGCAGTACTCCCTCAGGTGTTATGACAAATACCCAATTAACCTGGCTTTGTCAAAACAGAGAATTCACTGGCTCTTGGAACAACTATCAAGACCAAGCGTGGCTGGCTTCAAATACAACTGCATTCAATAGCTCAAAACAGAATGTCAGGGCCTGGCGCCTCACACTCTATGTCTGAGCTCATTTTCTCTGCTCTGGCTTCTTTTCAGGCAGCCCTTGTCCGCAGTGTGAACCTACACAGTCTCAGACTTACATCAGCCAGTTAGCAATCCCAATAGAAAGAGTGTCTCTTTCCAAATTCCGGGGCAGGACACACCGACGCCCATTTTTTCAATCAAGTACAGGGTCTAGGGATAGGAGGGACACTCTCACTGACCAGGATCAGGTGGCATGCCACCTCTGGTTTCATGTGGTTCTTGAACCCCGAACTAAGAATGGAAGGGTTGTTTCCCCATAGGAAAATGTGAGTGCTGGCCCAGGAGAAGGGAGTGGTGCGGAGCAGACCAGAACGACAGCTATCACTCTGCTTTCTGTGGATGCCTGCCTAGAAAGCCTAACAGGGAGCTGGCCCTGTGTCCCTCGTAACCTTCAGTGAGCCCCAGGTTGGTACAAAATGACAGACAACAAAGCTTTCCCAAAAGCAAAAGGAGAGAATGGCTCTCTGTGTGTGGATGCGGGTTCTCATCCCAGGTCTGCCATTACTTAAAGAAAAGACTTTGAGAAAGTTGTTGACTGCTCTAGGCCCATTTCCTCTCCATTTATTAAAACTTGTTGGACCAGACCTGGACCACAAGAGTCTTTAACAGTGATCCTCTCCCTGAAACATTCTCAGTCTAAGATTTAACACACAGAGTGTTTAAACACTCTAATTTATCCCCCCTACAAACCATCTGAATGATTCTCAGATCCCTCAAGGAGCACACTACACACCACACACACACTCCAAAAAATTCACACCTTTTCCTCCTTTGATAGTCTATCCCCACATACCAGCCAAAGCTAGAAGCTAGAAATTCTCTATAAATAACCTGACCTAGGTCCCTTTCTCACCCAAGAGTCCATAAATGGGTTGGTTCCAAAGGATCCATAGATCTCCTGGAATTATTCACATAATTATGCATGTGTGTACACATGTGTTTGTATTTTGACACTTTTCTAAAGAATTTTAAGAGTGCCCATTCTTATCCCCATCCCCCCCCCAAAAAAATAGGTTAAAAACATTGTTTTAAAAAATGGTTAAAAACCACCCCCCAAAAAAATATATATATATGGTTAAAAACATTTTTAACCAGCACGGGGACGGCCCAACTCTCCCATTATATCCCTGACTTTCAAACAGTCATGTGACCTTTATGGTTTTTCAACACGGCCTCAAAGCCTTTATACTAATGAATTCTTGGTCACTTCATGCAGAGAGGATGGTGCAGTGGACTGCTGCAAGTGTACTTGGGTCAGCTCAGCCCCCCTTCCTAGTCTTCTTCTCATCCTGTGGGGAACTCCTCCCCATACACCTGATCCTGGTGGGAATTTCCATCAGAGAACCTCACTCCTTGCCACCACAGGAGAGGGCATCTGAGTGCCCTACACCCAGTAATTGGTTCCAAATGGGCATGTGAATTGCCTTAGCTCAAGGTCCCTACAAAACAGAGCTTGAGGCAACACTGAAATGTCAACACATTGTTGAGAGTGTAACCCTAATACTCAAGAGGAGAAAAGAGGAAAGGGGGAATAATAAGACTGGAAAGGAAGGAAAGAAAAAATTCGATTGTGCATTACTGAGATGGTTACAGTGCCACCAAAACTTGGGTTGTCATGAAGGACATCTCCAGAGAAACAGTGAGAACTCTGTCTCTGCAGTCCATCAGGGAGGAGACAGTGAAAAACTCGTCAACCAGCTCCTGCCAATCTCCTGGGACGTTACACCCCACACCTTGGTTGTGTCACCTCCAGGGAGCCACTGAGAAGCCAGCTCCCACAGCAGCAGTGGCAGCATGAGCTGGTGGCACTTCCTATCAGTTTGGTTTGCCTGTCGCAGATGATACCTCAGGCTGGGCTGGGCAAGCCAGTGCATACACTGTGCCAAAAGTGCCCAAAAAAATCCCTGAAGCTTTTTGTGCTTCAACCCTAACAGAGAAATCCCAGGGGTGATAGGCAATAGACACAAGTGAGAAGTAAAGAGAGGTGCCATCTGCTCTTTCCATGAGTGACATGGGCCACCAACTGGCTGAGCAGGCAATACTTTACAAGAATAGGACATCTCCTCAATGAAGACGGAAACAGCTTTTCTGGAGTCTAGAAGAATATGGTTGGTGCTGGATGAATTCCCTGGAGCACTGAGCACCAATGAATATTCAATACTTAGCATACTGTCTGTCTCATACCTGAGTATGTGAAGAATGGATGGATGGGTGGATCAGAAGGAGGAATGGTGAACATTCAGAGCCTGCTAAAGTCCTAGAACGTTGGTACAAAGGTACATAATATAGTCATGTGTCCCATAACAATATTCAGTCAACTAGGGACCACATATGCAATGGTGGTCCCATCTACACTAATAAAAACCTAGGTGGCCCTTGTGCCCTCATGCGACACCCTCATGTCATCACAAGATGGCCAGCAGGGGAGGGCAGTTGGGGTCAAACAGGCCAGCAAGAGAGTGGAGTTGGGGGCAATCGAGCTGGCAGAGCAAGGCAGTTGGAGGCAAGCAGGCCTGCAGGGGAGGCAGTTAGGGGTGAGCAGATTGGCAGGGGAGTGGTTAGGGGGTGATCATGCAGGCAGGCAGAAGCATTTAGAGGCAATCAGGCAGGCAGGCAGGCAAGTGGTTAGGAGCCAGCAGTCCCGGATTATGAGAGGGATGTCCAGAGGGTCCCAGATTGGAGAGGGTGCAGGCTGGACTGAGGGACAAATCCTCCCCTCCCCCCCCCCAGTGCATAAATTTCATACACAGGGCTTCTAGTAAGATTATAGAAGAGCTGAAAAAATCCTATTGCCCAGTGACCTAACATCATAGACATCCTAACATGATAGCACAATGATGTTATTTACATGTTTGTGGTGATGCCTGTGTAAACCTACAGCACTGCCAGTCCTATAAAAGTACAGTATATCATATTTTTACTGTAACTTTTCTATGTTTAGATACACAAATACCCTTTTGCTACAGTTGCCTACAGCAGTGGTCAGCAAACTCATTAGTCAACAGAGCCAAATATCAACAGTACAACGATTGAAATTTCTTTTGAGAGCCACATTTTTTAAACTTAAAACTTCTTCTAACCCCACTTCTTCAAAATAGACTCACCCAGGCCATGGCGTTTTGTGGAAGAGCCACACTCAACAGGCCAAAGAGCCGCGTGTGGCTCATGAGCCGCACTTTGCCGACCACAGAGCTATACCATATAACCAGGTATGTAGTAGGCAATACCATGTGAGTTTGTGTGCAGTTTGCATAATGACCCACTTCTCAAAAGTAGCCCATCATTGACTGAGGCATCCCTGTCGGCACAATGTATGTTCTCACAGCACAATTCTATGAAGAAAAAATACCAGCTTGTTTGACTTACATGGAGAGAACATCCTTTACAAAAGGTGCTCCCGCCCTCCGGGGCTGCTGACACCAAGCGGTGCCCCGGGGGAAGAGAGGAAGCAGACCCTGGCCGGGATCCAGTACAAAAGCTCTCGGCTCATTACCTTTCTGCTTCCATCAGAGGCTCCTGCAAGGGCTGTGTGGCCTCAGCTCACCTTCCTCTCCATCTCATTCCACTCCCTCCTCCTGCCACACTGTCACAATGCTGCGGTTTTCTCTTCCATCAGAGCACAGTTGGGAAGGAGCCTGCTCACAGGGAAGACCTAGCAGATGTTTCTCCCTGGCATCCCACCATTCTTCCAACAAGTTTCTCCCCTCTCACTTTCCACTCACCCAGCTGCCCAAAATATTAAAATAACACGATGAGTTGTCCTATGTTCGTGTGAAAAATAAATAAAACATAGCCTTCTTGCCGAAACCGGTTTGGCTCAGTGGTAGAGCGTCGGTCTGCGGACTGAAAGGTCCCTGGTTCGATTCCGGTCAAGGGCATGTACCTTGGTTGTGGGCACATTCCCCAGTGGGGGGTGTGCAAGAGGCAGCTGGTCGATGTTTCTCTCTCATCGATGTTTCTAGCTCTCGCTCTCTCTTCTTCTCTGTAAAATATCAATAAAATATATTTTTTTTAAAAAAACACATAGCCTTCTTGGATTTAAGGTCTAGCTCAGGCGTGGGCAAACTACAGCCTGCGGGCCGGATCCGGCCCGTTCGGCTGTTCTATCCGGCCCGCGCAGAGCCGAAAGAGTGGGCCGTACCCTTTTATGTAATGATGTTTACTTTGAATTTATATTAGTTCACACAAACACTCCATCCATGCTTTTGTTCCGGCCCTCCAATCCAGTTTAAGAACCCATTGTGGCCCTCGAGTCAAAAAGTTTACCCACCCCTGGACTCTAGCTCATTCCTGTGACCCATTGCAAGTCAAGCAGCAAAAAGCATTGAAAACCAGATAGCAAAATATTCTACAAACCTAGACTTCATCTCCCCAAAGTCCCTACTTGTTCCCTGTCTCCGAAAACAAAACAACAGCAGAGCTTTCTGAGCTGGCTCCAGCCCCTCCTGTGTCTTCCCTCCTCTGGTTCACTTCCTGCCTTTTTGCAATTAAATTCCAACTTCACAAATAATTTACACGTTTCCCAGATCTTCTCCTCCACTTTCCTCCATTAGCACTGTCAAGGCGTTGGTGTGAGAGGCAGGGGAGGTCCCGTAATAGGTCTACGTCGGTATCGGTCACATTTTCTTGGTTGCACTTCGGTTCCATCCCAGTGCATTATTTTCTCTGGAGGATTGTCACCATAATCTTAAGAGGCCATCTGTGCACGGCAGCCGGTGTACATGCACTGACCACTAGGTGGTGACAGAGCACCGCTTTGGACCCTTGGCTGGCAGAGCCCAGGAAATTGGTGCTCAGGGAGATCATGACCAACTTTCCTTCTGCGTCAGAAGGCACCGATCCTTCTGTCACGTGGCGAAGCAAGCCAGGCAACGGGCCTCCAAGGTCCGTTCGAGTTAATGATTTATTGGTTTTGCTGGCTGGTGTTTTCACGAAACCCTTGGTTTGATTTAACTGAGCGTGGGCAGTTTTGTTGCTGCTTTTAATTGGCTAGCCTTGCTAGAATTCTAAACAAAGGAAAATGAGCCTCCTGTTTATCATTAACTGTGGTTCTGTGGATTCTAACAGAACTAGCTGGAAAGGGGGGTGAGGAGTGGCTGAAGGCTTAGGAAGGGGGGAAAAGCAGCCATGCTAATGAGGAAAAGCCCTGTGGACAGGCAGCTAACCCCCAGGTAAAGCAACTCTAGGCAGTGACCCCAGGCTGGGCCCCTAAACTTCAGCATCTGTTTACACAGATGGCATGTCGGAGGAGACTGGGAGGGTGAGCCTGCACCACAATTTCACGTGTAAATGACAGCCACAGCCAATGTACACAAACCCCCCCCCCAAAAAAAAGGGGGGGGGGGGCGAGGGCTTGTTGAGTTTCCTGAAAGGTCCAGATCCTTGGAGGCTCCAGCTGAAGATTATGACACCAGATTATTTTTTTTTTTTACAATCAATCTTATTTACAGCATAAACTGCAAATTAAAGGCCACAATACAAAACCATACCTACATGTATGAAGCTATCCTGAGGGAAATTTAACTTGCATTGGTTTTATGTTTTGCTCAGCCACGGCGTGCTCCAGAAGTCATCTGTGTCCTCTTTAGGAGGATAACTCTCAGAGGGGAGGAGGAGATGGAGCTGGGGTCCATGAAAGGGGCTGGCTCAGACTCTCTGCATTCTGGGGGCACTGTGTGTGGCTGTCCCTGGAGGAGAAGGAGGTCAGGCCAGTGTTCCCCAGGTGCCGCCCGCCTCCTAGGAGGGCAGGTGAAGGAGTTGAAATCGCGGAGCTGTAAGAGCTGGGTCCCTGGGAGCCCCCCGGGGCCCGGGACCAGCCCGCCCTCAGAGGTCCACAGACCTCACTCCGCATCCCTCCAGCATCCTTCCGTCAGGCAGTCCGCATCCTCCCCGACCCAGCCACCTTGTGGAGGTGGGTGAGGGACATGCAGCTCAAAGCAGCAAATGGGGGGCTGGCATCTAGCCCAGGTGTCAGGCCACGGGGCTGCGTCTGCTCAGCGGGGCAGCCTTTTCTTAACTGCAGAAAGCCTCTGGAGGGCTCAGACGTGGCTCCGACAGGGACAGTGTGTGGCAAGGAAGAGCAGTGGCAACAGCAAACTGGTCAACTCTGGCTTGGCCACCAACCACCTGTAGGGCTCTCTAACCCTTGGTTCATGAACAGCTGGAGAAGGGGTAGTAGCCCCAGGAAGGAGAGACCCGTTTTTCTGCTAGTCAGAAACTTATCATTGTGGGTTAGTCTTAGTTCTTTAAAGAGATGAAACCATGTTTGTACTTCCTTAAGCCAAACTGAGGCTTAAAGAGGTTTAAGCAACTGTTGCATAGATGACAAATGAGGGGACCCAGGTCTTTTTCCCCAAAACTCTAACCCAGGGGTGGGCAAACTTTTTGACTCGAGGGCCACAATGGGTTCTTAAACTGGACCGGAGGGCCGGAACAAAAGCAGCCTGACCATGCTGGCACTCTCATCTTGGGCTGCTGGTGAAGGAGCGGAGGGGAGAGCAAGAGAACCCTCTGCTCTTTCAGCTCCGCTGGCCTGATAGAACAGCGGGTCGTAGTTTGCCCACAGCTGCTCTAACCTGATAGATTTTAGAGCAATTGTCCTGCTTTAATAACTATTTCATGTTGCCTCGCAGATGAGCGATGAGATATTATAGTCGATTCCACCATCAATCTATCATTAAAAATAAATTTTGCAAATGAATTACCGGTTTGGCCAGCCGAGGCCTTGGACAGATTCCTTGAACCAAAATCTTCCTTGTCTACCAAATGCGCACAGTGAGAGGCTTGACTTACATGATTTCTAAGAGCTTTTCCCCTCTACAGAATTCCCATCATTTGCACAAAAATGAGCTTTTTGCACGTATCAGAAACTAAAGCAGCCTCGCAGCCAAGCTGCCAGGAATTGTTACCCTGATTGTACATTTCCGATCACCTTATCCAGAGGGATAGGCCTCTTGGACAGGCTCACTCCTCTCCGAAGTGGAAAGCCAGGAGGCATTGTCATCTGGCTCCCAAGCCCACGCTCACAGACGCTCCAGGCTGCCTGCGTCAGTCATGCGCACAAGACGCTGTTCCTTGAGCTCCAGGGCTGGAAGTGCCCACTGTAATCCAGTCCAACAGACCGCATCCTGGGAGTGCGGGGGCTCAGTCACCCCAAGGTGTGCCTTTGTGACGTGTGGATTTTGAGCTAAAGACCATCAAGTCTCTGTGGGCTCAACAGAAACTTCTGCCCACCCCCAGCCCACCCTTAGCTTACCTAGAAGAATTTTAATTAGGGCCTTGCTCATAATAAGAGATTATCAGAGAGAAGGGGTAGCCACAGAAAGGCGCTATCTCTATTGCAGAGGTAACTTCTATTGAACTAAACATCCTCCCTTCTTATCACCCTGCCATGAGTCTCAGAAGTCCCAACGTGCCTTACCTTTTCCTTAGCTCAAGAGTGTCATATAGTCCTCATTCTCTTTCAGTCTCTGGACCTCTCACGTATTCAGGGTCTCTGACTCTCTCCTGCAGGGGTTCCTGTGCGCACAGAATTCACTATGATTTTCTCTTATCAATCTTTCTCATGTCGACTTGATTATTCAACCAATAAGTAGAACCAGAGGAGGGAAGAGGGAGTTTTCCCCTTTCTCCACATTAGTGAAGATTTGTTCAATTGTGGCCATTTAAGGAATGTGGTATGTGGTGGAGGATAGAGAATGCAAGTAATCTGAAAAGCAAGACATATTACTTGACAGGTAGCCAGAGGGAGAATAGGAGCTGCCATGGCATGAGAAAACTTAGGCTCCTGGAAGGTTGTGGAAGGCATCGTAGAGTAATAATTGCAAACCAGCGGCCTGCAGGCCATATGTGGCCCACGGATGTATTTTGGTTAGCACAGCACATTTTTTATAACTGAACGAGTTGCCAACATTTTTAGATATTTTCTTTCTTTAAAAAAACATCCAAATTCCGAGCCCAGACTGTGCATTTCCATTTAATAACAATAAGCTGTAACTGAGAGTCATATACCCTTGGATGGCCATGCCTCTGAGTCACCATTCCATCTCATTTAATTAATTTAACTTAGCTGCCTCATTACCCACTCCACAAAGGCATTTGAGCTTGAGAGCCTTGACCTAGAGGCATTGGATTGAGAGGGGGAAGGACAGTGGCTCCAGCAAGTAGGATGGGGAAAGTCAGAAAGGATAAAAGGACACTACTACAGACAACTTGTCATAATTCAGAATTTTGAAAACGACATTGGCCAGGTTCTGTGTCATTAAGAACCTGCTTCAGGCCAACAAAGAGCTCAAGTGAAGCATAAAGATAGTTTAAATGTGATACGGAGACAAATGCTCAGAGTGCTGAAAATTAGCTTTAGGACCACCCCACTCATTTCACCTGCTCATATGTTGTTCTGCCTCTCTCATATCCCCTTACAGGTCCTTGCTTAATTTCCACACTGTCTCCTACCCCATTCCTCCAAAAGAATTCATTAAGTCCCAGTCCTGAGATTCATCCTCAAAGTCCAGTGTCCACTTGTTCTATCATGGAGTCAGATGCCCCACAGTGGAAGTCACATTGGTGACTGTGTTATTTTTAACATTCTCTGAATCACAAATAGTTTATTAGGCAAAGGCTGTTGTCTGACTTAATTTTGGACTCTGAGCAGAAGGAAAAAAATCTCCTGTGAGAATTTAGAACCACAGCTTGGACCTTATTCAAGCCAAATATATACGGTATATACTAACAGCCTGGTGCATGAAATTCATGCACGGGGGTGAGGGGGTGATCCTCAGCCTGGCCTGCACCCTCTCCAATCTGGAACCCCTCAAAGGATGTCCTACTGCCAGTTTAAAGGGATTGGACCTAAACCAGCAGTCAGACATCCCTCTCACAATCTGGGACTGCTGGCTCCAGCCTCTCATCTGCCTGCCTGATTGCCCCTAACCACTCTGCCTGCCGGCCTGCTCATCCCCAAATCCCCTCCCCCACCAGCCTGATCACCCCCAATTGCCCCTGTGCCAGCTTGATCACCCCCAATTGCCCCCCTGCTGGCCTGCTCACTCCCACCTTCCCTCCCCACTGGCCTACTTGCCCCCAACTGCCCCCCTGCTGGCCTGCTCATTCTCAACTGCCCCCCCTCCTCCGTTGCTGGTCTTCTTACCCCCAATGGCCCTGCCCCCCATCAGCCTGATTCACCCACAACTGTCATCTCATTCTGGTCTGATCACCCCCAGCGACCCAAGCTCCCAGAACCTATTTTTTTCTTTTACTTTTTTTTTTTTTTCAGTGCCTCCTTGAGCAGAGGCCGGGCTGGTTAGAAGCAAGTACCTGGGATTTATTTATCTTCTATAATTGAAACTTTGTAGCCTTGAGCAGAGGTCAGGGCCAGCCAGGGCAGACAGGAAGCTTGGCTTCCTCCATCACTAGGGCAACCCAAGCCTCCTGCTTGCTCCAGCTCCAAGGCAACCTCCATTTTTGTTGGGATTTATTTATCTTCTATAATTGAAACTTTGTAGTCTTGAGCAGAGGCCAGGGCTGGCTGGAAGCAGGTATCTGGGATTTATTTATCTTCTATAATTGAAACTTTGTAGCCTTGAGAGGAGGCCAGGGCGAGCCAGGGCAGGTGGGAAGCTTGGCTTTCTTCATCACCAGGGCAACCCAAGCCTCCTGCTTGCTCCAGCTGTGTAGCCTTGCCATCTTAGTTGGGTTAATTTGCATACTCTCTCCTGATTGGCTGGTGGGTGTGGCATGTGGGTATAGCAAAGGTATGGTCAATTTGCCTGTTTCTCTTTTATTAGTGTGTGTGTGTGTGTGTGTGTGTGTGTGTATTCAAATATATATTACCTTTATAATACAGAAACCTCCAAGCCAAGAAACTAATCTAAAAGCTAGCCCCAACCTTATGATACATGTGAGTCTGAGACTCTAGGCAGAAGCATTCATGATGATAAATCCTCCAACAAAACTTTACTACCACCCCAAATGTAAAAACTCCCTGAACAATCAGCTCTCACTTCAAAATTACAAAACTGATGAGAAAAAAATTCATCAAAAAAAAGGATAAAAGTCAACATACACAACAAATATCAAGGTTAGATCCTCTAAAATTTCATTTGAAAGAGTCATCTGAGTTTAAGGAAGTATGTTTAAGATTAATAAAAACATAGCAGAAAAGACGAAATACATAAACACTCTAGGGGAAAAAGCATATTTTTAACAGGGCCAGAGTTTTTTAAATTATGAAAAAGACTGTCATTGAAATTCAAAATTAAATTGTTCACTTAAGCAGCAAATTCAATGTAGCTTAGTAGAGGTTTAGTGAACATAAAGATATAAGCAATTTACATAGCATTAACGGAGAGTTAGAAAGATGGAAAATATAAGAGAGGTGAGATACAAAGAATGGAAAAAAAAAAGTGATCCAACCTGTTTCTAATATAAGTTCTAGATGGAACTCATACAATAAAATATCACACTGCAACAAGAATGAATAAATTATAGCTATAAACAGCAGTATAGATCATACCATAATGTTTAGTGAAAGAGAAACAAGTGTCCATACCACATGGCTTTTTTGTTTGTTTGGGGTTTTTTTTGTTTTTTTGTCTTTTTTGTTGTTGTTGTTGTTGTTGTTTTTGGGGGGGAGAGTTCAAAAACAAATAACACTAATCTCTAGTGATTGAAGTAAAGACTTGCTTACTTTTAATGGGAGAGGTTGATGGTGACCAGAAGGAGCTGGAATTGTTCTGTTTCTTGGTCAGGGTGCTGGTTAAACATGGATGTTCAAACATTTTAGTATTCATCAAACTGAACACTTAAACTTTCTATGTATATTATTCTTCAATAAAAGTTTACATTTTTAGCCCTCGCTGGTTTGGCTCAGTGGATAGAGCATTGGCCTGCAGACTGAAGAATCCTGTGTTCGATTCCAGTCAAGGGCACATGCCCAAGTTGCAGGCTCTATCCCCAGTGTGAGGCTTGTGGAGGGCACCCAATAAATTATTCTCTCTCATCATTGATGTTTCTAGCTCTCCCTCCCTCTCCCTTCCTCTCTGAAATCAATTTAAAAATGTATTTTAAAAAAGATAGCTGATAAAATATATATATAATTTGAGAAAAAATTATTAAGATAGAGAGAATAGAGAAAATGGGGCAAAAGCAACATTCTAAACTATAAAGTCTATATTTTTCTGGAAATGACAAAAGGCATGAATCAGCAGATTCAAGACAACAGTAAATTCTGAGCAGAATAAGTAAAAATAAATCTACTCCTAGACATACTGTAATAAAACTGTAGTAAACAATCATGATGAGATCAATTGCAAACTACAACAGTAACCAAATAAATTTTAATCACTGAAATAATATCTTCAAAGTGCTGAAAGAAAATAATTGTCAGCCTGGAATTCTAGACCCAACTAAAATGCCACTCAAGAGTGAGGACATAATAGAGACATTTTCAAATCAAGACTAGGTGTACTTGAGGAAAACGAAATCAAACCCAGAAGTAAAGAGTAATCTATAAGAAGCAAATGAGTATATAATATTAGATAAATATTAAGTAACTCTAAACATAATGAATAATTAAAGTATGAAAAAGCAAGGGAAGGAGTCATTATGGGCTGACTTTTATCTCACAAATTTTCATATGCTGAAGTCCTCAGCCTCAGTATCTGGAAATGTGGCCTTATTGGAAAACAGGGGCATTGCAGTTGTAATTTGTTAAGTTAAATGAGGTCATTCAGGTGGACCCTAATCCAAAGTGACTTTATAAAAAGGAAAAATTTGGACACAGACAGAGGACACTCTGAGATAAAGACAGAGATCAGGGTGATGTTTCCACAAAGCAGGAAACAGAGAATTGGAGAGATCCACAAGCCAAGGAATGCCAAAGATTGCCAGAAACTGGCAAGAACATGGAAAAGATTTTTCCCTCACAGTTCTCAGAATCTTACCTTGATCTTGGACTTTTAGCCTCCACAGCTGTGAAACAATAAACTTGGCTGTTTTCTCCACCCAGATGGTTGTACTTTGTTGTGACAGCCCTAGGAAATTAATCCAGGGACTGCAATTGATGCTGGAGACCTATTGCATTTTGAATGGGAGGGCAGGGAAGAGATTAGAGGTAAAATGTTCTTGAATATGTAGGACCAAGATAAAGAGAATGATTAACTTTGCTCTTTTAAATATCAAGTATGTATGTTAAATCTTAAGAGTAATCACCAAAAGAATATAAATAAAATGTGTAGCTTCTAAGCCAGAAGAGAGAAAGGCCAGGGAGATGCAAAGAAAAACTAGACACACACACACACACACACACACTTACACACACACACAGAGATGATAGAAATATAGCTGTAATTAACCTGTAATTAGAATACATATCAAATGACTAAATTTTGCATTAAAAAAGTTTCCTGTCCATGGATGAAAAGGAGAGAACTAGAGAGAAGTGTGGAAGGAAGGGAAAGGTTGGAGAGGGAAGAGTAAAGAAGAGGGGAGGAAGGAATCAAGTTATATATATGCTGTTTTCTAGAAACACACCTATGACACAAGGACTCAAAATGTTTGAAAGTAGCCAGGCCAGTGTGGCTCAGTGGCTGAGCATCAACTTCTGAAGCTGGAGGTCACCGTTCAATTTCTGGTCAGGACACATGCAGAAGTTGGGGGCTCAATTCCCACTATAGGGTGTACAAGAGGCATTTGGTCAATGATTCTCTCTCATCATTGATGTTTCTATCTCTCCTTCTCTCTTCCACTCTGAAATAACTAAAAATACATTTTTAGAAAGTGATTAAAAGTAAAGAGATATACTATATGAACAGTAGCAAAGAGAACTCATAATGACTGTGGTAGGCCAACAGTGGTCTCCTAAAGATATCCATGTCCTATTTTTCAAGACCTATGAATGTACTAGTAAGTTACATGACAAAGGAGAATTAAGGTTACAAATGGAGTTAATGTTGCGAATCTCCCATCCCTTAAATAAGGAGATCATCCTGGATTATTCAAGTAGATCCAATGTAATCTCAAGGGATGTGAAAAGTGGGAAAGCCCTGGCCGAGTGACTCCGTAAATTGGAGCATCATCCCACACCCCAAAATGTTGTGAGTTTGATTCCCTGTCAGGGCACAGACCTTGGTTGTGGGTTCTATTTCTGGTCTGGCCACATATGGAAGGCAACAGATTAATGTTTCTCTCTCACATCAATGTTTCTTCTTCTTCTTTTTCTTCTTCTTCTTCTTCTTCTTCTTCTTCTTCTTCTTCTTCTTCTTCTTTCTCTCTCTCTCTCTCTCTCTCTCTCTCTCTCTCTCTCTCTCTGTCTCTGTTTTTAAAATCAATAAACATGTCCTTTGGTAAAGATTTTTTTTTTTAATTTTGCAAACAGTTAAACATTTCTAAATCTGAAAATTATTTATTATTTTAATAACTTATTTTCTGACTACTAAAATCAAAATTCCCCTTTAGAAATTTCTTAAAATATAGAAAGGTAAAAAATACAAAAATTTCAGAACTCAAGTTAGATTATTACTCTTATCTCCAGTAGATTTTATAGTAAAATGACTAATAACTGCTGCACCATTTTTCCCAATGTGGTCTTGGAATCTTGAAAACCAAAAATCAAACTACAGCCAAAGTAGGTAAGTCCTCTCTGGTAGGCTGTGTTCCTACATAAGGGGCCTCACAAACTCACTGCTCCACCTAGACAAGCTTGGGTTTGAAAACCCAACATTTGTTTCTATTACAGTCTTACATACAAATAATGAAAAAAAATGATTCTCTGAGCATGCTGGAGTTTTTAATTGGACAGATTTCATCTGTAGCTCTGGTCTTTATGTACTGACATTTTACATTTTCCATCACATTCCTATGCCTACTCCATAACCCTACTTACAGATTTTAAAATGCATTTACTGTAAAAATCCCACTCTTCAACACAATCAAGGACTGGTAGGTAGTTGGTTGGTGAATTTATGTTTTTCAAAGGTGAAATTTTTATTTTAAAAAGAATACTACCTAATTTTCACCTTGATTTCAAATGTAATTTTTGAGCAGGCAGTTGATTAGTAGGTAATCTCTTCACATGAATAATGCACAAGATTTAGATGCCATCTCATTTCTCCAACATCTAAGCCATGTATTACTTACTGTAAAACTCGTGGCACTTCATGCAAATTATGCAATTCAGAACAAAGCCTTTTTTTTTCTTTTCTTTTTTTAGTTTAGGGCCTGTGACTTGATTTCCCCTCAGCTCTCTTGTTTTTAAACCAAATCTCTGATCATCACCTATGTTTGCTATTCTGAGTAACTATAAGAACCATGAGAAGGCCCTAACGGGTTTGGCTCAGTGGATAGAGCATCAGCCTGCAGACTCAAGGGTCCCAGGTTCGATTATGGTCAAAGGCATGTTCCTTGGTTTCGGACACATCCCCAGTAAGAAGTGTGCAAGAGGCAGCTGAATCAATGTTTCTCTATCATCAATGTTTCTAATTCTCTATCCCTCTCCTTTCCTCTCTGTAAAAAATCAATAAAATATATATATATATTTTATAAAGAACCATGAAAAGAATCTGAGAGCTGATGTGAATAATTGTCCCCCAGTCACTAGTAGTTGCCTCACTTACACCTAATTCAACAGGCCTTTTGTAGTCACTTGCCTCTATGTCTTTCTCAACCCATTCTATTAAGTTTTCATTTAAAAAAAGAAAAAAAGACAACTCTCAATCTGGCTAGCATCAACCTATCAACCAGGACTTCACAGTTCAATTTCTGGTCAGGGCACATACCTGGGTTGCAGGCTTAATCCCCAGTTTAGGGCCTGCAGGAGGCAGCTGATCAATGATTCTCTGTCATCACTGATGTTTCTGTTTCTCTCTCCCTCTCCCTTCCTCTCTGAAATCAATAAATACATATATTTATAAAAGACAACTCTCTTTTATTTCACCTTCATATTTTATCAGTTTATATATTTCAATAAAGTACTTAATTACGATAACAAATATATCTCACATAAAAATGTACAGAACAAATGCAAACTGGTAAGCACTAATCCTAAGGGTTGAGGTTTAAGTGCACAGATTTATAGATTTCTATAAATCTAAAATGGAAGTCTTGCCTAGCCAGTTTGGCTCAGTGGATAGAGCACTGGCCTGAGGACCAAAGGGTCCCGGGTTCAATTCCAGTCAAGGGCACATACTTTGGTTGCAGGCTCCCCCCCAGCCTGGGCCCGAGTCAGGGCTCATGCAAGAGGCAACCAATCGATATGTTTCTCTCTGTCTTTCTCTTTCTCTTCCACTATGCAAAAAATCAATGGAAAAATATCCTCAGGTAAGGATTAACAAAACAAAACAACAACAACAAAAAAACTGAACTATTAATGTACACCAAACAAAAATCTATTCCTAAACCCTAATCCTGTTAATAAATTATAATTTTTGGCTGAATAGATAGGTCAAACCTACTATTAACCATGTACTATGTAACATTTGCCTGTTCAGAAAAGATGAGAAAGAAAATGTGCGCCTTTAAGAGTAAATGAGCCAAAACTGGTTTGGCTCAGTGGATAGAGCATCAGCCTGCAGATTCAAAGGTCCCAGGTTCAATTCTGGTCAAGGGCATGTACCTTGGTTGCGGGCACATCCCCAGTGGGGGGTGTGCAGGAGGCAGCTGATAGATGTTTCTAACTATCTCTCTCCCTTCCTCTCTGTAAAAAATCAATAAAATATATATTTTTAAAAAAGAGTAAATGATATATTTATAGGATAAAATAAGTAAAATGTATTTATAATAGATGTAATTATAAGGTAGCTCATTTATTAGGATGACAGATAATATCTAAGATTTTAGATATTAGAGATAGCAATGAAGAAGGATTAATGAATCAGCAAGAAGAACCCAAGCTAACTGTACTAGTGAAGGTTGGTGTGGTGGTTTTTTCACCACATTTAAATCAAGTGAGAAAATGCATGTGTATTTACAGCAGGGACCCAGGCTTCGTTACCCTTTTCCTCCCCTGACACATGTAGAGGTCAAATAGCCTACTTGGGCCTACGGAACACCTGATTCTCCTGGTATTCCTGCTGTGACCCTGAAACTCAGGCCGGCCTTTTACCACCGCACTGTGTGACTTCACTGTACACTAGATCAAGGATGGGACTGCAGCCCCGGGGTGATATTGTTCATGCAGGTTCACCCTTTGGGAACAATTTATGATGACGCTTTTCATAAGAAGATTTTTTAGAACTCTCTCAGATTATAGCCAAAAGACCTTCTTTTGTAGTGCCAAACTGTTTTCTACAGAGAATAGTCTAGTGGTCACGTCCATTTAAATGTAAGTGGTTTACTGCAGTACATGTTCACCCTAAACAATGAGGGAAGTGACAAAGTGTTCTAGGTTAAAACAAGGTCCCTGGATAGCAGGCTGTGGATGAATTGTTACTTACCGGCGCAGACAAGAACCAGCCTTGCTCAAGGCACAACTAATTGGTGCTGTTTAATCTGAACAACTAAAAGGAAGCTGAACTACCCTTAAAAAAGAGAAGTGAAGGAGAGAAGGTCACAATGACCCTTCAATGGCTTGGGACACCAAGTTTACCCAAGTGCCCCAAATGCTTCACGAAAGAAAAATGCACAGCGGTTATGTCTACATACCCCAGTCAACCATGACTGAGTCAATAGCTCATTAAAAGCCAGACAGGACATCAGTAAACTGAAAGAGGCAACCATGGAGAAAGGATACCATTGGTCCACAAAGTGAGAATGCATCCTGGGGAAGTTAGGTGAGGTGAGCTAGGAGCAGCCACGTGATGGTTACCTATGGTGAGGGGATATCCAGGATACTTAGAGTCTGCAAAGACTCTGGCTTGTGTGGTTTCTTTGTGAGTTGACTGCTATGCCCTACACCAGGGGTGGGGAACTTCTGGCCTGCAGGCCATATAAGGCCCTGAGAAATCATTTGGTCTGGCTCTGCCAAAACATTAGGAGTGAGTTAATTAAATGTGTGATCAAATATAGCAGGCTAATTTTTAAGTGGATGATTCTGTAGGGCCTGAGAATGTTACAAAATATCCAAATGGCCCTTGGCAGAGAAAAGATCCCCCACCATCAATAAATAAATAGCCTTCACCTAACCACAAAGCTTGCTCATCCTTAGTGTCCAATTAAGTCAAAGAAATAAGACACCGACCACACATAACATATTTCAAACCGAAAATGTCTTTGAGTTCATGATCAAAAGGTCCTCGTGACTAATTCTCCGAAATCATAGCCACAAGTACGAGGCTATAGTCATTAGCCACCATGTTGACAAGAATGTTCTTTTGGAAGAGTTCTTTCTAAAGGCAAATGTCCTATAAGAAGCAGGCCAGGAGCAGAACCTTTGGGAGGCATGCTGAATATAGTACCAATGTCACCAGGGATCAAGAGCTCTCTGCAGCTGTTAGGCTTTTACAGACACAGATCCTCTTGGATATTTCTGGGGCAGAATTAGCACCCGTGTTCCGTGTACTCCCTTACATTGTTTGGCTGACATTCTTCCTGACCCTTATGAGAAAGTGGCTGATCTGAGAGTGTGAGATAGAAGTTCCAAAGAGCTCCTTGTGATGTTATTTTCCTAAATAGCTGTGGTTTGTCTTTAGACTTGCAAAGAACTACATAACAGCATTGGATTCAGTGGACCCCCTATATAGGAAATTAGTAGACTATGCTAAGCCTGTCCCTTTAATTCCAGATCTAAACATGCAGTGGTTGACATTAGCATTTCCGTATCTAGAATTGTCCTCAGACTAGAGGCATGAAAAGGAATGGTGGAAAGAGGGTTGCAATGGGGATTGGAAAACTTAGATTCTTTTTTTTTTTTTTTTTTATTGTCACTATGACTTTTTTTTTTAATCTTTATTGTTCATATTATTACAAATGTTCCTCATTCCCCCCCCCCACCCATTGCTCCCCTACACCAAGTTTCCATTCAATTCTCTGCCCTTTCCCCATCCCCCATTGTCCTCATCCATAGGTGCAGTTTATGTTCAGTCTCTTCCCACCCCGCTCCACTCCCCATTTCCCCGAGAATCATCAGTCCACTCCCCTTCCATACCTCTGATTCTATTATATTCACCAGTTAATATTGTTCATCATGATTTTTACTTCCCTTGGTTTTTAGACTCACTTGTTGATAGTTATGTATTTGTTGTTCATAATTTTTATCTTTATTTTCTTCCTCTTCCTAAAGAACCTCTTTTAGCAATTCATATAATTCTGGCTTGGCAGTGATGAATTCCTTTAGCTTAAATTTATTTGTGAAGCTCTTTATCTGGCCTTCGATTCTAAGTGATAGCTTTGCTGGGTAGAGTATTTTTGGCTGTAGGTTCTTGTTATTCATCACCTTGAATATTTCTTGCCATTCCCGTCTGGCCTGCATGGTTTCTGTTGAGAAATCAGCTGACAGTCGTATGGGTGCCCCTTTATAGGTAACTACCTGCTTTTGTCTTGCTGCTTTTAATATTCTCTCTTTGTCTTTAGCTCTTGGAATTTTAATTATGATGTGTCTTGGTGTGGTTCTTTTTGGATTCCTTTTGTTTGGGGTTCTGTGTGCTTCCTGGACGTGTAAGTCTATTTCTTTCACCAGGTGGGGGAAGTTTTCTGTCACTATTTCTTTCAATATGTTTTCGGTATCTTGCTCTCTGTCATCTTCTGGGATGCCCATAATTCTGATGTTGGTTCGCTTGAAGTTGTCCCAGAGGTTTCTTACATTATCTTCAACTTTCTGGATTCTCTTGTCTTCTTGCTTCTGTGGAGGAGTGTCCTCTGGCTCTTTGTGTTCCAAATCTTGGACTTGATTCTTGCAATCTTCCAATCTGTTTTTAGGACTCTGTATAATATTATTTATTTCAGAGATTGTATTCTTTATTTCTAGTTGACCCTTCATTATTTCTTGTTGATCCCTTATCATATCCTCATAGGTCTCATTTATTTTATCGGCCTTTTCTAAGAGATTGTTGAACAACCTTATAAGCGTGGCTTTGAACTCTATATCCAGTCGCTTTTTGTCCTCCATTTCTTTTGTTTGTGATCTGTTTCCTTGTTTCGGCATTTTCGCTGCTACCCTGAGTTGGTAGGTTGGGAGGATCAGCTGTGTCTATGCCAGGAGACGACCTTATTCCACTAGAATTGGAAACCTGCAAAAGCCTCTCTGAGTTCAGCTTGGATGGGGCAGAGTTTCAGGGTGGAGCCTACAGCCTTGGCTTCCGGTTAGCCCCGCCCTCTGAGGTTCCTGAGTCTCAGTGTACCTCTGTGTCCTTTGGCACCTCTGAGAGAAAGGCACTCTAGAGTTTCGCCCGCTACCAGACAGTGTAGTCTCTCCCCCAACAAGCCCACAACTGGGGTTCAGAGCAGTTGGAAGTGGGGTTAAGAACAGTCCGGAGCTTATGTCTCCTTCCTGCTAGGGCGATCTCGCGGCCCAAACAACAGTCTGTCCTCTGTGCGCGTAAATGTGCGCGACTCCGGAGCTCTGCCTTTCGCGGGCTTCTGGCTCCCCTTAGCTTCCGCCTTACAGCCCAGATTACCCCTGTATGAGGCTGGGACCCCAGGGTCTTGCCCAGGACTGGGGTTCAGTGCAGTCAGAACTGGGGCTCAGCACAGTCCTGAGCTTTTGAGTCCTTCCCGCTGGGGCAATTTAGCAGCTCAGCGAACAGTCCGTCCTCTGCGAGCAATGTGCGCGACTCAGGGGCTCTGCCTTTTCGCCTTACAGCCCAGCTTCCCTCTGTATGAGCCTGGGACCCCCGGGGTCTCACCCAGAACTGGGGTTCAGTGCAGTCGGAGTTGGGGTTCAGCACAGTCCGGAGCTTTTATCTCCTTCCCGCTGGGGAACGCCAGCCAGGCACTCAGCGGCCCCTCCTCTCCAGCTCCGTCCTCTCCCCGCGCGCGCACCGTGCCTCCGTACCTTAGGCTTTTACAGCTCCTCTGGTTTTCCTTCTGGTTTTCTCTTTCCTTCTAGTTGTAGAATTCCCAGTCAGTCAACTTTCCTGTAGTTCTGGATAGTGTCCACTCTATATTTTAGTTGTATTTTTTGAAATTGTTGAGTGCGGCTGCAGTTAGGCTTTTACCTCTGCCGCCATCTTGTTGTCTCCGTCACTATGGAAAACTTAGATTCTTATCATTGCCCCTAATCTTGGGCAAGTCATCTCAATTCTCTGAGCCTCCATTCTTGCTATCTTTAAAAAGGGGAAATGAATAATGTCCATGGGTCCCTCTATTCTCACTCTCTACCCTTTTTAACCTGTTCTTGGTTTTGGGAGGCTGACATGCAGGAATTGCATCAAAGTCTCTTTGCCCTCTGGTTTCTGGTTGGAGTTTGCCAATGAGTAGCCCCAGGAAGAGATGTTAGAAGGAGGAAGTAGAATTCGACTGGATACTAACCCCCTGCTCTTTTCCTGCAAGGTCTTCTGGGAGCAGCAAGATCCTTCTCCTGCTCTCCCAAAGCATCCCTGTAGCCATGGCCGGTTTGGCTCAGTGGTTAAAGTGTCAGCCCTCAGATCCAAGGGTCAGGGGTTCAAATTCTGGTCAAGGGTACTTACCTCGTTGGCAGATTCAATCCCCGGGCCCAGTTGGAGCTCATGCAGAAGGCAACCAATCAATACATCTTTCTCACATCAGTGTTTCTCTTTTTCTCTTCCCTTCTCCCCTCCCTTCCACTCTGTCTGATAATCAATGGAGAAAATATCCTTAGGTAAAGATTAAAACAAAACACACACACAAAAAAAGCAGCCCTCTACGTAGTCATATCCTCCCATCTTCTGGTAACTGCTCCCTCTCCTCCACCCTCAGGTCTACTGCTGGTAACAACTTCACTGTTTCCTGCCCTGGGATGTTATACCAGCTTTTTAAAAATGCTTTAATAAGCTTAGACTGTCCTGAAAGCACCCTGATTTGAGAGTGCAAATTGTTTCCTGCTGGGTCCATGACTAATGCGATGAGCTAGATTCGAGGTATGCTGAATATCATGGGGTACTTCTGAGATTCAATTTGCATTTTGATTTGAATTTTATGGATGCTTACTAAATCCGATAGAAGATTGAAACCAGATACCACAGCCCCAATTATGGGGTTTTTGGATTTTTTTAAAAATAGCTTTACTCTTCTCACTGACTGATACTAACGGAACTCACAGAATACATTCCAACTTAAGAAGATGTAAGAATATTATGCTTTATTTGTTTTACATATTAGGATGTCATAAAAAAATTGTTCAAGAAGGAAAAAAGTCTTTACAGCTTAAAATGTTTAATAACCATCTGGGGAGGGAGGGCATGTATGGGGGGGGGGGGACAATGGTAAGCTATGTACACATATAATACCTTAATAAATTTTTAAAAAGAAGAAGAAAAAAAAAGAAAAAAAAGTTTAATAACCATTGTAGATGGCTGCTAGGTTACTTCCAAGATTCTAAGACTCTAATTTTATTATGCTTTGAGGAACTGGGCGATACCTAACCTCTCTTGACCAAGTTTCTGGGTAATAAAACAGAGTGGAGCTGTATTCTCTGACATCAGGGTGAGAGCTGGGGGGCAGTGTTCCACCAGACAAAAGTGCTGGTAGAGGCTATTGTTCCCTTTTGGAGCCCTCCCCCAACAAAGTTGGCAGGTGGGTGCTGTATCTGAGTCATTAGCCTACACTGTTTGCCCTGCCCTGGTGATTCCCTAAGACCCCACTTCACCCATCTTGCATGCCCTCCCACGCTGTTCCCAGCAGCTTTTCCGTCTGAATGCCCTATCTTGGCTCATGCTCCAGACTTTCTTGAAATCTCTCAAACAAGCAGCATCTGGCTTCAATGTACCCCATACCTCATGCTAAGTGGCCCAGGCCCAGCACTAGCAGCAGCCAACCTGGTCCACAGGTTGGCCTCTCCTGAGCACCTCCAAGTCCAGCACAAGTAGCAGCCATCTTCAGATACTTTGTAGCTCACATCTGGTGGTCCTGAGCAAAACACAGGTGGTAGCTCACCTTGACCTGTACCTCCTGGAAGGTCCCATAGCCAGAATACCTAGTAGACAGCTTCAGACCATGTCAAAACACCACTACCCAACCACCTCTACAAGTGACACACTCAAAGGGTGGACTCAGCAAACACCAGAGCACCGCTAAACTAAGTCCTGCTTTGTGGGATGGGCCCCTGAACAGCTGCTCCTCCATGGCGGTCAGTGGTCAAAACCAGTCCTTGCAGCGAATAAGCCTGGGGGTAAATCCCTGTGCCAACAGCAATCAAGACTCAACTATAACAGGAAGGTGAATACAACCCACAGAGGGTAGTGGAGAGGACACACTTCATAATGCCACTCTACCAAGCCCAGGAGACATAGCAACTCTACCTAATTCACAGAAACAGCACAGGGCAGTTGCCAAAATGAGAAGACTAAGAAATATGTCCCAATGAAAGAACAGAAGAAAACTCCAAAAAAAGACCTAAACAAAATGGAGCTAAGCAATCTACTGGATGCAGAGTTCCAAACATCGGTTATAAGGATGGTCAATGAACTTAGTGAGAACCTTCCTCAACGGCATAAAAAAAGACATAGAAACCACAAAAAAGAACCAGTCAGACACAAAGAATACACTAACTGAAGTGAAGAATAATTTACAGGGAATCAACAGTAGAGTACATGAAGCCGAGAATCAAATCAATAATTTGGAATTTGAGGAAACAAAAGCCACCCAATAAGAATAGCAAAGAAAGAAAGAAAGAAAGAAAGAAAGAAAGAAAGAAAGAAAGAAAGAAAGAAAGAAAGAAAGGAAGGAAGGAAGGAAGGAAGGAAGGAAGGAAGGAAGGAAGAAAGAAAGAAAGAAAGAAAGAAAGAAAGAAAGAAAGAAAGAAAGAAATGTTTAAAAAGGAAGATAATGTAAGGAGCCACTGGGACAATTTCAAACATACCAACATTCAAATCATGGGGGTGTCAGAAGGAGAAGAGAGAGAGAGAGCAAAAATTGAAAGCCTATTTGAAAAATAATAATAATGACATAAAACTTCCCTAACCTGGTGATGTACAAGTCCAGGAAGCACAGATATTCCCAAGTAAGAAGAACCAAAAGAGGCCCACACCAAGACACATCATAATTAAAATACCAAAGGTTAAAGACAAAGAGAGAATCTTAAAAACAGCAAGTGAAAAGCAGGAAACTTTCTTAAGACTTTTCAGCTGATTTCTCAACAGAAACTTTGCAGGCCAAAAGTGACTGGCAAGAAATATTCAAAGTCATGAAAAACAAGGACCTACAACCAAGATTACTCTACCCAGAAAAGCTATCATTTAGAATTGAAGGACAGATGAAGAGTTTCCTAGACATGAAATAGCTAAAGGAGTTTATCAACACCAAACTAGTATTACATGAAATATTAAAGGCTCTTATTTAAAGAGAAGAAAAAACATAAAAAATATTAACAATAAAATGACAATGAATACATATCTCTCAATGATTGAATCTAAAAAAATAAAAATAAATGAACAAGCACAACAGAAACAGACTCATAGATACAGAGAACATTTTGATGATTTCCAGATGAGGGTTGGGTGAAAAAGGCGAAAGGATTAAAAAGTACAAACTGGCCGAAACCGGTTTGGCTCAGTGGATAGAGCGTAGGCCTGCGGACTGAAAGGTCCCAGGTTCGATTCCGGTCAAGGGCATGTACATTGGTTGTGGGCACATCTCCAGTAGGGGGTGTGCAGGAGGCAACTGGTCGATCTTTCTCTCATTGACGTTTCTAGCTCTCTATCCCTCTTCCTTCCTCTCTGTGGAAAATCAATAAAATATATATATTTTTTTAAAAAAGTACAAACTGGCCGAAACTGGTTTGGCTCAGTGGATAGAGCGTCTGCGAACTGAGAGGTCCCAGGTTCGATTCCGGTCAAGGGCATGTACATTAGTTGCAGGCACATCCCCAGTGGGGGGTGTGCAGGAAGCAGCTGATCGATGTTTCTCTCTCATCGATGTTTCTAGCTTTCTACCCCTCTCCCTTCCTCTCTGTAAAAAATCAGTAAAATATATATTTTTTAAAAAGTACAAACTAGCTAGCCGAAACCAGCTTGGCTCAGTGAGTGGAGCATCAACCTGCAGACTGAAAGGTCCCAGGTTCGATTCCAGTCAAGGGCATGTACCCTGGTTGTGGGCACATCTCCAGTAGGGGGTGTGCAAGAGGCAGCTAATTGGTGTTTCTCTCTCATTGATGTTTCTAACTCTCTATCCCTCTCTCTTCCTCTCTGTAAAAAATCAATAAAAATATATTTTAAAAATAAATAAATAAATAAAAAGTACAAACTGGTTGGTACAGATCAGTCATGTGGAGGTAAAATATAGCATAAGGAATATAGTCAATAATCCTATCTAATAAAAGAGTAATATGCAAATTAAGCATCACTCCACTCAAGCCATGCCCGCCAGCCAATCAGAGTGAGTATGTAAATGAACCCCAACCAAGATGGCTGCGGCCACAGAGAGCAGTTGAGAGACTTGGGTTTTCCCGGCAACGGAAGCCAAGCTTTCCACACACCGTGGCTGGCCTAAGCCTCCACTCAAGAATCCAAAGTTTTGATTATAGAAGGTAAATCCCCCAAAAATGGCAGCAGCCACAGAGCTGAAGAGAGCATGATAGGGTTGCTCCCAGCAACAGAGGAAGCAAAGCTTTCCACCTGCTCTGGCTGGCCTAGCCCTCCACTCAAGGATACAAAGTTTCAATTATAGAAGATACATAAAACCAAACGGAAATGGCAGTAGCCTAGTGAGCAGGGGGCTTGGCTCTGCTCCAGGCTACAAAGTTTTAATTGTAGAAGGTAAATAAATCCCAGACACCAGGGCCTCCACTTGGGTCATCAGGGGGTGTGGCCAGCCTGCAAACCACCACAGGCCCCTCTCCCAGGCCGCCCCACACCCTAAGGGAACCCCCACCCTGATCTGGGACACCCTTCAGGGCAAACCAGCTGGCCCCACCCATGCACCAGGCCTCTATCCTATCTAATAAAAGAATAATATGCAGATTGACCATCATTCCAACACACAATAGCTGCCCCCATGTGGTCAAAGATTCTGCCCCCATGTGGACACAAGATGGCCAGCAGGGGAGGGAGTTGGGGGAGAGCAGGTCAGCAGGCAGAGGTGGTTAGGTGCGATCAGGCAGGCAGGCAAGCAGTTAGGAGTCAGCGGTCCCAGATTGCCAGAGGGATGTCCCAGATTGGAGAGGATGCAGGCAGGGCTGAGGGACACCACACCCCACACACCCCTGTGCAGGAATTTTGTGCACCAGGCCACTAGTAATAATAATAATCGAGCTTCTGAGGCTGCAATTTCTATTTGGAGCAGAGGTTTCACAAATACATCTCACCACTCTGACTTTAAATTAATCTTGTATTGTCAGGATACCAGATTCTAAAATAAAGCCAGGGGTAATTTTTAGAATCAGAGTGAATGACAGAGCAAGCAGGCTCAAAGTCAGAGTAAGACAAATGCCTCTGATGAATGAATCAGCAAAAAAAAAAAAAAAAAAAAAAAAAAAAAAAAATCAGTTCAAACTCCCAAAGTCAGACTCTACTATTTTTAGAATATGTAAAGGTTCTGCTAACTTCAACTCAAATTCCATGTAAAAGAAGAGGTGCGCAGGCGCTCAATCGTCATTGCAATATAAGAGGAAGAACTCTTGCTTTGGAGGAAGGGAAATGGACTTCAGTCCCATTGCTGACGTAGGTGGGCACATTATTTAACTTCTCTGAGGCTCAGAATCCTCACCTCTAAGAGAGACAATAGTACCTACTTTGCTGTGAAGAATCAAAGCTATATCCCCATCTACAGAATAGTCCTGCCATATAGGAGATACTCAATAAACATTTACTATTCAAATAAATAGTGAGATAAAGCACCTGGTATTTATTCACTCATAGGGGTGCTATATATGAACTAGTTCTTTCCTCTCCATTAAAACCATGGTGTGATTAAGATCATCCAGGGGCAGCATAAAGAGTGAAAGAAGCCGGGACCGGTTTGGCTCAGTGGATAGAGCGTCGGCCTGCGGACTGAAAGGTCCCGGGTTTGATTCTGGTCAAGGGCATGTACCTTGGTTGCAGGCACATCCCCAGTAGGGGGTGTGCAAGAGGCAGCTGATCGATGATTCTCTCTCATTGATGTTTCTAACTCTCTATCCCTCTCTCTTCCTCTCTATGAAAAATCAATAAAATATTAAAAAAAAAAAAAAAAGAGTGAAAGAAGAAGGGCCCAGACTGACCAGCCTGCATAGGACAGACAGACCAGGCGATGTCATGACCACTATCCATAGGAACTGCTAGGAGGTGGGTGGCACCCCATTGAGAGGGAAAGGGGGAAAGCCAGAGAGGTGAGACTTATAAATGCAGAGATAACCACGGCGGATGCTGAAAATAAAAAATGGAAACATGTCTGGGTAATTGGGGGATTAGGAGGTCCTTGGGGACCGTGGTCAGGGCTCCAGCAGAAAACAGATGGCAGTTCCAAAGAGTTTAATGAGAGTATTTACAAGGCTGTGGGCAGACTTATGGGAAAGTGGCCAAAGTGAAGTGGCCCTGGGCTAGAAATGGCAGGAAGCCACTAACATTCCTTAGTCGTAAAGGAGAAAAGAGAACAGATTCTCCAAAACCCAGTGAACTGTGATGGCAGAAACAGCCTTCCAACAAGAGCTGGAGGAGGAGGAGGAGGAAGCCACTGGCAAGCCCCGCCCTTCAAGACTAGGGGGCAGAGGAGGGACCAGTGCCTCTGACTATCCTACCTTCCATCTATCCCACTGCCTTATCCCCCCACCTTCCCACATCTCCCCATCCTCCATTTCCCCACCCTCTATTTCCCCCACCTTCCCTTTTCCTCCCCATAACTCCACCCTCCATCCCCAACTCCATCTCCCTCACCCTCCCCTCTTCCCCATACTCCACCCTCCATCCCTATCCTTTGTTTCCTCACCCTACCCTCTCCTCTCTACATGTCCCCTCCATCTCCCTCACCTTCCACCTCTTCCACTTCCATCCCTCTCGCCCTCCATCTACCCCACTCTCTCCTGTATCCCACCCTTCACTCTCTCCACCTTCCATTACCCACCCTCTCCTCTTCTCCCCACATGCCCCCTCCATTTCCCTCAACCTACCTTTGCTCCAACTTCTATCTCCTCACCCTCCATCCTCCCCATCCTTCTTCCTCCTCAACCTTCATCTCCTCCCACACTCCCTCTTCCCACCCCTCCTCAATCTTCCACCTTACCCTACCCTCTCCCCTAATCTTACTATCTTCCACTAGAAGCCAGAGTCAAGGGATTCCAGCTGTCATCCACAGAGGTCAACCGCCTGGGGAGGAGGGCATAGGGGGAAGGGAGAAGAGTAAGCAAATGGGAACATCCAGCAACAGATGAAAGAGCAATTTTAGTAGCAGGGAGGTGGGGACAGGAGAAGAGAAGGTACAACAGGCCTTCTACCCACAACTTTGTGCACAGCTTGAATCTCTATGTACATGTGCCAAAACACACACACACACACACACACACACACACACACACACACACACACAACAGCACCACATCTTTTAAGACTGTCTATTATTCAGAATTTTCACAAAGTTGAACTGGCCTTCCTCCAGCTGGTCTGCACTGACTTTTACTGCCGGCTGCAGATCAGGCCCATTTTAAGACTGAATAAAAGCATCTCAGTGGCTTTATCAGATGGCAATGAGCCATTGCTCTATTCCTTTCAGATACTGTAATTCCAAAATCTGAAAACAATTTGAGAAAATACAAACACACACACACACACACACACACACACACACACACACACACACACAAACCAGCAATGATGTCTGCTCTGCGTCATCCCTTGTGCAGGGATGAGAACTATTTTGGCTCCTTGTGAGAGTACAGATGTGTCCTGACCTACCTTCCCTCCCTGACTGCCCTGAGCTATCTTTGAAACTGGGTCTGTCCTGGGGCCCGTGTGTCCTCAAAAGCCTGGGTACTAAGGACAGAGAAGCATGGCTTTTGCTTTTCAGACCTGCCTACCACCACCATCCACCCCACAAGCACATGCACACACACGCATACACACTCACATGCATACTCTGACATATTTCACGGTGCAATCTGCAACCAGCTCCAAACGTGGAAAGCCTAAGTATGTCAGCCCACCGGGAGCAGAAGCCAAACTGCTCTTTCCCAGCTGAATGTCTATAGGCCAGGGAATCGTAAACCCTGGTGCAGGGAGGCCTCGCAGCTCATGGGTCACATGGCCAGTGCATAAACTCTACAGCCGCTGCCTGACTGCATCAACAATTCGACAACTCTGGCTTGGCTCATTTCCCCCCAGGGGAATGTGTGCAACACATTCTTTGCTAGCAGTGTCCCAGACCTTGTGAATGTGAAGTGTGGCAGGGTCCGGGGCAAGGGGCTTTAGACTTGCCCTCCCTCCCTTCAGGGAATTCCATCCTTTAACATTTGGATTGGACCATACGGAATTGCTGTTATTCTTAGGTCAAATATGGTCAAATGTTGGTCTTCGTGTAATTCAACCTAAATCAGAGAAAGAGCCAATAGTCAAAGCACCAGCTTTATGAATGGCTTGGAAAATGCCCAACGATGTTCCAAAGACCAGGCTCTCTGGAGAAAATTGGGTTAGAAGACGCTTATAACCAAGGCCTCAATGGCGTGTCCAGTTGCCTTTGGCTAGAATTGATAACTAGGGCTGCATATACTCCTCCCTCTGGAGGACAGAGAGAATGGGAACCCCTCACCCCCTACCAACCAGGAGGTGACTTCCTGAGTTATGCCCGTGGCCTGAGGGACTTCATTAGAGGTGACAGGAGGTGATAGGGTTGCTCCTTTTCTTTACTTTGAACCCTGAAAAGAGACCACCATACAGGTTGCCCTGCATTAGCCTGAGGAGTAAGTACATCAGTCCGCAGGCCAATGCTCTATCCACAGAGCCAAACCGGTTTCGGCTCCAACATCATTTATTGAAGACTATTATTTCCCCCTTGTATATTCTTTGCTCCTTTGTTATAAATTAATTTAATTTTTCTAATCCTCACCTGAGGATGTTTTTATTGATTTTAGAGAGAAAAGGAGGGAGGAAAAGAGACAGAGACAGAAAGAAAGAAAGAAAGAAAGAAAGAAAGAAAGAAAGAAAGAAAGAAAGAAAGAAAGAAAGATGGATATGAGAGAGAAACATGATTGGTTGCCTCCCATATGCACCCTAACTGGGAATCGAACCCACAACTTGAGTATGTGCTCTTGACCGAAAATTTAACCCATGAATCTCCAAGGCACACGCCAGCCAGGGCTGTCATAAATTAATTGATTATATGCTAGTATGTCTGGGTTTCTTTCTGTGCTGTCTATTCTGTCCCATTGACCTACATGTCTGTTTTTTATTACTGTAGCTTTGTACAGAGATACCTTGTTTTATTATGCTTTGCTTTATTGTGTTTCACAGATGTTGCATAGATGTTATAAATTGAAAGCAAGTCTATCAATGCCATTTTTCTAACAGCATTTGCTCAGTTCATGTTTCTGTATAACATTTTTGTAATTCTCACAATATTTCCAACTTTTTCATTATTATTACATTTGTTATGGTGGCCTTTGATGCTACTACTGCAATTGTTTTGGGGTGCAATAAGCCCAACCCATATAAGATGGCAAAAATTAATCAATGTTTTTCTATTCTGACTGCTTCACCTGCCAAACTTTGCCCATCTCTTTCTCTTCAGGCCTCCTTATTCCCTGAGACATAAAATGTTGAAATTAGGCCAATGAATAACCTACAATAGCCTTTAAGTGTTCACGTGAAAGGAAATATAATATGTCTCACTTTAAATCAAAATCTAGAAATGATTAAACTTTGTGAGGAAGGTATGCTGAAAGCTGAGCAAGTGGTTAATGCAAAGGAAAAGTTCTTGAAGGACATTAAAAGTGCTACTCCAGAGAATACACAAATGATAAGAAAGGGAAACAGCCTCATTGCTGATATGAACGAGGTTTTAGTGATCTGGATGGAAGATCAAACCAGTACAACATTCCCTTAAGTCAAAGCCTAATCCAAAGCAAGGCCCTAAATCCCCTTCGATTCTTTGAAGACTGAGAAAGATGAAAAGCTTCAGAAGAAAAGCTTGAAGCTAGTGGTTGGTTCATGCAGTCTAAGAAAAGAAGCCATCTCCATAACATAAAAATGTAAGGTGAAGCAGAAAGTGCTGATGTAGAATGTTCAACAAGTTTTCCAGAAGATCTAGCTAAGATAATTAATGAAGGTGGCTGCACTAAACAACTGAAGCCATAGTAACCTCCATCTTATGTAGAAACTGTTGTTTGAAATTTTAACCCTGCTATTTTGACTTCTGTAAATGCTTGCTTGCTTAAATAATAAGGAAAAATACTCCCACTCCAGAGAGGTCATAAACTATGCCCCAGACAGAGTTGTCAGTGCTGGCACCAGGCCAGGCCTTGAGATAGGGTCTCACGGCCCAGTTCCAGCACATAGGACTTTTTTCTCAGAAGGTCCAGAAGTCGTTCCAAATTTGGAAGACAAAGAGCTAAAAAAAAAGTATAAATAGAGAAGACTTCCACTATGTTGGGGCCCAGAATTTGACAGAGGTATTCTACTCTGAGGCGGCTAGCTCTAGCATAATAGAAAGACTCCAAATTTATTTGGCTTATTGATTAAGGCATCTTCTGACTTACAATATAACACAACAGATACATAATGTAGATATAGCAGCCTTCTATTGAAAGATGATGTTGATACAGGAATTTTGGACTGGAACCTAGATTCTTTATCCACCAGAGTCAGAAAGAATCCACTGACAGAAGGTGGTATAGCAAAGGTGGAGATATATTAAAGAACAACTATAGCCGAAACCGGTTTGGCTCAGTGGTGGAGCGTCGGTCTGCGGACTGAAGGGTCCCGGGTTCGATTCCGGTCAAGGGCGTGTACCTTGGTTGCGGGCACATCCCCGGTGGGGGGTGTGCAAGAGGCGGCTGGTCGATGTTTCTCTCTCGTCGACGTTTCTAGCTCTCTATCTCTCTCCCTTCCTCTCTGTAAAATATCAATAAAAATATATTTTAAAAAAATAAAAAATAAAAAAATAATAATAATAAATTTAAAAAAAGAACAACTATAGACTCCCACGTAGGGAGGGGGTATCAAGGCACAAGGATCTGTAGCCTTTATAAATCATAGGAAAAAGGAACTCTGTGGGACTCTTCCCTCTCCCTACGTGGGAGTCCCACAGAGTTCCTTTTTCCTATGATTTATAAAGGCTACAGATCCTTGTGCCTTGATACCCCCTCTGATTGGTCACTATTCCCTTAGAGGGGCATGTGCCCTGGGCTGGAATAGAACCCGGACCCTTCAGTCCCCAGGCCGATGCTCTATCCACTGAGCCAAACCAGCTAGGGCTCCCTCATTCTATGGAAATGTACCTGTTGCAGCTTTTGAGCTTCCCTATTCTGTGGAAATATACCTGCCCTGTGCTTCCTTCATGGTCCCCTTAATTTCCAAATTTTCCAAAATTTCCTGAAACCTGTCTTTTCCATCCCCCAAAATTCCTGTTTCAATCTCATCTAGAACTTTCACGGCTAGAAAGGAGAAGACAATGCCTGGCTTCAAAGCCCTTAACAATTAGGCTATGCCCTAGTTGGTTTGACTCAGTGGATAGAGCCTGGGGACTGAAGGGTCCCAGGTTCGATTCCAGTTAAGTGCACATGCCCAGGTTGTGGACTCTATCCCCAGTGAGGGGCGTGCAGGAGGCAGCCAATCAATGATTCTCTCTGATCATTGATCTTTCTATCTCTCTCCCTCTCCCTTCCTTTCTGAAATCAATAAAAACATTTTTAAAAAATTAGGCTAAATCTGCCTATGACTATAAATGGAACAACAAAGCCTGGATGTCAGCACATCTGTTTACAACATGCTTCACTGAATATTTTAAGCCCACTATGGAGACACACTGCTCAGAAAAGCAGGTTCCTTTCAAAATACTACTGCTCATCGACAATCCCCTGGTCACCTAGTAAGAGTTCTGGTGGAATGTACAATGAGATTAATGTGTTCATGCCTGCTAACAGAACATTCATTCTGCAGGCCAAGGAGGAAGGAGTAATTTCAACTTTCAAGTCTTATTATCAAATATACTTTTGAGGTTAGAGCTGCAATAAAAGTCGTGATTCCTCTGATGGACCTGGGCAAAGTAAATTGAAACCTTCTGGGAAGTATTCCCCTTCTAGAGGCCGTAAGGACATTCACAATTCTTGCGAAGAGGTCAAAATATCCACATGAACAGGAGTTTGGAAGAAGTTGGTTCCAACCCTATGGGTGACTTTGAGGGCCTTAGTGGAAAAAATAACTGCGGATGTGGTGGGGATAGCAGGAGAGCTGGAATTGGAAGTGGACCTCAAGATGGGACTGAATTCTACCGCCTCATGATAAAGCCTTAATGGATGAGGAGTTGCTTCTAATGGATGAGAAAAGAATGTGCTTTCCTCAGAGGGAATCCACCCTGGGGAAGATGCCATGGTGATTGCTGAGATGATGTTAAAGGATTTAGAATACTACATAAACTTAGCTGATAAAACAGCAGCATGATTTGAGATAATTGACTCTAATTTTGAAAGAAGTTCTGTTGTTGGCAAAATGCTATCAAACAGCATTACATGCTACAGAGGAATTGTTTGCGAAAGGAAGAGTCAATAGCTGTAGTAAACCTATTGTTGTCTTATTTAAGAAGTTTCCACAGCCAACCCAGTCTTCAGCAACCACCACCCTGACCAGTCAGCAGTCATCAACAGTGAGGCGAGACCCTGCGCCTGCAAAAAGATTACAATTCACTGAAGGCTCAGATGATAGCACTTTTTAGCAACAGGTTAATCTTTTTTTTTAATGTATTTTATTGATTTTTTACAGAGAGGAAGGGAGAGAGATAGAGAGTTAAAAACATCGATGAGAGAGAATCATTGATCAGCTGCCTCTTGCACACCCCCTACTGGAGATGTGCCCACAACCAAGATACATGCCCTTGACCGGAATCGAACCTGGGACCTTTCAGTCCGCAGGCCAATGCTCTATCCACTGAGCCAAACCGGTCTCGGCAACAGGTTATTCTGAATTAAGGTATGTAATCATGCTTTTAAACATAATTCTATTGCACACCTAGTAGACTATATCATAGCACAAACATGACTTTTATATATACTGGGAAACCTAAAAAAATTGTGTGACTTGCTTTATTGAGATATTAGCTTTATTGCAGTGGTCTGGAGCCGACCTGCAATATGTCTGAGGTATACCCCCCTGTAGTATAGTTGGAATTAAGGACCGTGATGCCTCCAGCGATTACCAGTTCCAATGAAATGCATTTTCTCCATTTGAAAAAAGAAGACCAAGGGAGCGTTTTTCTTTACCTCTGGGGGGCAGGGGTTCATGCTCCCCTGCCTTCCTCCCACACTCTTATTCCTGGCATCTAGAAACCTCTCTGTCCCTCCCACTGTGCTCACTTACCTGCTTCCCTCATTGTGTGCATACAGTTAGTGAGTTGGAAGGAAATAAAGGCATGTGGAATTCCATACCGATTTGCTATTAAAGGGATCTAGGCCTACATCTCTTGGGAACAAGAGATGCTTTGTTCAAAACAGTCCCCAAGGTTACCATGGATATATTAGTACTGGGTTAATTTAGAATTTCCAACGTGGAAAAAAAAATCAGATCTTTTAATAACTACGGCCACGATCTTAAAAGGCCATGAGACTAAGAGAGGGTAATCAAGGAGCAGTATTGATGACGTTCAAACCTTTTACACAGCTAATGGCATCTGGGCTGAAAAGGAGATTTACACAGTACCTATGTCCATGGGCTTTTCTGTAGAGACCGGGGCAGCTGACCTATTTCACTGCTTGAAGCAATGACATGAGCTCATATGTGATATCCTAACATCTGTAAGCTTGAAAATAATTTTGAAAACCTGCAGTGCAGCACTTGGCATTTCACCAGGACTTTCCCAGTTCCCAAAAGCCAAATCTGTTTCTTATTCCACTATAGACTGCCTTGTTTATCTTTCCCAGAAGAAATGGAAAAAAAGCTAGAGCATTTGCTTCAGATGATATATTATATATAATAGGGCACTTAAAATTATCTTAGAGTAATAGTTTCTTATGAAAATTATATCTAGAGTTTTCTAGAAATATATATATATATATATATATATATATATATATATAATGATAATCTACTATCCCAATTTTTATTACACTTGATCTCTTCATTAGTAAATTAATAAAATGTCATGTAAGAGAAATCAAAACAGCTAAAACAGGAAGACAAAGGATGATATGTTTTTTAGTAATTATTTATAGAACCTTGAGAATAAATTTCATACTATTGATTATATCATACTTTTATTCAAGAGGGGACAAAAAATTTGGTGCCATCTGTATAGATATGAAAAATTAATTTCTTCTTACAAACAGAAAAGGGATAGAAATTGATTTTATACAATCTTTTAATTAAAAAAAGATGTTTCCACTATGGGAGAAAATTTTAATATTGCAGTCATATTTACATTTGCTGAATGTAAATTCTAGAAGTATAGATTTCTAGAAGTAATAGATTTAGACTGCCCTTTAGTGGTCAGATTTATTTCTGTGAGAATAATCTAGAAAACCCCTCTATGTATATAAACTATCATGGGATTTAGGATAGCAACTGGCCTGACACAGGCCTGTTGATTTTAAACATGTACCTATATTATTTTGACCAAAATTTTAAATGCTATAGAAATGTTTTAAAATATTCAAATCAGTCCTGGCTGGTGCCGTTCAGTTGGTTGGAGCTCATCCCATACACCAAGAGGTCAGGGGTCAGGCCACATACCCAGGTCGGGGTGCATGTTTCTCTTTCACATCAATGTTTCTCTCTCTCTCCCCCTCCCTTCCTTTCCTTCTCTAAAATTAATAAAAATATTTTTTTAAAAAAGAGCAAAAGCAAATTATCATTTCTAGATAGACCTCCAAAGGGATGCATAACCACCTTTGTCATTTGCTTTGCCAGTGGCAACAGCTCTCCTCTGTAAGTGTCTGAGAGTGCCCAGCTAACCAGTTTTCCCAGGTCTTGGGGAGAGGGGTTAAAGGTCAAACAGCTACTCAACTGCTTAAGCTGGCCCACAGTGCACCCCAGAGATAAAGCAAGATAAACAGAAGCTTCTGTCCCAGGTTACAGAAAGGGACGTTCCCACTGAGACCACCTGTCCCTTGAGCAGGTGTTAGTGCTGTCACGACCTGCGGAGAACAAGCAGGCTCAGCTGGTGGTGATTACACATGTACTCATCCCATGGAGCTAGTTGTCCTCCTGCCCAACTTATACTATGAAACGGAAGCTCCCCGTTCATAATCAAGGAAAAAGCCAGACTGAGATGTTCTTGTTCACGGAAAGACCTGCACCACCATTTGCCTTCACATAGGCTAACTTGTAAGACAAACAAGTTAAGCCGATGGAAGTTATCAAGGCCAGGTACAATAGACATGATGAGACTCACCATCACTGGGAGGCAACATCAAAGATTTAAAAAATTAATCTGTGGCTCTCTCTCTCAGCTGGAAGAGCAAACCCTAAAGATCCTGCCACCAAATTCATCTAAAAGTATAATGCTAACTTTTCTTTTATATATATATATATGTACTAGTATATTGTTATTGTTCTCAAAGAGGAAGGGAGAAAGAGAGAGAGAGATAAAAACATCAATGATGAGAGAGAAACATTGTTCGGCTGCCTCTTTTTTTTTAATATATATTTTATTGATATTTTACAGAGAGGAAGGGAGAGAGATAGAGAGCTAGAAACGTTGATGAGAGAGAAACATCAACCAGCTGCCTCCTGCACACCTCCTACGGAGGAATGGGCTCGCAACCAAGGCACATGCCCCTGACCAGAATCGAACCTGGGACCTTTCAGTCCGCAGACCGACGCTCTACCACTGAGCCAAACTGGTTTCGGCACAGCTGCCTCCTTTTGGTTTGAGATGATACTCCAATCAGCTGAGCCACCGGGTTAGGGCTAGGCTTCATTTTTAACTTTTTAAAGTATAATTGGCATACAATACTACATTAGTTTCAGGTGTACAACATAGTGACTCAACATTTTTATAGCTTACTAGAGCCCTGGTGCACAAATTGACCTGGCCTGCGGAATTAAGCTGAAACTAGCTCTCTGACATCCCCAAGAGGTCCTGGATTGCGAGAGGATACAGGCCAAGGGACCCCACTGGTGCACAATTGGGGTCAGGGAAGGACACAGGAGGTTGACCAGCCAAGGAGGGACTTTGGGATGGCTCCAGGGCATGTCTGGCCCCGTCCAATCAGCCAGACCCCAGCAGCAAGCTAACCTACCAGTCAGAGCTGTGAATGTCATAGTGGTGGTAGACTGGTTGACTGTCTGCCCCCTGGTGTCAGTGCATGTCATAGCGAGTGGTTGGAAGGCCTTAGCATATCATTAGCATATTGTGCTTTGATTGGTTGAATGGACAACCAGACACTTTGCATATTAGGCTTTTATTATATAGGACTAGAAGCCTGATGCATGAAAATTCATGCACGGGGGAGAGGGACTCCCTCGGCCCAACCTGTTCCCTCTCCCAGTCCAGGAGCCCTGAGAGGACGTCCATAGTCTGGCCTTCCTCTGCAGGAGGTGACTCTTGCCTGTAATCTTGGGATGGCACCAACCCTGTCTTCCATTGCCACTGGTGTGTCTTCCATTGCCACTGCTGGCACTGGTGTCCTCCCTCTGAAGGAGACAACCAGGCAGGTCTATCAAGGGACAGTGCCAGCCAGTGAGTAGCTGGCCCCACTCCCCCGATCATCCCTCCACCACCACTGGTTGCTGCCACTCCCCTGTTGCTGTCCCCTCCCCTCTGCTCACTGGCATGTGCCTTGGCTAGCCTAGCGTCACCTGTTTGTTAGCCCCTTTCCCTGCTGACCAGTCATTCCACCAATGGGTCGATTTGCATATTATGCTTTTATTATATAGGACAATGTGGTTACCATAATAAGTCTAGTAAGCATTTGTCACTGTTGCAAACTTACCGCATTATGATTTACTATATTCCCCTGTGGCTTTTTTTTCTGTCTTCACTTCATTTTTATTTTTTCAATTACAGTTTACATTCAATATTATTTTGTATTAGTTTCAGGTGTACAGCTTAGTGATTAGGCAATCATATACTTTACAGAGTGTTCCCCCCTGATATTTCCAGTACCCAACTGGCCCCAAACATAGGTATTCCACAATTATTGACTATATTTCCTATGCTGTACTTTACATCCCCATGACTATTGTGTAACTGGGAGTTTCTACCTCTAATTCTCCTCCACCTTTTACACCCATTTTCTCACAACCCTCCCCTCTAATAACCATCTGTTTGTTCTTTGTACGAGTCTGTTTCTGTTTTGTTTTATTTGTTCATTTGTTTAGTATTTTTAGATTCCACATGTAAGTGAAATCATGCAGTATTTGTCTTTCTCAGTCTAATTTATTTCACTTAGCCTAATACCCTCTTGTTCATCCATGTTGTCACAAATGGCAAGGTTTTATTCATTGTTATTGAAGAGTAATATTCCATTATAATATATGGTGGAATACTATCCTATATAATAAAAGGCTAATATGCAAATTGTCCCCTCAACCGGGAGTTCTACTAGGAGTTTGACCAGAGGGAGGTGCCAGCCGGCCCAGTCAGATGAGCCCAATGGGGGCAGGCTGGCCAGACCTCACCTGCGCATGGATTTGTACACCAAGCTTCTAGTCCTATCTGATAAAGATGAAATATGCAAATTGACCATCACTTTGTGACAAAGATGGCGGTGCCCACAGCCAACAAGGTGGGAATACACAAGTTGATGCAACAAAGATGACAGGGGCTGGGCCAGGCCTCTGAGCAGCTTGCGAAGGAGGAAGGCAGCTCTGCGCCAGGCGGAAGGCAGAAAGTGGCTCCAGGCCAGAGCAAAGGAAGAAGGCAGCAGCCAGAATGAAGGCCCGGGTCCTAGATGCCAGCCACCAGGGGAAGGAAGACCTATTCTTGCACAAATCTTCATGCATCAGGCCTCTAGTATATTATAATAGAATATATCAGGCTGCCTTCCTTCCTTCCTTCCTTCCTCCCTTCCTTCCTTCCTCCCTTCCTTCCTTCCTTCCTTCCTTCCTTCCTTCCTTCCTTCCTTTCCTCCTTCCTTCCCTCCTTCCTTCCTTCCCTCCATCCTTCCCTCCTTCCTTCCCTCCCTCCTTCCTTCCTTCCTTCCATCTCTCCTTCCCTCCTTCCTTCCCTCCTTCCTTCCTTCCCTCCTTCCTTCCCTCCTTCCTTCCCTCCCTCCTTCCTTCCCTCCTTCCTTCCTTCCCTCCTTCCTTCCCTCCTTCCTTCCCTCCCTCCTTCCTTCCCTCCTTCCTTCCTTCCCTCCTTCCTTCCCTCCTTCCTTCCCTCCTTCCTTCCCTCCTTCCTTCCTTCCTTCCCTCCTTCCTTTCTTCCTTCCTTCCCTCCTTCCTTCCCTCCTTCCTTCCCTCCTTCCTTCCATCCCTCCTTCCTTTCTTCCTTCCATCCCTCCTTCCTTCCTTCCCTCCTTCCTTCCCTCCTTCCTTCCTTCCTTCCTTCCCTCCTTCCTTCCCTCCTTCCTTCCTTTCTTCCTTCCTTCCTTCCTTCCTTCTTCCTTCCTTCCTTCCTTCCTTCTTCCTTCCTTCCTTCCTTCCTTCTTCCTTCCTTCCCTCCTTCCTTCCTCCTCCTTCAACCCTCCCTTCTGTATTGTGGACATGTGGTGGTATGAGAGCAGGAGAGTGATGGAAACCAGAGCAGGACCAGCAGAGAGGTGACAAGAGGGATCTTCCACTTGATTCAGATCAAGAAAGTCAGGAAGCAAGACTTCCAGAGAGAAGCACAGAACTTCCGGCTGCTGACCGGCACCCACAAAGGTCACTGGAACGTCTTCCTAGTCCAGACGCCAGAGCTGAAGGTCATGGCCAGTTTGGACAAAGGGACCAAGACCTTATAACACAGACCTAAACTGTTGCAGATATGAGCTTTATTATTTTTGTTGTTATATATTAATAAATAAGTTGCATTACCCTTCAAAAAAAAAGAATATATCATATCTTCTTTACCTATTCATATATCAATGGACACTTATGTTGCTTTCATATTTTGGCTGCAATGAACACAGGGGTTCTTTTGAATTCATGTTTTTATTTTCTTTGGATAAATAGCCAGAAGGGAAATCATATGGTAGTTCTATTCTTAATTTTTTTTTATATAACCTCCATACTATTTTCCATAGTGACTGCACCAATTTAAAATCCCAACAACAGTACACAAGGGTCCCCTTTTCACTACATCCTTACCCAACACCTGTTATTTGTTGACTTTTTTATAATAGCCTTTCCGACTGGTGTGCTGTGATATTTCATTGCGGTTTTAGTTTGCATTTTCCTGACAATTAGCGATATTGAGTATCTTTTATATTTCTAAACCTAGACTTATTTTATAATGGTCTTGAAGCAGACTGATGTAACAAAAGTCCATTTCACTCATGGTCCAGTGGCCTAATTTAGACACATGGCCCCAGTTCACTTACAAGGGAGACTGAGAACTGGGGGAACCCATGAAATATATGGTGAGTATTGCGCTCTATCACACAACTGAATTAAAACAATGCAACCAGCCGAGACCGGTTTGGCTCAGTGGATAGAGCATCGGCCTGCGGACTGAAAGGTCCTGGGTTGGAGTCCTGTCCAGAGCATGTACCTTGGTTGCAGGCACTTTCCCAGTGGGGGGTGTGCAGGAGGCAGCTGATTGATGTTTCTCTCTCATCGATGTTTCTAACTCTCTATCCCTCTCTGTAAACAATCAATAAAATATATTTTTTTTTAAAAATAAAGCAATGGAACCAGAGGACCAGCTAAGAAATGCCATTTATGTATAGAGATGGCTATACCAACAAGGTACATGACAATCATGTAATGTTTTATTGTATCCTTGACTCAAAAGCTCCACCTTTTTCTTAAATTTTATTATGAGAAAGTTTATTTAAAAATTTAGAGGTAGAAGTGAGCCAGCTGGGCTTTCTAGGCTCAGGACACAAGTTACAGAGGCAGAAGGACCCTTGGAGCCTGGGCGAGAGAAAGGCAAAGGTAACTGTCTGGAGGGAAGAAGAAGGGGAGGAGGAAGATGGAAGTGTGCTTGCTAGTCTAGAGGGAGAGTGTGACTTTTGCCATTTTCAAAGAAGGAAGTCCTATAAAGGAAATGTGCTTTTGCCCAGCCTGTCAGCCAGCATGGCTCAATAGTTGAGTGTTGACCTATCAACCGAGCAAATCACAGCTCCATTCTAGTCAAGGTACATGACCAGGTTGCAGGCTCCGTCCCCAGTGGGGCCTTGCCAGGAGGCAGCTGATCAATGATTCTCTTTCATCATTGATATTTCTATCTCTCTCTCCATCTCCCTTCCTCTCTGAAATAAATAAAAATATATTTTGAAAAAGAAAAATGTTTTCTACTTCACACAGAGCAATGGGTACTTGGCTTTGGAAGAACGTTCTTAAAATAATATATCAGGCTCATGTGTTGAGGCCATCCCTTCTGCTGCTGCTTGCTTTTGCCCAGTTTTCTCTTTCTTATAATAGTAACCAGCTTTGAAGCCAAAATAAATTCTCTCGTTGTTCTTTAGAACACCCCATCTGCCTCATCCTTCATCACCAGAAGTACTTCCAGAGCTCTTAATGGCCATGGCAGCCCATATGATAAATCAATTGTCACGTGGCTTCCTTTCATCAAAGCTGAAAAGATGGACCCATTTCATCACTATTGCACCAACACTTAAACATTTTAATTTTATACAGAAATCTTTCCCAGATCACTAGCTGAAAGATCATCCTTGAACATGATCTCACTCATATGTGGAATCTAATGAATAAAATAAGCTGATGAACAAAATAGATCCAGAGACACAGAAGCATGGAACAAACTACAGAATCTCAGAGGGAAGGTGGGGATGGGTGGGTGGGAAGCAATCAACCAAAGAACTTGAATGCATATATGCATAACCCATGGACATAGTCAATAGGGTCATGAAGGCCTGGGTGGGGAGTAAAAGGGGCCAATGGGGAGGGAGACATATGTAATACTTTCAACAATAAAGATTTATTTTTTTAAATAAATCTTTATTGTTCATATTATTACAAATGTTCCTCATTCCCCCCCCTCCATTGCGCCCCTCCACCAAGTTTCCATCCCACCCTCTGTCCTTTCCCCATCCCCCATTGTCCTCATCCATAGGTGCAGTTTATGATCAGTCTCTTGCCACCTCCACCCACTCCCCATTTCCCCGAGAATCATCAGTCCACTCCCCTTCCATACTTCTGATTCTATTATATTCACTAGTTGATATTGTTCATCATGATTTTTACTTCCCTTGGTTTTTATTTTTTTTAAAATATATTTTATTGATATTTTACAGAGAGGAAGGAAGAGAGATAGAGAGCTAGAAATGTCGATGAGAGAGAAACATCGACCAGCTGCCTCCTGCACACCTCCCACCAGGAATGTGCCCGCAACCAATGTACATGCCCTTGACCGGAATCGAACCTGGGACCTTTCAGTCCACAGACCGACGCTCTATCACTGAGCCAAACCGGTTTCGGCTTCCCTTGGTTTTTAGATTCACTTGTTGATAGTTACATATTTGTTGTTCATAATTTTTATCTTTCTTTTCTTCCTCTTCCTAAAGAACTCCTTTCAGCAATTCATATAATTCCTGCTTGGCGGTGATGAACTCCTTTAGCTTAAATTTATTTGAAAAGCTCTTTATCTGGCCTTTGATTCTGAGTGATAGCTTTGCTGGGTAGAGTATTTTTGGCTGTAGGTTCTTGCTACTCATCACCTTGAATATTTCTTGCCATTCCCGTGTGGCCTGCATGGTTTCTGTTAAGAAATCAGCTGACAGTCGTATGGGTGCTCCTTTATAGGTAACTACCTGCTTTTGTCTTGCTGCTTTTAATATTCTCTCTTTGTCTTTAGCTCTTGGAATTTTAATTATGATGTTTCTTGGTGTGGTCCTCTTTGGATTCCTTTTGTTTGGGGTTCTGTGTGCTTCCTGGTCGTGTAAGTCTATTTCTTTCCCCAGGTGGGGGAAGTTTTCTGTCACTATTTCTTTCAATATGTTTTTGGTATCTTGCTCTGTCATCTTCTGGGATGCCCATAATTCTGATGTTGGTTCACTTGAAGTTGTCCCAGCGGTTTCTTACATTATCTTCAACTTTCTGGATTCTCCTGTCTGCGGAGCAGTGTCCTCTGGCTTTTTGTGTTCCAAATCTTGGACTTGATTCTTGCAATCTTCCATTCTGTTTTTTAGGACTCTGTATAATATTTTTTATTTCAGAGAATGTATTCTTTATTTCTAGTTGATCCTTTATCATTTCTTGTTGATCCTTTATTATTTCTTGTTGACCCTTTATTATTTCTAGTTGATCCCTTTTCATATCTTCATAGGTCTCAATTACTTTATCAGCCTTTTCTAGGAGATTCTTGAACAACCTTATAAGCATGGTTTTGAGTTCTATATCCAGTCGCTTTTTGTCCTCCATTTCTTTGGTTTGTGATCTGTTTCCTCGTCTCGGCATTTTCGCTGCTTCCCTGAGTTGGTAGGTTGGGAGGATCAGCTGTGTCTATGCCAGGAGACAGCCTTATTCCACTAGACTTGGAAACCTGCAAAAGACTCTGTTCAGCTTGGATGGGGCAGAGTTTCAGTATAGCCTTGGCTTTTGATTAGCCCCACCCTCTGAGGTTCCTGAGTCTCAGTGTTCCTCAGTGTCCTTTGATATTTGCTGCAAGCACCTCTGAGAGAAAGGTGCCCTAGAGTTTCGCCCACTACCAGACAGTCTAGTCTAGTCTCTCCCCCAACGAGCCCGCAACTTGGGTTCAGTGCAATTGGAAGTGGGGTTAAGAGCAGTCCGGTCTCCTTCCCTCTAGGGCAATCCCAAGGCTCAATCAGCTTTCTGTCCTCTGCGTGAAATGTGTGCGACTCAGGGACTCTGCCTTTCGCCACTCCCCTGAGCTTCCGCCTTACAGCCCAGATTCCCTCTGTATGAGGCTGGGGCCCAAGGGTCTTGCCCAGGACTGGGGTTCAGTGCAGTCAGAACTGGGGTTCAGCACAGTCTGGAGCTTTTGTCTCCTTCCCGCTAGGGAATGCCAGCCAGGCACTCAGCCGCCCCTCCTCTCCGGCTCCGTCCTCTCTCCATGTGCGCACCTTGTCTCCGTACCTTGGGCTTTTACAGCTCCTCTGATTTTCCTTCTGGTTTTCTCTTTTCTTCTAGTTGTAGAATTTCCAGTCAGTCAACTTTCCTGTAGTTTTGGATAATGTCCACTTTATATTTTAGTTGTATTTTTTGAAATTGTTGAGTGAAGCTGTAGTTAGGCATTTACCTCTGCTGCTATCTTGGTTTTTTTCCTAAAGATTTAATTTTTAAAAAATAATATAAAAAGGAAAAAAAAAGACAGATCATTCTTGAAGTGGTAGATGAAAATAGTCATTTCCCATGTGAAAAATAATCAGATTCTTTTAAAAAAAAATCCTTTGAGATTAAAATAATATCAAAAATAGTCAGAAAAGTTTTATACTCTTAACAAATGCATTTATCTTATTTATATACACACAACAATCATTTCATTATAGCCTTTTCTTTAGTTCATTTCATTTGAAAAAAAATAATAACAAAGCTCTATAAGTAATATTTTTATAACATATTTTGGATGACTTCTTAAAGGCTGTGACAGAAAAATTGTTTTAAAAAATTACATTGATGTTTTCCCAATATTAGAAAAGTTTTAAAATGCAATGGTAGCCTTGCCAGTGTAGCTCAGTGGTTGAACATCAACCTATGATGACCCAGGAGGTCGCTGTTCAATTTCTGGTCAAGACACATGACCAAGTTATAGGTTTGATCCCCTGTGTGGGGCCTGCAGGAGATAGCTAGTCAATGATTCTCTCTCTCATCATTGATGTTTCTATCTCTCCCTCTCCTTTCCTCTCTGAAATCAATAAAAATATTTTTTTAATAATAAAATGCAAAGGTAAAAAACATAATCCCAAAACAGCATCTAGTCAACCCTGCTTCCTCTTTTTATTTCCCCCTGAGGATGTAAATGAAACTTATTCTTCTATAATCTCTCCCATGTGTTTATGATGATATCACATTCAAATCACAAAACTAGAGTTGGGAAATGCCTGCAGCTGGCAAAAGAAATATTTTTGCAGTTACTAACATTGAGAAATGGTCACTTAAAATCATAACTACAACACACACACATAGACATATATGAATCCACTTATTTAACAAGATGTATATCCTAGAAAAAAGTAACTCTGTGGTTTCTTGCCTCTTATAGGATTCAATCACTGTATTAGTTCAGATGCTTTCGAGTGTGAACTGAAGAAAACAGAACCCATACAGTCTTGAATAGGGAAATTAATTAACTCAACATAATTACTGAGTTTTGAGTAATGCCTTCTCTGACTACTATGGTGAAGGACTGTTGCTGTTGTTGCATTGTGCTTGTTTTTTCCAATCCAGTTCAGATTGCTTCATGGCCCTAATGCACAAGACTCATACACAGTTGTCACCACTTTCAACTCATCCCTTTGCTGAGCAATATCCATACTGGTCTACAGCCTATTCAACACAAGTCCATTGGTCATACACTTAGATGTCCCAGCTATGTCAAATCACTATAACATTTCTAAACACTTATTCTCAATGTCTGTGTTTATTTCATTTCAGAATGGTAGCAAACAGTTCATTCTATGTTTTGAACAGTGCTGGAGCCCTCCTCCATCTTAGTCTCCCTGAGAACAGAGAAACCTGCTGGCGACACCAAGAAAAAAATATTGATATCCTGCTAAGGCCATGAGAGACACCCTACAATGAAAACAAAGAAGTGGGCTGTAGAGAAAACCGGAACCATTCAAGGACTCCTTGACTTCATCAAAAAGTTCCTCAAACTTGTGGCTTCAGAACAATTGTTTATTTATGTGAATCAGTCCTTTGCCCCTTTCCCTGACCAGGAAGTTGGAACCTCTGTGAGTGTTTGGCAGTGATGGTAAACTGGGCCTACATTACCGCAAATCTCAGGCATGGGGATGAATGACAGAGAAAAATATCTTGATAACTAAAGTGAATCTTTACAAAGGACACAACTCTGAAAAGTTTGATACTTATGGCAAGATACTTGTGGATGTGATCTCCTCAGCATGTTATCTGCTAAGGCCCATGTTTATGCATTTTAAAAATCTAAACAGTAGACTCACAAAAATGTGATTTGCATTAATACAGAAAAAAGATTGACATCAGAGTATACTCAGTACTACAACTATTGTTCCGGATATGCCTCCAGGATATCGAAAAGGAGATGAAGATTGTACAAAGCCTCTTTTTTGTTTGTTTAATTTACCTTTATTGTTGAAAGTATTACAGATGTCTCCTTTTTTTCCTCCATTGACCCCTCCTAAGCTGCACGTTCTTCAGGCCTTCACCACACTATTGTCTGTGTCCATGGGTTATACATATCCTAATATAAAAGAAGCCAGGGGCCATCATGACCAGACCGAGGGCCAAACAGCAGGATGCATGGGGAAGGTTAGTGAGGGATGACCAAACAACTGAACAGTAGGCTGCATGGAGCAACCAGGCCAACCAGGAGTGGGGAGTTGGGGGTGACCAGGCCAGCAGGGGTGGAAGTTAGGGCTGATCAGGCAGGCAGGCAGGTGAGCAGTTAGGAGCCAGCGGTCCTAGATTATGAGAGGGATGTCTGGCAGTTGGACATCCCCCAAGGAATTCCATATTAGAGAGGGTGCAGGCTGGGCTGAGAGACACCCTTCCAAAGCATGAATTTTGTGCACTAGGCCTCTAATATGTATATAAGTTCTTTGGTTAATCTCTTCCCACCCACCCCTACCTTCCCTCTGAGATTTGACTATTCCATGCTTCTATGTCTCTGGAGCTATTTTGTTCATCAGTTTTTTTATTTTTTGGTTTTTTTTAGATTCCACATATGAATGAGATCATGTGATAAAAAAATAAAAGTAAAATATAATCATGTGAGCTAGTCAGATGCCATAGAAGTGTCTCCTGTAATAATTTAAAAATTAACTTTGGCCCTAGCTGGTTTGCTCAGTGGATAGAGCATTGGCCTGTGGACTGAAGGGTCCTGGGTTTAATTCTGGTCATGGGCACATATGCCCAGGGTGCAAGCTTGATCCCCAGTAGGGAGCATGCAGGAAGCAGCCAATCAATGATTCTCTGTCATCATTGATTTTTCTCTCTCTGTCTCCCACTCCCTTTCTCTCTGAAATAAATTAATTAATTTTTTAAAAAGAACATATCCTTAGGTAATGATTTAAAAAAAAAACACATGGTGTAGTTTAAATGTTTAAATAAATAAATTAACTCCATAATTCACCGTTCCTTAACTTCCTTCCAAAAAAGAACAATAAGGAAAAGGAAAAAGAAAAGAAAAATTTTACAGTAAAAAAACCTTCATCCAGATAAGTAAGGTCAGCATCAATAGTCACAAATCATATTGATTAGTAGGTATCCTTGATAAGATGTAATAAGACCCCAGACCCCAGTGTAATCATGAGGAAAACATCAGATAAATTCCAATAAAGAAGTGTTAATGTATGAAAACATTCAAATCTGTAAAGAATTTTTGTGAGGTTGTTTTTTTTAAAATATATTTGTATTGATTTCAGGGAGGAAGGGAGAAGGAGAAAGATAGAAATATCAATGACAAGAGAGAATCATTGATCAGCTGCCTCCTGCACACCCTACACAGGGGATCAAGCCACAACCCAGGCATGTGCCCTTGACTGGGAATCGAACTGTGACCTCCTAGTTCATAGGTCGATACTCAACCACTGAGCACACTGGCCGAACTACGAGTTTATTTGAGCCAAACTGTCAACAATTGCCAGGAAGCAAAAACTCAACATATTGGGATAATGCTCCAGAAGAGAATGTTACTTTTTCACCTTATTTTGCATTACAATCAAAGGAGGAGATGTAAGTGAGTTATATGAAATCTATTGGTGATAGATTAGGGAGATGGGAGAAAGCTCAGTGAGGAAACATCTGGGATTGGATAAAAAATAAAATGATAGGCCCATATTTCTTTTACATAGGTGGATATAGGATAGTTAACCGTCTACAGTTAACAAGATAACAAAAACCCTAACCCCATCCTGGGTTCAATTCTTGCCAAAGACCTTGGTTGTGTGCTCAATCCCCTGCAGGGGGTATGCAGGAGGCAGCTGATAGATATTTCTCTCTCATCAATGTTTCTGGCTGTCTATCCCTCTCCCTTCCTCTCTGTAAAATCAATAAAAAAATATTTTTTAAATAAAATTTAATTTAAAAAAAAAACACAAGATAAAAATAACAATGAGGGAATTTGTGGTCTCCGCCCTGGCGCCCTTGCTCACAGGTTGGGCCCCGAGGGGTCTGGAAAAAGGGAAGTTACAAGTAACACACCTGACATTTCACAGGTATGTTATCTTAGATGAAAAAAGATAATAGGCTCAGTAAAGATCAAAGTTGATCTTTGGGAAGATACTGCTGGCCTAAGACATGACTACCTACTATAAACTGCTTTTTAATTAAAGGCTTTAAGTTCAGACCATCCTTTGTGGTTAATTTAGATCTCTTGAGTTTGTATGAGTGCCATGCAGGCCTTCCCTGAATTAGTCAGGTTAGCATATAATCCCTTTTAGTCCACAGAAGCGTCCTACAAAATGTCATTACTTAAAAAAAAAAAAAAAAATCATTCCTCTTCAAAACTGTCAAGGTCATCAAAAGCAATAAAAGTCTAAGAAACTGCCACAACCAAAAGGCACCTAAGGAGACATGACAAGTAAATGGTACTGTGGTATTCTGGATGTGATCCTGGAGCAGAAAAGGATCAGTAGGTAAAAAGTGGGGAAATCTGAATAAAGTAGAGACGTTAGGTCATTATAATTTATCAACATTGTTCATAAATTGTAATGGATGTGCCATACAAATGTAAGATGTAAATAACAGGAGGAGGTGGCCTCGAGAGAAGGGAACCGTACTATCTGCTCAAGTTTTCTGTAAATCTAAGCCATTTTAAAAATAAAGTCTATTAAATTTTTAAGTGACTGCTACTAAGTAAATGGCTTTAAAATAACTTTAACAGGAAGACCACAAAAGAACACATTTGAAATAGCCAAGTAAGTTATAAAAAAGATATTCAACATTGTTAGTCATTAAGGAAATGCAACACACACACACACACACACACACACACACACACACACAAAAACACATTGAAACAAGGCCCACCCAAATAATTAAAATGTAAAAGGCTGTCAATTTCAATTTCAAGTGTTGGTGAATATATGGGGAAACCAGAATTCTTATATGTTGCTGATGGAAGTATACTAATAAAATGGAAATTCCTGCTGAAACCGGTTTGGCTCAGTGGCCAAAACCAATGTACATGCCCTTGACTGTAATCGAACCTGAAAGGTCCCAGGTTCGATTACGGTCAAGGGCATGTACATTGGTTTCAGGCACATCCCTGGTAGGGGGTGTGCAAGAGGCAGCTGGTCGATGTTTCTCTCTCATCAACATTTCTAGCTCTCTATCTCTCTCCCTTCCTCTCTGTAAAAAATCAATAAAATATTTTTTAAAATAAAATAAAATAATATGGAAACTCCTTGTCAGTATTTATCAAACCTGAACTTATACATCCCCTAGGATCCTGAAATTCTATTCCTAAATGTGTGTGGCTTTGCTTTGTTTGGTGTTGGGGTGAAAGATTGGGGGTAGTACTAAATTGCTAATGTGTGTATACACAACAGAAATACAAACAGGTATACATCAAAAGCCAGGTACAAAGTGTTTGTAACCATATTATTCTATCTAAACCAACTAGAAATAACCCAAACCTCCAACAGAAGAATCTATATACCGTATTTGCCGGCGTATAAGACGATTTTTTGGCCCTGAAAATACCGTATTTGCCGGCGTATAAGACGACCCCCTAAATTTCCACTCAAAATACAGAGTTTGTTATATACTCGCCGTATAAGACTACCCCCACTTGGAGGCATATTTTTCAGGGCCAAAAAAAACCGTCTTATACGCCGGCAAATACGGTATATAAAAGGCTAAGCAACCAATCAACTGGCTGACTGGCCAGTTGGCCGGAAGGTATAACTCACACTGACCACTAGGGGGCAGAGGCTCAACACAGGAGCTGCCCAGGGATAGCAATAGCAACTCTCACACTTCAGGACCCCTCAGGGGATGTCAGAGAGCCAGTTTCGGCCTGATCCCCACAGGTCAGGCTGAGGGATGTCACCTGCCAGAGGGACACCACTCACTGCCCAGACACCTTTCTAGCCACTGCACCACCCAGCATACAGCAATGAAATAATGATATAAATAAACAAACTACTGCTACACACACAACATGGCTACCTCTGATAAATGTAATGTTGAGCAAGAGAAGTCAGACAAAGGACTTCACACTGTAAATTCAAAAGCAGGAGAAAGTAATGGGTGGAGTCAGAGGTTGGGACAGTGATTAGGTTTCAGTAGTGACTGAGAGGGACTCAAAGGGGGCTTCTAGGCTACTGATAATGTTCTGTTTCCAAATCTGAGTGGTAAGTACATGGTTTTGTTTACTTTCTGAAGATTCACCAAGTTGCACACTTTGGGACACTTTTCTATTTGTTTGTTATACTTTAACTAGAGGCCTGGTGCACAAAAAAATCTGTGCACTGGAGGGGGGGGTCCCTCAGCCTGGCCTGCCCCCACTCACAGTCCGGGAGCCCTCAGGGGATGTCACACTCTGCAGGAGGCAACCAGGCTGATCAGAAGAAGGCACCACCTCCAACACCACGCTGCTGCCATTGCAGCTGCCAAGGTGTTTTCATCAACATGGACTCCAGTCCCTTCACCATGAAAAAATGATAGCTTTCTTTAGGCGTTTTCAAGATGTCTCTTTCATAGGATATGACATTTCTTTCTTTTTTTCTTTCTTTCTTTCTTTGCACACTTGAGGATATGTTTCCATTGATTTTTTAGAGAGTGTGGAATAGAGAGGGAAAGACAGAGAGAAACATCAATGTGAGTGGGACACATCAATTGGTTGTTTCCTACAAGAGCCCTGACCTGGGCCCGGGCTAGGGAAGAGCCTGCCACCTAGGTACATGCCCTTGACAGGAATCGAACCAGGATCCTGCATTCCCTAGGCCGGGGCTCTATCTAATGAACCAAACTGGGTAGGGCAAGATATGACATTTCTTAGCCCCTCCAGCAGTGGACCTCTGTATTTTCCTCCAGGAGTGAGGTGGAAAAGCCCTAGATCACCTTCTTGGATTCTTATTACCCAAATTTCCAAGAATGCCGTGAGTGGTGTACTGGGAGCTCAGCCAATGAGTGGTCAGAAAAAGTGTTTCCTGTGCAGCTCAAACGCAGAGGCAGGACTTCTGCCACGGCTGCCAGGGCCTCACAGTCACCTGGAAGGATGTCCAGAAGACGTCCAGTCTAATTAGCATATTACCCCTTTTATTAGTATAGATAAGGAAGGTTGTCTTAAAAAATAATCTTAATAAAATGGCAATCAGTACATGAATAGATAAACAAAAGGTGCTATATCAATCCAAAGGAATACCACTCAGCTTTTTTTTTTAAATATATTTTATTGATTTTTTTCACAGAGAGGAAGAGAGAGGGACAGAGAATTAGAAACATCAATGAGAGAGAATCATCGATCAGCTGCCTCTTGCACATCCCCTACTGGGAATGTGCCCGCAACCAAGGTACATGCCCTTGACCGGAATCGAACCCTGGACCTTTCAGTCCCCAGGCCGAAGCTCTATCCACTGAACCAAACCAGTCCCAGCTATCACTCAGCTTTTAAGAAAAAGGAAATTCTGCCCTAGCCAGTTTGGCTCAGTGGATAGAGTGTTGGCCTGCGGACTGAAGGGTCCCAGGTTCAATTCTGGTCAAGGGCATGTACCTTGGATTGTAGGTCAAATGTCACCCACACCTCTTCTCAGCCAAGTTTCTCTCTTCCCAGCCCAGGCCCTGGTCGGGGCTCGTGCAGTAGAAAACCAATTGATGTGTTTCTCTTCCATGGATGTTTCTCTGTCTTTCTCTCTCTCTTCCACTCTCCCTAAAAATCAATGGAAAAATATCCTCGAGTGAGGATTAATACAAAAAAGGGGGAAATTCTGACACATCCTACAACATGGCTAAACTTTGATGACATTATGCTAAGTAAAATAAGACAGACACAAGAGAGACACAGGAGGACAAATATTGATTCCGCTTATATGAAGTACTTAGCATAGTCAAATTCATAGTTAGAAAGTAAATAGACAGTAGTAAATTAGTAGCAAGAGGGAACCAGGAAAAGGGTGTTAGTGTTTAATGGTACAGAGTTTCAATTTGGGAGGATGACAAAGTTCTGGAGATGGATGGTAATGATAGTTGCATAACAATATAAATGAATGTACTTAATGTCACTGAACTACACGCTTAAAATGGTTAAAATGATACATTTTATATTATGCATATTTTGCCACAATAATAGTAATTACACTAAAGTATGATAGATATCGTAATTATCATATTACTCAGCTAAATAATAGGTTGTATAAGTACCAGGTGTATGCTCTCTTCCCAGGATCTCCAATACATGTCGAACATTCATGACTTCATGACAATATAGTATAACTCAAAGTGAAGGCTTAGAAAGTGTTGGTTAGTTAACAGGGAAACTTTCCAGAAAAGGATAAATTGAAATCCTTCTAGAAGAAAGAGAAAAACTTGGCTGAGAAGAGGTGTGGGTGACATTTGACCCAATAACACTCCAAGAAGAACTAGACTCCTACCTGATTTTGGATTTGAATCTGCTTGAGTCAGTTAGAATCAGGCTGAGGATTTGGTTGGCTAACTTGCTGACGAACCTTGTGTTCGCCACCACTCTGCCCACACCTTTGTAAGAAAACTTCCCTGAATTACTCAAAATTAATTGACACAATAAGCCATCTGTGTCTTGTTGGGACCCTGACTGATAGATGGAATCAAATTATAAGTAACCAAATTTGGATTCAGGAAAAAAAATTAAAAGGAAACTACAGATAACATGATATTTGACATGAAGCTTCATATATAAAATATTTGGAGGGGGGGAAATGTTGGCATAATTTGCAAAATCAAAAAGATAGTTGAGCCGAAACCGATTTGGCTCAGTGGTAGAGCGTCGGTCTGTGGACTGAAAGGTCCTGGGTTTGATTCCAGTCAAGGGCATGTACATTGGTTACAGGCACATCCCCGGTAGGGGGTGTGCAAGAGGCAGCTGGTCGATGTTTCTCTCTCATCGACGTTTCTAGCTTTCTATCTCTCTCCCTTCCTCTCTGTAAAATATCAATAAAATATATATATTAAAAAGATAGTTGATATATGTTAGCCTTCCACAGCAGAAAGCAGGATGGGAAAGAGTGGAAGATGAACTGGAATAGTAAAGGGAAACTATCAGCATATTCCACATGAAAAACACTACAGAAAGAGGTCTGTCAATTGTGATACGCTTAGCTGCAAGGAGTAGACCCAACTAATAGAAGTTTAAATAAGGGATTTATTATTTTACAGCAAATCCAGAAGAAAGTCCATTTCAAAGCTAGGTAGCTCTATGATTCTGATGGGAGGACTTATAATTGGATAGAATTAATCTGAAAAATAATCACATTATTTTAAATGTTAGAACACATATACTTTTGTGAATAGGGGGTTGAGTTTTTTCTTAAGTTTCCTTTTCAAGGCCTGTGCAAAGCCACTGAGGAAGTGATTCATCTGTGAATCCAGCTAGCACAACCAATAAGCATGATCAGACCCACCGTGGAGTCAAAACATCATCTCATCGCCTGATGACTAAGGAGAGTAGCTGATGTCTGCAGACCTCCGGGCCTGCACGTAGCTGCATTCCTTTCCCAGCCTCTCCCTAGCCCATTCCCCCTTTATAATCCTGTCCATTGCACCTTGCTATAAGACATGATTTGGCTGGCTGGACTTCTCAATAAATGCCTTATATGATTCAACCCGGCCTTCATTATTGGACACAGGGACAGGCAGCCTGAGCCCACCCAGAGGGGTTCCCGGTAACAATTCCGTGATGTCCCAATAGCCAGAGGCAATCCACCTCACTGGCATATCAACAGGTCTTATCTCTGAGCCACAAGATAACTCTAGATATTCCTGGCATCAATGGAATTTATGGATTTTATGATGAATGTAAAAGAAGATATAACATTAAACTATGGAAAACTTTCACAGACTGCTTTAACTACCGTATTTGCCGGCGTATAAGACGACCCCCTAACATTTCCACTAAAAATACAGAGTTTGTTATATACCTGCCGTATAAGACTACCCCCCACTTGGAGGCATATTTTTCAGGGCCAAAAAATCGTCTTATACGCCGGCAAATACGGTATTTACCGATAGCAACCTTCATAGATGAGAAAATATTTAGCTGTCATGGAGGTTTATCACCAGATCTTCAATTTATGGAGATTCGTCAAATTACTCAACCAACTGATGTACCATGGTCTTCTTTGTGATTTTTTGTGGTCTGACCCCGATAAAGATGACTTAGACTGGGGTGAAAATGACAGAGGAGTGTACTTCACATTTGGTGCAGAAGTGGTTGCAAAATTTCTCCATAAGCATGATTTGGAATTCAGAGGTCGCCAATCTCACGGACCACCAGTGGTCCCCGGACCACCGGTTGGCGACCACTGTTTGGATCATCAACCCAACAGCATCTTGTCAAGAATAAGAGCATTTTGCTCCTGTAGTTTTCTTTGTTAAAGTGAGCAAAATCTTTCCCAAAGTCTCCAAATAGGGTACACTCAGATCTCATTAGCCAGAATTCTGGCCTAAGGTATTTCTAGCAATGTAGTTTAGATTGTCACTTAAATTCATCAAGATTTACCTCTGGGACTGGGTGAGGACCACATATTCAGGGCTCTGTCAACAAAGAAGAGCGTGGAAATTTCTTTTTTGTAAGACTTTTTATTGGTTTTTTAACAATATTTTTATTGATTTCAGAGAGGGAGAAATAGAGACATCAATGATGAGAGAGAATCATTGATCCATTGCCTCCTGCACACGCCCCACTGGGGATTGAGCCAGCAACCCAGACATGTGTCCTGACCAGGAACTGAACTGTGACCTCCTAGTTCATAGGCCACTGAGCCATGCTGTCCAGGCAAGATTTTTATTGATTTTTAGAGACAGTAGGAGAGGGAAAAACATCTATGTGAGAGTGAAATATTGACCAGCTGCCTCTCGCACACCCTCCACTGGGGATCAAGCCTAGAACTGGGGCATGTGCCCTGACTGAGAATCAAGCCGGCAACCCTTCGATGCATGGAATAATGGCCAACCAACTGAGCCACACCGGCCAGGATAAGGGTGGGAATTTCTGGTAATATCCAACATGAAATTCTCGAAAGAGCGTAATATAACACTCTTTCCTCAAAAATAAAAAAGAGAAGAAGAAGAAGAAGAAGAAGAAGAAGAAGAAGAAGAAGAAGAAGAAGCTTTCTCATAGCTTCTCTCTTCTTCCCCCAAGTTGGAGGGATGCTCAAGGTCAAGAGGGAAAAAATTAAATCCAAGGATATGTTTATTGATTTAGAGAACAGAGCATAAGGGAGAGAGAGGGGAGAGAGAGAGAAAGAAAAAGAGAGAGAGAGAGAGAAGAGGGAAGCATTGATCCATTGCTTCTTGTACAAACTCCTACTGGGGAATGAACCCACAATGTAGGTATGTCCTTTGATGGGGAATTGAACCCACAACCTTTTGGTATATGGCACGACGCTCCAACCAGCTGAGCCACTCATACAGGGCAAGGAAAAACTTTTTAGTGAGAGAAAAATTGCAAATTTCTCTTCCTCTCTGCATCCCTAACTTTAAGAAAGTGCATTTGGGTTTTTTTAATTAATCTTCTCTTTATTTTACTCATTCATTCAACAAATATATGTTAAGAACTTAGTACCTATCCCACTTTGGGAACATAACAAAAATAGGACAATGCCACTGAATTCTAGGAATTCTCAAGCAATGTCAAGAAAGGGCAGTGGAAAACACTCAGAGGAGGGGTAGGACTTAGAGAGTGGGCAAAGGTGGTCAGGGGCTACTTTGCACATGGAGAGTTGGGAGAGGTGCTGGTTGTGAACAAAAGGAAACCCAGAAGACAGTTGCTTAAGATGTAACTTAGACTCCAACTTTAGAAGGGAGGAGCCAAGACCTTATTTAGACATGGAAGTGGCAAGGAAGTAGGTCAAGCCTTATTTAGGCAAAGTTTGTGTGTCTGAGCTGTATCTTAGGAATCTGAATGGAGTGGTGGTGATTCACACAGGACACCCCCTAAAACCAAGATGTTATATGAGGGAGTGAGGAGAGAAGGCGGGGGTTATAGAACCTCCCAGTCAGAAATACCACAGGAGCAATGATGATGACGATGACAATGATAATCCTGACGGATGACTGTGGTCACTTTTATAAGGCTGCTATGTCAACGACCCTTGATTACTCTTACAGTGCCACCTACAGGTAAACTTCGGAAAGACCTGACCCTTTTCATCTTGACACATAAACCCCCGAAACCTGTTTGATGCTTTTGGAGCAAGATATTGTTAATATTTCGCTAAGGATTTGCAGTTGGATTTTCACCCATACCAACATGAGCACCACCGTGTTTGAAATGTTCCCACTTCAGAAGCTTGCACAACCCCACACATTAATGAGCTTTTCTATACATAGTTTCTTCCACTGTATAATTACTGGTCTGACTTTCATATTATTTTAGGATAATGTCAGCAACTAATTGTGGTACAGTCTGAATGCTCTGAAATGAGCTCAGCTGAGTATGAGAGTATCTCGGCAAATGCAAGGCTGTGTGTGCAAAATTTTTAATGTCTATGGTTTAGCAGGACACTGAACATGGCAGATTAATGGTGGAGTCCAATTCAAAGGGCAATTGACTGTGGAGTCTTTCCTGCCTCACATTTCACTTTGAACTTCCTAAACGGCTCATTCCTCAGTACCTACTTGTCTCACTCAACTACCATTGGACTTTGAATGAGTCTAAGTGTACATGAAGCCTCAGGTCCAGGCATTGCTGAGTCCCTATAAGTGCTGCAGGCTCAGATATAGGAGGGAGCATAGGAAGATTACTATGGCCTCTTCTTTAACTGCTATTCCTTTATACGCGAGGGTATAAAAGTAAAAGATATGATGCAAGAGTTTGGGGAAAGGAATGAACATTGTTGACTCAGCCACTTCCGTTCACTCTGTCCATATATTTCCTTCTCTTATTTTCCTTCTGTGCTCAGCAGCTTCTAGAATGGTTTCCAATATCCCCACCTGCTGGTATACATTCCCTTGTACAATTCCTTCCCCTTGTAAAGCTTATGACTTGCTTCTAGTGAGAAGAATATGGCAAAATTATGGGATATCACATACAAACTGATGCGGGGGCCTGATGTGGCGGGATCTCCCTTTTCCGCATCCCTCACGGAAAGAGAGATGAACGAACCGGTTCTAAGGGGAGGCGGCCAGGGATTGAGAAATATTAGAAATAAAGAGAGAAGACACAGAGATAGATTTTAAGCTGGGAGCTGGGAGGGCCGCCGACCTCCTCTGCTGGAGAGGCAGACTGACGACCTCCTGAGCCACGCAGCACATCTATTTATACTCCGATCTAACAAGGGGGTTTCACAGAAAAACAAGGAGCCTGGGAGGGCCCAGGGCCCACCCACTCCTTCCTCCTGGACAAACACAAGCCAGGAACTAAGAACATCTCCGCACTCCCAGGGCGGGAGTGCAACTGACATGATTCTGCCAAAACCCCGGGCCCAGTCAGCAACAATCTAAAGAATGTCCAGGTGTCTTCCCATTTGGCCCTCCACAAACTGAGATTATAAAAACCCATGTCCACCATCTTGCTTATACTCTTTCTTGCTTTCTTGGCTTGCTGATTTCAATAAAGCAAGTTGCTGTGTTGGAGAGGCCCCTATGTCAAGGAACTGAGGGAAGCCTCTAGCCAACAGCCCATAAGGAACTGAATCCAGCCAACAACAACATAAGAGAGCTTGGAAGGGAATCTGTCTCCAGTGGATCTTGAGATAACTACAGCCTCGACCAACGTTTGACTTGCAGCTGGTAAACGGTCCTGAGGCAGAGAACCAAGCTATGCCTTTTCAGATTCCTGACCCACAAAATCCGTGAAACCATATGTGTTAAGCGACTATTTGTGGGGGTAATTTGCTACACAGTGATTGTTAAGTAATATTTTCTTTCTTGGCCTATTTGTTTGTTTGTTAATTCTCACCCAAGTATATTTTTTCCACTGATTTTTTTTTCCAGGGAGAGAGAGAGAAGAAGGGAGGAAGACAGAGAGAGAAAAAGATAGAGAGAAGCAGAGAGAAAGAGAGAGAGAGAGAGAGAGAGAGAGAGAGAGAGAGAGAGAGAGAGACCCTGGTAGGAGGTGTGCAGAAGACAGCCGATCAATGTTTTGCTCTCACATCGATGTTTCTCTTTCTCCTTCTACCTGTCTTTTTCTAGAAGCAAGTCACAAATCAATTTTTTTAAAAAAAGAATAAACTAGATCTATCTGTGTGAACATGGATATGTTTGGAAAATGTAGGGAGCAGTTATAGGATTAAGCCTTGGACTGTCCTGCTGGCAAAGCCACAAAAAAGTCCCAGCTTAGAGGGCACGGCCCTCTTAGCATAATTAAGCTTGATCTTATGACACTCCCTAGATCCTTCATGGGTAGCTAATGGGCTGTGGGAGGTGCAGCAAGTGCTGCCAAAACAAATGAAACTCACAAGAACATTGTAACTGTGGTGACCACTACCTTGTTTACCTGACTATAAAATAAAGGCTCAGCTTGCCTTCTGCGTCTGTTCTGTGGCCTCAGTCAGGCACAGAAGATCCACCTAGACCCAGCTTATTCTCTTTGTCTGTCTTTTTTCATCTTTTGCCGGCCCTCTCTCAGGTTTGCCAAACCCTTGGCGTGGCACAGGAAAACAATGTTGAATAGAAAAATAAACATATAGGTCAATATTTTTTTAATATCTATTTTATTGATTTTTTTTTTACAGAGAGGAAGAGAGAGGGATAGAGAGCTAGAAACATCGATGAGAGAGAATCATCGATCAGCTGCCTCTTGCACACCCCCAACTGTGGATGTGCCCGCAACCAAGGTACATGCCCTTGACCGGAATCGAACCTGGGACCTTTCAGTCCGCAGACTGACGCTCTATCCACTGAGCCAAACCAGTTTCGGCATATAGGTCAATATTTATGACATTATGTATATAAATTGAAAGCAGTTACCCACTCAGAAAATAGTATTATATACTAGAGGCCTAGTGCACCGTATTTATGCACTGGTGGAAGACATGGCCTATGGGATCAGCCCACTGTGGGAGCACTGCTCATCCCAGTCAGCCAAGTGGGAGCAGCTGCTCATCCTGGTTAACTGAGTGGCACTCACACTGTGGGAGCACATTGATCACCATGGGGCAGCTCCTGCATTGAGCATCTGCTCCTAGTGGTCAGGGTGCATCATAGCGACTGTTCTTTCCGCTGTTCAGTCTATTTACATATTAGCCTCCTATTATATAGGATAATTTATTTTATAATGTTATTACATTTTAAAATTTATTATCTATATATATAAAAGGCTAATATGCAAAGTTTACCCCTGGGGAGTTTGACTGGGATTCCAAGCACTTGCTATGATGTCTGCTGACCACCAGGGGGTGGTGCAGAATGAAGGAAGGCCCTGGGCCAGCAGCCAGAAGGCCCAGATTGGCCCTGATTGCCAGCCAGGCCTAGGGACCTTACCTGCACACAAATTTTGTGCACTGAGCCTCTAGTTATTTATAATTTTATTGACAAGGTTGTAATTAACCTAGTTATTAATAACAAGAAAAAAAAGTAAAGGGAAACCCAAGTAGTATTGAGAGGGCAGGGTGAGGCTAACTCCTGACTCCATTTTGTATTGTGGGGCAGGGCAGAACAGGGCGGAGCTATCCTCCATTTTGTGTAACGATCCTAGCCCTCACCCAACCAATTAGGGTCAGCTAAAGCAGTGGCATCACCACCCTTATAAAACCCCTAGACTTGTCGAAGTTCGGCCTCTCTTCCACCATGCTGTCAGCGTGAGTGGGACAGAGCCCATGCTAGCATGGAAGAGACTCTTTTGTTTATTGCATTGGACTTGGCTCCCTGGTGGTCCTTGGGGATCACAAAGTCTGGGCATAACAGTATAGACATGTTGTTTGTGCAACTTTACCAAGAAGCTGCAGTTTAACACTCCCCAGGAAGCCACAGGTCTAGTCCCCAAAGATAGATTGCTGGGGGAAAGGACTGGACAGGGCAGAGAATAGCTGCATACTATAGACATGGCATCTTCTCTATGTCACCAGGAAAGTCTGGGGACATAGTCTGTCAGTCACACAGGGGAATAGGTCATTGGCTGGGATAAAAGTGGCCACTAAAAGCGAGGGAAGATTCAAGATATTTAATCCCCTACCCAAAGAAGTTTGCTCTCTTGGTCGCTCTTGTGCTCTTGGCTCTTGGTGTGTTGAGCTTGACTCATGGTCTGCAGGACTCTCTTGCATTCAAACACACGACAGACTAATGGACTGCAACTAGTCTAATGCTAAACTGGAGCCAATGCCAACATGGAAGGAAACTCTGGACATGACTTTACTTTCATCCCTACTAAATCCTCAACTGCACTTCTTTAGGGACTGGATTAAAGGACATGGGACTTTGGAAATCCAAAAATGTAATTCCACACAAAAACGAATCACTCATGCCCCTGTGTGAGCCTCAGAAAATTCACTTTCTCAAGATATCTTAAGGACACCACCCGCACACCCCAAGCCCCCCAGTAACACTCTAATAATATTATACTATTTTTTTTTCCTTGCCTTTCTAATATGTAAGAAATAACTCAACTATCCTACAACAATTAATTGGAGCAAAAGGAAAGTAGTTTGCATATTTATGACCATATGAAATTATTTTCCCTTGAGGAGATAACATCATATCTCCTTTTTGGACTCAAGAAGAAGATTAAAATGTTTTTACTGCTTTTGTGCGAGTAAAATAGGCCTCTCATTATTCATGTGAGGCCTCTGTGGCTTTGGGCCATTGAAATCTCCTGTTAACACTCTTCAGAACCTCAGAGCCAGGGTCAATATTGCTTTCATTATTTTATACGAAGAGCTCTGTTCACACAATCCTTAAGCCTACATCGAATCAATTAATTTAAAAGACACAAAATCTCTCCATCGCTGGGATGAAGTCCAAGGACTGAGATATCCTGTGGGCGGAGAGTGTTTAAACCAAAATACAGATTTAAGCTTTTAATCCATTGATTTTATTCAGCTAAGGAGACTTAGATCAAAACCAGTCTCACCCTAGCTTTTTGGCTCAGTAGATAGTGTTGGCTTGCTGACCGAAGGGTCCCTGGTTCAATTCCGGTCAAGGGCAAATATCTTGGTTGAGTTGCAGGCTCCTCTCCAGCTCAGGCCCTGGTCAGGGCATATGCAGGAAGCAACCAATCAATGTGTTTCTCTCACATCAATATTTCTCTCTGTCTTCCCCTCTCTCTAAGACAAATATCCTCAGGTGAGGGTTTAAAAAAACAACAACAGCCGAAACCGGTTTGGCTCAGTGGTAGAGCGTCGGTCTGCGGACTGAAAGGTCCCGGGTTCGATTCCGGTCAAGGGCATGTACTTTGGTTGTGGGCACATCCCTGGTAGGGGGTGTGCAAGAGGCAGCTGGTCGATGTTTCTCTCTCATCGACGTTTCTAGCTCTCTATCTCTCTCCCTTCCTCTCTGTAAAATATCAATAAAATATATATTTAAAAAAAAAAAAAAAAAAAAAAAAAAAACAACAACAACAACAGTCTCATTGGCTGTGAAAACTAGTAATAAATAAATGTAATTACATGTTTAACCACAAAGCAACCATCAGGTACATTATGTTGATGCCTCAGGGAGAGGTGTGGGGAGAAGGGAAGGGAGATCCATTTCTTCCTCCTAGGCATTTTTTAATCATATATTTTTATTGAAATTCAGAGTGGGAGAGGGAGATGAAAACATCAATAATGGCAAGAATCATTGACCAGCTGTCTCCTGTACTCCCCATACTGTGGATTGAGCTCGCAACCCAGGCACATTCTCTGACCAAGAATCGAACCGTGACCTTCTGGTTCATAAATCAATGCTCAACCAAGGAGCCATGCCAGCTGGGCCCTCCTAGGTATTTTTGCAAAACTTAGAGTTCATTTTTGTAGAGCCTCCTGAACACTTACACAACTTCCACTTAACACTGATGTTACAAAATCGGGCTCACATCCGTTGAGCTTACCTTAGCCACATTTCTACCAGGTCTTACATGTCCCATGGCTAAGACTTCCACCGGGCCTGCCTTCTATGAGCAAATTGATCTCCATCACCCCCACTCTTAAGTCCTTCCTTCTAGTCTAAGAAATAAAAATAAAAAGTTTTCTTCCTCTTCTCTGTGGCAAATAAGATATTTACTCCTCTCCACTCAAATATGAGAAACTTAATATTTCTCTCTTTTCCTAAATCAGATGAGTCCTTTTGAGCCTCGGCAGCCCACCCCCTAAACAAGCCTGGTGATCCTGGTCAGAAGAGGATCTGGCCCACTTTTCATGGAATTGTATAAGAATCCTTGCCCTAGCCCTGGCAGGCTTGGCTCAATGGATAGAGCATCAGCCTGCGGACTGAAAGGTCCCAGGTTGGATTCCAGTCAAGGGCCATGTACATTAGTTGTGGGCACATCCCCAGTGGGAGGTGTGCAGGAGTCAGCTAATTGATGTTTCTCTCTCATGGATGTTTCTGACTCTCTATCCCTCTCCCTTCCTCTCTGTGAAAAATCAATTAAAAAAAAAAAATCCTAGCGCCAGTAGAGGGGTTCAGAATAGGCCTCTTCAAAACGTGCCACTTTGAATTGTGAATTATTTTGAGCTGAAAGCAATTAGGACCCTGCTGGTTCAGAAGAAACTTTTACCTCCCAAAGAATTTAAATTAGGGGGCCTTGCCCATAGTAAGAGTTATCACCAGAAATAACTTCTTATGGCCTCACCTCATCCTGAGCTCAGAATGTCATATACCTATTTTCCCTTTCTCTCTCTGAACCTCTCATGTATGGGGGGCTGAGGGGAGAGAGAATGTCGGGCGGGTCTCTGATTTTCCCACGTACTAGTATGTGGGGTTCTTATGCAAATGTGTATTCGGTTATTTGTTGATTTTTCTCTCGTTAGTGCCTCCTGCTGATGTGATTGTTAGACCAAAAGCCAAAAGAGCCTTGAAGATAGAGGAAAGTTTCTTCCTCTCTCACCCCAGAAAACCTCCTCATCTTCCATCTCTCTATTCCCTTCAGCCTGAGGGAGAGAGCTTTTGTTTTTCATGCTCTTTGGGGCTAAGGAAAAAAAAGTAAAACATAGATGATCAAATCACACCCAAAAGCTGAATTTTATTTTTTACATCTCTTGACTCTTTTTTTCCAGATTTCCACACAAAATGTGATGATAAATTAAACAGATATAAAGTATTCAACATGTATGCATAAATAGAGCTAATTTTTAAACAAGATGTCATATACTTTTTTTAAAAAATATATATTTTATTGATATTTTACAGAGAGAAAGGGAGAGAGATAGAGAGCTAGAAACGTCGATGAGAGGGAAACATCGGCCAGCTGCTTCTTGCACACCCCCTACCGGGGATGTGCCCGCAACCAGTGTACATGCCCTTGACCGGAATCAAACCCGGGACCTTTCAGTCCGCAGACCGACGCTCTACCGCTGAGCCAAACCGGTTTCGGCCATATACTTTTCTGATTCTAACATGTTTATATCTATCTTGCCTTTTTTCCTTCTTATGACAGCAACTCCCAGCTTTCCCAATCATCCCAGGTGTCTCCCCCAAAACAAGTAAGAGTGCCCCAGTTAGGAGGCTCTCCTAGAATAGGGTAGGTTGTGTAACTATTAAGGAGGCCATTATCAAATGTCAGCGCTTCATAGAAGTGTAAGCAGTTTGTGGCATGTCTGATGGACACACTGCGGTTGAGAACTCAATTCTACCGCATTTTTGCTTCAATATAATTTCATCCTTGCCCTGCCTCTAAACTCAGCCCAAACCTGTTTCCTGCCACATTCCCCCACTGCCCTCACCTGCCCCTATTTCCTGCTGGGAGAGAATCCATCCCTTCTTGTCTCTCTAAGATGCCAATCTGACTCAGTCCCTCTGGTGGCCCCTGTCTCCCTTTAGAATAAGACGCAGGATGCAACCCACCCCGTGAGTGTGGTATGTGGTGCCTACCTCTCCCTCCCCAAAACGCAAGCCCACGCCCCAGCCAGCAAAGACCCTCCACAGTGACCTCTGCTGTCTAACAGCACCTGTCCTCCCCATGCTACGATTCTGTCTGGATGACCACTTTCCCTTCCCTCTTCTCTCCCTACCCCTAGCCCTGCCTTTGCCAAGTTAGGTGATGTTAGCACATGTCGGCTCTCAGGTCAAACTGCTTGGATTTAAGCCAGCCGTGGGCAAACTACGGCCTGCAGGCCAGATAAGGCCCGTTTGGCTGTTCTATCCCGCCCGCGTGGAGCCGAAAGAGCGGAGGGTTCTCTTGCTCTCCCCTCCGCTCCTTCACCAGCAGCCCAAGATGAGAGTGCCAGCATGGTCAGGTTGCTTTTGTTCCGGCCCTCCAGTCCAGTTTAAGAACCTATTGTGGCCCTCGAGTCAAAAAGTTTGCCCACCCCTGATTTAAGCCCACCTACACCTATGTGGGACCTTGAACAAGACACTTAATCTCTCTTTGTCTTGGTCTCCTTACCTGTAAAATGGATATATAATAATCTATAATAATAAAAGTGTAACATGCTAATTAGATTGGACAGCCGGACAACCTTCTGGATGAAGCCGGGGCTGCATGGGCCGAAGGCAGCCACCACAGCTGTGAGGGCTGAACCCCTTGCACGAATTTCATGCATCGGGCCTCTATTATATCAATAAAACAACTTAAGCCCTCACCAGTTTGGCTCAGTGGATAGAGCATCGGCCTGGGGACTCAAAGGTCCTGGGTTTGATTCTGGTCAAGGGCATGTACCTTAGTTGCAGGCACATCCCCAGTAGGGGGTATGCAGGAGGCAGCTGATCAATGTTTCTCTCTCATCGATGTTTCTAACTCTCTATCCCCCTCCCTTCTTCTCTGTAAAAAATCAATAAAATATATATATATTTTAAAAAACAACTTAAGAATGACAAATCAATTGTAAATAATAATCATAGCACCTAGTCATAGGATGGTGATGCCCATTAAATTAGCGAGTACTAATAAATGTTTGGAACAATGGCCCTGCTCTTGGAAAAACCATACTAACAGCTCAGCTTAAGCTTGCTCCTCTCTGAGGAGTTTGCTCTCCCTCCTCCAAGCTGTCTCCAGCACCCCCTCTGTCTGTATTGTGATGGTTTGCTTAGCTTTAGGTAGTGGGTTCCCTGGACCAGAGATTCCTTTATCATTAGCCCTGTGCCATGGAAGTTCATATTACAGTGAAATAGCACAGATGTTGGAGTTCAGACAAACCCCAGTTTCCCAGCACCAGCTGCACATCGGAATCACCTGGGGAGACTTTAATACGCTGCCTGGGCCCCAAGCCAGACCAACTGCATCCGGATGTCAGAGGATGGGGCTCAGACTTCAGTGTCATTTACAACCTCCCCCAGGTGAAAGTAACACCCAGCCAGGATGAAGAACCACTGAACTGAGCCCACATTTAAATCTCAGCTCCTCCGCCTTCTAGCTCTAGGACCTTGGACAAGTTATGAAAAGTCCCTGAGTCTTTTACCCTGTCTGTAAGATGTAGATAAAAATGTCTGACTGCAGTAAGTCACATCCAGAGTGTGTTCTTACTGTTCCCACTCTTTTCACAAAAAGCAATTCACTGGTCAGGAGGATTTGCTGATTTTTATAGCAGTTAGGCACTCACTTCTGAACTAAGGGTAATCTCCCCAAATGCAGTGTTGCTACTCAAAGGAGAGGAGTATGGTTTGGAGAGGTAACTATAATATCCACTGGGGTTGCTCTAGGGAAAAACACTAGAGTATAAGAGTTAGCCCAGATTATAGAGAACCTTAATAACAACTGAGGAATTTGAGTTTCACATACGGTAATTAATAGGAAGGGAGAAAGTAACCAGGTGGAAATTATGAGTGTAGTCTTGAGAAAAAGGGCATTTGTTGCATTTGACGTTCACAATTCCAAAGCCGGGTTTTGCTGCTTGTTAGCTGCATGAATCTTGACATAGTCTTCAACTTTTGACAACTCAGAACCACCATTCCTTATCAGTAAAGAGAGAATAATAATGAACAATTTTAAATATATGGTTATAAAAATTGTAAAATAAAAATGATATATTTTTTATCATTTGTTTAACCTGTATTTACTAAGAGTTTATTGATTATCTGCAACAAAATGTAATAATATCCTATATAATAAAGAGATAATATGCAAATTGGCTGTCACACCCTCACAGAAAGATGGCTGCCTCCATGTGGTCACAAGATGGCCACCACAAGATGGCCAGCAGGGGAGAGCAGTTGGGAGTGACCAGGCTGGCAGAGGAAGACATTTGGGGGTGACCAGGCCTGCAAGGGAGGGCAGTTGGAGGCAACAGGGCCAGCAGGGGAGAGCAGTTGGGGTCAATTGGGCCAGCAGGGGAGCAGTTAGGTATTAATCAGGCTGGCAGGGGAGTGGTTAGGAGGTGATCAGACTGGCAGGTAGAAGCAGTTAGGGGCAATCAGGCAGGCAGGCAGGCAAGTGGTTGGAAGCCAGCAGTCCTGGATTGTGAGAGGAATGTCCTACTGCCGGTTTAGGCTCGATCCCACAAGGATCAGGCCTAAACTGGCAGTCAGACATCCCCCAAGGAGTCCCATATTAGAGAGGGTGCAGGCTGGGCTGAGGGACACCACCTCCCAGTGCACAAATTTCATGCACTGGGCCTCTAGTAATAGTAATAAATAAAAATTAGTGATGCTAAGAGCATGAGACCATTCAGTGAGTCACTGTTAAGCTCCTTACCATTGGCATTCTTCTCTGAAAGGAATTTCTAGTTGAGCAACTCTACTTTTACTAAGCTGAAAGCCAGCAATGCAAGTTTTCTGCATCCTTGAAAGAGGCATTTATTTATGCCTTCATTCACTCAACAAATATATTATGGGGGAGCATAAAAGGTTGTTCTGTCATTACTTGCTCCAGGTTCTTGCTTTCATAGTGTGCCTGGGTTTAATCATCCAGACAACTTGATCCTCACTCTTATACCAGAAATTGTGCAGAGCAGCCCAGCACTCCTCCATAGTCGCTTTTATGTTCCTAGATGACGTAGAATGTCTCGTTAGGTCCATGGAAAGAAGAGAATAACATCTGCTCTTTGCTATTTTCAGAATCTCATTAGAAAAGAACATTTGAATGGCAAACTTGTGTAGTTTTCCTTTAGGATACTATACCCTCCAAAGTTGTGATTATAATTAAAAAGGATTAGCTATATTTTTTTTGATGCTTGAAATGTTTATTGATGGACTTTTTTTGTATATATATATATATATATATATAGTACACTGAGTGCCAGATTATTATAATCTCTGAATGCATAATAATATGACCACTCAGTGTACTTCTCTTGAGTACCTCATTTATTTGATATCAAAGATACTACAAATCATGCACCTGATCACTTTTCCCCTTTGCACTGGCTGATAGAAAGCTCAGGGCAAATAGGCAGTTGATCTCCGGCAAAAGTCTGGAATACTTTTGGTACCCATTTGAGATACAAATACACTGAGTGGCCAGATTATTATGCATTCAGAGATCATAATAATCTGGCCACTCAGAGGCTAAGTACATGAAATTCGTGCACTGGTAGGGTACTTAGTGTCTGCCAACTGCCAGCCAGGTACTCCCTTCCTTCCCCCAGCCGGCCATGCCCACTGGTTGAACTCCCAGACAGACTCCCGGTTGAAGGGATCATTTGCATACTATACTTTTATTATATAGGATAAAATTTTTCTGTATAAGGGATTGAAGAAAATTAACTGAAGAGGATATAGCTAACAAATCAAGACTTACAGCCCTGGTTGGTTTGGCTCAGTGGATAGAGCATCGGCCTGTGGACTGAAGGGTCCCAGATTTGATTCTGGTCAAGGGCATGAATGTATCCTGTTTGTGGGCACATGCCCAGTAGGGGGTATGCAGGAGGCAGCTAATATGTGTTTCTCTCTCTTTGATGTTTCTAACTCTCTATCCCTCTCCCTTTCTCTCTGTAAACAAACAAACAAAAAAAGACTTACAAATTACCAATACATATACAAAAAATTTCTAGGTCTCTTGTAATTGAAAAAATCCAAATTAATCAATAATAAAGCATCCTTTGTACCAAGTAAAATTACAAGAATGACAAAGAATGGTAACACTGTGTGAGGCAAGTTTCAAATAAAGAAAGTATTTCTTCATATTTTTCCAATTTCAAAACCATAGCTTTTCTAGTTGAGCTATAGCATTGGTACAAACTTTTTGGAAGGCCATTTGGTAGTAGGTATAAAAGTTAAAAATATGCATCTAAAGAGATCAACCGAAGGACTTGTACACATGCATATAAGTATAACCAATGGACACAAAACTCTGGGGAGGGAGGGCATGTTTGGGGGGGGGGGGCAATGGTAATATATGTACACAGATAATAATTTAATAAAAAAATTAAAATAAATAATATAAAATAAAAATATGCATCTAATTTGTCCCAGCAATTCCACTTCCAGAACTGTATAATAAGAAAATAATCAGTGATGTTAATATATTTGCATGTACAAAGTTATTCATTGCAATACTATTTATAAGTGAAAAAAATATAAGTAGTCTAAATGCCCAATAATAAAGTATTATAATATGCAATCATTGAATAATCATATTTTAGAAGAGTATGTACCAGTGACATTGGGAAATACATATATACAACATAATAACATGTATACCACAGCCCTAGCTGGTGTGACTCAGTTGGGCATCATCCTATGAACCAAAAGTTGCTGGTTGGATTCCCTATCAGGGCCCATGCCTCAGTTGTGGCTTGACCCCCAAGTAGGGGGTCTGCAGGAGATAGCAGATTGAGGTCTCTCTCTCTCTCTCTCTCCCTCTCCCTCTCCCTCTCCCTCTCCCTCTCCCTCTCCCTCTCCCTTTCTCTCTAAAAACAAAAAAAAACCCCAATAAACTATTCTTTTTAAAAAATTCAAAGGCACAAAATTGTATATAGTATGACGTTTCTACAAAATATGTATGTGTGTGAGGGAGAGAACGTAATGGTGAGATATGTACAAAATGTAACCCTGGCTAGCTTACAGTATTACAATTAAGAAATTTTTCTTTTAATCCTCTCTCTCTCTCTCTCTCTCTCTCTCTCTCTCTTTCTCGACATATTTTTCAAGTTTTCAGCTATGAATATTTGTTTCCTAATAATGAAGGAGCAAAAAAACTTGTTTTTTTTTTAAACTATATCTTTATTGATTTCAGAGAGGAAGAGAGAAAGAGTGATATACCCATCAATGACGAGAAAAAATCATTAATTGGTTGCCTCCTGCATGCCCCACACTGGGGATGGAGCCCACAACCCAGGCATGTGCCCTGACCAATATTGAACCATGACCTCTTCATTTATAGGTCAACTCCCAACCACTACACCATACCAGCCAGGCAAAACTATTTTTAGAAAATTCTTGTGAGGGTTTTTTGTTGTTTTTGTTGTTGTTGTTGTTGCCTTTTAATATATATATTATTGATTTTTTTTACAGAGAGGAAGGGAAAGGGATAGAGAGTTAGAAACAAATATCCATCAACTGCCTCTTGCACACCCCCTACTGGGGATGTGCCCGCTACCAAGGCACATGCCCTTGACCAGAATTGAACCTGGGATCCCTCAGTCTGCAGGCCAATGCTCTATCCACTGAGCCAAACCAGGTAGGGCAAATCTTGTGTTCTTTAAGACTTTTGTCAAGCTGAAACTGGTTTGGCTCAGTGGATAGAGCGTCAGCCTGTAGACTGAAATGTCCCAGGTTCAATTCCGGTCAAGGGCATATACCTTGGTTGTGGGCACATCCCCAGTAGGGAATGTGCAAGAGGCAGCTGATCGATGATTCTCTCTCATTGATGTTTTTAACTATCCTTCTCTCTTCCTCTCTGTAAAATATCAATAAAATATATTTAAAATATAAAAAAAGACTTTTGTCAAATTTTCCTTTATCTTAATCCAAAAGTACAAAATAAAATTTAAAATAAGACAACATATTTTAAGTTATATCTAACAGTTTATTACAGTAAATTCCAATTCTTACTACTTCCCCCCATCCTCCAGCAAGATCCTTTCAAATGTAACCGGCTCTAACTACCGTAGGTATGCCTAGTCTTCTTGTCTCTGGGGCTTTATGAACAAAGCTCTATTATCTTCTAAGATTTTCCTGTGGAATAATCAGAGCCCAACCTATCTTTTCCCTCATATAAGTGGCTTAAAGTCCTCCCTTCCCCACCCATAAAATGCCAAGGATTCTTTTTGTTTGTTTTTGTTTGTTTGTTTGTTGACAGTATTACAGATATCCTCCATTTTCCCTCCCTTTATTTCATTCCACCCAACCCCAGCACCACCCAGGTCTTCATCACATTATTGTCTACTAGAGGCCCGGTGCACGAATTCATACACCAGTGGATCCCTCGGCCTGGACTGTGGGATAGGACCAAAACTGGATGTCCGACATCCCCCAAGGAGTCCTGGATTACAAGAGGGTGCAGGCCAGGCTGAGGTACCCCACCAGTTCATGATCAGGGCCAGGGAGGGACTTGGGAGGGTGGCCAGCTGAGAGGGACCACAGGAGGCCTCCAGAGTGTGTCTGGCCTATCTTGCTCAGTCCCGATCAGCTGAACCCCAGCAGCAAGATAACCTACCCATCAGAGCATCTGCCTGGTGGTCAGTGCCAGTCATAGTGAGCAATTGAGTGGCCTTAGAATATCATTATCGTATTACACTTTGATTGGTTGAATGAACAACTGGACACCTAGCATATTAGACTTTTATTATATAAGATGTCCATGGGCTATACATGTATGCATGTATGTTCTTTAGTTAATCTCCTTCTGTGCCCCCCTCAGCCCTCTCCCCTCTGAGATCTGTCAGTCTGTTCTATGCATCCATGTCTCTGGACCTATTTTGTTCATTAGATTTGCTTCATCATTGTAAGCCAGGTAACTTTACCAGGATGTGTACTGCTGTTGATTAATCTATGTCAAATAAATGGATTCTTTTAAACAGCAGATTCAAGACTTCTACTTCTAAATAAATAAATACCCTGAATGTGTTTTTTCTCCTTTTCTAGGACAACTGAACATTCAAATCTGCCTTTACTTCTTAAAATGTTTCTTAAATATATCTTTAAGTATTTTTCAGTTCCATTATTATAATTATATTTTTATGTAATCAGTTATGCATATGTTAACTACCTTTTGTCTTCCATAGCTCTCAATTTCTCACTAATCCTTCTTAAATTTGCTCACTTATATTACACTAGAGGCCTGGTGCATGATATTTGTGCATGGGGGCAGGGGGAGCCATGTCCCTCAGCCCAGCCTATACCTCTCACAGTCTGGGACCCCTCGGGGGATGTCCACCTGCCACAGGAGCCACTCTGCTCACCAGCTGTGAGCCCAGCTTCTGGCTGAGCGGCACTCCCATAGGAGCACACTGACTACCAGGGGGCAGCTCCTGCATTGAGGGCCTGCCCCCGGTAGTCAGTGTATGTCATAGCAACCAGTTGTTCTGCTGTTCAGTCAATTTGCATATTATGCTTTTATTATATAGGATTTTATTTGCTTTTTTCAATGTTATCCATAAGCTCCTTTGAGCTACTTTTTAAAATATATATATATTTTTTTATTGATTTTTTACAGAGAGTAAAAGAGGGATAGAGAGTTAGAAACAGTGATGAGAGAGAATCATCCATCGGCTGCCTCCTGCACACTCCCCACTGGGGATGTACCCTCAACCAATGCACATGCCCTTGACCGGAATTGAACCCGGGACCTTTCAGTCCGCAGAGCGATGCTCTGTCCACTGAGCCAAACTGATTTCAGCTGAGCTACTTTTAATAAGACTTTTATTTCTACAATAGAATATTCAGTTTCCTCTTATTCCCTAAAGTGTGTTAGTCTATGTTGTCTATTATTTTACAAAAATTTATTTGAGCCAAACAGAGGCTACACCTATACATAAGATCTCACAGATTCAGAGACTAACAGTTTGTATTTTCTTTTAAGCATTTGAAAATGAAACTGAACCACACATGGGTCTGGGCTGCCTGTCACTACTTGAGCCAATTAAGCAGAAACAGGGTTGAATTGTAGGTGAGCATTTATTCCAATACTGCTTGAAGGATTTTTATGCCTGTTGTAAATTTGCATCAAGAGCTATTCATTGCCCAGCCAGCATTGCTCATTGGTTGAGCATCAACCTATGACCCAGGAAATCATGGTTCAATTCCCAGTCTAGGCATATGCCCAGGTTGTGGGTTCCATCCTTAGTGCGTGGGGTGCAGGAAGCAGCCAATCAATGATTCTCTCTCATTATTATGTATCTATCTCTCTCTTCCTTTTTCTTCCTCTCTGAAATCAATAAAGGCAAATGTAAAATTTTTAAAGAGCTATGTATTAATTATTTTTGGAGCTGTAACAACCCATATGAAAGCTGCTTAAAATAATTGTTTTGCTGTTGCTATTCATGATTCTGTAGGCCAATGCTTTTGGTGGCTAAACCAATCAGGTTTTCTGCTAGGACCACTCATGTGGCTGCAATTATCTAGCAGTTCAAGTAGGGTCAAGTGGGGTAAATGTCCTCACTTATGTCTTGGCTGAGACACACGTCTCCAGCAGGCCAATTTGGGCTTTTCACACAGGGCAGTTTTCGAAAAGGGATGAGAGCTAAAGCTGTAATACTGCCTGAGTCTTAGGCCAAGCAAGTCACAAGGCCAGTTTATATTCAAGAGGGGAACAATATTCCCCACTTTACTGATGGGAAAGCCAGTAAAATATTATCCCCATGTTTTTTATTATCTTCCACCTGCCCACAGTTATTTATTTTCCTCTCACATGCAAAATAAGGTCACACCCATCCCAGAAACCTCACATGTCTCATCCATTTATGACATCATGTTCAAAATCTAAGAAGATCTCATCATCTGTACCAGGTCCAAATGAGGCTGTCTGGGCACCTGTCCTTAAGTGCAGTTCCTCTCAATCTGGACACCTACACAGTGAAAAGGCAAGTTTTCCACCCCCTACACACCCAAAATATACTCGTAAGGCAGGATAACCACAGTAGAGACTCCTATTCCGCAGGAGAAGTTGGGATTGACATGGAAGTCACTGTTCCATGGCTATTGTGAAATGCAGTTGGGTTCATGTTGCCACTTCCCCCTGAACCAGAAGCAGGGAAGGTTTCTTGATTAGGGTCCACTGCTGCTCCCTGGCTAAACCAAATTAATTTCTCTAAGAGGCTCTTAGTTCTGTACTCAGGGTTCTTGGCTCAGCCCTCTGAGACAACCTTTCTTTTCCATCAGAAATGGCCCATTTTGCAGCTGTGTAGTTTTCTCCGTTGACCTCCTACCTATACAGAGCTGGCAATGCTTTTCCCAGCAACACTCTCTTTAAAATGTTATGGATTTCCTATTAATCTGGTACAGGTCTACTCAATGGGACAAAAATTACATTTACAATTCTTTTTTGAGAAAGGTCTCTTTCTATCTTGGGTTATAAGTCAGACAGCAGTGGGCCAATGCTATTTTGTCTACTGAGAGAGCCCACTTGGCACTGCCTTAAATCTTTCAATGAACTTAGGCATCTATATTTCGACAATAATAAAAGCCCAGTTTGTTCTCACGCCCTCGTACAATACCCTCCCATCGCCACAAAATGGCCGCCACAAGATGGCTGACAGGGGGAGGCAGTTGGGGGCGATCGGGTTGGCAGGGGAGCAGTTAGGGGGTGATCAGGCTGGTAGGCAGAAGCACTTAGGAGCAATCAGGCAGGCAGGAAGGCAAGTGGTTAGAAACCAGCAGTCCCGGGTTGTGAGAGGGATTCCAGATTGGCCAGGCTGAGGGATGACCTCCCCCCCACCCATGCATGAATTTCATGCACTGAGCCTCTAGTAATGTTATAGCCATACACTTAATTTGAACTGTGGCCCATGGCCTCATTTCATTTTGAGAATCTTTTCTTGGCCGTGGACACTGGGGATAATAAACAATTTTATTTTCCAGCCCAGCAAATCTTTGATCCTTTATGTTGTTTTTTTTTAAATAAATCTTTATTGTTCTGATCCTAGTTAGAGTATGTTTTCTCTAACTACTGCTTGCACATTAAACAGTTGAATATTGACCTTATCTGTCTCTTCCTATACCTTACCATATGCATTTGGGACCAACAAATTGACACTTTGAACATTCTGCCTTGTGATTTCTTTAGCCAGATCCAAAAGATTATTAGTAGCATTTCCTTCCTTCCAAGTTATTATAGAAAACAGTTTCGCAAATTGTTATGCCACTACTCAACGCTGCCCACACTTTCTCGCTGCTTTTCCAATCTCCACTCACAGCTGGCCGGACACTGATCCAGACTTTATGAAAAGTTCTCTCATCACTATCTGCTCTTTTTCTGGGCCAGGGTTGTTTACTCAGCTGGTAATCTTGAGAGATGAGGTAATCTCTCCTGGAGGACAAGGAGCAGGTTTGCTTACTGCTTCCTTTCAAAGAGGTGGATTCCCCAAGCTCAGTGTTTCTCAGCTGTGTCTCAAACCTACTGCATGGATAGCAGTCAACTGGGCCACATCACATTATCCCAATAGGACTTCGGGCAAAGAAAACTAAAACAAATATGCTGATGCTCATGCTGCTTGCTTTGCAATGAATAATAAGAGTCCTTTATCTCAGCCCAGGAATCATTGCCTATTGCTAGCACTCATGAAACATTAACAGGCACACTTATTAGCTTGCAAGTAGGGAAAAATTAAATCCCAGATCTGGCAGTCTCCATCTCTAGAAGGCAATATCAGTGTAATTTTTAATAAAACATCAAATAAAATGAACAAAATCTGGCTATGAGCTAGGGGGAAAAAATCTCACTTTCAAAAGATTAATGAGGGGAAGGGCCATTTTCCCCAAAAAAATTCAAAACTATATCAGAATTCAGAAATCAAAGCAAATTCTGTTGACATTCTTATGCTCATATTACCACATGTCTCTAGAGTTGGTCTGCCCTCAGATCAAGTGAAATATTGCAACACTGTTGAACACTGTGTATTTTCTTTAAGAAAATTTTATCCTTGGGACATTTATCAATCTAGCAACAGAAAAATTTCGACAACAGGCCAACTTCAATGGTTTCCATAATTTCTAAACAAATACAGTAATTTTTAAGTCTGTGATTCCCAAATATGTTTGCCTTGGAAAATAATATGTTAAAGGAAGAACAGGAATGTTAAGAGGTTTTCAAAAAAGGATAAATAACATTCATACAAGTAAGACAAATACTGTATGATCTCAATTATATGTAGAATCTAAAAAACTTGAATTCATAGAAACAGAGTAAATTGATGGTTCCAAGAGCTTGGGAGTTTGGGGATAAAGGGGAGATGTCAATCAAAGACTACAAACTTCTAGTTATAAGAATTTCCCCTTATACCTTCTACTTCTGTGATTTTTCAAACAAATACTCTTTTTATAGTTGGGGATCTAATGTGCAATTTGATGATTAAAGTTAACAATTCTGTATTGTCTATTTGAAAGTTGCTAAGAGAATAGATCTTAAGTGTTCTCGCCACAAGAAAAAGATGTTAACTATGTGAAGTGATGGACATGTTAACCAACCTCATTGTGATAATCATTTCTTACTACGTACATATAGCAAGTCATCACATTTCACAACTTAAACTTATGAAACGTTGTCAATTATATCTCAACTAGAGGCCAAGTGCACAAAATTTATGCATGGGGTGGTCCCCTCAGCCCAGTCTACACCCTCTTCAATCCAGGACCCCTCGGAGGATGTCCCTGCCAGTTTAGGCCCAATCTCGGGGATTGGGCCTAAACCAGTGGTCAGACATCCCTCTCACAATCCTGGATCACTGGCTCCTAATCGCTCACCTACCTACCTGCCTGGTAGTCCCTAACTGCCCCCCAACCCACTTGCTGGTCTGATCGCCCCTTGTTGCCTCTGGCCTGATCAACCCTAACTGCCCCCCTCCCATGTAGGCATGGTCACCCCTAACGATCCTCCCCCCTTGCTGGCCTGGTTGCCCCCAACTGTCCCCCCTGCCAACCTGGTTGCCTCTCATGCCCCACCCCCTATGCAGCCTGGTCACCCCATGCAGCCTGCTGTTCAGTCATTTGATCATCCCTCACTAACCCCCCTGCCAGCCTGGTCTTAGGCAGCAATCTTGTGAGGGTGTGAGGGTCAATTTGCATATTAACTCTTTATTATATAAGATAAAACTGGGAGTGGGGGGAAATACATTCTTACAGCCTCTGCCATATGCCAAGGAACTGTAAAAAGTGCTCTGCTGACATTTATGGGAAGCCTTATCATGACTGTTGTTATTTTAATTTTCTAAGAATTAGCACCTGAGTGCTATTTAGTGCCTGAGAACACAGGCTCTAGAACCAGACCACCTGGATTCACAGCTTAGCCTGCTGGTAATTAGCTCTGAAACTGCGGTAGGCAGTTAGACATAAGCAGAGCAAGGACATGGGCCAGGTATAGAAGATCATCGGGGTGGAAAGCCCCAGATGCCTAGCGAAAGCCTCATCCACAGGATGGCCTTTCCTCCTTAGCATATCACTGGTTATGTGGTTTGGACTCCCTGACCTTTCCTCCCTGGAGATAACATCAAAGGCCTCAGTTGTGTTTCAGCTCCAGGCCCAGAAAAGCAGCAAAAGCAGACAAGTGATGCCACAGTTGACCTCAGAACCAGGTACCTTTTGGATAATGAGTCCCTGCCCTGGTGCTGGCCAGCCAATCAGTGGAGGCCTAGACCCTAAAAGAACACACCTGGAAAGCTACTGAATATTATTTGAGATCTTCCCCTGTGAGACCTCCCCTGAACTCCCCGCCCTTAAAACCCTTAGCACAGAGGACCCAGTGCCTCTCCCTTCAGGAACATTCAACTTTCCCTTTCGTCTCCCTTCCCCTACACCATTCCCCTAGGAGTTTTGCCATTACCTTCCTCGCTTCTAAGCTCCAAGGGCCCTTCCTTTACCTCTCTAACTTATTTCCTAAACCCGTGGTCGGCAAACTGCGGCTCAAGAGCCACATGCAGCTCTTTGGCCCCCTGAGTATGGCTCTTCCACAAAATACCACGGCCTGGGCAAGTCTATTTTGAAGAAGTGGCGTTAGAAGAAGTTTAAGTTTAAAAAATTTGGCTCTCTAAAGGAACTTCAATCATTGTACTGCTGATATTTGGCTCTGTTGACTAATGAGTTTGCTGACCACTGGCCTAAACCCTTTTCTTCTACGAATTACTTCTTCTACTTCTGTGACTTTTCAAGTAAATGTTCTTTTATAGTTTGACTCTTGGTTCTGAACTCTCTGCTAGCCGGAACTCAAGTACTAGTACTGAGGTTGCTGAACCCAGATGGAGTCTGACCCCACCAGTCTAACACTTGGTGCTATTCCCACAGCCTACAACAAAACGAGGGGTAAGTTCCTAAGCAGCTCCATTGCCTTGGTTCCTCATCTGTAAAATGGGAATATTGGCTCCTACTTTTTTGGGTTGTTGTGTTATTTGAGTTAAAAGGGTTAACCCATGGAAAGTGCTTATGACAGTGCTGTTTAATTTCAATGGGTAGTATCTAGGTCAAGGACAGTAGGGAAGTGAAAAGGATAAAAGAGAAAAAAAACTGTTATAAACTACAGGAGAAAGAACGACCATGTCCAATTCACTCTTAAAATTCCAGGAGACTGGGATGAGGAAGTAACATACCTTGAACACCTGAGTTTGTGGATAACTGTAAATTGACTCCAAAAACTTTTGGTTTGTTTGTGTCAACATCTTTCTAAAATATAGGGATCTAATTTCTTTGATCTTGGGCTGCTAGCCTACAGAACTGTGAGTCAATACATTTCCCTTGTATCAGCCGCTCAGTCTGTGGTACTTTGTTATGGCAGCTCTAGAAAATGAATACAAGAGGCTATGCCAAATTTCCTCTCTGTCCTGTCCTTTCCTCTTCTGATCAAAGTAAGACATAGTACCAAAGAGCTTATAATGACAAATAACAACTTCTTGCCTCATCCCTCCCCTCTCCTAATCACACCCTAAAGAGCCTTTTAAGGGACATTAATTTCACTTCTTCAAAGCCCTTCCCAACTACCTGAAAATGAGGTGCAGCTAGTCTCTCTTTTTTTACTCAAATTATTCTGATATGAATGTTCCTCTTTGCAGTACATGAAACTCCTAGGCCGTGCATATGCATAATAACATTTCTTCCTGTGTTTGAATGACTACATGTCAGTGTGCTTTGGAAGGGAGTTTGTTTTTTGGAAGCCTGTTTAGCACAGAGGTCAGTTGAAAATAGCACAGGATTCCCACTGGTTCCCTATCTTGCCTGCCACTGGTCAGGTTACTTCAGTGCCTTACTCTTGGTTACCCTATTTAAAAAAAAAAATGCATGAAGAAAAATAATAACTTAAAATATTGAACTCAGTTCTTCCTTCCTTCTTCTTTTCTTGTTGTCTTGTGAAATATGAAACAATTACAGAGCTGAGTATTAAGGATATATGCTGTTCTAAAGTAACCCCTCCATAAGTCAGACAAAAGAATAACTCCAGGTCAGTGATGTTCATTATCATTAGCCACTAAGGAAATGCAAATTAAGACCCTGGCAATCTATTGTCGCACACCTATCAGAACAGCTCATGTTAAAAATGGTGGCAATACCAAATGCCAGCAAGGATGCAGAGAAATCGAATTCTCACACATTGTTGGTGGGAACATAAAATGGTACAGCTACTCTGGAAAACACTTTGGTAGTTTCTCATAAACCTACAATTACCATGCAAGCCAGCAATTACACTCCTAGGCATTATCATAGAAAAGCACGCGAGCGTGCACACACACACGTCCTTGAATAGGTGAATGGTCAAACTGAGGTACATCCTAAAGTGAAATACTACTAAGCAATAAAAATGCAAAAACTATGTTTTTTTAATCCTCACCCAAAGATATTTTTTCCATTGATTTTTAGAGAGAGGGGAAGTGATAGGGTGGAGGTGGAGGGGAGAAAGAGAGAGGTACATTGATTAGTGGCCTCCCTCACATGCCCCAACCAGGGCCAAGGTTTCAGCTGACAACCAAGATACGTGCCCTTGACCAAAATTTGATCCTGAGACCCTTTGGTCCACGGGCCAATACTCTAATCACCACTAGGACAAACTATTGATACTCACAACCTGGGTAGATCTCAAGGGCATTATACTTGAATAAAGCCAATCTCAAAATGTCAGATATTGCACAATTCCACTTATGTGAATTATTTAAATGATGAAATTAAATAGGTGGAAAATAAATTTATGATTGCCAGGGGCTTTGAAGGTAGAAGAGGATGTGGGTGGTGACTACAAATGGGTACCACAAAGGAGATCTTTGTAGTGATAGATTCATTCTGTGTGAAGTTGAAGGTGATGGATATGCCAAACTTCACATGTGATAAAATGGCAGAGAACTATATACATACGTGTACCAACTCAATTTTTACTATAATTATGTAAAATGTAACTATTAAGAGAAACATAGTAGCCTGGCCATCATGTCTCAGTGGTTGAGCATCAACCCATGCACCAAGAGGTCACCAGTTCCAATCCTAAACAGAGCACATGCCTGGATTGCGGGCTTGATTCCCTACAGGGGCCATGCAGAAGGCAGCCTATTGATGTTGATGTTTCTCCCCCATCAATGTTTCTAGCTCTCTCTCTCCCTCCCTCTCTAAAAGTCAATAAAAACATTTTTAAAAATAGGAACATAGTAAAGGGTATTCAGGACCTTCTGCATTCCATACATTTGCTATGAATCTATAATTACAGTATTTTCAAATGATCTTATAAATTCTGCCCTAATTGGTTTGGCTCTGTGGAAAAAGCATCTGCCTGTGGTCCCAGGTTCAATTCTAGTCAAGGACATGTTCCTTGGTTGGGGCACATCCCCAGTAGGAGGTGTGCAGGAGGCAGCTGATCAATGTTTCTCTCTCATCGATGTTTCTAACTCTCTTTCCCTTTCCCTTACTCTCTGTAAAAAAAATCAATAAAATATATATTTTTAAAAATTCTAAAGTAGTCACCACCTATCATCAGAAAGGATAGTGCTTCCACTCCAGAAGCCCCCAACCCCCACACACTCTTCTCCACTCATAACATCCACATTAATCTTGTGGTAGTCAACTCTTGCTTTTGCTTATATATTTGCCATTTATTCATGCTTCCTTAAAAATGTATATTTTACCTGCCTTATATGTTATGCAAATGGAAGCAATTAAATGACATCTTTTGAATCTGGCTTTTTTTCACTGAACGTTTGTATGTTTTATCCATAATGTGGTGGCTATACTCCTGTGTTTCATCAAACAAACGTGCTACAATTTATTTGTCTATTTTATTGCAGATGACTTTTTTGGGTTGTTTCTAGTTTGGGGATATCTGAGCAATGCTGTCATGAATATTACTGTACCTGGGAGCACATGGACATGCATTTTTCTACAGACTATACACAAGAAAGAAACTTCTAGGTCATGGGTATGTTTATTTTCAACTTTGCAAGAGAGTGGTAAAGCATTTTCCAAAGAGTTGTATCACTCTTCACTTTCATCAGCTGTCTGAGTTCTTGTTGCTCTTTTTGAGTACTAGAAGAGAGATTTTAGGAGCAAAGTCAGCCTCAGAACTGCCTGACCCATGTCCAGGTGAACGCCTTAGTGAGCCTAAGCTAGCAGCCACCACTCCTGGTCGCGAGCACTTCTAGTTGCTGTGTTAAGAAAGAAGCTGTTGCTGGGTCCCCAGAGGGCCTCCCAGTAACAGCAAACAATGTCCCAAGTGATCCCCAGGTGGAGGAACACCTGTCAGCAGCTTCAGATTTTGCACAGCCCACTGGAACTTATCCAGGGCCCAGGACAAATGTATATGTTCCTGAATCAACAACCCTGATTTTTTCAGCAAAGAACTACCTATCTCTAAGAGCTGTTATAATGATGCAAGAACACACTGAAAGCATCCAGAACAATGTCAGTCTCCATTCAATAGATGTTCACTTTCCTTCTTAGGGAGGCCCATCCCTAACTCCAATTATTCAGTAATTGGCTTAGTACCGGAGTCACAAAACATCCTATGTGCTGATAATTCAGTAGCTCCCAAGAGAGAAAAAACAGACACCATTAATCACATTGTGTGACTGTAAGTAATGTGGTTGATTCTCCTGAAAGTTAACAGTCAGGCTTGGCCGACGTGGCTCAGTGGTGGAGCCTCAACCTATGAACCAGGAGGTCATGGTTTGATTCCTGGTCAGGGCACATGCCTGGGTGGGTTGCAGGCTCGATCCTCCCTGCAGGAGGCAGCCGATCAGTGATTCTCTCTCATTATTGATGTTTCTCTCTCTTTCCCTCTCCCTTCCTCTCTTAAATAAATAAAAATATATTTTTAAAAAGAAAAGAAAAGAAAGGTGACCCTCGGACTTTCCACAGAATTCCCAACACAGAAATTTCCATATCATTTTGAGCAGTGACGTGGTGCTATAATTAGAAAAAGCAGTCTCCCTATTTTAATGATCAGTATTCATTTAGGTGTGTAAATTCTCATGTCTATTGTTCAGTTTTCTATCTCCTTATTATGTAGTTGGCCTCATGAATATCATGTGATATTATGTAATTGACTTCATAAATATCATGGGATATTTGCCCAAGATGCTTTTAATTGGTTTTATGGTTCTCGAGAATCATTAGGCCCATACAAAATATCTATCTGAATGGCAAAATTTTCACTGTCATGTTTACATTTAGCACTTTAACCTCCTCCATTACCAGGCAACAAGTAACATCAGTATTTACATAATAATATCAGGTACACTCATTGTTATAGGCATTGAGGCATTACAAAGGAGAAATTGGATGTGGTCCCTTGACTACTGGTTTCTGAGATCTGACCAGAAAGATAAGACAAGTTAACAGTGAAATCAGTAAAAATGTATGGGAAGGGTCAAATAGAAATATGCTTAACAGTTTTAGAATTGATTGGCTTTACAAGGCCAAATTTGAAAGGAATCTATTTTTTTAATATATTTTATTGATTTTTTACAGATAGGAAGGGAGAGGGATAGAGAGTTAGAAACATCGATGAGAGACAAACATCGACCAGCTGCCTCCTGTACACCTCCTACCAGGGATGTGCCCACAACCAATGTACATGCCCTTGACCAGAATCGAACCTGGGACCTTTCAGAACCCAGAGCCCTTCAGTCCCCAGGTCTACACTCTATCCACTGAGCCAAACTGGTTTTGGCTACCCTACACCCTTTGATTGGATCATTTATCTATTTAGATTTAGGATTATTATTGAGAGGTACTTATTTTAGCTATTTTAATTCTGTATGGCTAGGTTTCACTCTCTGTTTCTTCTTCTCAGCAATCCCTTACAGCAGTGTTTCCCAAACTTTTGACATATGTGTACCCCTTCTATAATTTTCATAACGCTGAGTACCCCTCTTCAAAAAAAAATGGGTGTATTTTAATAACAATCAAAACATATTTATTTTTTTTGGTACATACAAAATAATAATAAACGAAAAATAAAATTATTCATAATAAAATATAAATAAAAGTTATATTATAAATAACATTTATTTACACACCAGACCATCTCACGCCTCACAAGACTGTCTTGACTTGACTCATGAGAACGTAGAATTAGGCGCAGCTAAGCACAGTGCAATGCATATCCCCACCAAACTCCAATGCAACACATACTCCCACCAAACTCTTCCCGTACCCCTGGGGGTACGCATACCACACTTTGGGAAACATTGCCTTATAGTAATCCCTTTGGCATTTCTTATAATGCTGGCTTGGTGGTGATGAACTCCTTTAGTCTTTTTTTTTTTTTTTTTGTCTGGGAAGCTCTTTATTTGACCGTCTATTTTGAATGATAGCCTTGCTGGATATAGCAATCTTGGTCTCAGATCCTTGCTTTCCTTTACCTCGAGTACTTCATGCCATTCCCTTCTGGCCTGTGGAGTTTCTGATGTGAAATCAGGTGTCAGCCTTATGGAAACTCCTTTTTAGGTAACAGTTTACTCTTGCTGCCTTTAAGATTCTCTCTTTGTAATTTTTGGTATTTTAATTATGATGTGTCTGGGGATGGATCTGTTTGAGTTCTTCTTGTTTGGGGTTCTCTGTGCCTCCTGAAGTTGTGTGACTTTTTCCTTTACCAGGTTAGGGAAGTTTTCTACTATTATTTCTTCAAACACCTTCTCTATTCCTTTATCCCTTTCTGCCACTTTTGGCACACCTGCTATCCTAATATTGTTACATTTCACATTGTCCCAAAGCTCCCTTAAGCTGTCCTCTTGTTTTTTAATTGTTTGTTTCTTATTGGTTCTCTAATTGAATGATATTTTCAACTCTGTCTTCTAATTCACTGATTCAATACTCAGCTTTCCCTAATCTGCTGTGTATTCCTTCCAATGTGTTCTTTATTTGTGTTATGTCATTCTTTCTCTCAGACTGTTCTTTTTTCATGGTTACTATATCTTTTTTCATACTGTTGAATTTTTAACTTCATTACTCTGAACTCTGTTTCATATAAATTTTTAAAATTATTTTATTGATATTTTACAGAGAGGAAGGGAGAGAGATAGAGAGCTAGAAATGTCGATGAGAGAGAAACACCGACCCGCTGCCTCTTGCACACCCCCTACTGGGGATGTGCCCGCAACCAATGTACATGCCCTTGACCAGAATCAAACCCGAGACCTTTCAGTCCGCAGACCAATGCTCTACCACTGAGCCAAACCGGTTTTGGCTGTTTCATAGAAATTTTTTATCTCTCCTTCATTTATCTCTTCTTCTGGAGAATTTGCTAGTTCTTTCATTTGGGTTTTTTTTTTGTGTGTGTGTGTGTGTGTGTTGTTTTTTTTTTTGTCTCCTCATTTGTTGTCTGTTTGGGTTTGTGACTATGTTTTAGGTAGGTCCTCTATACCTCTCAACCTCTAGTGCAGGACAGTGATAAAGGCTGCTTCTAACTAAATGGATCAGGCAAAGACTCAAAGCCTCCAGTGACCACCTCAGTTTATAGACTAATAGGATTCTGACTTTAATTGTCCCCAGACAATCTTCCTCAGGTGTGGTGAGAGTTTTTTTGTTTGTTTGTTTTTTGGTGTTTTTTTTTAACAGGGTAGGGCAGTTGCTTCTGCCTGGAAGGTAATTGTTACTTTTAATCTCTTAGGTATCCTCTGGGCAAGGTGTTTTCCCCCCAGGCAAGGCAGATGTCCATGTGGGAAAGACCTCCTCCGCTGTGTGAGGGAATGACTCAGCACAGAAAACTTGGGGTGTCTGCCTTCTGAGCTCTATCCCCTGAGTCCCCTGTCCTGGGTTCTGCTCTCACAGCTCCAGTCTACTTCACCCTCCCTCTGCCAGAGCACAAGGTGGGTGGCTCCATAGTAAATTTTGTGCATTGGCCCTTTAAGAGGGTGCCCGAACTTTTAGCTGCCACTCCCTGGCAGACAGTACCTGTCTGCTTTTCACAGCTAGATGTTATGTGGGTACTCTCCTCAGTTTGGTGCTCTCTGCTGGGGAGCCCAGCTTTGGTATTAGATTCCAGAGTTCTCAGTGACACCCCTCCCCCCAGCAGCTGAGATATCCCTCCAGGACTTCAGTTTCCCTTTGGTACCTCCACCCCTCCTACCAGTCTCTATGCAGTCTCCACCTTCAGTCCTTGGATAGCAGGGTTCTCTCCTGTGAGTTTTCCATTGATTATTCAGGAAGCCTTTCCGTATTTCAATTATAATTCTGTCTTGTGTCTGGGACCATGTCTGTGCAGCACCCTCCTACTCTGCCACCATCTGAAAATTTTCAAGACTATAGTTAGTTGAATTTGTATCTGATACTGTACATTGACTTGTTAATACACTTTTCATGATAGGTATAGGTAGGAAGTATTCTGAAATAATTCCTGAGTATTCCGAAATGATTCTACTGAAACAATTCTAAAAACCAAGAAGTTTGGTTTTAATTTGTTATCTACAAAAATTAATAAATAGAATGATGGAATTCTAAGTGTAGTGAAACTAGGTCATCAAGGACTAGGACAATCTAGGCCAAACCTGCTAAAGGTAATATGTCACATGAAAATTAAACTACAAAAAATGCCATAAACTCATTTAATAGGGAATTTTCTTTTGCTTCCATACAAATTTTTCTTTGTCTCTATGAGAGATCAGTTTCTCTTTTCATTATTGAGTTGGAGAACAGAATTGAAATCCATACGTAAAGAAACTACAGTTTCAAACTGAAGTTGTTGATATGTTTGTTTCCAGTCTGAGCAGCCCTCAACATCGTGAGATTTGTTTTGAGTTCTCAAAGGCCAGAGCTCCCTTTTGCTTCCATGGCTTTGGGGACAATTGGTTTAGCCCATCATATCTGAATGCCTGAACGGCCCATAGAGGTTGTCTGGCAGACAAACTGAAATGTGTCCACAATGCATCACTGCTCATCTGGAGCGGGTCACAATTGCAGTCAGCCGTCTCCATGGTGACGTCTCTGAGCCAGGAGGCCAGTACAGTGGGCTTCATGACATGCCACGACTGGAGTGACCATACTGCCGAGAACAGCTTTGACTACTGTAAGCCATCCCCACACCTCCAATTCAGATGAAAAAGTTTAAGAACTTAATCCACACTGAGGGATCACTGAGGGTGATTCTAGAGGAAATACTCTCTGTGTGAGACCCAGGGGGCCTTTTCAACCCTGTCACTTTCTGGAATCCCGGTAGTAGTACCTAAGAAGAAGGCAAGGCCAAAAAAAAAAAAGGATTCTGAGTACTTACTAGACAGAAACCAAGAATTAAAGAATGAGAACTTCATGATTGCTCATTATTGTTGGATACTGTGTCTTAAATGGCCTGGTGACTCCCTCCATGTACTTAAGAAAGTAGCATTTTTTATGGGAGTTGCCCAGAAGAAGATAAACTATTGTCCTAATTACCTATGTTACCATCCTGAGACAGTAAAAATAACTTTTTATTTCATTTAGGTGGCTCCTGGGAGAAACCTTTCCAGGACCCATGTATGGGCAGAGCTGTTTTCCCTGATCAGGATCCTTGCAGCACCCAAGTAAGACTGTAATTATCAAATGTGTTTTTGTTCTGTCTCCGATCACTGCTAATTATGTTCTTTATTCTCTTTCTAACAGAAAGCTCTTACTATTTTCTCCTACAATTGTGATATTTACTTCTTTTTATTTAATTTTTATTTACTGACCTGAGAGAGACAGAGAGAGGAGATGGGAGAGGGAGCAAGAGAGAAATATCAATTTCCACTTATTTATGCATTAATTGGCTGAATCTCACATGTTCCCTGTCCGGGGATCAAACCTGCAACTGTAGCTATTGGGATGATGTTCTAATTAATTGAGCTACCCAGCCAGAGCATGTTATTTTTTTTTATTGATTATGGTATCACATAATTGTCCTCATCCCCCCATTCTTATCCCAAACCCCTTCCCACATGTTCCCCCACCTCCCTGTTGTCCATGGTCACTGGCTAGGCCCATATTCATACACACAAATCCTTTGGTTGATCTCTTCCCCTTACCTCCACCCTCCCCTACTTTCCCTCTGAGGTTTGAGAGTCTGATCACTGCTTCCCTTTCTCTGGGTCTGCCATTGTTCATCAGTTGATGTTGTTCATTATTTCCTCTAGATGTGTGAGATCATGTGATCCAAGAAATACCCTTGTAAGAACTAAAACTGAGACAAGCCATAATAGTTATGCTGAGAGGCAAATGAATCAGTCTGTAGTGAGTTCCTTTCTGGGCCAACAGTTCTTTTGAGTCCAAATTTTAATGTCAAAGAGTTCCTTATGTGTACATGTCAGCCATGATATTTCAGATCTGGTTGGTGGACAAATGGTGGTGATGCAGGTCAGACCGTCTCTGGTTTGATCTTGATCATTACACCTTCTCTTCACCAATTAATCAAAATCCAATCCACCAGGATATTTTACCTAACTTTCCTATAGAAAAAAGTACTTAAAAGCAGTCTGACACTTAGGCACTTAAATGTCTCAAGTGTTTCAAAGTAAGTTCTGTTTAAAATGTTTGAAGAACCCATCTTAGGCCTCTATACATTATGGTTCTGTCCTCTCGTAGGCTGAATACATTTTATTTTAATGTACTCATAAATGAGAAAAACATAATTCATTTTTATTGTAGAAAATTAAATCAGTCACTAAGTAGTCAAAGGACTACATACTTAACGGACTACTTTATTTACTTATGTATGTATGTATGCATGTATGGTAATCCTCACCCAAATATATTTTTCAATTAAGTTTTAGAGACAATGAAAAGGAGGGAGGGAGGCAGGGAGGTGAGAGAGTGCTTGAGTGAGACATCAGTTGATCGGTTGCCTCCCCCCTCGACCAGAGCTAGGAATTGAACCTGCAGCCCTCCAATGTGCCCTTGACCAGGAATCAAATCTGTGTTCCTTCAGTGCTACAATCACGGAGACACACTGGCCAGGGCTGGACTATCTTATTTAACTGTTTCTCCTAAAATGTAATCACTTAACTAAGTATAAAAAAGCCAAAATGTCATCTTACAAAGAAAATTAAATAGAGAGGACTTGTCAATGGCAATGTCTTTTTTTTAAATAGATTTTTTTTATTGGTTTTTAAAGAGAGAGGAAGGGGGAGAGACAGAGAGAGAGAAAGAGAGAGAGAGATAAATGTGAGAGCAAAACATCAATCAGCTGCCTCCTGCAGGCCCCTAATGGGGATCAAGCCCCAACCCAGGCATTGCCCTGACCAGGAATTGAACAGGAAACCTTTCAATGTATGGGAGGATGCCCAAGCACTGAGCCACTTTAGCCAGTGTGGCGATGTCTTTATTATATAACTAGAGGCCTGGTACACAAAATTCGTGCACTTGGGGGAGGGTGGTCCCTCAGCCGGCCTGCGCCCTTTCACTGTCCAGGAGCTCTGGGGGGATGTCCAACTGATGGCTTAGGCCTGCTCTCTGCGGGGAGCGGGCCTAAGTTGTCAGTCGGACATCTTTAGTGCTGCCACAGAGGTGGGAGAGGCTCCTGCCACCACCGCTGTGCTCACCAGCAGTGAGCCAAGCTCAGAGCTTCTGACTGAGCAGTGCTCCCTCCCCCTGTGTGAGCACACTGACCACGATGGGGGCAGCTCCTGCATCTGCCCCCTGGTGGTCAGTGTGCATCATTGCCACCAGTCGTTCCGCCATTCAGTTGATTTGCATGTTACCCTTTTATTATATAGGAAGTTTAATTTAGACCTCCCTAAATTTCTGTCACTTAAGTGTGTATGTATTTTTTTCCCATAATACCAGTGGTGAGGGGTTTGTGTTAGCATTCTAGTAGAGTTACACCTCTAGAACAAAGTTATGAACCCGAGAGAAACCAAGATGGCGGCGTAGGTAAACAACTGGTCTGCCGCCTCGCACAACAATTTCAAAATTAAAACTAATATACAGGACATCTATCACCCAAAAACACGGGAAGGCTGGCTGAAAGAGAAAGGAGCGCAAGCGCTGAAAAGCTGAGGAGCCTAGGTACAGAGGCATGCGAATCGGGCTGGTGGTGTGCGACTGAGTGTGTGGCTTTTTTTTTTTCCAACCCAAAGGGAAACAAGTTCCCAATCACTTTAAAATCCAGTTTCTGGGGTCACATGGGGGACCTATATGACTATGGGGAGAAGCTGGTCTGTCAGCCATCAGTCCAAAAGTGAGAGTGACTCTCTTGCAGAGGTGCGCGCAGCAATCATTGTTTACTGCGCTGGATCGCAGGGACGCGGGGACTTGGAAACACGGAAGGGCAGAGAAGGCTGACTGCAGCCATTGCTGTTAGACATGCCCCAGCCTGTGAGGTCCTGAGACCCCGCCCCACCCTGAAGCCCCGCCCACACATTCTACAGACCCGCCCAGGCACCTCACAACTGCTTTTGCATATAAATGGCCTGTAGTGTGGCAGCTTAAGGAAATAAACTGCAGCTCCAGCAACAAAAACCGGCCAAATCCCAAGCAAATAGGAGATAACTGTAGTTCTTGCGGTAGCTCCTGCTGGGTGGCCTGAGATAGTAGCTAAACTGCTACCCATTGGAGATCCGGAAACTAGTGTATCTAGTGGTCAGTGTGAGATGACATCAGATTTCAACTACTCTCATTAGGAACACATTCAAGAGACAGACTCCCCAACCCCAGCTGAAACCTTGTGGACCCAGGCTCATATGGGTGGAGTCTGGACTGTAGAGAAAGGCACCTGGAGACTCAGAGACTGGGAGACTGGGGAGCCGGGAGCCGCAGCATGCAGGGTCTACAGTCACACTCGAGTGAGTGCGCGCAGAGAGGTCTGACCTGCCATAGCCTCTCAATAGCTGAAGGAGTCAGAAGCTCCACACTACAGAGACCCAACACAATTCTGGGCGAGCCCCTGGGGCACCCATGCTCTTGCACGGGGAATCTGAGACGGTCAGGCAGAAACTCAGGGGAGCTGCAGAAGGCAGAGGTCTAAAGCTTGCGCACAAGGGCAGGGCTGATGGGAAGCCAAGACTGTCAGCTCAGCCCTGAGACTCCGCCCCATCCAATCTGAGCACAGAGGCTTTTGCAACTTTGTAAGTCCGATCTTATAAAACTATCTCCAATACAGAAGGTATCCCAGAGTAGACACAGCTGATACTCACATCCAATGGGCCTGGTGATCAATCGCTCCCAGTGATACCAACAGCAACAAGACTTAACTACAACAAGGCTGTACACGCAGTCCACAAAGGGGAGCATCAAGAGTGTCTACCTCAGGTAATTGGGGAGGCTGACCCACTGGGCCATATTAGACACCAAACACACAAAGTGATCCTACTAACTCTGGGAAGCAGCAAAATTGTCAAGATGAGGAAATAGATCTCAAATGAAAGAGAGGGAGGAGAACAAAAGACAGGATATAGAGTTCAAAACCACAATTATAAAGTTTTTCAAGAATTTCCTAGAAAAGGCCGATAAAATGAGACCTTTGACGATATGAAAGGGGATCAACTAGAAATAAAGCATACACTGACTGAAATAAAAATATTATACAGAGTCCTAAAAACAGACCAGAAGATTGCAAGAATCAAGTCAAAGATTTGGAACACAAAGAGCCAGAGGACACTACCCCACAGAAGCAAGAAGAGAATCCAGAAAGTTGAAGATAGGCCGAAACCAGTTTGGCTCAGTGGGTAGAGCATCGCCTGCGGACTGAAGGGTCCCAGGTTCGATTGCGGTCAAGGGCATGTACCTTGGTTGTGGGCACATCCCCAGTAGGGGGTGTGCAAGAGGCAGCTGATCGATGATTCTCTCTCATCGATGTTTCTAACTCTCTATCCCTCTCTCTTCTTCTCTGTAAAAAAAAATCAATAAAATATATTAAAAAAGAAAAAAAGAAAGTTGAAGATAGTGTAAGAAGCCTCTGGGACAACTTCAAGTGAACCAACATCAGAATTATGGGTGTCCCAGAAGAAGATAGAGAGCAAGATACTGAAAACCTATTTGAAGAAATAGTGACAGAAAACTTCCCCCACCTGGGGAAAGAAATAGACTTACAAGGACAGGAAGCACACAGAACCCTAAACAAAAGGAATCCAAAGAGAACCACACCAAGACACGTCATAATTAAAATTCCAAGAGCAAAAGACAAAGAGAGAATATTAAAAGCAGCAAAGAAAAGCAGTTAGTTACCTATGAAGGAGCACCCATACAACTGTCAGCTGATTTCTCAACAGAAACTATGCAGGCCAGAAGGGAGTGGCAAGAAATATTCAAAGTGATGAATAGTGAGAACCTATAACCAAGATTACTGTATCCAGCAAAGTTATCATTCAGAATTGAAGGGCAGATAAAGAGCTTCACAGATAAGAAAAAGCTAAAGGAGTTCACCACCACCAAACCAGTATTATATAAAATGCTGAAATGTATTCTTTAAAAAGAGGAAGAAGAAGGAAAAAAAAAGATAAAAATTATGATCAACAAATACATATATATCAACAAGTGAATCTAAAAGTCAAGTGAATTAAAAATCTGAGGAACAGAATAAACTGGTGACTATAATAGAATCAGGGGCAAAGAAAAGAAGTGGATTGATAATTATCAGGGGAAAGGAGTGTGGGGGATGCAGGAAGAGACTGGATTAAAATCATATACCTATGGATGAGGAAAATGGGGAGGGAGAGGGAGGGGCAGAGAGTGGGGCAGGAACCGGGTGGTAGGGAGCTATGGGGGGAAAAGAAGAAACAATTGTAATAATCTGAGCAATAAAGATGTATTTAAAATAATAATGATAATAATAATAATAATAATAATTTTAAAAAACACACTAACACAAAAAAAAGTTATGAACCCCAAAATGAAAACTACCTGAGTGGCCAAATAATTGTCAAGCTCATGCATGGTACTCTATGTGAAATAGACTCAGCTCTCTACTTTGTGCCTATTCATATTCTATCTAATGCACTTGGGTACCTGGTTTCCAAAACACACAGCAAACCAGATGATAACAGCTAACAAGCAGAGACAACTGTCATTTTATGTTGTCAGCTACAGTAAGTGGCAGCTGGATAGCAGGGGAAACGAGGGGAGAAAAATCTTCCAAAATGCAAACAGGGATATAAGACCTCAGGTCCCAGAGATCAGAGCAATTTGGTTTCCGGAACAGCAGCTCTAAGTGGCCTCTGCAATCATCACTCTATTTCAACACAGTGAGATAATTGATTTAATGATGCTCAAATGTTGTAGCTGAAAAGATACCCTGGGGATCTAATCCAACTCTCCCAGTTTACAGATGAGGAAATGGAGGCCTAGGGAAGCATTGAGAGCCCAGTTCAGGGTCAGAGTGGGTTAGCAGTGAAGCTGCGAATGGAGCCAGGACCTCCTACCCCAATAAATGTTTTCATGACAAAGTCGCTGAAGCCTGGTTGGCTAAATATGAGGATTCACTGAGATAAAGTATAGAAAGTTAACACTCACCGAAAATGATTACAATCTTGTGAGGTTTTATTATTAATTAAAAACCTGCTATTTTAAAAAAAAAGATTTGAGTACTTTTTAAAAATATATATTTTATTGATTTTCCACAGAGAGGAAGAGAGAGGGACAGAGAGTCAGAAACATCGATGAGAGAGAATCATCGATTAGCTGCCTCCTGCACAACCCCCACTGGGGATGTGCCTGCAATCAAGGTACATGCCCTTGACCGGAATCGAACCTGGGACCTTTCATACCGCAGGTCGACATTCTATCCACTGAGCCAAACCGGTTTCGGCTGATTTGAGTACTTTTAATATTAATTTTTAAAATAACTTTGCTTTTCCACAAAATTAAGTTCCAAGAAGCAATTTCTTCTCAGATGCTAAAATGTCACCTCTTCAGAAAGGTTTCTCCTGACTACCCTATTAAAAATAGTACTACCCTATTAAAAATAGTACCTCTTAGCTCTAGCCTAATACCTCAGTTGGCTAAGCATTGTCCCCATATACATAGGTGGAGTTTCTTTTCTTCCTTTCTTTCTTTCTTTCTTTCTTTCTTTCTTTCTTTCTTTCTTTCTTTCTCTCTTTCTTTTTTTTTTTATCACAGGTGGGGTTTCTATACCCGAGCAGGGCACACAGAAGAATCAGCCAATGAATGCATAAATAAAATGGAACAACATTGATGTTTTTCTTTCTCCTTTCTTTCTCCCTCTCTAAAATCAATATAAAATAATAGTACCTCTATAACTTTATCCTTATATTGATTTTATGCTTTATAAGTTATCGATATATGAAGTTGGATATATATATATATATTTTACCCATAAAGCTTTTTTTAAAGTTAGTAGCTTAAATATTATGACTTTCTTCTTGTTTTTAAATAGAATAGTCCTCTTCTTTCCTTAGAAAAGATTTAGCCCTTATTCTCAATCTCATGACCATGAAATGATCAATTCATGAGGGCAGAGCCCCCTGGAAGAGCAGAGTCTCTGCAAACTGAGTCTAACTAGCCTGATTAATAATGTAATGGGATCCCTTTCAAATGATGGCACTTAGCTATATAAGGATGCATATTCCATTTTTTTAGCTGCATTCTATCAATATTTTCTACATGTAGTTACGTTTTCTTTTTTTAAATATATTTTATTCATTTTTTACAGAGAGGAAGAGAGAGGGATAGAGAGTTAGAAACATCGATGAGAGAGAATCATTGATTAGCTGCCTCCTGCACCCCCCCCACTGGGGATGTGCCCGCAACCAAGGCACATGCCCCCGACCGGAATCGAACCCGGGACCCCTCAGTCAGCAGGCCGATGCTCTATCCACTGAGCCAAACCAGTTTCGGCTGTAGTTACATTTTAAGAGAAAATATTTGGCCTGCGGTATAACTGAATTCCCATAACGCAACTATTTTTATAACATGGCTCCAATATTATTCTTATTTTACATAGCAGATAGAACTGAAAACGCATACCTGCTTTTCCCATCCCTCTTCTGCATTCTTTAAAATATGAGGTATAGCCCAGCCAGTGTGGCCCAGTGGATGAGCATCAACGATGTACCAGGAGGTCATGGCTCGATTCCCAGTCAGGGCACATGCCTGGGTTGAGGGCTCAATCCCCAGGAGGGGACATGCAGGAGGCAGCCCACCAATGATTCTCTCTCATCATTAATGTTTCTCTCTCTCTCCCTCTGCCTTGCTCTCTGAAGTCAATAAAATATATATTAAAGATAAATAAAATAATATATATATATAGTAGGTATTTTGCAGATATGTTTATCAAAGCTGGTAACAGTGAAACAAGGAAGGGCGTAGGACAGAAGCAGCAAGAGGAGAGAGCCTAGGAGGGAGCGTTGGCTTACTGAGAAATTAGCCATAGCGACAGAAATGAGCTTACTGAGAAGGCAGAGGAAAGGGAGCCTTGGAGATAGGTTCAGGGGGTCAGCCGAAGAGGAGCTACCGCTGCCACCGCTTCCCTGGCTACAAGTCTCCTGGGTCCCTTAGGGTTTAAGAGATGCACGCATGCGGAGGAGGAAGAGGAGGGGGAAGGGAAAGCAGGCATGCTCCGGGGAGAAAGGCTGCACCTAAAATAGCAGGTATGTTATTTCTGATAATCAAGCACAAACTTCAGCATCAATAAAACTAGTTGGGCATGTCTTAGATTGAGATGGGAGGACAGCATTTGACATCTTAGTATTAGTTTGATCTAAGTTCTTTGTAAAACATTCCTTGTAAATATGAGGTGGAGGAGGAGATTAGATGGTTGAAGAAAACTTAGAGAAGCACCAAGAAAATACCACTTCTCCCGAAGTATCAAACAGTAAAAGTAATCCCTTAAAATTGTTACATTGGACATCATCGAATGGGTTACAAGACGCCTTAATGAGCCAATTAATTAGGAGTTGTTTATTGCCCAAGGCCCAGAGGGAGGCGTGCGTCTCTTCCAAATCTCTGATCCCCACTTACAGGAAGTTTCCCCATATTTATACCCTTCGAGCCTCTTTGCTGACATTACAAAGAGCTCTGTGTGAGTTGTTGTTACAGACAGTTGTAACCTTGAATACATAATGAGTTTGTAAGAATATGGGAATTGTTATCGGTATTAGTCTATTTTAATCTATCACATTGGATGGCTAGCTTGCAAGGTCAGACAGTTAAGCTTATCTTTTTCTATTATTTGAACTAAAAACAAAGTCATTTTACAGAATAGGAGACTGTCTTCAAGTGACAAAGGTTACAATGACTGAGTTCACAGTGACAGAGTTTCCAGGAATAGAAACTATCTAGCAATAGCAGAGAATTCAAACAGCAGTGTTATACAAGATGGAGGTTATTACTATGCTTCAAAATAAAGTGTTGTGTAATTTACTTTTAATATCTGTGCCCACTTGGTAGTCCAACTATCTTTACATTTTAGTGGACTCTTAGGTGTTAAAGAAACCCTTGCCATCAGCAATCAAAAGGGAGTAAGAATGTAAGGTGACATAGTGAATGTACTGCCACTAGCTCCCTCTTATGATATCTGTACTATGAATTAAAAACCTCCTCTGCCTGACCTCTAAGTCCTTCATCTTCTTTCTCTTCCCCAGGTGACGTCATCTACTTCTAGAGCTTTAGGTGCCATAAATATGCTAAATGAAATAGGTATTTCCAACTCTGTCCTCTTCCTGAGCTCTTGGTTCTTCCGCCCAACTGCTTCCTAAACATTGCCTCTTATTTATATATGAGGCATCTCAAATTTCCTATGAAGGAAACCTGACTCTTATTTTCTCCTTTCTAGGCCGTACCCCAAACATTCTCATCTTAATGGCATTGCCACTGCTAAGCCTCAAAACCTAGGCATCCTTATTATATCCGTCTCACCCCTGACGGAGGTGGAGCCCCCACGAAGCTCAAGAAGGTTAGGCTGCGGGCCCTTCACTTGCACAGAATCCTCCCAAGGCACTTAATTTTGTGTTCCGTTGATTTTTCTTATAGAGGGCCCTCAAATTATGTATAAGTTTCAGGTCCCACAAAACTTGGGTCTGCCTCTGGCTCTATTTCCAAAAGAAAAGTGTCTAAATATGACCACTTTGGACACGGTGGATGGCTATCTTCTCTGACCTGGAGTCCTATGACCTCCTAATGCTCACTCAGCTTCCCCACTCCCTCCTACAGTGCATCCCTATGTAGTAGCCAGAATGATCTTATAAAGCCGATTTCAGGTCAGACCTCTTACTTAACCATCAAATGGCTTCTCATTCCACTTAAAAAGTCATACAACTAAACTATCACAATGCCCTAGTCAGTGGTAGGCAAACCACGGCTCGAGAGCCACGTGCGGCTCTTTGGCCCCTTGAGTGTGGCTCTTCCACAAAATACCATGGCCTGGGTGAGTCTATTTTTGAAGAAGTGGCATTAGAACACCCAAGGGGCCAAAGAGCCACATGTGGCTCACGAGCCACAGCTTGCCGACCATGTGATCTGGCCACTGCTTACCCCCCAGCCCCTTCCCTCAGAGCTTACTCCCCTCTCGCTATAGTCTTTCCTTGTTGGAATACACCAGACTCATTTTTGCCTTAGGATTTTTGTACCCCTGTCTCCTTTGTTTGGGGGAATGTCCCTCATTTCTTCACTTGTCTCCCCATTTTTCAAGTCTCAGTTCAAATACCACCTCCCCTCAAAAGACTATGTCCCTAAAGTAGTACCCAACTCTGCCCCAGTCATTCTTGATCTCATTTTCCTTTTCTTCAGTGGTCACTACATAAAATTATCTTGTCTACCCACTTTCATTGCCTGATACCTTTGAAAAGATTATGAGCTCCATAGAGGTGGGAACCCAGTCTACTTGCTCACTACTGAATCACAACAGCCTGAGTGCCAACTGCAAAGAAGGTGCCCAATAAATATTTGCTAAAAAAAAAATAGTATTTGTTGAATAAATACAATAAAATGTGGCATGAAATACTACTACACAGAGTGGGTAGAATGAAAGAATTCTAAAATTCGTCCTCATGAATTTTAGACCACTTAAAAAAAAATCTAGGGGATGCTAGTTTGAGATGTGGATTGATGTCACAATTAATATTCCACTATGTATGCCATCATAATGCATGAGGTAAAATGTGTATGTCATTGTGTCTAAACTGTAAGATACGTGCTATAAATAGCACATAGAGAGGGAAATGTATAGACTAAATCATATCTGAGTCTCCCCCTCACCCCATAATGGTTTAGGAATGTTCAGAAGGTTTGAGGGTTATGAATGTTATCATCCATGTATTTTGAACTGAGTTAAACATATTGTGAAAATAGAAAAACAGTAATTGAAATCTGGATCCATTTCCTTCAGATCTCTAAGGAAAAACATTTTTTAAAAATAATAGCTTTGCCGAAACCGGTTTGGATCAGTGGATAGAGCGTCGGCCTGAGGACTGAAGGGTCCTGGGTTTGATTCTGGTCAAGGGCATGTGCCTTGGTTGCAGGCACATCCCCATTGGGGGGTGTGCAAGGGGCAGCTGATGGATGTTTCTCTCTCATCGATGTTTCTAGCTCTCTATCCCTCTCCCTTCCTCTCTGTAAAAAATCAATAAAAATATATTTAAAAAATAACTTTCTTGAGATATAATTCATATACCATAAAGTTTACACTTTTATTTTATTTTTTAAATATATTTATTTATTTCAGAGAGGAAGGAAGAGAGAGAGAGAGAGAGAGAGAAACATCAATGATGAGAGAGAATCATTGATTGGCTGCCTCCTGCACATCCCCAACTGGGGATGGAGCCTGCAACCAAGGCATGTGCCCTTGACTGGAATCTAACCTGGGACTAGTCAGTCAGTCTACAGGCCAATGCTCTATCCACTGAGCCAAGCTGGCCAGGGCTCACCCTCTTATGTTTTTAGAGAAGTTTATTTAGGAAGTTATAGAGGTAGAAGTGAGCCATAGAAGAAATGGGCTTAGGAAAGAAGTTACAGCAAAAGCTTAGGTGGGGGGGGGGAGGGGAAGAGAGAAAGTGAGGGGGCTCCCTGAGAGACAAAAGAGGAAAGGGAGATTCCAGCAGTGTGCTTGGGGTGGAATGTCCTGAGAAAGGAGGAGGTGGGGAAAGGCTGGAGAGCTCCAAGCCACACGGTTCACCCTTTTAAAGTATACAGTGGAGTGTTCCATATATTCAGATTTGTGCATCCATCACCACTATCAGATTCCAGAACATTGTTATCACCTCAAAAAGAATCTCCATATCCATTAGCAGTCACTCCACATTCCCTCCCCTCCTCTCTTGCTCCCTCCTCCCCACCAAACCCCCACCCCCAATCCCCAGGCTCCTGACGACCACTATTCTACTTTCTGTCTCTATAGATTTGCTGATTCTAGACATTTCACATAAATGGAACCACTTTTTATGTCTGGTTTCTTTAACTTACCATGCTTTTAAAGTTGATCCATGTTCTAGTATATATCAGTACTTCATTTCTTTTTATTGCCAAATAATATCCCATTGTATGGCCACACCACATTTTGTTTACCTGATCATCAGTTGATGTGCAATTCGCTGGTTTCCACTTTGTGGCTATTGTGAATAATTTTATGAACATTCATGTACAAGCTTTTTGTGTAGACATGTTACCATTTCTCTTGAGCATGTACTCAGGAGTAGAATTGCTGCATCATATAGTAACTCTGTGTAACTTTTAAAGAATTACCAAATTGTTTTCTAAATTGAATACACCATTTTATATTCCCATAGACAATGTATGAGGGTTCTAGCATGAGGGTTTCAATTTCTCCACATCCTTACCAAAACTTGCTATTGTCTTTTTTATTATAGCCATTCTAGTAGAAATGAAGTAATATTTCATTGTGGTTTTGATTTGCATGTCTGTAATGACTAATGTTGTTGATCACCTTTTATTGTATTTATTAGCCATTTGTTTTCTTATCTCTTCTTTTGGGAAATGTTTTACCCACTTTTGAATTGGGTTGCCTCTTTATTATTGAATATAACAGTTCTTTATATGTTCTGGATAAAAGTCCATTAAAATATATGATTTGCAAATATATGATTTTTTTTTGTCCATTCTATGGGTTGTCTTTTCACTTTCTTGATGAAAGACAACCGATTAAAGCACAAACGTTTTTAACTTTAATAAAGTTTATTTTTCCCTTTTATTTTTGTGATTTGGTGTTACATCTAAAAAAAAAATGATTGCTTAGTACAAGGCCATGAAGATTTGCTCTGCTACCTTCTAAGAATTTTATAGTTTTAGCTCCTACATTTAGGCCTAGGCTCTGTTTTGAGGTTCATAATAGTGTGAAGTAGTACTCCAGCTTCATTCTTCTGCATGTAGATATCCAACATAACATCTGTTGGAAAGTCTGTTCTTGGCACCGTATCCATCAGTGTTCTCCAGAAAAATAAGATCAATAATATATATATATATATATATATATATATATATATATATATATATATAGGTTTATTTTAAGAAATTGTCTTACATTATTGTGAAGCTGGTGTGACTGAAATCTATAGTGCAGACCAGTAAGTGAATTTCATGTAAAAGTTGATGTTGAATTCTGAAATTTGCAGAACGAGCCAGCAGGTGTTTGTGTTGCAGCCACCCCCCTGGTGGAGTTTAATCTGCTCTACTTAAAATCAACTGATTTCATTTATTTATCATTCATTCATTCATTCATTCTTCACCCCCTGGACACTTTCTCCACTGACTCCTCAGAGAGAGTGGAAGGGAGGGCAGAGACAGAGACAGAGAGAGACAAACATTGAGGTGAGAGAGACACGCCAATTGGTTGCCACCTGCATGTGCCCAACCAGAACCTGGGATCAAGCCCAAAACTGGGGCATGTGCCCATGCCTGGAATAGAACCTTCAGCCCTTCAGTCCAAGGGTTGACACTCTAACCATTAAGCAAAACTGGCCAAGGACCAACTGATTTTATTTTTTTTAAATATATTTTATTGATTTTTTACAGAGAGGAAGAGGGAGGGATAGAGAGTTAGAAACATCAGTGAGAGAGAATCATTGATCAGCTGCCTCTTGCACACCCCCTACTGGGGATGTGCCCGCAACAAAGGTACATGACCTTGACCGGAATCGAACCTGGGACCTTTCAGTCCATAGGCTGACGCTCTACCACTGAGCCAAACTGGTTTCGACCCCAACTGATTTTAAATATTAATCATGTCCATAAATCTAGTGTTTGACCCAACAAAGGTAATAGACTCGCCAAGTTGAAGCATTACCCATCACAGAATTCTTTTAAAATATCAATTGACCACAAATATAAGGTTTCCTTCTAGATTCTTTATTCAATTCCATTGATTCATATGTCTATCCTTAAGCCAATACCACACAGTGTCTTCGTTATTGTAGTTTTGTAGTAAGCTTTAAAATCAAGGTGTGAGTCTTCGAACTTCTGTTGGATTTAAAATTGTTTTGGTCATTTGTAGTCTCTTGCAATTAATGTGAATTTTAGATCAGCTTGTTCATTTCTGAAAGAAAAAAAAAGCAGTTGAAATTTAAACAGTTATTACCTTAAATCTTGTTTGTCAACTTGGGGAGTACTGCCATCTTGATATTAAATCTTTAATTCATGCATATGTAATGAGTTTTTATTTGTTTAGATCTTCCTAAATTTCATAATGAAATGCCCTCCTTTGTCTCTAATAATAATATTATCATAAAATCTATTTTGTCTGATATTAGTATAACCATTTCTGGCCTCTTGGAATTTTTTTCATGGTATATCTTTTTCCAACCTTTTTCCTTAAACCTTTCTGTGTTCTAAAGAAAAATATATTGAACTTAAAAACTTAAATTCTTCTAAGTATATTTTTATTTCAGGTGGGTGTTAAAATGTAGCAAATAGGGTTTTTAAATTCATTTACCACATTTAAGAGAAAAGAATCAACATCAAAAAATAAAAAGTATTCTTCCTTCCCCCAACTCTTAATCAGTCCTTGATTTAAGTTATAATTATTTATTCTACAAGATCAAATCTGGAGTCATTTACCTTCTAAGGGTTCACAAATCTGTTTAATGTCAAACCAGCAGGGAAAAGAAATTCCTCAGCAAGGAATTGCTCAGAAAGTACTGTACCATGTCTCCAAATTCCTGAGAATCAAGTCGGAAAACTCGAAGCAACTGAAAGCACTATAAGGTAGGTGATGTTCACTTTGTGACAAGTCACTTCCTAAATTTTTTAAAAAATATATTTTATTGATATTTTACAGAGAGGAAGGGAGAGAGATAGAGAGACAGAAACGTCGATGAGAGAGAAACACCGACCAGCTGCCTCTTGCACACCCCCTACTGGGGATGTGCCCGCAACCAAGGTACATGCCCTTGACCGGAATTGAACCCGGGACCTTTCAGTCCACAGACCGATGCTCTACCACTGAGCCAAACCAGTTTCGGCTCACTTCCTAAATTTAATGAACAAAGTATGGAGGACACCTATGTAAAGCTAGCTGGTTATCTTATTCTCTAGTAAATCACTGTCCAATAAAAATATAATGTGACTCACAAATGTAAATTACATATGTAATTTTAAAGTTTCTAATAGTTATGTTTTAAAAAGTAAAAAATAGGCAAAATTGTTAATATAGTTTATTAATACATATAATTAACATATTTTAATATATATATTTTATTGATTTTTTACAGAGAGGAAGAGAGAGGGATAGAGAGTTAGAAACATCGATGAGAGAGAATCACCGACCAGCTGCCTCCTGCACACCCCACACTGGGGATGTGCCTGCAACCAAGGTACATGCCCTTGACTGGAATCAAACCTGGGACCTTTCAGTCAGCAGGCTGACGCTCTATCCATTGAGCCAAACTGGTTTCGGCAACATATTTTATTTAAACCAGTATATTATAATTTCTACATGTGATCAATGTTAAATTGTTAGTTATTCTTAATTTCCTACTAAGTCTTTTGAAATTTGGTCTGTATTTTAATTTAAAGCACATCTTAATTTGATAGAAAAACACATATTTCAAGCAACTGAGCCATAATAGCTAGTAGTTACTATATTGGACAATGCAGCTATGGCATTTAATGTTGAAAATGGTCTTAAAATGCTCTATGATGATCATATCAAACTGAATTTTTTCCTTAACCACAATTATTACGCATTGCCATAACAAGACTACTTATGTAATAGGATTATAAAAACATAAGGATGGCCGGTATGGTTTACCAGTTTAGTGTGGAACTGTGAACCAGGAGGTCATGGTTTGATTCCCAGTCATGGCACATGCCTGGGTTGCAGGCTAGATCCCCAGTGGAAGATATTCAAGGGGCATCCAATCAACGATTCTCTCTCATCATTGATGCTTCCCCCTCTCTCCCTCTCTTCCTTCCTCTGAAATAAATAAAAAATATTTTTAAAAAACTAAAAAACACACATAATAATCTAACAGGTAGATGTGCAATCAGAATTAAATTTACAAGTTTTTGAGGTTTCAATCTGCATTAGTAATGATAGCTAACATTTAAGCATTTACTCAGTATGAGGCATTATGCCAAGTATGTGCCCTTGACCAGAATCGAACCTGGGACCTTTCAATCCGCAGACCAACGCTCTATCCACTGCGCCAAACTGGTTTCTGTGGTATGGCATTATTAAGGCAAGACCAAATTCTACCACAGCTGGGAGAAGCTTTCACAGAGGTTTTATAAGCCTAACTTCTCCAGCCACCTCCCATGTCTAGGACACTCCCTTCAACATGGAAGTCCATACAACCAAGAACAGTAGCTGGAGAAGATAATTGCATGTTCTCTAAGGATTTAGGACCAGGATGTGCAAAGAATTTTAACATCAAAAATCCTAAGTTACCTAGGTTTCATAAAACAGTAGAGAGAAACTTCCAGTCTTTCATTTTCCCAACCTCACCCTTTTCCACAAGGGGTTCTAAACCCTCTAAGCAAATACCCTCCAGAACTTAACAGAGGTCGGGTCAGGTCTAATAAGATAACGGGAAAGGCATCAGGAGCCAGCCACTCACAGTTACTCAGCCCAAAGCAGTGGCAGCTAATCAGGAGTAAGCAAGACAAATTTTCTACCCTTCCATTTGATTTCCAAGTACATTGTTAGGACATTTGTGATTAATAACACCATACCTTAACAGCCATTATTATTCCACTTTATAGGTGAGAAATTAAGGCTTAGAGACATTATGTGATCACCCAAGTTCACATAACTACTTAGAAACTAAAGACCCAAATCCACTCATTACCTTTGATCATCTATTCTTTGGAAATAAGCTTCCTATTTTGAAATCTATAGACTTATGTTGGAATTGCTATTATTTAACAATTATTGAACAAATATATGTACTCTCCAGAGTCACTGCCAATAAAAAAAAACACTTACCACAGCAGGTGTTAAAAAATAACTGAAGATCAGGCCTTACTCTTGAGTAAGCCTCTAGACAATGTATCTTATTTCATTGGTAACCTAGTAATTAAAAATGGTTTATAGTATGTGATTCCCAAAATCTTAATAATGATAGGTGAGGAAAAAGCCTCCTTATTAGGATCCAGAATTTATCACTGCAGACAAGACCAAAAAAAAAAACAACAACAAACAAAAAAACCCTACTCCAAATTAATGTACATAATGATCTATCTTTGAAGAAATAATGTATTATAAAAATGACAAATTGTCATATCTAAGAAACTTCAATTCTACAAAGATAGGTCTGTAAACCTTTCATAGAGAAGCTTATCATTGTCACAGCTAAAACTTTTTAAGGCAGTTTTCTCCACAAATCAATTAGAATCCTTTAAAATACCTTGGCTGACAGTCACAATTGCATAGGGATCCTAGGGCCTCTGCCCAGAGATTCTGGACATAGTGGCCCAGATTCTAATGTACAGCCAAGGTTTTAAATTTGACAAAAGACAAATGTTTTTGTGTGTTTTTAAAAAAAACACATTTTTCCCCATTGATTTTAGAGAAGAAGGGAGATGGAAAGAGAAACATCAATGATAAGAGAGAATCACTGATTGGCTGCCTCCTTCACACCCTTCCCCCCCTGGAGCCCACAACACCACGTGTCCTTGACCAGAATGGAACCCAGGACAGACGTTCTTCCCTCTGCAGGCCGCCACTCTTTATCCATCCACAGAGCCAAACCAGTTAGGGCAAGGCAAATGTTTTAAGTCGACTTCCAAAAGAGCAGACCTTCAGCTATTTAAGTCAACAGGAAATTCAATTTCCTAAATTAAATACTATGGGCTGCCAGAGGTGGAGTACTCTACCACAACCAATGTGTGATCCCATCAGAAAGGTGGTGCCCCTTTTGAAGCACAAATGAATTGTGTTCCTTTTTTCCCCAGTCAACCTTAGCCCAATGCAATGGGCAGAGGAGGAGCTCCACAGAGGAGCCTTTGATTTCAACACTGCTCTCTCAGCCTTTGGCAGTTCCTCTAGTAAAGGAAGACTGGGTGTATTATCTATGCACTAGAGGCCCATGCATGAAATTCAGGCACTGGCTTCCCTCTGGCCACTGGCAGGCACTTGCTTCGACCTTTTTAATTTTTACTAATTAATAGCCCGGTCTAATTCGCATATTATGCTTTTATTATTGATTAGTGTGCTGCCACTTAAATAAGGTCTCTGAGCCCCCAGTACAGTGTAGGAATCAATACACACGAGAGATCAACCCTACAAACGAGAGTGCTGCTCAACCTCTCGCAACCTAAGGGCAGGACCCCCACGCCCAGGATTCAAGGAAATAAGTCAGGGACTCTGGGGTGGGGAGGCGTGGAGGCGTGGGTGCCCCAGAGGCGGGCCGGATGGATAGCCGGGGGCCGGGGAGAGGCCTGGCGGGAGAGCCCGGGGCCGAGGAACCCCTCTTCCGGGCCAGCCCCGGGCGTGAGTCATCACCGGGAGCGCAGGCTGCGTTAAGGGGCGGCCAAGAGGGGGGTCTGACCGATGGAGGAGGGTCGGTCGCGGGAGAATGGAGGTTGTGGAATTTAGTGGGAAATGGGTTCCAAAGGAGCTCTCTCCCTAGGGCATGGGGGCTTGGGATCGCAGGAGCCACGGGCGCAGGAGCCGGGGGCGCTCCCGGGGCTGCGGGGATGGGGCTGGCCGGCCAGCCGGCCGCGCCGAAATCTCCCGCGCTCGGAGCTGGCCCCTCCTCCCCGGCCGGGCCTCGAGCCCCCCCTCCGCCGCGGCCAGGCCCGCCAGCCGGCTCCTCCCGCCTCCCCCGCGACGCCGCCGCCGCCGCCGCCGGGGCCCCAGTCTCAGCGGCTGAGTCCCGGGCCAGCCTGACCCACTCCTAACCCAGCGGCACGCCACGCGCCGCCGGTGACGGCACCGCAAGGTGCGTGGCCAATCGGCGTGGCTCCCGAGGAGGCGGCTTCGGCCCCGCCCCCCGCGCCCGGGGCCAATGAGGCGCCGACGCCGGCGGCCGCGGCGGGGTGAGGGGTCGCGGGGCCCCGCCCCATCCGCCCCTTTCCCCCCTAGGCCCCGCCCTTTCCCGCCCGGCCCAGCTAGTCCCGCGCGCCCAGCTGGTGCCGGTCCCCGCGCTGGGCCCGCCCTCCGCCCCTCCCGCCGGCCCGCCAGCGCGCCTCACGGCTCCTGTCTCCCCTCCCTCCTTCTCTCTCTCTCTCTCTCTTTCCTCTCTCTCTTCCTCTCTCTCTCTCTCACGCCTAGCGCAATGGCGGCGGCCGCGGCGGAGCAGCAACAGTTCTACCTGCTCCTGGGAAACCTGCTCAGCCCCGACAATGTGGTCCGGAAACAGGCGGAGGTAAGCGAGCTCGTCGCCCAGGCGCCTTGGTTCCCCCCCCCCCCACCCCGGCCGGCGCGCCGATCCCGCCCGCGACACCGCCGCGCCCCGGGCCTCGGCTGCTCCAGCCGCGGCGGCGCAGGCCGGGCCGGCGGGCGGCGGCGGCGGCGGCGGCCACTCAGCCCACGTGTGAGGCGGCGCACGGCCTCCCCCCGGGGGTGCCCGGGGCCCGCCCGACGCTTGCAGCCGCCGCGGGGCCCGGCGCAGCCAGTTTCCTCCCGCCGCCCCTCGCACACACGTGCGGCCGCTGCTGACACGCTGCCCCCGCCCAGAGGGGGAAGCCGGGGCGGCGGGGAGGGAGGGGGGGTGTGGGGCGGGCCTCACCCCTTTCCCGCTTTCTCCTGGTGGGAACCTCCCTCGCTCTTCTCCCTGATAGCCACCCAAGCCCGACCTTTTTTTTTTTTTTTTGGGGTCTCCCAAACCCTGGCCGCCACCTGACCCCATCACCCCTGCGGCTCTGCTAGCTACCATCTGCCCCTCGGTTCCCAAACCTCTGCTTTGGAAACGGAATGTCTAGCGCCCTTTTGCCTTCTCTCCACTTATTCCCACAGAGCCCTTTTTCTCTCTTTCCTAGTTCCTAATATCAGAAGCTGGGTGTCCCACCTCTCCCCCCAAGGACTTGCGAAGTTGCCTTTAGGGTTTCCTTCTAAGTAGCTTCTTCCACCTTCCTTTGATCTCTAGAGATGTGTGGTCTCATAACGTTAAAAATGGGATGTCCTGGGACTCCCGTTGTTTCCCCGGGCCGGTGCCATATGTTTTTTTTAAAGTCTTGCATGTTCATTACACCTAACCCGAATCATTCCTTTTTTTTTTTTTTTTGTAACTACCGCCAGCTCCCGGCCTCTGAAATCTGGAGCTGTTGATGTAGTTTTCCAAAAGACAGTGTTGCAAGTTCCTTTGCAAAGTAGCAGTGAGGCACCCTGGGCTCAGTGGAAGGCTGGTGGTGGTACCCCGCCAGTTGTTGAGACCACAGTCTGTTGGAGGACTTGAAGGAAGGGCAGACACTTTTTCTTCTAAGTGCGCTATCAGGAGCTATCTTCAAACTTAGCGATATATACGGAGTTCTTTGCCACCTTGTGATTGAAGATTACGGTGATGCAGTGAAGGATGTTCAGCCAGATCTTTTTGCAGAGTAAATAAACATTTATGCTACATATAGCTAATGAAATTGGGGGGACAGGTCCTGTGGACTCACAAGATTCATAGTTTGGAATTTGTATTGGAAATTAATCACTGTTGTTAATAGATTTTTAATAGATTTAACAATGCTGGTTACACTTAGTGGTTTTTAAATGTGTGTGTGTGTGTGTGTGTGTTGAATTGATTGCAGAGAGAGAGAGAGAAACTTCAGTGATAGGAGAGAATCATCAATCAGTTGCCTCTTGCTTACCCCTACTGGGGATTAAGCCTGCAACCCGGGCTTTTGCCCTGATGGCAATCTAACCTCACCCTCCTGGTTCCTAGGTCGATGCTTAACCACTGAGCTACACCGGCCGGGCCACTTGGTGCTTTTATAATTAGCAAAGTAAATACATTCAGAGTTCAGTTCTTTAAACAACTACTTTTAAGCAACTACTAACTTTATCCTGATGACTTTTGATTTATTTATTATACATTTGAATACCTGTTCAGGGTAAAATTTCACGTGGTGCAAATAGTTTCTTCTCATTCTCTAAAAGTAACCACTTTTAAGTGTCTTGTGAATCACCCCTGAAAGAGCTTTTTACTATATGTTCATTTTTGCATGAATGGGCTTTTAATACACATTATTGTGCAGCTTGCCTATTTCACTCAGTGTATTCCACATTGTCACATAAGAGATTTTTGTTAAAGCAGCTGTGAGGAATTCCATCCTATGGCTGTATTATTTATGCAACCAGTCCTCTGTGAATGAGCATTGAGATTTCCAGTGTCCTGCTCTTGAAAACAGTGCTGTATGTAGAAGTAAATATATCCCTCCTTTTTTTTTTTTTTTCAGACTTTGCCAGGTTTATTGGTAGAATACTTAAAAGTGTTCTTAAAAGTAATATGCATGTATTAATTGCATCAACTTGTACTCTTGTGACGATGCCTGTTAAAATATTGTAATGCTTTCTGCTAACTCTAGAAGTAATTTTTCACAGAAATAAGTTCTTAATCCCAACCCATAATAGAAATTTCCATGTGTTGCAAAGCAGAACAGCATTGTAATTAGTAAGTTAATTTAATTCTGCCTCTTCCTTCTAGTTGCTTAAGTCTCTATTGTCAAGCCTAGCAGGAAATCTCTCTTCTGTAGAACAAAAATATGTGTCTGGTTCAGCTTGAATTCCAATTGGTGCCTGTTGTAAATTTTTTTTTGTCACTTCCATTACTTTGGGGATAGTTAGCAGCACTCAGTAAATTTTCTCATTGAAAATAAGTACTGTTCTCTTAGTCTCTTTATTCCTAGTGAAAACATTCAAATAATATATTTTTACTTTTTTTAGTATATGTGAAATATTATAGTACAGGATTTTCTTAATTTGACACAGAAAAAAGTGTTAGAGGGGCGGCTCCTTGGCACCATATAACTTAGTAATATGCTAATTTGTAATGAAAGCAAAATATTATTTGAAAAAAGAAATACTTGCACATAATGATACCCAATACCCCCTTTTTGCATTATAAAATGAGCCCTTTATCACAGCCTGATATAACAAATACAGAACTTTTTTTTTTTTTTTTTAACTAAGGGCTTGGCCAGGGCTCAGGAAATATCTTTGTAATTTACTCAATCAGAATAAAAATACTTAGTTGACACATAAATACCAAACTGTTGACTAAGGTGACTTTTTTTTATATTCAAATAGGAAGTTAAGTACAGTAAAAGATTCTTTTATTGTGATTATTTAAATCATTGAAGAACTTTAAAACTTTTAAAAGTTTAAGCTTCATTGTATAAATCATTTGATAGGCTCTGTATCTTCTATTTAAAAATATTCAAGGATTTTTCTCTTTAACTTTACAAAAATATGTTTACACTATTTGAGGAAATGATTTAAATGTCCTTGTTTCAAAATATAATTAACATGAATGAACAACTGAATAAATAATTGACAGGTAATCCAGAGTTAAATATCCATGATGACTTTTTTGTTGTTATCAATCCTCATCTGATGATATTTTTTCCATTGTTTTTTACGGAGTGGAGGGGATTGAAGGGAAAGAGAAAAACATCTATGTGAAAAGAGGTACATGGATTGGTTGCCTCTCACATGTGCCAAAGCTGGGATTGAGCATGCCATCAAGATATGTGGCTTGACCAGAATTGAACCCAGGATCCATCAGTCCACAGGTCAACACTATCCACTGAGCCAAACCAGCTAGGGCCATGATGACATTTTTATATGAAATAAGTATTTTATCAATCATATGCATAAATTGTATATTTTTATTAATTTTTAAAATCCTCACCTGAGAATTTTTAAAATTGATTTGAGAGAGAGAGAGAGAGAGAGAGAGAGAGAGAGAGAGAGACTGATCAGTTTCCTCCCATATGCACCCTAACTGGGGTCGAACCCATAACCTAGGTATGTGCCCTGACTGGGAATTGAACCCACAACCTTTTGGTCTGTGGGATGATACTCCAACGAACTGAGCTATCTGGCCAGGGCTAATTAATTTTTCCCATTGACTATACCTCATTGATTCTAATATAGAACTTTAAATTGAAGAAGGACAACATTGCATTATTGATTTGAATTGAAGGAGGGTAACATTGAAAACTACATCTGATTTTTGAGGAACCCAGATATTTACCAAGTAAAAGTTGTCTCTTTTATGTATCCATTCACAAGATAGGCTCTCTAAATATTTATGGAATGAGTGAAATAAATATGTTAGCATTTCTCTTTTGTGGGCAGGAAAGGTGAGAGGAGAAGTTTCCTTATATTGTGCGATTGTGCATGTAGAACAAGTGGAATTGAATTTTCATTTGCCACAACACTGGTGACATTCATTGAATTTGCCTGGGCTAGTGCTAGGAATAGTTTAGAAGTTTTCTTTATATTTGCTTACAAATATTCTTCAAACTCTATTGTGCTAGATTGTAGGAATGCAGAGAGGAAAAGATACCATACATGCCTTTGTGGGGCTCAACCTGTTTAGACTAAGAAAAAGTTTACTTATTTATTTACTAGAGAATTGGGCCTAAGCCAGCAGTCAGACATCCCTCTTGGAGTCTAGGGCTCTCACAATCCAGGACCCCTCACTCGCTCCTTACTGTCTGCCTGCAGTGGAGGCAGGAGAGGCTTCCACCACCACCGCTGCACTCACCAGCCATAAGCCTGGCTTCTGGCTGAGCTGCACTCCCCTTGGGGTCAGCACACATCATAGCAACTAGTCGTTCTGCCATCCGGTCAATTTGCATATTAGCCTTTTATTATATAGGATTTTAAAATATTTTTTTAAATCCTCTCCTGAGGGTACTTTTTAAAAATATATATATAATTTATTGATTTTTTTACAGAGAGGAAGGGAGAGGGAGAGAGAGCTAGAAACATCGATGAGAGAAACATCGACCAGCTGCCTCCTGCACACCCCCTACTGGGGATGTGCCTGCAACCAATGTACATGCCCTTGACCGGAATCAAACCCGGGACCTTTCAGTCCGCAGATCGACGCTCTATCCACTGAGCCAAACCGGTTTTATCCTGAGGGCACTTTTTAAAAATTGTTTTTATTTGAGAGAGAGAAACATTGATGTGAGGCAGAAATCAATCAGTTGCTTCTTGAATGCACCCTGAACAGGGACAAACCCAAAACCTGGGTACATGCCCTGACTGGGAATCAAGCCACCATATTTTGGTGTACGGGATGATGCCCTAACCAACTGAGCCACGCAACCAGGGCGAAAAAATTATACCAGATTTTAAAGCTATTTTCTTTTTATCAAACTATTATCCTTTCTTTTCAAACTATTATCCTGGCCCATGTTTTGTAATACTATATCTGAATTGCTACTGTGGAACAGATCAAATGGGAGAAACCTCTCAGGAGTCAGATGTCACTCATGCTAAACTGTTCCTCCTTTATTTCTAATTTATAAAGAAACTAGAGGCTCGGTGCACGAGATTCGTGCATGGGGGTCCATCAGCCCATCCTGCACCCTCTCCAATCCAGGAGCTGTCAGGAGATGTCCTACTGATGGCTTAGGCCCACTCCCCGTGGTTCTCTGCTCTGCAGGGCTTGGGGGCTTCACTGCAGCCATGGAGACAAGGCCCTCGTGCCCTCTTGTCCACTCTCTGTCTGCTGGGCCTAGAGGCGTAGCTGCCATGGGAAGAAAGCCCCCACGCCCTGCTGTCTCGCTCTGTCTGTGTATCTGGGGGCTTCCCACCACTGCCTCTTTAAGGAAATCCCCATGCCCTGCAAACGAAGCCCCCACGCTCTGCTGTCCACGCTCTGTCAGTGACAGGCCTGGAAACTCCAACAGCAGGAGTGGCAAGGCTGGATCCGCTGCTTGGTCCCTGCAACCCCCGGCTGGGCTGACAGACCAAACACTCCAGCAGCAGGCCAGAGGGGACTGGGCACCGCCATCTTTGTGATGGTTAATTTGCATATTACTCTTTTATAAGATAGGAGGATAGAGTTTAATATTTGACTTAATCCTTATAAGTCTCTATTAGAATAAGCATAGGCTAACTCACACTAGGATGTGTCATTATCTCCATGTAATAGTCTCAATGTAGCCAAGGTTAGAGATCATCAAAATTTATAACAAGATTTCTGAAAGTGGTATACTAATAAAGACTTTTTTTTTCTTTTTTGCCAAAACTTGATTTAGCCATTGGAGATTTAATGGTTAAACATTTATAGCATCTACAGTTTACCAGGGACTCTGCCAAGGTACAAGGAATAAAAAGACATTTTTAGTGTTGTGTGAGAAATTATGTATAAATGAAAAGGCTATATTGGTTTTTTGATAAAGATTAAGTGAAAAATCTCAAAGAATATCTACTTTTGCAATCTTTTGAATATTTTTACATAAATTAGATCATTTCTGGGTAAATAAATTCAAGCCATCTTCTCTCAGCTGTGACTACTTTGGGCTACAGTTTTCAGCATTGTTATGTTCTATGTGCTTGTATACTTGAGAGAAATGTGAGGTTATCAGAAGATTTTGAATTCTTTCTACCAAATTTGTTCTTCCCTAGATTGAGATAATGTTTGAGAAATTTGAAAACTATGGAGTGCTGTATAAATAGAACTGGTTGTTTGGTGGAGTCATTCCCCAAGGGTGAAACCCAGAGAGCATTTAATGCCAAGGATGTTGAGTGCATTTAGCCTCAGAAGACCAAGGTCTACTTTGGCAAGTCATTTAATTTCTGAGCCTTATTTCCTTACTAGAGGCCGGTGCATGAGATTCGTCCCTCCTCATGGCCTGTGCCCTCTCACCTTCCAGGAGCCCTTAGGGGACATCCTTAGCGCTGCCACAGAGGCTGGAGAGTCTTCCACCACAGCTGCGCTCGCCAGCTGTGAGCCCAGCTTCTGGCTGAGCAGCACTCCCCTGTGGGAGCACACTAACCCTTCATGGGGGCAGCTCCTGCATTGAGCGTCTGCCCCCTGGTGGAGAGTGCACATCATTGTAACTAGTCTTTCCCCTGTTTGGTCAATTTGCATATTAGCATTTTATTATGTAGGCTAGGATATGTCATTATCTCCAAGATGCCATGGAGCAATCACTTAATAAAAAGTGTAATAATGTAGATGTGGATTTAGATGCCCTGTTTTCCCTTTTTTGTCCTTATCACTTCTGTCCAGAGAAAACAGGTAAATTTTATGGGGTGGTAGCTAGGAGACAGCAGGCAAGCTCTTTGAATTAGACTGCTACAAAATTAACATGCTATCTACATTATGTAGAATGTATGGGTCAGAATGGACTATCTATACTTATTGCCAATTGTAGTCGGTCAGTTTAAAGAGGTTTCTTGGGAAAAGCAATTCAAAGTGTGCTTAAATTAGTGATTTATTTTCCATAGTAAAAGACAGTTATTAGAATTTTTTTATTTTTTAAAAATATATATATTTTATTTACTTTTTTACAGAGAGGAAGAGAGAGGGATAGGAGAGTTAGAAACATCAATGAGAGAGAGAATCATTGATCAGCTGCCTCTTACACACCCCCTACTGGGGATGTGCCTGCAACCAAGGTACATGCCCTTGACCGGAATCGAACCTGGGACCTTTCAGTCCGCATGCCGACGCTCTATCCAGAGCCAAACCAGTTTCGGCAGTTATTAGAATTTTTATACGTGCACATGGATAATACTTTCACTTAGTTTTGTAGACATTATGTACTTGGGTCTTGTGTTTTGATCTGCTTTGACTCTTTTGTCGTCAACTTAGTTTTTATTGTTAACCAATTTGCTCTCATTTGCCATTATTAATAGAAAAGGAGAGAAGTGTTCCGAGTCTCAAAACCTAGATTTCAAAATTTAAGTCTCCAGGCCAAATTTCTTCTGACTATGTATTTTTGTGTATAATATGGTTTTAGTATAATCCTTGCTTGAAAAAAAAAGGGTAGCATAAAGAATTTGAACACTTTTCCTTTTTCTGACTTGCTTTATCTGATTGTTATAAGAAGTGCTCATTTGAACCAGTTTCATATCTTCTGATCTAAAAATGTTGACAAGATAAGCAGTTTTCCATGATCTAAGGAGATATGAGTATTTACTTTGCAGCAAGTAGCTCAAGTCACCCTTAATACCTTCATAGGCCTTGAGTTTTGTTAATAGGGATAAAAAGTTAGGGAAATGTGTACACATCAAAAAAATCTAAGAGATAATGATAGGAATTTAATGAGTAACTCCTTGAACATCTTCTTTTCCTTAACCTATCCTGAAGTATATTTTATGGTACAGGAGGAAATTTTAACACCAGGCCTAGATTATATGACTTCTCATGTGTGGATCTTTCCCAGCCTTCATTTCTTTTCACTGATAGTACTCATGATGTTTTCTAACTATATTCTAACCTTTCATGTTTTTCTTTTTCATGTAGGAAACCTATGAAAATATCCCAGGCCAGTCAAAGATCACATTCCTCTTACAGGCCATCAGAAATACTACAGCTGCTGAGGAGGTACTATAATATTTGAGAATATATTCTTTATTATTATTATCATTATTACTAGAGGCCCGGTGCACGAAATTTGTGCAAGGGGTGGGGGGCGCAGTTTGTCCCTCAGCCCAGCCTGCACCCTCTCCAATCTGGGACCCCTCTCACAATCCAGGACTGCTGGCTCCCAACTGCTTGCCTGCCTGCCTTCCTGCCTTCCTCATTGCCCCTGACCACTTCTGCCTGCCAGCCTGATCACCCCCTAACCACTCCCATGCCAGCCTGATTGATGTCTAACTGCTCCCCTGCCAGTCTGTTTTGCTCCCAACTTCCTTCCTCTGCCTGCCTGGTCACCCCTAACAGCCAGCTGGTTTGCCTCGAAGGATGTCCTGGATCAGGGTGGGGGTTCTCTTGGGGTGTGGGACGGCCTGAGTGGAGGGGTCTGTGGTGGTTTGCAGGCTAGCCACAACCTCTAGCGGCCCAGGTATCTGGAATTTATTTACTTTCTACAATTGAAACTTTGTAGCCTGGAGCAGAGCCAAGCCTCCTCTTAGCTCTCTGGCCAGCAGCCATTTTTGTTTGGATTTGTTTACCTTCTATAATTGAAACTTTGTAGCCTTGAGTGGACCTAGGCTGGCAAGGGCAGGTGGAAAGCTTGTCTTCCTCCATTGCCTGGGAAACCCAAGCCTCCTTCATGCTCTCTGTGGCTGTAGCCATCTTGGTTGGGTTTCTTTGCATACTTGCTCTGATTGGCTTGTGGGCGTGGCTTGTGGGTATAGCAAAGTGATGGTTAATTTGCATATTACTCTTTTATTAGGTAGGATTATTATTATTTCAGAGAAAAGGGGAGAGGGAAATATCAGTAATGAGAGAAAATCACTGATTGCTGCCTCCTGCATGCTCCCTACTAGGGATTGAGCCTGCAACCTGGGCATGTGCCCTTGACCAAATCGAACCTGGGACCCTTCAGTCCATAGGCCTACACTCTGTCAACTAAGCCAAACCAACCTAGGGCTAGAGTACATGTTTTTAAATAAGTTTGCTATCTGTTATAAGTAGTTCAGATGAAAAGATTTCTCAGTGAAAAGTAAATGGAGAAAAAAATTGGCAAATTTTATTTGTATAGCTTAACTCTTTTTGTTGATCATAGTCCCAAAGTAATTTGATAAAGAATAGCTGTAGCCCAAAAAAAGAATAAGAACGTGTATAATTTGGTTTATGGGTTTAATATCAAATTTTATAATGGTATTTGTGTCAACTTTTGATTATCTTTAATAATACAGAAAATACAGATGATGCAGAAAACACCAAACTTAAATAAATTCTTCAGGTTTGAAAATGGGATAAGAATATGCACATTGAGATTGATTGTTGATTTTTTGGTGTTGGGAACTTAAAATATTTGTTTGCATGAATGAAATGTAAACATAAATAGATTTGTAGCATTTTATCTAAAGAGGTTAATGAAAAGTCAGTAATATAGCAAGATAGGCCAGGATGAGAGTATGTGATTATGTGGAAGATGCACTTTGGATAATAGAGTGAGTGCCAAATGGAGAAGTAGGAAATACAGTTTTTATTAATATCTGGTTTTCTCCCCAAAGAATGTATTAAAATCAGGAATTTTAAACAGGTTTATCACTGCTGTGACATGTTCCTATTTGAAATGTAATATGTTCCGGTCTTTTACTCAGCTATAAACAAAAATACTTTTGGGTAGTATTTTCTTATATAGTAGGCTAATGTGATTAGAAATACTTTCATGTATTTTTTCAAAATCTAATAAAATGCTTTTGGAATGAATTGTCCAAGAGTTGTGAGCCCTGGCCAGTTTTCTCAGTGGTTAGAGCATCGGCCTCAAAAACAAAGGGTTACGGGTTCAATTCCTGGTCAAGGGCATATACCTTGGTTGCACACAAACCCCATCCCAACCCTCACCCCCTCTCAGATGTGTGTTTGAGGCAGTCAATCAATGTATCTCACTCATATGGATATTTCTCTCTAACCCTCCTTCCTTCCATCTCTCTCTCTCCCAGTTCTCCCCCCTTCCACTTTATCTTCTCTAAAAATCAATGGGAAAAATATCCTTGGGACAGGATTAAAATAGAGTAGTAAAATACAAAAATGGCAGAGGGAATCTATGTTGTTGGAAATGTTTTCTTTAGGAGACACTAAGTTATTAATAATGTTATCTATTTATAGGCTAGACAAATGGCTGCTGTTCTCCTTAGACGTCTTTTGTCCTCTGCATTTGATGAAGTCTACCCAAGTCTTCCTTCTGATGTCCAGACTGCCATCAAGAGTGAACTACTAATGATTATTCAAATGGAAACACAGTCTAGCATGAGAAAGAAAATTTGCGATATTGCTGCAGAGTTGGCCAGAAATTTAATAGGTTTGTATGCAAATGCATTTATTATTATCTATATATATATAAAAGCCTAAGTGACTGAACAACTGAATGACCAGTCGCTATAATGCACACTGACCACCAGGGGACAGACGCTCAATGCAGGACCTGCCCCTTGGTGGTCAATGTGCTCCCACAGTCCCTCCTGCCAGCCCCAATCGGCCCCCATCAGGACTGGGCGAGATGGCTCTGATCAGCCTCGATTGCCTACCAGATCTCTAGTTATGTTGTAAAAGGAAAAACACAGTTGACATTGAATAACATGGGTTTGAATTGCATGGGTCCACATATATAGGGATTTTTATTTATTTATTTATTTATTTTGCAATTTGCTGTTGGGAGTCAATAGGATGGGTTGACTGTATTCATTGTTTTATACCATCTTATATAATACACTTGGAGCATCTGTGAATTTTGTTACCTGACACCAGTCCTAGGATCAATCCCCAGTGGATACTGAGAGAAAAATAGGGGAATTAAAGATTAATTGTGATTTTCTATTGTGTTTGGGGTGGGTACCCCTAAACCGCCCCCACCAATACATTGTTCAAGGATCAAGTGTTAATATTCTCTTTTTCTTTTTTTTTTTTTTTATTAAGTGGAATCTGTAGAGGAAAATTCACAAGAACCTGAGTATCATGTATTCTGTTCAGAGTGAGAGTGATTATGGATTCTGCATTTAGGGCCAAAATGATAGATGTTTGTGAAATGCAATCATACCATTGGTGTTTATCATATGGAGAATTAGTATTACAGTTTGTTTGAAAATTGTTGGGGTTTAAAAAAAATGTATTTTATTGATTTTTTTTATAGTAAGGAAGGGATAGGGATAGAGAGTTAGAAACATTGATGAGAGAGAAATATCGATCAGCTGCCTCCTGCATGCTCCCTACTGTGGATGTGCCTGCAACCAAGGTACGTGCCCTTGACTGGAATCAAACCTGGGACCCTTCAGTCCACAGGCCGCAGCTCTATCCACTAAGCCAAACCGGTTATGGGAAAATTGTTGGTTTTATTCCCCCTTAATCTGTACAGTTTTGAAAGCATAAGCTGACTTAAAGCCTACTTTGTAGACTTGCCAATACAAGAAGAAATTAGTGGAATCCAGGTGCTTTTGCTATTATATTTGTGTATTTCTAAATTATGTCCTATCATGCTATTTGCATGACAAAATACCAAAAAAAATATTTTTAAAGGATGAGATAAAAGAAAAACATCTAAAATTGCATTTTATCAATATTCAAGACTTTTTGGTCACTCTAAAAATATTAATAAATTACTTGAATATCCTGTTATTTTTTTTGACAGATTCATAAAGGTAATTTTAAACTTAATTCATTAATTTAAATGACATTTTCTAAGGTTGAAAGGATATCTCACTATGATAAGGACTAAGTGGGAGAACATTGTTGATTGTGTTAGTAAAAAAACATAACCAATTCTTTAATCTCAACTACTAAAATCATTCAAAACCCACTGAAACAATTTTTTTTTTAATCCTCCCCCAAGGATATTTTTCCATTGATTTTTAGAGAGAGGGAAAGACTGAGAACTATCAATGTGAGAGAAATACATTGATTGGTTGCCTCCTACATGTGCCCCACATCAGGGAGGAGCCTGCAGCCAAGGTACATTCCCTTGACTGAAATTGATCCCAGGACTCTTCAGTCTGCAGGCTGATGTTCTAGACACTGAGCCAAAACGACTAGGGCTGAAACAATATTTTTAGTATGTATTTTTATTGATATTAGAGAGAGAAGAATATGTCAGTTGCCTCCCATATGTGCCCAACTAGAATGAAACCCGAAACCCTTCAGTGCATGGGACAACTCTCTAACCAACTAAGCCTCACTGATCAGGATGAAACAACTAATTTTGAATTTTTAAAAAAGCTTAGGAAATCCTATTTTAAAATTTTATTATTTTTATTACTTTTTATTAATCTTCACCTGAAGATTTTCCCCCAATTAATATTTAGAGCAAGTGGAAGGGACTTGGGGAGAGGGAGGGGGCATCAATAGGTTGCCTCCCATGCGTGCTGTGACCAGAGCCGATATTGAGCCTACTTGTAGGCTATGTGCCTTGACTAGAATCAAACCTGAGACCCTTTGGTCTGAGGGTGGACACTCTTAACCACTGAGCTAGGGCTTATTTTTAAATTTTTTATATATATATATTTTATTGATATTTTACAGAGAGGAAGGGAGAGAGATAGAGAGCTAGAAACGTGGATGAGAGAGAAACATCGACCAGCTGCCTCTTGCACACCCCCTACTGGGGATGTGCCCGCAACCAATGTACATGCCCTTGACCGGAATCGAACCCGGGACCTTTCATTCTGCAGACCGACACTCTATCCACTGAGCCAAACCGGTTTCGGCTATTTTTAAATTTTTTAACTGTACAGATAAGATTTTTTTTAAATCAATCACTTGATAATAAAAACATTTTCAAAATGTTTCAAGGTGTTCTCTTCTTAGTATTTTAAATTGTTTTCATTTATTGCCAGGCCAGTGTGGTTCAGTGGTTGAGCATCAACCTATGGATCAGGAAGTTATCATTCGATACTAGGTCTGGGCACATGCCTGGGTTGTAGGAGATAGCACATCAATGATTCTCATTATTGATGTTTCTATTTCTCTCTCCCTCTCTCTTTCAAAAATCAATAAAAATATATATATTTAAAAGTTTTTCTTTTATTAGTTTGAGAGAAAGAAATAAGTTCATTGTTCCACTTATTTATGCATTCATTGGTTGATACATGTCTGTGCCTGACCGGTGACTGAACCTGCAACCCTGGTGTATAAGTATGATGCTCTAACCAACTGAGCTATGCAGCCAGGGACATAAGTATTTTCTTTTAAGCAGCTATTTTGTTACCGCTCAAAGCGGTAACATTTTTATGTTAAAAAGATAGGTGAAGGGTATTTTTCTTAATCTCCCCAAGTAGCACTGATTTCAGAAAATCAGCAAATAATGGAGGGAAATTATTAACAAGAAAAAGTGCAATCGCAATTTCTACAACTCTACATTTTTTTTGTATAAATATAAATGGTGAGTTAAGAATGCAGTATATTTTTGTGGTTGCTCATTTTTATTACAAAGTAGCACAAAAATTTTGTATTTTGAAATCTTGTGTACAAGTAAATACATTGATAAAATCTGATAACACTTAAAACTGGAATGTGTCAGCACCCTACTCTGGGTCCTGGGATTCCCACTCCTATATCATCTACAGTTTGAAATTAATAATTATTTTGGCTTCAAGACCTTGTTACCATATGTTAGCTTTGCCTATTTTTTAAACTCTTTATAGCAATAGTGTGTGTGTGTGTGTGTGTGTGTGTGTGTGTGTGTGTGTGTGTGTGTGAAGATTTGACCAATCAAATAATCACAGTGATGCCTTTTCTCCAAATCCCACTCCTTAGAAGTGACCCCTTTTAATACTTGTGCTATGTAACACAAATATAAACAATTGCTTTTTTATAAGATTACTAGAGGCCCAGTGCACGAAAATCATGCACAGAGGTGGGTGGGGGTCCCTCAGTCCATCCTGCACCCTCTTTAATCTAGGACCCCTCAAGGGAAGTCCAACTGCCCTCTCACAATCCAGGACTGCTTGCTCCCAACTGCTTGCCTGCCTTCCTTCCTCATTGCCCCTGACCGCTTCTGCCTGCCAGCCTGATCATCCCCTAACCACTCCCATGCCAGCCTGATTGATATCTACCTGCTCCCCTGCCAGCCTGTTTGCCCCCAACTTCCCTCCTCTGCCAACCTGGTCATCCCTAACTGCCCTCCCCTGCAGGCCTGGTCCCCCCAACTGCCCTTCCCTGCAGGCCTGGTTGCCTCCAATTTCCTTCTTCTGCCAGACTGGTCACACCTAATTGCCCTCCCCTGCTGGCCACCTTGTGTCCACATGGTGGCAGGACCTTTGACCACATGGGGGCAGCCATCAGATAGGATAGAGACTTGGTGTATGGGTGGGGGCCAGCTGGTTTGCCCTGAACAGTGTCCTGGATCAGAGTGGGGGTTCCCTTGGGGCGTGGGGAAGCCTGGGCGAGGGGCCTATGGTTGGTTTGCAGGCTGGCCACACCTCCTGGCAACCCAAGCTTAGTCCCTGGTATCTGGGATTTATTTATCTTCTACAATTGAAACTTTGTAGACTTGAGCGGAGGCCTGGGCCCGCCAGGAGGTGCGGAAAGCTTGGCTTCTTCCATCACTGGGGAAACGCAAGCCTCCCTCTTGCTCTCTTCATGGCTGCAGCCAGTTTGGTTGGGTTAATTTGAACACTCACTCCCGATTGGCTGGTGGGTGTGGTTTGTGAGTGTAGCAGAGTGGTGGTTAATTTGCATATTACTCTCATTATATACTAGGATTATATTATTCTTAGGTTAGAACTTAATTATGTTAGAAGGTTTTGTTTGTTTGTTTGTTTGTTTGTTTTTAATATAGAACAGATGACATTTTCTACAACTATTTTGAATGAGATTTATAATGAAACGATTCACCCTTAATGATTTGAGAAGTTCTGACTTACACACTTTATGCCTGGATTTCTTTACTTTTAGATGAGGATGGTAACAACCAATGGCCTGAAGGTTTGAAGTTCCTTTTTGACTCAGTCAGCTCTCAAAATATGGGACTGCGGGAAGCTGCCCTTCACATTTTCTGGTATATACATAGATCTAATTTTTTGAAAATGTTAATGTCATGAGTATGCAAAGCACATTTTTATTTTCTAGTGTAACAACTTTTTATTCTTAAAAATCCTTCAGATAAGTATTGTATTTGTGTTGGAAGTAAAATTGGGGGTAGGGGGAACCAAAGTTTTTTATTTCATATTGTGATCCTCATTGTATATGAGGGCTCTCTAGAGCTTTATTTTTTTAATATATATATTTTTATTGATTTCAGAGAGGAACAGAGAGGGAGAGATAGATAGAAACATCAGTGATGAGAGATAATCACTGATTGGCGGCCTCCTGCATGCCCCATATTGGGGATCCAGCCCACAACCCAGGCATGTGCTCTTAGCGGGAATCGAACCTGGTTCATGGATCAATGCTCAATGGGCTGGGGCTTTATCTTTTTATTTTCTTATTCTGAAAACATTTTCGTACAGTTTCTTTGGCTTTATTTGGAAATGGGCACAGTACTAAATGTAGCTTTTATAAAACTAGCTTTTATAAAACCTGCTTTAGTAATGGCGTCTTGAAGAGAAAGAAAAGACTCATGCATCCCTTTATTTTCTGGGTCTTCTGTGGTCAAGCTTTATAAAAATTAATATTTTAATAAACTGCTGTGTATTTATAAGCAGATGATCGAAGTTTAGAATGAAGTAACTATCTGCATTAAGAAAAAATTTGCCCTACCATGTTATACAGTTCACTGCACTTAAAATAAAATTTGGTTTATAAATTTTAAGGATTATATACATTTTTTCAATAAGGTATACCTTGAGCATCTGAAGAGGATAAGGGTAGATATTAACACCATTTTCTCCTTTATTTGTCAAATGTATTTTATTTATATCAATAATCCAGACTAGAGAATTAAGTAAAAATATTTCGTTTGTTTGCCTAGTTTAAAGTAGAACAGAACTTAAACTACCCTGAATCACCAAGACTAGGAGCAGACTGTGAGAAAGCATGGTTATGGCAGCTACCCTGTAGTTGCTCTTGTCCCATCATGGACTTTAGGTTAGCTTCCCACTGAGACAGGATAAGAAGAAAGCACTGGGCTGGAATGGATGGCTTAATCATGTATATCTGGTCTCTCCCTACTCCTAGATTGATCACCTCCACTATGTTAGTCCTTATGGTTGAAAAATACCCACCCCTCCACCAAAAGAAGTTTGCTTGGAGGGGAGAGTATTTTTTAACCTTAAGGATCAACATACACTTTTGAGTCAGGTAGACATTTAATTAAGTATTCTAGTTATCACTTTACTAAGATGAAATGTAGTTTCTTTTGTTTTTGTTTTTTATTGACTTTAGAAAGAGAAGCATTGGTTTGGTTTTCCACTTATTTATATATTCATTGGTTGATTCTTCTATATGCCCTGACCGCAGGTCTAACCTCCAGCCTTGGGGTAATAGGACAGTGCTCTTAAGCAATTAAGCTATCTGGCTGGGGCATATGTAATGTAGTTTTAAAAAAAAAGGTGTTTTTTTTTAAATCATTTTTTAGGAACTTTCCTGGAATTTTTGGGAACCAACAGCAGCACTATTTAGACGTCATCAAACGGATGTTAGTTCAATGTATGCAAGATCAGGAACATCCAGCGGTAAATCATTTCAATTTCCTTAATATTAACACCTAATTTAAGATGATATCTAACTTGTGAAAGAATTTATGTATTTGGAAATTGTCTTTAATACTTTAAAATATAAATGCTAGGCTGGTGCCATTTGGGGGCTCAGCCCATCTAGTTTTCCAGATGACCTAATAAATTTGTAGTTCTTTACCCCTACCCCAAATCTATATATATAAAAGGCTAACTAACTGACATTGTCTGACCTAACGGCTGACCTACATATGACTCCCACTGGCATTTAAGAATAAATGTTGACTCGTACATGCACCATATATATAAAAGCTCTTGCTGGTGCCGGTCGCATATGTGTGTTTTGATCTGTCATTGTCAGTCATGAATTTGGTTGACACTTATAGAGAGAGGGTGAATAGCAATATTAAAATATGCCTTCTAATTAATTTCCTTTCAATGTGCACAAATCTGTGCACCAGGCCACTAGTCTATATATAAATTGTTTTATCCTTAGTAACAAATATGAACTTGCATCCATTAAAAATGTCTCATGTTTGATATTTCTTACTCATCATTTTAGATCCGAACACTATCTGCTAGAGCTACAGCTGCATTTATACTTGCAAATGAGCATAATGTTGCTCTGTTCAAACATTTTGCAGACTTGTTACCCGGATTCTTACAGGTAAGAAAACCATTTAAAATAGATGATAATTATGTCTTCGTTGGTTTCTGTAGTTTTATAAATGCATATCAGAGTTACATTCATTTATTCCGTAAATATACATTGTCTACTATGTACTAGTACTAGGCACTGAGGATACAGCAATGAACAAAACATGCAAATCATTGTCCACTTTGAACTTAAATCTATTAGCTATGATAGGTTCTTAGTCTTTTAAAATACTCAGGTTAGAGTTTCAGAGTTTTTCTATAATACAGATGATATAAGCAACTTAGGCTTATTGAATATGTAATCACATGGGTTACTTCCATTGAATCATCCAAATAACCTATGAAATTAAATGCCCATTTTACATGAGAGAAGATTAAGGAGGAAAGCATAAGGAAGTTGGCAAGGTCACAGTGTTGGAAAGTGGTGGAATCCTGCATGATTCAAACCCAAATCAGACTGCAGTTCTTAACCTTAACCAGAAGGTTTATAGCTGTTTGTATTATAGTTTATGGTTAATTCCGATTGTTAAATGTGAAGGATAAGTTATTATGTTAAGGACACCTGCCTCAAGGAGAAGGTAAAGTAAGATTGAGTAAATTGGAGCAGTTAATCTTGTTAGACCCTAAACCCATTTTTTAATAACGTATTTTGTAACTTCCCATATTCTGTCCTAAAATAAAATGCATAGGTAACATAACTCACATACATATGTGCACAAGTTTTTAAAATATCAATACATGGTTCTAAGTGAATAAAATAATTTTTTAAAGAGTAACATATAATAAAAATGGCATGCTTTCTACATATAAATGCTAAAGCATGACTACCATAAAAGAAATAGTAGATTAGGTGATTTTTTTTCAAAGGGAATCACGGTACTTTTTTTTCCCCACTACATTTTTAAAACTATGCAAAATATTTTGTGAATTGGGATCCAGGTTTTGATTATTATAAGTAAGTTCATTTTGTGTTTTATATTTATGATCTTGTGAGATGCATGATAAGAAGGTCTTGTGAATTCCTTGGAAGCATTTGGGTCACAAATGGAGGATAGCTACTACTCCTTGTTTTTTCCCATCTTTAGTTATGACAACCAAGAAAACACTTAAGAGAAATAGCAACCGTATTGCAAACTGGTGAGACAGGAGTTAGAGGAGGTAAAACTGAAATATTCTGCATGGGTCAGAGGCTTTAGTAGATATTTTTCTTTCATTGTTATCAAACTAAAAAGAGTCAATGACAAAACATTAACTTTTCCATTCTATTTCAGTAGTTCATTACCAAACTTTACATTCTGTTATATCTTTTCTAGGCTGTAAATGATTCGTGCTATCAGAATGATGATTCGGTCCTAAAATCCCTTGTGGAGATTGCAGATACTGTTCCAAAGTATTTGCGTCCTCATTTGGAAGCTACTTTACAGCTAAGTCTAAAGGTAAATTAAATACTTAAGTAAATGTTATGTTTATTATTTTCAGTGAATCAACTACTAAATATATGCAAATGTGTCTTCTTTATAGTTGTGTGGAGACACTAGCCTCAATAATATGCAACGCCAGCTTGCCCTTGAAGTAATTGTGACCCTCTCTGAGACTGCGGCTGCTATGTTAAGAAAACATACCAATATTGTTGCACAAACTAGTAAGTCAGAGATCTTTAAACGGTTTATATTAATGTAGGCAAATTGTTGAGTAAATGTGCTAAGAGTTGTATAAGTTCACATGTTTGTTAATGTCTTTTAAAATTCAGAAGTGTCTGGGGAAGTGCATCTCTGTACATAATTACATGTATGTACCCAACTTGCTGGCTTTACTGCAGCTCTCTGAAACCTAACATTATAGCAGGCATGACGTGTAATAACTAGAAATCCAAAAAATTATGGAGAAAACTTTATGATATTAAAAGACCAAAAGAAACATTGAAAGAACTAAATGTCAATTCTCAAATGGATCTATAAATTCAGTATAATTTTACTCAAAAATCCCAATTTATGTTGAAAGAACATAGGTTCTCAAGTAAAATGTTGTTAAAAAGAATTTTGTTAAACCAAATAGAGGTCTTGTCCTATCTGTGAAGATTTAGAATTTGTTGATGGTTCAGGTGTAGACAAATGCAAAGGGTGGGTGCAGGTGTAGGTGTGCATTGGGTGGAGCAAAAGGGTATGGAGCAGGACCACTCAGGTGGAAGCAAAACTGACTTCATGAAAAGTCATTGGGGCGACCGGTTATTTCTCTTTTTAAAAGTACCACAATCTTAAATATTCTGTAACAACCAGTTTGGGGTTGACTAAAAACTAATGCAGACCCATTTTATTTTTTTAAATTTGTTTTTAGTGATTTCAGAGAGGAAGGGAAAGGGAAAAAGAGAGAAAAATATCAATAATGAGAGGGAATCATCAATTGGCTGCCTCCTGCCTGCCATACACTAGGGATCGAGCCCTCAACCTGGCCCTGTGTCCTGATTGGTAATTTAACCATGACCTCCTAGTTCATAGGTCTGTGCTCAACTACTGAGCCACGCCAGCGAGGCCATAGACATATTTTACAAGTAAAGCTTGATAGATAGCAGGGAAGGATTTTTTAAAAGACTGATTTAAAAACCATATATGTAAAAACATTGCTAAATTTGCAAAAAGGAAAACAATTTTTTGACTATCCAAGGACACCATAAGTGAAATTAAAATATACACTACAGACTGGAGAAAATAGTTGCAGTGCACACAGTCAACAAAGTTTTGTTATCCAGAGATTAGTCAAAAGTTAGTAACAGGAAATTCACAAAAGAGGAATCCAAAATAGCTAAAGAACACAATGGTCTTTCTCAATAAGTGTAATTGTGGAATATAGTGTATTGGAAACTTTGACAATATCAAGAATTGATGAAGCGTGTAGATAGGAGAAGACATTTTTACAGTTCTAGGACACTTCACACATTGTGGTGAAATATGATAGGCCTTTTATCAACTCCCCTTAGCAAGCTTATAAAACTATGGAGAACAGCCGAAACCGGTTTGGCTCAGTGGATAGAGCGTCGGTCTGTGGACTGAGGGGTCCCGGGTTCGATTCCGGTCAGGGGCATATACATTGGTTGCGGGTACATCCCCGGTAGGGGGTGTGCAAGAGGCAGCTGGTTGATGTTTCTCTCTCATCGACGTTTCTAGCTCTCTCTCTCTCTCCCTTCCTCCCTGTAAAATATCAATAAAATATATTTTTAAAAAAACAACTATGGAGAACAGTTTAGTGCTGATGAAGATACTTGTAGGTACTTAAACTCATATACTTGTCAAAGAGATATGTATAAGAATTTCATCAAAGTAAAATTTGTAATTGGAAAAAAACAAAATGTCCATCAACAGGATAGTGTTTATATAATGGAATGTTATGAGAAAAAAGAAAGTTGCCAGAGGATACATATAGTATGACTAGGGGCCTAGTGCATGAATTTGTGCACCTTGAACTGTCAGCTGTGAGGCTGTGTTCAGCATGGGGGCAGGTCTCGGCACATCCTCTGTGCCCCCGCCAAGCACCTCCCGACATAGCCCCTGGTCTCTTCTCTGTCAGCAGCCCTGCTCCTGCCACCGCAGCTCCCACGCACTCATAGCACCATCACTGGCCTCGCTCACACCTGCTGGTGGTGTGCAGCAATTGGGGCCAGTGTCATTTGCAGGTGCGAGCGGCGGCGGCTGCCCCAGTCGCCTCTCAGGAGCAGGGGAAGGCAGAGAAGCCCTTGCGGATCAGGGCCAGCAGCCACTGCTCGCTTCCACTGGCAGTGCTGAGCAATAGGGATGGTGCTGGGCATCGGCAGTGGGTGCAAGCAGCTGCGGGTGTGAGCACCAGGCAAGACTGCAGGGTATGGGAGCAAAGAATTTTCAGTAACCCCTGGAGGCTCACCCTGATGACAGTGACCAGCGCCCCACCTTGATCTGATGACACCCCTGCTCACCTGCTCCACCATTTCACTGCAGCCAACACCTACCATGTTTCGTGCTTTACTACCTGCTGCTAACACCTGCCATGTTCCACACATGCCCCTGGGTGATCAACGCACATCATAGTGACCAGTTGTTCAGTTGCTCTGCCATTTGGTCTATTTGCATATTAGGGTTTTATATATATAGATACCATCTATCTAATAATAAAGAAATATGCAAATTATCTGGGACCCCATCACAGCAACAGTAACTACCAGCAACCTGCCTGGGGCTACCAGGCCAGTAGGGGGGTTAGTGAGGGACAACCAAATGACTCAACAGCAGGCTGCTTGAGGTGACCAGGGAAGTGGGGGGGGGAGTTTAGGGGTGACTAGGCTGGCAATGGGGGAGTTACAGGTGATCAGGCTGGTGGGCGGGGGCCATGGTTAGGGGCCATCAGGCAGGCAGGCAGGTGAGTATTTAGAAGCCAGTGGACCCAGGCTATGAGAGGGATGTCTTGGAGAGGGTGCAGGCTGGGCTGAGGGAACCTACCCCCTATGCACAAATTTCCTGCCCTGGGCCTGTAGTCCTATATAACCCTATATGATAAAAGCCTAATATGGTAAGTATCTGGTCAGCTATTTAACCAATCAAAGTGAAATATGCTGATGATGTGTTAATGGCTGCTCAACCACATGCTGTGACATGCACTGAACACCATGGGCCAGTCAACCCAACTAGTTGCTATGATGTGCACTGACCACCAGGGAGCAGATGCTTCAAATTGTAGGTGAGCTTAATGCTGGGGACACACCCTAGAGCCCTCCTGCATTTCCTCCCCAGCTGGCCTCTCTCTCCCTTTCCCTGATTGTGCACGGGGTGGTGGTGGGGAGTCCCTCAGCCTGTCCTCCCCCCTCCCTCACTATCAGGGACCCCTCTGGGGATGTCAGAGAGCTGGTTTTGGCCCGATCCCACAGGGGGATCCCGCTCAGCCAGAAGCTGGGCTCATGACTGACGCACACAGCAGCAGTGCCAGGAGCCTCTCCTGCCGCTGCACCAGTGCCAAGGATGACCAATTTGGGCCTGGGGAGTAGGCCTAAGCCATCAGACATCCCCCGAGGACTCCCAGACTGCAAGAGGACAAAGGTCGGGCTGAGGGAATCCTCCATCCCCACCCCACCCTGCCCTCTAGTGTATTATATGTAAAGTACAATCTTGAAATAGTGCTCTTTTGTCTATAAATACAGAGGTCGATAGTTCAAGTGTAAAAACACTTTGAGAATGGAACTATTTGAATTTTTTATTATGGAGCTCACTTCTGGTGAGGAAAGGAGAGAATACAGTAGGATTTGTGAAGTTTGACTTTAATTCTTAATGTGCTTCTTAATAAGATGTAAAGTAAATGTGCCCCCCCCCAAAAAAAAAAAACACCCACAGTTAAAATTAAAAACAGGTGTTGGGTGCACAGGCAAATAATTTTTTTTGTTTCACTCTCTTAGAGGCAAAGTAAATCCTCCATTTTTTACTTAATGAGATTCTTGTTTGTAAATGATGATATTTCCTTTAGTTCCTCAGATGTTAGCAATGATGGTTGATCTAGAAGAGGATGAGGACTGGGCAAATGCGGATGAACTAGAAGATGATGATTTTGACAGGTAATCAGTCATACACAACAAATAGTGATAAAGGTTCCTCCTTGACAGGCTAGAGCAACGTGAGAGACAATGAGAGCTTTAGGCTTATGAGGCCCCCACCTTTCTCCCACCGTATTCCATAATTTGAAGTTAAAATGTTTAAGTTTAGAATATGGGAATTTAGGCTTCTTGTATGTATTTCTGCATCTGATTTTGTAAATATTTTAAAGTAGCTATCTTTTCCACCCCAATCTAACTTGAGGCTAGAAAGGAGACTGTGGTGAAATCTCCTTTCATAACACTGGAATTGCTATTTTACTTGTTGTGACTTAGAAGTCCCCCGTGAATATAGATTTCTATGGAAAAGTCAACCAAAATCTATATTTACTGTCCCAGTAGTGATGATGGCCCCTTGCATGTACATGAAATAGCACTTCAGAAATCTGTTAATTTGATTCTTTCAGTAGTCTTATAGGTATATTATAGATAGAGAATAGAGAGAAATGGTTTAGTGATTTGCTCAATATTGCATAACCAGTTAATAGACTGGACTTTAATACCATTTCTCTTATTCTTCCCAGGGTATCATACTATCTTCTGTTTCTTAAAAAGAACAGAAATTATTCCCAGAAAGACTAGCAGTCAGTATAAGCTACTATAACAATACTAGAAATGAAAGACATTTGACTTATAGATTATATGGTGACTTCTGAGGCTAACTCCCATTATCAAAAATGACTGAGTTCTGACTTAAAATTCTGTGTTGGAGTGTGTGAAAGTAGTCCTTCACTGGAAATAACCTTGCAGGGCTGAAGAAAAGATAGGGCTCAGATCTGGTTTCCTTTCCCTGGTTCAGTTACTCTAATGTGCTACTACCTGGCCTAGAATTTGCCCTGCAAAAGGCCCTTGAATTTATATGGTTTATAAAGCTGTTTTTTCTGGACTAGGTAACTAAAGTTTTCTTATCTATGAATTAATGGTCATGTATTTATTTTCAAGATCAGTTTAAGTCTAAGAACAAACTCTGTAGCCTTTTCTTTGTATTCATGTGGAGGCCAAAGTAGGTTTATAGCTGTAAGTATCCAAAACAGTTTATTCTATTTTACTGTTAATTACTATCTTGTTTTGCATACAAACAACTGCAAATCTATTTTTGCCCACCCCTGTATGTTTTATCTTCAGAACAGTTAAAGATTATGCACATAACAAACTCATTGCTGATCTTAGAGTTATAAGATAGGGCAAAGGCTTTTATGCCTAGTTTTCTTCAGTTTTCAGTGAAAACACTGAAATGCAGTTTCATTTACACATAATCTTTGGCAATGCAGTTTACACCCCTTTACAGGTAAATAAGTTCACAGTGAGGAGAAAATCATATCCAGTCTCAGCCCCTTTCAGTTTTCTATGTTCTGTTCACTGGTCGTTTTGAAGGATATATGTCCAGGAAATGAGAAACACAAGGGTCTCCTAAATGCTCTGCACACACTTCTGCATCTTGAAAGGATCCGAAGCTATTACTTGTTAGCCAGTATGCATCTAAAGAGAGAAAAAGGAGAAAAAAGCCTTGAAAAATAAAATTTGGACATGGGACTTATTAAACTACAGTGAATCATAAGTTTATTTGCCTCCCTTCCCTTTTTTAACTCCAGGGTTTTTAACTCACAATTTACTATAAACATTCAGAAGGCTGCTTGACTTACTCTTTTTCAATCCTAATTTAATAACAATCCATGTTTAGAAATATGTCTGTATAGTGTACTATTCTTGTATATTTTGAATATGTTGAGTACATTACATGCTGTTTTGTGCAGCAATGCAGTTGCTGGTGAGAGCGCTTTGGACCGAATGGCCTGTGGACTTGGTGGAAAGCTCGTTTTGCCCATGATCAAGGAACACATTATGCAGATGCTTCAAAATCGTAAGTTCTTTCTTTCAAATGCTAGAATAATGGAAAATTGCTTTCTAAATCAGAAACTCGTAACAAATGCTTAAACTATGTCTAAAGATTAATCTTTGTCTTTTTATATTCTATGTTTAATCTGATTTTTACATTATGTTGATAAAAGTTTATTAGTAGTCTTTGGGGCCATTCAGTCTTAAGCCAAAGAATATTTTTCCTCACTATTAAAAGTAACCCCAGTCTCCTCAGTATTGGCCTAATTCTATAGGAAGAATATGTAAATTCTAAGGAAAATTTACAGTTTTCTCTTTAGCCAGAACCATCTAGATTTAAATTTAACTAAGATGATATTATTTTACTATTTATGAAACATTTGATTTAAAATTTTATGAGACATATTTGATTTATATAATCTCCATTCAATATCTTTTATTTTAAAAAATATCTAGTATGTTCTAATAAATATTTGGTCATATCAATGCTAAACATTGTCTATATATTTTTTTGTGGGAATGTTTTTGTTTTTTTAATTACAAAGTGAATGTATTTGAATTTTTTTTTTAATTCAAATATCAAAATGTATTAACTAAAAGTCCCTTACCTTAGATTCAGAGGTGGCCACTGTTAAAGTCTCTGAGACTGTTTTATCTGCCTCTCTTCCTAACTCCTTTCCTTTTTTGTTTTTTTGTTTTGTTTTGTTTTTCTTTATCTATGCATATTGGCAGGGGCCACTTTTGGAATGTGACCATACCATACAGACTCCCCAAGCTTTTGCTGCACAGTATAGTATATCACCACACAATAGCTTCCCTTATTTAACAGCACATAGCATCCCACACTTCCCCATTGAATGTTAATAGTTTTTTTGTTTATTAAAACAATGGTGCTGCATACACTTGTACAAAAATAAATCATAGTTTACTTGTATGAATATTTCATATATAGAGTACATTGTAGGAGACTTTGAGGGGCAAACCATTGATTCATTCCAAAACCGGTTTGGCTCAGTGGTAGAGCGTCGCTCTGCGGACTGAAGGGTCCCGGGTTCGATTCCGGTCATGGGCATGTGCATTGGTTGCGGGCACATCCCCGGAAGTGGGTGTGCAGGAGGCAGCTGGTCAATGTTTCTCTCTCATCATCGTTTCTAGCTCTGTATCTCTCTCCCTACCTCTCTGTAAAATATCAATAAAACATATTTTTAAAAAACCAAAAAACCATTGATTCATGATCTTAAAGTAGTAAAACAGTTATAATACTAGCCCAAATGAAATTGAACTTTTAAGAACTCTAGCTATCCCTTAGACTGTTTACCTTGCTCCTCCTTATTCTATAAGATTCTTATTTACCCTGGAAGGCATTGCCCAAAATCATGATCCCTTTTTAATGATGTGGTTTTACATTTGAGTCTTGAATAATAATTTTTCCCTTTTTTTAATTCCTTGAATGTTTTTGGGGTTGGGGTTGTTTTAGGTTAATCCTCATCCGAGGATACTTTTCCATTGACCTTTTAGAGAGAGAGAAAGACAGAAACATGGATGTGAGAGAAACACATCGATTGGTTGCCGCCTGCACACATCCCAACCAAGGCCGGGCCGGGGAGGATCCTGCAAGCAAGATACTTGTCCTTGACCGGAATGGAACCTGGGACTCTTTGATCCACAGGTTCAATGCTCTATCCATTGAGCCAAATCAGCCAGGGTAATCCCCTACATATATATTTTTTAGGGTTTTTCACAAAAGGATAGGGACGGATAGCATCACAAATTGCTCAACCTCTAATTGCCGCTAGAAAGAATCTAGCCTTTTCATTTTAAGATGAAAGTAAAGCCCAGAGACATTTTGCACAAGGCCACCCAACCAACATGTTTTTCCATTGATTCACACTTTTTGGATTGTTTTGTTGTGGAGTGGTTTTGTGATTTGCAGTTCAAGAATTTGACTTTTAAAGTCCTGCTGCATCTAGCTAGTAAAAAAGGCTTTAGTTTTATGGCAATGGACACATGAAGACTTTGAGCAAGTCTTAATTTCCTCGTGTATAAAAGTGGAAAATGATGCTTGCCCTACACCCAGGATTACGGTTAGCATCCAAGCTGTATTTAATTTATGTGAAAAGTGCTTTAACAATGGCAAATGGTATATATTTCTTAGTAATATACACTCCATTTTACTTTTTTCAAAAGTTTTGTTGTCTTTGCTTTAAATAATGAACTGCAGAATTTTTTAAATCTTAACATTCAGAGGAGAAAATCCATTTCCAAATCCCCATACCATGCCATCCCATTTGCTCAGCATTCTTTCAGACACTGCACATAGAATGTATGTGTCATGTCTCTGAATCAAATATAGATATCTTTTTATATCAGTAAGTATTTATTGCATTTCTTCTTTAATTTTTTTTTTTTGAGACTGAACAGCATGCTTTTATTTTTCCAATCATTTTTTTAAAATAAATCTTTATGGTTCATATTATTACAAATGTTCCTCTTTTTTTTTTCCCCTCCATTGCTCCCCTCCACCAGGTTCCCATCCCAACCTCTGCCCTTTTCCCATCCCCCATTGTCCTCGTCCATAGGTGCACAGTTTATGTTCAGTCTCTTCCCGCACCCCCCACTCCCCTTTTCCCCGAGAATCATCAGTCCACTCCCCTCTGATTATATTCCATACCTCTGATTCTATTATATTCAACAGTTAATATTATTCATCAGGTTTTTTTAATTCCCTTGGTTTTTAGGTTTACTTGTTGATAGTTACGTATTTGTTGTTCATAATTTTTATCTTTATTTTCTTCCTCTTCCTAAAGAACTCCTTTCAACAATTCATATGATTCTGGTTTGGCGGTGATGAACTCCTTTAGCTTTTTTTTTATTTGTGAAGCTCTTTATCTGGCCTTTGATTCTGAGTGATAGCTTTGCTGGGTAGAGTATTTTTGGCTGTAGGTTCTTGCTACTCATCACCTTGAATATTTCTTGCCATTCCCATCTGGCCTGCATGGTTTCTGTTGAGAAATCAGCTGACAATCATATGGGTGCTCCTTTGTAGGTAACTAACTACCTGCTTTTCTCTTGCTGCTTTTAATATTCTCTCTTTATCTTTTACTCTTGGAATTTTAATTATGATGTGTCTTGGAGTGGTTCTCTTTGGATTCCCTTTTGTTTGGGGTTCTGTGTGCTTCCTAGACTTGTAAGTCTATTTCTTTCCCCAGGTGGGGGAAGTTTTCTGCCACTATTTCTTTCAATATGTTTTCAGTATCTTGCTCTCTGTCATCTTCTGGGATGCCCATAATTCTGATGTTGGTTCACTTGAAGTTGTCCCAGAGGTTTTTTACACTACCATCAACTTTCTGGATTCTCTTATCTTTTTGCTTCTGCGGAGGAGTGTCCTCTGGCTTTTTGTGTTCCAAATCTTGGACTTGATTCTTGCAATCTTCCATTCTGTTTTTTTGGACTCTGTATAATATTTTTTATTTCAGAGAATGTATTCTTTATTTCTAGTTGAATCTTTATTATTTCTTGTTGTTCCTTTATTATTTCTAGTTGATCCCTTTTCATATCTTCATAGGTCTTATTTATTTTATTGGCCTTTTCTAGGAGATTCTTAAACAAACTTATAAGCGTGGTTTTGAACTCTATATCTAGTTGCTTTTTGTCCTCCATTTCTTTCGTTTGTGATCTGTTTCCTTATCTCGGCATTTTCGCTGCTTCCCTGAGTTGGTAGGGTGGGAGGATCAGCTGTGTTTATGTCAGGAGACAGCCTTATTTGACTAGACTGCAAAAGCCTCTGTGCTCAGCTTGGATGGGGTGGAATTTCAGAGTGGAGCCTTGGTTTCCGTCAGCCCCGCCCTCTGAGGTTCCTATGTCTCAGTGTTCCCCAGTGTCCGGGTATTCTCTGCAAGCTCCTCTGAGAAAAAGGTGCCCTAGAGTTTCGCCTGCTACCAGACAGTCTAGTCTCTCCCCGCCACGAGCCGGAAACTGGGGTTCAGTGCAGTTGGAAGTGGGGGTAAGAGCAATCCGGAGCTTATGTCTCCTTCCCGCTAGGGAAATCCAGCTGCTCAATCAACAGTCTGTCCTCTGCTTGAAATGTGCGCGACTCAGGGGCTCTGCCTTTCGCCACTCCCTTTAGCTTCCACCTTACAGCTCAGATTCCCTGTGTATGAGCCTGGGACCCCAGGATTTCGCCCAGAACTGGCGTTCAATGCTGTCAGAATTGGGGTTCAGCACAGTCCGGAGCTTTTGTCTCCTTCCCACTAGGGAGCGCCAGCCAGGCACTCAGCCGCCCCTCCTCTCCTGCTCTGTCCTCTCCCCATGTGCGCACCTTGTCTCCGTACCTTGGGCTTTTACAGCTCCTCTGATTTTCCTTCTGGTTTTCTCTTTCCTTGTAGTTGTAGAATTCCCAGTCAGTCAACTTTCCTGTAGTTTTGGATAATGTCCATCTTATATTTTAGTTGTATTTTTTTAAATTGTTGAGTGAGGCTGCAGTTAGGGGTTTACCAATGCTGCCATCTTGGTTTTTTTCTCTTCTTTAATTTTAATTACTAAGTACAGTATGCACAGATTAGTATAAGATACTGATATTTTGGTTTCCTACGATTATTATTCCTTGTCTCATTTTTAGTTTACTGGTATATTGAGTAATTAAACACATTAAAAAATTTATATGATAAACTTTTAATACTTTAACATCAAATTAGCAATTTTTAGAAAATTTTTACAGTAGAATTAATTACAACAAAGTTCATCTTTACATAGGTTTTAGGCTCCCCAAAGTGAAAAATGTATGAAATATTTTAGGATTTTTCAACAATGTGGTTTATCCTTTATGCCAGCAATTCTTAAACTTTCTCTTCTCAAGATGCCTTCACACTCTTAAAAATTACTGAGATTTCCAGTGTGCTTTCCTTTACCTGTGTTATATCAATTTGTATTAGAAATTAAAACAAATATTAAAAATCTTTATTTAAAAATAATAAAAAATACATTACCAGAAATAACATTTTTGTGAAGAATGACTCCTCTTAAAAAAAAATACTAAAAGAATGTCTTTGCTATTTTTAAAATACTTTTAGATGCCTTAGCTGAATTCATGCAGAAAACTACAATAATTAATAAATAATACAAGTATAAACTGTTATGCATATTCACAACTATATACCTACTTTTGCCCCACCTTGTGTTTATGTGTACCTTGTTTGATCTAGAAGGAATTTTAGACATAAGAATCAGGGAAATTACATATTAGAATAGGATGTGAAGTCTAGTAAAAAAATAAACATTGCTTAGTGAATATTCTGTTAATAAAAAAGCAAATACACATTATTATACTAGAATACAAATTAGAGTTATCCAAAGTCTTTTACTATATTACTAAATAAAAGTTCTTTAAAAGCAGCAATGTTTTTCTATTTGGTTTTTTTTTTTCCTCCTTTTTTTTGGAAATCAACAAATCTGGATTCAGTAAGCAAGCAGTGTGTGACAAAAGATCTAGGCATTTATTGCTTATAATAAAATATCAGAGGAAAAGTCTCTTTATTTTAAGTAGTTTATAAATACTGATAAGCTCTTTGCTTCTATTTTGCCATTTAACCTTTGCATGCAAATGCTTGTGTGACATAACCATTATTACAATGAAATAATACAGTCAGGTACTTTTTCTATCCAGTTTTTAAATTAATATATAAAAGTATTTTATTACTCTTTTTCAGAGTATGGAGAACTTTTTATACTTCTGCTAAAATGACATGTTTGTATTCTCATTGCTGTTCTTTTATTTGCAATTTTTTCTCTGTAGCTGACTGGAAATATCGACATGCAGGATTAATGGCTTTATCCGCCATTGGGGAAGGATGCCACCAGCAAATGGAAGGAATTTTAAATGAGATAGTAAATTTTGTTTTGCTTTTTCTTCAGGATCCTGTAAGTACCAATAACTGTTTGATTCATAATTATTACTGTAGTTTCAAATGGAAAATAGAAAGCCTTTACTAATACCAAGGAGTATATTCCAGCATCCAAGAGTGAGGTATGCAGCCTGTAATGCAGTTGGACAGATGGCTACAGATTTTGCACCTGGTTTCCAAAAGAAATTCCATGAGAAGGTAAGCAACAAGTCCTCAAACGCTCAAACTCTTAAGAAGAAGGGTAGCATTTCAAAATGTATGCTTACGTGATTTCCTTTCACAGGTGATTGCAGCCCTACTACAGACCATGGAAGACCAAGGCAATCAGCGAGTACAGGCCCATGCCGCTGCTGCTCTCATTAACTTTACGGAGGACTGTCCCAAGTCACTGCTTATTCCATATTTGGATAATTTGGTGAAACATCTACATTCCATCATGGTACTTAAACTTCAAGAGGTAAATTTTAAGATCTTCAACTCCCTGTTTAGGTGTTAATTTAGATTAATTTGATGGGAGCAGGGGGACTTTTCAACATGGCTATCAAGAATAGAAAGTTGGGTCTAGCCAGTGTTGCTAAGTGGTTGAGCATTGACCCAGGAACCAAGAGATCACCGGTTCAATTCCTGGGCAGAGCACATGCCTGGAGTGCAAGCTTAGTTCCCAGGTAGGAGGAGTGCAGGATGCAGTTGATGGATGGTGTTTCTCTTTCATTGATGTTTCTATCTCTCTGTCCCTCTTTCTTTTCCTCTAAAAATTAATTTTAAAACATTTTGTAAGGTTATTTAAAAAAAGAATAGAAAGTTAGAAGGCCATTATAAGCCTGATCAGAAAATGATCCAGTTTTAGAACTAGGTAAGATATGCCCTAAAAGTTAGGTAAAATCAGTATATGAATTATTTTGAAAACAGGGCAGAGTTATATTTTAACTCTAGGTAAATTTGGAAGAAATAATTTATGTCTTTAATTGCTCTAAAGAATCATGGTAATATGATTTTAGGAAATTAACAAAGTAGCATTGTGAGACTAAAAGGGGAGATGGCTTAAGGCAAGAGTATCATGATCATTTTTCAGGGAGCTTGGATGGTAACAGTGGAAATTGCGGGGGAAAGGTGACTAAAAGACATTTCTCCAGAAAAATGCTGTTTCTTTCTGACAGTTTGGATTTCAAACGATAAAAGAGAAGGACATAAACAAAGTTGATCTCCTAAACCAGGTCACAGAAATAGACATGTGGGAAAGGATTTTATTTATTTATTTAGTTAGTTAGTTAGTTAGTTAGTTATTTGCTTTAAGTGTGTTGTTTTTAAAAATAAGACCTGGCCATTCAAAAAGAAGATGGTTTTAGTTATAGGTTAAGTAAGAGGGGCAGCCTACAAACAGTAGAATGGTGTTAGTAAGCAGTGTGTGAGAAGAAAGATACAAATAAGAGAAGCAAAGATTGGCCTAGCCAGTTTGGGTCATTGGATAGAACATCAGCCTGAAGACTGGAAGGTCCCCGGTTCGATTCCAGTTAAAGGCTCGTTCGTATCTTGATTGCAGGTTCCTCGGTCCTGGTCAGGGAGCAGGCAAGAGGCAACCAATGGTGTTTTTCTCGGTCTCTCGCTCTGCCTTTAATTCTCTCTAAAAATCAATGGGAAAATATCCTTGGGTGAGAATTAGCAAAAAGAGAGAGGCAAAGATTGAGTCTCAGTTTTCAAGTATAGTGAAAATAAATTGCTACTATAAAAATAAAATAAATAAAAAGGACATAAAAGCCCTTTTTCCTATTATATTTAAAAGATATAAAGCTAGTCAGATTGCTATAAAATTTCTAACACTCAATTCTTATACTTTACTATGAATTAGTAACAGACAAGTTCTGTTCTAAAGAACAACAGGAGGATACAGGCTAAAAAACAAGATAAGCAAAAAAACAACAACCAAACCAACAACTCATAGCCACAAACAACAGTATAGTGATTACCAGAGGGAGGGGGGTAGTAAATACACAATAAAATATACAGATGATGTATTAGAGAATTGTATACCTGAACTTTATTAACCAATGTCATCCTAATAAATTTAATATTTAAAAGCGATACAATGTCTCAGAAGGCAAATGAATCAATTTGCAACAAAAATTATGTACTATATTGCCGAAACTGGTTTGACTCAGTGCATAGAGCGTCAGTCTGCAGACTGAAGGGTCACAGGTTCGATTCCGGTCAAGGGATGTACATTGGTTGCAGGCACATCCCCAGTAGGGGGGTGTGCAGAAGACAGCTGGTCGACACTTCTCTCTGATCGATATTTCTAGCTCTCTATCCCTCTTTCTTCCTCTCTTTAAAAAAGTATGTACTGTTGAAACCGGTTTGGCTCAGTGGATAGAACATCGGCCTGTGGACTGGAAGGTCCCGGGTTTGATTCCAATCAAGGGTATGTACCTTGGTTGCGGGCACATCCCCGGTAGGGGGTGTGCAGGAGGCAGCTGGTTGATGTTTCTCTCTTATTGACGTTTCTAGCTCTCTATCCCTCTCCCTTCCTCTCTGTAAAAAAATCAATAAAATATATTTTAAAAAATAAAAAGTATGTACTATATGATAGCAGAGTAGGAACATGAGTGTATCTGAAGACAAAGATGTAGATCCAGGTTGAAGGCAGATTGGTTGGCTGGTAAAGTCCTAGATCAATCAAAGTGTTTAGGCTAAAGTGTGAAGAGCAAGAGCATCTATATTTCTCTCCCCTTCCTGCAGAGGGGCAATGTGTGAGATACAGACTGAAGGAAGTAGTTGCTAAGATAGGATGAAAAGGAGGATAAATTATGTGAGCAAGATTTTTATGAAAAGAGGGTAACTAAGGAAGAAGGACATTCTTAAACATTAAATATGGAACAGTTACTGAGATACAGAAGGAGAAGGGAATAAATTAACCTCTTAAAGTTATGCTGTAACCCAATACAAGTGAGGAACTCTCAGAGTGTGGTTGTAGTAGATGGGGAGAAGAAAATTTGGGTGTAGTTACTAAAGCAAGTATTCATGTGAATCCAAAAGGAAGTATAATATTACCAGGTGTCAACATAAACCTAGCTACAAATACCCAGTTAGTATTAATTACTAAGTAGGTCAGAGTATACTGTAGATTTCTGGTTCTGGAGAAAGGATCATCACATCAAAGACAGAAGTGAGTGAAAAATGGGGCACCAGTAGCATCATCAGTGTATCTTCTCAGAAGAATCCAGTTAGAAGAAAGAGGATAGGCATTTGATGGCATATTTGTGCTTGAAGATTTGCTGTGCTGTGAGATGACGCAAAAACGAGTAAGGAGGCCTATAGTAACTGAAGAGAGAGAGAGATCCACATAAATAGTTCAGCAGGGATTCTTAAATTTGCTCTAAAACCTATTACCTTCACTCTGGCTGCTGAAGAGTGGTTTCATCTTGCTATTTCAGAAAAGCATTTGGAAACTTGGACTATTTCTTCCAATTTCTCATTTACGTAATGTATTTTATGTGTCTTCTTTCTCCTAGTTGATTCAAAAAGGCACCAAGCTAGTTTTGGAACAAGTTGTGACATCTATCGCATCAGTTGCAGATACTGCAGAGGAAAAGTTTGTCCCCTACTATGACTTATTTATGCCATCACTAAAGCACATTGTTGAGAATGCAGTTCAAAAGGAACTTAGACTTCTCAGAGGAAAAACTATTGAATGCATCAGTCTCATTGGTCTGGCTGTTGGGAAGGAAAAAGTAAGTGATTTACAATATGTTGAATTTACTCTAATTTGTCTATGGAAGCATTGAGGGTGCAAGAGGGTTTTTGCCTTCTAATAAGTGGTTTTCAGGGTGCTTTTTTTTCTCCCATCTGCTTACCCTCACATTCCCATTTTATATATAAACTAAAGGCCTGGTGAGCAAAATTCGTGCACGGGGAGTAGGGGCTTCCCCTCAGCCCAGCCTGCACCTTCTCTAATCTGGGACTCCTTAGGGGATGTCCCAGGAATCAGGCCTAGACTGGCAGTCAGACACCTCTCTCACAATCCAGGACCGCTGGCTCCTAATCACTCGCTTGCCTACCTGCCCCCAACTGCACCACCACCACCACCACCACCACCACCACCACCACCAGCCTGGTCACCCCTAACCAGCCCCCGCCCCCCCTTGCCAACCTGATCGCCCCTCACTGCTGGCCTGGTCTCCCCAATTGCCTCCTTCTGCTGGCCTGGTTGCACCTAACTGGCCCCCAACCCCCACCGCTGGCCTGGTTGCCCCACACAGCCTGCAATTCAGTCGTTTGGTCATCCTTCACTAATCCCCCTGGCAGCCTGGTCGTAGGCAGCCACCTTGTAAGGGTGTGAGGGTTAATTTACATATTACCTCTTTATTATATAGGATAAATTGTTGCCTTCATTTTTTCATTGTTAATATTAAGGTTTTTAATTCAAGTTATACTCTTAAGAACTTTCCCTTATCACATGTACAGTCTATCTCGGGCGCATGTGGTGTTCAGGATCCATGTTTAGTTTCACTCATTTAAACATTTGCTTGGAAACATTCCATTTGCTTTCCTGTTCACTTAAAAAACAATCAGGTGACCCTAGCTGGTTTGGCTCTGTGAATAGAGCATCAGCCTACAGACTGTGAAGGGTACTAGTTGATTCCAGTCAAGGGCACATGCCTGGGTGGCAGGCTCAATCTCCAGTAGGGGGCATACAGGAGGCAGCCAATTGGTGATTCTCAACATTATGTTTCTCTCTCCCTTCCTCTCTGAAGTGTATGTATTTTTTTAAAAATCGCGTGTCCTAAGAGATAAATCTTTATATACCGTATTTGCCGGCGTATAAGACGACTTTTTGGCCCTGAAAAATATGCCTCCAAGTGAGGGGTAGTCTTATACGGCGAGTATATAACAAACTCTGTATTTTGAGTGGAAATGTTAGGGGGTCGTCTTATACGCCCAGTCTCTTATACGCCGGCAAATACGGTATTTTTCTGGGCCAAAAAATCGTCTTATACGCTGGCAAATACGGTATATAGCTTTTCAGAATATAATTACCAAGGAGCATTTGCCATTGTGTTTTTTCTTCCCAGCCAACAACTCAGAGTTGTCAAAGCTAATCCAAAAGAAATTCTTCTATCATCCACCCCTCATGTTCTGATTCTCAGAACTATCAACATAGAACCCCTCACTGTGATCTCTAAAACCAGCATCAGTATTAACTTACCTTATAAATTGTTTTCTGTGTGATACCGAGAAGCTAACCAGTAAAACATTTTTATGTTACATACTCTATATATCTGGCTTTCAAGTATTTTTATATCGCTGTCTGTTTATACAATAGAAATTGCCAGAACTACAGTTAAATGAAAATAATATAGGTCTATGGAGCAATGCAAAATTTTCTTTCTGGATTTGGATTATCATTTTACTGCTGGAAATGCATAAGCCATAGACCAAAATTTGATGCCATTAGAAAAAAAATTTGTATTGCAATTCACTTTGACTTTAGCAGAATATATTTTTATAGAAAGAGCGCTATGTCTCTTGCAATATGGTGAAAATTTTTCAACATAATACTTTTTATCTGAGGGGATATGACCAATGTAATAGATCTTTTGGGCAAGTTTTATTATTATACAAGAAACATTAAGTACCTCTCTGATTTGATATACAAAAGTCATATTGGTGTTTTTCTTAAATATTTTTTTCTAGTTCATGCAAGATGCATCGGATGTGATGCAGCTATTGTTGAAGACCCAGACAGACTTCAGTGATATGGAAGATGATGATCCTCAGGTAAAGCAGCCTCAATATGTTCCATCCTTAATTCATTTAGGACTTTCAGCTAGTACAAGGTTAAATGTACTTTAAAAAAAATGGAATAATAGGTTTCCTGAGCAATATCAACCACACGTTTCAGAACCATTCTTCATTGGTTTGACTTGAACTTCTCATAAGTATTCACAATGCCTAACATAAAATAGGCACTTAAATAGTTTTAATTGAATTTTTACTTTTTCTCAGTTTGCTGTAACTACTCCTTCTTCTCGACTCTCAATGTTTTGATGCTTTTGAGTGTCTATCATAGGCCCTCTTTTCTCCTCATTCCCCTTGAGCCATGTCATTCACAGTCATGGCCTCGGTTCTGCTTGTGACTTCCAGATCTTTCTCTGAATTTGGGCTTCATTTATCCAAACACGAGGCATCTGTATTTGGATGTCTCCTAGTCCTTTGAATTCCACATAAATTCCCCTCCCCTGTCAAAAGAAAAGAAATGCAGAAACCTATCTTAGAATATGCCATGCTCTCTTCTCTCTGCCTATGAATACTAATAAACAAACATTTTTTAACTTAGAAAGAACCCTCCCCGACTCAACCTGGCTAACTAACTCCTGCTTATATTTCACATCCAGTCTCAGTTTCAATCGCGGGTACTTATGACACTTGTAATAATTGTAATTGTTCATCCTAATCTTAATTGTACTTAGAATGCCTAACATAACACAGGCACTCAATAAATAGTTGGGTTAAATTTTGGCTTTACACAGCCACACTAAAATTATTTCCCTTACCCTCAAAATTGTATTTTTGTTTTGTTTTTCTAAATTAGGAGTGGGAAGCAATGTATGTGAGATAGATACATAGATATAGGGGAGTAAGAAATCCCTTTCTGGGTTACAGAGCCTAGATTCTCTATAGGTAAGTAAGTCTATGTAAACACAGTAGTAGAAGAGGTGTCAAATAGACCAGCCACTTACACAGAAAATTGCAACACCTACGAGAAAGGGATGTTTTGTTTCTTGGGTGTTAATGTTTAATGGATGGAACACTAGGCAGTAGGGATACAAAGTCAAATAAAGTGCGTCTGTCTTCAAAAGAAATTAGTGCCCAGGATTTTAAGTAGGTTTTATTTATATGACTCAGATGACAGTAGGGAAAATTATGTTACTTCTTTTTTTTTTTTTAATATTTTTTTATTAAGGTATTATCTGTGTACATAGGTTATCATTGCCCCCCCCCCCCCATAGATGCCCTCCCTCCCCAGAGTTTTGTGTCCATTGGTTGTTCTTATATGCAAGCATACCAGTCCTTCGGTTGATCTCTTATCTCCCCCAGATCTCCCTCCCCTCCCCTCCCCCTTGCTGTCATTTGGCAGTCTGCCTGTTGTTTTACTGTCACTATATCTATCTTTCTGTTCATTCGTTTATAATGTTCTTTAATATCCATAAATGAGTGAGGTCATGTAGTGTTTCTCTTTCATTGACTGGCTTATTTCACTCAGCATGATGCTCTCCAATTCCATCCAGGTTACTGCAAATGATGAGAATTCCTTCCTTTTTATGGCAGCATAGTATTCCATGGTGTAGATGTACCATAGTTTTCTGATCCATTCATCTGCTGACGGGCACCTAGGCTGTTCCCAAATCCTAGCTATTGTAAATTGTGCTGCTATGAACATAGGGGTACATATATCCTTTCTGATTGATCTTTCTAGTTTCTTGGGGTATATTCCTAGTAGTGGGATTACTGGGTCAAATAGGAGTTCCATTTTCAGTTTTTTGAGGAAGCTCCATACTGTTCTCCACAGTGGTTGCACCACCCTGCAATCCCACCAGCAGTGCAGGAGGGTTCCTTTTTCTCCGCAACCTCGCCAACATTTGTTGTTTGTTGTTTTGTTGATGTTGGCCATTCTGACAGGTGTGAGATGGTACCGCATTGTTGTTTTGATTTGCATCTCTCGGATAATTAGTGACTTGGAGCATGTCTTCATGTGCCTCTTGGCCTTCCTTCTGTCTTCTTTTGAGAGGATTCTATTTAGGTCCATTGCCCATTTTTTAGTTGGCTCATTCATTTTCTATGTTACTTCTTGAACGTAGGAAAGATAGATATGATCTGGTCTTTCTGTATTGCTTCACTTGCTGTGACTATATCCCAGTTTAGAGGTTCCCAGTGATGTTATTATTTCTGAACATTTTAAGTTTGTGACCTTAAAAATGCTTAAAAGCCATGAATGTAAAATAAAACATTATTTCTATGAAATAGGAAATCACTTTATATCTTATTTACCTATCGTCTTTAAAATTAATTTAATTTTTCACTTTCCACCAGATCTCTTACATGATCTCAGCATGGGCCAGAATGTGCAAAATCCTTGGAAAAGAATTTCAGCAATATCTTCCCGTGGTCATGGGGCCTTTAATGAAGACAGCTTCAATTAAGCCTGAAGTAGCCCTTTTAGATAGTAAGTGTCTTCATGAAGACAGGAATGGTAGAATTTCTCTTTGTTACTAATTTTAACATGATTTTTTTTCTCTTTCTCTATAATAGCCCAAGACATGGAGAATATGAGTGATGATGATGGTTGGGAGTTTGTGAACCTTGGAGACCAGCAAAGTTTTGGTATTAAAACTGCAGGACTGGAAGAAAAATCAACTGCTTGTCAGATGCTGGTAAGTGATAATGTTTAAACATTATTTAACAACTCATAAAAACATCTATATATGATAGCAATGCTTTTAATAGATGCTAAGAAAACTATTTTTGAAGAGCAAGAATATATTCTTTGAAAAATGTAGATACCTTTTGACCCAACATTTCTACTTCTGGATTTTCTTCCTGAAGAAATCATGTGGATACAACTTTTCATTATCAGTGCTTTTTTTAATAACAAAAAAACAAATCGCCTGAATCCTATTATTAGGAAGGTGATCAATAATTACAATACTTTGGAGTATTACAAAGCCATGGAAGGCAAAGATTTTTGTGTTTTGTGCTTAGTGTATAAGTAAGTAGCCAGGAATATTTTTTGAATAAACAGAAATTGTACTCATGATGTTTAAAACTGATATCTTTTCAATTGTGTAAACAAACATGGTAGCAAAATTAAAATGTTCATAATGATTATCTTGTGGTATTATGGAGTGTGTGTTTAATCTTTGAGTTTTTCTATTTTACTTTTTTCTTGATGAGCATGTTATAGACAGTAATGAGCATGTTATAGACAGTGAGGTTTAATGTATTTCACTATTAAAAAGAATCTTTATAAAATAGCATGGGCCTGTTGCTACAGATTTACAAAATAAATGATATGCTACAATTAAGTTTAAATATATCACTTAAGGGGGGAAAAAAACAATTTACCTTTAAATTTTTTTTCCCTTAAGTGACGTATTTTGTTGGTAGTATTTTCATTATAAATGTGCTGAAACTTGATAAATTTACACGAGATGTTAAAAAAAAGGAGCATTCCCAACTTTGAATGACAATATACTATATATACAATAATAATTTCATGGCACTTTTCATTTTACCTTTTATATTACAAGACTAATTTGATAGTCATGCATGCATTAAATGTAATTCTAGTCAGGATACAACATTCTCTGGTTCTTAGATTCTGCTGTTTGTGAATAAAAATACCTGTAAACTAATGTGGATCTTGATTTCTTTTCCAATTCTTTGGTTTCAGGTTTGCTATGCTAAGGAGTTAAAGGAAGGCTTTGTGGAATATACCGAACAGGTTGTCAAACTGATGGTTCCTTTACTGAAATTTTATTTCCATGATGATATCCTACAATATTTGAACTTAAAACATGTTTAGATTTAGTTAAATTGTAGCTTGTGCAGGTATTATTAATCTTTGTGTTAATTGAAGGGTACATCATCATTATTATTTGTTTGTACTAACTGTACTTTCAGGTTATAAACTTGGTTCTTTGTTTCACTTGTGCCAAAACACAAAAAAAGAAAACGTTACCTATCCTCTAGTTGGCAGTTTTCTATGGCCCACTGAAGGATTTTAAGGATTAAAATTTTATTATTAGCAAATGTTTACATTATATATAATTGCTACTTTTCCTAAATGTCTTTTTGTAATGTTAAAAAAGTAAGACCTTTCATAATAAGTTAGAAACCCACTAATCCTTAACTTACTGCAGCACAGAATCCTACATTTCAAATGAAGATAGTGCCTTTTGGTAAACATCTCTTGGTAAATCTGCATATTAAATGTTTCACTCAATGATAATAATTAATACGTATAAGTGCATTTTTGTTAAGTGCATTTTTGTTATGCCTTTTCGCGCGCACACAGTTTCATAGATGGGTATAAAAAGGGACAACTGAGCCCAGATCTGTCTGCCTCTGGAGTCCTTGGTTGTGGTTCCTCATTTAGTATTCTGTGAAGTGTCCTTTACAGAAGAGGCTTTTGCCTAGCAGACACTTCCCATGATGCAAAAGGACAAAACATTGTTTTTAAGAGGAAGTTTTGAGACCCCATTTTACAGATGGTTAAATAGGGAGAGGCAACTTAATCATTGAAAACTGAAAAGGCTAGTACAGGAAGAGACCCCAAGGGTCCCACTGGTCTTTTCATAGTCATTTTTTATGTTTTTGGTTTACATTGGAGGTTCATTCTTGCTATATTGTAGGTGAGAGAAAAGACAGGAGGTATGCCTTATGAGCAGGGAGACTTCCTGAGAACATGTCATATTTAACACAAGCTCTTGGATGGCAGTCTTAGATAAGTAGAAGTTGCCTAGCTCAATGAGCACTTAAACATTTAAATAAGCATAATGATAGAAAAGGCTTTTGTGGACAGTGATTGTATTTCCTTAACAATAAAACGTGTTCGAGTGGCAGCAGCAGAATCCATGCCTCTGCTCCTGGAATGCGCAAGAGTTCGAGGTCCTGAGTATCTCACACAGATGTGGCATTTTATGTGTGATGCTCTAATCAAGGCTATTGGTACAGAACCAGATTCAGATGTCCTCTCGGAAATAATGCATTCTTTTGCAAAGGTAAATATTTTTCTCTTAAAAATATTTATAAGGTTGGGTGTTCATTTATTAGTCTTGCTAAATATATTGGGGGATTCTATTGATTTCAAAGGGCAAGGGAGGGAGATAATAGAAACATCAATGATGAAAGAGTACAATTTATTGGCTGCCTACTGCACACCCCTTTACTGGGAATCGAGTCCACAACTCAGGCATGGACCCTGACCAGAATCTAACTGCAACCTCCTGGTTCATAGGTTGACACTTAACCACTGAACCACACCAGCTGGGCTATAACAAAATTTTTAAAGTCAAACCATCCAGTTCTTTTAATGTTTTATTGTGATTTTGTATTGTGTGTTTTTGTTTGCTTTTGTTTTTTTAAGAGTAGTGCCTCTGATATTCCAGGCTTGAGTATTATCTCCAACTCCCATGTAGTTTCTGTCCTATTCTCCCTATTCCTCTTTTTTCCTCCCTGTTGCTTTTTTCTCTCCTTTGTGCTGTTTTCATATCATCAGTTGATTTGTTCCAGAAGTTGCTTTTTCTTTTCATCCTGGTTCTTTTCTCAAGAATTAACTTGCCCTTTGTTTGAGTCTCATTCACTTTCCCATGTTCTCGGTTACCACCATAACATACAGCTCCATAACTTGCTCCACAGTTTGGTTTAAAAGTTCTTCAGCATCTTTATTTGTCCCCATTTACACTCCTGCAGTTTAAAATTTTATTTTTCCAAAAGCCAGATTTTTCTGTAATATCCTTGTCTGCCCATATTATTCCCTCTGCCTGTAATGCCCTTTCATGGCAGACGTACCTTTTTTCCACTGCTGTTTTTTAAAGAGTATGTGTGTAATTGAGCTCCTAGAAGTGAGTTGGTCTGTTCCATCTTTGAACCCTCAGCAACCAGCATAATGCCTGGCACTTAAGATATGCCAAGGACAAGTTTTAAAAATATATTTTAAAAAAAAAAATTTAAATACTGGCATGTTAACAAAAAAAAACTCCACACAGGTGTATCTGCTCACTTAATAGTTTCCATGGTACTGAATCATGTTAATTTTTCTCAGATTCTCTGTGATTCTTAATGAAGTTCAACTTTTGACTTAAAAATACATAAATCTCATGGGTTGCTTTCTTTGCTCAACTTCATTTTAGTGCATTGAAGTAATGGGAGATGGATGCCTTAATAATGAACACTTTGAAGAATTGGGAGGTATACTGAAAGCTAAACTCGAAGAACATTTTAAAAATCAAGAATTGCGGCAAGGTAAGTTTTTTATGCTTTTATTTTTTTATGTAATACCTGGCCATTTTGATGACCATTTAAAAAGACATTTATTTGGGTGTGTTTTAGTTAAAAGACAAGATGAAGACTATGATGAGCAGGTGGAAGAGTCTCTACAAGATGAGGTAAAATGTTAAGAAATTAATTTCATAACCATTTGCATCTGGAAGATTTTTAAATGCTTAAGACTATAATTCATCTGACTTGTCATTCTGATGTAATTATCAGTAATCTTTAGCAGAATACTGACTGACATATTTCATTCATGTGTGTAGAGAATGAGTAATTTGAAATTAGCTGATTTGTGTTTTGAACGCTGGTTGTGCATTTTGTTGCAATACTTCATACATAAAAGTACTTTGGAGTTCATCTAGTATTTTCTCTTAAATACCTCCTTATCATAACTGTTTGTATTTGGTGGTGCTTTCACTATGTTAAAGATACTTGAATGCAATTCACATGATAAATGACTGCCTAAAGCCACACACTGTTGAAGACCTAGGGCTTAAGGCCAGATTTTTTATAACATCAGCTGTCTTTCTAATGGACCACAGGATAATGCAGATTTCCTTCTAGTAAATAATGTACATGCACTGGTTAATAGAATTATTCTTCACCTTGTGACTCAGTTCTCTCCTCATCAAACCACTTGGCACCATCAAACATATTTCAGCTGTGTATTTCAAATCCAGAATATGTGTCATGTTGCCATCCTGGAGGACCAGGTCTTCCCAGTTCTCTGCAGGGTGTTCACATGCTACTGGACAAAAGTCGACGAGATATAAGGAACTGATCCACCATCCCTCTCCAAAATTAGAAACGTTCTTGGGGGAAAAAGGAAAAAAAAAAGTAAAACACGTTTGTTTCAAAACTTTGAAATTTTGAATAATTTTTCAGTCACATATATTTTACTGTGTACCAAGAAAAATCTGCAGTGAGTGTTGTACAATACTTGCAAAACATTTATCTTTCCATAGATAGGAGGCATGACACCCAATCATTGAGGTAACCTCAGATTCTTGCTATGCTTTTAAGAAAGTGATAAGAAATTTAATTTTCTATGTTTCTTAGATTTTAAAAAGATGAATTTTATTGTTAATAGTTGGGGTACTTTTTAATACATATGAGTGTGTTTTGTTTTAGGATGATAATGATGTTTATATTCTGACCAAAGTGTCAGATATTTTACACTCAATATTCAGTAGCTACAAGGAAAAGGTGTTACCATGGTTTGAACAGCTGCTTCCATTAATTGTCAACCTAATTGTAAGTATTGCCTCTCCTTGACAGTTATTTTTGATAGTTGGTTTGGAATTCTTTCATTGCAGCATTTGGAAACTTATACTTTGAAATTAAAATGGGTCTTAGAAATCATAGTTTTTCACCATGCATCTTTAATTTTATCAAAATTATTGCATCCCCCTGGATATTTTTCTCACTCGATGTGTACTTTAAATTTTCTAATTGGTCTTTCCATAATTTAATTGAATTATAATCTAAAGACATACATGTAATTTTAAATTTCAGATTATCTATGCCTTACTAAATTAATAAATGAAAACAAAATTATTACATTTTTTGCAATGGACCCTACAGAATTCAGTTATGACAACCAGTAATCAGATTCAAGTGATAGCCTCATATATTTCGTTAATTTAAATGTAAAGTAAATGTGTGTACATTGTTGCCACTGTCGGTTCTTCCTGGTATATGGTAGTGTCACATTGTGGAATTGCGTAACAAATTACACAAGGCTTTTAAACCTTTACTTATCTGTTATAGTACTTTGAGGATTTTTATTCACAAGAAGTGATTGTTGCTTTTGTTTTTCCTTGACTGTATCAGGAATATTTGTGGAAGCCAATAGTCTATAGTGATTATTTTTGTATTTATTTATATTTGTATGTATTTCAATATTCAAAGCTTAAAAGAGTATCTCTTTTGTAGTGTCCACATAGACCATGGCCAGACAGACAATGGGGATTATGCATCTTTGATGATGTTGTAGAACACTGTAGTCCTGCCTCATTTAAATATGCAGAATATTTCTTAAGGCCAATGCTCCAATATGTATGTGACAGCAGCCCAGAAGTCAGGCAAGCAGCTGCGTATGGCCTGGGAGTCATGGCACAGTTTGGTGGAGATAACTATCGTCCTTTTTGTACAGGTACTGATGTTTATTTGGTTACATATATGTCCTTCCAAGCATTTCTTTTGTTTTTACCTCATGCTCCCTCTGTACCCCCAAACATTCACTACCTATTTCTGTTTTATTTTCTCCCTTTTTCAAAAATTTCATCTGTAGCCCTTAAGAATTTACAGCCTTTATTCTCATGGAAATGGAAATGAAATGTGAATGGAATCAGTGCCTCTCCACCTTGATTTTATTTTGGGCTTGGGGGATATAGCACAGCCCTGGCATGGGAGTTTTAAAATCTTTTTATTAAATTTATTGGGGTCACATTGGTTAATAGCATCATACAGATTTCAAGTGCACTTTCCCCCTCCCTCCCTCCTTTTTATTAATCCTCACCTGAGGATTCCAATGAGTTTTTTTAGGGAGAGTGGGAGAGAGAGGAAATGACAGAAACATCTATGTGAGAGAAACACATCGATTGGTTGCCTCCTGCACGAGCTGGAGGGCCCGGGCTGGAGAGGACGCTGCAACCAAGGTACGTGCCCTTGCCTGGAATTGAACCCAGGACCCTTTGGTCCACAGGCCGACACGCCTATCCACTAAGCCAACCCAGGGCAAGTGTATATTTCTGTGATACAAGATCTGTGTATTGCACTGTGCCCACTACCCAAAGTCAAATAATCCTTCTAGACTCCCTTCAACACCTCTCCCCTACACACACACACACACACACACACACACACACACACACACACACCATCGTTTTCCCTTGGGCAGCCACCACACTGCTGTTTGTGTCTATGCGTTTCAGTTTTATATCCCACATTTGAGTGAAGTCATGCTTAGCTTTTTCTGACTGACTTATTTAATTTAGCATAATATTCTTAAAGTCCATCCATGTTGTCACAAATGGCATTTCATCTTTATTGCCCAGTAGTATTCCATTATGTATATCCTAGAGGCCTGGTGCATGACAGTGGGAGTCCCCTCAGCCTGGCCTGCGCCCTTTGGCAGTCTGGGGGCCCTTGGCGGATGTTGGACTGATGGTTTAGGCCCGTGGGCCTAAGGTGCAGTCAGACATCCCTAGTGCTGTCACACAGGCGGGAGAGGCTCCCACCACCGGCTTGTGGCTGAGGTGGCACTCCCCTGTGGGAGCACACTGACCACCAAGGGGTAGCTCCTTCATTGAGTATCTGCCCCTTGGTGGTCAGTGTGTCATAGCGACCAGTCATTCCACTGTTTTGGAATGGTCGATTTATTATTAGGACTAGAGGCTCGGTGCTCAAATTCGTGCATGGTTGGGGTTTGGGCAGCCCATCCAGATGGGGGCCATCGGGGCCAGGCCAGCAGTGGCATGGGGATGTGGGAGGTTAGCTGGCCACCCCTAATCGGCCCAGGGGAGAGGTTGGGGGGGGGGGCATGGGCTGGGCCTGGCCGGCCTGGGGGAGAGACCACAGAAGGTTGGGTGGGCCACCCATTGGTGCCCTTGATTGGCCCAAGCACCACAGTGCGCATCATAGTGACTGGTGGTTCCAGCTGCTTGGCTTTTATATCTATAAATGTACATCTTCATACAATCCTTTATCACAGGACACTTTGGTGGCTCCGTGTCTTAGCCACCATGCATAAAGCTGCAATGAACATAGGGGTGCATATATCTTCACAAATACATGTTTCAAGTTTTTCTGGTGTATGCCCTGGAGAGTGATTGCTGGGTCATATGTGACTCTATTCTTAATATTTTCAGGAATCCTCAGACTGTTTTCTATAGTGACTGTACCCGTCTATCTTCCCAACAGCAGTGAAGAGGGTTCCCTTTTCTCCACAACCTCTGTAACACTATTATTGCTTGTCTTATTGATATTAGCCATTCTAACAGGTGTGGGGTAGTAGTAATCTCATTGTAGTTTTGATTTACATTTTCCTAATTGCTAGTAAAGTTAAACATCTTTTCATGACTATATGATTTTTATCTTTCAATTTGTTTATGTGCTATATATATTTCTGATATTAAACCTTTTTCAGAGCTTTTGTTAGAAAATATCATATCCTGTTTGTTTAGTTTAATATAGTCCCATTCATTTATTTTTGTCTTTACTTCCCTTGCCTTTGGGGTCAAATTTATAAAATGTTCTCACAACCAAAGTCCATAAGTTTAGTACCTATGTTTTCTTCTGTGTGACTTATTGTGTTATATCTTATAATCAGGTCTTTGATCCATTTTTGATTAATGTTTATAAATGGGGACAAACTAATCTAATTTCAGTCTTTTGCTTGTGGCTTTTCAATTTTCCCAGCACCATTTATTGAAGAGGCTTTCTTTTCTCCATTGTGTGTTTCTGGCTCCTTTTTCAAAAATTATCTGCCCATTTACATTGACCTGTGTGTCTGTTTTTCTGCCGGCATCATGCTGTTTTGATTATCATATCTCTGTAGTGTAATTTGGAGTCCAGTAATGTGTCTGGCCATTTTAATTTTTTTTAAAATATATTTTATTGATATTTTACAGAGAGGAAGAGAGAGAGAGATAGAGAGCTAGAAACGTCGATGAGAGAGAAACATCGGCCAGCTGCCTCTTGCACACCCCCCACCGGGGATGTGCCCGCAACCAATGTACATGCCCTTCACCGGAATCGAACCCGGGACCTTTCAGTCCGCAGACCGACGCTCTACCACTGAGCCAAACCGGTTTCGGCCATTTTAATTTTTTTGATTCTTCCAATCCATGAACATCGAATATTGTTCCATTTTGTTGTGTCTTTTTCAATCTCTTTTAATAATGCTTTGTAATTTTCGGTAGATAGGTGTTCCACATTCTTTGTTAAGTTTATTCCTAGGTATTTTATTCTTTTGGTCACAATTGCAAAAGGAATTTTTTGTTTTCTATTTACTTTTCTGAGGTCTCATTGTTAGTATACTGGAAGGTGATGGATTTTTACACATTGATTTTGTATTCTGTCACTTGACTCTATTTGTTTATTGTTTCATATAGTTTTTTGGTGCAGTCTTTGGGATTTTCCAAATATAGAATCATGTTGTCTATAAACAGTGACAGTTTCTTCTCTGTTAGGATGCCTTTTATTTATTTTTCTTGCCTTTATTACTCTGGCTAGTACTATGTTGAGTAAAAGTTGGCATCCTTGTGAAGTTCCTAATGTTAGGTTATTTCAGATTTCTGTTGTTTCTTGAGATAGGCCCATCCTATATAATAAAAAGGCCTAATATGCAAATCGGCTGAGTGGCAGAACCACTGGTCGCTGTGACAGACAGTGATCACCACGAAGCAGACATTCAACAAAGGACTGCCCACAGGCCAGCCAAGGTGGGTGCCAGCGGGGACCCCCCTGATCGCCCCACAAAGGGAGGCGACTGGTGGGAGGCAGGACCAGCAAGGCCGCAGTGCCAGGCAGGCCAAGGCACATGCCAGCAGGGGCCCTCTAATTACCCTGCCAGTTGCTCTCCACATCGGCCCTGATCACTGGCCAAGCTCGGGACCCTACCTGTGCACCAGCTTTGTTCACCAGGCCTCTGGTAATGATGTAAACTTGTCCCTTATTACTGCTTTCACTGCATCCCAGAAGTTTTGTTATATCGGATTGAAATTCTTACTTGTCTCTATATATCTTTTGATCTCACCTTTATTTCTTTGACCCAGTCATTTTGTAGTAGTATGTTGTTTAATCTCCACATATTTGTGGATTTCTTTACTTCCATTTTGTAATTGATTCCTAATTTCAAGGCATTGTGGTTAGAAAATATACTTGGTATAATTTCAGTGTTCTTGAATTTGTTGAGGCTAGTTTTATGACCCAACATATGGTCTGTCCTTGAGAATGTTCCATGTGCACTGGAGAAGAATGGTATAATCTGGTGTTCTGGGGTGAAGAAGTCTGTAAATGTCAAGTATATCCATTTGGTTTAAAGGCCAATATTTCTTTATTGATTTTCTGTTTGGATGATCTGTGTAGCACTGTCAATAGAGTATTAAGGTCCCCAACTATGATTGTGTTTTGATCTTTCTCCCTTTTTTTCTGTTAGTAGCTGCTTTATGTTTTTTAGTGCTTACTGATATTTTTCAAGAAGAGTTAAGTCTTCTTGATGTAGTGTCTCCTTTATCATTATAAAAGGTCCGTTATTGTCTCTTATTACCTTGAAACCTATTTTGTTCGATATACCTCTTCTTTTGTTGTTGTTAATCTCATCTGAGAATATTTTTTCACTTATTTTTAGAGAGAGTGGAAGGGAGGGGGAGATAGAAACATCAGTGTGAGAGAGACGCATTTTTTGGTTGACTTCACATGTGCCCCTACCGGTGCCAGGGATCAAGCCTGCAAACATGGTACGTGCCCTTTATCAGAATCAAACCCGGGACCCTTCGGTCTGATGACCGATGCTCTATACACTTAGACAGATTGGCTAGGGCTGTACCTGTTTTTCTGTGGATGTTAATTGCTTGAAGAATCATCTTTTTTTTCTTTTTCTTTTTTTTTTCCTTTTTTCTTAAACTCTGTTATGTTTCTATTGATTTTTGGAGAGAGAGAGAGAGAGAAACATTGATGAGATGGGAGAAACAGCAATCAGCTGCCATATGCACACCACCTACTGGGGATCAAGCCTGCAACCAGGGCATGTGCCCTGACTGGCAGTTAGTTAACCAGGGCCTCTTATTGCATGGGACAACACTCAAACCACTGAGCCACACTGGGCAGGTTTCACCCTTTGAGTTTATTTTTGCCTTTGCAGCTTAGATATGTCTTTTGAAAGCAGCATATGATTGGGTTTTTTCTTTTTATCCAATCTGCTACTCTCTGCCTTTTTATTGGTGAATCAGTCCCTTTACATTTAGGGTAATTTTGATGTATGAGGATTTCCTATAGCCATTTTATTCTTTATTTTCTGGTAGCTCTATGACTCCATGTGTTCTTTTCCTTTGTGTTTCTGTCTGTTGTTTTTGTTTGAAGGTATTTTATACTTTTCTCTGTTTCCTTTTTTTAAGCTATGTGTCTGTTTTGAAGGTTGTGTGTGGTTACCATGGTTTATGAAAAAGTTGCATATATACAACAGTATATATGCATCTGATCTCTATCCTCCTTTGCCAGTTCAGACCTTTACCCTCTCCCCTTTTATGTTTTTGTTGTCACAAATTATCCCTGTTTGTGCTATAAGTTGATCTTTACTCATACATAGTGTTGTGACCTTATGCTCTTTGTTTCAGGTGGAATAACCCCCTTGAGTATTTCCTGCAATGGAAGTTTTCTGGTGATAAATTCCCTCAGTGTCTGTATGTCTGGAAAAGTCTTTATTTCTCCTTCATTTTTAAAAGATAACTCTACTGGATATATTATCCTATATAATAAAAGGGTAATATGCAAATTGACCCTAACAGCAGTATGACGGGTCACTATGATGTGCACTGACCACCAGGGGGAAGACACTCAATGCAGGAGCTGTCCCCTGGTGGTCATTGCACTCCCCAAAGGGGAGCTCCACTCAGCCACAAGCCAGGCTGACAGCTGTGAAGCACAGCAGTATCCTGTCCCGCCTCCTCAGCAGCGCTAAGGATGTCTGACTACAGCTTAGGCCTGCTCCCCACAGTGTGTGGGCCTAAGCCGTCAGTTGGACATCCCCTGAGGGCTCCCGAGCTGCCAGAGAGATGTCTGATTGCCAGTTTAGGACCATTCCCCAGGGAGTGTGCCTAAGCCGGAAGGTGAGCATCCCCTGAGGGGTTCCAGACTGCGAGAGTTCACAGACCAGGCTGAGGGACCTCCTGAGTGCACGAATTTTCATGCACTAGTTGTAGTATGTTAACCTTGGCTAGTATTTCCTCTCTCAGTCACTTGAATATTTGGTTCTACTCCCTTCTGGCTTGTAGAGCTTCTGCTGAGAAGTCTGATGATACCCTGTTGAGTTTCCTTTATAGATCACTTCCTTCTTTTCACTGGCTGCTTTGAGAATTTTTTCTTCATTATTAATTTTTGGACAGTTTTAATACAATATGCCTTGTAAAGAACCTCTTTGGATTGAAGTAACTAGGAGTTGTGTTTGTTTCTTTGATTAAAAGATCTATTTCTTTCCATAAGTTTGGAAGTTCTCATCCACGATTTGTTTGAATAGGCTCTTTGATCCTTTCTCCCTCTCTTCTTCTGATATGCCTATTATTCTTATACACTGGAGGCCCAGTACACAAAATTCCTGCACTAGAGGGGGGCATCCCTCAGCCCGGATTGTGAGAGGGCCCAGGCCAGGCCAGGGGACCCACTGGTGCACAATTAGGGCCAGGGAAGGATGCGGGAGGGCTCTAGTGTGTGTCCAGCCCGTCTTGCCTTAGTCCCCATCAGCCAGGTCCCAGCAGCAAGCTAATCTACCAGTCGGAGCGTCTGCCCCTTGGTGGTCAGTGCGTGTCATAGCAGTTGAGCAGCCTTAGCATATCAGCATATTATACTTTGATTGGTTGAATGGATGACTGGACACTTAGCATATTAGACTTTTATTATACAGGATTGTTTTTTCTGATGAGTCAGTTTTTGTAGTGCTCTTCCTTTTTTTTTTTTTTTTAAATGTAGTTTATTGATTTTTTTGCAGAGAGGAAGAGAGAGGGATAGAGAGTTAGAAACATCGATGAGAGAGAAACATTGATCCTACTGGGGATGTTCCCGCAACCGAGGTACATGCCCTTGACCAGAATCGAACCTGGGACCTTTCAGCCCACAGGCCTACACTCTTATCCACTAAGCCAAACTGGTTTTGGCTCTTTTTAAAATATGTATTTTCTTCTTTATTGATTTCAGAGAGGGAGAGGAAATAGAAACATCAATTGATGAGAGAGAATCATTGAGCAGCTGCCTGGTGCATATCCCACACTGGGGATTGAACACAACCTGGGCATGTGTCCTGACTGGGAATCAAACCATGATATCCTGGTTTTTAGGTTGACAGTCATTGAGCCACACCAGCCAGGCTCGTCCCCTCCCTCCCTCCTTTCCTCCCTTCTTCCCTCCCTTCCTTCCTTCCTTCCTTCCTTCCTTGTTCATTTTCTTTCTCTCTTCCCTTCTCTCTCTCTCTCTCTTTCTTTCTCCTTCTCCTTTTCCTTCTTATGTTCAGATGTCTCTTTTCTTACCTCTGCATCATTTCTAGATTCCTACTTTGATTCGACATCACTAATTTTTCTCTCCATCTGGTCTGCTCTGTTTCCTATGCTCAGTAGTTCACTCCTAATCTCCATAATTAAATGCTCATTTCCAGGATTTTTTTTCAGTCTCTTTAATAAAGTATGTGATATTAACTAATTTTTTTTCTGATTGCATTGAATTGCCTGTCAGTATTTTCTCATATTTTATCACATATTTCCATGTGTTCCAGTTTGCTTTCTGGGGATTTTTATTTTATTTCTTAGCTTACTCACTACCATGGTTATTCATAGTATTTTCTTCTTTCTAGGCATCTATGTATTATTGGCCTTTCTCTAGCAGCTTTCTCGCAAGAGGTCTTCTACTATCTTCTAGTAGTGGTGCTGAATCACAAGATTTTTACCTCTGTGAAATCCTACAGCTGACCTCCACAGCTGTTGTTCAGCCCTGCTGCTTGGGGGTGTGGTTGTTTTTTGCCTTTTGGTAATGGTGATTCCAAACCTGCTTACAGAGGGGAAAGGGAGCCAGTGATTAATTCTGCTGCAATAGCTCTCCATTTGCAGATAATATGTTCAACCTAAGACCATGGACGCTGGGAAGCAAGTTTTGGGAGTCTAAGGGGTATGGCAAGGTTCTGTGGATTCATTCCTTTGTCTGAAGTACCTATTGCTCAATAGCAGGCAGCAGCGGCAGAACCCCTGTATTGTGTCCTTGCTGTAGTCTCAGCTGGCTCAGCCGTTGTTCTCACTGCTTGTGGAGTGCCTGCTGAGAGTCTATTCCTCCCAACCAAAGTTCCTGCTACCACCATCTTCCTCCCTTTTCTAGGATGAGCTTTTCTTCCTTCTCACCTCCCCATTCTCATTTGCCCACCATTGGATGTTTTAATGCGCAGGTCTCAGACATGCCTCTGTATTGAACAGAGAAGCCTTTATTGAGTTATAGTTGATCAACTTGCTCCAGTTTCAGGGTGGGGGCTGGGGGAGAGACCAAAAGAACCTTTCACGCTTCCATTCCTCTGACATCACTTTTAAGACTTTTAAAACATACCAGGGGTCCCTGTGCGTTTAACATGAATACAGCAGGGCAGCTTTTAAAAACTTCAGAACCCTAAGGAGAGTAGTAAACTGGGGGGTCTACTAACTTCTCAGGGTCTCTAACAGAATGCTAATGTTCCTGATTCTGTCGGGGCAATCCCCCTTACATCTGTAGGCAAGATAACAAAATATTCCTTACACTTGAACATTTCTTCATTATAACCAATAACTGGACCAAAGATAAAAGAAATATTTATGGCCGAAACCAGTTTGGCTCAGTGGTAGAGCATCGGTCTGCGGACTGAAAGGTCCCGGGTTCGATTCCGGTCAAGGGCATGTACATTGGTTGCGGACACATCCCCAGTGGGGGGTGTGCAAGAGGCGGCTGGTCGATGTTTCTCTCTCATAGAAGTTTCTAGCTCTCTATCTCTCTCCTTTCCTCTCTGTAAAATATCAATAAAATATATATTTTTTAAAAAGAAATATTTATGTTCATTTGCAAGAAAAATGTGAGGTGTTAACTGGCCTTTTTCAAATGCTTATTTTAGAAGCACTTCCACTGCTGGTAAGAGTTATTCAGTCTGTTGATTCCAAGACCAAAGAAAATGTCAATGCTACAGAAAACTGCATCTCAGCAGTAGGGAAAATTATGAAGTTCAAACCTGACTGTGTAAACGTTGAAGAAGTCCTGCCACACTGGTTGTCTTGGCTTCCACTACATGAAGATAAAGAAGAAGCTGTTCAGACTTTCAGTTATCTGTGCGATCTTATTGAAAGGTAAGAAAAGAGACAGACAGACCTCATTTCTTTCCCCTTCACATAAAACAATGCTTCTTGCCGAAACCGCTTTGGCTCCATGGATAGAGCGTTGGTCTGCGGACTGAAAGGTCCCAGGTTCGATTCCGGTCAAGGGCATGTACCTTGGTTTCGGGCACATCCCCAGTAGCGGGTGTGCAAGAGGCAGCTGATTGATGATTCTCTCTCATCGATGTTTCTAACTCTCTGTATCCCTCTCTCTTCCTCTCTGTAAAAAAATCAATTAAATATATATATATATATATATATATATATATATATATATATATATATATATATATATATATTTAAAAACAGTGCTTCTTGTGCACAGCCCTCAGGTCTGTAGGTTTGTAATAACGCTTGCTGTCAAAATCACTGGTTCCCTGGTGCACAAATTCATGCACATTGAAAGGAAATGAATAAGAAGGTGGCCAACGAGGCAGGACTGGACCACACGTATCCTAAATCCAACCTCCCATGGTCCCACCACAGCTGGGGTGGCAGTGTGGCTCTAAGGGCGTCTGCGGAGTGAGCAGGGTCCCTCTGGCAGGTGGGGTCCCTTGGCTTGGCCTCTGGGGATCGGGCTGAAACCAGCTCTCCGACATCCCCAAGGGGTCCTGGATTTCAAAAGGGCCTTTCTCAGATGACACTCCCAGAATTGGGCTCCCTCCTCTCTGGTTCCAAAGTGCATCACCCAAGAACCACCACTGCCCGGTCACCACAGCTCCGCAGCTCCTGCATTGAGCACCTGCCCCCTGGTGGTTAGTGCGCATCATACCTACTGGACAGTCGGACAATCACTTAGCCTTTTAAATATATAGAATATTAACAAAATATATTATAGTTAAGATGGCCTCATAATCTGATTTGGGTTATTATTTATGGAATTAATTTCAATGGATGATGCATTATAGAATGTTTTTTTGTTTGTGTTTATTTTTTCAAGGTCATAGTTGAGATAGATTTTTAATTACATACAAAGCTATACAAAGTGGAACATTTTACCCTGGGGAGCACACACACCCAATATGGCTGTAGCTGCTTTATTAAGTGAGCTGCTGCTAGTTTAACTATGGTTAATAAATCAAAGATTTATGAATCTGTTTTGTTCCTTTGGGCAATCATTGTTCCATAGTTTTCATTTTCTTTTACTTTTTTTAATTAAAATATTATTTGTGTACATATGTTACCATTGCCCCCCCTCCCATACATGCCCTCCCTCCCCAGAGTTTTGTGTCCATTGGTTATACTTATATGCATGTATACAAGTCCTTCAGTTGATCTCTTATCTCCCCCAGATCTCTCTCCCTTCCCCACTGTAATTTGACAGTGCTTTTTGCTATCTTTTGGTTCATCAGTTTATAATGTTCTTTATTATCCATAAATGAGTGAGGTCATGTGGTGTTTCTCTTTCATTGACTAGCTTATTTCACTCAGCATGATGTTCTCCAATTCCATCCAGGTCCCTGCAAATGATAAGAATTCCTTCTTTTTTATGGCAGCATAGTATATTCCATTGTGTAGATGTACCATAGTTTTCTAATCCAATCATCTGCTGACGGGCACCTAGGCTGTTTCCTAATCCTAGCTATTGCAAATTGTGCTGCTGTGAACATAGGGATGCATATATCCTTTCTGATTGGTGTTTCTAGTTTCTTGGGATATATTCCTAGAAGTGGGATTACTGGGTCAAATGGGAGTTCCATTTTCAGTTTTTTGAGGAAGCTCCATACTGTTCTCCACAGTGGTTGCACCTGTCTGCAATCCCACCAGCAGTGCAAGAGGGTTCCTTTTTCTCCACAACCTCGCAAACACTTGTCATTTGTTGATTTGTTGATGTTGGCCATTCTGACAGGTGTGAGATGGTACTGCATTGTTGTTTTGATTTGCATCTCTCGGATAATTAGTGACTTGGAGCATGTTTTCATGTGCCTCTTGGCCTTCCTTCTGTCTTCTTTTGAGAAGATTCTATTTAGTTCCATTGCCCATTTTTTTAATTGGCTCACTTATCTTCCTTTTATTAAGTTGTATAAGCTGTCTGTAGATGTTGGATATTAAACCTTTATTAGTGATACCATTTGTAAATATTTTCTCCCATACATTGGGCTTTCTTGTTGTTTTGTTGATGGTTTCTTTTGCTGTAAAAGCATTATAGAATGTTGATGTTTCTCCCACCCTATCTATCTATTTACTTGGCTTTAGGTTTTCTTAAAATTTTCCTTTTTATTGCAGTATAATTCACTATGTAATATAATTTATTAATAGCATAAAATTGAGTTACATTGTTAATACCATTATTTTTAAATTCAGGTGATTTTGTTTGGATTCAAGAATCTGTGATATGGGCAAGTATACCAGACTGGCAATCAAGATCTGGTCTTGGGTCTTGGCATTATTAATTTTATTTGTGCCTATGAGTAAATATAAGAGTTACAACAACCTGGAGGCTACAAAAGCTATTAAATCAAAGGCGTGTTCCCTGGTGGTCTGTTTTCTAGTCCAAGTTCTCCTGAAATATTAGTCAGATCTGGGTCTGTCACTGTTAATTATTGTTGTAACAGCCCTCCTGGAGACCACACACTCCTTACCTACGTCTGTCTCTGAAGTGATCAGTTCTCCACCATGCTATTTGATCATCTCCCGTGGAAATGACTACTAGTCAAGAATTCTAGTTCGGTTCACTGTTATATTTCTTTGTAGTAAGTCTGCCTGCAATTTATATCCTGGCTTATTCTCGAAATTCCTATCTAGCATTTGAACTTTAAATTTAGTTTGGAAACCATTTTGTAGTACGTAAAAAAAGTTTGTGTTAAAAAGCTTTTATTCTTGCTGAAACCAGTTTGGCTCAGTGGTGGAGCGTCAGTCTGCAGACTGAAAGGTCCCGGGTTCGATTCTGGTCAAGGGCGTGTACATTGGTTGCAGGCACATCCCCGGTAGGGGGTGTGCAAGAGGCAGCTGGTCGATGTTTCTCTATCTCTCTCCCTTCCTCTGTAAAATATCAATAAAATATTTAAAAAAAAAAAAAAAAGCTGTTATTCTTGCCCTTGCTGGTTTGGCTCAGTGGATGGAGTGAGTATCAGCCTGCAGACCTAAGGGTATTGGATTTGATCCAGTCAAGGATGTGTACTTCAGTTTCTGGGCTCAATCGATGTGTGTGTTTTACATGGATGTTTCTTTCTCTTGTGTCTCTCCCCATCCCTTTCACTCTCTGAGTATCAATGGAAAAAATACCCTTGGGTGAGGATTAACAAAGAAAAGAACATGCACTTCCCAGCCGGGTAGCTTGATTGGCTAGAGCATAATTCTGATATGCCATGGTGTGACTGTGATCATTGGTCAGGGCACATACAGTAATCAACCAGTGAATGCATAAGTGAGTGAAACAACAAATCAGGGTTTCTCTTTAACAATCTCCTTTCCCCTCTCTCTAAAATTAATCAATAAAAATTAATTAATTTAAGGAAAAAGAGAGTTGTTATTCTTGTTAATATCTTATTTTTTGGGTGGTTGTTTTTTTGAATGTCACATTTTTAAAGTACTTAGAGCAATCTATTTTTGGCCCTTAAAACAGTCCTAAGAGATAAGCCAGTATTTCTAATTTACATGGAAAGAAACTGAAGAGCTAATAAGTAAAATTAGCTGGTTTTTCTCCTACTGAATTGTAAAGGGTAATTGATTTTAGTGAATGCATAATCATTCTGTAGATAAACAGCTAATTTCATTGGAGGGAAGTTATATTCAAATATGAGCGAGTGGTTTCTCCTTGTAATATTTACTTATAATGATTTTCTTCTCTTGTCAGTAATCATCCAATCGTTCTTGGCCCAAACAATACCAATCTGCCCAAAATATTCAGTATAATTGCAGAAGGAGAAATGCATGAGGCAATTAAACATGACGATCCTTGTGCCAAACGGCTGGCTAATGTAGTTCGCCAAGTACAGGTAAGCTGATTTGATTAAATTGGGGAAGGGGTTTTTGGGGGAGGGTTTCATGTTCTCTATTACAAGAAGCAAATAGTCTAATGAACTAAAGAAATTTTATTTTTCTGTTCTCCTGACTCCAAGCATCAGATAGATTATGTGTGTGTGTGTGTGTGTGTGTGTGTGTGTGTGTGTGTGTGTGTGTGTTTTCATTATATATTACAACTAAAACGTATCTTACATTTGAAACATTTTGAACCTTTCAGTTGGTGCTTAACACTTACTCATTCTATATAAACTAGAGGCCCAGTGCATGAAATCCGTGCACAGGAGGAGGAGGGTCCTTCAGCCCCGCCTGCACCCTGTCTGATCTGGGACCCCTCCGGGAATGTCTGACTGCCCTCTCACAGATAGACAACCCTCTCACAATCTGGGACTGCTGGCTCCTAACCACTTCTGCCTGCTGGCTTGATCACCCCTAACTGCCCTCTCCTGCCAGCCTGATCTCCCCTAACCACCTGTGCCTCGGCCCCTGCCACTGTGGCTTGGTCTACAAGGAGGACCGGATGACCAGAAAATGTCTAGTCGACTGGGTCTAATTAGCCTATTACCCTTTCATTAGTATAGATTTGTCTGCATGTCTATAAAGAAAAGAAGATGCACCCGGTCTCCTAATACATCATGGCAGGGAGGGGTATTTACAGTGCTTAAAGCATTATATTTTTCTTAAACTTATGTGTGTTGGTTACTTACTAGGTAACCTACCTAGCGTAGCTTTCTCTGCGCAAAAATGAAAGAAATTTACTGTGAGTACAATGAACTTTAAAGAAATGATCCAATTTCTTACTTTTACAATGATATTCATCTAACTAATCTATTTGTAAAGAAAGTACATTGTCATTATTGCCATCTACCAGATGGTGATTATTAAAATATTTCTGAATGATCATTGATTGCACTTTATCTAGATCTGTGAAAATGTTTTTTTTCCCCTAGACTTCTGGAGGATTGTGGACTGAATGCATAACACACCTCAGTCCTGAGCATCAGGCGGCCATACAGGAGCTCCTGAATTCTGCTTGAAGGACCTTAAGATCACCACCAGAAAACTGACTCCGAATAAACGTTTACCCTTTTGTTTAGGTTTCTTTGTTTTGTTTTTGAGCAAAAGAGAGCAGTAGAGTTGTGTGTAGGCCATTCTTCTGCAAAGCCACAACAGCAGGAAAAGAAGCACTGGGTTTCAGAATGGTGTTCAGATGGCTATCATACCACTGAAGAAGTCCCCATAAGCCCTACAGTAGCACTGAAGAATATTTTTCTATTGGGATAGCCCACCATCTGAAGGTGAAAGGGAAATTAAATTCACTTCATTAGACATAAGGAAATGTAAGATCAGCTTTAAGATGTATTATTCAGCATAGATGTGTATTAAAACAATTTGCTATACACCTATAGTGTTAATTCTATTAATTGAGTGTGAGTCTTTTGTAGGGTAGAAAGAAGGTTACCCAGCAAACTAGTAGATCCAAAAATTGAGGGAAAAGCTGAAGACAAAAACAAGCACGAAAAGGTCATATTTAAGGTCACCGGGTTCTTTTTCCCAAAAGGCTGATGTGGTGACACAGTTCGGAAAGCTTTTCAGCTTTCAGCCCTTGAATGTGAAGTGTGGTTGGCATGTCTGGCAGTAGTCTCTCGTTCACTCCTCAATAAACAACATTGAAATACAAAGAGGTTTGTGTAAAAATTCCATATGGTCTGGCTTTGATTCATTTGTTTTGACTATAAGAATAATCTAATATTTTTTTAAAGCAGCAACTATGGCTCTGAATGCTTATTTTTCCCCTTATATTTTCTCTGTGCCATTCAAATTTGAAAACATTTAGTTTTTACCAACTTCCACTTTAATTTTAGCTAAGTTATGCTACATCTACTCTTTTCACAATTAGTGATTTTTTTTAAAAAAACTAGGATTGTTCCGGTTAGATAAAAGATTTGGCTTAGTGTTTTTATTGCAAATTGTAATTGCTATAGAGCCACACACAACTTTTAAACTTAATTTTATGAGAAATATGACAAATTATTTTCTGATAAATTCAATAAAATGTGTGAATGCTTTTTCCTTTATGTGTTAACCTCACAGCAGTAAATGACTTGTTTCTTTAGTTTTTCTAAAGGATCTTAATAGATTTCTGTTGAAACATCAGTGTTAACATTTTTATAGTTTGTACTAAATTTAACCGTGGTATATAAATGCAATTTATGCTTAGATCAGAATTAAAATTAAAGGTTTTTTTCTTTAAATGATTTGCATTACTTTATTAAAACTAAATCTGAAATGGAATAGAAAATACAGCAGATTATATTAAGATGGTTCACTTGGTAGCAGATACCTTTCAAATATATTTTCAGTTTTCAGCACACCATTAGCCCAGAAGCTTCTGTGTCTGGCAGAATAACGTGTTTAATGGCTTCACACCATCATAGTCATTGCTTTTAGTATGTACCTATTTGACATTTATAATGTGTGTGGGAATTACTTTATACTCCATTCTAGAGGCCTGGTGCATAACATTTGTGCACTGGGGTGATCCCTCAGCCCAGCCTGCACCCTCTCATAGTCTGGGCTTCCTCGGGGAGCAGGCCTAACCCAGCAGGCAGACATCCCCTGAGCAGTCCTTAGCACTGCCGCAGAGATGGGAGAGGCTCCTGCCACCACCACTGCACTCACCAGCCGTGAGCCCGGCTTCTGGCTGAGCCGTGTACTCCCTATGAGAGCACACTGATGACCCAAGGGGCAACTCCTGTGTTGAGTCTGCCGTTGTTGGTCAGTGTGCATCATAGCAACTAGTTATTTAGTCAATTTGCATAGTAGGGTTTTATTCTATAGAATTTTATGTTTAAAAACAATTTTATTGAATGTATTGAGGTGACATTAGTTAATAAAAATATATAGGTTTCAGGTGAGCGGGTCTATATAATCATTGTATTGTGTGTTCACTACCCAAGTTAAATCTTCCATTATCATTTATCCCCCCCCCAATACCCTTATCTATCGCCCCCCACCCCCTCTTTCCCAGTGGTAATCATACTGTTGTCTGTCTATACACCCTGTATTCTTGTTGGTGTGAATGTGTGAAGACAACCCCTTTCTGCTTTCTTACATAGAATAGAGTTTAAAAAGCCAATCAACTAGAACAGTTTGGGGTTTTTGTTTTAATTGTTGCTACACTCACTAGTAAAACATGGTAGAAATGGGGCATGTCTGCCTAAGTTCAGATGGAAGTATGATCTGAAGGTGGCTACATTGTTTTGGAGACTCTAGCGTTTGCAAAGTGCTTGTGTTTAAGAACCTCTTAGCAGCTAGTTTAAATATTAATGGGAAACTCAGAAGACGGGGTCTGAGGAGTAAATAGACATAAGTCAATTGCAGACTGACAATTCTTGATAGAAAAATTGGAGCCAAGCTGGCTAGGCTTGGGGTTCCTATGAACTAGGAAGTCATGGATTCTGAAGAGGGACAGGTTGTGTTTGAGAAAACTAATTTCTGATTCACAATAGGGATCACTCCTTTCTCCCTTCCTGCAAAAGAAACTAGGGCTGTCACCAGAGATACTGAATTGGAGGTTCTGTGCTGGCCTTCAGGGATCCCCTCACCCCAAAGGGAAGGGCTTACCTAAACTGCCCAATGTCAATGCAATGAGCATCTCCAAAACATCACCCAAGGCCTGTGACACTGGAGGGATGCCAGCAGCGCCTGTTCCCTCCTAGCATTTGACACCAATCACCATCCTTTACAGCCCCAACTCCCCATCTGAGGAGACCCTGGACCCGCAGGCTTTCTGCTGTTTTGAAAACTTGCCTCCACGAAGGTAAGGAACTGCTTTTCTTTGTCTCTGCTTCTGCTTTATTATGCTAGGAGAGTTTGCCACACACCTGGGCCTATTTTCATTGCAAACACCCTATTTTGGCCTTTATCTGAGCTATTGAGAGTGGGTTACATTATTTCTAAGCAGTACCTTGAATGTTACAAAGGCCTTCTCTGTTACGTCGTAGAGAGTACTGGTGACAGCTCAATGAAATAATCAGAGTGCTGGGGGGGGGGGGGGCCTGGAGGACCGGGAGGGAGGACATGGGTGGTAGGTGTTACTTGGTAGCTCATCCAGGTCCTGGGGACCAATCCATGTTGATATGTCTCTCATCAGAGTTTCTATCCCCCGCTCCCTTCCTATCTCTCTAAAATCAATTTTTAGAAAACCATCTTGCCCTAGCCGGTTTGGCTCAGTGGATAGAGAGTAGGCCTGTGGATTGAGAGGTCCCAGGTTCAATTCGAGTCAAGGGCACATGCCCAGGTTGTGAACTCATTCCCTAATAGGGGGGCGTGCAGGAGGCAGCTGATCAGTGATTCTCACGCATCACTATTTCTATCTTTTTCCCCTCTCACTTCTGCTCTGAAATCAATAAAAATGTATTTTTTTGAAAACTTATCTTAACCATAAGGTCACAGTTTGGTAGTGTGAAGTAGTACATTCACATTGTTGTGCAGTAACATTTAAGCATGGGGTACATGGATTAGAGCTGCCTTCCACACTAGTTTTCAACTCTCTTCAGGGCCTACGTGGAACAGGTGCTCGCTGAATTGATTGAGTGGAAGGAGAAGAGGAAAAGAGAAGACTGAATTAAGATGAATAAATGCATGTTTTTTCATACAGAGAGAAGCATGCATTAGAAAAAGCATAGTATTTGAAGTCAGACCCATGTGGATTTGAATTGCACATGTATTCTTTACTAAGTGTGCATTGGAAAATGTACTTGGCATTGTGGTTTTTCTACCTCCGTGGAAAATGGGAAATGCCTAGTACTTTTCAGGGTTGCTCTGAGAATTCAGTGAGGTCAGGAATGCAAAGGCCTGGGAAACAAGCTGTCCCAAAGACAGCTCATGCCTTAGAACCACAGCGAGCCTGCTTCCAATACTGTTTACAAATAGCTTACAAGACCTGCAAGTTGACACTCAACAATGTCTTATTTTATTGTTACTAATTTATGCTGTGGCTATCTTAAAGTCTTAAGAACATTAGACAGCTAAAAAATGTTTTGCTCTTTTACCTTAAAATGTATGCGGTATCATTTTAATTATACATTTTAAAGATTCATCATCCCTGAGTTTTGCTAATCCTATATAATAAAAAGCTAATATGCAAATAGACCAAACAGCAGAACAATGAACAATTGAATAACCAGTCTCTGATGTGTGCTGACCACCAGTGGGCGTTGGCCACAGCAGGTTGTGGAACAGGTGAGCGGGGGTACCAGACCAGGGCGGGGCGCCAGTCACTGTCATCGGGGCAAACCTCTGGTGGTTACTGAACATTTTTTACTCCCATGCTCCACGGTTCCGCCCAGCACTCGCACCTGGTACCAGTGCCCGGTGCTGGTCCCGATGACTCAGTGCCATCTGCAGGTGCAAGTGGTGGCTGCTGGCCCCAATTGCCCCTGAGGACTTCACCTCCCCCTATTCCTGAGGGGTGATCAGGGCAGCTGCTGCCATTCTCACCCATTGACAGCACTGCTGGTACCTGCTGCCGGCATGGACCCCAATTGCTCCACGCCATCAGCGGGTGTGAGCAGGGCTGGGGCCATCAGCGTGTGGGAACAGAGGTGGCAGGAGTAGGGCTGCTGGCAGATGCGACCAGGGGTGTGGCGGGAGGGGCCGGGCGGGGCATGGAGGATGGGCCGAGACCTGCCCCTATGCCTACTGCAGCCTCGCAGCTCACAGTTCCTTTCAAGATGCACAATTTTGTGCACTGGGTCCCTAGTAGGAGTATTAGCCACCCCCAAAATGAGTGGAAGATAATATTACCATTTTTTACTAATTGAGGCTATCAAACGTTTATATTATGAGCACCTTGTATATGGTTTTTATGCTTATTTGGGGGTGGTGTTTTTGGTTATTTCTAGCTCTCTATGTCCCTTCCTCTGTAAAATATCAATAAAAAAATGTTTTTTAAATTTTTTTTTTAAAAAAGAACTACTGGGGTGCACGAAGTTAGGCCCATGGGGAACAGGGCTAAGCCACAGTCTGGCCTCCCTTTGTGGGAGGCAACCAGGCTGATCAGGAGAAGGCACCAGCCCCATCACTTCGCTGCTGCAGCCACTGCCAATCACTGCAGCCACCAAGGTGTTTTCATCAGCACGGACTCCAGTCCCTTCACCAAGAAAAAACGACTTTCTTTAGGTATTTTCAAGGTGTGTCTTTCATAGGATATGCATTTATTTATTATTATTTTTTAATCCTTACCTGAGGATATGTTTCCATTGACTTTAGAGAATGTGGAAGAGAAAGGGAAAGACAGAGAGAAACATCAAAGTGAGAGGAACACTTTGATCGGTTGCCTCCTGTATGAGCTCTGATCTGGCTAGGGAGGAGCCTGCAACCTAGGTACATGCCCTTGATCAGAATCAAACCCAGACCCTGCTGTCTGCAGGATGAGGCATTATCCACTGAGACAAACAGGCTAGAGCAGGATATGACATTTCTTAGCCCTCCAGCAGAGGACCTTCAATTTTTTCCTCCAGAAGTGTGGTGGAAAAACCCTATATCACCTTTTTGGGTTCTTATTACCCAAGTTACTAAGAATATTACCAGTGGCACACAGGAAGCTCAGCCAATGTGCAGTCAGAAAAGGTGTTTCCTCTGTAGTTCACACCAATTGAGGGCTGGGCCCTACTCAGGCCTAAAGCCTCTGGCTAAAGCTTTAGGCCTGGGCAGGGCCTCTCCAGCTTCCTCTGATCACTGGCTCAGCCCCTGCCCAGGTCGAAAGCCTCTTGGGCAGGAGCGGACACCCAGCTTCCTGCGGTCAATTGCCGGAGGTCCACTTCTGCCCAGGCTGAAAGCAGACTCCCAGCTCCCTGCCCAGGCGATTGATCACAGGGGTCAGCCCTTATACCAGCCCGAAGTGACGCCCAGCTCCCTGCAATTGATCGCAGAAGGTCTGGTGCCAGAGAGGACCCCCAGCTCCCTGCAATAAATCACAGGGGGTCCACTTGTGCACCAAGCCAAAAGCCTCCAGCAGAATCAGACCCCCAGCTCACTGCAATTTATCTCAGGGGGCTGCTCCTGCACCAGGCCAAAAAAACCCCCAGCTCCATGCAATCGATTGCAGGGAGTCTGCCCCGGAACCCCTGCTCCCTGAACCAGGCCGAAACGGACCCCCAGCTCCCTGGGATCCATCGCAGGGTCGCTCCTGCCTAGGCCTTACCTCACAGTGACCTGGATGCCAAGATGTTCCTGGGACACAGGCCTGGGCGCCCGTGCATGCAAATTAACCACCATCTTTTTTTGTTAATTTGCATAGTCACTCTGATTGGCTATAGGTGTAGCAAAGATACGGTCAATTTACATATTTGGCTATTATTAGGTAAGCTTATATGATCCAGAAATTCCACTCCTAGTCATGTACCCAAAAGAATTGAAAGCAAGGTACTCAAACAAATACAAGTACATGAATGGTCATAGAAACATCCCAACTGTCCCTCAATAGATGAATGGATAAACCAATTTGGTATATCTATACAATGGAATATTACTCAGCCATGATAAGGAATGAAGTATTGATACATGCTACAATATAGATGAACCTCAAAAAACATGCTAAGTGAAATGAAAGAACTCAGACACAAAAGTTCACATGCTGCCGAAACCAGTTTGGCTCAGTGGACAGAGCATCATCGGCCTGCGGACTGAAGGGTCCCAGGTTCGATTCTGGTCAAGGGGACATCCCCTGTATGGAGTGTGCAGGAGGCAGCTGGTCGATGTTTCTCTCTCATCGATGTTTCTAGCTCTCTGTCCCTCTCTGTAAAAAATCAAAATATATTTTTTATAAAAAATTCACATGCTGTATGATTTCATTTATAGGAAATATCTAGAATAGGTAAACCCATAGAGACAAAATGTAGAATGGTGGTTTTCAGGAGTTGCAGGGAGAGGAGGAATATCTAGATTTGTATTTTTGAATGATAGAAATATTTGGAGAATAGGTAGAAGTATTGTCAATGCACTAAATACCACCAAAATTTTCTCTTTATTTTTATATTATGTGAATTTCACCTGAATAAAAAATTTAAAATTCTCATGAACACATACATATCATTACACTGAAATGCATAAAGTCATTGTATACTGTGATGGTGAATTTTATGTACCTACTTGACTGGGCTAAGGGATGCACAGACAACTAGTAAAACATTACTTCTGTGTGTTTCTGTGAGGGTGTTTCTGGAAAAGATTAGCATTTGAATCCATAGGCTGAGTAAAAAAGATTGCCCTCAACAATTAAGGTGAGCATCATCCAATTTCCTGAGGGCCTGAATAGAACAAAAGAGCAAAGGAAGACAAATTTGCTTCCTGCTTGAGCTGGGACGTCCATCGTCTCCTTCCCTGAGACATTGGTGCTCCTGGTTCTGAGCTTTAGGACTCGGACTGAATTCTACTATCAGCTTTTCTGTTCTCCAATTCACAGATGGTAGATTGTGGCCCCAGCCTCCATAATCCCATCTTTCTCGTGATGTGATGTGTGTGTGTGTGTGTGTGTGTGTGTGTGTGTGTGTGTGTGTTCTGATATACACACACATATAAGCTTTTCATTGTTTCCTGAGAGAACCATTTTAGCTTGGCTTCTCTTCTCTCATCTCTGTATCTTCATATCATGTCTTCCCCAGAGAAACTCATGTGAACACTGTGTTTCCCTACAAATATATGTCACTTATGCATAGACATATACAAGAGTTTTTAGTTGTCTTATAAAATGGGATCATACTATACATGCCTTCTAGATCTTGCTTTTTTTTTTCCACCAGAAATTCCTACTGAAATAGATCCAAGTACTGGTATAACTCTAATATGTTTATTTTTAACTAGAGGCCCAGTGCATGAAATTCATGCATGGTGTGTGTGGTGGGGGAGAGGGGTCCTCAGCTCAGCCTGCACCCTCTCCAATTTGGGATCCCTCTCACAATCCAGAACCACTGGCTCCTCACTGCGCACCTGAGGATATGTTCCCATTGATTTTTAGAGAGTGTGGAAGAGAGAGGGAGAGACAGAGAGAAACATCAATGTGTAAGGGACACTTTGATTGGTTGCCTCCTGTATGAGCCCTGACCTGGGCCCTGGTCAGGGAGGAGCCTGTAACCTAGGTACATGCCCTTGATTAGAATTGAACCCGGACCCTGCGGTCAGCAGGCCGAAGCTCTATCCACTGAGCCAAACTGGCTGGGGCAGGATATTGACATTTCCTGGTCCCTCCAGCAGTGGATCTTCATTTTTTCCTCCAGGAGTGTGGTGGAAAAGCCCTAGATCACCTTCTTAGATTCTTATTACCCAAGCAACCAAGAACACTGCTAGTGGTGGTGTACAGGAGCTTAGCCAGTGAGCAGTCAGAAAAGGTGTTTACGCTGGAACTGGTTTGGCTCAGTAGATAGACCATGGGCCTGCAGACTCAAGGGACCCAGGTTTGATCCCTGTTAAGGGCATGTACCTTGTTTGGAGGCATATCCCCAGTGGGGAGTGTGCAAAAGGCAGCTAATTGATGTTTCCTCTCATTGATGTTTCTGTCTATCCCTCTCCCTTCTTCTCTGTAAAAAAAAAAAAATCAATTATTTTTTTTTTAAATGGTGTTTCCTCTGCAGCTCATGCGGCCCCTGGGTTGTATCCACTGGGTGTCCCTATCACCTGATGGTGGCCACTGGGGTCTCCACACCCCAGAGGCCAGCAACCATCCCCTTTATCGAATCGCTGGTTGGCTTCTGAGCACAAGCAAGTGGCTGAGGGTGGGGCAGGAACATCCCTGTCTCCAAAAGCCCCAGAGGCCAGCAGCTGTTGGGGACGCTGGGCTGGGGGGCATGCAGGAACCCCTGGGTGCCATATGGCGGCCGCCAGGGTCTCTGCATGTTCCAGAGGCCAGCAGCCAGCTCCCTACCAGGCTGGGGGCATGGACCTGAACCACCACTTGGCGCCAGAGCAGGTGCAAGTGGCTCGGGCGGGGCAGGAACATCCCTGTGTCACCATTATGATGGGGGGATGTTCCCGTTCTGCCCACAGCTGCTTGGCTGCTGCACCCATAGTCCTAGAGTGGTTGGGAGTGTTCTAGGATCCTTGCCATCAGGGCCTAAGTGCAGGCCTACAGGCTAGGAGCAGCCTGGGTCCCGACGATGTTCCCAGGAACCAGGCCACTTAGAGGCTGCATATGCAAATTAACCTCCATCTTTGATGGGTTAATTTGCATGCTTGCTCCTGATTAGCTGGTGGGTGTAGCAGAAGTATAGTCAATTTACATGTTTCTCTTTTATTAGACAGGATGACTGTGTATTGGTCTTCTAACAAAAACTGAAAGAAGAGCCTAGTCTAGTCTACAATGTGTGCTATATGTTATTTTGTTCTCCTTTCTCATTTCCTTAAAAGTCCTCTACTTCTGTTCTTCATCTATTGATAATCCAAGGTCAATGAGTCAGGTACTTTTATTTTATTTTATTTTATTTTATTTTATTTTATTTTATTTTATTGAGTCAGGTACTTTATTTTAAAAAATATATATTTTATTGATTTTTTACAGAGAGGAAGGGAGAGGGATAGAGAGCTAGAAACATCGATGAGAGAGAAACATCGACCAGCTGCCTCCTGCACAGCCCCACTAAGGATGCACCTGCAACCAAGGCACATGCCCTTGATAGGAATCCAACCTGGGACCTTCCAGTCCTCAGGCCAACACTCTATCCATTGAGCCAAACTGGTTCCGGCTTGAGTCAGGTACTTTACTTTTTTTTTTTTCAATGTGCTAATGGACATAACCATATTATTTCACCCAGGCTGTCTTGGGACCACTGACATGCATTTTTAAGAAGGCCAAGGTCGAGGAGCAATTTGTAACTATTAGGAACAAAGTTAACTTGTCCACATTGGTACTGAATCCAAAGCTTAGGCCCCATTATTACCATGTGTGAACCATGGAGACAGCCAGTAATGAAGATAATTAGCTGTGTAGACAGACTCTCTTCTCATGCATCATTAATGACCTGAACAATCTTTTGAAGCAAATAAAACAAGCTCAGATTGTTTTTCTTAGCTTTCTCCAAAATAAGATTTCTTAAAATATTTTTTAATTGATTGTAGAGAGGAAGAGAGAGGGAGAAAGATACAGAAACATCAATGATGTGAGAGAATCATTGATTAGCTGCCTTCTGCGTGCTCCACACTGGGATCAAGCCCACAACCGGGCATGTGCCCTGACCTGGAATAGAATCATGACCTCCTGGTTCATAAATCAACACGACCGCTGGGCCACACTGGCCAGACAAAATAAGAATTAATAATAAGAGTTAATAGTTTCAGAGGTTAATGCACATGTGAAAAAAAGGGGAGAAATAGCTCTTATTTTGTTCATCCAACTTGCTGACATCTGAAGCTATTTTCAATTGTTGTTTGTAGGCAAGGGGGAAGGCACTTAAATTTATGGAGCATATCCAGCATAGCAGGTTGCCAGCGCAATGTTCTTCATCCCAGGAAAATGCCAGCCATTGTTATTGCTCTGCAGGATGAATGAGTGGTCTTCACTAATGAAGATTAAGCCATGGGCTGGGTAAGTTTGTAATCCTTGAGGGTGAGATAAAAATGAAAGATGGTGCTAGGCTGAGACTTGCAAAGTCACAGTGGCCTCAGATATTCCCACACACCTCTTCTAGTAGATGCAAAACATGATCTTGCTGTTTATCAAAGGAAGGAAAGCAACTACAATTTTATAGCAGGGACGTTCCAGATTTGGTGCCCTTGAAAGTTATACAATGCAAGTGGGGCTCTCTAAGAAAAAGAATACACAAATATATTACTTTTGCACATCTTACAAAAATTGATGGTCATTTCTAGGGGCCTCAGAAGGAACTTGTACTAATAATGAAACCTGAAGCCTAAACTCCATTTGCTCAGGGTAAATCCATCCCTGCTTTTGAGGACCTACTATGTGCTAGAAATTTTCACATGTGTTCTCTTATGTAACCCTCCCAACAATTTCATGAGATTGGGGTTCTTACATCCATGCTTTCAGCATAGTAAGAAAAGTAACCACTTTTTTTTTATTGTTTATATCTTTTTGTATTATTTGAATTTTCTATATATTACATATTTTCTTATCATAAACAACAGTTAAGTCATTTTCACTTTGGAAAAATATGATAAAGAAGGAAATATAACCACAGGTTTGTGTAGGTTTTAATGCCATTTTACCATTGTGTGGCTGAAAGCCTGGCATACAGTAGGTCCTCAGTAATATTTGTTATCTCTTTAAACAGATCAATCCTGCTTAAAAGGCTACATTATTTACATATCTAAGTTGTCTGGACAGGGCTCAATGCCAGGCTAAGGGAATGGAAAGACCACCTTATGGATAATGAGTCTATATCATGCAAAGGCTACCATTCCAGAAAAATCAGTATGGCTCTTTGATTATCAACATCTTCTCCTTCACTATTATCATTTCTGCCAAAATAAGCTGTGTCCTTATGTCTGTGAGACTTGATATGTTGTTAATAAGAGGGAACATTATTTTATCTCATAACTAGGGGCCCAGTTCACAAAGATTCATGCATGGGGAGTGGGTCCATCAGCCTGACCTGCACCCTCTCCAATCTGGGAGCCCTCAGGGGAGCCCTCTCCAATCTGGGAGTTTCTGTCTGTCTTTGCAATCATATGAGCTAATTGTCTGAGACCCCAACCCAGTTTGGTTTGTTGCTCACAGAATAACAGAGGCACTTTTTTCTTTGCTTCTTTGGTGGAGGTTTCCTGGAAGTTTTAGGATAGCTTCCCTTTATTTTTTCCTAGACACTCTGATTTTACTTGTGTCTCTCACCTTTGCTATCCCTCCATCCCCCATCGCAACAGTAACTTGGTCCAGGCTCACTTTGCTCTAGAGTCTAGAAGATCAGTCTGCCACCAGAACTAGATTCCCAGAATTCCTGGTGCTCCCCACACTCTTGGTTTCTCCTTCCTGCTCTGCCAACTTCTCCAAGCTGCCAGCTCTCTCTCTCTGCTCCACTCTCCGCCAGCTCTCCTGCTCTGCTCTCTGCCAGGCACCTGTGTATGCAAATTAACTCACCATTTTATTTGTTGGGTTAATTTGCATTCTCACTCCTGATTGGCTAGTGAGCATAGTGGAGGTACGGTCAATTTACACGTTTCTCTTTTATTATATAGGATTGGAATAAATGTTTTACCATTCCTCTGGGATTTTAACATGAATCCCTCCCTCTTTTTTTTAATATAAATTTTATTGATTTTTTTTTTACAGAGAGGAAGAGAGAGGGGATAGAGAGTTAGAAACATCGATGAGAGAGAATCATCGATCAGCTGCCTCTTGCACAACCCCTACTGGGGATGTGCCCGCAACCAAGGTACATGCCCTTGACCGGAATCGAACCTGGGACCCTTCAGTCCGCAGGCCGACGCTCTATCCACTGAGTCAAACCGGTTTCGGCTGCAGCTAATTCTTAAGAACCATTTGTGGAGAAGGTGGTGTTCTGAAGGTGCATTAGGCTTTCAGAGAACTGACTTCTGGGCAAAAGTAGGCACCAGCTCCACCAGAATCAATAAAATCTGATGGTGCCATGCCGAGGAAAGAAGTGATAAGTTCTGGGGAGGGAGTCCCTATGTGCACCACAGGGACTGGGCTTGTTTTCCCTAGTTCTTGATGGCAAGGCTCAGGCCAGAGGGTGAAAGCTGTAAAAGCCAGGTGGGGTCTATCAAAGGAAAAGGTTACCAGCAAATAGAATGGATCCACAGAGGAATGGGTACTGTATGGAGAACTGAGCTTTCCATCATCGTTAATGTTCAACCTAAGGCTGACGAAGTGATATAGGAGCTTGAACAAAGCATTCACATTTTAAGGCTCTCAGTTTTAAGAATTAATTATTAATTCTGTGGAGCTGATAATTTGGGCTAGCTAGAAGAGTGTTTACACACTATGTTCTTCATTCTGAAAAATATTTTGGTTGTCCTGTCACATAACCCATATGTTCTTATTAATACAAAGATCATCTTTCTCCTAGAAACTTTTACATTTGTCATGGGGAAGGCTTTATTTAGGGTAGCCTAGAAAATAATACACTTCATTTTCTCTCTTTTTTTAAAAAAAAATATTTTTATCGTTTCCAGAGATAGGAAAGGAGAGGGAGAGAGAGATAGAAACATCAGTGATGAAGAGAGAATCATTGGTCAGTTGCCTCCTGCATATACCCCTACTGGGGATCAAGTCCGCATCCCAGGCATGTGCCCTGACCAGAATCGAACTGTGACCTCCTGGTCGATACTCAACCACTGAGCCATGCTGGCCAGGCTACTCTTCATTTTCAATTTGTGAATATAAGGGGGAGTTGAGAGAAGCTATCTGCTTGAATGCATTTTGTTTGTATAGTCTTACTCCTACACAGAAGACTATTATAGTCTTATAGATAACCAAAGGTAAATTAGAAAATCTAGGTAAGAGGGAGGCTGCTGGGAGTGGGGTCAGGTGGCCAGAAAGGGGCTGCAGTTGGGGAGCCTCCAGGCCAGCACCTGGCTGAGGTCATGCACCCAGCAGGTTCTTGTCCCACGGTTCCACCCTCTCCTCGCTCTGCTTGCTCCTACCTCCCCCCCCCCCACACCTCCCCTTGGTCTGTCATGAATATTGAGCATCCTCTGTTGTAATTCCTGAGCTCCACTGCCAAAGGTGGGAGCGTGGGGGTGCTTGTATCTGAGTCTGGCTCCAGCGCTGCCAGCCGAGTCCTCCGCTGGGTGGGAGCGGCAATATCTCAGGCTGTGCAGAAGAATGGAACTAAACCATTAAGCAAAACATGGGAACTTGGTTTATATGAATTACAAGGAACACCTCAGGAAGCAGTAACGAATGGCTTGGAAATTGTGGCTTCACCTGGAAGTCTACGGAGTGAATTAATGCCCCAGTTTGTTGGGATATGTTGAAGCACACCCTGACTACAAAGGTGTGTTTACTGCATTATCACTGCCCTCAGCGGTGGCAACAAAGAATGTCCTACGTGTCGGAAAAAGCGAGTTCCCAAGAGACCACTAAGGCCCTAACTTCGATGCACTCATCATCAGAACTTACCCAGGATGAGTGTGGGGCTCCTCCAGAGAGAGTATGAACCAGGAGAAACACGGCACAACAGAGAGCAAGCACTGGGTCACAGCATCGAGGAGGGACTGAAGCACAGGCCATGAACAGACGACCAGGAGCCAGGAAGCGACAGATCGAAGTCCGTTAGCAGGGGCCGAAGACAATGGCGACAGTTCTCACTGTAGCAACCGTCCACTCACAGCCAGCAGGAAGCAGGACCCAGTAACAAATGGACCAAAACACCAGATTCTGGGCTTGAGCTTGATAACAATGGCAACTGATCCAGTCATGGCTGGTGCTGGGGAAACTGAGTTAGTATTAGGCCTCATCCCACACTTACGGGAAAAGATGACAGTGCACAGACAAGGTACATAAAGACTTCAGGTAATGCCACTGTTGATCCTTTTCCAGGTATCTGGCTATGAGCTTAGCTTTAGAACTTCAAAGCAAAGAAGAACGAAACCAGGCGAACCTCGATCCAGCCAGTGAGAAGCACCATACCATCTGCACAGCAACAGCCGGTGGGCAGTTCCCTGTATTAAATGGCCCCTTTTCTTTGGAATTGGTCAGTGAGAAATGCTGGAAAGTGAACAAACCCATGGAACTTTTTAGGTACCCATGAAGGAGCTTTTACTAAAGCCATTTAAGAGAATGCACTGTTTTTATAGCCTTTTTTATTATTATTAAACATGTATCATTACTTTTGTGGACAGAATCTTGGATACGTTGGTCAGTTTTCTTCCTGAGCCAGACTTATATACACTATTAGAATCTTTTCCCCTTAATTTAAGATTTCTTTTTTGGGCCAAAACCGGTTTAGCTCGGTGGATAGAGTGTCAGCCTGCGGACTAAAAGGTCCCAGGTTCGATTCCAGTCAAGGGCATGTACACTGGTTGCGGGCACATCCCCAGTAGGGGGTGGGCAAGAGACAGCTGGTCGATGTTTCTCTCTCATCAATGTTTCTAGCTCTCTATCCCTCTCCCTCTCTGTAAAAAATCAATAAAAATATAATTTAAAAAATTTCCTTTTTGGAAAGGATCACAATTATTCAGAACTTTCTATTTCCTTTCAAAAAATATATCTAAGCCCTGGCCGGTTTGGCTCAGTGGATAGAGTGTCGGCTTGCAGACTCAAGGGTCCCTTGGTTGCAGGCATATCCCCAGTGGGAGGTGTGCAGGAGGCAGCTGCTCGATGTTTCTCTTTCATCCATGTTTCTGACTCTCTATCCCTCTCCCTTCTTCTCTGTGAATTTACACACACACACACACACACACACACACACACACACACACATGTTGTATGTCTTGACAAAGTATGGAATCATTTGGAGCATGCTTTGATCCAGGAATTTTCCATAGTTCTATATTCTTAAGATTTAATTGGCCATCTTTTCCCCTCCCCTCAATAATTTAGGGCTTACAAAGTGTTAAATATGTATTTTGACTTTTTTTTCTTGGAATCTTTTATATTAACTAGGGGACCAGTGCACAAATTTGTGCACCTTAAAAGGAACTGTGGGCCTCAAGGCTGTGGTGGGCACAGGGGTGGGTCTTGGCCCATCCTCTGCACCCCTGTCTGGCCTCTCCCAACACAGCCCCCAGTTCCCTGTCTGCCAGCAGCCCCATTCCTGCCACTGCTCCCGCTCCCATGCTCTGACAGGGCCAGCCCCACTAGAACCTGCTGACAGCACAGAGCAATTGGAGCCGGCACCAGCAGTAGGTGCAAGCGGCAGCTGCCAGCCCTGATCACCTCTCAGGAGCAGGGGGAGGTGGAGAAGCTCTGAGGGGCAATCAGAGCTGGCAGATGACATATAACATCTCACCCACTATCAGCTCCAAGAGATCAGGGCTGGCACCAGGCGCCAGCAGGAGGTGCAAGTGGGGCCGGTGCCGGCAGTAGGTGTGGGTGCTGACAGCAGATGTGAGCACCTGGTGGGAGCACAGTGTGTGGGAGCAAAGAATTTTCATTAACCACCAGAGGCTCACCCGGATGACAGCGACCAACGCCTCACCTTGGTCTGGCACCCCCGTTCACCTGCTCCACCATCCCACTGTGTCTCTGCCAGCTGCTGCCAACACCCACTATGTTCCACATGCGACCCCTGGTGGTCAGTGCACATCATAGCGACTGGTTGTTCAGTTGTTTGGTTGTCCCACCGCTCGGTCTACTTGCATATTAGGATTTTGTGTGTGTGTGTGTGTGTGTGTGTTTCTATAGAAGCTGTAGTATCTTCTTAAAGACCAAGGCTTAAATTTGCTATGCTTAAGAATTCTCATAGGATTACTGTTTTCATAATATTTTCTTCCATGATCTCTCAATTTTTTTAAAAGGGTCTTTATGAACTTACTATTCATTGTCAAACAATGTTATTTTTTTTTTTACCCCTCTAATTTTGGAATTCTTATTTGGGGAAAGGGAATGCACAAGAATCTCAAGTTCTAGGAGAACTTGGTTCATGTTCAAGTTTTACTGAAGAAAACAATATTACATTGGTGAGAGGAAGACATATTTCTTTAAACTTTTAAAGGAGCATTCGCTGAATAACTCATAAAACATAGATGGGTACAGACCAGTGTGTTGTATAAAAGTGAACACCCATGAACCCACCTTTCTGTTGAACTCCCTCGAAGCCCCTTCATGGAGACCTTCCTTCCTCCTCCTCAATGGTGCTCACTGGACTTCTCACACTGTGTTTTCTTTTGCCTGATTTGTGTTTATGCACATGGGATAATAGCATATAGATGCTTTGTGCCTAGCTTTATCTTCTTCACTTCACTTTATGTTTGTGAAATTCACCTATGTTGTTGCATGTGAGAATAATGCATTCTTTTTATTGTCATATAGCATTCTATTGAATAAATGTATTAAAATGTGTTTATCTCTTCAACTGTTCGTGAACATGTAGGTTCTTTATTAAGAACAATGCAGCATTATTCATAGTAGCTAGGAGGTGGAAATAACCCTGGTGTCCATCAGGGAATGAATGGAAAAACGATATATGGTTTATACATACAATGGAATATTATTCATTTTTTACAAGGAAGGAAATTGTAACACCTGCTACAGCATGGATAAACATTGAAAACATTATGCTAAGTGAAAAAAAAAAACAGTCACAAAAGAATAAATACTGTATGATTCTACTTATATGAGGTGCCAAAGTAGTAAAATTCATAGACATAGAACGGAGAACGATGGTTGCAGGGGCGGGGGATAGAGAGGAATGGGGAGTTACTGTTTAATGACCACACAGTTTTAGTTTAGGAAGAAAAGACAATTCTGGAGATGAATGGTCATGATGGTTGTACAATGGCATGAAGGTACTAAATGCCACTAAACAGATTTTGTTATGTATATTTTGCCACAATAAAAAAAGGAATGAAAAAGAACAATGCTGCATTGCACGTTCCTTATTTTAGCTTTATTTCCCCATTCTCCAAGCTTTATTGAGATGGAATTGACATATAACTGTGTAAATTTAAGATGTACAACATGATGATTTGATGTCTATACTAATAAATGGGTAATATGATAATTAGACTGGGTCTACCAGACATCTTCCTGTCATTCAGTCCTCCTTCTGGACAAAGCCACGGTGGCGGGAGCCGAGGCAGAGGTGGTTAAGGGCAATCAGGCCAGCAGGCAAAGGAAGTTAGGAGCAATCAGGCAGACAGGCAGGCACGTGAGTGGTCAGGAGCCAGTGGTGCCAGATTGGGAGAGGGTGTCCCAGATTGGAGAAGGTCCAAGGCCGGGCTGAGGGACCTCCCCACCTCTTCCCCCCGCCGCCCCCCGTGCATAAATTTCATGCACCAGGCCTCTAGTATGTTCATAATGCAAATTGATTACCACAGTAAGGTTACTTAACACCTCCACACCTACCTCCTCACACAATTACAATCTGTTTGGTATGTGGTGAGACCATTTAAGATCTACTCTCTTAGCAGCTTTTAAGTATGCAGTACAGTATTGTTAATGACAGGCACCACGCTGTACATTACATACCCAGGACTTACTCATCTTATAACGGGAGGTTGTGCTCTTTGACCAACATCTCCTCATTACCCTCCTGCTTTCCCCCAGACCCAACAACCACACTTGTGCCCTGTTTCCATAAGTTTGTCTTTTCTATTTTATTTCAGATTTCATATGTGAATGTGATCATTCAGTATTTGTCTTTCTCTGCCTGACTTATTTTATTTAGCATAATCCCCTCAAAGTCTGTCCATGTTGTCCCAAAAGGCAGGATTTCCTTCTCTTTTTTTTTATCGCTGAAAACTATTCCATTGTACATACACACCACATTTTCTTTATTTGTCCATATATTGATGGACACTTAGATTGTTTCCATATCTTGGCTACTATGAATCATGTTGCAGTGAACATGGAGGTGCAGCTATATCTTCAAGATAGTTATGTCATTTTTTTTTTTTTAGTATATGTACCCAGAAGTGGGATTGCTGAATTATATGGTAGTTCTATTTTTGCTTTCCTCAGTGGCTGCACCAATTGACATTCCCACCAACAATGCATGAGAGTTCCTTTTTCTCCTCCCCAACACTTATTATCTTGTCTTTTTTAGATAACAGCGATTCTAACACTTGTGATACATTGCACACTCTTGTACATGGCTTTTGGTGACCATGCTAATTTTCTTTGGATTTGCTGAATCATAGGACAGGTGTATGTTTAATTTTAGTAGCTACCTACACCGGATTTTTAAGCTGCGAAGGACCAGTCACATTTCTATGAGATGGTTGTCTTCATTTCTATCATCGTGTAACAAATTAGCACAAACTTAGAGGCTTAACATAGCACCCATTTGTTATTTCACAGTTTCTTTGGGTCAGGAGTCTGGGCCCAGCTTAGCTGAGACCTTTCTAAGGACAATTTGGAATAATTTCCCCAAGGTGTACTGGAACCAGCCTCTGAAGGAGGCTGACCTAGAGGCCAAAGAAAGAGAGTGACAACCCCAGAATTAAAAAGGGTTTATCAAGCGAAATTCCAGACAGATTCCATCTTTGGCAGCAAAATAGTGGATCTCCAAGCGGAAAGGGTATGGGACCTGATATACAGAGCCTGCGGGATCACAGGTGGCTTGTAGCCAAGTGGCACCTGCCGTTAAGAGCTTAATACTCCAGAGCAGTAAACAACTTCACGAGCTTACTTATCTATGTAAGAACATTCCTTTCAGGTGACACGGGCCTTCCCCTCCCTGGGTAAATGGGTGGTCACGGGGACACGTGCTTCCTAAGATGGTCTCTGTCACGTCAAGCCCAGAAACCCTCAGCCTAATATTGGGGTCTCCGAGGCTGTTATTAAGGTGTCAGAGGCTGCTGGGGTCTCCTTTAAGGCTCAGCCTCCTCTTCAAGAGGATGTGGTTGCTGGCAGAATTGGATTCCTTGCAGTGTGGGTCATTCCTGCTTCCCACAGTGACTCTGTGAACAGAGATTTCAACCTCGTTCCAGTGATGCCTGTGGTTCTGGCATCGCAGCCCTCAACACCTCTGGTTTTTCTGAAGCATGCCGGTGTCTCGAGAAAGTGTTGCCAATGTCCTATCTCAGGTTTTGTCTGCGTTCTGCCTGTGAGTCGTCTTCTTTCTTTTTTTTTTTAAAATATATATTTTATTGATATTTTACAGAGAGGAAGGGAGAGAGATAGAGAGCTAGGAATGTCGATGAGAGACAAACATCGACCAGCCGCCTCCTGCACACCCCCTACCGGGGATGTGCCCGCAACCAACGTACATGCCCTTGGCCGGAATCGAACCCAGGACCTTTCAGTCCACAGACCGCCGCTCTACCACTGAGCCAAACCGGTTTCAGCCGTTTTCTTTTTTTAATATATATTTTTATTGATTTTTTTCTCAGAGAGAAAGGGAGAGAGATAGAGTCAGAAACATCAATGAGAGAGAAACATCGATCAGCTGCCTCCTGCGCACCTCCTACTAGAGATGTGCCCACAACCAAGGTACATGCCCTTGACCAGAATCAAACCTGGGACCTTTCAGTCCTCAGGCCAACTCTCTGTCCACTGAGCCAAACCAGTTAGTCGTTTTCAATGCTGGGGAGGCAAAGGGTGATTAAAAAACAAAAACCTTTGGCTGGAGACAGGACAGCCCAGAACTAGGGGGATTGTGAATTCCCCTCTGTCTTAGCCAGTGGAGGACAAGAGCCAAAAGTTAAGTGCTCCTGTCTCCTCCTTGTCACTCAGGTGGACACTTCTGAAAGGTACTCTGTACCCTTCCGAGGGCCTTTGCTATTTCTCCATTGCAGCGGTTCATGTCTTAAAATTATTTTTTTTAAATTTCTAGCATTTCAGCATCAAGATCTAGAGAATGCAATTTATGCTCAGCAATATAAGGACCCTCAAGTAAAGATGAAAGTTGTGTCTGTCTATCTAGTTCCTAAATATTTTAAGCTTTTAATTTAATTTAATTTAATTTTTTATTTTTTAAAAAATATATTTTATTGATTTTTTACAGAGAGGAAGGGAGAGGAATAGAGAGCTAGAAACATCGATGAGAGAGAATCATCCATCAGCTGCCTCTTGCACACCCCCTACTGGGGATGTACCCGCAACCAAGGTACATGCCCTTGACCGGAATCGAACCCGGGACCTTTCGGTCCCCAGGCCGACGCTCTATCCACTAAGCCAAACCGGTTTTGGCTAATTTTATTTTGTTTAAATATGTTTTTAATGATTTCAGAGAGAGGAAGGGAGAGGGAGAGATAGATACATCCATGATGAGAAAGAATCATCTATTGGCTGCTTCCTGCATACTCCCCACTGGGGATTGAGCCGGAAACCCACGCATGTGCCCTGACTGGAAATTGAACTGTGACCTCCTGGTTCCTGGGTCAGTGCTCAACCAGTGAGCCACACCAGCTGTGCTAAGCTTTTAACTTTGAACTAATTTTAGACTTACACAAAAGTTGGAAAAATAGTTCATAATTCCTATATACCACTCACACAACTTCCCCTAATAGTTACAACTTACATAACCATGGTACAATAATCAAAACCAGACCTTTTGGAACAATATGATTAAACAAACTGTGGACCTCATTCAAATGTCATCAGTTTTTCCATGAATATCCTTTCTCTGCTCCAGCACCCTATCCAGGATTACACATTGTATTTATAGTTATTTTTCATAGTCTCCTCCAGTCTGTGATAGTTCCTCAGTCTTTCCCTGTCTTTCATGATCTTGACACATTTAAAGACTACCGGCCAATTATTTGGTAGACTATCCCTCAATTTGGGTTTGTGTAATGTTTTCTCATGATTAGAATGATGTTATGGTTTTTTAGCAAGAATATCACAGAAAAGCTATTATGTTCTTTTCAGGACAGTAGACACAGTGGTGCCTACTTATTGTTGGTGACGTTTAATTTCCCTTTATTGCTTGGTTGTGGTGGTGTCTGTTGGCTTTATCTACTCTAAAGTTACTTTCTTTTTCCCAGGGAGACACTTTCAGATTAGGCCACCATCCTGTTACCTCTCAAAGCTTCACACGCTAATTTTAGCATCTATTAGTTCAGTGGATCTTGATGGTCACAATTATGTGTTAGCCTAGTGGCAATTTTTATTTCTCTATTTTCTTCTACTTAGTTAATTGGAGTTCTTCTATAAGGAAGAGCTGCACCTTCTTCCATATATTTGATCATTTCTATCAGTATGGAATCATGGAAATTATTTTATTCTAGGTGCTGAAATCCAATACTGGATTTTTTCATTACTTTATTTATTTATTTATTTATTTATTTATTTATTTATCATTCAGATTGTTCCAACTCCTCATGGAGCCCCTTCTGGTTAAGTCCTGTGTTCTTTCAACAAGCTCCCCCCAGCTTTTTTGAGCACTTCCTTACTTTGGCGCCACAAGATGTGCCAAGACCATCTTGTGTTTTCCCTGCCAGCCCTGGAACTAAGGAACCCCTTCTCCAAGGAGCCCTGGTTCCTTTTGTTGGAGAAAGGTGTTTAGAAACCATGATGGGAGTGCCAGGTGTTCTCATTGTTGTGGAAGGGTCATTGCCGCCAGGCCCTTTCAATAGACAAAGCCAGGAAGGAGATATAGACATATAAACTAACCCACACATTCACACACATACATACACAGCATACACACACAGCTGCATGAATATTTCCATATCTGTCCGTGTATTTATTTAAAACCATGAGTTTATACTGATATCTCTGACTCTAATCCAGTTCCACAGGGTCCATTTTAGCCTTTCTTTGGAACTTCCTTTTCCAGGGATGAAAAACCTGGCTTTTATTTTCTACTAGAGGCTCGGTGCACAAATTCATGCACAGGGGGTGTCCCCATAGGGATGGGGAGGTCGGGACATGATTGGCTCTCTGGCTGGGCGGTGGGACACCCTTACTGGCCCAGGATCCGAATCCATCCCACCGACATTTGCGCCAGTTTTAGGGAGCCACCTGGTGGCCACTTTTATATTGTTTATCCTTTGAGGAACATCTAGGGAGGGGAAGCTGCTGGGTGCCCAAGGCTGACTTCCAGGAGGCCAGTGGCACTGTTAGGATCATGCTGGCAGCACTGGTCCATTGGTGCCTGTCCCATTCTCTGGAGATTGGACCTGCAGGACTACTGAGGGAGGGAGTGTCTGCCAGCAGGCTGGTGGACCACCAGGACAAATTAGCCTTTTATTAAATAGGACTAGAGGCCCGATGCACAAAATTCATGCATGGGAGGGAGGAGATGGTGGTGTGTCCAGCCTGCACCCTCTCCAATCTGGGACTTCTGGAGGGATGTCTGACTTCCCATCCTAATTGGGCAGTCGGACATCCCTCTCATAATCCAAGACTGCTGGCTCCCAACTGCTCGCCTGCCTGCCTTCCTGATTGCCCCTAACCACTTCTGCCTGCCAGCCTGATCACCCCCTAACCACTCCCATGCCAGCCTGATTGATGTCTAACTGCTCCCCTGCCAGACTGTTTGTCCCCAACTTCCCTCCTCTGCCAGCCTGGTCACCCCTAACTGTCCTCCCCTGCAGGGTTGATCACCCCCAACTGCTTTCCCTTGCAGGCCTGGTGCCTCCCAACTGCCTTCCCTTGCTTTCCTGATCACCCACAACTGCCCTCTCTTGAAGGCCTGGTCCCTCCTAACTGCCCTCCCCTGCTGGCCATCTTGTGTCCACATGGGGACAGGATCTTTAACCACATGGGGGCAGCTATCTTGATCTTGTGTGTTGGAGTGATGGTCAATCTGTATATTGCTCTTTTATTAGATAGGATAGTGTATTTACTTATTTGCTCAATTCTAGTACACTTATAGTAATTTTGGAATCACTAACCCATGCCACTGTAAGAAACACACTAACAAGATTATAGCATCAATAGCGGCCTAGTGCACAAATTCATGCACATTGAAAGGAAATTAATTAGAAGAAATATTTTAATATCCATATTCACTCTTTCTCTATAATACTAGTAGAAGTGTCAACCAAATTCACAATCAACAATGACAAATTGAAACATACGCATACAATTTGTGCCAGTGAAAGCATTATATGTATCACGCATGTGTGAGATAACTTAGCCTTTTATAGATATAGGACAAACTTGCTTAAGTAGACCTGCTTTCTATTTTAGCTAAATTTTTTCCAGCCCAGTGAAGCACCCCAACTTTTCTTTCAGGTAATTGTCAGCAACACAGCAATAAATTTCAACACAAAGCAGATTATTATTGTAGATTACTCAGGAAGAACAAAGGGTAAAATTTTTAACTGCAGCAGTGTTTGACAATATTCTGTGCAGTGAGACAACCTGAGGTCATTTTCAAGGTCCACCATTTCTTCTTTTCAGTCGGGTCAAATTTCTAAACTTTCTAAATCTCCATTTTCTGGCCAATGAAAAAAAAATAGGATTCCATCAAGTCTTCTATCTACCTACTCCAGGACTTCTGTGAGGATTAAATGAGATGAAGCACAGGAAAACACTTCACAGACATTTGGTTACAGTGTAAAGTGTTTCCACCTGGCTATAAAACAAGTCGTGTTCCTGGGCTGAAGAAACTGCAAGGAGGCTAGTTGTCATTGGGAAGAGAAAGCCAGATGTTGTTATGTGACATCACTGCCAAATGGAGGGAAGGACACTTAGCATATTTTATACACACACACACACACACACACACACACACACACACACACACACACACATTTTTTTTTTCTGTTGGTGTCCGGTAAAGGTATCATTTATCAAAGTTACCTACATTAGTACTTTTCTTGAACATCCCCTTCAGTGCTGTTGGTGATTTGTTTGTGATACAGTTAAGGATGATCTGTTGGCATTTATGTGTTTTTTGTGTGTGTGTTTGAAGGGTGCATGAAGCATTACTGTAGTTCTAAGGATCGGAGCTATACCAAAGATACACTCAGAGATATGTCAGCCCCTCCATAGCCATCAAGCCTTGATTTCTTTCGCCTAGTTGTCTCATTCCTTTTCCATCCCTCCCACCATAGATAACTGGTGTCTCTTTAGTTCCTGATTTATCCCTCCTCTATTTCTTTTGGACAAATAAGCAGATACAGATGTGTTTTCCTTATCATCTCTTCCTTCTTACAAGAAGCTTAGCTTACTATACATAAGCTCCTGCTCTTTGCTCTTTTACTTCACAAAGTCACTCCATACCACTTCATAGAGACATTCCTTTCTTTTTCTACAGCGGTGTATTACTCTATTACTTGGATCACCACAGCTTATTCAGCCATTCTACTGCATGTGGGCACTTGGGTTATTCCTGATGTTACACAATTAAAGTCAATGCTGCCATGAATAATCTTATGCATTGTGCGAGGCATATCCACAGTGTCAGTTCCTAGAAGTCAAACTGCTGAATTGCTGGGCCAAAAAGTGAGAGTGCATATATAGCTTTGTTAGATTCTGCTAAGTTTCTCTCCAGAAAGATTATGCTGGCGTGCATGCCCACCACCAATATATGAATTTCTGTTTCCCCACAACATTGGCAACAGAATATGTTGTCACATTTTGAAATCTTTGCCTGTCAGATAGGTGAGGAATGGTATCTCAGTGTTATTTATTTTGAGTGAGCTTGGATATTATTTCATAGGTTTGATATCATTTTTTATATCATTTTTATGAATTGTTTGTACATGTTCTAGTCCTATTTTTCTATTGCACTTTTAGTATTTTGCCCCTCGTTTTTTACAAGTGTTTTTTATAGATATTAGTAGCCCTTTCCTGTATAATATTTCGCAACTCTTCTTCATATAACCTTTGCACATACCTGTTCTGATCACCTCCTATTTATTCCACTTTAAGGAGGGCTTTCCCCGTCCTCAATAGTGTGCAACAGCTGAACACACAGCACTAACACTGGACACATGAAATGGACAGCAGGGTGTTAGTCACACATCCTCATAGCCCAGGAGGTTCCCACATGCTGTGTGGCCGCCCAAACCTTGCACTCAGGACCTGAGTGAACCAGAAACTGGGGGAGGCAGACGCTGTAGTACCAGAGGTGCCCTGGTTCCTGCAGGAGAATGCGATTGGCTTGTTTGAATAAACACAGGGATCCTTTCCCACACGGAGGTTGGCATATCTGACAAGAGCAGGAGAACTGTGGCTAAGTCTCTGGGACCCTGTGAGGCTCAAAGACATCAAGGCAGCATGTCCAGTTTCAAGCCTTACAATGCACTAGCTTGTTAAATTCATTCCTGAGTGGCTTATCTTATTTGGTGCCATGGTAAATAGGGTTTTCTCTACCATTGTCTGTAACTAAACAATATTTTTGAAAAGTTAACGCAGGCAGCAGGGGAAGGCATCTGCCATTTAGAGATGTGAAGACAAGAAAGCCTCAATTTTACAACCGAAAAACCAGGAAAGACATTGACAGAGCCATTTAGGGCCTAGGCCTGGCCATCCTGGGTCATTTACCCTCTATCAAACCGCTCTGCTTTGAGAGGAGGAGGACTGCATTTGTAAATCCTCCAGAACAGAACAGGCCACCATTAAAAACCATCCATTTCAAGGATCATTAAAAAATGGACAATTTAATTTGCATTCCAAAGGTAGACTCAGAGAAAAAAAGAAAAATCTGTCAGTGGGACTAGTAGGGGAAGTTTAATGGTGCAAATTATTATCTTTTGTCTTAATGGGAAATACAATGTATAACAACAAGGCATTAAAAAGGAACTAAAATGATATACAAGCAACCGCATTAATGATGTAACAAAAGAAAACAATGAAACCAACTAGCCCTCCAAAGAAACTGCAAACCCTGTTTAAAGATCCATAGTGAGATTAATGTCTCATTCACTTATTTATTCAACAGTCATTTGCTGAGTGCCTACTATGAGTCAAGATCCATTCTAAGAGCAGACATCCAGAGGTCAGGTTTACAGTCCTGGCCCTCGAGCTGCTTACAGGGAAAGTGGGCAAGCAAACAGGGTTGTGCCAGGCGTCACAGGGCTCCACTCAGGTGTATGAGGAGGCAAGGAAGGGACACCTAGCCCACACTAAGGAAGAGAAGGCTTCTCAAGAGGATTGGCACCTAAGCCTAAATTCCAGGGGTAGAGAGGAGTTTTCCAGGCAAAGGAAGACAGGAAGGGAATTCCTGGCAGAGGGAAGAGAATTGGCATTCAGGGACGTAGAAAAGGAGGCCTGAGTGGCTGGAGCTTAGGGCGGAGGACAGTGTGACTGCACGGGTAGGCAGGGGTTGAGTAAGAAGGCTCTTGCATTCCTTGTGAAGAATTTGGACCTACTTCTAAAGGCAACGGGGAGTCTTGAAGAATGTTAAGGTGAGTGAGTAGGATCAGCTATGCAGCTTTAAAAAACTACTCTGGCTTCTGGAGAAGGACAGGCTGCAGGTTTGGGAGGACACGTCGGAAGATGATGCAATAATTCAGAAAGAACAATATGCGGCCCGGGAGGCAATAGATGGGAGAAGAAAAGCGGAACAGATATGGGTTATATTAAGGAAAGAGAGCCAACAGGTCATGTTTATGGATTGGACTTGAAAGGTGGGGTGGGGTTGGAAGGCAAGGCTGTCCCCAAGCTTTTGGCTTGGGTGACGGGGGTTTTAGGGAACCAAGAAGATGGTAAGTTCAATTTGATACGTACTGCCTTTATTGAAGTCAGCAGTGCTAACATGATCATTAGACCAGAGGTTCTCAGCCTTTTAAGTGCATGAGAATCACCTGGTCGTCCTGTTCAGTCGCAATCAGTAAGTCTGGGATGGGCTCAGAGTCTGACCGGTTCCCAGGTGATGCTGCTACTGGGTGATGAACCACACTTTGAGGGGTGCGGCGTTAGACTTAGGAGGTCAATTCTTTTTAAAAAGGTTTTTTATTTATTTTAGAGAGAGAGGAAGGGAGAGGAAGAGAGAGATAGAAGCATCAATGAGAGAGAAACATTGATCAGCTGCCTCCTTCACACCCCCCTTACCCCCACCAGGGATTGCCCCTGCAACCGGACATTTGCACCTCCCTCCCTCGGCCTCCCAAATCCTTCTTCAACCTGCGCATCTCCTCTCAAAGCCAAAGGCTTTCTCAACCGAAAAAGTGGGTGGGATTCTCTGCGGCATTGCCTGAGCTTTCTGCTCAGCATCCCCCAAACCATTAATGAACCCCTGCAGCAATGAAAGACAGAATCATGTTTCTTGGAACAGAAAGGAGAAGAGAAAAATACCCAGAGCAGCAAGAGACAGACGCAAATTAAAATGTGTGGTGACAGGCTCCCTGCGGGTTGCCCAGAGATTCCTCAGCACCATGGCCTTGAGTGAGAACGTGGGCTGGCTGGAGCCCGTGGCTTCAGGAAGAATGGGTGTGAAGGGGTGTAAAGGAAGGGGTGAGAGCCCTCCACAGAGAGGGGTGCTGGAATCCTTGACAGCATGGCTATGATCTTATGTCCTCTGTAGGAAAGAGAATGTAGTTTTTAAGGGGCTAGGAAATATTATCGTACCAGTAGAAAGAGAAATCTATTTTTTTCTATTTTCTGAAGAGAATGAGTATATTTCAAAGATAAGTCACTGTAACTAGAGACCTGTAGCTTTGTGGATTTTCCTCTGAAGTTATTATTGTTTTACATTGTTAAGAATAAATTATTGCAAAAAATTACTATACTACAGTCATTCATAAGTCTTATGACTGAACATCTGCCTGGTGTTTAGATCTTTGTTATAAAACAACCATTACTGTGATTCATCAGATTAGTAATACAAGGTAGTCAGATTTCATATCTTTTGGAATTGGGAAATAAAACACTTTAAGAACGGAACCTCAAAATATATCCCAAAAGGCACCATTAGAAAGAACCATGCAAATTGTGTTACTTTAGTTAGATTAAGATAATATCTGGAAGGAATAATACTAGCTTGCAAATATATTAAAATTTATTAATAATAATTTATAATTATTACTAGAGGCCCGATACACAAAAATTCATGCAAGAATGGGCCTTCCTTCCCCTGGTTGTCAGCAGTGCCTTTGCTCTGTCCAGAGCCACCTTCCTGCTCTGGCCTGGAGCCGCCTTTCCACCTTCCCATGCAGCCCAGAGGCCCAGAGCAGCTGGGGTGATACAGAATGCCTGTGTCATTGCCATGGCAACAATGCAAGCATCCTGTCCCACCCCCAGCCACTCAGTGTCTGTGTATGCAAATTAACCCACCATCTTTGTTGGTTTAATTTGCATACTCGCTCCTGATTGGCTGGTGTGTCATGAAGGTAAACTCAATTAGCATGTTACTCTTTTATTAGGCAGATAATATGATCTACACTAATAAAAAAGAAACATGTAAATTGACTATCCCTCCACTACACCCGCCAGCCAATCAGGAGTAAGTATGCAAATTAACCCAGCAAGGATGGTGGTGACGACGGAGCTGGAGTGAGCAGGAGACTTAGGTTGCCCCCAGCAATGGAGAAAGCCAAGCTTCTCATCCACCCTGGCCTCTACTCAAGGAGTGGCTGGGGCCCTGGGGCGCCAGAGGTGGGGGGGGAGGGTATAGCCAGCCTGAAAATGGCTTTCAGCCCCTTACCCAGGCTGGCCACACCCTCATGGAGTAAGAGTCCTGGCTGAGGGGCGTGGCCAGCCTGCAAACAGCCCTCAGCCCCTCACCCAGGCTGGCCAGGCACGTCCAGTGGGGACCCTCACTGCATGGGGGCATAGCCAGCCTAAAAGCAGCCCCCAGCCCCTTACTCAGGCTGGCCATGCCCCCATTGAGTAAGAGTCTCTGCTGGGGGCATGGCCAGCCTGAAAACAGCCCTCAGCCCCTCACCCAGGCTGGCCATGCCCCCTTAGCTGGGACCCTCACCCCATGGGGGCGTAGCAGGCCTGCAGACCACCACAGGCCCCTCACCTAGGCTGCCCCACACCCCAGGGGAACCACCACCCTGATCCAGGACACCCTTCAGGGCAAACCAGTGGGCCCCCACCCATGCACCAGGACTCTATACTAATAAAAGGGTAATATGCTAATTAGACTGGGAGACCTTCTAGGAGACCTTCTGAACATTCTGCTGGACAAAGCCATGGTGGTGGGGGCGAGGTAGAGGTGGTTAGAGGCCAAGAGGGGAAGGAAGTTGTGGGTGAGCAGGCCATCAGTGGGGGTCAGTTAGGGGGCTGTTGGGGGCAAGCACACTGGCACGGGGGGCAGTTGGGGGTGATCAGGCTGTCGGAAAGCATTTGGGGGCAAGCAGACTGGCAGCAGGGGGCAGTTGGAGGCGAGCAGGCTGGCAGCAGGGGGTGAGCAGGATAGCAGGCAGAGTGGATAGAGGCAATCAGGCAGGGAAGCAGGTGAGCAGTTAGGAGCCAGCAACCCTGGATTGAGAGAGGGATGTCCAACTGCTGGTTTAGGCCCGATCCCTGTAAACCGGCAGTAGGACAGCCTTCGAGGGGTCCCAGATTGGAGAGGGTGCAGGCTGGGCTGAGGGACACAGCCCCTCCCCCCCAAGCATGAATTTCATGTACTGGGCCACTAGTAGTATTTATAATTATCAATATAATTGTGATAATTATTTTCTTTTTTATTTGTTAAACATTTTTTATTTTTCAACTACAGTTGACATACAATATTATAATACTGAGACCTGGTGCTTGAATTTGTGCTTGGGTGGGGTGTGGCCAGCCTGTCCCAATGGGGGCCCATCAGGCCGGGCCAGTGTGGGGGAGAGACCGCAGGCAGTTGGCCAGCTGGTCCCACCCCCGATCTGGGTGTTGAGGGCCGATCAGCAGCCAGACTGGCCAGGGGTGGGGGGACGGGCTGTGATCAGGGCCCCGATCAGGCTGGTTGGCTGCCACAGAGCATGTCATAGCCACCGGTCGTCTGGCCGTTCTGGTCATTTTGCTGTTCTGGTCTCTGGGCTTTTATATAGAGAGATTATATTAATCTCAGGTGCACAACATAGTGATTAGACATTTAGGTAGCTTACTAAGTGATCCCCCAATAAGTCTAGTACCCATATGACACCTTATGTAGTTATAATATTATGCACTATATTCCTAATGCTGCACGTTACATCCCAATGATTACTTTGTAATTACTGATTATTTTTAAAAATATATTTTTGTTGATTTCAGAGAGGTAGAAAGAGGGAAGGAAAGATAGAAATGTGCCAGGGTTGAGGACTCAGATTCAGGGCTCAGGAGAAAATGTCTGGGGAAGTTGAAACATTTCACATGTGATCCTCTGTTTATAACCTGGCAGCTCGATCTTCAACTCTGTCTGGTATTCCACGGCCCAGAGGCAGAGAAGGGAACTGGGAATTTCACTGCTTCTGAAGCAGTCTTCTAATAATCCTAGATTTAGCTCCTCCTTCACCTCTTCTAGATGAAACCGATAATTTCGTGGCGGCGCCCCTGAGGGTATTTTGGTCTGTTCTCAGCTCTCTCCAGGACTGGTCTGTAACTCAAAATTCTAGGTTCCAGCAAGTCCATCTGCTTTATCTAATTCTTTCTAGCTTCCAAAATTTGGTTTGTTTCCTTTTTTCATCCCTTTTCCCCCTAATTATTTATGCCTTTGTTACAAAAAAAATACACAATTTATTTACTGAAGATTTAGGAAGTTGGGAAGACTAATGGGTATATTCAACCTGCCATCTTATTTGAAAGTCAGAAATCATTCAATTCTCTGCCCAATGTGTGAGATAAAAACAATCAGGAAAAAACAAAACAAAACAAAAACAACAACCATCCATTCATGACCCTTCCCTATTCTTCCACTCCTCCTTCCCCTCAAGTAATACTTTATTCTTTTTTTTTTTAATTAAAATTTTCTTACTTTATTTTTTTATTTTTTTATTTTATTGATTTTTTACAGAGAGGAAGGGAGAGAGATAGAGAGCCACAAACGTCGATGAGAGAGAAACATCGACCAGCTGCCTCTTGCACGCCCCCTACCGGGGATGTGCCCGCAACCAATGTACATGCCCTTAGCCGGAATCGAACCCGGGACCTTTCAGTCCGCAGACCACGCTCTACCACTAAGCCAAACCGACCTCGGCTAATACTTTATTCTTATTGCACTGAATATCAAAGCAAAGATGCTGGCCCCGGAGACCAATAAACCAGAAATATTACACCTTATTCAGGCAAGAGCACTTTGCCATGTCCTCGGCACATTTAGGAGATGCCAAGCAGTCAGGAGAATGGTCTTACTGTTTTACAGAAGACTCCTAAGGGTAGTAACAAATGTCCAGTACCATTAGACATGAACATAATCAACTGTGTGTCTTCTCTGTGTGCTTATAAAAGGCCTAATGCCCTCAGAGCTGTGGGCCGTAGGGCGGGATTGCTCCTGAAGTGATAATATTTTTGCGGCCGATTCCGTTCTTACACATCAGCATTGCGCTTATTCCAGTTAAGGCGACCACAGGACGCCCAAAGGACCTGATGCGGCAGGAACCAACTGGAACAGCGAGAGAGGGCAGAGCCCCTCCAGAGCAGGCCTGGGGATGTCTTATGAAAGCACCCAACACAGATGAAGTAGGAGTGTTTGAGCATTAGTAAGTAGGATGTGTTGCCGAAACCGGTTTGGCTCAGTGGATAGAGCGTCGGCCTGCGGACCAAAAGGTCCCATGTTCGATTCCGGTCAAGGGCATGTACCTTGGTTGCGGGCACATCCCCAGTAGGGGGTGTGCAAGAGGCAGCTGGTCGATGACTCTCTCTCATCAATGTTTCCAATTCTCTATCCCTCTCTCTTCCTCTCTGTAAAAAATCAATAAAATATATTTTTTTTAAAAAGTAAGTAGGATGGGTGACTGGTACAGAAGTTTATTAAGCAATTTCCCTACTTCACAGAGGCTTAACATTTTTAATAGTAAAAAAAAAAAAAAAAAAAAAAAAAAAAGCTCAAGGGAGGGAAATAAGAATGCCTCATCCGGGGTCCTGCCTCACGAACAGCTGCCTGGAGCTATTCAGGTAGTTGCTCCTCACATGGACCACAAATAGTGAACCGTTCCAAGGTATGTTTTCTGCATGGCAGGGCTCACTTCACTGTCACTTCATACTGTGCGCATGCACACACACACATATATACAGACACACACACATACACCCATATCCACACCCACACCCACACCGACACACCCCTACACCCCTACACCCCTACACCCCCACAGCTACAGCACTTCACTCAGGGGTGTCCTTTCAGACATGGTGGGAGCGCGGGAGCACAGCAGAAACATCACCAGAACAGCAAGCAGGAAATGTGTTCTAAGGCTTTTCCCAAACACATACTCCCTGAAATCTAAAAAATGAAGGAAGCAGTTTTCGTGATCATTAAGGGTTCTCCCAGGAGTAACCACCCATGACCCTGCCTGTGGCTAAATGGCTGGCCGCTGATGTGACCTGGGCTTATTAGCATCTTGCTCTTCACACCTGGCCCCAGACTGAGCACACCCTTTGGCATGAGCCTGATTAATGTGCTAGATGCAGGGACCGGGGCTTTGGCAGGGGATGGTAGGTGGGGGAGGAGGGAGGGCTTGTGGTTGCCTGTGAGACAAGGAAAACACTGTCACTGGGAATCCAGAAAGTTGTTTCTTCTTCTTCTTCTTCTTCTTCTTCTTCTTCTTCTTCTTCTTCTTCTTCTTCTTCTTTTTAAGGAAGCATATATTATTGATTTTTTATAGAGAGAAAGGGAGAGGGATAGAGAGCTAGAAACATCGATGAGAAACATCAATCAGCTGCCTCCTGCACACCCCCACTGGGGATGTGCCCGAAACCAAGGTACATGCCCTTGACCGGAATCGAACCTGGGACCTTTCAGTCTGCAGGCCGACGCTCTATCCCCCGGCTAGAAAGCTTCTAAAATAGTATTTTGAAGTCTCCCTTTCACCACAAGTCTATTTACGAATAGACTTCTGCACACCTTCTTTTCAGTGATTCTTTTTCATAGAAAGAAGGCTGTGATCATGAGTCTTACAGTCATTTCCAGGGAGCACTTGAAAAGTACTCCAGGGAGCACTTACTTATTGCCCAGCCAGCAGCCCCATTTGATGCTGATGTGAGTGGGGGGTGCCATACCCAGCAGCTCTCCTTCGAGAATGTGCCTTCTGGATACCCTGGCACATGTAGTGAAAGCCCCACGGGCAGGAAAGTATGGTGCAGGACTGTTAGTAAAGGTAGAACCTCAGCTACGGAACAGACGTCTACCCTAGGGAATGGTGAATAGCGCGGGCCCATCCGTGCCACGGGGCATTGTGCCACTGTGAAGACAGGAGGCAGGTCTGTAAGACCCACAGTGAGGCGAGCTGAAATGTGTTCTAACAGTGACTCCCGAATAATAATAAAAATAGCTAGCATTTACATTTATTTGTAATATGCCCACTCAAGTTCCAAGCACTTTGTATGCATTAGCTTATTTAATCCTCTAACAGCTCCGTGAGGTACATTTTATTATTATCCCCCCCTTCTAATATGTTTTTATTGATTTTAGAGAAGAAGGGAGAGGGGGAGAAGAAACATCAATTAGCTGTCTCCCACACACATCCAGGTGGGGGACTGAGCCCGAAATCTGGCCATGTGCCCTGACTGGAAATCAAACCAGTGACCTTTGGTGCATTGGACAATGCTCAACCGAGCCACACGGGCCAACGTTTATCCCCTTTTTTACAACGGAGAAAACTGAACCTTGTCAATGTTGCACAGTTAACAACTGAGTTCAAACCCAGAACCCTGCAATTCACCAAGGAAGGGTGCCCACACGTGTGCGCACACATGCATACACACACACACACACACACACACACACACACACTCATATGTGTGTAGGAGATAAGTATCAGTAGTTGCCTCTGGGGAGGGAAGGTTTTAATGGCTAGGTTTCTGAGGTTTCTGAGGTGAAAACAACATTTTTTTAATTAAACACCTGGTGTGTTATGACTTTAATTATTTATATATATATACCGTCTTTCCCAAAAAATAAGACATCCTCCAAAAATAAGACCTACTTACCGGTTTCCTTCTGAGTGAAATATAAGGCATCCCCCCGAAAATAAGGCCCCCAGGATTCACAGTTTGTCTGGTTTGTGTTGACAACTGCTGTACTACCGTATTGCATACAGGTAATAAATTTCCTTCATTTTCATTTAACAATAAATGTATGCCGTATTCTTCTTCGTGGAAAAATAAGACATCTCCTGAAAATAAGACCTAGCGCATCTTTGGGAGCAAAAATTAATATAAGACACTGTCTTATTTTCGAGAAAACAGGGTATATATGCCTAAGTTACTGTTATGGCGGAACAACCGGAATAACTGGACAACCGGTCTCTATGATGCACACTGAGCAGTCAGGCAGGTGAGCAGTTAGGGGTGAGCAGGCAGGTGAACAGTTAGGGAGGAGCAGTCCCAGATTGTGAGGGGGATGTCCAGCTGCCAGGGGATCGGGTCTAAACCGGCAGTCGGGCATCCCCCAAGGGGTCCCAAATTGTGAGAGGGTGCAGTCCAGGCTGAGGGACTCCCCCCCCCCACCCCCCGCTGCATGAATTTTGTGCATCTGGCCTCTAGTGTGGAATATTTTTTCTTGTCCCTTATTTTTACCCCAGATTCCTAGTCAGCCAGCCATTGACCTTAAGTCCCTAGTGAAAAAAACAAGAATTCTTGTAAAAACAGCTTCTTATATTTAGCTGCGTTTAATGACACATTTTTTGAAACTACTGTGTTGGAATAGCTTTTGTAACATTTGTATGGTAAATAAAATAATTCATCAATAATGGTAATTATACTTCTGTAAACCAGTTACTAACCCAGCTTATAATTGTAGAAAAGAATTTTGCTGTTTACTTGTACATGGCATTGCACATCGTACGTATGCAAACTGCTTTTTCGTCTGTGATGTGACCCCGTGGAAAGTTCAAAATGTGGACTAACCTGCCTCCTCATTCACCAGGCTGTGGTTGTGACAAATCACAATGAGTCAGTCCGGTCTCCAGTGTTCTTAGGGAAATTCATTATGTGGCTCTCCTAGTCCCTAGCGAATGTTCAGTTATTCATGAAGTGAGCTGAGTAAATATATGACAAGTCAGGCAGTAGAAAGTTGCTCCAAATTGACCACCAAGCCGAGAAGTTTCTTGGGGATTCATGGAATCACATTGTCACTAGGGATCTCAAGACATCCGCCAGTGTGGTCATTCGCAGACCTGACTGGTCACCAGAATCATCTGGGGGGGTCTTTTGTTGTTGCTATTGTTTCTCCAGAATGCTGGGCCCGCCCTGAAAATTCAGTAGCTCTGGGGTGGGACCCAAGAATCTGCAATCCATCCTAGTTGATTTCTAATGCTCGGCCACGTTTGGGAGTCACTGGTTTGGCTTACTTCGCTCTATTTACCCATGTCATTTCGACTCATCTGATTGTGCTTCAGTGAAGTAGCTGGTAAGTCAGTGAATAATGCAATGCCCTATGAGGTGTTTGTTTGTTTGTTTATTTATTTATTTAAAATATATTTTATTGATTTTTTTACAGAGAGGAAGAGAGAGGGATAGAGAGTTAGAAACATCGATGCCAGAGAAACATCGATCAGCCACCTCTTGCACACCCCCTACTGGGGATGTGCCCGCAACCAAGGTACATGCCCTTGACCGGAATTGAACCCGGGACCTTTTGGTCCGCAGGCCAATGATCTATCCACTGAGCCAAACGGGTTTCGGCCCTATGAGGTGTTTAAAGATACATTCTGCTGCATTTGCATGGACGATATCGATTACAATCCATAGAACAATATGTATGGGTAGAACACACATGCTCAGCACTTTATAGTTAAAAAAGCATTTGCAGATACTGTAACAGAGGCAATGTGGTGTCATGGTCAAACAATACGTTTTGAACTCAGGCTTCTTAGCTTCTGAAGGAGCTCAGAAAGTGCCATTCCCCGAAACAGGCCACTTTGGGCACCAGAATTATCTTGAGCAGAAGGCAACTGCAAGTCAACAGATGCAGGAAGAGTTCTCTGTGCCCTCTTATCTGCCTAAAAGCAGGGCATGCCTCTGCTTTTGTGAAGATGTGGCCCCCATACCAGAGAAAGAAGAGCAACCTCCATCCCTGTAGACAGGGACGTGACACTGAGATGCCTTTGCATGCACAGGCCTTACTAAAAATAACCCTTCGCTTCCATTAGTTCTCCCATGTATGTCCTAGTGACTTCCCCATGATTGGTCACCCACCAAAGCCCAAACCCTGTTTTCTTTGTTAACATGGTATATGGAAGCCCCTGAGTCAAATTTCATTTGAATGTCATTCTTTACTGCGAACTCTCATGCCTGTTAACGTTATTAAATGTATGCCTTTCCTCCTGTCCATCTGTCTTTCGTTGAGTTCACCGGCTCTCGGTGTATGAACATAAGAGGGTAGAGGAAAAGTTTTGCCTTCCCAACATTTCAAACCTCAGTTCCACATTGTCCTATCTATGTGAATATTTGGACTTGTTTTCTTTTTCTAAAATGTTATTTATTTATTTATTTATTTGTGGAGAGAGAGAGAGATTGCCTCCTGAATGTGCCTTGACCTGGAATTAAACCTGCAACCTGGGTATGTGCCCTGACAGAAAATCAAACCTGCCAACTTAAAAAAAATTGTTTTTTAATCTTTATTGTTCAAAGTATTACGGATGTCCCCTATTTTCTCCCATTGACCCCCTCCACCCAGTACCTGCCCTACTTTTGGAGTACGGAATGACACTCCAATTGAGCCACACTGGCCAGGGCAGACTTGTTTTCTTTTTAAAATGTTCTCTGTACCTCATTTTTGTCATCCACAAAATTATGGTAAATAATAGTACTCTAATGGGGTTGTAAAGTTCAAATAAGTTAATACTTTTAAGCCCTTAGATCTGAGTCTGGTAAGTAGCAATTACTTGGAAGATATTAACTGTTATTTTATGTGAGCTTCTCAAGGTATTATTATCGAGATTTTATGACTATGAAAATTGAAGTTTGGAGAGTTTAAATTACTTGTCCCGGATCAGATGAAAAATAATGGAAACTTAAAACCAGATCTTCTGATTCCAGATTTCATGTTGTCTAGTTTTTAAGTATTTATTTAACATTACAGAGTTGTCTATAATGTTGATTCTTGCCAAGAGGATTTGGAACAAATGTTTAATACTGAGGACTAGAAGATCCTGGTAATATTTTTTTAAAATGGAAAAGTATAAAACAGCAAAGAGAAGTTGCTTTAAAAACAGTTATTGAGCCCAGCCGGTTGTGGCTCAGTGGGAGAATGTCAACCTATGAACCAGGAGGTTGCAGTTTTGATTCCTAGTCAGGGCACATGTCAAGTTGTGGGCTCGATCCCCAGTAGGGGGCATGCAGGAGGCAGCTGATAAATAGTTCACTCTCATTATTGATGTTTCTCTCTCTCCCCCTCTCCCTTCCTCTCTGAAATCAATATATATATATATATATATATATATATATATATATATATATATATTTTATTAAAGAAAAAAATCCGAAAAACCAAGATGGTGGCATAAGTGAGCAACTAATCTGCTGCCTCACAACAATTTTAAAACTACAGCTAAAAGAAAAAACATCTATCACCCAAAACCACGGGAAAAATGGCTGAAAGAGAAAGGAGCACAAGCGCTGAAAGGCTGAAAAGCCGAGGTACGGAGGCATGAGAAACGGTCTGGTGGAGGGTAACTGGGCAAGGCTTTTTCTCAACCCGAAGGGAAACAAGCTCCCAATCACTTTGAAATCCAGGTTCTGGGGTCACACAAGGGACCCAGAGGCCTATGGGGAGACGCTGGCCTGGTGGCCATGGGGTCCAAAAGTGAGGGTGACTTTTTTGCAGAGGTGCACACAGCAATCATTGTTTACTGTGCTGGAGCGCAGAGACTTGGAAACGCTGAAAGGCAGAGATAGCTGACTGCAGCCATCGCTGTTTGCCATCCCCCAGCCTAGTGACGTTCTGAGGCCCCGCCCCGCACATTCTACAAAACCACCCAGGCTCCACACAGCTGTTTTTGCATAAGCAATGAAAATGCTGAGAAAAAGAAGGAGATCTCAAAAAAAAAAAAAAAATATGGAGAATAAGACTGGATATAGAGTTCAAAACCACGGTTATAAGGTTTTTCAAGAATTTCCTAGAAAAGGTGGATAGATTTAACAATACCCTCAAGAATATGAAAAAGAAATTAAACATACACTGACTGAAATAAAAAATATTATACAGAGACCCAACAGCAGACTAGAGGTACACAAGAATCAAGTCAAAGATTTGGAATGCAAAGAGGCAAAGGACACTCTTCCCGAGAAGCAAGAAGAGAAGAGAATCCAGAAAGTTGAAGATAGTATAAAAAGCCTCTGGGACAACTTCAAGTGTACCAACATCAGAATTATTGGAGTGCCAGAAGAAGAGAGCAAGATACTGAATACCTATTTGAAGAAATAATGACAGAAAACTTCCCCCACCTGGTGAAAAAAATAGACTTACAAGTCCAAGAAGTGCACAGAACCCCAAACAAAAGTAATCCAAAGAGGACCACACCCAGACACATCAGAATTAAAATGCCAAGATCAAAAGACAAAGAATCTTACAAGCAGCAAGAGAAAAAGAGTTAATTACCTACAAGGGAGCACCAATACAATTATCAGCTGATTTCTCAACAGAAACTTTGAAGGCCAGAATGGAGTGGCAAGAAATATTCAAAGTGATGAATAGCAAGAACCTACAACCAAGATTACTCTACCCAGCAAAGTTATCATTCAGAATTGAAGGGCAGATAAAAAGCTTCACAGATCAGAAAAGGCTAAAGGAGTACATCACCACCAAACCAGTATTATATGAAATGCTAAAAGGTGTTCTTTAAAAAGAAGAAAAAGAAGAAAAAAGTAAAGATAAAAATTATGGCCGAAACCGGTTTGGCTCAGTGGTAGAGCGTCAGTCTTCGGACTGAAGGTCCCAGGTTCAATTCCGGTCAAGGGCATGTACATTGGTTGCGGGCACATCCCCAGTAGAGGGTGTGTAGGAGGCAGCTGGTTGATGTTTCTCTCTCATCGACGTTTCTAGCTCTCTATTCCTCTCCCTTCCTCTCTGTGGAAAAATCAATAAAATATACTTAAAATAAAATAAAATAAATTTTTATTGATTTTGAGAGAGGGAGAGAGATAGAAACATTAATGATGAGAGAGAATAATTGATTGTCTGCTTCCTGCATATTCTCTTACCATCCAGCATGTGCCCTTGACTGGAATTGAACCTGGGATCTTTCAGTCCTCAGGCCGACACTCTCCAGTGAGCCAAACTGGCAAGGACATAAAATTCTGTGTTTTTAAAAAATGAAAATAAAGGAGTTAAAATTGAGTAAAAATCTTGACAGGTGCACCAGTGGCAAGACTAGCTGCTAGACAGATATGACTTGGAAATCTTGGCCACATTATGAAATGCCTATATTTGGGTCCTGAGTCAACATTACAAAACAGAGGATAGAGACGTAGGCCAGTGGAGCATGGCTGATTGTGATTAATTATAAACCAAGAGGGTAACAGGCTGCTAGGAAACCCCATGCAGACTCCAGCTAGATCACTAGACGAGGAGAGAACAGGGAGGGAGAACGGGGAACGTCTCACTCTACCTTCCATCACGCCTGGACTGTATGTAAAGGCCCTATTTTGAGAGGAACCACAAGAGCACAGAGTGTGGGTGGGTGTACTGTCAGCCGTGGGGGCATACACCTGGGCTCAGGCTTCAAGGAGAACTTGTGGTGGAGCAGTGGGAGGTGCAAGGAACCAGTAGCTTCCACCCGCAGCACCTTTAGGCTCCACCCCCGCGTTCAGACTGAAGCCTCACTCTGCTCAGGCAGCCCGCAGCCCAGGCCTGGGCTCAGATGGAAGACGAGGGGCTGGCCATTTTTGCCCAGCAGGACTCCTCTCATGAACCATCTCTGAGCTCCTTGTTGGGTTAGGCAAGACTCTGAGACCTGCAACCCAAGGCTCAGGCTCTCTGCCCAATCCTGCTTCCTCCCTCCCCTCTTTCCAGGTGTCAGATTGGCACCAAAATCTGGACCCTTTTCTGCCTACTTCTCATTTGTCTTCCTTCACCTCTCACAGGCATTACCCCACCCCACCTGCCAATAAATTGCTTGCACTTCTTTTAAAAAAATATATATTTTATTGATATTTTACAGAAAGGAAGGGAGAGAGATAGAGAGCTAGAAATGTCGATGGGAGAGAAACATCGACCAGCTGCCCCTTGCACACCTCCTACTGGGGATGTGCCCGCAACCAATGTACATGCCCTTGGCCAGAATCGAACCCGGGACCCTTCAGTCCACAGACCAAAGCTCCACCACTGAGCCAAACCAGTTTCGGCAAATTGCACTACTAACTCCATCTCAGCTTCTGCTTTTGAAAAAACCCAAATGAAGGGTGTGATCAGTAGTCCTTTGATCAATATTTAATCCATCAATTAATATTTTATCCTTCCAATTATTATTATGGAGCCAGGTGACAGCATGAATAAAACCCAAAATTCTATTTCTTTAAGAAGGATGTTTAAATGTTGGCAACCTCCCTTTTCTACTTTGATAGTTGATAGAAAAACCTTGGGTCTTTGCAGCACCCTACTGCCTTTGTGGCCAGCAGTGGGGTATGAACCTCTGGCGACGCTTCCCGGGTAACCTCTTCAGACGCCTTCTAGCTTTGAAGTCCTTTGGTTCTATGAATAATTGAGTATTTTTCACAAAAAGAAGGGGAACTGATTTCTTCGGGGTTGCTCTAACAGGCAGAAATAAAAGTAGTTACGGGGAGCAGGGCTTTACTCCATACAGAGAAAATAAATCCTTTGAACTGGGAGAGCCCCAAAATGAAAGGGACTGCCCCTGGGAGTTGGAGGCTCCCGTGAGTCCCGAGGGCTGCCACAACAAAGTACAACACACAGGAGCTCATCTCCTCACCGTCCTGGCTGGAAGTCCAGGTTCAAGGTGTCGCCAGGTTTGTTTTTTTCTGAGGCTTCTAACTTCCTGTCTTGCATGATCGCCACCTTCTTGGTGTGTCCTCACATGGTCTTTCTTCTTTGCTCATGCATGACTGTGTCCAAACTCCTTCTTCATATAAGGATACCAGTCGTGTCATATTGTCTATTCTAGACCACATGGGGACCTGCCCTACTGCACATTCTGTCTGAATGTGCTGCAGATCACCTCGGTTGTGGCTAAAATGGATTTTAGGATGTGGAAGAAGCATCGGTGACGTGCCCACATCTCTTTGGCAGGGACCGTTTTTTGAGAATGCCAGCCTGACTTCCAGCTGTCAGCACCTGCAACTCTCTCTCTCTTTTTTTTTAATCCTCACCGGAGGATATGTTTTTGTTTTGTTTTATTTTTTGTTAATCCTCACCTGAGGATATTTTTCCATTGATTTTTTTCAGAGAGAGTGGAAGGGAGTGGGGATAGACACACAGAGAGAAACATCGATGTGAGACACATCAATCAGCTGCCTTCCACCCACACACCCAGAACAGGGCTACAACTGAGGTATGTGTCCTTAACCGGAATCAAACCTGGGACCCTTCAGTCTGAGGGCTGACACTCTATCCACTAAGCCAAACCAGCCAGGGCCCAAGGATATGTTTTTATTGATTTGAGAGAGAGGGAAAGGGGACGAGAGAGAGAGAGAGAGAGAGAGAGAGAGAGAGAGAGAGAGAGAGAGAGACATTGATGGGTTGCTTCCCACATGGGCCCCAACTTGGGTATATGTCCTGGCCAGTAATTGAATCCGAAACCTCTCGGTGTATGGGCCGATGCTCTGCCCAGCTAAGCCACCCGGACAGAGCAGCACCTGAAACTCTTCACTATGAGGCTCTTTCTGGCTTTGGGTGGGATAACTGAGGTGAAACTCTACATCATCTCCATCATACTGGAGCCCCAGTTGCACACAGAGATAATTTGTTTAAAGAGCACCTTATGGCCCAGCTGGTGTGGCTCAGTGCTTGAGCGCCAACCTATGAACATAAATGGTTTGATTCCCAGTCAGGGCATATGCCCGGGTTGTGGGTTCTATTCCCACTAGGGAGCTTGCAGTAGGCAGCTGATGGGTGATTCTCATCATTGATGTTCCTAATTCTCCATTTCCCTTCTTCTTTGAAATCAATAAAGACATATATATTTTTTAGAAAAGAGCACCTTATGAGGTAAGAAGGGGAGCATGCTGTCATCAAAAGACCATTTGTTTCTCGGAACATGGCAGAACTCTCGTGAGTGTGAAGGTGAATTCTGTCAAGGCTGTTCTACTCAAACTATTGCATTAAAAATGTGTTACTGTAGGAAAGAGCAATCACGTGAAAAGTGAAATCACCAGGAATGTCATCTAATCCCTTAAAGTATGTGGCAAACATTTTTTAAGTGTTCAAAATTGCACTTTCATGTTACAAAGAATGATGTAGAACTGTATTCTTGACATATGCTGTATTCAGTGAATAAAAAGCAAGGTGCAGAACAATGTAAGTAGTATGGCACCATTGTGTAAAGAAACGGTGGATTGTCAGTGGTTGAGCATCAGGAGATCACAGGAGGTCCAGCAGGGGGCATGCAGGAGGCAGCTGATAAATGCTGATGTTTCTCATAGATGTTTCTATCTTTCCCTTGCCTTGCCTTTCTCTCTAAAAATCAAAAACATATTTTTTTAAAAAAAAAGAAAAGATAGATCAATGATCACACTTATTTATTCATGGGCTATCTCTAGAAAGACCCCCAAGTCATTGGCAATGGGGGGAAGGTGTGCTGAATTGAAGAAATATGGCTCGCTCCATCTCCATCCCACCCTCATTTTAAGATGCCATCCTTAACCGAGGAGGTTGGAAAGACAAACACTACATTCCCAGACTCCTTTGCAACTAGGATTCTGAGAGTGCAGTTTCCTTGGTTGGATTTGGGGAGCAGAAGTGAGGGCGGGCCATCTTCCTGCTGCTGTTTTCAGTTGGTAAGCGGGGTGGTGGGACTCCAGCCCCTCAACCCCGTGTCCCAGTGTCAGAAGCCACTTGTGGAGGCTGGGAGGCCATGTGGTGTCTGTGGCACTCGGTTCACTGCCATGGTGGCTGCCCTTGAATTCCGTAACTGCTGGGGCAGCCCTTTGTTCCTCTGCCAGCCCTGCCAGAGGAATCCAGAGCACTGGATTCCTCATATTAAATCCCTTTCTTCTTGAAGTACCTTCAATGAACTCTTGCTCATGTAGCGCTGGAATGGGGTGAAAATGAAATGAGGGGAAAACTTTTTTCCCCCCACTCCATTCTTTCATTTAATAAACAATTTTTTTTTAATTGTGGCAAAATATACATAACACTGAAGCATCCAATATGAATATCTGCCCTTCTCTCCCTTTCTGTTCTCTAAACTGTTCTTTGGTCTTCTCAGAATGTTGATTCTTCCCCTCCCCCTATAATGTTCATCTTTTTGCAAAGGGTTGGCCTTATGCACATATATCCAGTCCATCAGAGGACTCCTCTGCTTCCTTGGAATAAACTGGTCAATTATAGTCCATGGATGGATTATCTGGGTCTTCAGCACTTTAGGGTTTCATTTGTTTAATGTGTTGTTAGAGTTGTCCGACATCAACCAGCATAAATTCAGAAGAGTTAAATATAACTATCTATGGTTTTAGTTTATAGGATACAGTGCTAAAGTCTTGACTCTATAAGTATACCGGATCCCAGATAAATATGAATCTATCCTGATCATGAGGGAGGACCATGATAAAAGATGAAAAGATATTTCAAAACTACAAAATATTTATCCTGGGGTAAGGAGACACCTGATCAGGAGACATGTGCTCTGAGTCTCACCGTGATGTGAATGAAGTTGCCCTAAAAAAAACTCCAATTCTGTGCTTACCAAGCAACCTTCTAGTTGCTCACATGGCTTTCCAAGAACCTCAGTGCCTGGGAATGAGGACCCAGGCTAGATGACCAAGCCTTGTCAGAGGGATACAGAAAGGGATGTGAATAAATCAGTTCATTTATCATCAGAAATTAGTTGACCACCCACCTTCTGGTTTATATATTACTAGAGGCCTGGGGCACAAATTCAAAACCAGTCCGAATCTGCTTTCTGACATCTCCTGAGGGGTCCCAGATTCTGAGAGGGTGCAGACCAGTCCAAGGGACCCCACTGGTGCATGATTGGGGCCGGGGAGGGATGTAGGAGGTTGGCCAGCTGGGGAAGGACCACAGGAGGGCTCCAGGGAGTGTCTGGCCCCGACTCGCTCAGTCCTGATTGGCCAAATCCCAGCAGCAAGCTAACCTACTGGTCAGAGCGTCTGCCCCCTGGTGGTCAGTGCATGTCATAGCGACTGATTGACTGCTCCCTGATGGTCAGTGCATGTCATAACAAGCAGTTGAGTGGCCTTAGCATATCATTAGCATATTACACTTTGATTGGTTGAAAGGATGACCAGATGGCTGGACACTTAGCATATTAGGCTTTGATTATATAGGATTGGTCTCTTTTGAATTTGATTAGCACTGTCTGACTAGCTATGGGACATGACCAGATTGTGCTTTCAAGTATATAAGATAACATATCAAATTTCAGATTCTGATAAATTACTAAGGTGATAGGTAATGCATAGTCAAACGGAGCTTATTTGAAAAGATAGCAATTATTTCACTTTGTCTCTCACTTAGAAACTTAAATGCCACCTCACAATAGGTCTGTTCCTGTAAATCTGATAAAAAATGGATGGGGAAATGGCTACTTGAAATTCCTTTCATCCTTCAATAGGGTATCACAAGGTTTTGAGTGGCCTTGTGCAACCTTTACCAGAAATTACTTCTTTTCTAAAAGTAAGGGCAGCTTATAATAATCAAATTGCATTTCTCCTCCTTCTTTTCTGGTTTATAACACTGTCACTTTCCAGGACGCATTGTAATGAGCCAGGCGGAAGGGAAGAGTTACACAGGCAAATGCAGTTATCCACTCTGAATGACACTAATTTTTTTAAAGGACAGCTGTCTACCATGAAGTCCAAAAGCAATAGCAGTGTTCAGTTAGGCTATGACTCCAGCCAACCTCCACGCCACTTATTTAAGTTCATTTAGGCAGCATTCATAAGAGTTATCAAGCTCATCCTAGTAAAAGCAATAGTGAGTCCACATCTGTGACATCTTCCAAATTTCCAATATCATTTCTTTGAGGGAATCTTACTCTGTCTTTATTCTATGTTTTAAAATCACTAGATTTCGCCAAAACTGGTTTGGCTCAGTGGATAGAGTGTTGGCCTGCAGACTGAAGGGTCCCAGGTTCGATTCCGGTCAAGGGCATGTACCTTGGTTGTGGACACATCCCCAGTGGGAGGTGTGCAAGAGGCAGCTGATCAATGATTCTCTCTCATTGATGTTTCTAACTCTCTATCCCTCTCTGTAAAAAGTCAATAAAATGTATTTTTTTTAAATCACTAGATTTCATGTAACATGTGTAGGTAGGTTGAGACTGATGGATTAAGTCAAAGTAAAGGGAAATACTGGCTTGCTTCTCTGCCCCCTACTTTGTTATTTAAGTACATGCTGCACAGAAAATTACTCTAATATGAATATTGGTTCAATTCTTCCCCAAACACTGAAGGTCTTAAAAGACCCCCTAACTACTGACTAGCCTACTCACATTTCCATGTAAACTGGGAAAATGAGCTAGATGGCAGAAATAGGTAATAATAAACATTTGAATTCTACTAAAACTGTTACCAAATATAAATATTACTGAAAAAAAGCTAGTTTCAGCGTATCACCATAATCTAATTACTGTTTCAAAAGAGGGAAATCTGACCCAGCGGAAGAGTAAAAAACCATTTTTAAAAGGGACTCAAATACCCAGTTAACTGAAAAGTAGAAAAACAGTTTCTGCACCCTACCCCGGGGGAGACTGTGCAATGTTTATGTCTCTGGAGGAAAAGCAGCAAAGCAACGCCATGCTGGGTCTCTGGCTCTTATCGCTGCTTGCTATCCGTTGTCATTCCTCAGTCCTCCAGAGAGAAATAACTCACTCTTAACAAGCCGAGGTATTTTCAGCCCGGCAGCACTCCCCCAAGCTCCCAGAGGACTGTGGGGAGTCCAACAGTTCTTCCCTTAGAACTCAGCCTTCAGCTAGAAGAGGTCAGTGGGGGAAAGGGGCGTCTGTAGTACTTTCAACAATAAAGTTGAAAGAAAGAAAGAAAGAAAGAAAGAAAGAAAGAAAGAAAGAAAGAAAGAAAGAAAGAAAAGAAAAGAAGAAAGAAAGAAAGAAAGGAAAGAACTGGCTTTCATATTAGTATGAAGGAATATTGGTCAAGGTAGAGGATATTTCATTTATTACTTTGTTCGTTTGGCTCTGACTCTGAAGGATTGAGTCCTATAGACTCTGGGCTTGCAGACGCAGCCACTGTCTCCACCTTCACCTCCACGCGGCATTCTCCCCGGGCGTGCGTCTATATTATCGGCCAGTTCGGACCTAGCCCATAACATAGATCCACTGCACAGACCGGAAGACTTAAACAGAAATTCGTTTTCTCACAGTTTCGGAAGCTAGAGGACCAAGATCAAAGAGCCATTAGAGCTGGTTTCTGGCCTCTCTTCCTTTCCAGGATATGAATGAGAGCTTTAGGATATGAATCTGCAGGGCACACAGTTCAGTCCATAACAGTTCTGTGCCTCTCTCGTCCTATATAATAAAGAGCTAATGTGCTTATTAGACCAAATAGCAAAACAACCATCCGAATAACCGAACGTACGGCCTTCAGGACAAAGTTGGGGCAAGGGCTGGCTGGGGCTGTGAGGGGAGAGCCCCTTGCACGAATTTCGTGCATCGGGCCTCCAGGCCTCTCATAAGGACACCAGTCACATTGGATTAGCGCTCCGGCTTCTCTACTATGACCTCAACTTGATCACATAGGCAAATAGCTCATTTCCAGATAAGGTCACGTGCACAGGTACCTGGGGTCAGGACCTCAGCACACCCAATCGACTTTAGCAAGCGCTAATGTTGTGTTGAATGACCCAGCCATCCTTTTGACCATCAATGGATGTGACAAGTCGTGATTCGGTGATGTCTTCAGGAAATGCTCTGACTGGTGGTGGCTGTGATTGGCCCCTCAAGGTTGTACCTTTTAGCACAGTGATCTTCTGTGGTTATGGGGCTTGGCTTTTTTGTCCAGTGAGGATTCCAGACTAGGGCAGCACACAGTGCATGGACTTTTGCTGAGTAAATGTTTCTCTGGCCCCACCTTGTCTTGTGGTTGCCTGAGTAATGCAGAGAGATTTACTAGCTCACAGCCTGACCCTGGTTCTCTAATAACTAAATGTGTGTGTGGCCTTAGGCAACATACATAACAGTGGCTCCCAAGCTTCAGAATCCCCTAAATGACTTCATAAAACAGACTGCAGGGCCACACCCTCAGAGTCCCTGATTATAAAAATTGCTTTAAAAAAAAAAGCAATTGCTGGTAATGCTAGTAATGCTGGCCTAGGGATTACACTTTGAGAACGGTCATGATATGCCATTGCCTACAAAGGACGATCAATCAAAAAACTTTGAAAACATGTTATTATTTCAAAACATACATGTTTTAAAAACATAGCAAGGTTTTGCCAATCTTAATCAGCAAAATTTTATTGAAGACCTATTATGTGCCAACTCTTGTACCACGTGGTGGGATCTAAAGACCAATAAAGTAGAATCCTGCTATCTAGTATAGATAAAATTACTAAATATAGCAAATAAAAATATAGGACTCCCAGTTAAATAAGGTCTCCGTTTGAGTAGGCATTAGATATAAAATTTGGTCTCCGAATTTTTCTGATGGCCACCCTACCAGTAAAGTTTGGGAGACATGCACACATTTGTTTAATTATACATTGTATAAATATACTAGTGTCATTAGTTAATGTGTTAAGGCAAGAGCCATCTTCATCTTGAGGGAGGCGATGTATGTGTTGGTTAAGGGCCGGGGTCTGGAGCCAGACACAGCTGCAGGTTTCTCTTTCCAGAAGTGTTTCAGTCTCAGCTCCTATAAGTGAAGGACAATAGAATTAGATTATCTGTAAATGCTTAGTATGCTTCTATAGAAAATAAAAACTCTTTGAACACAAAACCATGATTTAATGACCACATTGAAAAATATTCAGCGTCCAAATGTTCGCAAATGAAATCATTTAGGCAAGAATAGTCAATGAGCATAAACCGCATAAAAAGAGACAACCAGATATTATCTGCCTCCGGTTGGAAGTTTACAATATCCGTTTGTGAAGTATTCCTGCCAAGACAAGAAAAATTGAACTGAATCCGATCAGGTCTTTAAATCTAACAACCAGTTACAGGAGATACTGGAGTCAGAGGAACATATTAATACCACAAGAGTGTTGTTCCAAACTACAAAATGTGGGAAACTGCAAGGCAAACGACCTGATTTCTTCAATAATAAAAAAATCAAGAACACACACACACACACACACACACACAAGAATCTATACAAGGGACATATATGAGCCCAATTGGTGTGGCTCAGTGGTTGAGCATTGACCTATGAATCAGTAGGTCACAGTTGGATTTCTAGTCAGGGCACATGCCTGGGTTGTGGGCTCAATCCCCAATGGAGTTGTGTACAGGAGGCAGCCAATCAATGATTCTCTCTCATTCCTCTTCCCTCCTCTCTGAAATCTATCATCCATCTATCTATTATCTATCTATCTATCTATCTATCTATCTATCAGATTTATGAGACAACTGGGGAAATTTCAATATGAATATTTTTAGTGAAAGTCATTGTATTGTGATTATATAGAAAAATAGTCATGCACACACCAAAATATTTACAGATTAAATTATATGCTACCTAGAGTTCACTTCAAAATAATGCCCAGTTGTGTGTATGTGGGGAGAGGCCTGAATGGGTTGTAGATGGCCAAGAGTTGGTAAATGTTGAAGTCGACCATTGAAAGTTTATTAGATAGGATTCTTTCTACTTTTGTGTATGTCTGAAATTTTTCATCAGAAGAGGAAAAATGAATGATGAATGAAAGGACGAGTGAGCAAACAAACAAACTTTCTGCTGTCCCTCCCTCAAGGTGACAGCCTCCAGGGATGATGGCACCCCGTCCCTGTCCAGAGCCTGGGTTGTTTGTTTGCTCCTTTGCTGAGTAACCTCTCCCATATCCCAGAGAGGCTGACGCTGCCAAAAGCCTTGACATTTATTTTCAATTCTCCTACGTCAGACAGACCAAAAACCTCCATCGATCCCAATCACACCAACCTTTAAAAGCAATTAAATGCCCATTTCATGAGGCAGAAGCAACCTGCAGGTAAGTATCATCTGGTCCTTAAATAGCATTTAATATTTTTCTCCCGGGGCCTTAAAAAACATCCCCTGTTTTCATCATGGCATATATATATATATATATATATATATATATATATATATATATATATATATATATATTGTTTGCCCTGGGTGTTATATAACCATTTTGACTATCAACCTGCCTTGAAATTAGGTCAACATTTACCTTTTAGGGGTTGATTTTTCTCTCTCTTGGGTTCCTTATGCTGTTGGCCTAGTTAGCGTTGGCCGATGCTCTCTGCCTTCAGCAGAGCTGCAGGGCCTGCTGAAGCATTGGCCCTGGAACCACACCGACGACTCCTCCCTCGGGCTTCCTCTGCAGGACCTGGCGCCCACTCCCGTCTGCTGCCCCCCTCATTTTAGAATAAAGAGGAGAAGAGCACATGTTTTGGAGGAGGGAACAAGGTTTTACAATTTTTTTCCCCTGCCAAAACCCGTTTGGCTCAGTGGTAGAGTGTCGGTCTGCAGACTGAAAGGTCCCAGGTTTGATTCCGGCCAAGGGCATGTGCATTGGTTGCGGGCACATCCCCGGTGCGGGGTGTGCAAGAGACGGCTGGTCAATGTTTCTCTCTCATCGATGTTTCATACTCTCTATCTCTCTCCCTTCCTCCCTGTAAAATATCAATAAAATATATTTTAAAAAAATTTTTTCCCTAATAAAGGGCTAAATCTTGAACGGGATTAAAATTTTAAAAAATGTTTTAAATGAAAAAAATGCAAAAGCTGTTACTTTGAGATACTTTTTAACCTTTCTTTGTTGTGCTGAGGAAAGGAAAAAAAAAGCCCTTGCATGCAATAAAACCACATAAAACACAGAATAGGCAGAGTATAATAATTTCTTTTTAATTGAAGTAAAGTTGCTAGTTTCTAGCCTTTAAATTGAAAAGAAAAAAACGAGCTTTCAAGTCCTTGTAGAAACTAATTTTATTTTTAAAGGAGCATGCATTGCTTTAATAGAAACCTGTGTTGGTTTAACACTTCCTGTATTCTGAGTGGAGAACCGTCCCTGGGAAATGTTAAAGCATTCCACTGTATTTGAGGTGGGAGTAGCAGAGGCTGGAAAAAAAATACAGATTAACTTTAAAAAAAAACTGCACAATTTTTTTTCTAATTTTATTTTTGTCAGTTTTAAGTTTGCTTTCTTTCAGATTCTCTAAACGATGGGCAATATTCATGGTTTTGATACTAATGAGAATCCATTCATTTTAACACGTTGGGAATATTATGTCTTGACTCACCAGAAATTACATCTTTGCTCTGAATGAGTGTCACTGCCATACTATACTCCCAAATTCCCTTCCATTTTATCAGTAAAATGAAAATTTACGGAGCAAACAAGTGACAAATCTTAGTGTCAGCAGAGAGAAGTCCCAGTTTTTGAAAAGGAGAATTTTGGCCCTAGCTGGTTTGGCTCAGTGGATAGAGCTTTGGCCTGTGGACTGAATGGTCCTGGGTTCGATTCCAGTCAAGGGCACATGCCTGGGTTGTGGGCTTGATCCCCAGTTGGGGGCATGCAGGAGGCAGCTGATCAATGATTCTCTCTCATTATTGATGTTTCTCTCTCTCTTTCCCTCTCCCTTCCTCTCTGGAATCAATAAAAATATATTTAAGATATAATAATAATAAAATAAAATAAAGAATTTGGTAGTAGAAGGTGAAATCCCAGAACCTATAACCTTAATATGTTTGGCAAAAAATTGATTGCAAATAATTACAAAATGATATAATTACTGGAAGACCATCTGGATCGACTAAGCATGTCATACAAAATTTATCTCATTTGCTTTTTTTGAAGTTGACTCTAGGTTGATAGAGTAAAATGATGCTATAGTTCAGTGTTCTTAATTTCACCAGGCCATTGACATCATCTTCCGTGTTATAAGGTGGAGAGATGTGAGGCCTGTGATAAGGAGATTTTAGAGAAATTAAAATAAGTTGACCCCAATTTCTAGGGGACTATCACAGGGCGTGGCCCCTGACGCCTCCTAGTGATGTGATGTGATGTGAGATTGCATGAGAGTGGGCATGCGGGCGACATCTTGCAAGTCTGCAGATGACAAAAACAAAGATGTGAGGGATGTGCATTCTGACAAAAGTTTCAGATGATGGTGACAGCTTGGAACACAGGGCCAAGGCTCACAGGAAGAAATGTAATGAAGATAAATGTAAGCTGTTTAAAAATGTACCCGGGCCCTCGCTGGTTTGGCCCAGTGGACAGAGCATCGGCCTGCAAACTGGAGGGTCCCAGGTTCAATTTCAGTCAAAGGCACGTGCTCGGGTTGCGGGTTCAATCCCCAGTAGGGGGTGTGCAGGAAGCAGCCGATTAATGATTCTCTCTTATCACTGATGTTTCTCTCTCTCTCCCTTTCCCTTCCTCTCTGAAATCAATAAAAAATATATTTAAAAATAAATAAATAAATAAGTAGGGGGATTTTCTGTAATTAGGGTTGGTAAGACACACAGAAACGGAAATGGCTATCATTAAGGCAGGAGTTTTTATTGTACTCACAATCCGCTAGAAACAGGCAGGCCGCCATGCAGGGCCCCACAGGGAAGCAGGGGGAACCAGGGGAAATGCAGACCAAGAGCCTTATCGAGGTTTCCTTGGAAAAGACAAGGCAAGGCAAGGTGAGCTGGTTTGGACAATTCCAGCAGACTTGGGTACAGAGGCTGTCCCTACTGCTCTGGTACCTGGCCCTGGGGTAATTAAGATGGAGACCTCTGTTGCAGAGTGTAAACCCACAGCAAAGGAGGTGGCTGGGAGTGTGGGTTCTGGGTTGCCTCCGAAAGGTGTGTTTGCATGCTGGTTTACTGTCTCCAGAGGATGGTTAGTCCCAAAATGTGCTGTCCCTCCTGCCAGCAAGGCCTCGAGATGTCAAAGCATCAGACAGACCACCTAGAGAATGTGGTTATTACATAAATACAATGCACAAATCTCTTTCTGAGGAAAGGACAGGAAGATTAGGCTTAATATTTCATGTATAAAATTGAGGGCTTCATTTTATCTTACGACTAGAGGCCCAGTGCACGAATCTGTGCATGGGTGGGGTCCCTCAGCCTAGCTGGCGATCAGGGTATTTTGGGGCAGTGGGGGATTGGCTGTCCGGGGAGGGGGGAAGTTGGCTGGCAGGGCCCATCAGGGCCATTGGGGCTGGCTGGCTGGGGGGAGGGGCCATTGGAAATTGGCTATGGGAACACACTGACCACCTGGGGTAGCTCCTGCATTGAGTGTCTGCCCCCTGGTGGTCAGTGCACATTATAGTGATCAATATTTTGGTCATTAGGTCAGTTAGGCATATATATATAGGCATGTATAATGAATTAACAATGCACTACTTTGCTCTACAAATAGCAACTTATTATCCATCAGATCTCTGCTCTTTTTTAAAAAAATAAAAATATCGCTGGAACCAGTTTGGCTCAGTGGATAGAGCATCGGTCTGTGGACTGAAGGGTCCCGGGTTCGATTCCGGTCAAGGGCATGTACATTGGTTGCAGGCACACCTCCAGTGCGAGGTGTGCAGGAAGCAGCTGGTCGATGTTTCTCTCTCATCGGTGTTTCCAGCTCTCTATCCCTCTTCCTTCCTCTCTGTGAAAAACCAACAAACTATATTTTTTTAAAAATTAAAACAATATAAATATTTTTATTGATATCAGAGAGGAAGGGAGAGGAAGAGAGAGTTAGAAATATCAATGATGAGAGAGAATCATTGATCAGCTGCCTTCTGCATGCCCCCTACTGGAGAGTCAGCCTGCAACTCGGGTATGTGCCCTGACTGGGAATTGAACCATGGCTTCCTGGTTCACAAGTCAATGCTCAACCACTGAGCCACACTGGCCAGGCAAGTCTCTGATCTTAAGTCACCTCCTCAGGGAGGTCCTCCCTGACCACCCGTCCAACACTGCTCTCCGTTCCCAGTCAGTCCCCATGACATTTGACTGTTTCATGTCCTCCTGGAACTTATTCCCTCCCCACTCCCCTCTCCAACCTGTACGTTCACCACCGCTGTTCCCTCTGTTTGGAATGCTGTTCCCACAGGATCATGCTGCCTGTCTCCTCCCTCGTTTAGGTCTCCAATGTCACTCAGCAGGAAAGCATTCCTTGACCACCCCAATCTAAAACTGCACCCATTCCCTCTTCTCTCACCCTGCTTTATTTTTCTTGTTGGCACTTACCACCATCTGATATGTTAATATTTATTAATTTCCTGACTTGTTGTTCACCCCCAACTGTCTGTAACAGAAGGAGACCTCCATAAAGCAGTGATTTTTTTTTCCATTCTATTCCTGATTTGAGGAAGCCCTACCAAAGGATGCCTGGGTGAAATGATATGTCTGGGATTTGCTTTAAAGACATTATTGAGCCCAGCCGGCATGGCTCAGTGGTTGAGCATCATCCTATGAACCAGGAGGCCACAGTTCGATTCCCTGACAGGGCACATGTCTGGGTAAAGGTTCAATCTCTAGTAGGGGGAGTGCAGGAAGCAGCTGATCAAATGATTCTCACCACTGATGTTTCTATCTCTCTCTCCTCTCCCTTCCTCTCTGAATCAAATATATATATATGTTTTTTAAAGACATTAGCAAATTAAAAACAGGTTGCCATAGTCAAGAGTACCAGAACTCACTTGAAAAGTTATTAATACAAACTGTATGTTTGAGTTAACATTATTATCACATAACAAAGACAGGTTATCCTGTGATAACTACTGTAGGTATTTTACTCACAAGTATCCTCTAAATTTACCATGAAAAATTTCAAACAAAATTAGAAATAATAGTAGAATAAATTCCCATAAAACAAAACCTACATTAAGTTATCATCAAGATTTTTATAATATTTGCTTTCTCTTTTCCCCACTTACTGTAATATTTTACAATGCATTTCACATTTCAGATTGCATGTCATCTATCTCCTACATTATTCATAATGTGTCTCTAAAAATTATAGGCATTTTCTACATAAACACAAGGCCATTTATCACACCTCATAAAATTAACAATAATTCTTGGAATCACAATACCCAGAGAATAATAAAAATTCCCTGATTGTCTCAAAAAAGTCTTTCTGCATTTTTTTTTTTGTTAGAATCGGGATTTAAACAAATTCCACACATGTTCTTTTGTTCTGTCTCTTCAGTCTTTTCAAATCTAAAGTCAAATCCCTTTTTTTTTTTAACATGCCATTTGTTGCAAAATATGTTTTCTCCCCCTAAACTCAGAGTTTATTTCAGAAATACAGATGAGGACAAAGGGGGGGAATAAGAATGACATTTGCATGTACAATGGAGATGCAGTCTGGTTAAGAACTCTTAGAAACACGGAATGAGGGAGTAAGGATCTCACCGGTTTCTTGAGTGGAGATCACAAGGTGGGACCTTGATTGACTTACAGTCTGCTCCCTGCTTCTCCAAGACAATAAGGACGTTAAACGAGTGTGCTCTCCAGGTGCTGGTGGCGACCTCTGCCTCTGGAACATCTGGTTCAGTGCCTGCTGCAGAGGAGGCTCTCTGGGAGCTGAAAAATCAGATGATGCTATCAGTAAACGCTGTAAAACAATACACTCGTCTTTTGTCCTAACACGGAATAGAGTTGTCAGAATTTAATCCTGAGGGGATGGTGAAGAGAACATGTTTCCAGCCTCAGGTTTGCTGCTTTGGGTTGTGGGCCTTTGGGCAAATCCTTCATCTTCCAAGACCTCAGTTTCCTCATTCATAAGATTTCATAAAAATAAACTTTAGAGTGCTTACTACCTTCAGTGTAAATTTTTAAATGGAACACCATTTTGTATAATATGGTGTTTCATTTTGTATATTTTATTGATATTTTACAGAGAGGAAGGGAGAGAGATATAAAGAGCTAGAAATGTCAATGAGAGAGAAACATCGACCAGTTGCCTCTTGCACACCTCCTACCGGGGATGTGCCCGCAACCAGTGTACATGCCCTTGACCGGAATCGAACCTGGGACCTTTCAGTCTGCAGACCTACGCTCTACCACTGAGCCAAACCGGTTTCGGCTCATTTTGTATAATATTTTAAAACATTTTTTTTTTTTTTTTTTTTTTTTTTTAGAAAGGAAGGGAGAGGGGATATATAGAGAGAAACATCAATGATGAGAGACAATCATTGACCGGCTGACTCCTGCATGTCCCCTACTGGAGATTGAGCCCCAACACCAGTCATGTAGCCTTTGACCAGAATCAGACCTGGGACCCTTCAGTCCGCAGGCCAACACTCTGTCCACTGAGCCAAACCAGCTAGGGTGGAAAATGCTGTCTTTAGACATCAGGTGTAGTAGCACAGGCACATAAACAGACTGGTAATCAGGTTAGCAACCTGCATTTTGTTAGTTACATCTTCGTATTTGTCCTCACTCTGTCCCTTTGGCGTTTAGTGAAGAAATGTAAAGGCTGCAGCGCGAGGTGAGAAGAGGAGACAGTTAACGGGGTGGGCCATGTCTAGCACATTAATTAGGATTCTGTGGACAATAAGTAGCACAAACCGGCTCGGCCTCGCCCACCCCAGGACTGTCACCGGAGCCCTGTAAGGAATGTGAAGGCCCCACAGCTGGGCCCAAGATGGAACCAGGGCCTTCGAGCAGTGGGCAGGCCCAGAACGCCTTCTGTATTGGGTGGCATTGTGTACCCCCCAAAAGGTGTGTTGAAGCCCTAACCCTTGGTACCTGTGCACGTGACCTTGCTTGGAAATAGGGCCTTGGCAGGTGTAATGAAGTTAAGAGGAAGCCATACTGGCGTCAGATGGGCCCTCATCCAATAGGACAGGGGCCTCTTTGGGAGGGAAGAAGAGACACAGACAGACAGAAGCAAAGGGAAAGGCGTGGAGCAGATCTTCCCTAGATCCTTCAGGGGGGAGTATTGCTTTCCAGCCTAGAGCCTCCAGACTGTGACAGAACACATTTCTGGCATTTGAAGCCATCCAGTCTGAGGCACCCCATGATGGCAGCCCTGAGACACGACCCCACCCTCTGCCTCTTTGCCTCTGCCTCCCGCTGACTATCTGAGCCGTTTCTCTTTCATACGGCACATGAAAGGTTTCTGTTTCCTGGCTCCTATGGTAGAAAACAGCTGTCAACAACGACTTCCATGTTTATACGACATAGCAATAGCGATACAGAGAGACTAAAGAGGTTTTTAAAAAAAAAAATCCTCACCTGAAGATACTTTTCCGTTGATTTTTAGAGAGAGTGGAAGAGAGAAGGAAAGACAGAGAGAAACATCAATGTGATAGAAACACATCAATTGGTTGCCTCCTGCACGCACCCCAATCAGGGCCCCGGACCGAAGAGGAGCCTGTAACCAATTACGTGCTCTCGACCGGAATCAAACCTGGGACCTTTTGGTCTGTAGGCCAACACGCTAGACACTGAGCCTGCTAGGGCTAAACATTTTTTTTTTCACATTCCCGTTCCAAATTATCAGGGAAGGGTTGTTACCAGCCTTGGGGGCTTATGGTTCCCCAAGATAGAAATCAAGAGGAAAGCCCAGAGAAATTTCCAGACAGATTTTATTAAGCTTGTGCTTGAGCACAGGGGAGGCGGCATGGAGGTAAGAAAGTTGGATTCTCCGTAGGGGCGGGGGAGCGGGGGTGCTGGCTCTGCTGGGCTGCTTTTACAGGCTGTGGAGGAGGCAGGCTTTTGAGAGAAGGCGGGCTTTTTGAAGAAAGCAGGCTTGCAGGATTTCCCATTTCAGGGTGGGCTGACTTCTTTTCCCATCTGCACTGCCCGGTAAGGATGCTTACACCAGTGCGGTGGTGACCAGAGGGCGCAGGGCTCATTGCCCCAGAAAGGTGTAGCAGCCAAGCCTCGATCAGCTGCGCCTGTGGCTCAGCAGGTTAAGCGGGCAGTAAGAAGGGAGAGAATCAGCTGCTTCTGTGCTTCTGAGCAGGGAATGGAGGGGTGGTGACATTTTTGCTTCTCTTCTAGCCACTGGTTTTAACGTGGCCTCCTGGCCACTCGGTGTTTTCCATTTCCACGCCCACATGCCTGTGCTGTCTCAGGGACACCCGGTCCATCTCGGATTGAGTAGCCATCTCAGGCCCCCTCAGAGGCTGCGTGGGTGGGATGATGTAGGATTACATCTATGGGGGAGGCAGGGCTGATGCTCAGAAAATAAAACAGAAGTCCACTAGGTAGGCTCAACGGAGAAGAAGGGACAAGAGCAAAGCAGGCGGGGAGTTGGTGACGTGAGAAAACCCCAAGGGAAAGGGAACATTGGGGAGGCAGAGCTACCTGCCCACGTCAGCTACCACTTTCTGGCAGGATATTCTGGGTATTTGGGTTTTCTTCCTTCCTTTCTTCCTTTCTTCCTTCTTTCCTTCCTTCCTTCCTTCCTTCCTTCCTTCCTTCCTTCCTTCCTTCCTTCCTCCTTCCCTCCCTCCTTCCCTTCCTTCCTTCCTTCCTCCCTCCCTCCCTCTCTCTCTGTTTCTCTCTCAAGAAAAATGTTTCTTTTGCTTAAATGGTTTAGTTGTGTGGTTTTATTTAATACTCCCAAAAGCCACGTAAAGAAGCAATTCTCATCACCACAAATGCAGAAACAAAGGCTATAAAAAATGAAGTTAGATGTTCAAGGTAACATTGCCACTATGTAACTGAGTCAAGATAGCTCATAAACATGAGACATCTGGCCAGTGATGGGAGAATTGGACAGCATACATTTTATGGTCTACTAAACTCTAAAAATTCTAGGAATGTTGATTCATAGCAATACTAACAGTACTTTTATGCAATGTATTTTTTTAAGTACCTTAAAGTACTTCTCACTCACAGCAATGCTAACAATACTCTCATGTAATATCTTTTTTATTTTTTAAATTTATATATATATATTTAAAACAAATCTTTATTGTTCCTATTATTACAAATGTTCCTCATTTTTCCCCCCTCCATTGCTCCCCTCCACAAGGTTCCCACTCCACCCTCTGCCCTTTCCCCACCCCCCATTGTCCTCATCCATAGGTGCACAGTTTATGTTCAGTCTCTTCCCACACCCCCCACTCCCCTTTTCCCCGAGAATCGTCAGTCCACTCCCCTTCCATACCTTTGATTCTATTATATTCACCAGTTAATATTGTTCATCAGATTTTTTAATTCCCTTGGTTTTTAGTTTCATTTGTCGATAGTTACGTATTTGTTGTTCATAATTTTTATCTTTATCTTCTTCCTCTTCCTAAATAACCCCCTTCAGCAATTCATATAATTCTGGTTTGGCAGTGATGAACTCCTTTAGCTTTTTTTTATTTGTGAAGTTCTTTATCTGGCCTTCAATTCTGAGTGATAGCTTTGCTGGGTAGAGTATTTTTGGCTGTAGGTTCTTACTACTCATCACCTTGAATATTTCTTGCCATTCCCGCCATCTTGGGTTTTCTCCCAATAATTCTGTAATATCTTTTTTTTAAATTGGGACCTTGAAGCACTTCTCATATATTTCCATTTGATTTTATATATTATCCTAAGATATTTTGATAATAATACAAAAATATTTTTAAAAGACAAAATAATCTTTATGTTCCAATCTAATCTTTCAGTTACCATTGGATTTAATGGATATGTATTTCTTTAAAATATTTCTACTATTCCTTCTTTTAAATAACAATATATTAAACTGCAACATATTAGGGAGTGCTTATTTTAGAGATGCCACTTATCACTTCTACCACGGCACAGAAATGTCTTCTTCCTTTCTTCCAAAAAGAATTATTGGGTTGAAGTCAGATTCTGGATTTTGTTTTTCCACCATTGACTTTGTAATGTCTATTTTGTTCCCACGTCATTCTCTTTGGCTCTTTTCTCACTATTCTCAGAGACTTAGGTTTTCTTTAGGTGTGACTCCTCAAGTGTAGTTTTCTGCACAGAGCGGCGTCTCCATTTCACCGCCCCTATTCTGTGTTTCAGCGCCTTGATCCTCTGAAGCTGTGCAGATGTTGAAGTCTCAGACATCCATCAATGGGATTTCCTTTGGCTCAGTTACAGAGACCCAAAGGAGTGGGTTTGGATCTCGTGGGTTTTGGCCTCCTAGGTTCTTAGTCAGAGTTTGCTCCTGAGGAGGGGGGTGGGGGAAGGGTTGAGGAAGAAGTTGGAAAATGGGGGTGCCTCTAAACCAGGCTTTACCTAGTTTTCTCTTAGTCATTCAACCTCATCCCATCTTCCCCCTGCGGGAATTGTTTTCCTTGAAGATCTCCTCTCCTCCCCTCCATCTGGTCCATTTGATGGATTCACATTGCTTGTATTAGCATGACTTTGGTTCCAGTATTACTGAGAGTGCTCTGGCTTTTGCTGAGAGAGCATCTGTCTCTCCTCCTCCCAACACACTCTCCTGAGTTATTTTTGGGGGCTAATTGATAATAAAATGTGTTACTCCCAAACCAACCCTTTGTAATCCCTTGTGGTTTAGGGCAACAGAGAAAGACTCAGTTTACTCCTCATGAAAACACTATCAACTGGAATTCACATAAAATGTAATCAGATGAACTCTATCACTGCATCATCTATAAGTCAATGTAGTTTGAACCCAGTTCCCCAGGATTTAGGTAATAGAAGAGTAAGGCAAATACAATAAAAGGAATTTGATTATAACAACTTTCCCCCACTCACAAAAAGGGAAATTTTCATTTGAGGTAGGTTGTCACTCATGGTTAAAAGAGACCGCTCTAAGGACAAACTTTAACTGATATACCAACAAATGCAGCTAGAAGGCAATGTAAAGAACATTAAGTAGACAATAACTATCCTATATAGTAAAAGGCCAGCAACCATAACGGCATAACAATCAGAATGACCGACTGACCAGTCGCTATGAGGTGCATCGACCACCTCTTGATCTCTCCCCCCAGCCTGCAGGCTCTGATTGCTGGATGGCCAATGGGGAACCACAGGGAACCAGAACAGGTGGCGGTGGGGATTGGCTAGTGGGTGGAATGGCCAACCTCTTGGTTTCTCCCCCTAGCCTGCAGGTTCTGATAGATCAACAGATGGTGAATGGGGAACTGGGGTGGGTGTCAGCGACAGGATGGGACTGGGGACTGGCGAGCGGGTGGAAGATGGCCCTGATCACAGGCTAGGCCGAGGGATCCTACCTGCGCACGATTTCGGTCTATAATAATAAAAGCTTAATATGGTAATTAGACCAGACAGCCGAGCTGCTATGGCAGGGGCTGAGGCAGAGGTGTTTAGGAGTGACCAGGCAGGCAGCCAAGAGGTTAGGAGTCTGCGGTCCTGGATTGGGAGAGGGATGTCTGACTACCGGTTTAGGCACGATCCCACTGTGGGATCGTGCCTAAACTGGCAGTCAGACATCTCTCAAAGGGTCCTGGATTGCAAGAGGTCACAGGCTGGGCTGAGGGTCATCCCCTCTCATGTACAAATTTTATGCACTGGGCCTCTAGTTTATATTAGAAAACACCCCAGAAGCCTCAGGAAGACAGAAAAGAGAGGTCTCCCAAAACTCAGATGTCCTCAGAATCTCAGCAGCAAGGGTTGGGGTGCTGTAAGGGGTCACTAATTCCACAAATATTTGAGCAAAGAGTACTGAGAGGAGCGGTTCTGGAATAAACGCTGCCGGGACCGCCTTTCCCACTCCCTGCCAAGCCGATACCTGTTCCTGCCCCAGCTTTGTGCACCCTCTTCCCTGGAGGCTCCCGATGATGCCCTGTGCCTCTGGGGGTCCCTGCCTCCTGGGGGCCCCCATCCCACCTTCACGGCACGTCCCTGGCAGAATTGTGCTTGCCGCCAGCCAGTGCGCCTGCCTCCCTGGCTGCACTGCCAGCTCCTCCTGGGCAGGGGCCGCCTGGCACACATCCTGGCACACCCTGCGCTCGCAGGTGCTTGAGGGATAAGTGGACGGTGGACATTTCGTTGAAGATATTCAGATTTTCAAAAGCCGACCCCCCAATTATGTCTAATGTTCTGTGGCAGCAGGGGAAAGAGAGGAAGTGCTTTGAAAGGAAATGAGAAAGGAGTGAGGGATTTCCTCCAAACGAAGAAGGAAAGAGGGGTGTGCGGTCCTGCAGGCAGCAGAGCCCGGCCTCACCTGTGGCCCCACGAAGCGGGCAGGGGAGTCGCAGAGCTAGTGAACCAACCCAATGTCAGTGATGTGGTCCCCAGAAGGTCTCCCTGACACCTTGGTGCAGTGTGTGCTGCTGGGACTCTGCTGGCTGTCCTATACGAGGTGCAGAGGAGGGACTGAGGTCAGCTCCCCAGTGACCGAGGGTGGGTTCTTCCTGCCAAGTGGGATGGAGTTTGGGATAGAAATTGATGTAAGGGATGCTTTTGAATGGCCGGATTTGGAAACACATACAGAGTTGTTTCCACCATGGAAAGAAATCAAAGCCTACTCACTCCGCTATGGAAAATAAAATCAAAGCCAGTTAATTACAGTATGAATCTGTTTTGATGACTAATTTGTGAGAGCTGAAGAAAAACGTAGGAGTAATCAGCATCAAATTACGTTACGATGGTCAATGAGATCATTTTGAGGCGATGGGTGGTGGAAAGTTCTGTAGGTGACTGGATCATAAAAACCGGAATGGAAGAATTATTGAGAAAATTAGAAGTTTCCCCTTGGAAATGCTTTAAAATAAAAAAGATGGATAGCCTCTGTCTATCAAGGAGCCCGGGGATTTACTAAGTGCCATTAGAAAGTCCTTATTAGGTCTATAATTAGGTCTCTAGTTTACACCAGAAGAAACCAAATAAGAAAATAAATGCACATAAAGTCAGAAAAGGCTTCAGGGAAATAGTTAAGTGTAAATCAGAAATCTACTTCTTTTAGGTTGTAGGAAAATGCTAAAAGTGTAAAGATTTTATCTGTAGAAGCATAATTTCAAATTTTGGATAATTAGCTCAATTTGGAGTAGCTTAATGCAAGTAAAATGGGAAAAGTATGAAATGGTAGTTTAATTATGGCTAATGATGGTTTAATTGCGCATCAATACCCATAAAAAAAGAACTTTGTAGGGATTTTGGTAGAAAGACTTCTACAATTATAATTTTGAGCTGTACATCCTAATTCCTCCTTTCTGTCACATTTCATTCATAGGCTATGCTTTTGATATAGCAGTAAGCATTCAATTCATAGTATAGGAATGAATGAATGAATGAATGATGGTGTGTAATGACCACGTGGGTATGTAAATAGTGTGGGTCCCTTTTGTCAAGGATGGAGAGCTTCCACCTTTCTGAGTGCCCATCTGCCCACTCACCTCCTTGTTCCCCTTAGAATTGCTAAATTGTTGGATTGTGTGGACAGTAGGTGAAATCATATGCCCTGAGGAGATCATCTCTTTCTTTGAAACTGTTGCTGAACGAACAATGAATGATAGGAGAGAAAGTAAGAAAGGATCTTAAACCTAGGAAGATGCATACGACTTCACAAGAAGTAAGACAAGCAACCCAAAATATACTGAGATAGGTTTTTATACCTATCAGACTGAAAATCACACACACATAAAATTGTGATAGTCCACCTTGTGGTGAGGCTGTGTGGAAGTTGGAAGTTTCTTTCTTTCTTTCTTTCTTTCTTTCTTTCTTTCTTTCTTTTCTTTTCTTTCTTTTTTTTTTAGTAATATATTTTTATTTATTTCAGAGAGGAAGAGAGAGGGGAGAGAGAGAGAGAGAAACATCAATGATGAGAGATAATCATTGACCGGCTGATTCCTGAACACTTCCTACTGGGGGATCTAGCCTGCAACCCAGGCATGTGCCCTTGACCAGAATCAAACCTGGGTCCACAGGCAGATGCTCTATCCACTGAGCCAAACCAGCCCGAGAAATCATTTGGTCTGGCCCTGCCACGGCATTGGAGTGAGTTAATTAAATGTTTGATCAAATACAGCAGGCTAATTTTTAAGTTGATAATTTTGCATGGCCCTCAAATGATGTTATAAATATCCAAATGGCCCTTGGCAGCAGAAAGGTTCCCCACCCCTGCTCTCGATGAAGACATCTGTAGTTCATAGGGCAATTAACTGTGTGATAGATAATAAGGCTGATCCTCATCATTTTTTCCAGTATTTTATTTTTTATAGCAGTTTTATTGTTATAAGTCATACCCCATAAAATTCACCACTCATTTTAAATGTACGATTCAATGGGTTTTGATATATTCAGTTTCACAAGCCTATATAATAAAGAGGGAATATGAAAATTGGCCATCACACCATCACAAAGATGGTGGCAACAAGATGGCGGTGCACAGTCCCCCAGTCCTTTCAGCTCTGTGAGGGGGGCGATGGCAGGGCCGCGGTGCAGCCGGACTTGCCCTCATCCCCCCAGCTGTCCAGGGCCACCTGAGGCTCTGGTAACCAGGGCAGGCTGAGACTTGCTCTCCCGGCAGTGGCAACAGCAGAGGTGTGATGGGAGAGTTGCCTTCCCCTGATCACTGGGTCACCTCCCTTCCCTGAGGGCTCCTGGACTGTGAGACGGGGCAAGCAGGGCTGAGGACCCCCCCACCTCCACTTCCAGGGCATGAATTTTCATGCACTGGGCCTCTAGTGATCCTCATAATCAATTTTAGCATATTTTTATCACCCCAAGAAGAAACCCCCTTTCCATTAATAGTTAGTCCCCGTTTCCCTCCAAGTCCCCCAGCCTGAGGCAACTTCTATCTACTTTCTTTTTTTTTCAATATATTTTATTGACATTTTACAGAGAGGAAGGGAGAGAGATAGAGAGCTAGAAACGTCGATGAGAGAGAAACATTGACCAGCTGCCTCCTGCACACCCCCGACTGGGGATGTGCCTGCAACCAGTGTACATGCCCCTGACCAGAATTGAACCCAGGACCCTTCAGTCCGCAGACCGATGCTCTACCACTGAGCCAAACCGGTTTCGGCTACTTTCTGTCTTTTCAGACTTGCCCATTGGCTGACCTTTCATATAAATGGGATCATATAATACTAGAGGCCCGGTGCACGACATTCATGCACTGTGGGGGCACATCCCTCAGCCCAGCCTGCACCCTCTCATAGTCCAGGACCCCTCAAGGACATCCCCCAAGGGGTCCAGCACTGCCACTGCACTCGCCAGCTATGAGCCCAGCTTCTGGCTGAGCAGTCCTTCCCCTGTGGGAGCACACTGACCACCAGGGGGCGGCTCCTATGTTTAGGGTCATAGCGACTGGTTGTTCTGCTGGTCGGTCAATTTGCATATTAGCCTTTCATTATATAGCATACTATTTCATTCTACAGATATATCCCATTTGGTTGTTCTATTCATCATCTGATAGACATTTGGGTTTTTCTATGTTTTGTCATCATGAATAATGCTCATATGAATATTCATGTATAAGTTTTTGTGTTCTAAGTTTTCTTTCTCCATTCTAAGTTTTCATTTCTCTTGGGCACATACCTAGGAGTGGAATTCATCATTTTATTATAAAAATTTCAACAAAGTTGAAAGAATTTTATAGTGAACATGCTTCTAACCACCACCAAGATTCTACCATTAACATTTTATTCCCCTTTTTATTAAAGTTCTGAAGTCCTTTTCTTTTGAGGTAATGTTTGAATAGAATGAGATGCACAAATCAATTGTATATTCACCAATTTTTTTGTTTTTGTTTAAATTTCTTTATTGATTAAGATATCACATATTTATCCTCATCCCCCCATTCTTATCCCACATCCCTCCCCATGCATGCCCCGACCCCCTGTTGTCTTTTATATTCACTAAGTTTTAATATTGTCATCAGTATAACCCAAACCTCTGTCAAGATAAGTACATTATAGTCACTCTAGCACCGTGTTCAGCAAACTGCGGCTCACGAGCCACATGCGGCTCTTTGGCCCCTCGAGTGTGGCTCTTCCACAAAATACCATGCATGGCCTGGGCCAGTCAGTTTTGAAGAAGTGGCGTTAGAAGAAGTTTAAGTTTAAAAAATTTGCTCTCAAAAGAAATTTCAATTGTTGTACATATGTGGCTCTGTTGACTGATGAGTTTGCCGACCATGGCTCCAGAAGGTTCTCTCATGTACCTTCCCAGCCAATCTCCATCCTCTGTCTTCAAAGACAACCTCCATTCTGAGTTTTTCATAAAATATCATAAAAACAGGAAGGTACAATATGTACCTTTCGTGGGTGTGAAGATCCTTTCTCTCAACAGAATGCTCCTGAGAGCCATCCGTGTCGTTGCGTGCAGCAATATTTCTTTTTACTGCTGAGTGGTAAGACTGTTGTCTGTGAATAGACCCCAGCCTCACTTCTCCATCCTGTTGATGGGCATCTGGAATTTTATTAATAGGGCTGCTACGAACATTTTTGTACGAGTCTTTTTGTGGACATATGTTTTTCTTTTTCTTGGGTAAACAAACATATAGGAGTGGAATTTCATGGTCTTACCGTGAGTGTGTCTAACTTTATAAGAAACTGGCAGATTGTTCCAAAAGTGGTTGTACCAACCATTTTGCATTTTCATTAGCGTGAGTTTCAGTTGCTCCACATCCTCATCAAACTTTGATGGTGGTGGTAGTCTCTTTAATTTTAGCAATTCTAGTAGGCGTGCAGTGTGTCTCAATGTGGCTTTAATTTGTGTTTCCCAGACAGATAATAAGCTCTTTAATCACCGGCTATTCACATATCTTCTTTTGTGAAGTGCCTATTCAAATCTTTTGCCCATTTAAAAAAAATTATTATCTTGATGTTTGGGGCAGTCCTGAAAAAACAAGTGATAATATACAAATCTGCTCTATTTTTAAGCATTTCTAGGAAAGGAAATTTTTATCTTTCTTTGGCATTGCATAACTACTACTTGTAAAAAACTTAATTGACTTCAGATTACTGTCATTAAAGTCCATTTCTCTTGGTTGCTCCTCATTCAGAATTGAAACAAATATTTAGAGATAGTTTTAGATTACACACTTATGTAGATTATATTTCAATGCATAGAGGGATTTAAATGTGTTAAAGGATAGAAATTATTTCATGAGTTATACACCTTTATTTCCTCCTTTCCACTGGTATTCTCAATTTGTGTGAAAGGGATAAAAAGGAATACTTCAACCAAGTGCTAGTTTATTGTATGTTTGTCTACTTTCAACCCTTTTACTAATGAGCTAAACAACATCCCTCTGCTTAGGGAAAAAAAGTGTGGTTGTATTTAGGATTCACTTCTTTTCAAGGATTAAGAGCTGTAATTAAGCAGCCCTGATCCCCTGCAGGAGGATAAAAATGCTCCTACAGCTCAGTTCATAGAAAAAAAAAAAAAATTTCCCCACAGACTCGGTGGGAATTGGGGGTTTTAGGGGGGAGGATTGGCTGGTTGCCCTTTGCTATGTTGAGGGAAGAGTAAAGTCTGGGGTTGCAGGCATCCTGTGGACCAGCTGTCCATCCTATCTAGGGAGGGGCAAGTACGCAGTTGATTTCTTCAATTTATCTTTTGACAACGTGCCTTAGCTTATAGATTTTCAGCAGCAATTGTTGGAGTGTGGGGCGGGAAGAACTTTTCTTTGCCTTAAAATGTGTTTAAGTTCCATTGAAGCCGGCGTGGCTCAGTGGTTGAATGTTGACCTATGAACCAGGAGGTCATGGTTTGATTCCCGGTCAGGGCACATGCCCTGTTGTAGGTTGACTTTGTAGGAATTGGCCAAACAATGATTCTCTTGCATCACTGATGTTTCCATCCTTCTTTCCCTCTCCCTTCCTCTCTGAGATCAATAAAAAAAATATATTTTTTTAAAAGGGGATAATTATGAAAAACTATGAAACTCTCACTACAGATTTCTAAGCACTAGAGTGATTTTGCATTGGCCATCATCATACATGAAGTCAATGACCCAAAGGGTTTGCTGTTCTGATTGTGGATACAGACAGCCATGCACACATGTCATACTCACACCCCCCCCCCATTCCTATTTCAATTCTCAATGCATTTTTGAACAATATAAACGCTTCTAGTGACCGTCAACATGGATATACTTTCCCCTTATGTACCCTTTCAATCTCTGAGAATCGAAAGGCAAGATCACAGGCCAGATTCAAAAGGACTGCAGTCTATGTATGACCTTCCCTGGTTTCCTCCTAAATTTCTCCTTTTGAAAGGAAAGTGAAAAGAAAAAAAAAAAATGACCCAGAGTTCTTACTTTTATCCTATTCTATTTTCTATCTTAAAAGAAGTGTATTTTTAATACTGTTCTCCAGTTGTCCTGGATTTATGACTCTAGGGCCATAACACAGCATTGCGGCTAAGAGCGTGGCCTCTGAAGCTTCACTACTTGAGTTTGAAGCCCTTTTCTATCATTACTAGCTGTATGACCTTGGGTAAATTAACTTCCCTGGGCCTCAGTTTCCTCATCTGTAAAATGGGGTGAAAAGAGGACCAAGGTAATTATAAATTTTTATAGCTTGGAAGTTAGGCATAAATGACACAAAACGATGAGGGAAAAAATTATTCAGGGTTTGAATGTCCAGATTGCAGATTTTCTAGGCTGGTTACCCCTGGCTCTTCAGTTAGAAGAATTTAAAGAGTGCTTTCAATTAGCTTAAGTACAAGGCACAGAATGTTCGCGTGAGCTGCAGGAAAAGGGTTGGGGGCACTCCAGCCTCTCTCAGCTGGAGCCCCCAAGCCTCTCCTCTTTTCTCCTACATTAGCTCTTTCTCCACAGGCTCCTACCCTCAGCCTGCAAACCGCCTTGGATCACCTCCTTTAAAAGTCACCTTCCCTCAGGCAGGGGTGTGAGGGTGGGTGGGAAGAGATCCATCAGAGAACTTGTATGCATATATGCATAACCGAGGGACACAGATAATACTGTGGTGAAGGCCTGGGGCAGGGGTGGAGGGTCAGTAGATGAGGTCAATGAGGAAAAGAAGGGGACACATGTAATACTTTCAACAAAAAACATTAAAAAAAAATAAAGATTGCCGAAACCGGTTTGGCTCAGTGGATATAGTGTGGGCCTGCGGACTGAAGGGTCCCTGGTTTGATCCCTGTCAAGGGCATGTACCTTGGTTGCGGGCACATCCCCAGTATGGGGTGCAGGAGGCAGCTAATCGATGTTTCTCGCTCATCAATGTTTCTAACTCTCTATCCCTCTATCTTCCTCTCTGTAAAAAAACCCACAATAAACTATATTAAAAATAAACAAATAAACATTGATTTCTTTGCATTTGTTTATGTATCTATTTATTTATAAACACATTTTTATTGATTTCAGAGAAGGAGAGGGAGAGATAGAAACATCAATGGTGATAGAGAATCATTGATTGGCTGCTTTCTGCATGTCCCACTGAACCCGAAACCCGGGCATGTACCCGTGACTGGAATTAAACTGGGACCCTTTAGTCATCAGGCCAACGCTCTATCCACTGAGCCAAACCAGCTAGGGCAGTAGTCGGCAAACCGCTGCTCGAGGGCCACATGCGGCTCTTTGGCCCCTTGAGTGTGGCTCTTCCACAAAACACCACCTGCGGGCGCACACACAAACAGTGCAATTGAAACTTCGTGGCACAAGCGCAGAAGTCAGTTTTCAGCCTGGCCGAGTCTATTTTGTAGTGGCATTAGAATACTCAAGGGGCCAAAGAGCCGCATGTGGCTCGCGAGCCGGGGTTTGCCAACCACTGAGCTAGGGCAACAATAAAGATTTAAAAATAAATAAAAACCAAACAAACTAAAAGTCGCTTTCCCTCAGAAAATACTGGTAATAATAAGATAACAAAACAGCATCAGATGTTATATAACAGGTCCTCAAATAACATCCCTTTGTTCCACATTGTTTTGTTGTGGCACTGCGGTGCCATAGGAACTTAACTCTTGTTTATACCAAACAGCCTCTGGTACAATTGGTTTCACTTAAAGTTGCAGAACCTACCCTGTCTCCCCGAAAATAAGACAGTGTCTTATATTAATTTTTGCTCCCAAAGATGTGCTAGGTCTTATTTTCAGGGGATGTCTTATGTTTCCACAAAGTAGGTCTTATTTTCGGAGGCTGTCTTATTTTTGGGGAAACACGGTAATAATGATGTGAAGTGAGGACTTACTGCGTCACAATTATATGTAAGCTAAGAGCAAGACAGCACAACTAATTCTGCACTAGGAAGAAGGTAAAAGAAACGCTATAGAAAATAGTTGTCGTCCAAAGATGGTGACTGGATAAATGTCACTTTTCTAATTTTCTGCGAGTTCTACCATTTTCTAGTTGAGAGGTATGGCATGGCCCTTTGCTTGCTACGCAGTGTCGTCCCTGGACTAGCAAGACAAACAAACAAACAAACAAACAACACACAGAAGTTGAGAGCTTGGTAGAAACAGAGTCTCAAACTTCCTAAACCAGAATCTGCAGCTTAACAAGATCCCCAGGTGACTCACACCTATTTTGAAGTTTAAAAAACTGTCTACAGCAATTGTTCTCAAAGCTGGCTGCACATTGAAATCACCTGCAGAACTTTAAAAATACTGACGCTTGGATTCCAGACCCAGAAATACTGACATGGGGGTGTCTCTCTCCCCTCCCCACCCCCAAGAAAAATGTATACCCCCTTTAACAGCTGATAACTCCATTTTGAAAATGAAGTGTATTTTAATAAACACTGCCTTTATAATTATTGAAAGTGTGTATATACATTTTTTTTGGGGGGGAGCAGATATCCTATATTTGGCTAGGGCATTCAGGTTTTTAAAAACCTTAGGTGATTCTATGAATTTAAGATCCGTCACCCCATACAGTGGTTTTCAAAGTGTCGGCCCAGCGCTGTCAAGGAACCTGTGAGAAGGGCAAATTCTTTGGCCCCGTTTCAGATCTGACAGGATGGTGGAAATGAGACCTCCCGCTGATTCTAATGCACACAAAAGGTGGGAGAACCTGAGAAGGTAGGTCTAAAGTGGGGCCCAAGAATTTGCACTTCTGAATGTCCGGGCGCTGCTGCAGGTCTGAGGACCATCCTTAGGGAACCACTGGCCTAAAACCTCTGATCCACCTTAGTCTCTAGAGCAGCCGTGGGCAAACTTTTTGACTCGAGGGCCACAGTGGGTTCTTAAACTGGGCCGGAGGGCCGGAACAAAAGCAACCTGACCATGCTGGCACTCTCATCTTGGGCTGCTGGTGAAGGAGCGGAGGGGAGAGCAAGAGAACCCTTTGCGGGCCGGATAGAACAGCCGAACGGGTCGGATCCAGCCTGAGGGCCGTAGTTTGCCCACGGCTGCTCTAGAGTCACACAACCGGTTAGATCAGAGCCAGGGCTGGACCGCTCTGTTTCTCTTCAACCACAACCTACCGACCTGCTGTGTCTTCCCGGGGTTGAGGCCTATACGGCCCTCTTCACTTCCACCTTTACCAAAGACGCAGGCAGATTTTTGTGTTTTTTGTTTTCAAATACAGTTCGGTACCTCACCCTCAAAATATGTCTCTGCTCCTCTCCAGAAACCACTCACGCTAGCCATGCACAAACACCCCGACTTCTACCCAGCCGCTCTTGCGTCAGCCACTCTTCCTCAAGGACGCCCTGCCCTGCTCCTTGCCATCGAGGGTTCAGCTGTGACCCTGCCCACGAAACCCACCCTCCAGGCTTGAGGCCACTGACTTCCACAACGACCAGGGCTCTGGAGCCTGGGCCTTCCGGGGCAGATGCCCACTGAGCCTGGGGATCTAGCAGAGGCTGGGTTGCTTTCCTTTCCGGCCTGCTGCCCTCAGACCATTTCCCCTCCCCAGGAGAAGATGGACAGCAAGAGCAAGTGAGACCTGGGACGCACAGAAAGGGAGGATGGTAAGGCGGCGGCAGCTCCCAGCTGGGGCGGGGCAGTGACCTGTCCCCCTTTAGGTCTCGCCTCCTCGGTCCTGAATCTTACTCTCCTCTTTGTCGACTTCCAGAAACCCTGATGGCGAACCAGAATCTGCAAACCAAGGTTTGCAGATTCTGGTTCGCCATCAGGGCGAGTGTGTGTGTGTGTGTGTATTTCTGGGGTTCACCTGGGTGGAGGACGCCGCGCCCTCCCGGGAGGGTGAGGGGGCGATCGCAACTGCCCCTCGGTGGTTAACGGTCCCTCGTGGGGTGCCTGCCAAGCGCCGCGCCCTGCGCAACGTGGTCCAGTCCCAGGTGGGCACACGGGCCGCGCGCCCCCTTGCAGGTGGTCCTCAACAAGTGACCAGCAGAGCCCGCGCTACTGCTCGCCGCCCTCCAGCTGCTCCTGGTTTTGTCCCCGCGCGTCTCTCCCCCTCTCCCTCTCCTCTCCTTCTCCACCACGGCAGCAGGACCGGCGCGTCCCCGGGGGCGCGGCGCGGAGGGACGGGCTCCGGCCCCGGGACCCAGGACCCAGCCAGGCGCAAATCTGAGGTGTGCGCGTCCGGGTCAGGGAGGGGCGTTCCCGGCGCGCCGGCCGCCCGGGGCGCACCTGCCCCGGAGGCCGAGCTGCGGGGCGGGGCGGGGCGTGCGGGCGGGCGGGCGCGCAGGTCGCCGGCTGAACGCTGGAGGGGGCTGTGGCTCTCCCTCCCGCGGTCCCCGCGGCTCGGGCTGCACGGCGCCCCCGCTTCCCCCCGCTTCCCCCCGCTTCCCGAGGGGGCCGGCCCAGGTCCGGGGAGGGGCGCGCCCGCCGACCGCCCGCCTCCACTTCCCGCTCGCCCGGCCTCGGAGGCGGCGGGTGGGTCCCGCGCGGGCGGACGCAGGGCTGCGGGCGCTCGGCTGGGGCGCGGGGCGGGGACGCGGCCACCGCCCGCTTCGTAACCGCTCTCCCTGCAGCCCGAGCGGCGGCGGCGGCGGCGGCGGCGGCGCTCGGCCCGGCGTCGGGGAGGCCATGGCGACCCTGAGCGCGCTCCCCACCCACCCCGCCTGCTCCGCCCTCCCCTCCGCCCCACGCCACCTTTGATGGCTCGGACCGCGGCCGGCCGCCGCCAGCCCCGACCGCGCGCTCGCGCCCTCGCCGCCGCCGCCGCCGCCGCCCGCGGGTATTAATAGCCGGGCGCCCCGGCCGCACGCCCGCCCGGCCGCCCGCCCGCAGCCGCCGCGCCCTCTGCAGCCCGGGGGGCCCGGAGCCCCGGAGCCCGGAGGCCCGGAGCGGGAGCCAGAGCCGCCGGCGCCGTGGAGGTAGGAGGCGCGCGCGGCGAACAATGACCGCGGTGGGGGCGGGCGGGCGGCAACTTGTGCGAGTCCCGGCCGCCTGGGACCCGAACCCCTTCCCCGGGGGGGGGGGGGGGTGCGCGGGTGGAGGTGGGAGCGTGGCCCGCGCGGGGTCCTTCCCCGAGGAGGCGGGCGGAGTGTGGGAACCCGGCTTCCCCCCCCACAACCGGGGCGGGAGGGGCGCCCGCGGGGCCCGGCGCGGTCCCCGCCACAATAGCTGAGCTCGGGGCCTCCGGGCGCCGCGCCGCCCTTTGCACCCTGGGTGCTCACCTCCGCGCACCCAGCCCGCGGGGCTCCGCGCGCGCCCTCTCCCCCGCCGCCTCCGCCCCGCGGCGCCCTCCTCCTCCCCCGTCCCCCGGCCCCGCGTCCCATCCCGCCCGGCGCGGTGACAGCGGACCTCCGGCCGCGATCTCGGCCCCGGGCGCGGGGCGCGGGGCCGGGGAGGTGGCCGCGCCCGCCCGCCGGGACCACCGCTCTGCCCGGGGCCCGCGCTCTCCCACGCGCGGCGCGAGGGCCTCGGTGGGTGACAAAGAGGAACACACCCACTGCCCAAGTTAGATGCTGTCTCTTTACCTCCTGCTGCCTTTATGGAGAACAGGATGCCTTTTCTTTCTTTTCTTTTTTCTTTTTCCTTTCTTTTTTTTTTTTAAAGCAAAGGACACAGATTTTTGTGGCGAGCATTTCAAAACTATACTTCTGATTGTGGTTTTTAAGATTTAAGTTCCGGAAACTTTAGCTTGTCTGATCTGGCCAGACCCCTCTGTGTGTGTGTGTGGGGGGGGTGTATGTGTCTCTTTTATTTGAAGGGGGGAAAAAATGAGTTCACCCTAATGAGTCTGGATTTTGTTTGAGTCCAGTGCAGGTCCCCCCCCCAAAAAAAAAGAAAAAAGAAAAGAAAAAAAAGAAGAGAGGTGGGCCTCACAAAGAAACGAGGACCCCTGGTATCACATCAGCCCCCTGAGACGTGGAGCGGTCGAGCCTCATCTGGAACAGTTTAGCGGTCTCAGCCTGTCTCTCACGGTGCCTGCTGGCTGGGGAGCCGGTGGCCTCTGGCTGTTTCGTTTTATGATTGCTGTTAATGTCTGCCTTGTTAGTTTCCCAGGTTTGGCTTGCTCAGCCTGTTCCCTCGCTCCCTCAGAGCCGTGGCTTTTAGGGACCCCCACCTCCTCCACGCTGCGGGCCGTGCCTTCCCCCGGGTTATGCTCAGTGTGCTTTGCACGTGGTGGCTTGCCAAGCCCACTTCAGAACACCCTCCAGCATTGTCTTGCTTTTCTTCCTCTGCCTCAACCGGAGAGGAGGTAGAAAAAGGCCTTTCCAGCCCTGAGAGCTCTGGGGGAGTTGCCTTAAAATGTGCCTGCCCTCCTGGTTTGGATCAGGTGGGACCTTCTGAAGTCTTTTCTGTCTTTGGCTTTCTCCCCTCATCCCACAGACCTCCTCCCACCCCACCCACCCCTTTCCAAAGGGTTGGCTCTTCTGGGGATGACAGTTTGTGACCGTGCACTGCATCTGTGGGTTCTTCATGCACGTGGCTCACTTTATATTCCTGCAGCATCGTCCTGCAGCAAGGCATCACTGTTGGAGTTACTCCAAGCACAGCGAAATGTTTGTGTTTTTAGAATGTCTGGCTAATAGATCTGCTCCTGGGAAAAATAAATAGACACAGTATTGGCCAGTGGCAGGCTTGGGGAGTGAAACGTTGGGGGAGAGCGTGATGCCTTTCCAGTCCAGTTCTTCCTAGAATGTCTTGTTTCTTTTTTTTACTATCCCAATTTTTATTGAGTTCAGAGCAGAAGGGAGAGGGAGAGAGAGAGGAACATCAATGAAGAGAGAGAATCATTGACCAGCTGCCAAACATCAATGGTGAGAGAGAATCAGCACCCCCTCCTGGGGATTGAGCCCGCAATCCAGGCACGTGCCCTGACTTGGAATCAAACCAGCGATCTCCTGGTTCATGGGCTGATGCTCAACCATTGAGCCACACCATTCTCTTGTTTCTTTTGTGAGGATGGGAAATTTGAAATACTTGGAGATGGTGTGGCTGTGCCCCCTAGAGTCACAGTGTCTATAGCAAGCCCCCGCCCCCCCTCTTGTGATCGGGGTGTGGTTTTCCATTTAGGAGTTCTGTCTCTGCAGGAATTCTGGAGTTAGGTTTATAATGCCCTTTTCCCAGCGAGAGTGTCTCTTCCTGAAATGTATACATGGATTTAATTCCTCTGTGGGTAAGATATTAACGCTGCTCTATTGTCAAATTTACCAAAAAGGAGATTGAAAAACCTATCCTAGACATTTCTCTTCTGGTTTTTATGGTAGGGATTTTATAAGTGTTTTTGCTTTGCTTTTCATGTAAGAAACTGTCCAAGGAAATGTCTTTTTTAAAAAAACACAATTAAATAGAATATTGAAATATGTATTCCCCCCCCCCCCCCCAAAAAAAGGTGGAATTTATCCTCTAACATTCATTGAACATAGGAGTTTAATTCATTTGGAAAAGGATACATATTTATGAGGAGGGTAAAATCAAAAGAGAAAACCTTTTTCCTCTATTCTAGAGGAGTGGAGAACACTGGGGAAAAGACAGGAGCCTTGTGCCTGCATGCCGAGCACTCTAGGAAAGGTGGCGTGGTGACTTTTCCAGGGGAGGAGGGGAGTTCTGTGGATTCGTGGGTGCCCGGCGAAGTGCTTGGACAGCATTGGAGACACACCTGTTGTAACCGGCCTTGCTCATTGCAGAGAGCTGCCTGCTATTTTGAGGAAAGCACTTTCCCCTCTGAGGGGAGATGCTACAGATAAGAGAGGGGCTCATGGAAACCCAAACACAGTCGCCTGAGTGCTTCCTACTGTAGGTGCACAGGGAGCCCAGGTGTTGGTGACCACAGCCTGGGAGGCGCAGTGGTGGGCTTGCATATTCCTGTGGCTGTCTGTATCTCTTCCTCCTCCTCCTCCTCTTCTTATTTTTTTTTTTTTAAATATATTTTATTGCTATTTTACAGAGAGGAAGGGAGAGAGATAGAGAGCTAGAAACGTCGACCAGCTGCCTCCTGCACACCCCCCACTGGGGATGTGCCCGCAACCAAGGTACATGCCCTTGACCGGAATCGAACCCGGGACCTTTCAGCCCCCAGACCGATGCTCTACCACGATGCCAAACTGGCTTTGGCTTCTTCTTCTTTTTTTAAAATATGTTTTTATTTATTTCAGAGAGAAAGGGAGAGGGAAAGAGAGATAGAAACATCAATAATGAGAGAGAATCATTGATTGGCTGCCTCCTGCCTGCCCCCTACTGGGGGTGGGGGTAAGCCCACAACCCGGGCTTGTGCCCTTGACCAGAATCGAACCTGGGACCCTTCAGTCCACAGGCTGATGCTCCGTCCAAAGAGCCGAACCAGCTCTTCTTTTGTTGGGTGCTCCCCCTGGAAAGGAGGGCTGGCCAAGCCTGGGACGTGGGGGACCAATTTCTTTTCTTGCTCTTGGGTGGCTAGAGTTTCTCCCGTGGCCTCTCCTCATCACACAGAGCCCCTGCACCCCTGTCCTGCCAGGTTACTGTGCTAACCACTTCCACATGTCCGGAAGGTCAGCGCCCAGTGGTCCCTATGCACCCTGCTTGAGATCCTGATTTCGCCAGGCCTTTTATGCCAAATACGACCTTTGTTTTTCATCAAGGGGCCCCCTAGAAATGCTTGGTACAAAGTGGGGGAACTGGCCTTTTATAGGCTGCCCTTTCCCTGTTTTAAGCCAGTTAACAATGGTTGGCCAAGTGGAGACTTTGCACAGAAGTGAGCAATTGATGCCTAAACCGGTTTGGCTCAGTGGTAGAGCGTCGGTCTGCGGACTGCAAGGTCCCGGGTTCGATTCCGGTCAAGGGCATGTACATTGGTTGCGGGCACATCCCCGGTGGGGGGTGTGCGGGAGGCAGCCGGTCGGTGTTTCTCTCTCATTGACGTTTCTGGCTCTCTATCTCTCTCTCTTCCTCTCTGTAAAATATCAATAAAATATATTAAAAAAAGAGGAAGTGAGCTATTGATAGATATAGTACATAAGGTGCTCTGAGTTTTCAAAACTTGTGACTGCCAGGGGAACCTCAAAGACAATGGGACTTAGAACTGCGCCGCCTAGGAACTCAACTCAGAACCGCAGCTTTCTTATTTTAATGTGGGATGGAAATCATAGACAGACCGCAAGATTGGCAGTTAAATTAATGTGAGGACACATCATTGACACTGAATTAGTTTCATGTGTAAAACTGGGCGGGTTTGTGCGTACATTTTCAAACAGAAGAACCATAGGCCAAACTAGATTGCCGAAACTACTGCCTTTTTGTCTTTTACAGGAATGCTCCTTACCAGAAGAGTAGCTTCACTTTACCTGTAGACTTGTGGTTTTCCACAAAGGTATTTTGTAAGAGAAGCCATAAATCCATGATGACTCCCATTATTTTTTTCTCATCCTGTTAATGCAGGAGGTAGTGTAGTGCCCAGCACATAGCAAACCTTTAGTGCATACTTGTGGAGTGAATAAGCAAACCTAGTTTTCGATGTCCTTTCAAATGAATCTTTAAGGTTTTTAAATTTAATATCAGCACTGGTAGGTTGCTGTTGTGGGAGTTTGAAAATTTGATATTTTGATTTTGTTGTTTCTGTTTCATTCTAATTAAAAATGTAAAGCTTGGTAAAAAAAATAGGTTTATTTATTTATTTTTTAAATCAGACAATAAAAGCATGAAGAAGAAAGTAATATTTACCTGAAATCCTGCACCTACTACGCAAGCCTACCATTAACCCTTTAGTGCCTGTTCTTGTCTTAGCCTCCTTCAAATTGTTATTGTTGTGTATAAGTAGTTCTTATCTGTATAGATTTAATGTGCTCACCACGCCTTCTTATACATCAAAACTTGATTCTGTGCCGAAACCGGTTTGGCTCAGTGGATAGAGCGTTGGCCTGCGGACTGAAAGGTCCTGGGTTCGGTTCCGGTCAAGGGCATGTACCTTGGTTGCGGGCACATCCCCAGTAGGGTGTGTGCAAGAGGCAGCTGATCGATGTTTCTAACTCTATCCCTCTCTCTTCATCTCTGTAAAAAATCAATAAAATATATTTAAAACAACAACAACAAAAAACCTTGATTCTGTGATGATGTTCCTACCTCCTGAGAGGAATTTTTTAGATGTTCCGTTAGTGAGTATGTCTTGGTGGTAACCTCAGTTTTTGTGTGCCTTTCAGTATCTGTGTTCTGGAGTGATCGATTACCTGGGTGTGCAATTCTGGATTGTTTTTCCTGCGTCAATCAGCTGTCTTTTGGTTCCCTTGTTGCTGCTGCCATGTTGTGTTGGCTGGTTGGCTATCAGGCTAATTGTTTTTTTTTAAACAGCCTTTTTTTTTTCTCTCTCTCTGCCTCCTTTTAGAATTTTTTGAGAATCTGCACTTTCACTATGTCTAGGTATAATTTCTTTTTTCTCCTTTACTTTTATTCCATTCTCCTTTATACTCCATCTGCCTCCTGCCTCTCGCCCTCTTAGCAGTTTATTACTTTCTCTTGCTCAGTAGTATTTCAGGGTCTGGATATGCTACGATTTGATTATCTGGTCACCTTTGGCCATTCTGGTTGTTTCTAGTCTGGGCAATCATAAACAAATAGATGTTTAAAATTCTGCTATGAACATTTGTTAACAGTCCTTGTGTGATCTGTTTTCATTTTTATTGATGGGTCTTACAATGGTGTATAACTTTAACTTTAAAGAAACTGCTATCATTTTCTCCCGGAGTGTTTGTGCCATTTTATATTCCCACCAGCAATGTTACTGTAATCCTCACTAACACTTGAAGTTGTCAGTGTTTTTCATTTTAGCCATTTTTTTTTCCCATTTTGCTGGTGTGTAGTGGAATCTCATTGTTCAATTTTATATTTCCCTGATGACTCATGATGGCTTTTCACGTGCTTACTAACCATTTACATATCTGTTGTTGGGTGTCTATGATATTGTCTTTTTAACTTTTTTTGTCTGATTGCTTTATATAGCTTTTGAGTGGTAATTGACATACAATAAGCTGAACATAATGTCATCTTATTTTTTTAAACTTTTTCATTTTTAATGGCATCTTTTGCAGAGCAAAATTAGTAGGAAAATATTGTACATGGCATAATTATTGAAGTTATTAAAGGTTAGGGCATTCTTCAACTTTGAAAAAGAAAACATTAAAAATATTTTTATTGATTTCAGGGAGGAAGGAAGAGGGAGAGAGACAGAAACATCAATGATGAGAGAGAATCATTGATCGGCTGCCTCCTACACACCTGCTACTGGGGATTGAGCCCGAAACCTGGGCATGTGCCCCTGACTGGAATCAAATCCAGGACCCTTCAGTATGCAGGCCGACGCTCTATCCATTGGGCCAAACCAGCTAGGGCTGAAAAATAACTCATTTTTGCATAGATTAGTATTGGTTTGTTCAGGAGATCAGACTATTTACTGTACTTGAGGGTGATGGAGCAGTCTGTTCTGTTGTAACTACCAATGAGTTGAAAAGATGTAAAAATGAAAAAAAAAACCAGCTTGCTATTTTGAAAGTTTGGGGAAAGAGGTGTTTAAAATTCTGGTCAAATAGATTTCTAAAATTTTAAATTGAGTTGTGTTTGTTCTTTAGCACACAGGAGGACTATGGGAAGGAAATATTTTTGAAATCAATAAAAAAATGAGGCTCTGGGTAAAAACAAAACTTTACATTCTAGAAAGAGGTCCGCGTGACTCATGCAGGTGGTTGTGAAAGGCTTTGTATGTTATGGCTGCTCTGTTTTGGCAGCGGTGATACCTTCTCATCTGTGTCCTCTCAGTTTCCGAACCAAACAGCAAGCCTCGTCAGGGCAGAAGGTACGTTTTCCCTGATTTTTGTTTCTTTTATCCATAGAAGGTAAATAAAGCTCCGTTGGCCTGAATTAAAATTTTGTAATGAAAACCCTATGCTGTTTTACAATATGGACGTGAGGGGACGGTATCAAAGGGAACAAGGATCGGACATGTAGCCATTGAAACCAGCCGCCTGCCCTTCTGCTTCGTGCGTCTTTGGGATGTTTGGGCCCGTTATTGGTGCTCTTTCCCCAAGACCCCGAAGGGACCGTTCAGAGCACATGCATCTCCAAGTGCTATTGGAATGTCTGATGGCGGTGTAAGCCATCAGGCATTTGGTTGCCTCAAGTAATAAGAAGAAGAGGGTTCCAGTTGGGTGCCGGAGCTTACAGCATCATCAGGGACCCAGGTTCTTCCTGTGTTTCCACCGTGCCGTTCCCAGCATATTGCTTTTTTGTATCTGGGTTTGTTGCCTGGTGGTTAGTAAGACTGTCACAGCCTAGTAAGCTATTATGGGTAACTAGAAGCCTGGTGCACAAAATTCCTGCATGGGTAGGGTCCCTAGGCCTGGCTGGCAATCAGGACCGATCTGTGGGGCAACCGGCAGGGTGATTGGTGGGTGGGGGGAGGGGCCCACTGGCACCTGCCTTGGCCATCCTGATGCTGCCTGCTCACCAGTCCCACCCCCTGCTGCCACCCCAGTCACCTCCCTCTGTGGGGCAACGGCAGGGCAATGGGGGGGGGGTCCCCCGCTGGCACCTCCCTTGGCTGGCCTGGAGCTTGCAGGCTGGGGGCAGCTCCTGCATTGAGCGCCTGCCCCCTGGTGGTCAGTATTCGTCATAGCGACTGGTTGTTCTGCTGTTTGGTCAATTTTCATATTAGGTTTTTATTCTATAGGATGGTTACTGCAGCTCCAAGTTTCACACTAGCACACATGTGGTGGTGTCAGGTTAATCACCGCACAGGCTTCTTCAAGCTCCTTTTGTCCTGAAGGAAGGTTCTTCCCAGGAGCCTCCGGCATCTGGGAGGTCTTGGAAGGGGGTTTGGGGGAATGTTTCTTGGCTCTTAAAAAGAGTCCCAACGGCTAGACTGGACATGGCACCTGGTACCAGAGTAGCCATGCTGTGGCTAGCCTTCGGGTGAAGGTGAGGGTGAGGCTGGGAGATGGAACCAGAGTCCTGTGGGCATCACTGAGTCTGGTCTTCCTGAACCGGAGCTTGTATAATAAATAATAGAAAATGCAGTGTACTAAGTAATACAACTGTGCACTTAGTGCACTGGATAATAAAACTTTCTTTCTTTCTAATTCCGTCATTGCCATCCAAAGCATCTCTAAACCGATACTTTTTATTGGAAGACTTTATTCTCATCTGCCATTTCAACATTATCTATGAGAAAAGGGGTTTCTACCTGTTAATTATGTGGAAAGTGACTTAGTGTTCACATCAAATCACTGTGAGAGATGACCTGTCTGAAGGCGTTTAGGTAGTTGATGGGTGTCAATCCTACAGCTAAATTGACGTGCATTTTACCTCCTTCTAAGGGGATTGTGCGGGACATCTGCTTGGAGTTAGCCGTTTGGTGGTTTGGATTTCACAGCACACTTGAGAGTGGTGTTTCACGTCTCTTAAGGAAAATGATGGCTGTTCCTGCCATGCTCATCAACCTGGAATGGCATCTCTCTGCACACTGAGCATTGTGTGGGAGATTTGTGAGACATTATTGTTATTTTTTTAAATTTTATATTTTATTTCTATTTTTATTTTTAAAAATTTCTTTATTGATTAAGGTATTAAATCTGTGTCCTTATCCCCCATCACCCCTTCCCTCACCCCCCTACTCATGCCTTCAACCCCATTGTTGTCTGTGTCCTTTGGTTAGGCCTATATGCATGCCTACGAGCCCTTGGTTGTGAGACTTTATTAATCAACGATTAATATCTTCCTTCACAGTCTGGATTTTTCCAATTTTTAATACATTGTACACATGTTTTGTGCATTTCCTTCTCCTTAATGTTGCTTGGTTATCCTTATAGTAATGGGATTAAGGGTGAAGGTCTTGTGAGGTCATTTCCTGTTGACCTTTCTCAGAGGAATGCCGCTGAGCCGAGCCGGGGAGGGGTGGGCCCCAGATGACTTGCTTTCTGAATATTTATCATGTGGAGAGTTCCCAGAATGTGCTTAGAGGGATTTAAGAGACTATCATGACTCCATCTTCCTGTCTTTTTTTAAATTTTTTTATCACTGGCTTTTTATTTCTCAATGGGCTTCAGGGGTGGGTTGGGGAGCCATTTTTTATTAGAAGTGTTAGCTTTCCTCGGGAGTTAGAAAATAGAACTATAGCAGGAGTGTTTCCAGAACTGTCTGGAATGTTCAAGGAAACACCCAGTTCTGATGGGTGCTCTGGCAGTGAGAGCTCCTGGGGGCGCAGCCACGTGGGGGCTGCAGAGGGGTGCAGGGTTTCCGCGCGAGGACCCGGAGAATCAGTGACTCCCCTGCCTTCTCAATGTGTGTGCTGGGGAAAGCGCCTCTGCCCTGCGGACGCTGGCTCCTGTTGTATCCTTCGGTGTAACTACTGCCCAGCACTGGCCATGGCCCTCTGTCCCTGGTCACTAAGTCTTGGTGGAATGAAGGAAAAGGAGACCCCCTTTTGGGGCTTCTTGGTAAAATTACCTTGGACTTCTCAAACCCGAGCTGACTCCACCAGCTGTCTGTAAGAGCTCTGAATTTGTAGTCACAAGCTGGTCCAAATCTAAATTTACACACCACTCCGCCTCGTAGACACGGTTTATCCACGTTAGAGACCCTGTCCTTCAGCTTCTGGATCTCATTCGCACCTCTTACTTAGGTACACCCTGCTTAGCAGCTGTAACATTAGAGATTCTTTAACCGTGTCCCCAGAGTGGCTGAGGTGCCATGCCTATGAGGTGCTTCCAGATCTTAAAAACAAATACTCATTTTGAGGCAAAAAAGTTACTTTCTGAAGACTACGGATACCCTACATTCCTACCCTCGAATTCCGCCTCGCGTGGCCTTTTTCAACACCTCTGATTGCCTCTCTTCCCTTGAACTCTGAGTAAATCCCCGTTTTGCTTGATTCTGTCGGTGATGCTGTGGGCAGCTACTCCAGTAAGTTGTCTTCCTTTCAGTGGGCAGCCCACCGAATAGCATTTACGATTGTGGGGGAGAGGAGGGAAAGGAGGGGCCAGGAAGTTGGCACGTGGGTATTTGCCACCGTGAATGTTGGTTTTCTGGCCACCCTGGTCACTCGCGAGGGAATGCCATTTGTTAAGCCTTAAGGAGGCCGGACGAGCATCTGGGCTCTGACAACCCTGGGCAGCATTTCAGTTTTGAGAATGGGGAGCGAGTATTTCAGTTTGAGACCAAAAGAGCCAGAAAGTCTTGCTCTTGGTGGTTTTATGCTGAAATCAAAGCCCCTGGATTTTTCCTAATTGGATCTCTGCACTCTTTTTTTTTTTTTTTAAATATATTTTATTGATATTTTACAGAGAGAAAGGGAGAGAGATAGAGAGCTAGAAACATCGATGAGAGGAAACATCGACCAGCTGCCTCTTGCACACCCCCTATCGGGGATGTGCCCGCAACCAATGTACATGCCCTTGACCGGAATCGAACCCGGGACCTTTCAGTCCGCAGACCGATGCTCTACCACTGAGCCAAACCGGCTTTGGCTCTGCACTCTTTTTTTTAAAAAAAATTATTTTTAATTTTTATTGATTTCAGAGAGGAAGGGAGAGGGAGAGAGATAGAAACATCAATGATGAGAGAGAATTATTGATCGGCTGCCTCCTGCACGTCCCCACGCTGGGGACTGTGCTGCAAGCTTGGCACGTGCCCTTCACGGGAATCGAACCTGGGATTCTTCGGGCCACAGGCTGATACTCTGAGCCAAACCAGCCAGGGCTCTGGATCTCTGTACTCTTTTGATTTGTATTTGATTATCCAACCAAGTGATACATCTGTGGCCTTCGCTTTGTATGGGTGTCTGCCTACTGCCGGGAATCCAGTGGCGGCATTATTAATCTGTTATAGTGCTGAGGATTTTGTTTAATGGGAAACAAGCTCACATGGTTAATTGTTTAAAAATTAATAGTATTCTTTATTACTCTTGTGGAGTCCTCCTCAGTCATCTAATGTGTATTTCTGTGTGAGGGGGAAGTCTCCATCTCTCTGAAATAGAGCCAGTCGGCTCCAACAGTTTTTCAGCAGTTAAGTTTGTCCAACGTGAGTGGTATTCCTTTAATCTTATTATTCATCTCCAAAACACTGTGGTGGCTAATGTGGTTTAAAATTCTTGAGTCTATTTTTGAGTTATTTTTAATCATCTTAAAAAAACCAACTTGCAGTTGTACTGTAATTTGGCACGTTATGCTGATATTAAAGAAAAGGAAATATTTATTTGAAAGAAACATCGGTGCTTTAAGAGGACTTGTAAACTATTGAAATATTAGTAGATATTGTGAGCACACCACTGCACATGTGCACCGACATGTACGGTTTTAAACCTCACTAATAAAGAGTTCAAGGCCATTTGAACTTTGCCAGGCTGAAGTTTTTAAACCCTCGCCCGAGGATATGTGTTTATTGATTTTAGAGAGAGGAGGGGTGGAAGGGAGAGAGAGAGGAGAGATAAACACTGACCTGAGAGAGTAACATTGATCGGTTGCCTCCCATAGACACCTACCCTGGCCCGGAATCAAACCCCTGACCTTTTTGGTGTACAGGATGATGCTCCAACTCACGGAGGCACCTGGCCAGGGCTGAAGTTTGTTGTAACACAATGCTGTGGGAACAAGGTTTGTTAAGTAAATAGTGAAAGTAAAGTTACATGGGGGAAAGTTTACTCTCTTTAAGGGAAAAGACTTTTCTACCGTACCACTTTGGAAAGAATCTTTCATGATTCTTGCCCATTGAAACACACCTGGTAGGAGCATTGTATGATAATCTTCACCATTAAAAAACAATTATCCCAGAAATAGCGTATGCATAGACAACACAATGGTAGCATACACTGGGTAGTGTTGTATTTTGTTCTCTTCACTTAGCTCACCCTGCCGGCTGTCCTGTATTGGCATATACAGATCTGCCTCATTCTTTTTAGTGGCACATAACATTCAGTTCTATAGGAGTGCCATTAATTATCTGTAAAGTTGCCCTATTGATAGACACTTAGGTTGTTTGGGATATTTTGCTGTTACAAACAATGCTGCAGGGAAGGTCCTCGATGTTTTTTTTGTGTGAGTCTATTTGAAATATAAATTTAAAAAGTGGGATCTATGGCCCTGACTGGTTTGGCTCAGTGGATAGAGCGTCAACCTGCGGACTGAAAGGTCCCAGGTTCGATTCCGGTCAAGGGCATGTACCTTGGTTGTGGGCACATCCCCAGTGGGAGGTGTGCAAGAGGCAGCTGATCCACGTTTCTCTCTCATCGATGTTTCTAGCTCTCTCTCCCTCTCCCTTCCTCTCTGTAAAAAAAATCAATAAAATATATATATTTTTAAAAAGTGGGATCTTTGGTCAAAGGGTGTATTTCTTTTCAATATAGATGGAGATTGCCATGTTGTCTCCCAAGAGTTTATCCTTGCTTGTTTTGGAAACTCTTCTGTAGTGCTTCCTTGGTGCTAGGGACTGTTTCGGGTGCTTTACAAGTATTGTTTAACCTCCAGAGCAACACGTAGAGGTACCGTCATTATCATAGCTTTCCAGATGAGGAAACCGAGGCCACAGACAGGTCGCAGCCTGCCCCGGGGCCACCCTCAGTACGTGGCCGTGTGAGCGGGGCAGGCTGGATCCAGAGTCCCTTCCTCGTGGTGAGTAACTGCCTGCTCAGGTTTTCTCCTTTCCCAGGCTCCTCAGTCAGAGGCCAGCTTTTCTTAATTGTCATTTTGCATTTTTCTTCTTACAAGTTGGGATTGTCCGCCATTTCGTTGTTGGCAAACCGTGTGGTTTTCTTCGCTGTCTATCTGCTGCCTGCCCTTTGCTCATCTTTCGGTCAAGTTGTAAATACCGTATTTGCCGGTGTATAAGACGATTTTTTGGCCCTGAAAAATACCGTATTTGCCGGCGTATAAGAGACTGGGCATATAAGACGACCCCCTAACATTTCCACTCAAAATACAGAGTTTGTTATATACTCGCCGTATAAGACTACCCCCCACTTGGAGGCATATTTTTCAGGGCCAAAAAATCGTCTTATACGCCGGCAAATACGGTATTTTCCTTACTGGCTTGTATGAGTTCCTTCGCACCTGGAGAAGATTAGCTCTTCATCAGATGTATTTCAAATGCTCTGTCCTAGTTGGTACTTTGCTTTTTTTTTTTTTTTTTGGCTTTGCAGTTTTATCAGTCTTTTCCTTTACTGGTATGGCAGCTGAATCTAGATCATGTTTACAGAGAGCTCTTCCTTGGTCTGAGAGCATTTTTAAAAAAACACCTCATATTTTCTTAGAATTTTAATGCTTAGTTTTTTAAAATTTATGTTGCTTCAGAGAGTAATATGGGCTCTAACTTTATTTTTTTTCCTAATCATAGAAGGTAATGATGTGCAGCTACACAAGAATAAAAGACACACTTCCCAGTAGCTCGGGACTTGCGGTCACGCCGTTGCAATGCTCTGCTTTGACTGTTGAGAACGGAGCCATGCAGTGAGTCATGTGGCTTGTGTTCATACCATGGCTGCTTCTCATTTTTGCTCAGTTTTTGCTTTCTTTGGAGTTAATAATCACCTAGCTTTTCCTCTGCTTCGTTTTCCGGATACTTACCATATTTGCCGGCGTATAAGACGATTTTTTGGCCCTGAAAAATATGCCTCCAAGTGGGGGGTAGTCTTATACGGCGAGTATATAACAAACTCTGTATTTTGAGTGGAAATGTTAGGGGGTCGTCTTATACGCCCAGTCGTCTTATACGCCGGCAAATACGTATTTTTAGGGCCAAAAAATCGTCTTATACGCCGGCAAATACGGTACCCAATTCATCCCAAGGCTGCTCTCCCTTCATGCCTAAGTCCCTTTCCGTGTATTCCCGTTCATCAGGTGCTCAGAGGTGCCCTGTTTTATCCAGGAGAAGGTGTAGTCTGCAGTCTTCTGAGCTGCTCCCGTCTGGGCTGGGTTTCTCTCTGACCTCATCAGCACCAGAGATCTCTCTGGCGTTACCCATTGTCGTCTAGCATCTTTTGTATTTGATTTATTTTCTCTCTCCTCTCTGAAACATTTTTGAATCTTCACTTAACTTCTCATATTTTGAGGTTTCACAGTTTTTGGTATGTATCTCAGTGGGTCCTTTTAAAATTACGTATGCGGGGCCTTTGCTTTTCTTTTAACACTGTAGACCCTTGTCTATCACTCTGGGACATTATTTTTAAAAAAAATATTTTTATTGCCGAAACCGTAATTTGGCTCAGTGGATAGAGCATCGGCCTGTGGACTGGACTGAAAGGTCCCAGGTTCGATTCTGGTCAAGGGCTTATTCCTTGGTTGCGGGCACATCCCCAGTAGGGGGTGTGCAAGAGGCAGCTGATCAATGATTCTCTTTCATCCATGTTTCTAACTCTCTATCTCTCTCCCTCCATCTCTATAAAAAAACCAATAAAATATTTTTAATACATCTATGTAAAAAATCAATAAAATATATAAAAATATATTTTTTATTGGTTTCAGAGAAGAAGGGAGAGGAGAAAGAGATAGAAACATCAGTGATGAGAGAGAATCATTGATGGGCTGCCTCATGCACGTCCCCTAAGGGGGATCAAGCCCCCAACCCAGGCATGTGTCCTTGACCGGAATCAAACCCGGGATCCTTCAGTCTCCTAGGATGATGCTGTATTCACTGAGCCAAACTGGCTAAGGCTTTGGGACATTTCTTGAGGGGGAAAAAAAATTTTTTTTTCAATCTTTCTGTAATTCCTCTTATTTGATTACTTGACCTTTTAGAAGATGTCCTACTTATCTTTAAACATTTCCATGTATTTATTTTTTTGCCCAACTCTCTACAAAATTTCCTCAAATTAGCCAACTCACTAGAGAAACACAGATTTCAATGATCTGTATGTTAATTTCTAAGAGCTCTTCTCCTTTTTTCATAGCATCTCTCCCTATATTTTGAGACATGGTATTCTCTCTGGGGATATTATTTCTAGATTAAAAGAATTTCCCCCCCTCTGCTTCCTGCAATGTATGCCTGCTTTCGAAGGCTTCCCCCCTCTGTGTTTTGGCCCCAATTTTCATTTTGTGGATTTTCCTTAAATGTTTGCTTATCCGTGGCTGTTTATTAAGAGCAAATATTAAGAGTAAGGAACAAAAAAATCGGATATGTGGACAGGGCTTGTCAGCTGTTGATTTTTCTTTAAAGTGATGAAGCAGCAACTGGTCTTTTTGTTGGAAGAAACCCTCCAATGTCAACATGTGTGCATTCAGATTCTCCAGAGGATAATTCCACCCGCCTTGCCTGGGACAAGCCTGGGGTAAGCGGAGTATTCTGGAAGCAGGATGTAGGAAGGGGACTTGGGTCTCATGGGGATCTCTTCCTTAACTCCCACCACCTCTCGCAGCGTTTTCAGGCCTGAATCGCATCACTCTTTTTTCATTGTACCTGGTGTTACATGTGAGTTTCTGATCTCCCTGGCTTAACTTCTTTGTTTTGTTTTGTTTTTTTAAAAATATGTTTATGGTTTGTTTTTAGAGTGATTAGATGCAGGGGATTCTGGAAAGGGGGGAACAGAAGCGACTCCAGAGTTTTGGTTTGAGTGTCTGGGAAGGTGAGAAAGTCATTTATTAATCTGTGTAGGAAGGCAGAGGGATTCGTTTTGAGAACAAGATATGAGTTGAACTGAGGACACTTCTTGAAGGAGACGAGATGTGAGAAAGCACTCCATAAGCAACAAAAGGAAAGGGTATAAAATGGCATGAAGGCAGAGAGGCCTTCGATAAATGTGTCTGCTTGCAGAGGAGCATAGAGAGGGAAGGAATCTATTGAAATGGAGAAAAGTTGAGGACCATCTCAAAGGAAAGACAGATAGATTTGAATTGTGCCTCTGAAGAGGTGATCCTGAAGACCACTGCTTACAGGTTAGGTTAAATATTGTGTCAGTGTCTTTGCTCAGGACAGATCATGTGGGCAGACAGGAGGGAGGTGTCTTTATCTAAGTTGATACCCTTTAGAGATCCAGTTGTGACAAAAAATAAGTAGAACAAAATTTACTCTTGGATAGTCAGTCCTATCTCTCAACTTCTTTGGATAACACACCTCTTCATTGACCATTGGAGCAGATGGGGAGGGGAGCAGGGCCCCCCAGATCCATCCCTTTGTATCTGATTTGCATCCTCTGTTCCACCCCATTCTTCACCCTTCCCTTCAGCAGGGACACAGGTAGGAGCTGGCCTATTTGTTGGAACCTCTTGGAACATCCTCCAGGATATAAATCATTACTTCCTTTTCTCTGCTTCTCATCATCGCAGTAGTCAGTTAAATGTCTTGTCTGCTCTTGTCTCTGCTGCTATATATTGTTTTGTTCCTTTCAAAAGTTAGGTTTCCTGTCACTCTGGTAGGATTTTTGGAGGGAGAAGTGATGCAGGCAGGCATGTGACTTATCTGCCATGTTCAACTGAAAGTTCACTTTTTTTTTGCCAAGGTCCCGTAGAAGATGATAAAAAAAAATTTACTGTAGAAGCAGTCATAATGCCAGACCTATAAACTGTTAAAAACTTACGGAAAATTTTCCTTTTCTAAGGGTGCAGATTCAGTCCAGTATTTATGGATTAGTCGAAGAGAATACATATGATTTGTTATATGATAGGCTTGCTGTTAAACATACCTGTACCTCTGCTCACTCATTCACATTTTTCCATCTTGTCTTTCTCGTTAGCGCACAGAAAATTAAATACAGTTTGTCTGAGAGGTTTGTTCTGTTTGTTTGTTATATAAATTAACTCATTTATTATAGGCTTGCAATGTTTCAAACTGTGGAGCTTCTACTGGTCTTTCAGTTCCTTCAGTCTTCTTTTTATTTTTTATTAAATATATTTTATTGATTTCTTACAGAGAGAAAGAGAGAGGGATAGAGAGTTAGAAACATCAATGAGAGAGAGAGACATCAACCAGCTGCCTCCTGCACACCCCCCACTGGGGATGTGCCCGCAACCAAGGTACATGCCCTTGACCGGAATCGAACCTGGGACCTTTCAGGCAGGCCGATGCTCTATCCACTGAGCCAAACCGGTTTTGGCTCCTTCAGTCTTCTGACGGCTGACTTCACTGTGATGGCAGAAGTGGGGTTGTAGGTTCTTGCACCACCAGCGACTCTTTTCATGCAGGAACCACAGTGCCAGATCCCCAACAACTGGCCTCTTCTTGGTTTTGCCACAGCAGGAGCAAATGTACTTGGAGTGCTGGCTGATTTCGGTTTTCTTCACCGTTTTCCTGAGGGAGGCGCCATAGCGGGCCCCCTATTTACCGACAATTCCCACCTTCTTGATGCCTTTCGCCACGTCACTGTGAGCTAGGTCGGATGCCCAGAGCTGGTTTTTTTTCCAAATATATTTTTATTGATATTTTACAGAGAGGAAGGGAGGGAGAGCTAGAGAGCTAGAAACATCGACCAGCTGCCTCCTGCACACCCCTTACCGGGGATGTGCCCGCAACCAAGGTACATGCCCTTGACCGGAACCGAACCTGGGACCTCTCAGTCCGCAGGCCGACGCTCTACCACTGAGCCAAACCGGTTTCGGCTCCTTTTCTTTTTAATACATCTCTTGACCATAGATTTTTCACTCTCTGGGTGCTTGTCAACCTCACTTCCATTTAGCAATTCTCTGCTGGATGGGACAAAGGGAAGAAGTCTCTGACAACTTGGAATTTGGAAATCCCGCTGCGCTTCCTCTGCCCGGAGCTGTTCTTTGGGGCGGGGTGGGAACAGGGAATTCTAGTTGTGATTAGCCTCGAGTGAGGCGGTTCTGAGGAGGAATCCGAATCCCGCAGACTCCGGGCCATAGGTTTAGTTTTGGCTGCTTCGGGCGAGCTCGGCGGCCACGGGGAGGAAGTGATGGGAAGGAGGGGGAAACGGGCGCTTAAGCAAGGCTCTGAAAATAGGGTGTCGTGGGGGTTTGGTACAGGAGATGGGCCTGGCCTCGGGCTGCTTTACCAGCGTCAGTAAGTGCTTATGTGACCCCCTCGGAATTTCCCCAGGACCTCCCCTCCCCGGGGATCGCAGCCAGAAGAAGGAGAACCACTGGGCTGCCTCTAGCAGAGCTCCCTTCAGATACCCACAGTATTCTAAGAGCTTCTTACAAGTTCAGCATAAAGCAGCAGAGAAAAATTACCTATAACCTGCCTACTTCCTGGTTATTTAAAGACCTTGGGCGAGTGTGACGGTGTCCGTGTTTACTTTTTTTGGAATTGGAGGAACTGGAGAGAGAAGGAAGTGAGCTAATGATCAGCTTTTCAACACAGTGCTGACTTTGGCGTTTTTTTTTTGCTTTGCCAGGCCCTTGACATTCAAAGAAAACACACACACACACACACACACACACACGCACGCACGCACGCACGCACACTTCTTCTTGAACATCTGTGCAAAATCAGACAGGGTGGAGGGTTTAGAGCCCAGAGAGAATATGGGATAACTTGGCACGTTTCTGAAAGCCAGCGTGAGGGAACGCAGGTTCACGCTATTGGATTTATTATTACAGCGGCATCACCGACAGCCTCCCAATAGCGAAGGCAGGCCGGCAAATTGTGCCAGAAAAGATGCATTCGCCGTGCTGCGTAATCACACTGTGAGAAAGTGCAGTGGGTTAGTGGGGAAATCTGCATTCTGGTTGCTTCATCGATAAAAGCAGTTAAGGATGCCTGTCATTCTGACGCGCTAGCTCTAATGTGGGATATGCATGTTATAAAAAAACAAATACAACGACAAAAAACAAAACCTAATTCAATCAGCTCCTTCAACTTCAGCGTCATTGCATTGCTTTGCAGTTTAGTCCCCTGCCTTGCGCTAAGCCGGGAAATCTCAGGTCTAAATAGGTAATTTGTTCTTGCTTTCTGCCCTTGCAAAGCAGGAGAGGGATTTTTTTTATGGGCAGTTGGCATGAGTCAATAGTCAATGGCAAATTGTTCCGTGGTTTGCTCAAATTTCAGGTGGTACTTATGAAAATTCTTTCGAGGAGGAGTTTGGTGTATTTCAGGATATCAATCATCCCGGGTAAAATTTCTTCACGTTTTGGTTTTCACGTACTCGAGGTTTTCGTCTCTCGACTTGGAGTCTTTGGATTCTTGAGGGGGTTGCAACGTGGGAATGCAGGCCTGTGAGGCACTTGCAGGGTTTCTGAAAGCCTGTACCGGAGTCCCTCAGTCACGGATGGCTGCTAGTAGTCATGGGAGGGGGCGGGGCATCAATAAGTCCCTGCAAATCAAGGAAAACTTTCAAGTGTTTGGCTTGGCCAGATTTTTGTCACCTGGGTGTGATAACAAGCACCCTCAGGCTGATCTGAGGACTTATTGACCAGTCACTACCTGTGCCTTCAGTGAACAAAAGGAAAGTAGAGTTAGTTGTTTCATTTAAAAAAATGTATTGTATTTATTTTATTTTATTTTTACAGAGAGGAAGGGAGAAGGATAGAGAGTTAGAAACATCGATGAGAGAGAAGTATCGATCAGCTGCCTCTTGCACACCCCCTCCTGGGGATGCGCCCGCAACCAAGGTACATGCCCTTGACTGGAATCGAACCTGGGACCCTTGAGTCCACAGCCAACACTCTATTCACTGAGCCAAACCAGTCAGGGCAATTGTTTCATTTTAAAAAAATATATTTTTAATTGATTTCAGAGAAGAGGGAGAGATAGAAACATCAATGATGAGAGAGAATCATTGATTGGCTGCCTTTTCCATGCCCCTTACTGGGGATCGAGCCCCAAACCAGGGCATGTGCCCTGACGGGTAATTGAACCATGATGGGGGACTTGAACCATAATGTCCCGGTTCATAGGTCGATGCTCAACCACCGAGCCACACTGGTTGTTGAGTGTTAACTGCAGCCTGGCAGATGGGCTCTTTGACCAAGGATGGCGGTGGGGTGTGATGTGGTGGGAGACTAGTGAAATGGACCCCGATTCAGAGGGAATAAAGTGTTGGTGACCACCGAACCCAGGATGCATTGCTCACTTTCCTCCAGGTTGCTGTGACAGACTTCTCTCAAAGGAGAGTGTTCTCATCCCTATTCGCGATTGCTTAAGCAGAAGCCAGGGATCTGCCACAGCTGTGATCTCGGTGTGGTGATGGGAAGGACTCAGCTGCGGTGGTGTATGGATCCCACCAGAGTCCTGGCTTTCTTCTTTCCAACTCCAGAATGTGTATCTCAGGTAGTGCAAGTACACAGTGAGAACTGACAGGAAATTGACCACAATGTTAACTCGTTGACCAACTGTTAAGTCAAGTTGCCCAACTTTGCAAAGAATGCTTTGCAGGGATTGCCTTTCTGCTTTATTTATATTTTATTTTTTTATTTAAAAAATATATTTTATTGATCTTTTACAGAGAAGAAAGGAGAGGGATAGAGAGCTAGAAACATCGATGAGAGAGAAACATCAACCAGCTGCCTCCTGCACACTCCCCACCAGGGATGTGCCTGCAACCAATGTACATGCCCTTGATCAGAATCAAACCTGGGACCTTTCAGTCCGTAGACTGACGCTCTATCCACTGAGCCAAACCGGTTTCGGCTTCCTTTCTGCTTTAACTTTGCAAAAAAACCAGGGGGACTTACTCCGTTATTTTAAAGTGGGACAACCTGTATCCTGTCTTTGTGTGTGTACCTGAGATGTCTTCAAGGGCTGATGTCTTGGAGCACCTGCTGGAGCTCCTGAGATGTAGCTGGGTCTCCCCCGGGCCTCGGAGTTTGGAGGCACACCTGAGTGTGGTGACACAAACTCCAGCCAGAGTTGCAAAGAAAGCCCTTGGGGCCGAAGCTTAGAACTTCTTATCTCACTGCCTGAGAGTTTCTTATTTCTCCTTTTGTGCAGATTCCAAATGTTTTTGGAAGGCCCCAGAGAAGCGAATAAAACAAGCCTTTGACAGGACTGACAGGAACGGCGGGGGGTGGGGAGCAGTGACTCATCGCATAGGAGCAGCCCAGTGTTAGCTTTGGCCGTTCTTAGAGAAAGTCTGTGGAATGACTCACTGCCTGGGACACTTGAACTCCCTGCCTGTCTCCTACCCCACTGCCACTTTCCCTCCTTGAATAGTAAGAGCCGGCACTTTGAGAGCACATACCGCATATATGTCACACGTGGTTCTAAGCACTTTATATATAGATATATAGGGTGGGGCAGAAGTAGGTTTAAAAATAGTAATACACGAATAAGCTCTGTGCTTTACATACTCAAAAATGGTAATTCTACTTTGGTCCACCCTGGTATTGCTTCCTCAAAACAACACTGAGAGGAAGGTGCTATTACATACGAGGAAACTGAGGCACAGAGAGGTCAAGCAACATGTGCATAGGCACAAAGCTGGTCATCAGTAGAGCCATGATTTGACCCCAGCCTGGTTGCTGTGCCTTCAGCCACCACCATGCCCATGACCGAAACCTGGACTGATGGGCATGGGTGGGAATGGAGAAGAGCAAAACTGGTAAAATTCTTTTTTTAGGTAGTAATGATAAGATTTTCCTTGTTTGTTGTTGTTAAAACGTAATTGATTTGGGGGGGAAGTGATAAAAATTTTTAAAAATTTTAAATTGATTTTTAGAGCGAGAGGAAGGGAGTGGGACACACACAGAGAGAAGCATCAGTGTGCGAGGTAAACATCCATTGGTTGCCCCTTGCATGTTCCTGATAGGGATCAAGCCCGCAACCCAGGCATGTGCCCTGACCTGGAATCCAACCGTGATCTCCTAGTTCATGGGTGGACACTCAACCAGTAGGCCACACCAGTTGAGCAATATTAGATAAAAAAGAGAAAGAAGAAATTAAAACTCACCATTTAGAAATACAATTGATTCTCCAACTACACAGGGAGTTGGGGGTGCCAACCCCCTGCACAGTGGAAAATCCGCAGAGAGCTTTTGACTCCTCAGAATGCTAACGTTTTGTGAATTCCATCTAGAGTTTGCTATAGGTAAAGTCAGAAGGATGGATGGAATCTCCCATACATGTTATTTTACTTAAAGGTATAAAATAAAATTGACTTTAATTAAAGCAAAAGAAAAAGAAATTAAAGTGAGATGGAAAGAATTGCTGACTTCTTTGTCAGGAGGGAGATTGAAGATATCTTTTAGTAGCTTAATTTATAAGACAATAGGAAAAAGGTTGTGATTGGAATAATTTCTCATAAACTACTTATTTCAAATGGAGACATAATGACTCATTTAAAGACAAAAAAAAAAAATTAGCACTGACCTTATATACCATCTCTTTTCCCGCCAGTTCCCAATTGTTATCAATTGTGAATTTTACAATGGAAAGGATTATAGCATTTGTATTCTTTTTTAAAAAAAAACTATTTTATTGATTTTTTTACAGAGAGGAAAGGAGAGAGATAGAGAGCTAGAAATGTCGATGAGAGAGAAACATCGACCAGCTGCCTCTTGCACACCCCCTACGGGGGATGTGTCTGCAACCAATGTACATGCCCTGGACCGGAATCGAACCCGGGACCTTTCAGTCCACAGACCGACGCTCTACCACTGAGCCAAACCGGTTTCGGCTAGCATTTGTATTCTATTCTAATATCACAATCCCCATAGCTCTTTTACTAGTCCTTTTTTTAAAAAATGGATTTAGTACTTTTTATCATGGTTTTGCCATTTCTGGCTTTCTAAAATTTTGATTCATTCTAGTTTGGCTGGATTTCGTCATCAGATGTAAGTCCTGTGGGTACTGTGTTTCCTGAACTCCTAACTGCTTTGGAATGGCTGTTTCTTGCCTTTGTAGCTAGAGGACCATTTGGCTGTGTAGCAAGTCTTGGGGTACATTTTCTCGCCCTTGGATTTTCAGACATTTCTCTCCATTTTTTGTTAGCGTTGGGTGTTTCTGGAGGAGAAGGTTGAGGCCAGGCTAATGCTTCTCTCTCACACATGACCGGTTGTTTCCATGGGATGTGACTAGGATTCTTTCATTCTTTTGGAATTTGAGCTTTATCAGCCTGTCTGGGCATGGGTGGTTTTATGTCTGTAGATTCAAGGCTGCCTGTGCATTAGAAAGTTTTCCTGTATTAGTTCTTTTAATATTTTTTGCATATATAAAGCATTCACTTTTCAAGAACTATCATTGCTGTGTTATATCTCCTTCGTCTTCCAAATTTAGTATTGTTCTTGTGATCATTTATGTATCTTTGTTTTTGCCCATTTAATTTTGAGTGATTTCCTTAGGTTTGTTTGTGTGTTCAAGTGCTTACTCTATTTTATTGTTATAGTTGTATTACTTCCATTCTGCAATTTTTTATAGTCCATTTCTTTAGCCCCTTTAGTCCATTTAAAATCTCTTATATGAATACCTAGGAATAAACTCAACTAAGGAGGTAAAAGACCTGTACTCAGAAAACTACAGGACTCTGAAAAAATAGATAGAGGAAGACATAAACAGATGGAAGAACACACCATGGATTAGTAAAATCAACATCATTAAAATGTCCATACTACCCAAAGCAATCTATATATTCAATGCACTTCCCATGAAAATACCAACGGCATATACATATTTCACAAACCTAGAATGAACTCTCCAAAAATTCATCTGGAATAAAAAAAGACCCCAAATAGCCACAGCAGTCCTGAGAAAGAAGAACAAAGTAGGATGGATCTCAATACCAGATATCAACCTGTATTACAAAGCCACTGTTCTCAAAACAGCCTGGTACTGGCACAAGAACAGACATATAGACCAATGGAGTAGAATCGACCCAAACCGCTATGCTCAATTAATATTTGACAAAGGTGGCATGAACATACAATGGAGTCAAGACAGTATCTTTAATAAATGGTGTTGGGAAAATTGGACAGATACATGCAAAAAAAAGGAACTAGACCACCATACTTACACCATACACAAGAATAAACTCAAAATAGATAAAGGACTTAAATGAAAGATGGGAAATCATAAAAATACTAGAGGAATGCACAGGCAGCAAAATCACAGACATATGCCGAAGCAATATCTTCACTGATACAACTCCTAGGGCAATGGAAACTAAAGAGAAAATAAACAAATGGGACTATATAAAAATAAAAAGCTCTGGACATCAAAAGAAGCCATCAACAAAACAACAAGAAAGCCTGCTGCATGGGAGAACATATTTGCCAATGTTATCACCGATAAGGGTTTAATCTCCAGCATTTACAGGGAAGATAAACAACCCAATCAAAAAATGGGCAATGGACCTAAATACTTTTTGAAAGAGGACATAAGGAAGGCCAAGAGACATATAAAAACATGCTCAAGGTCACTAATCATCCAAGAGATGCAAAATCAAACGATAATGCAGTACAATCTCACACTGTCAGAATGGCTATCATCAACAAATCAAAATATGACAAGTGCTGGCGAGGATGCAGAGAAAAAGGAACCCTCGTGAACTGCTGGTAGGAATGCAGACTGGTGCAGCCACTGTGGAGAACAGTATGGAGTTTCTTCAAAAAACTAAAAATGGAACTCTCGTTTGACCCAGTAATCCCACTTCTAGGAATATATCCCTCGAAACTAGAAACACCAATCAGAAATGTTATATTCATAGCAGCACAATCCACCATAGCTAAGATTTGGAAATAGCCTAAGTGCCCATCAGCAGATGAGTGGATTAAAAATCTGTGGTACATCTACATAATGGAATACTGTGCTGCTGTAAAAAAGAAGGAATTCTTTTTTTAATTGTTTGAAGCATTACAAATAGTAGTACATATGTCTTTCTTTCCCCCCCCTTGACCTCCTTCAGCCTCCCTTACCCCCCCCCCCCCCCGCATATGCCTTCACCGCCCTCCCCCCGTGTCTTGTATTCATTGGTTATGTTTATTTGCATTCATACAAGTCCTTCGGTTGATCTCTTACAGCCCCTCCCACACCCCAAAACCTTCCTTGCCTTCCCGCTATAGTTTGACAGTCTGTTCAATGGTTGTTTATCTCAATAACTATTTTTTTCCCCATTTAAAAAGAAGGAATTCTTACCATTTGCAATAGCATGGATGGAACTGGAGAGCATTATGCTAAGCGAAATAAGCCAGTCAGAGAAAGATAAATATCACATGATCTCACTCATTTGTAGAATATAACAAACAACATAAACTGATGAACAAAAACAGATTCAGAGACAGAGAAGCATTGATCAGACTGTCAAATCTCAGGGGGAAGGTAGGGGAGAGTGGGGGTAAGGGGGAGAGATCAACCAAAGGACTTGTATGCATGCATATAAGCCTAACCAATGGACACAGATACCAGGGAGGTGAGAGCATGATGGGGGGGGGGAGGGGGGCTGTGAGGAGACAATGGGGGAATAAGGACACATATGTAATACCTTAATAAAGAAAATAAATCTCTTATATAAATGATAATAAATTCTTGGAAACTTCATGTGTAATGTCTGAGTCATGAGAGACAATTTTATCTTTAATATTTTTCAGACAAAGGAGAGCTGTTTTTGTGTGAACTCATAGTCTGTTTTCTTTGTTACTTTTCATTGCTTCATGGGTGTGTGACCTGTGCATCTACACACTTACTGCTCTGCTGTCACAGCTTTGAAATTCTTAATAATTTTTGAACAAGGAGCCTACATTTTCGATATGTAGCCACTCCTGTTGATTATTTTCACAATGCATACTGTTATCTGCCTCTTGCCTGTGTTCCTACTCCGCGATTACTAATATTTGAATGAGGCTGAGCTGTATGTTAAAAAAAAAAAAAAAACTTATGTGAGAGATATGTTGAGGGTCAGAAGGCCCGGGGTAGAGAGGATATGCACTGCACCGTGCTTAGCTGCGCTTAATTCTACGTTCTCATGAGTCAAGTCAAGACAGTCTTGTGAGGTCCGGTGTGCAAATAAATGTTATTTATAATATAACTTTTATTTATATTTTATTATGAATAATTTTATTTTTCGTTTATTATTACTTTATGTATGTACCAAAAAAAGAAAAAATAAATATATTTTGATTGTTATTAAAATACATCTTTTTTTTTTTTTTGACGAGGTGTACTCAGCGTTACGAAAATTATAGAAGGGGTACACATATGTCAAAAGTTTGGGAAACACTGTTCTAGAATTTGGCTGCTCATCTGTGTGAGCCTCAGGCACTCCTCCCTCTGGGGAGCAGAGCTAGTGGCACCCTTTTTAGGCTGTGGAGAGGATGAGGGAGACCCCACCAGGGAAGGCTCAGAGCAGGGCCAAGAGCTGTTTTAGGGTTCCGTTTTCCCTTCTTGGTGTTCTGATTTTTAACAGACTCTCTGAGTGAAACTTCGTGCCTACCTTCTCCACGCGGTGGTTGTGTAGGATTCTGAACAGCGAGTGAAAGAAAGCAAACAAGTGCTTGGTGAATGGCACCTGCCATTAGGTGAAAGCACACTGTGAGGAGATGGAATGATTCGGAATAGAAGTCCTGCGCTTTGATGTCTCCTTTCACACGTTGACGCGTCCTTTGAGTGGGAGAGCGGTCTGGGACCAACTCCTCGGCCCCGCTGTACTGTCAGCCTTTCTCTTTCATGGCCCGTGGCTGTGGATCAGATCTGTGTCTGGATTGGTGTTTGCCCGCTTAAAGCGAGCAGTGTATTCCATGGGAACTGAGTGTTGGCTTTGGGAGAGGAAGACTTATCTTCATTTCCCCCCTCGGGCTTTATTTGACTCTGCGGGGTAGTGTCTGCTGTGTATGACTCAGTCCCCCACGCAGCTCTGCAGCTTTAACTGCAGTCACTTAAGAGGGATGCTTTTTTTTTTTGCCCGTGTGTTGGGAATCTTCAGTTCTAAGAACCCAGACTTCAGTAAGGGCTTCCGGAGCCTTGTCCCAGGACCTTACTGATAGCACAAGCAAGAAGGGCACGGGGAAGCAAGGGCCTTTCTCTTGGTGCTCCGTGGACGCTCTGAGCCACTGCATGCATAGACACTGGAGAAAAATCCTTGCTTGTAGAGAGAGGAAAGTTTTAAGACATTCATAACATTCACAATTCGGACAGTACACCATTCTCTTTATTTTTATTTTTAAAAAAATATATTTTATTTATTTATTTTTAAAGGTTGGCCATGTTGTCAAGCCCATGACTCTTTTTTTAAAAAAAATATATATTTTATTGATATTTTATAGAGAGGAAGGGAGAGAGATAGAAAGCTAGAAACGTCGATGAGAGAGAAACATCGATCAGCTGCCTCTTGCACACCCCCTACCGGGGATGTGCCCGCAACCAAGGTGCATACCCTTGACCGGAATCGAACCTGGGACCCTTGAGTCCTCAGGCCGGCGCTCTATCCACTGAGCCAAACCGGTTTCGGCGACACCATTCTCTTTATGGGTCTAGTAATAATTTGACAAGCATATTGATCATTTGATGGACCTTTCCCTTTGGTGTCCTTAGTAGCTTACACGGCTGATTGTCCCAGTAGCTTGATTGGCATCTCTGTGCCAGAAAAAGGGTGAGAGGTTGGTGGAGACCGTAATTACATCTAACATGACTGAATTATAAGCTTACTGGAGGTAAGAGAGGGTGACAATTACAGAGATTACCTAAGGGGTCAGGAGGGCCCCGGGCATGACGGTGAAGACCAGCCTGTCTGTCTGCGGTCTGGCCCCACACCTCTCACATTACCAGCGGGGGACTGTGGGAAAATTAATCTCTTCTGCCTCCGCTTCCTCATCTGTAAAAGGAGTCAGTAATAGTATCTACCAAATGATGGCTGTGAGATTTAAATAAGCTAGTGTTTATAAAGTGCTACATAACTGTTGATTAAGGTTTAATAATAATAGCATATGTTTCTCACGTTCTGTGAATGAGGGAAAAAAATCCAGGAAAGATTAAGTTAATTTTATGATACCTTCAAAATTGCATAAAATTAGGATTAGAATCAGGTGGGCAATTGGTAGTGTTTAAATATTATTTCTTCCTTTTCATCAATTCATGGCAAAGATGTGCTATTCATAATTATTAATTTTTAAAAAAATATATTTTATTGATTTTCCACAGAGAGGAAGGGAGAGGGACAGAGAGCTAGAAACATCGATGAGAGAGAAACATCGACCAGCTGCCTCCTGCACACCCCCTTCTGGGGATGTGCCCACAACCAATGTACATGCCCTTGACTGGAATCGAACCTGGGACCTTTCAGTCCGCAGGCAGATGCTCTATCCACTGAGCCAAACCAGATTCAGCCATAATTGTTAATTTTTTATTGGACAACATTGTTTAATTAAATGCCTTATTAATTAACCAGGCTGACATTTAAAGTTCTCTCTTTTTTTTTTTTTCACAAGGGGGTTTCATTTTCTTTTTAATGTACTTTTCTTTCCTTGACATTTATTTCAGTGTTTAAATTAACAATGAATTCTAGGGGAAGTATTCCAGGATTCGATACCCTTTACACTCCTATTGTATTTTATTGTACCATTCGATCTGTGATCGTACTGCCTAACTTATTTCTCAAATAACACTGGAACTGTGAGAAAATGTAATGGTCTGCTCTTCAGTGGTTTAAAGTCGCCTTCATCTTCACACCCTGAAGGGGAGCCTGTCATGTGTGTGATTTCATTGGACTAGGTAAGCTTTAGGAAATGCTTTCTTTTTCCTTAGAGTTGTACGAAGCGGGGCCATTCCTCGCGCCAGGAGAGACGTCGGTAGAATGTGATACAGGTGGCAGGGCGAGTTCGGCATTTCTTTCTTCAGCATCATTTCCAGAGCGTTTGAAACCTCAGCAGAGAATGGTAGGCCGTGGGATAACTTTTTACCAAAACCTTATTGAATAATGAGGCCGTTGGGAATAGCCTGACTTATTTTGGAAACAAACTTAAGAGTGCTTTGTAGTTTATTGAAGAAAATACCCAATGCCTCTTACATTTTATTTTTTTAAAATATATATTTTATTGATTTTTTTACAGAGAGGAAGAGAGAGGGATAGAGAGTTAGAAACATCGATGAGAGAGAATCATCAACCAGCTGCCTCCTGCACACCCCCTACTGGGGATGTGCCTCCAACCAAGGTACATGCCCTTGACCGGAATCGAACCTGGGACCTTTCAGTCTGCAGGCCGACGCTTTACCACTGAGCCAAACCGGTCTCGGCTGCCTCTTACATTTTAGAAGCTCTTAGGTCCTGCCATTTTCTCATGAAGGAAAGGAGAGTTATCTCCTAGGAACGGAGGTAAGCTAAATTACCTGCCGAGATACGGGCTTGACAAGACTGGAAATTGACCACACAGTGTCTGCCCACGAAGCCCAAGGACTTGCCTCTTCTTTCTAACCTCAAGCCGAGCTGTTGCCTTACATCTACCCTCTCCCATGTCTGCAACTGAAAAGCACCTCAGAGTAGCCCCAAATGGAAGCAGCCACGATGTGCTTCTCTGGGTGAATGGGTACACAAACTGGTCTATCCAGACAGTGGGATATTATTGGGTGATAAAAAGAAATGTACTCTCAAGCCATGAAAAAAACATGGAGAAAGCATGTAAATGCATGGTGCTTAGTGAAAGAAGCCGGTCCGAAAAGGCTGCATGCTGTGTGAGTTCAACTGTATGAGTTTTGGGAAAAGGCAAAACTTGTAGAGACAGTGAAAAGATTAATGGCTGTTGGGGCAGGATGGGGCAGGGGAGCAGGGATGAGTGATGAGGAACAGGAGAGTTTTAGGGCAGTGAAGTTATCCTGTATGGTATTATAATGATGGATGCTTTGACATTTTGCATTTGTCAAAACCCACAGGACTACAGCACACGGTGGAACCTTAATGCAAACGATGGAACTGAGTTAATAACAACGCCACTGTTGGTCCATCCTTTGTAGCAAGTGCAAGGTGTTGATAGGAAAACTGTGCGTGGGGATAAAGAAGGTATTTAGGAGCTCTGTGTATTTTCGTGGAAGCACAACTGCTCCAAAAACCACAGTACTAAAACATTTTAGTGTAGAATAATATATTTGCTATCTGCATTACTAATAATCAGTCTGGCTTCTGCCTCCATTTCTCAGCTGACACTGTTCATGTCAGTGATTACCCGATCAGACTGGATCTAATGAATGAACTTTTCTTTTTTTCTTTTTTGAATATTTTTAATTGATGTTTTACAGAGAGAAAGAGAGAGGGATAGAGAGTTAAAAACATTGATGAGAGAGAATCATCAGTCAGCTGCCTCTTGCACATCCCCTACTGGGGATGTGCCCACAACCAATGTACGTGCCCTTGACTGGAATCGAACCTGTGACCTTTCAGTCTGCAGGCCGACGCTCTATCCACTGAGCCAAACCGGTTTCGGCCGAATGAACTTTTCTTAATCCTCATTCTTCCTCTCGATGCCTCCACAGTGCTCAGCATTTGGTTCGAGCTCTGGTTCCCGATGCTCTGGCCTCCTTGGCTTTACGCAGCGATTTTAGAGGAGATTGTCAGGCTCAGTCTTTTATACCCATGGGATTCATCCCTCAGGGAGAAGGCTGTCATAGGTATTTTCCCCAGGTCCCTCCAGCTCCGAGGCTCTGTGATTGCTTCACTGATTCTACTTCCTCTTCCAACTCATGCATGTTGGTATGCATTCCTGAATCTCAGGCTCCTGTGCTCAGCTTGTCAATACCACGCTTTGCAGAAAGTAAGTCCTTGAGAGGAGGCAGCAAGGCTGAGGAAATGGAGGTCATGGTTTTCAGAACCTCACACCCTGCAGTGACCTTCAGCCAGCCACAACGTGGCCCCCCCCCCCCCCCCCCCCCCGGCACTTCGTTGTTCTTGCGTCTAAGATCTGGGATTGCCCCTAATTCCATCTTCTTTTCCCACATCTAACTCATCATCTACTTGTAAAGATTCTTAACGTCCAAGTATTCCCAGAGTATGCCTCCTTCCCCTCTGTTCTCATTGTCCCCACCATCCTTTCTTGCATGGCGTGTGACAGATGTTTCCTAGTTGACCTGTGTCTTAACCTACCCAACACCTCGCTGTCAATTTTTTTTTCCCTCTTAAAACGGCATAGTTCCACTTTGTCTTAAAAGCCACAGTGGCTCATTCTAGTCCCTCAAATGAACTTCCTACACTTGACCTGTTATTTCAGGCAGACTAACAGCTGCCTCTCCACCGCCTTTCTCCTGTTCTTTTCACCGGTTTCTTACTTCTGGTGGTCTGTATCAATCGTCAGCACGCCTGGCACATGGTGGACATTTCCTTATTATTATTAATTATTTTAACCCTCACCCGAGGATATGTGTGGTTTTTTTTTTTTTTTTTTTTGTAATTGATTTTTAGAGTGAGAGGAAGGAGGGGTTGGGGGGAGAGAAATATCAGTTTGAGAGAGAAATATAGATCGGTTGCCTCCCATATGTGCCCAACCAGGGATTGAACCCACAACCACATGGTGTACGGACAAGGCTGCAGTGTTCCAGCCGCGCTTCAGCCCGCCGGGGCTGGGCACTCCCTCATTGAATGCAAAAAGGAACTCCTCCAAGAAAGTGTCCTATCCATGCTGTTTCACTTGCCCCCAGGTGAAAAGCAGCCTTTCCCCCGGGTGACTTCCCACTTCTCATGGAGGTGGGTGGCATTCTCTGTTTCTGTAGCTCTTAAAGTTCACCTGATACCCCCGTTGTCAGAAGTAAACAAGTTGCCTTCAGCGATTATCTTTGAGTGCCCCGTCCTCTCTTCTGAAAAAGTGTACATCTCACGACGACAAACCACATGGTGCCATATTACTGCTTTGGGTCCCCCGGAGTGCTAAGTGTGGTTGCTGAAACGTAATAGGTTCTCCTGAATGCTCGGTAATGCTGATCCCAATTATTGTGACACTTGAATGATGGTACGCTTCAAGCAGCCTGTTATTTTCAGACGCCGCGCAAGCAAATCCAATAATATGCTGCACCTTATTATGGGCTAAACAAGAATTAGGTGCTCTGCCGAAACCGGTTTGGCCTCAGTGGATAGAGCGTCGGTCTGCGGACTGAAAGGTCCTGGGTTCCATTCCGGCCAAGGGCATGTACATTGGTTGCGGGCACATCCCCAGTGGAGGGTGTGCAAGAGGCAGTTGGTCGATGTTTCTCTCTTATCGAGACGTTTCTAGCTCTGTATCTCTCTCCCTTCCTCTCTGTAAAGTATCAATAAAATATATTTAAAAAAAACAGAATTAGGTGCTCTCCACAGCTATTTGGGAAGGCGGATCAGTGTCCATTGGAGACAGAGCGAGGACTTGAGAGGATGGGAATGACGTGTGTTAAGTAGAGCGAGCGTGGCTGCAGCCTAAGAAATGCAGGGGGTGAGTTGCTGGTGGAGGTGGTCCAAAGGGGTGGGGGTGGGAAATGGGGACATCTGTAACAGTGTCAACAATAATTTAAACTTAGTTACTTGTTTCTTAAAAGAAAGAAAGGATGCAGCCCGTTTACACTGCAGGGGCATTGGAACAGGGAAATTGGGAGAGGCTGCAAGCTGGTTTCTTGTCCTTATATTTTTATTTTTTTTAAAAGGCATTCCACACACACACTGATTTTTTTACAGAGAGGAAGGGAGAGGGATAGAGAGTTAAAAACATCGATGAGAGAGAAACATTGACCAGCTGCCTCCTGCATGTCCCCTAATGGGGATCGAGTCTGCAGCCTGGGCATGTGCCCTTGACCGGAGTCAAACCTGGGACCCTTCAGTACACAGGCTGACGCTCTATCCACTGAGCCAAACTGGGTAGGGCACTCCTTACATTAAAATTAAAAAAATAATAATAATTTCAGAGAGGAAAGGAGAGAGAGAGAAAGAAACATCAATGATGAGAGAGAATCATTGATCGGCTGCCTCCTGCACACCCGCTACTGGGGATGGAGCCCGCAACCCAGGCATATTATACCCCTGACCAGGAATAGAACCATCATTTCCTGGTTCATAGGCAGATGCTTCACCATGGGGCTACACCGGCCAAGACTCTCCTTACATTTTGTTTGTTATCCTGGCCTTTTACCTGAAGGTGGGATGGAGGAGGGAGCCAACATGGAATTTTGTACTCTCAGAATTATCAAGAAACTGACATCATTAAAATTGGAGATTTCTTTCTGGTTTCCTTTTTTTTTTTTTTTTAAATTTTTTTCTAGTAGGGTAAAGGAGCCTTCTCTCCCCACATCATTTACTTCCCCCTCCATTCTTCATGCTTTAGTCTTCGCCTGCCTGCTTAGTGGGGGAAATGTGTTCTGCTAAGTCAGTGAAAACCAAATGAAAATGTTGTCTATAGTTGTCCATATTTATTTGTTTGCAACCATTTGTTAGATTATAAATGAATATTTGATTGGAAAGGAACACCACTCTTTCTTGCTGGGAGCTTTTGGAAAAATAAGGCGCTCGGCGTTTGGTGCGAGTGTGAAACATGGCGCAGAGAGGTGTCCTTGGCGAAGTTACCTATGGTAGCCAGGGAAATGCGTGGTCCGCGTTAAGGAGCTCTCCTTGGGAAGCTCCGTGCGGCCTGCACCAGAACCTCCTGGGAGGCTTGTGGCCACCCAGGGTTGGACCCACCCCAGCCTTTCCGATGCGGCGGGCCTGTGCAGAGACGAAGAATTTGCATTTCTAACTAGCGCCCAGGTGGGGCCCGATGCTGCTGGCTGAGCTGCAGCCACATTTGAAGAAGCCCCGTGGTAGATGGTTGGCTTTCTAGGCCAGGGGTGTGACGGGGAGAACGGACACAGGACTTGCCGAAGTTCTCACCGTCTCCTGGTCTGAGCCGAGGGTGGTCTCTTGCACCGAAACAAGACATTCCAGGTAATGCAGCCAGCCCCCTTCCTGACCCTCTGGACTTCTCCTCGTTGGGTATTCATCCCCCCCCCCCCCCACTGCCGCCGGAGAGAAAGAGTCCACTAGGAAAGGCTTTCTGGAGGAGGTGTCCGTACGAGTATCTTAGGAGGAAGAAAAACGGAACAGCAGCAGCGCAGCCCCAGGAAAATGCAGGTGTGCTGAGCAGAGTCCAGCCGGATTGGGAAACAGTGTATTTACAAGGAGAGAAATCAGGGCCCATTATTGAAACGCCGGGCTGGGGATTTTCACACTTAACTCGGTATTGATTAGACTCGAGTTTTTTGGGTAGAAAAAAAGGATCTGGTTAAAAGTGGACTTTTTACAACAAATACGTAACTGTCAACAAGTGAATCTAAAAACCAAGGGAATTAAAAAAAAACGGATGAACAATATTAACTGGTGAATATAATAGAATCAGAGGTATGGAAGGGGAGCGGACTGACGATTCTCGGGGAAAAGGGGAGTGGGGGGTGATAAGAGACTGAACATAAACTGCACCTATGGATGAGGACAATGGGGGGTGGGGAAAGGGCAGAGGGTGGGATGGGAACCTGTTGGAGGGGAGCAATGGAGGGGGAAAATGAGGAACATTTGTAAAATATGAACAATAAAGATTTATTTAAAAAAATAAAAAAACAAACAAACAAACAAAAGTAGACTTTTGACATGACCTCTGTGAAAAGAGAAAATCTCTCTTCTGCTCCGAGTTTTCCAGAGATCTGTCAGGGACATTTAGGATGGCCGATGTAACTTAATTTCATTTTTCCCTAGGGATGGAAAGGAAAGAATGAAGAAATAATCTATGTAGCTTCCGCTGTTTAGTTCTCTCTCTCTCTCTCTCTCTCTCTTTCTCCCTCTCTCTCTCTCTCTCTCTCTCTCTCTCTCTCTCTCTCTCTCTCTCTCTCTCTCTCTCTTTAACTTTGCGTGTGAAAAGGGGCCCCTACTTACAGACAGAATCCCGGCCTCCTTCTCCCCAGTGATCAAACAGCCCGAACAGCCTCTGGCCTGTTTGAAGTGTCAGGCTGATGTAAAACAGCTGATCTGCAGTTGTTCCTTTTGCTCACAGACTTTTTTTTGAAATAAGCAAATCCATCCGCACAGATAGTTGCTTTTGAACTTTCTCAAAACCCCCTTATCTGAGAGTCCCTGTGAAAAGCCAAACTTGGCTGGCCGAGCTCTCGAGATGGTGCCTGGCCGGCAGCCTTTCTGGGGTATCTGCTCCCTATCTCCTCCCTCCAGGCCCCAGGGGTCACCTCCTGGTCTGCGGCTCCCCGGGGGGGACGGGTGAGGGGGGGGCGAGGGCAGGAGCACAAGGTGGCTTTGTCACCAGGCAGTGCCCGGCTCCTAAGGTAAGAGGCAAATGAATGGAGCTGGGGGGCGGGTGGGGAGGGGGGTCACACGCCTCTTACCCTTTGCCTTCCTGGATGTCTGACGTCGCTGATTTTTGTCCCCACAAAGTGGCAAATGCAGGCTCCTTCATGCTCAACGCGGTGGCTCTAGAACCCAGCCCTGTAGCGCCTTACAAGCTCCCTGCCTCGTGGCCTGCTTCTGTGTCTGAGCCTGGGGCCCGAGGGTCTCGCCCAGAACTGGGGTTCAGTGCAGTCAGAACTGGGGCTCAGCACAGTCCTGAGCTTTTGTCTTCTTCCCGCTAGGGCAATCTAGCAGCTCTGTCAACACAGTCTGTCCTCTGCCCGCAATGTGCGCGACTCGGGGGCTCTGCCTTTTACTATTCCCCTAAGCTTCCGCCTTACAGCCCAGATTCCCTCTGTATGAGCCTGGGACCCCAGGGTCTCGCCCAGAACTGGGGTTTAGTGCAGTCGGAACTGGGGTTCAGCACAGTCCGGAGCTTTTATCTCCTTCCCGCTAGGGAACGCCAGCCAGGCACTCAGCCTCCCCTCCTCTCCGGCTCCGTCCTCTTCCTGTGTGTGCACCATGTCTCCTTACCTTAGGCTTTTACAGCTTCTCTGATTTTCCTCTGGTTTTCTCTTTCCTTCGAGTTGTAGAATTTCCAGTCAGTCAACTTTCCTGTGGTTCAGGATAATGTCCACTTTATGTTTTAGTTGTATTTTTTGAAATTGTTGTGTGAGGCTGCAGTTAGGAGCTAACCTATGCCGCCATCTTGGTTTCTCCCTGCTTCTCCTGTGAATAAATACTTTCTATGGCTTTTTCTTGGCCTAGTATTTCTAAGTGGCTTATATTTAGAACTGGTGGGGAAACTCCCATCAAAGTTCCTCTTGGTTATTAGCCTGTTTTGACCATTCATCTCATCAGATTGCATACTCAGAATGGCACTGGGGTCGCTGACAGGATGTCGTCATAGGCAAGTCATCCTGTATAATAAAAGGGTGATAGGCAAATTGGCCACCACTCCCACACAAGATTGCTGCCCCCATTTGGTCAAAGATGGCCATCCTCATGTGGACACAAGATGGCCAGCAGGGGAGGGCAGTTGGGGGAGACCAGGCCTGCAGAAGAAGGCAGTTAAGGGGCAACCAGGCTGGCAAGGGAGGGCAGTTAGAGGTGACGAGGGCATTTGGGGGTGACCAGGCCTGCAGGGGAGGACAGTTAGAGGTGACCAGGCCTGCAGGGGAGGGCATTTAGAGGCAATTGGGCTGGCAGGGGAGCAGTTAGGCGTTGATCAGGCTGGCAGAGGAGTGGTTAGGGTGATCAGGCTGGCAGGCAGAAGCAGTTAGGGACAATCAGGCAGGTAGACAGGCAGGAGAGAGGTTTAAAGCCACTGGAATCGTGCCTAAACGGGCAGTCGGACATCCCTCGAGGGGTCCCACATTGGAGATGGTGCAGGCTGGGCTGAGGGGCACACTCCATCCCCCTGCATGGATTTCGTGCATCGGGCCTCTAGTTCATTTTATAAGATGGTTTATTTCTAAATAGGTAATAGGTATATATGGTACAAAAATTTACAAGGTCCAAAAAAAGTGTACACTAACAAGCAAGTCTTAAGTCCCTCTCGCTCCTGTCCTTCACCTGGCTGGTTGCCTCAGTGGAGCCAGCTCTCCTCCCAATTACTTCTTGGTCCTTCCACAGAGGTCCTATGTGTTCACAAGAATATGCGGGTGTGTCCATTTACATATCATAACGACCTGTTTTACATGTAATACTAAAGGTTTTTTAGAACATTCATGTAGTTGTGTGATAATCTAGTTTCATCACAGTCTAGTTGCTGAACACTTCCATCACCCTTCAAAACATCTCCATCTCTCTGGCCCTTTGCTCTCAGGCCCAGCTCCAGTTCCTCACCCAAGGCAACCATTTTTTGTCTCTACAGATTTTACTTTTCTGGGTATTTCATGCAAATAGGGTCAAATGCTATGTAGTCTTTTGCATCTGGCTTCATGTTTTTGATGTTCGTCTAAAACATTTTAGCAACATGTTTTTGATGTTCGTTTTTGTGTTGTAGCATATATCAGCACTTCCTTTCTTTGTTGATGAATCATAAATAGTTCCTTGTATGGATATACCATATTTTGTTTATCCATTCACCAGTGGATGAACATCTGGGTTATTTCTACTTGCTGGCAGTTTTTAGCTATGATCATCTTGCATCCACCCAACTCTTTGGGTGGACATAAGTTTTTAATCCTTTCTGAGGAAATGCATAGGAGGGGAGTTTCTGAGTCACTAGGAAAACCCAATGTCTGGGTTATATGCTAAATTTGTGATTACATTTTAAAGAAACTACCAGTATGTTCACTGAAATGTCTGCACTATTTTATGTTGCTATCAGCCACCAGCAGCATATGAAAATTCCAGGTTTTTTTTCACATTCCCCACAATAGTTGTTACTATTCATTACGGTCGGTGTGAAATCCTATCTCATTGTGAATGTAATTCATATTTCTTTAAAAAAATATATATTTTATTGATTTTTTTTTCAGAGAGGAAGGGAGTGGAGAGAGATAGAGAGCTAGAAACATCAATGAGAGAGAGACATCGACCAGCTGCCTCCTGCACACCCCCCACCAGGAATGTGCCTGCAACCAATGTACATGCCCTTTGACCGGAATCGAATCTGGGACCCTTCAGTCCGCAGGCCGACGCTCTATCCACTGAGCCAAACCAGTTTCGGCTAATTCATATTTCTTAATGACTAACAATGTTGAACATCTTCTCATGTACTTATTAACCATTTGTATATCTTTGGAGATTTAAACTCTTTTATTATCACTTTTAAAACATGTGCTAATAGTTAACTGTCTCTTGCCAACTCTACTCCGTCCCCTGGCAATTTTTGTTCTGCTATTGCTATATTGTCAGCTGTTATAATTTTCTGCAGCTATTACAATTATTTTAGTCTTCCTCTTACTGTATAAACATCAAGTTTACCAATGATCATTTTTCAATGTTTCACCACTAATTTTCACTTCTTGTTTTGCTGAATTTTATCCTTTGGCCAGACTGGGATAAAATTTTCCCGAGTTCTAGTCTATTTAAAATATTTGGCTATATTATATTTGAATAAAAATTGGTCCAGGTTTATCATTTTGATTTCTTCTTTATTTGAGGATATTTTGAAGAGTTAAGCTTTGAATGTTGCTGTGAATAATTTTGAATATTTGTCCCCTCATATTTTTTGAACTTTTTACTTAAATGCCTAAATGATTCCTCCTTTTTTTAAAAAAAATCCGTGCTTACTGATTTTAGAGTGAGGGGAATGGCGAGGGAGAGGGAGAGAGAGAAACATCACGTGGTAGCCTTCCACATCCACCCTGGCTTGGGATTGAACGCACAACCTTGGTATGTGCCCTGACTAGGAATTAGACCCTCAGCCTTTTGGCTTCTGGGACTCCAACCAACTGAGCTGCACCAGCCAGGGCTGATTCCTTCTTAATTTTTGAAGATCAGTGGTGACATAGGAAATGTCTTGGTGTTCATCATTTTGTTAGTTATTTCTGGGATATGGTATGTTCATTTATTGTGGAGAATCATCTTTTATTTCTGAAATGATTAAGCTAGTATACCTTAAAATATTTTTCTTGTTCCATTTAAATTTTTTCTCCTTATATGGACACCAATTGATAATTTGTTGGATTTCCTCTGTTTGTCTCTCCACATCTATCATTTTTCTGTTTTTAAAAATATGTATATTTTATTGATTTTTTTTAATAGAGAGGAAGGGAGAGAGATAGTTAGAAACGTCGATGAGAAAGAGTCATCCACCAGCTGCCTCCTGCACACCCCCCCACTGGGGATATGCCTGCAACCAAGGTACATGCCCTTGATCGGAATCGAACCTGGGACCCTTCAGTCCACAGGCCGACGCTCTATCCACTGAGCCAAACCGGTTTCGGCAATCATTTTTCTGTTTTAATATTTTTAAATCTTTCCCCTCAAAACCCTCATGTTTTCACCAGAGCATATTTTTTTGTTTTTGTTTGGTTAACTTCCATTTTGGCGATTGTCTTAGTCTGTTTGGATTGCTGTAATAAAGTACCATAGACTAGAGAAATTGTAAACAATAGACTTTTTTCTCTCCGTTTTGGAGGCTGGGACATCTGAGGTCAAGGGCCAGTGGCTTCGTTGTCTCACGAAGTCCCTTTTTCTGGCTCATAGATGGCTTTTTACTGTGTCCTCACGTAGTGGAAGAGACAAGAGAGCTCTCTGGAGCTTTTTTTTTTTTTTTTTAAAGTAAGGACACTAATCCCATTTGCTGGCTCCTATTTCTCCTGTCCGCTAGATCCAGGTGGCCTTTCCTTCTCCTCATGGCTCCCTCCGTATTTCAGCAGTTACCTCTCTGCGGAAGGACAATAATCTTGGGTTGTCAGATTTCAAAGAACATGGGTCCAGACTCCCAGTGGTTTTCTAATGTAAAATGTGTTTTGTTCCAGTCACCCAGGGGGCCTAGTTCTGGCTGCTATCACGAGACTGCCTCAGACAGAAATGTATTTCTCACGGATCTGGAGGTTGGGGGGGTCTGAGATCACGGTGCTGGAGAGTTGGTGTCTGACGAGAACCCGCCCAGTGTCCCCACATGGTACAAGCGGTGTTGGGAGGCTCTCTTCTAAGGGCACTAATCCCATTCACGAGGGCTCCGCCTTCATGAACTAATCACCTCCCAAAGGTCCCACCTCCTAACGCCATCTCGCTGGGGGTTTGGTTTCAACATACACATTTGGGGGTTGGGCACAAGTATTCAGTTTATAGCAATGATATTTTTACAAATTTTTCTGCTCCCTCCCGGCACCCTTCGGGCCTGCCTTCATACTTTATTTCCTTTTCAAATTTTCCCATAACTTCCCTGAACTCTTGTACATTTTCTTTTCTTTTCTTTTTTAAAATAAATATATGTTCTATTGATTTCTTACAGAGAGGAAGGGAGAGGGAAAGAGAGTCAGAAACATTGATGAGAGAGAAACATCCATCAGCTGCCTCCTGCACACCCCCTACTGGGGATGTGCCCACAACCAAACGCACATGCCCTTGACCAGAATCGAACCCGGAACCTTTCAGACCGCAGGCCTATACTCTATCCACTGAGCCAAACCAGTCTTGGCCATTTTCTTATATATTTCTGTACAGAATTGATTATTTCATTGCTTTGTTAGTGTAGGACAAAACCTAACAAAAATTCTACCTGGGCAAAAATTTTGATCTGTTAGATGCAACGTTTCTTTGGTGGGAATTTTTTCATTTTGCGCTTCTAGCACATCTTTGTAGAGGTCACCTTTTTGTTATCAGGCGGGCTCTTTATGAAGTAGCTATTTGTAAGAGCTTCCCGAGAGTCAGGATCCAGGTCCCAGGCTAGTAGAAATTCTTGTGACCTCAGGGTGTGTGTGTATGCATGTAGTCTTTTCAACCTTTGTTTTCCTCTTGCTTGCTGAGACTGTAGCGTTCCCAGGGCTGTCTTTGTCTTTTCCACCTTGCCCCAGCCATAGACTGCTTCCTCCCACTGGGGCTGGGCTGTGTAGTTTCTCATTCAGGTCCGCCTTCAGTGCTTCTGGAGATTTCCCACCCCACTGCATGCATCCAGGGAATCGCCGTGGTGCTAATCTGCACGTCTGTTTCTCTTGTTTCCAGAAAAACAGCGCTGGGTTTGTTGCTAAGGATATTCTACTTATTTGGAGAGTGTTGCAGACATCGTAAAGCATTTTCCTTCTCCTCTGTCTGCCTTTTCCTGTAGTCTGGCAGGTCCGAGTTGTGGTGCAGAGTAGCAGATGTCCTCTAGTTTCCTCGGGGATGGAGTTGCATTGGTGTGTGTGTGCGCTCCTTCTTGCCTTTGGGTGACTTCCAAGAGGAAGTCTTTGAGCCAGGATACTGGGACAAGACAACTCTAGTTTTCTATATTTTCTCCACCCGTTAAGATTTTTAGTGCTTTGTGTTGTAGTTACTTTTTCCTTTGAACAACTTTACACATATCTCTAAAGAACAATGTCATTTCACAAACATCCTTTTATTTTTATTTATTTATTTATTTATAATATATTTTATTGATTTTTTACAGAGAGGGATGGAGAGGGATAGAGAGCTAGAAACATTGATGAGAGAGAAACATCCACCATCTGCCTCTTGCGCACTCCCTACTGGGGATGTGCCCGCAACCAAGGTACATGCCCTTGACCGGAATCGAACCTGGGACCTTTCAGTCCGCAGGCCGACGCTCTATCCACTGAGCCAAGCTGGTTTCGGCAGCCTTTTATTTTTAGGTCTGCCATGATGATAGTAGAAAATGTATCACAAGGAAAGAAATAGTGACTTCCTTTACTCTGACTGTTCTTTAAGGAGATCAGAAGTCAGAGGAAGTTACGGAGGTGAAATCAGAATAACCAGCGTAGAGCCCGGCTCGATGTTTATAAACAGGAGGCTTGGGTTTGTTAGGTGTGTTTACCCAGAAGGCTGTGCTGTATGACTGGACTCCCCGGTTTTGATATCGGGCATGCGTTGTGGTTACCCATTTGTGACTTGCCAGCGTTCCCTCAGATATTCCCTTGACATTCGTAGGCTGCTCAACTCAGAACTCTTGGCGGGGTTTATAGTTGAATTAAACAGTATTTCCATGTACAGCAACAGTCTGCATGCAAGTATGAAAACGAAAAGACAGTGCGACATACTTTGTTTAAACATTAACATCCAGAAGTAGAAATAATATAAGCATGAGGTCATTCAAAGACTAAAGGGAAAGGAAATTAAGGTACCAAGTATCTATGAGTCACTAATTCAATTTGATTTTTAAAGACCAACGCACTAACAATGACAGTATACAGGGGTGGACAAAAGTAGGTTAATAATAATAGTAATACAATAATAAATGAAAGAATGAATGAATAGATAAATAAGAATAAACTATGTGTTTTGCGTATTTATAACTGTAAGTGAACTTTTGCTCACCCTGTATATTTATTTGGAGATCTTGGGCCAGAGGAAGAGCTAGGATTTAGTTTAGGGCAGTGGCAGCAAACTCATTAGTCAACAGAGCCAAATATCAACAGAACAACAATTGAAATTTCTTTTGAGAGCCAAATTTTTAAAAGTTAAGCTTCTTCTAATGCCACTTCTTCAAAATAGACTGGCCCAGGCCGTGGTATTTTGTGGAAGAGCCACACTCAAGGGGCCAAAGAGCCGCATGTGGCTCGTGAGCCGCGGTTTGCTGACCACTAGTTTAGGGGATGAGGGGCCTCGCTCTTTGCTTGAGCAGGACAGAAGAAAAGAATTTGTAGGGAAGGGCCCTGGCACCTTAGAGATGGGAGAAGAGGCTCTTCCATCAGCTCCCTGGAGTTAGAGCCACACTCAGACCAACATCTCTCTGACCCAGAGCTGCAGGAGGCAAAGTGGCCACGCCCAGCGTCAGGGCCTGCTCATTCTGATGGTGTGCAGGGTACAGAAGGCGGGATGTTTGGAGAGGTAGGGAGAGATCAACACCAAAGTAAGGAGAAGTACAAAGAATAGCTGGGAAGGAGGGAGGTAACTGATGTCATAGTTTTCTCTGGAGGTGATTTATTTTTAACCACGAGACAACAGAAAACATACAGGGAAGTAATTTCTCCTGGCTTTTGGAGATTATTTTAAACACAAATGATCTCACAATTAATTAAATGTAGACTACCCAGATTTGATTTATTGAGCAAATATGGATGAACTTCTTTGTTTTTTTCACTTTGTTGTAGGACACTATGCTAGGCATCCTATCTAATAAAAGAGTAATATGCAAATTGACCATCACTCCAACACACAAGATGGCTGCCCCCATGTAGACACAAGATGGCTGCCCCTATGTGGACACAAGATGGCTGCCACAAGATGGCCAGCAGGGGAGGGCAGTTGGGAGGGACCTAGGCCTGCAGGGGAGAACAGTTGGGGGGGACCAGGCCTAAAGGGGAGGGCAGTTATCAGGGGACCAGATCAGCAGGGGAAAGCAGTTAGGGGCAATGAGGCTGACAGGGGAGGACAGTTAGAGGGACTGGTTTTACAGGGGAGGACAGTTGGGGGTGACCAGACCTTCAGGGGAGGGCAGTTAGGGGTGACCAGGTTGGCAGGGGAGCAGTTAGGCATCAGTCAGGCTGGCAGGGGAGTGGTTAGGGGGTGATCAGGCTGGGAGGCAGAAGCAGTTAAGGGCAATCAGGAAGGCAGGCAGGGAGCAGTTGGGAGCCAGCAGTCCTGGATTGTGAGAGGACTGCCCATTTAGGCCGGATCCCGCAAGGGGTCCCAGATTGGAGAGGGTGCAGGCTGGGCTGAGGGACACCCCCACCCACACCCCCCGGTGCGCGAATTTTGTGCACTGGGCCTCTAGTTATAAATAAGCGAGGTCTAGTCACATCTCTTAAGACTGATAGATGAATTAAGCAGAGCACACATCACACAGCCAAACAGATTAGAAGTAGGTTCTTTAAAAAAAAAAAAAAAAGCAAAAAGCTTATTTGGGGCAGAAATTAGAAAGGTACTTGCATAGCAGATCTGTGAACTCACAGATGGGCATTAAATAAAGCAGGAGCCATTCCCAGAAAGGCCGGTCCTTAGCTAGCTCTGCCTTGTAGAAGTCCAGTTTTACAGGATCGCATAAGAACAAATGATGACTGCTTCCAGGCTGTGGTGGAAAGTTGGTAGGAAAAGTGTGTGCGGAAGAAGTGAGAAGTAAAGACTGCCTTCTAGGAGGCGATCCGTTTCCTGCCAGATGAAATGACGTGTCTTCTTAGTTCAGGGTGGTTGGCGTTAAGGACCTAAGTGGTTTGAGGTGACTCCATTGTTTCTGATCTGCTGACCGTGGGGCCAGCCCTCCGTGTCTTGGTGAGAACGTTAGAGGTTTTGCTGAGAGGGAGGGAGGTGCTTCCATATGGAATTTTGGTGGGGAAACTTGACTCTTCAGGAGTGAGTTGGGCAAGAAGAATCTACAGCTAACGCTACAAACCGAATGGTTTTTCTACAAGAAACTTGCTGCAGGGAGACTCATTTCGAAATGTGCGCGTAACACAGCACGTTGTTCTGTACCTGCCACCACCCATGACTTCTTGACGCCCCTTCCATGGCTTTCTTTGTCACAGGGGGGTCCTGGGTCTTCGCTTCTTCCCCGTCTTCTCCACGGACCCTGGGATATGTTTGCTAGAGCTGCTGCCTCAAAGTACCACAGACTTGGGTGTCTTCACAGGAATCTGTTTTCTCGCAGTTCTGGAGGCTGGAAGTCTCAGGTCAAGGTGTCAGCGGGATTGGTTTCTCCCGAGGCCTCTTTCCTTGGCTTGCGCGCGCCCGCCTTCGGGCTGTGTCCTCACATGGTCTTTCCTCTGTGTTCCCATATCCCCAGTGTCTCTTTGTACAGATTTCCTTTTCTTAAAAGGACCACAGTCAGATTGGAGTACAGCCCATCTTAATGGCCTTGTTTTAACTCTCTTTCAAGAACCTTTCTCCCAGTACAGTCACATTCTGATGTACTGGGGGCTAGGGCTTCACCATATGTTTAGAGATGGGGGAACACAATTCAGCAAGTACCGTATTTGCCAGCGTGTAAGACGATTTTTTGGCCCTGAAAAATATGCCTCCAAGTGGGGGGTAGTCTTATACGGCGAGTATATAACAAACTGTATTTTTAGTAGAAATTTTAGGGGGTCGTCTTATACGCCGTCGTCTTATACGCCGGCAAATACGTATTTTTCAGGGCCAAAAAATCGTCTTATACGCCGGCAAATACGGTAATAGGCCTCTTATTTTTGCTTTTTTTTTGTTTCTGTCTCCCCACCCCCCTCCCATTTGCCTTCGCTTTCACTGGTATAAAACAGACCCTGGATCCACAGTTCACGGCTCCACCTTCCCCACAGCCTTCTGTATGCCCTTCTATAACCCTAAACAGCGTCCCTGATCAAACTCATCCCCCCCCACGCCTGCTTCCCCCGCTCTGCCCTGATGTAAAACTTTCTGATCATTCTTATACTTTTATCTGCCCTCAGCAGCTAACCGATTACAGCGTCGGGTTCATTTTTTCCCCACAGAAGTGGGTTTTACATGATCACCTTTTCATTCCCGTTGCCGCTGTCCAAGTTCTCCCCCGAAGCACCAATTGTTGCCGGAGCTTTGAAACTGGACACCCCCCGCCGGCCCCTGCCATCCCTCTCTCTGTCTGCACTTCTTAGTATATGCTATTTTCAGATTCATTTTTCAGGAGTTCCACTGTTGTGTCATTATTCTTACCCCAGTGGCTCCCTTCCACCCGCAGCGCAAAGACCGCATTTCTCAACGAGGCGTTTGAGGTTCTTTATAGTCTGATTCCAACCTGTTTTCCAAAGACGTCTTTAACTCCTCAGCATTCATTCTCGCTCTTCTTCCCAGATGGCGTCGTAAATCTGCCCCATGGCCTTGTGGGTGCCGTTGGCATTCCTGGCATGCCTTCTCCTTGTGCTCTAGTGTTTCTGTTTCTTTTCAAGCATTACCCAACGTCTGAGACTAAATTGAATGGAATCCCTGCCTTCTCTTTGATGGAAGCCCTCACATCCCTTTAAAAATCAACACCACTTCCATCTCTCATTGAAGTCTCATTTCTTTGTGCCCGGTCACACTTAAGATATTGGCCGTGGGGCCGTGTGCCCCGGGTGAGCCGTATGTCCCAGGAGGCCGTGTGCCCCAGGTGAGCTGTGTGTCCCAGGGTGAGCTGTGTGTCCCAGGGTGAGCTGTGTGCCCCAGGGGGCCGTGTGCCCCGGGTGAGCCGTGTGCCCCGGGGGAGACATGTGCCCCGGGAGAGCCGTGTGCCCCGGGGAAGCAGTGGGACCCGGGGGGAGGGGCAGTGAGAACCAGAGGAGGAGCAGACTCTATTCATGTGGTCCTGAGATAGTCACCATAAAATAAGCAGACTGCCAAATGAGGAGCGGATTCTATTCAAGTGGTCCTGAGATAGTCACCATAAAACAAGCAGATTGTCAAATGACAGTGGGGAGGGGAAGGAGACCTGGGGGGAGATAAGAGAACAACTGAAGGACTGGTATGCATGAATATAAGTACAACCAACGAACACAGAACTCTGGGGAGGGAGGGCATGAATGGGAGGTGGGGGGGACAATGGTAAGCTATGTACACATATAATTCCTTAATAAATAAAATTTTTTAAAAAAGAAAAGATATTGGCCGTGGTATAAATGCGCTGGCTCAGTGGTCGGCGAACTCATTAGTCAGTCAGCAGAGCCAAATATCAACATTACAACGATTGAAATTTCTTTTCAGAGCCACTTTTTTAAAACGTAAACTTCTTCTAACACCACTTCTTCAAAATAGACTCGCCCAGGCCATGGTATTTTGTGGAAGAGCCACACTCAAGGGGCCAAAGAGTCGCATGTGGCTCTCGAGCCTCAGTTTGCCGACCACGGTGCTGGCTGATTGGTCCAGACACCAGGCAGCCATTAGTGAGCTCCACCCTGGGCCAGCCATTGTGCCTGGGAGGGTGCAGAGGCCCTGGAATATTCCAGGCTTGGTTTCCGCTTTAGGGTTATGATATCCTGGGGGAAGCAAACAGGCAACTGCTGATGGAATTGACTGACGAGTCATGCGCAAGAGCGGCAGCACCGCCGGAGCTCTGCCCAGGTGTCAGGGATGAGACATGTGAACTGAAGGTCAAAGCGATGGTGGAAGCTTCCAGGTGGAGAACGAGTGCAGAGCGTTCAGCCAGAGAGAGCTGTACACGCGCTGACCTGGAGGGAGATGGGCAGGGGAGAAGGAAGAGTGGGGTTGTGGCACGAGAGGAGAGGGGACAGTTTGGGAGGGAAAGATGATTGTGTTTTGTTTTTAGGAAAACAACTCTTGATACTCTAGTCTAGCCGTGGGCAAACTACGGCCTGCGGGCCGGATCTGGCCCGTTCGGCTGTTCTATCCGGCCCGCTGGGCCGAAAGAGCGGAGGGTTCTCTTGCTCTCCCCTCCGCTCCTTCACCAACAGCCCAAGATGAGAGTGCCAGCATGGTCAGGCTGCTTTTGTTCCGGCCCTTGGTCCAGTTTAAGAACCCATTGTGGCCCTTGAGTAGAAAAGTTTGCCCACCCCTGGTATAGCCTGTGCTTGGAAAAAGGGGTGTAAGGTGGGAGGTAGAAAAATAAATGAATTAGGAGGTAATTGTCCTAGAAACAAGCAGAAATCAAGAGAAAAGACCCTACGTTATTTCACCTGTGTTTGTGTGAGTGTATGTTTCGTTTCCTCAACCAGATTATAAATTCGGGAGCCACGATGTATGTTTTATATATTTATCTTTAAAAAAAATGTATTTTATTGATTTTTTTACAGAGAGAAAGGGAGAGGGATAGAGAGTTAGAAACATTGATGAGAGAGAGAGAAACATCCATCAGCTGCCTCCTGCACACCCCCTACTGGGGATGTGCCTGCAACCAAGGTACATGCCCTTGACCGGAATCGAACCTGGGACCTTCAGTCCGCAGACCAATGCTCTATCCACTGAGCCAAACCAGTCAGGGCTATTTATCTTTTAAAACTCACATTATTTAGCATGTTAGCGTGTCTATAAAAGGTACTTAATGGATGCTAATGATATGGCTTAGGTTCTATTCATCATCTTCCCGCCAGACTCAGAATGTATAAGAAGTCGTAGTGCCCAGCGTTATGTTGAACACTATTGAATCTATGACACGAATAATGAAGAGCTTACTGTAAGAGGAGGAAAGGATGAAATATGTAAAAATATGCAGAAGAGTAAATCATGCACCTCTCTCTGCGTGCCTCGAGTGGATAAGGTGACATTGTTAGGCGGTGGGCTGGAGCCTCTCCCTGCGTGGTGCCTACGCGGAGAGTGGAGACCCTGGCAGGGTTTGGGGACATTCCCAGGAGGAAGGGGCGGGAGAGGACAAGTCCTACCAGGTGGCGTAACCGAGTGAGTCTCCGCTCTGATGGATGTGTCTCTCTTTCTCACTGCTTCCTGCAGATATTATATGACCTTTCGTCATGGGGGAAATAGAGCAGAAGCCAACTCCAGGATCGCGACTGGGGGCCCCAGAGAATTCAGGGATCAGTACCTTGGAACATGGACAGAAGCCGCCCCCAACACCTTCCGGAAAACTCATGTCCATCAAAATCCAGATGCTGGACGACACCCAGGAGGCGTTTGAAGTCCCAGTAAGTCGGGGGGTATCTGCACTCAGGCGTGTGAGCAGCCTTCGGCACGGGGAGGTTCATCTCATGTTCCAGCGGCATGAGGTGTCAGGAAGAGGGTGTTGTGTATTCTGCATCTTCCTTTTCTCCCCCGTGACCCCCCGTACCCACTTCCTGCCTAACACTCATCTGACCCATTCTGGTTCTGATTCTGAACTGTCTGGTCTTTAGGTTTATGCGTGAACTGCCTATATAATGATATCAGTGGGCTCGTCACTTGAATTTTACTGACTTTCCTGATACAAATATATATATGTGCATGTATATATGCATACGTATCATATCTGTTTGAATTGGAGGGAATGGTGGCCTTGTGGCTGGATCTCGGTTAAATTTGCTTATCACAGGCACTTGCTCTGTGTGTGTGCGCGTGTGCGCGTGCCACTGCTCTAAGGTGCTGGTGAGAAAAATCCCAGGAGGACGGTCAAAGCCCCGCACGAGTGTTCTGGTTTAGAAGAGAAGCTGACGCCCATGTTTGTGGGTGGGGGGTGGGATGCAGAGAAACCCTGACCCCCGCCCTCAGTGTGGCAGCTCTGGAATGGAAGAGCTGGCGTCTCGGGGGCAGAGCTAAGGCGCTGGGTGGTGGAGAAGAGCCGCCAGCCTTGGTCTCTTCCACTGTTTTCCTCGGAGACCCTGCCTCATTGCCCCCTGCCCTCCCTCAGCCTTCTCCGGCCTCCTCCATGCACAGAGCTCCTGCTGGCGGTGAGGGACCCACCAGTCATGTACCGATGGAGGCCTTCTTGTTTCCCAGGCTGGGGGAGCGAGGTGTGAGTGGCCAGATCTCCAGGACTGCGCTTTCCTCGAGAACCGTTATCCCTTATGTGGGTCGGAGTCCATAGAATTCTCAGAAGCACACTTTGGACTTCGTTTCCCAGGCTCTGCCCCGGGTACTAAGCACCACCTCTTAACACTGCTGGGGAAGAAAGTAGCTCCCGAATTCCAAACAGCCAACTTATAAACACACGTTGGGAACATAACCGGTTTTTAAAGGGGAGCCGATCCATCTCTTATTCCTGGTGGTCAGAGCGACTGAAATTTAAGCTTGGCATCCACGTCTGTAACCCATCATTGAATCATTCACTTGATATATGATTCACTAAATTATATCCATTTCAAAGAATATTGTCCAGAGAGTGTGAATTAGCATCGTCTCAGGCAAAGAGGGGCCTCAGAACAGCTATGTGTAAAACCACCAATTTATTGCACATCGCAGGCAACCTTTGTGTCTGTCTAATGCTCTTGTTTTGAAATTCACGTCTAGCCAGGCTTTGGGAGCAGCCTCGTATTTTGGTGAACAAATCTGTTGCTAACCTGCTGAAATTGTAAAACTGAATTGGGGAGCGCACCTGCTAGCCTGTTAGAATGAGGCCTTTTAGAACGCATGGCCTGTCCCCTACTCCCTCCCCCCCTCCTCCGCCTCTCCCCCTTGCAACCTTTTCTCTGCATTGTCAGACTGGTTTGGTGAGGTATTTAGTTTCAGTATTTCCTATTTGGTTCCGTTAAGACTTCTGGGCCCAAGTCTGTAGCAACACATTCTATTAAATGGTGTTCCCGTATGTGGTTTGGACCCGGGAGCGATCAAATGCTGCTGCTGTGTGCACACACTACAGGAGGCATTGTACTGTATTCAATTGCAGTTCTTCAGTTCCCTAAACTGAAGAATGTCAAGACTCTTGTTCTTCGCTCCCTACTGTTTAGGAATTCTGTAGGCGCTCTCTGAGAAATAGGAATAGAAACAGGTTTTCACCTTTTAAAACCACAGTACTTGACAATTTCTGATGCCTGTGCTTTGTATTTGTAACTCCTCTGCCTGGAGGGAAACTTTTTCACCCTGCAGCCCCCCAAATCCCCCAAACTCCTATGCACCCTTAAAGGCCCTGTCAGTTTTACCCAGACGCCAGCTCCTTGAGGCGGGGGCTGGGGCCTTTTCTTCACTCCTTCAGACCTGTTTGCTCATCCACCTAGTAGGGTGGAGCCTGACTGACGGCCTGGGTTCAAATCCCAGCTTCTCCCACTAACCTACTGAACGCCTTGAACAGGCACTTAACCTCTTGGTATCTTGATATTTCACCTGTAAAATAAGGCTAATTAATAGAACCCTACCTTATTGTCTGAGAATAAAGGGAGTTGATACAACTGAAGTGTTTGGAAGGACTCTTGGCACATCCTGTGAGCCGAACACAAGGATGATCGGTGGCACCGACGTCCGTTTGCCACCTCACTGCTGGCTTCTTGGCAGGGACCGTATCTCACCGCTGGCACCCGGCGTAGCATCTGCCTTGTGGTAGGTGCTCACCAAATGTTTGCTGACTGGCGGTCGGAATGGGTTTCTTTCACAAGTAGGATTAATGGTCAGTTTTTCACATGTCTCACCCATTCCTATCTTGTTCTTATTTTTCTAGTTTGGTTAGCATGTTCCTTCTCTCAACCAGTGGGCCACAGATGTCTTCTACAAGTGCCTGTAGAAAGGCCGGGTATCAGCATTTTTGTTGACCAAGCTGATCCTCAATTGCTACCTCATGCTCTTGAGGAGCTGGGACGGCCAGCTGGAAGGTAGCAGGCTGCCACGGTGGCGCAGCCCCTGTGCTCAGGGTGGCGGAGAGTGACACAGGATTGCCGGAGACCCCGCAGGCTCCCTGGAACTGCCTTTTAAAATTTGGCTCCACGACCGGATGCTGTGAGCCTCATCGAGGCTCAGTGACCCCGGAAGTGTCCCCCTGGCCCACACGTGATCTCCTCCTCTGATCGGGTGTCCCGAGAGGGGGACTTCTCCTTGCTCACTCACATTGGCCACACCGATGAGCAGGGCACACGGCCAGACGTCATTTCAGTTTCCCTTTGGGAACATTCTTCTCCGAACCATTTTTTCCGCCCCCTCGGGGATTGAATTTCCTGGGCCTTTTCCTGTGACATTTACTGTACACCGTGAATATGGGCGAAGGAGTCATTGCACATGCAAATTCCCTAAATATTTCCTGGCACAGATAACCAATACTCTCCAAGATGGCCTCCCCGGCTATTTATAGCCTTTGAAAATTATTTAAGAGTTTAACCTTTTCAGAGGCCTGGGCAGCCAGCGTCAGACTTTCCGCTCCGGGGCTAGTTTTACCGCTGCCGTAGCTCTTGAACGTGGGCAGTCTTTTCAGGTGTTTCCCTCTGCAGAGTTGAAAGGTCGAGAAACAACACCTACACCGAGAGTCGGTTCTTTCTTGGCATTATATCATCTTTATGTGGAAAAGGCTGTGCAAATAAGCCTCGCCCTGTGGTTTATGATATACGCAGCTTCCTCTTCCCACCAGAGGTTATAAAACCAACGGACTCTTGAGGATCTGGAAGGGTTAATGACGCGCCCCCCCCCCCCCCCCCCCCCCCCCCAGTATTGTCACCCCTTACGGTCCCTGAGAAGGTTTTGTGTGTCCTGTCCTCATGACCCTGCCGGTAAACAAACACGCTTCCCTCCTGACGTTTTTAGGATAAAGCAGATGGCTTCTCCTCCGAGTGTTTATTCAGTGTGTGTGTGTGTTTTCATTAGCAAGGCCACTCTCGGAAGAGCCAAGAAGAGCAGAGGAAACAAACCCAAGCCATCTTGCTTCTCTTGAGCAGCCGGGGTGAGAAGGGCTGGGAAGTTCGCTCAGGGGTGACCAGGAGACCCCTAGTCCTTGTTGAGGAGCGAGCAGGCGTTGGAGGGGTAGGCGGGTGGGAGGCTGTATCGCAGTGCTAATGGTGGCAGGAAGGACTCAACGGTCAACCATGGGCATCCCAGGAAACGGTCACTGTGCCTTTTTTTTGTCGTTGTGTCTTGTCGTCACTTTCCTCTGATGCTTTTACAGCTCCCAGCTGCCTGAGGGTAAATTACGGACTTATGAGTTGGGGAGGTCCGGAGAGGGAGAGCGAGAGCGTAGGGAGCCCTCATTGAGCGTCTGCTGTCGATGGCTCAGATTCCTGAGCCGCTTCCATTGTTACCACCACCACTTTCCTGGGTGTTTTCCCTCCTGCGTGAGCATCTGATGCCAGGAAATTATTTTCTTTGTTTATGTGCGTATCTTCAGCTTCCTGCGGGGGAGTGTGAGTTCTTTTTTTTTTTTTTTAAATATATTTTTTTATTGATTTTTTACAGAGAGGAAGAGAGAGGGACAGAGAGTTAGAAACATCGATGAGAGAGAATCACCGATCAGCTGCCTCCTGCACACACCCCCGCTGGGGATGTGCCCACAACCAAGGTATATGCCCTTGACCAGAATCGAACCTGGGACCTTCCAGTCTGCAGGTCAATGCTCTATCCACTGAGCCAAACCAGTTTCGGCTGAGTGTGAGTTCTTTGGGGGAGCAAGGCCTCTTCCGTTCCTGTTTGTCGTTGGATCCGACACTTGGACAGGGCCCGGACCCAGCACATACTCCCTACCTGTGACCCACCCACACCTGTGTTCAGCCATTGGACTCACACATTGTGAGAAGCGGTTGGTGCTGTCTTCTTCTTGGGGTGAGGGAACCCCTGGGAAAAGCTTTGAGTCACTTCCTCACATTTGCAAAGTGAAGGTAGGGCTGGGATTGGAACTCGGCCCGTACCACCGCAGTGCCACCTGCTTTCCCTGCACTGGGAACCACCTCCTAAGATGCCTGGGCTTCCACCGCCTCACCCCAATGGGTCTTTGCATACGTGCCTCCGACAGCACGTCCTTCCCTTCCTGCTGCTCTGGGTCTGGCCCTGTCTTAAGCACCACTCATCCTCTACTCCTAACAAATCAAAATGCCATGAACTGTCCAGGCCTCTCCCCAACCCTGGCTCTTATTGGGGGCTAACCCTTCTCTTCTACAGTACTCACTGTCTGTACCTCTAGTTAGACTGTGAGTCACCGTCCCTAATCTTGCTTCTCTCCCTAATTAGTTCCTTTATGTATTTCCCTGCTGACATTTTGTTTGCTCATCTGCAAAAAGAGGTGTTTGGTCCAGATGGCATTCAAGGCTTCTTTTCTTTTCCTTTTTTTTTGGAAGTTGGGAACCCTGTGTTGACATGTTCTTTTTTAAAATATATTTTTATTGATTTCAGAGAGGAAGGGAGAAGAAGAGAAAGAGAGAGACATCAATGATGAGAGAGCATCATTGATCGATGCCTTCTACATACCCCACACTGGGGATCGAGGCTGCAACTTGGGCATGTGCCCTGACTGGGACTAGAACCGGGACCTCCTGGTTCATAGATTGATACTCAACCACTGAGCCATACTTGCCAGGCCTGATTTGACATCTTTGTTGATGGATTATTTAACTTTTCCATGGCTGGATTTGTTCATTCCTCCGGCAGATGGTAAACTGAGAAAAGGCATTTTTATTTTAAAAAAATAATATTTTATCGATTTTTTACAGAGAGGAAGGGAGAGGGAGAGAGAGTTAGAAACATCGATGGCAGAGAAACATCGACCAGCTGCGTCCTGCACACCCCCCGCTGGGGATGAGCCCGCAACCAAGGTTCATGTCCTTGACCGGAATCGAACCTGGGACCCTTGAGCCTGCAGGCCAACACTCTGTCCACTGAACTACACCGCTTAGGGCCAGAAAAAGTATTTTTAATCAATAAACCCTTGCTTCCACCTTCCAAAGCCTGGTTAAACACACTAGTTACGATTATCTGGCAAGTGTTAAAAAGAATAGTGGTGAGGATGACTCAGTATGCTATGATTTATACACTGAGTGGCCAGATGATTATGGTCTCTGAATGCATAATAACCTGGCCACTCAGTGTATATCCTATATTATAAAAGGCTAATATGCAAATTGTCCCCTCAACCAGGAGTTTGACCAGCAGGCAGGCCGGCCAACCGCCCATGTCTCCGCCCCCTGGCCAGGCTGGCCAGACCCCACCCATGCACGAATTCATGCACCGCATTCAGAGATCATCATAATCTGGCCACTCAGTGTCTGTGATATGCTTCTTATGGGCATCAGGAAGTGTGAAGACTTAATTTGTATGTGTGGAGGGGAGAGGGTCACTTAAGTAAACCTCACTGAGCTAACTTGGACCAAACCATATGCCAGTTGACATTGGGAGAGGGCAGACTGAAAGAACGTAACGTATTTTCTAGAAATCACATTAGTAGTAGTAGTAAATAAACAGGTTTGTCTAAAACAGGCATATGGAATTTTAAGAGCAGCAATTAGCTTGCGTGCCATAATAGAGACTGCCGAGGTTTTGACGAGGGCAAACTTGCCTCCACTCTCTCTGAGACCTAATTAGGAGTCTCGTACAGCCAGCCCTTCAGTGATGAAACATTTATTTCATTTTCTTGCCTTTTGAAATGCAGCAGTCACTTAATTTCTCTAATCGCCAGTGAAACCTGGGCTTGACATCAATTGAGAACCTGATCTTCAAGGGCTTGGCGATTCCGGGGGAAGGCCTCCCGTGGTGTGGAATTCCCAAGCCTTCTGCTGCGCTGTGGGCTCAGGGAGAGAGAGGGCAGGCAGGAGGGCTCTTGTCTGAAAGGCTCTATGTGTGTGTTTGACGTCAGGCAGAGCCAAGCCTTTTTTTTTTTTTTTTTTAATATATTTTATTGATATTTTACAGAGAGGAAAGGAGAGATATAGAGAGCTAGAAACATCGATGAGAGAAAAACATCGACCAGCTGCCTCTTTCACACCCCCTACTGGGGATGTGCCCGCAACCAAGGTACATGCCCTTGACCGGAATCGAACCCGGGACCCCTCAGTCCGCAGACCGACCACTGAGCCAAACCGGTTTCGGCAAAGCCAAGCCTTTGCTTCGAGTTGGGCTCGTGCTCACTCAGAGCAGCTGTGTCTCTAGGAAGTCACTTTCCTTTTTGTTGTCTTGTTTATTTATTTTATTTTTAAATATATTTTATTGATTTTTTTACAGAGAGGAAGGTAGAGGAGAGAGCTAGAGAGCTAGAAACATGGATGAGAGAGAGACATCGATCAGCTGCCTCCTGCACACCCCACACTAGGGATGTGCCCGCAACCAAGGTACATGCCCTTGGCCGGAATCGAACCTGGGACCTTTCAGTCCGCAGGCCGACGCTCTATCCACTGAGCCAAACCGGTTTCGGCTGTCTTGTTGATTTTGAATGACTTATGTGTGTCCCTTTTTAATTTTCTATTTCAGCCATCCTGCGGGGAGTGTGCCCTCGTTGATAAGATGCTGAAAGTATTCTCCCCTTATTCCCAAAGAGGCGAGACGTAGTACATTTTAAAGACAGGTCTTGCGTCTCACTCTCCTTGAGATTACCATTCCCTGGCCCTGGGCTTGTTCCCTTCCAGATGACCTGATTACAGCGATATTAGAAAGTAGATATGAGTTCCAGGGCTACCTTTTTTTTTTCCTTTCTAAAAAAAAAAATTAAATATTGGGGGGGGGGGCATTGGTGAACCGCTCAGTGTCAGGTGTACAGTTCTGTAATACGTCTTCTGCACATTGCATTGTGTGCTCACCACCCAAAGCCTAGTCTTAACCTAGTCTTAACTTAGGTGCACACAACGCACCTAAGAGGGAGGCGATGGGTGCGGTGGCGGTGGCGAGACCTAAATAAAATTTAATTGGCCACTGAAACCAGAAGGGAGACGTGCGCACCCAGAGCTGTCCTCACTGCCTCCTGAGCAGCTCCAGTTTAAACCAGAATGAGGAGAAGGAATTTCACAAGTTCACTCAGCTTTTTTAAAAAAATAAGTCAGCGTTTCTTTCCCCTTATCGGTGTTGCTCTTGGCTCCTCGTATGAGCAGAGTTTCTGAAACCGTATTTATGTGTCCACTCTGCTTTGCGTCGCCCCTTCTGACTTTTATTTCCCTTGAATGATAAATGGTGCTGTCTGGGCCTGGCCTCGTGAGGGTACATTTAAAAGCTATTTTAATAGGTTAAAACTTTTTTCATAAATCATCTCGGCTCAGTGCTGCTCGCCTTCCTTGCGAGCTCCTTAGAAGCGGAGAGCGGATTTTAAACATTGGCCCGGAATGCTTGTGTGTGCCCCTTTCAACTCTGGCCGCTTGTGATCAAAGCCCTTTCTGGAGCCCTGAACTGATGGCAGGAATTCTCGAACAGCTGTTTGCTATTTTCTCCCTGAAAAAAAAAAGAATCACTCAGTAGAACCTAATAAATAAAAAGAATACGCTGTCATTGAGAAGGTCTGTATCTGACGTTGCAGGGGCCAGTTTCCTGAGAAAACATAGGGAGTCAGAGAAACTGCTTTATTTCTCCTTTTTTCTTTTCTTTCTAAAAAAAAATATATATATTTTTATTGATTTCAGAGAGGAAGGGGGAGGGAGAGAGAGAGAGAAACATCGATGATGAGAGAGAATCAACAGTTGGTTGCCTCCTGCACAGCCCCTACTGGGGATGTGCCCACAACCTGGACACATGCTCTTGACTGGAATTGAACCTGGGACCCTCCAGTCTGCAGGCCAGTGGTCTATCCACTGAGCTAAACCGGCTAGGGCTTTTCTCCTCTCTTTTAAATGGAGATACATTTAAATGTTAAAGTGAAAAGTGTAGGATCTTGGATCCTGGCTCCATTGCTTGTTAGCTGTGTGGCTCTGGATGAATAGATAACCATTCCCAATCTATTTCCTTGTCTCTAACTAAGGAGACTTCCTAAATACCTTATGTACAAACACTGCAGAGTTCTGGATACATATTAAGTTCTCATTAAAGTTAGTCCTTTTTTTTCATTCTAAGCTTTTGGTTCATCATTGTTCTTTTTTTAAAAAAGCTTTTTAAAAAATATATTTTATTAATTTTTACAGAGAGGAAGAGAGAGTGATAGAGAGTTAGAAACACTGATGAGAGAGAATCATTGATCAGCTGCCTCTTGCACACCCACTACTGGGGATGTGCCCGCAACCAAGGTACATGCCCTTGACCGGAATCGAACCCGGGACCCTTCAGTCCTCAGGCTGACGCTCTATCCACTGAGCCAAACCGGTTTTGGCTCATCATTGTTCTTTATCAGAATGGAGATCCTACTTTTATTGTAGATCAGTGGTCGGCAAACCGTGGCTCGTGAGCCACATTTGGCTCTTTGGCCCCTTGAGTGTGGCTCTTCCACAAAATACCGCATGCTGGTGTGCACGTACAGTGCGATCGAAACTTTGTGGCCCATGCACAGAAGTCAGTTTTTGGCTCTCAAAAGAAATTTCAATCGTAGTACTGTTGATATTTGGCTCTGTTGACTAATGAGTCTGCTGACCACTGGGGTAGATGAAATGGAAAGAAGAAAGCATGTGAAAACACTTTAAAATAAAAAATTGCATGCTTATGTCAGGTGGGGTAATCCTCCTCCCCTCCCCCCAGCTTTTTGTTAGTCTCACAGTAGATGTGTGCTTTCTTCGGAGGCACCTGGGACAGATGCCAGAAAAGATGTGCCCCAAGTGGCTTTCGAAAGGCTGTAAGAAGGAAGTGACCCGTGGATAGGGGCGATGAATTCTCACTTTCTGGGAAGCACATGTACTTCTTTTTTTAAAACAACTAACAACAGACCTTTAGCTTCTCTGAGCTTTAGCTAGGTTAGCTTTAAAATTGAGGGGTGGCCGAAACCGGTTTGGCTCAGTGGATAGAGCGTCGGTCTGTGGACTCAAGGGTCCCCGGTTCGATTCTGGTCAGGGGCATGTACCTTGGTTGTGGGCACATCCCCAGTGGGGGGTGTGCAGGAGGCAGCTGATCCATGTTTCTCTCTCTTCAATGTTTCTAACTCTCTATCCCTTTCCCTTCCTCTCTGTAAAAACCCAATAAAATATATTAAAAAAAAAAATAAAATAAAATTGAGGGGTGGCCCTGGCCAGGTGGTTCATTTGGTTGAAGCGTTGTCTCATACACCAAGGTTTTGGGTTTGATTCCTGGTCTGGGCACATACAGGAGGCAACTGATCAATGTTTTCCTCTCACATCATTGTTTCTCTCTCTCTCTCTCTTCCTCTCTCTCTCCCTCTCCCTCTCTCTCCCTTCCTCCCCCTGTTCCCCCCCCCTCTCTTTTTCTCTCTCTCTCTAAAAATCAATAAAACATATCCTTGGGTGAGGATAAAATCAAATCAAGGGGTGTTCTTTTAGCTTATAATTTTTATGTGTATTTTTGCTTTGTGCTGAGTTCTTGGTCTCTGTTTACCTGGCCCAGAGCACCTCCATTTTCTTGAGCAGGGATTTTCCTACTAGAACAGCTGTGGGCAAACTACGGCCTGTGGGCCGGATCCGGCCCGTTTGGCTGTTCTATCCGGCCCTCGGAGCCGAAAGAGCGGAGGGTTCTCTTGCTCTCCCCTCCGCTCCTTCACCAGCAGCCCAAGATGAGAGTGCCAGCATGGTCAGGTTGCTTTTGTTCCGGCCCTCCGGCCCAGTTTAAGAACCCACTGTGGCCCTCGAGTCAAAAAGTTTGCCCATCCCTGGTCTAGAACCTTGTTTCCATCTAGCACAGACTGGACATTAGGTTTTGAGACCCTCTGGGTCAGCGCTCACAGCCTGGACTCTGGGCTCAGGTGAGGCACGTCCTCACTGGTTAGACAGCTCCTGTTGGAATGTCAGTCTGAAACATAATGACATACAAATCAGACTGGTTTTTAAAATTTAGATTTCTTTAATGATTCACTTATTTGTGGAACATTTGATTTGGATATCATGGATTTAACTCCTATGAAAAATACGGAGTGATTTAACCACATTGGGATCGTACACCATTTATGTAACTCAAATGATTGTGCAAACGAGCGATTCTAAAAGTCTTTATTACTCTATAACTGTGAAAGTTTTGCAGGTTTATCTCTCATTTGTACAAACAGGAAGTTAACCTAGATACCCACAATGGAATTCTGTGGCTCTGGTGTTATTTTTTGGAATGTGATCTTGGAAACATGGTATGAGTTCCACACATGCTTATGGACACACAGGGCAAGGTGCTTGCTGGTGATAAGAAAATGAATAAAAATAATGACTGCCCTTTTTAAAGTCCCTTGCTATGTGCCAGACATTGTGCTAAGTCTGTGCTGATGGCTAACCAGTGACCCTAGGAGGTAGGCATAATTGACCAGGACGAGGCTCACAGGGCATAATGGACTTGGGCTCTAGGTCCTAGAGCTGGGGACAAGGAGCCCGGTCTGGCCCAGCACCTCCCCACGTACACTCCGCTTTCCTGCTGTCAGATGGTCCTGGGCTACGAGGACCCATTAGAGCGAATAACCGAGCCTGTCAGTCGTGCCGTTCCCGGAGACAGATGCCAGTGACAGGCTCTCCCAAGTGGGTAGGATAGTGATCAGGGCTGAGTCTGCAGGAGGCCCACCCAGCGAACGGAGGACTTGCCGAGTCCTATAAGCGAGGAGACTGATAAGGGCCTCGGACGGAATGCCAGGAACTGACAGACTCGGGAGGAACGGAGAAGGTAGAATTTCCGGGACTTGGCAGCCGGTGGGAAGGGAGCACCCGGAGAGTGGAGGACCGAGGCAGTCCTTGGGCTCAGCACCTAGGAGCGCTCTGCTGGCCCAGAGGGCAGGAAGTCAGCTGGCCCGGGCCTCTCCGTGACAACTGTTGTACTAGAAATAATGCCTCCCTTCCCTTGACGGGAAAGGCGCGCTGCTGATGTTGCTAATAAAAGGCATTGCCTTATGTTAATCGCAAAGGAGAGTCTGCGGCTCTGTGAGGAACCACCAGAGTCACAGTGATTATGTAAATGGCACAGCCTGCAAGTCTCGAGTGGAGGTTGATTGCTTGGCTTCCATTTATATAATAAAATTATGTTTACTCTTTGCATTTCAATTTCCTTGTCAGCTAGAAGCTCCCTGCCACACCTAACTGAAAGCCAGGCCGAGGAAACATGTAAACAGCATCTTACAACAGACTCTTTCCAAAATCATTGCCAAGGATCGGGGCGATTGCTCTCATTAGCTTGTTTAATTTTGATGCAACTTTCTTATGAGGTGACCTGTGAGGTGCCTTTGGCTACCGAGCAGTCTTCCAGTGGTTATTGCCCGAATGTGCTTCTCTCAGCAAACAGAACTCAAATGCTCAAGGACCTTTAATCTAGACCAGCCGTGGGCAAACTACGGCCCGTGGGCCGGATCCGGCCCGTTCGGCTGTTCTATCCGGCCCGCGGAGCCGAAAGAGCGGAGGGTTCTCTTGCTCTCCCCTCCGCTCCTTCACCAGCAGCCCAAGATGAGAGTGCCAGCATGGTCAGGTTGCTTTTGTTCTGGCCCTCCGGTCCAGTTTAAGAACCCATGGTGGCCCTCAAGTCAAGAAGTTTGCTCACCCCTGATCTAGACATAAGGTGGAATGTCTCACGAATGGGAAAACAAGACCAAAGAGCATTGGTTATTAGGATATGATAGCAATACCCTATTCATTGTTAAAATCTGTATTCATTTTCTAGGGCTGCAAAACACCACAGATTGAGGGACTTAAACAACAGAGATTTATCCTCTTAAAGTTCTGGAGGCTCGAAGTGCAAGATCAAGGTGCTGGCAGGGTTGGTCTCTTCTGAGGGAGAATCTGTCCCACGCCTCCCTCCCACCTTCTGGTGGTTTGCTGGCAGTCTCTGGCATTGTTGGCTAGTAGACTCAGTGCCCCAATCTCTGCCTTCCTCTTGTCGTGGTGTTCTCCCTGTGTGGGGTCTCCAAATTTCCCTCTTTTATTTTTCCCCATTTTTAAAATTAAGGTATTACATGTGTACATATCTTACCATTGCCCCCCCCCCCCACTCCCATACATGCCCTGACCCCACAGCGTTTTGCATCCATTGGTTATGCTTATATGCATTTATACAAGTCCTTCGGTTGATCTCTTATCTCCCCCAACTCTTCCTAACCTCCCCGCTGTAATTTGGCAATCTGTTTGATGCTTTACTAACTCTGTATCTATCTTTTTGTTCATCGGTTTATAATATTCTTTATTACCCATAAATGAGTGAAATCATGTTGAATTTTTCTTTCATTGACTGGCTTATTTCCCTTAGCATAATGTTCTCCAATTCCATCCAGGTTGCTGCAAATGGTAAGAATTCCCTTTTTTTGTGGCAGCATAGAATTCCATTGTGTAGATATACCATAGTTTTCTGATCAAGTCATCTGCAGATGGACACCTAGGCTGTTTCCAAATCCTAGCTATTGTAGATTGTGCTGCTATGAACATAGGGGGTGCATATATCCTTTCTGATTGGTGTTTCTAGTTTTTTAGGATATATTCCTAGGAGTAAGATTACTGGGTCAAATGGGAGTTCCTTTTTTAGTTTTTTTGAGGAAACTCCATACTGTTCTCCACAGTGGCTGCACCAGTCTGCATTCCCACCAGCAGTGCACGAGGGTTCCTTTTTCTCCGAATCATCACCAACACTTGTTGTTTGTTGATGATAGCCATTCTGATAGGTGTGAGATGGTACCGCATTTTCGTTTTGATTTGCATCTCTCAGGTAATTAGTGACTTTGAGCATGTTTTCATGTGCCTGTTGGCCTTCCTTCTGTCTTCTTTCAAAAAGATTCTATTTAGGTCCATGGCCATTTTTCATTTTTTTATTGGATCATTTATCTTTTTCTTATTAAGTTGTATAAGCTGCCTGTAGATGTTGGAGATCAAACCTTTATCAGTGATAACATTTGTAAATATTTTCTCCCATACAATGGGTTTTCTTTTTGTTTTGTTAATTGTTTTTGTTTTTTGTTTCTGTAAAAAAGCTTTTTTATTTTGATGTAGTCCCATTTGTTTATTTTATCTTTAGCTTCCATTGCCCTAGGGGCTAAATTTCCTTCTTTTATAAGAACACTGGTCCAATTGAATTAGAGCTCACCCTAATGACTTCATTTTAACTTAATTAAATCTGTAAAGAGCCTGTTTCCAAAATAAGGTCACATTCTGAAGTTCTGGAGGTTAGGACTTCAGTGCATGGATTTGGGGGACACAATTCAACCCCCAACAGAAGCATGTTCAGCACTGTAAGAACATGTGTTTTACCGTGAGCCTCTAGAAGGATATCCCTCTACACAACTCTTTAAAATAAAGCAGTTTAGTTTTGATTCTCACTGCAAATTTTAAAGAAACATTTCCGTTGTGATATTTTTTGGGGGAAAAAACAACGCACGTTAGGGCTCACTATGTGTAAGTCTATCTGATAGATAACTTGAAGAATCCCTTAATTCCCAATTCTGAGTATGTAGAAGGACAGAAGTAAGACATAAAAGGCATGAGTGACGGATTGTCTCAGGGGACACTGGGATGTGATAGATGTCCAGTAGTCAGTACTCAGTGACATTTCAATGAAAGGCTCATGCCTGGTGTTTGTGATCTTCTTCCAGGGCTGGTGTTGAGTTGGTTTTCTGACCGACCTGCCTCTGTATCTTGTTCCTCCCGTTACACCTGTCCTTTAGCCTTGTAGTGACGTCCGTGTTCCTCTCCCAGGCCTCAGGGACCCCATGCTGTCTGTTTAAACCTCAGCGAGTTAGCCTTTAGGATCCTCATCCTTCGTCAGCACCTCAGGTCCCCCCTGGCCTTGCTGTGATTCTGGCCGCAGCCACAGCGCCTTCCTTCTTGGCCGCTGCACCCAGGCAGTTAAGGGCTGTTGGAAAAAATGAACACTCCTGCGGAGGTTGTGGCCACTGTTACATTTACACACTCAGATCTCACCTGGTTCCCGGAGCTGCCCGGCTGCTATAAAAGAGAGCCCCTGGCCCCTACTTTCCTGGGTCCCGTGGTGGCTGTTACAGCCCTCCTGGACCTTGCACGTCCCCTCACTCCTGTGACCCCCACCAGTGAGATTCCCGGCAAGAAGCACCCGACCCCCAGAAGGTTTTACATGGAAATAATTCACTGACAGGACAGTTCATAGAAGCGTGGACAGGGAAGCAGTGAGGGATAGTGAAGCAGCTGGGGGAAGCTGTTATCACCCTTAGTCCTGAAGGGGCAAGAAGAGGGCTCGGTTCCCAAGGTGGTCCTGCGGTGTGGCCACGCAGGAGGGGCCGGCCAGCAGGAGCCAGGCCACCGCAGGGCCAGGACGGGACCAGAGGAGGCGGGTGATGAGCACCCATCGGTGCCTCTCATCGCTGATCCCAGCCAGAGCCCGCAGGGGAGCCACGGGGGGTGGTGTGGAGAGGTGAGCCGGCTGGGGCAGAGAGAGAGAGAGAGAGAGAGAGAGAGAGAGAGAGAGAGAGAGAGAGAGAGAGCAGCCGGGGCACCTTCTCTCTCAGGAGATGACCGAGACACCTACCGCACAGAGAATCGAGGCTTCTTCCCTCGGGGGCTCCATCAAGGTCCGACCTCTAAAGCCCAAGCTTGTCTGCCTCTTCTGCCTTCATTTCTGTCCCCGCAGTCTCAGGCGATGTGTTCCCCTTTACCCCACCGACCCGCCGTCCTTCGTCCCCTCTCCTGTAGGACATTGCTTCACCCGCAGGCACCAGGTACCTATTCCGCACACGGGAGTTCATGTGTTTCATGGACACGCTTTTATGTGATCCAGAGCAGTTTTATCAGTAGAATCCAGACGGTGAAGGAAAATAAACCGCACAACATAGACCGACTATATAAGTGAGCTGAAACATGTACTGCATATATGGGTTAGCCATCTTATCACCCCTTGGCCTGATTTAATCATTTTTCTAAGCACCCAGGGGGGCATGTTTTATTAGAGCTGGAGGGTCTGGTTTCGTCACACGGCACAGTGGGAGGATGGCCGGCCCCGCATTAATGGGGTTTCAGTTTGCGTTTAATAGCTCATCATTTCGCGGTGTGAGTGGAGTTCCCGGGGCCGACCACGTGACGGAGCGCTCAGAGCCTCCTGGTGTGTGGGGCTCTCACCCAGAATTCACATCGGAAGAGGAAAAACCTTCATCCCGGGCAGGGTCTTGGCGTTTCCTGACTTTCGGAACCCCTAAGTAGAAAGATGATCTTCTTTTTCCCCCCACCTTTCCATTCCAAAGACAGTTTCCTGAGGTGGGCTTTCCCGTGAGTACCCACTGCTGCCTCGCCTCTGTTTTTAAAGCTCCTGAAAGGTGCATGGGCCGTAGAAAATAAAGCCCTAATTTCCTCCAGAAAACTGGTTCAACAGAAACCGAGACGCTGCCAGCAGCCCTCTGGCGCCCTGCCAGCCTGGGCCATTCAGAGAGAGGTTTTATGTGGGTACAAGCGCCATTGCTTCGTCTCCAACTTATTCTTGCCCTCTGCCCGGCTCCAGAAACGCTTGACCAAGGTTCCCGGGGTGCTGCCTTTGTTTTTGGTCGCTGTTCGGTGGAACACAAGGTACCAGACTAAAGCAAGTCCCAAGTTTTCTCTGTGCCCCGTACCCGCATGAACCTCCGGGGCAGTCAGTGATGTTTGCAAGCCCCGCTGGCACCGCTTTCTGCTGTAGCGTCAAGGTGACACTTGAGTTGCAGTCTCGGTTCCTGCCTGTCTCCTCGCGTAATGATGCGATTTGACATTTGTTTAAATACAGGTATTCTTTGCTAGGGCTTCTGTGACAATGAACCACACAGTTGGGGCAGCTTAAATAACAGGAATCTATTGTCTCACGGTTCTAAAGGCTGGAAGTCTGCGATGAAGGTGTAGGCAGGGTTGGTTCCCGCTGAGGCTATGAGGGAGGTTTCTGCTTCAGGGCTCTCTCTCCAGCTTCTGGTGCTTTGCTGGCAATCTTGGGATGTTCCTTAGCTTGTTGACGCATCGCTGCCGATCCCTGCCTCCATCTTCATACGACATTCCCTCTCTGTGTGTAAGTGTCTCCCAGTTTCTCCGCCTAGTCATATTGGTTAAGGGCCCATTTTAATGACCTCATCTTATTAACTTGATCATCTGCAGACACCCTGCTTCCAAATACGGTCTCTGGGGACTGGGGCTTAGGACTTCAGTGATTGAATTGTGGGGGAGACAGTTCAACCCAAGCATAGCAACTTACCCTGTTTGGCTTCGTTATGGAAGGAACATCATTTGAGACATGGTTGGGCCACTGTGCCTTGTAGCAGTGCCACTGCTGCACCCGGTTTTCTGCTCTGGTTCCCTTGGAGCACAGTGGAGAATGGGGCATTTTCCCAGTAAGTGGAAGAGACCTTCGGCTCTCCACACCTGTGAGTCACACACACATGCGTAATTAAAATGAGACCTGTAGTACGGACAGCCATATTAGATGAGAGGTCTTGCCTATTTCAATGAAGTGAACTGCAGGAGTAGGTTGATTTTGACTAATTTCCTTCCTCCTCCAGAAATTTTCAGTGAGTCAGTAGTGGGTGAGTCACTGTGTAGGACCTCCTACTGCCATCCTATTGTGTTTTTATTTTATTTCATATTTTATTGATTTTTTAACAGAAAGGAAGGGAGAGAGATAGAGAGTTAGAAACATCGATGAGAGAGAGTCATCGACCAGCTGCCTCCTGCACACCCCCCACTGGGGATATGCCCGCAACTAAGGTACATGCCCTTGACCAGAATCAAACCCGGGACCCTTCAGTCTGCAGGCCGACGCTCTATCCACTGAGCCAAACCGGTTTCGGCCTCCTATTGCGTTTCTAATGTCCTTCACTCTGATTCTGGAAATAGCTATGCCTTTGATGTGCTAGTCCAGGTTGGAGAAAAAAATAAGCCTTCACTGTTACCCCAGAATCCTCACAGTCTTTGGACACTTGTACCTGTTCCAATGATTATCTAATGACTCATGAATCGTTAGAGAAATGCAACTTAAAATTGCAATAAGTTATCACCTCCCACCTATTAGGTTGGCTGCTATCAAAAATGGAATATAACAAGTGCTGGTGAGGTTGTAGAGAAATTGAAACTCCTGTGCCCCAGTTGGTGGTAATGTAAAATTACAGCCTCTATGGAAAATATTGTGGTGTCTCTAAAAATTAAACATAGAATTACTAGATCCAGCAGTCTCAATCTGGGTATGTATTCAGAATCATTGAAATCAGGATCTTGAAGATATATTTGTAGATCTGTTCATTATAGCATTATTTACAGTAGCCAGGAGGTGGAAGCAACCCAAATGTGTATTGAAAATGAATGAATAACATTTGGTATATACATACTTTGGAATATGATTCAATCTTAAAAGGAAAGAAATTCTGACACATGCTACAACATGGATGAACCTTGAGGACATTATGTTATGTGAAATAAGCCAGTCACAGAAGGACAAATGCTATATGAATCCAGTTATATGAAGTACCAAGAGTTGTCAAATTCAGAGACAAAAAGTAGAATGACCATTGCCAGTGGATAGGGGAAGGGGAAGTGGAGAGTTGTTGCCTGTGTCCATGAGTTCTCTCTTTCTCTTTTTTGCTCAAATTCCGCCCCTCTACCCCCGAGCTATCTGCCTGCTGTGTATTTGTGAATCTGTCTCTAGTTTACTTATTAGTTCAGTTTGTTCATTCAGTTCCACATATGAGTGAAATCATATGGTACTTGTATTTCCCTGTTCTGTTTCATTTAGCATAATGTTCTCCAGGTCCATGCATGCTGTTTCCAAGGGTAAAATTTTCTTTCTTTTTACGGCTGAATAGTGTTCCATTTTGTGAATGTACCATAGCTTTTTATCCATTATCTACTGATAGGTACTTGTTGCTTCAGTTTTGCAGGATGAAAATGTTCTAGAGATCTATGTGAATATACTTAACACCAATGAACTGTACATTTAACATGGTTAAGATAGAATTTTATGTTACACCAGAGGCCAGGTACACGAATTTATGCACCAGTGGGGTCCCTTGGCCTGGCCTGTGGGATTGGGCTGAAACAAGCGCTTCGACATCCCCCGAGGGGTCCGAGATTGCGAGAGGGTGCAGGTCAGACTGAGGGATCCCACCAGTGCACGATTTGGGCTGCAAAATTGGTGCCAGGGAGGGATGTGGGAGGTTGGCCAGTCAGGGAGGGATTGAGGGAGGGCTCCAGGGCGTGCCTATCTAGCCCAGCATAAAGCTAACCTACCGGTTGGAGTGTTTGCCCCCTAGTGGTCAGTGCACATCATAGCGAGCAGTTGAGAGCAGCCTTAGAATATCATTAGCATATTACACTTTGATTGGTTGAATGGCCAACTGGTCGACCAGACACTTAGCATATTAGGTTTTTATTATATAGGATTTTTTTTTAACTACAATTTTTTTAAAAATTGGAAACTAGTTAAAATAGCCACAACTGATTTCAGCTCTTGAGGAAAATAGTCTAGAGTCTAGACCAGCTGTGGGCAAACTACGGCCCGAGGGCCGGATCCGGCCCGTTCGGCTGTTTTATCCGGCCCGAGGAGCCGAAAGAGCAGAGGGTTCTCTTGCTTTCCCCTCTGCTCCTTCACCAGCAGCCCAAGATGAGAGTGCCAACATGGTCAGGTTGCTTTTGTTCCGGCCCTCCGGTCCAATTTAAGAACCCATTGTGGCCCTCGAGTCAAAAAGTTTGCCCACCCCTGGTCATTTTCACAGCACTGTACTTTAATTGAATCCTGACAGTGTACCAGTCAGATGTTGGGGTTTGTGGAAATAGATCCAACTTTTGGCAAAAGACATGAGCTAAAATACTGCCTCTTGAGTATTGTGAGTTTAGCTTTATAGATGACTGAGGAAAATGCTTTGAAGATATCCAAGGTAACAACAGTTCAGTGTCTCACCAGCATGCAGGGCATCCTTGGTTATTTACCTCCTATTTCTGAATCATTTGTAACATTTATGGCTCTTGTCTCCCAGAGAGATGTTAAATGCTTTAAGGCTGGAACTGGGTCCTTTGTGACCTCCCCAGCTGCTAGTGTGTGTCTTGCACATACCAGGAGTAATAAGTTAATAGACCTTCTTTGTTCATTGATCTACTCGTGGGACCTTTTGCAAATCACTTAATTCTAAGGATCAGTTCACCCCCAGTTGCATTATTTGCTGAGTTTTAGACTATCTAATGATTGAGGAGACTTTGCAAAGGTAATTTAAAGATGATACTGAAGTTAACAAAAGTATTATGCATTTTTTACTTTCTGGCAATTTCTATGTGAACCGACCAGCTGATATAGATTCTTAATAACCTCAGAAACAGAGCCTTTTAATATTGCGTAAAACATACCTTCCAGTAAGCAAGCCAAGTAGTGTCTTCCTGCTGCACTTGGCACACAGATCTGTAATTAAATATTGTTTTTTGAGTAATGTATGACATTCAGGCAGAGAGCTGCCAAGACATACCATTTGGACCTTGCTCTAATTAATTCCCGGCAAATGATACGTTTTCTATTTTTTGCCCTGCCCACACTGTCTCCTCCTTTGCAAGGTCTCATCTGACTGTGGAGATGAAACAAGCCAAAATAGTATTTACTTACAGTGGCAACTGGACATGTAGCATAATCTCGTAAGTATTTTTTCTTAGGGGATAAGGTCCCAGCACAGCATAGAATGGAAGCTAGGAGGGAGATTCAGCAACATGGGTGGAAAGCTGTAGAACTTGCAGTATCTCTCCTGAGTTGCTAGACCTCATTTATCTCTCCTGCATTGGCCATTGCAAGTTAGAGAAGTAGATAAAAAAGAAAAAGTAGGTTGAATATATAATTTTTGTGTGTATTTTAAGAATTATTTAAGGTGCGGGGAAGCATTCTTTATTTAAAATCCAAGTTGTGATGGTTTATTTATTTTTATTTTTAAAAAAAATATATTTTATTGATATTTTACAGAGAGGAAGAAGGGAGAGAGATAGAGAGCTAGAAATGTCTATGAGAGAGAAACATCGACCAGCTGCCTCTTGCACACCCCCTACCGGGGATATGCCCACAACCAAGGCACATGCCCTTGACCGGAATCGAACCTAGGACCCTTCAGTCTGCAGACCGACGCTCCACCACTGAGTCAAACTGGTTTCGGCCGTAATGAATTCTTAAGACTAGGCAAGGAGGGATAGAAAAGTCATGGTAGAAAAATAAAACCCTGGATAAACTTAGTGTCAACTGGGGACGCACAGCCGAAGCAGTAAAGCAGTTTACAGGGCAACATAGGTTTTCCCATTGAGATGCTGGTTTGCAATCCGTCTCTATTGCAGTCTTAGGATTCATATAAAGGGACCACGGTGTTTTTCTGTTTCTTGTAGAAAATAAAATACCCTCTTTAAGATTTGCCCTGTCACTTAATTTTTTTTGTATGAATCTTTGGAGCCTTATTGTCTTTCCTTCCCGTGGTCTCCCTTTCCCATGTAAGCCTTCCTTGTTGTAAACCACGGGCTGGTGTGCAGTGCTCAGATTTCATTTATTGCTAGAGGCCTGCTGCATGGATTCGTGCACTGATGGGGGGTCCCTTGGCTTGGCCTGCGTCCTCTCACAATCTCGGACCCCTTGGGGGATGCTGGACTGCTAGTGTTGGCCCGATCCCCACAGGCCAGACTGAGGGACTCCACCAGTACACGAATCTGTGCACCAGGTATGCATATAAGATCTTTGATTAATCTCCCCCACTCCTCCCTTCCCTCTGAGATTCAGTCAGTCTGTTCCATGTTTCCATGTCTGTGCATTGAGCATCTTCCCCCTGGTGGTCAGTGCACATCATAGCTGCCAGTCAAACAGTTGTTTGGTTGCTTAGGTATATATATATATTTAATTGTATATATAATTAAATTATTAGGTATATATATTTAATTATATATAATTAAATTATTATATATAATAATTATATATGTTATGTATATATATGTGTATATATATATATATATATATATATATATATATATATATAATTATTTTGGAGAACTGCTAGGGTTTGTAGGGAAAATGGAAGTCGTTTTTAGATTTCCATGCTGTGAAGGTAGATTCCTTAAATTGTCACTAATGTGCCTAAGTAGTAAGTCAAGTAAAGATCGTATACTTACTTACACCCAGCTGGTGTGGCTCAGTGGTTGAGCCTCCACGTATGAGCCAGGAGGTCTTGGTTTGATTCCCTGTCGGGGCACAGGTTGCGGACTCATGCCCTAGTAGGGGACATGCAGGAGGCAGGCGATCAGTGATTCTGTTTCATTGATGTTTCTCTCTCCCCTCCCTTCCTCTCTGAAATCAACTTAAAAAAAAACAGATCAGGTACTTACAAATTACGTTTCTGATGAGAGCACAGTGCTTGGAAACTTTTTGGAGGGGATGATACTCTTGGTAGTATGGTCCGATTTCCCCCCCCCCCCAGAAAAAGACCCTACTGGTTTCCCTGTCTACAGAAGATCAGGCGAGGATCCCATGACGGCCTTTCGTGGGGTGTCCTTTAGCAGAACCTCTGTCTGCAGGCTTGCGTGCCCTCCTAGGCCTGATGCTGTAGGGTTTCGGGTCCTCCATGAGCAGCGGTGCCACGGGTTTAACTCTCGGGCCCCGGGGACACCGCTTTTCTTAGCAAGGCATAGACCGTGGAGGGCATTGGCAAAGCACCTCATTCGCCCATCTCAGTTTTTTTTTTCTTTTTGTTTATATAGAGTTCTTTGTTGAAATAAGGGATTGTTTAAAAAGGGGGTGGTGTTAATAACATCCCCTTCCTTCTCCCGAGTTCAGAACCAGCTGAGGAGGCACGCATCCACCACGCCTCACAATGTCAGCCCGAAGACGGGGAGGCACTAGACGTGGCTGGCTGGCTGTGCTGATAACCGGGCCTGGGTGAGGCAGACTCACCCCCAGTCACTGTCACACAGACCGGCTCCCGGAGGAGGGGAGGGCTGTCCAGCCTGGGCACGCTGCGCTAGGAGGCAGGACGGACCTGAAATAGGAAAGGTCAGAGTGAGAAGACCCAGATCCTTTCCCCAGGCTCAGTGGTCAGATAGACAGAGACCCACCCCTGGGCGGGAGCCAGTGAGAGTGGGGGCAGGGCCAGGAGGGTTCCCCATGGGAACCGTGATTGGGAAATTATGCTTCCTTGTTATTATGACAGGCACTGTAGGAGGATTCTGTACGTGTGAAGACGTTGGACTTCTTGGGGGCAACTGAGAGGCTCTGGGGCTCACTCCCCTCACTCCCCTCGCTTAATTCAGCGAGGAAGTGTTGCATTTCTGAGGAATAGTTTTTTGCTTTCTTTCAAACTTCAAAGATTGTGGCGGACCGGCTTTTGAAAGCATCCTATAGGAACCTTTGGTGTCTCCTGTTAGTGCTCAGATATCAGATGCTGCTTAGGTTTTCCTCTCAAACAAACACGCCCTGCTCGCCTCGGGGACGGTCCAGCTGTGGGTTCCACGGGGGACCTTCTCCTGTGAATTTCCTTTTCAAGCCGGCAGTCGGGAAGAGTGAGAAAGCTACCTCACACCTCCGCTTGATGTGAGTCCATGTTTCTACACCTGACTCTGAGGGTTTCCTCCCTAATCAGGAAAAAGTTGACGTTTGCAACCAAGCTGTCACTTTTACCAACCTTCCTTTTTTTTTTTTTCTGGCAAGACTTAATTTCGCATTAGCATCTCGGCCGAGTCCTGCCGTTTTATACCCAGGTGCAGGTGAGCTGTGTGCGGGCCAGCTGTTTGTTTGTTTGTTTGTTTGTTTCTTTTTTTTAAAATACATTTTATTGATTTTTCACAGAGAGGAAGGGAGAGGGATAGCTAGCCAGAAACATCGATGAGAGAGAATCACCGATCAGCTGCCTCTTGCACACCCCCCCACCGGGGATGTGCCCGCAACCAATGTACATGCCCTTGACCGGAATCGAACCCGGGACCTTTCAGTCTGCAGACCGACGCTCTACCACTGAGCCAAACCAGTCTCGGCAGGCCAGCTGTTTCTTAAGGGAAACCAGCCTCCGCTCGATGATGTCTTCCAACAGCCTTGAGTGCTGCACCATGACCTCCGTTCACCTGACCTCACCTTCGTTCTCCAACCTTGTTCTAAGACGGGGAGTTGAATTCTGGGGAACCCTGTTGGACCGAGGAAGTTAGACTTCATGGACTGTTCTTTGAGGAAAGCGGGGAGTGGGGAAGTGGCTTATTGGCCGCCCTATTGGTCACGAAACCAGAAAGGAAGATATCGGGACTTACAATACTCTCAGACATTAGAAAGAGTGGAAAACGCAGAGAAGGCAGCTGTGGGCTCTCGGTCGTGCCCTTGGCACCGGATCAGAGAGAGAAGTCCCTGAGGACAGGCCGCGGTGAACGGGGTTTCGGCATTCCCGCCAGCGCTCTGCCTGTGAGCTCTAGGATGGGAAAATCAGGCGGGAAGCATGGCTTTCGTCTATTTACGACTTCAAACGCTTAAAAAATATGTATATTTCCACATTGCCCTCAATTTTAAACATAATGCAAGCAACACTCTCGTTATAGAAAGCTCGACATTTAGAAAAATATGAGAGAGAAACCACCCACAGTATAAGTTAAACCTCTCAGAGAGCAAAAAATACTTCAACGTTAATTTAACTTAGACATTAATTTAACTTAGACATTAATTTAACTAGGAGGAGTGTGTCTGATAAGAAGGAAAGCTTTAGGAAGGAGTTTAATCAGGAATTGAATAGTGGAAGAACGCACCGTACTCCTGGGCAGGAAGACGGTACCATCAGCTCTTCTCTCCAAAGGAACGTTCACGTTTTACGCCCGGCACCCGGAGCACCACTTTCATAGGCGGTGCGGATGGGGAACCCGGCAAGATGATTTTAAGTTCATGTGGCTGAATAAATAAGTGAGAATCATTTTGAAATATGTGAACTGGAGGGCTTGCTCTTTCCATTGTTAGAATTTTAGAGCCACGTAATTAAAACAGCAAGTCCCGGTCTAGGGATAGAATTAAGAGCCCTAGCACATGAGGGAACTTATAGATGGTAAAGGGCACTTACATTGGGTGGGAAAGGAAGAATGGTTTCTCAGTAAGCGGCGCCGTGTTGCTTTCTCTCTCTCAAGTCAGATAACAAGAAAGGCTTTCAGAGGGATAAAGCTCCGGCTTTCAATGGAAAAACAAGGAAGCCATTAGGAACACATTTGGCAAACTGTATAGCCAGTCAGTCATTCAGGTTGCTTTTCCTGCCAGGTACACACACCAGCTTCAGCCTAATTTGACCATCTCCACACCCACTCCCTCTGGCTAATTTTTACCAAGGACACATTGATGCAGCCTAGTTAGTTTATATGTACAATCATTTTCCATGTTATAAACTTTTCATAAGTACCGCTTTTAGTGCGAACTAAAGCAATCCACTGAAGATGCTGTAGACACGGGGAGAACTGAAGTTGATACCTTAGCCCTATGCTTACTGAAATTCCAAGCATAACTGCAAAATTACAGCTCGCCCTCGGCGCCAATCAAGTACCTAGCTGTTGGATTTGAGAAATAAAAACCCTTTTGACTTGAGACCTAATGTCTTCCCATCTCTGCCTAGGTACCCTGGGTACCCCACTTCATTTTTTGTTGTTGTTGTTGTTGCTCTTCCTGACACGGTAGACCTTAACTTTTTGTAGACAGGTGTACTCAGAGCAAAATCTGCCTACCATGGCCTTTATTTACACAATAGATTTACCAGATGTCTAGGATGGTCTTTGCCCAGCCTGATTTTAAATTCTGCCTCAGTGCTCCGGGCCACTCCTGGGGTTCCCTCGTCCCCTTGGTTTTGGGCCTGCGCTTTCTTGCCAAGTTTAGCAATGCAGCTAAACATGCCATTTTGAGAATCCTTTCTCAGATTATCAGTAGTTTTCAGTGGTAGGGTTTGTTCCGGATGGCTGGCCTGAAGCATGTGAAAAAAGCAAACTCATCATTTCCTCGGGATGACTTGGAGCTGCAGCAACAAGGAAATAATAATAAGTTTTCTGAAGTGGAGTGGACCCGTGCCGTGAGCACATGGTGCTTTGTGCTCACAGGTGTGCCTGTGAATGGTTAAGACGGGAGAGAAGGAAGCAATCTCCTCTGTTTCCGAACAGCCTCAGAATGCATTGATTCATAATTGCCACGTTTGGCTTTGATGATGCGAACATTCCTGTCAGAATGGTGCTTCCGTTGTTGCTTGCCGTGATTTTTCACAGCGTGTATTTTTAGGACCGCTGACGTCTGCTTTGAGTGTTCTGTGTTCGATTGTCTTAGGTCGTCTCTGATTTTACTCTTAACGAGTGTGTTTATATAACCATCTGGGCTTTTTAAAAAGATGGCATTTGCTTCTCCTGGAGCAGGTCATTGCCTGTAATGGACATGCTCTGTGTAAGCCTGGGTCTGGGGGTGGTCCCAGCCGCCTCCTGCCCCCCCCCCCCTTTTCCCTTTGACTGAGCCTGGCCTCACGTGTGTTCGTGCAGTGCCTGCTTCTTCACACAGCCTTCACATTGGTCGGTATTGTTTCATTTTGCAAATAATGGGACGGAATAGCTTGCCAAAGCTGTGTTATGCAGCAGGGACCTCCGGAGGAACAGCACCAGTAGGGTGTGTATGTATGTATGTATGTATTACATAGAAGCAGATTGGTTATAAGGAATGAGCTCAGACAATTATGGAGACTGACAAGTCCCAAGGTCTCAGGTGAGTCAGCAAGCAGGAGACCCAGGAGGGCCGGTGGTGGTAATTCCAGCGAGAAGGCCAGCAGGGCTTGAGGGCCAGGGGAGCTGGTGTTTTCATCTGAAGTGTGACCTCGACGGAAAGCCCAACATTCAGGTCATGGGGAATGAGTGTCTGCCCTCTTTCTTGGGGGAGGGGGTCAGCCTCTTTATTCTGTTCTGGCCTTCAACCGATTGGATGGGGCCCACGCACATTAGGGAGCATGTAAGGGTGCTTGAGAGAGACATTTGTGAAGATAGGCCGGCGTATTTTAAAATGAAATGTTAACTCTTTTTGTTGTTGTTGTTTTGGGGGACCTATAATGTATGTGAGAAAGTAAAAATTTACTTTCTCAGTTTTAAAAATGAGTAGAGCAAATATTACTACCCTGTTTCCCCAAAAATAAGACAGTGTCTTATATTAATTTTTGCTCCCAAAGATGCACTAGGTCTTATTTTCAGGGGATGTCTTATTTTTCCATGAAGAAGAATACGGTACACATTTATTGCTAAATGAAAATAAAGGAAATTTATTACCTGTATACGGTACAGTAGTATGGTAGTTGTCAACACAAACCAGACAAACTGTGAATCCTACAGTATCAAGAATTTACTCATTTATTCAATGACAATCATGTCATCATCTTCTGGAACATCATCATAACAATCCAATTCCTGAATTTCCTGGTGAATATCTTGTGACTCCATTTCTTTCAGAATCAGTGGACCAAATCTCTCACGTTTAGCAATAGCACTGTCTTTAAATGAGTACTTCTTATCAAGGTAGCCTGCTCGCAGTGCATTTGCAATGCAACTGTCAGTGATTTTCTCCCATGAATTCTTCACCCAAGTCACAACTTTTTGCAGTTTAGGTTTTACAAAGTTTCCACACTGATCTCAGATGCTTTAAAAAGAAAGTAACCAGTATGGACAGATAGCCGAAGATGCAGCGCGACGATTTTGTAGTATTTCTTGGGAAGTCTGTCTGTGACAGAATGGCCTCATTTGGAGATAGCAGGCTGGCCTGGGAGGGGTTCTGAGCCCGTCTCCCCAGGTGCGACCCAGACACTCTGAAACACTGCCCACCTCCCTGCTTTTCTGTGATGTTCCTAAAAACATTAGTTTTATAATCATGCCTTTCCTATGCCAAGGGTCGTAAACTATCTTTCAATTCTAATGAGATATCAAACAAAACACATTTTATTATGCTGTAATAAAACTGAGATAACATCAACCATTTTGAAGGCCGTGTGAGGAAACAGGCTGAGAACGAACCCATGGGCCAGGCTCAGAGGCTAAGCATAGCTGACTCACCTTCTTCCTGTGCCCTGCACTGAGCAATGACGAGTAGATCAAACCTGTTTTAGTCTCTTGGCTTTGATGGTGATGATGTTGCTCGGTAGGTTTTTGTCCTGGTTCAGAGTGGAAAAGGGAAATGGATTTGGTGGTTAGTGTTTAGCGAGAAGGTTGTATTTATTTGCAGTCCCGGAGTGAGCCATCCTACACAATAAAAGCCTAATATTGTCCTCTTGGGCGGTGGTTCAACTGGGAGAGTGGGAGTTCGACCGCTTGCTGTGACATATGTTGACCACCAGGGGGCTGCACGGAACACGGCGGGCTTTGAGGACACGACAGGCTTTGAGGACACGACAAGCCCGACAAGAGTGGGACTGTAGTCGAAATCGGTTTGGCTCCGTGGATATAGCGTCAGCCTGCGGACTGAAAGGTCCAGGGTTCGATTCCGGTCAAGGGCATGTACCTTGGTTGCGGGCACATCTCCAGTGGGGGCTGTGCAAGAGGCAGCTGATCCATGATTCTCTCTCATCGATGTTTCTGACTCTCTGTCCCTCTCTCTTCCTCTCTGTAGAAAAATCAATAAAATATATATTTTAAAATAAAAAAAAAAAAGAGTGGGACTGCGGCAGCATGGCGCAGCAGGTGAGCGTGCGGCGCCAGGCCAAGGTGGGTGTGAGCAGGGGCGCGGGTGCTGCCCAGGGCCCAGAGGGCAGCTGGAACCTGCCCTTCCACACCGGACACTCTCGCTTGGATCGCTGGCCAGGCCTACGGACCACACCCGTGCATGAATTTCGTGTACCGGGCCTCTAGTTATACATAAATATAAAAAAAATTCTTGTTGACACCAATTAGTTGGTTTATAAAGTGATCGTTTATTTCTCTGTGACCTCACTATTTTGTAACAGTTGTCATGCTATTCTGAACACAACCTAATTATTCTGGATAGTTCTGAGGCAGTGTGGGGAAGCACATATTGGAGACCGTACTTTGTCGACATTGGTCTATGAAAGCCTTCTACATTAATTTACAACTATTGGATGTCTTTTTAGTAATTTAATTTTTTTAAAAATATATTTTATTGATTTTTCACAGAGAGGAAGGTAGAGGGACAGAGAGTTAGAAACATCGATGAGAGAGAGACATCGACTAGCTGCCTCTTGCACACTCCCTACTGGGGATGTGCCCGCAACTAATGTACATGCCCTTGGCCGGAATCGAACCTGGGACCTTTCAGTCCAAAGACCGACGCTCTACCACTGAGCCAAACCGGTTTCGGCTAGTAATTTAATTTTTAATGGTTGGGCTCTGTGGAAACCATATCTGGTTTTGCTCACTGTTTGTTTGTTTGTTTGTTTTTAAAGGAGGCGTGCAGGTGTGCTCTAAGGCCAGCACATTCCCAGCACTATTTTTGTAACATCCTTAAAAAAAAAAAAAAAAAAAAAAAAAAATATATATATATATATATATATATATATATATATATATATATATATATATATATTTTACAGAGAGGAAGGGAGACGGATAGAGAACTAGAAACTTCGATGATGAGAGAAACATCGACCAGCTGCCTCCTGCACAACCCCCACTGGGGATGTGCCCGCAACCAATGTACATGCCCTTAACCGGAATCAAACCTGGGACCCTCTAGTCTGCAGACCGACGCTCTATCCACTGAGCCAAACCGGTTTCGGCTGGGTTTGCTCACTGTCGCTTCCCAACCCCTTAGGACCACGCGTGGAACAGATGCTGTGTTAGTGTTCTTCGGCTGCGGAAACACAGTGCTACAGACGGGGGCTGACACCATAGACATGTAGTGTCTCAGCATCCTGGAGTCTGGAAGTCCAACATCGAGGTGTTGGCAGGCCACGCTCCCGCTGAAGGTGCTCTCGAAGGGTTTGCTCCAGGTCTCTCGCCCAGCCTTTGGCGTGTAGCAGCATAACTCCAATCTTCACATGGCGCTCCCCCTATGTGTGCATGTGTGTCCAGATTTCCCCTTGTTTTAGGGGCCCGCCCTACTGCAGTTTGACCTCATCCTAAGGAATTATATCTGCAGTGATCCGATTTCCACATTTTGTGGTCTTGGGGTAAGGACTGAAATAGGCTAAAAGGTGGAGCCCTGATCTGATAGGATTAGTGTCCTTATAAGAGGAGAACTCCTCCTCCTTTTCTCCCTCCCCTCCCCCTCTCTCCCTCCCTCTCTCCTTTTTTTCCTCCCTCCCTCCTTCTTCCCTCCCTCCGGTGAGATCACAGGAAGACAGCTGACTGCCAGCTAGGAAGAGAGCTCTTATCTGGAACCAAATCCACTGGTACCTTGGATCTTGGGCTACAGCTTCCAGGACTGAGAAGTAAATTTCTGTTGTTGAAGGTACCCAGTATGTGGTATTCTGTTACAGCAGCCAGAGCAGACTAATATAGCCTGTCCCAAAGCTAAGTGTACACATTTAATAGCTCATAACTCAGTGTTCACTCCTTTTCAGGGTTAACTGGTTTGAAATAACGGGTGAAGCCAGACTAAGCTTTGAACAAAGAAAAGCTAACCTAAAGTGCCACTACACTTTCTTTTTTATGGGGTACATAAAAGATAAAGTGTGTGGTATAAAACCGGCAACAGTCGATGAATTGGAGGCACACAAATGCCGAGCAGCATGATTCTTGATGTTGGCGATTCCATTGCTGCACATTATCAGCCCGTGCCTGGACCAGAATGGCTGTCAGGCTGAAAACAGGCATTGGCCAAAAAAAGAAAAAAGAAAAAAAAAGTGGTCATTTCGGTAGATTCTTTTAAATTTTGGAAAATGAACTGTATGTGTAATAAACACTGACTTTGTAATCATTCAAACTGTGGGGACATCCTGTATAATACCGTGTTCCCCCGAAAATAAGACATCCTCCGAAAATAAGACCTACTTCATGGAAACATAATACATCCCCTGAAAATAAGATCTAGCGCATCTTTGGGAGCAAAAATTAGTATAAGACACTGTCTTATTTTCAGGGAAACAGGGTACATGAACAGAATAGTATTCTAAAAAAGTAGCTTACTGCTTAATAACAAAATTAATAAGCACGGCAGGTGCTATTGTTATTGACCGATGTTAAAAACCTGGTGCCCAGAGGTCACGTTCTTGGTCAGGGCCATAGAGCTGGCAAGGGCAGAGTCGGGTTGACACTGGCTAGAGTGGCTCCCCATCCCTGCCCCCAGGCTTGCTCAGCTCTGTGGCGGAACAGAATTTCAGATCCCTTCACTTCGGCATCAGTTTTACGGGAACTTTCTGTGGTTCTCCAATGCAGAGCCCCGATCGCCACAAGCAGGTGTGTGAGCCTCGTGTTGTTGGCCCCGAGGAATCCAGTGTAGTAATAGCCTAATAGAAATTAAAGGTCCTAAAGAAGCCGAAAGTTGCCGAAACCGGTTTGGTTCAGTGGATAGAGGGTCGGCCTGCGGACTAAAGGGTCCCGGGTTCGATTCCAGTCGAGGGCATGTACATTGGTTGCAGGCACATCCCCGGTTGGGGGTGTGCTGGAGGCAGCTGGTCGATGTTTCTCTCTCATCGATGTTTCTAGCTCTCTATCCCTCTCCCTTCCTCTCTGTGGAAAATCAATAAAATATATTTAAAAAAAGAAGAAGAAGAAGCCGAAAGTGACTGGCACTATGCGAGGAGAAGTCCTGCTGCAGTGATTTGCATGTCCCCTTTTGACTATGCCTGCTTTTTTTTTTTTTAAAGGTCTGTAAGTAGGTCTGGGATGCTTGTTCAGAACATGACACATTCATGAATCATACCTTTAAATATATATATATATATATATATATATATATATATATATATAAAATTTTATTTTATTGATATTTTACAGAGAGGAAGGAAGAGAGATAGAGAGCTAGAAATGTGGATGAGAGAGAAACATCAACCAGCTGCCTCCTGCACACCCCCCACTGGGGATGTGCCTACAACCAATGTACATGCCCTTGACCGGAATCGAACCCGGGACCTTTCAGTCCGCAGACCGACGCTCTGCCACTGAGCCAAACCGGTTCCGGCTATGCCTGGTTTTCTAATGTAAAGGGACTCCTGAGATGTGGTTCAGGGGTCAGCCCGGAGCTGGGGAGGAAGAGGAGCTGCCCTTCCCACAGAGGGAGGCAGCCGGGGCGTGCCGTTCCCAGTCCCCAGGTGGGAGGACAGGACACGGAGCCGCAGCTTGGAGTCACCTGCTGTGCTTTCCCAGCCTCCCCCCCCTCATCTTTTCATACTTCTAAAAATTTCGAGTTGTAACCCCCAAATATACATTTTACCCCCTTAACCACTTTTGAGCGTCCAATTTAATAAAGTACATTCACGTTATTTGTTAACCAAATGCCAGAATTTGTTTATCGTACAAACGGAAACTACTCACTGAACAGCTTCTTACTGCGTTCCTCTCCCTCAAGTCCCTGGCAACCGTTTATGCTTCTTTTAAAATCTGTTTTAGCCGAAACGGGTTTGGCTCAGTGGATAGAGTGTCAGCCTGCCTGCAGACTCAAGGGTCCCAGGTTCGATTCTGGTCAAGGGCATGTACATTGGTTGTGGGCACATCCCCCGTCGGGGGTGTGCAGGAGGCAGCTGGTCGATGTTTCTCTCTCATCGATGTTTCTAGCTCTCTGTCCCTCTCCCTTCCTCTCTGTGAAAAATCAATAAAATATATATTAAGAAATGTTTAAAATCTGTTTTAATGTAATTCACAGGCCATACATTTCATTCATTAAAGTAGGTACAGTTCCATCGGTTTTAGCATATTGACAGGTTGTGCAGCCAGCCCCACAGTCAATTTCCAAATATTTTCATCACCCCAAAAAGAAACCCTATACCTACGAGTGGTCATGCCCTATTTTCTTTTCTTCCCAGCCTCTGACAGCCACTAACCTCCCGTCTGTCTCTAGATGTGCCTATTCTGCCACATTGCATATGAGTGAAATCATACAACACGTGGCTCTTTGTGACTGGCTTTACAAAGCCTTTTTTTTTTTTAATTCTCACTTGGGGATATTGATTTCTAGAGAGTGAAAGGGAGGGAGGTTAGAGTGGGGTGTGGGGAGAGAGAGAGAAAGAGAGAGAGAGAGAGAGAGACAGAGAGAGACACAGAGAGACAGAGAGAGAGACAGAGACAGATAGACAAACAGACATAGATTGGTTGCCTCCCACACACACCTCTACTGAGATATGTGCCCTTGACCAGGAATTGAACCCAAGACCCTTCAGTCTGTGGGCCCATGCTCTCTCCACTGAGCCAAATGGGTTAACGCTACAAAATCTCTCTCTCTCTCTCTCTCTTTTTTTTTTTTTTTTTTTTTTTTGCCATTTACTTAATGTATGGCCACAACTCTGGATCCAGTGGCTCTTTCTTTCTTCAAAAAATGTTAGCTTGTAGATAGGAAAAACTGACTTTGCTAAGATGTCAAGATCTTATCCATGTAAGTGCCACCTGCATGAAGACTTGAGAAAAAGAAAAATGCTTCCAAGTAAGAGATTGAATTAAAACCATATATGGTCACACATCTAGTCACGCGTTACCTGCTCAGAGACTCCCTGAACTGTAACCGAAAATGCACCAATGTTGCCAGCATCTCTTACATGTATTTCCAAAATAAAATAATACTCGGGATTGCAAAGCAGGTAACAGAAACTGCGTGCCTTGCCTTTGTTATTTTAGGGAGAAAACAGCAGCGTCCTGTCTGGGAAAGACAGGAGAGGGGTAAGTCCTCAAAGAGGATTTAATTTCCTTTCGGGTTCATACGTCCTCAGACTTCCCAGCGTATTTTTGAAGCCTTCCTGCAGCTGTGGGGAAATAATTAACACCAGAATTCAGTACATTGGAACACTTGAAGTAAGAAATACCATGTCAAGATAGGCCCCTAACGGGGAAAGCTTTAGCTTTCTGCAGATGTCTCCTGTTTGACGCCTACCCTAGGCAGGCCCTGGCGGGTGTGTGTTTCTCTCTTATCCGGCTCATAAAAACCGGGGTCCCCCTGGTTTAGCAAAGGCCCTCGGGACCGTTGCCTCTGTCGTCCCATTTATTGCCTCCTCTGTGGATCAGAGAGCTCTTACTTTTTTTGCGGTAGTGCATTGACAAAGATGCTTATCCTTTTTTTTTTTTTAATATTTTATTGGTTTTTCACAGAGAGGAAGGGAGAAGGATAGAAAGTTAGAAACATCGGTGAGAGAGAAACATCGACCAGCTGCCTCTTGCACACCCCCCACTGGGGATGTGCCCGCAACCAATGCACATGCCCTTGACCAGAATTGAACCTGGGACCTTTGAGTTCGCAGACCGATGCTCTATCCGCTGAGCCAAACCGGTTTCAGCAAGATGCTTATCCTTTATCCATATTTGGTACTTTAAGTGATTTCTGTACTGAGGAAGAATGTTAAGTGGCTCAGAGACGCAATGGGGGCTGAAGGGCTGATCCTCCAGTGCGGAGAGGGCCGGGGTCAGGGCGAGGCGGAGCTGAGTAGAAGTTCTTGCAGGAGACCCTGCTGGAGAGCGGGCCAGCTGGAGCATAGCGGACACTGTGGGGGGACTAGGTGGACTTGTGGGGGTACAGGGAAGAGGATGCTCGGGTTTCTGGCCAGGCCACCGGATGGTGGCCAGTGGCATTGCGTATAGAGGTGTGCTCAGGGAGACAGCAAGGTCCTTGATTGAATTAGGGTGACGGGCCAGGGGGAGGAGGTCGGCGGACTGCAGCTCCAGGCCGGACACTCCATGCAGAGTCCTGGGCACATGGTGGTGGTGCTTCTCCGCGCTGGGCTTTTCCAGGAAGAGGCCAGTGAGGGAAGCGCTGCTGTCTGCGCTCAGGTTCGCTAGGAGGGGGTGAGTTGGTGTCACACTGGACAGGGACCTCTAGCAGGAGGAGAGAGATGACTCAGAGACAGGACGATGCTGTGGCTTGATCAGTCCGTGGAGGGAAGCTGGCCGAGGCGGGGAGGGGCCTGTCTCCGGCCCAGGCGGCCCTTGGAGCAGGAAGGGGTCCTCGCTCTCTTCCCCTCGGAGCGGGTTGGGCTTTGGCCCAGGCACTTTGGCCAGTCCCTGTACCTGCCGGTGGCTAAAGTGTGAATTTAATAACGGGGCAGCCGCACCTTTTGTGGGGCCTTCCTTTAAAAAAAAGAACATGAAATTACACACGAAATACTCGGTGTGAGGCCTTGGAAGGGTCAGCGAGTGACCACCGGAAGCGCGAGCTGCGCCGGCTCCGAGCGATTCTGTCTCCACAGCGATGGCTGGAGGGGCGCTTGGGGCAGAGCAGGAGAAGGTGGGTGTTTTGGGTTTGGGGAACCATGACTTTCTTACCCCTCTCCCGGCAGTTCTGAGAGAAGAAAGAAGATGTAGGAAATTTGGGAGGCAAACAAACAAAAACAAACAAAGGAACGGATGCATTCCTGGTATTTATGACTAGCAAGTTAAAAATGAAGTATTATACCTGGTCTTTTTTTTTTTTTTTAATACATTTTATTGATTTTTTTACAGAGATGAAGGGAGAGGGATAGAGAGCTAGGAACATGGATGAGAGAGAAACATCGATCAGCTGCCTCCTGCACCCCCCCATCGGGGATGTGCCCGCAACCAAGGTACATGACCTTGATTGGAATCGAACCTGGGACCCTTGAGTCCACAGGCCAACGCTCTATCCACTGAGCCAAACCGGTTAGGGCTATACCCGGTCTTTTGTTTGTGATTGCTCTGGGTCCTTTGGTGGAAAATGAACATATTAAAGACGAGGCGGAAGGAAAAGAAGTCATTGGATAAGAAGGGTTGGAGGATACTTGATGCTGGTCCTGAAACTCCCTGTGTGATGAAGTTCCCTCACTGTTCAACAGAGAATAATGTTAATCACGCAACACACCCCATCGCCACGTTGACAGATATTACCCCCCCCCGCCCCCCCAGAGCGTGAAGGCTCCTTCTGTCAAGTTTCTCAGAATCTCCTTGTTCACAGTGAGATTTTTTTAGAATGGGAAGCAGAATGAGAATAATGCCGAATAATCTGGAAACTCAGTGTTCCCTGAAGCCACGCACTGAGTTTCCTCCTTTCTCGTTGTGAGTTACAGGACAGGAATCCACCATCCTGGACGCTATGGCAGGCCTCTAGAGGGTGAGTCAGTGGAAAGATATTAGAAGACAGCCTCCCTAGCTAAGATGCTCATGCGACACGTCCATGCAACAGCTGCCGAATAGTTACAGCATAAAAACATGGGCAAATATAAACGACTAGAGCATGTATGGTGTAAGCTGAATTCATGAGCAGTGAGGGCACGTAAAGCCTGAGAGTCACGAAGAGCTGGGTGGGGTTGAGGATTAGGTGGATTTCCGCCAAAGACAAGCCCTAAGCGAAGTTTTTTATAAAAAGGCCATGAGCCCATTGGGCAGAATTCCAGAGGTCTCAGCTCGTCGGAAGGAGCCCAGGGTGCTTGCAGAGCGATGCATGCCGTGTGCAGGAGGGCCAGGGAGACCCTGTGGCGGATGCTCAGGGGGGAAGGGATGAGCAGTTTTGACGGGTGAGGCCCTCACACCCCAGAGTGTTGTGTTCGATGGAGTCAGCTACGCTGCATGTGAATGGGAGGGAGCCTCTTTTGGAGGGGTGGGGTGGGGGGTAATACTCTGTTCATCTGGACTAAGATGCAAGCCTCTATTCTGTTCTTTCACCTACAGCTTGTTTATTTGTCTGTTTCATGCAAGAGCTGTAGCCATGTGTCTCGCGCTGGCAGGCTCTGCTTAAAGTCATTTCGTGTTAAACTTGACCTGTTTGTGCATGGACCACCCTGAAAGTTATGTTCTAGCTTTCTTTAATATATAAATAATTCTAGCGTTCTCCCCTCCCCGAAGGAAACAGGAAACGAGTATCTAAGACCTGCATTGAAAAGTGGCTTTTTCAGTGCTTTTGTCTGTGGAACATACAGATGCTGTGTTGTGGAATTGTGCATCTGAAACCTGTAGGATTTTGTTAACCAGTGTCAACCCCAATACATTAAAAAAAATAAATAAATTGCTTTTGCCTGCCATAGTACTAAACTTCAGATCATCCTGCTGGGATGTAATGTACGACACGGTGACAGTAGCTCACACTGCGGCATGATGGGTAGGAAAATTGTTAAGAGAGTAAACCTGAGTTCTCACCACAGGGAGAAGAGTTTTTTTCCTCTTCTTTCTTTTTTTACTGTGTCTATATGAAAAGGTGGATGCTAGCTTGCATCTATTGTGATAATGGTTTCACAGTATATGTAAATCAAACCGTCATGATGTACGCCTGAAACTGATACATGATGTATGTCAGTTATTTCTCAATAAAACTGGGGGAAACACCACCAGGAGATATCACTTCACACCTGTTAAAATGGCTATTGTCCAAATGACAAGGGATAACAAAGTCTGGAGAAATTGTGGGAAAAGGAATTGTGTGTACTGTTGATGGGATTGGAACTTGTTACAGCCCCTATGGAAAGCCCTAAGGAGGTTACTAAAAATAAATAAATAAATGAAGTAAAAATAGAACTACCATATAATCCAGAAATCTCCCTTCTGGGTATATATCCCAAGGAAATTAAGGCAGGATCTTGAAGAGGTAACTACACTCCTATGCTCATTGCAGCATTCAAAAGAGCCAAGATATATTGCCAAAACCGGTTTGGCTCAGTGGATAGAGCGTCGGCCTGTGGGCTGAAAGGTCCCGGGTTCGATTCTGGTCAAGGGCATGTGCCTTGGTTGCGGGCACGTCCCTAGTGGGGGGGGGGGGTGAGCAGGAGGCAACTGATCGATGATTCTCATCGATGTTTCTAACTCTCTATCCCTCTCTCTTCCTCTCTGTAAAAAATCAATAATATATATATATATTTTAAAAAAAGAGCCAAGATATGGAAACAACCTCAGTGTCCTTGTGCAGGTAAAGATGCATACACACAGGTGCAGATAGATCTGTGCGCACGCACACATACAGTGGAAAAAGGAAACACCTTGGAGCCGGTGGGGAAAAGGAAATTCTGCCACTTGCAACGACATGGGTGGGCCTTGAGGACATTGTGCTAAGTGGAATAAATCAGAGAAAGACAGATACTGTATGATTTCACTTATATGTTTTTTTTTTTTTTTTTTTTTTTTAGATTATACAACTCATAGAAACAGTGCAATGGTGGTTGCTGGGGCTGGAGGTGGGGGAATGGGGAGGCTTCAGTCAAAGAGCACAAACTTCTAGTTATAAGATGAGTAAGTTCTGGGGATCTAATATGGAGCATGGTGACGCTAGTTAACAATACTGTACTGTAGACTTGAAGGCTGGTAAGAAGGAAGGTCTTCAGTGTTCTCCCTTCCAAAAGAAATGCTAATTATGTGAGGCTATGGAAGTGTTAACTAATCCTACTGTGGTTAGTTAATACATTATATGCATTAATATATGCATCAGATCATTAAGATCTATACCTTAAACATCTATTATATGTCCACTTTATCTCAATAAAGCTGGAAAACAATAAAAATAATGTAATCAATGATATTGCTGAAAAAAAGAAAAATCAAGACAGTGAACATAAGTTTAGTGAGCATATGTATACTATCCATATTATACCTTTATTATAATATTATCTTATATACACCCATAAAAATATATATGTGTGTGCTTTCAATTAAGGTCAATATCTGCAATGTAATTAATCTCAAAGCTGTCCGGTTTTATTTAGAAAGTAGACTTTATTCCTCCTCAATGGTAGTGGAAATACCTCGGAGAATGTGTGCGTGCATAGATGATGGTACCTCCTTTGTTTCTTTCAAAGATATAAGAATACAGAAAAGCATAGTAACAAGCACTGTTCAAAGATATTGAACAATGCACACTATCTTGTAAAAGGCTATCTTTATCTTTAATTATATACATGTAGTTCAGAAGAGATTAAGGTTTTGATACTTGTATGCTTGTGAATTTCCTAAGTCAAAACTTCTACATCTGTCTGTAAAATGTGCTTTCTTTGGGAAGAACTTAGGTTTCAGACATTTAGCTGAGAGAAGTGAAAACTGTGTACTGCTCATTTTGACTTCTATGTTTTTGTCCGAAGCTCACTCTTCTTTCTCCGATGGGCAAAGAGACTCATGCTCGTTTATGTATAAAAGGTTTTCCTGTTTTTGTGAGGAACTGTGATCCATTCTCCCCGGACTTGTGGATGGTAAGCAGTGGTTTTTGTGACGTTTTAGTGTGATAGTGTAAAATCAGAGGCACAGTAAGATTCCTCACCTCCAAAAATTCCATAGTGACATATGGTATTTTCCAGTCTAGGATATGGGATTAGGTTTTGAAATGTTTATTTAATCTTTTGTTTTAGTTTAGTGTGTTTTGTTTTGTTTTTTTTTTTGGTCCAGCTCATATCAACTAAAACTCAGTGTGTTATGGAGTATGTCTCACCCTCAATGAATTATTCAGGTCTGTGAGGTGAAATCGGTCATGAAAAGATACCTTGTGGCTATAGTCCATTGAAGAAGAAGAATCTATAGCTTGCATTGCCCTTTTATTTTGTTTTTAATTTTATTTTTTTGCTAACCCTCACCAGAGACAGTTTTCCCCATTGCTTCCCGAGAGAGTGGAAGGGATGTAGGGAAGGACATGATTGAGAGAGAAACATTGATGTGAAAGCGACACATCGACTGGTTGCCTCCAGCACATGCCCTGACCAGGGGATGGGGAGTGAACCTGAAACCCAGGCATGTGCCCCTGACTGGGAATCAAACCCAAGACCCTTTGGTGCATGTGCTGACATTCTAACCATTGAGCACCATTGGCCAGGGCTGCATGGCCCATTTAGAAAACCGATTCTCTTTTTCCGGCTTGACAGAGGATCTCAGTGTTGACCATCTGTTACTTTTGCAATGAAAACCTGACCTGAAGTTGATTTTGCTATACCTTTTTGAGAAGGGTATTACATTTTTACCCCTCTGTCCTGCATATACATGTTGGGTTTCAGTGTAATTTTAAACAGAATTTTTAAAACTATTGTCTGAAACTTATTATCTTGTGTTTTTACCCCTCTACCCTTGCATACACATGTTGGGTTTCAGTATAATTATAAACAGAATTTTTAAAACTACTACTTGAAACGTGTTATCTTGCTTCTAAATAATTACAAAAGAAGCAAATACTGTCCAGCCACCTAGCACTATATTTCTAGAATCTTAAAAAAAAAAACCCCACAAAAACACACCCAATCTCTTGAAAAGAATATCAGTGATCAAGTTCCTTTGGGTCAATTTAAACTTGATTAAAATTTCAGAGAGGCCTTTTACTCAATTAAATATAATCATGTACTAGATAATTTTGCGTAATTTTGAAGTGGAATAGAACCGGGTACAGTTTATGATGGAAACACAGTCGTGTCGTATTTGATTGTAGCTGATTGCTCATTGGCAGTTTGGATTTCCCCACCAATGCCCTGAAGAGAAGAGCCTTGTTCTCCTTTCTGAGGGCTGCTGTGCTCAGTGTCCCATCCTCCTCTGCGGCTGAGGTTTGAAGCCCAGACACTCGATACTTAACCAGCAATTTGCACGTAATTGAAGAGTTGGGAGAGGGCTGTGTTTTTCCTCATCTGAAGGGAAAGGCTCTACTTCTTCCCTAAATTGGGCTTGAAGTAGGAGCTCAGGAGTAGCAATCACCAAAGAGTTTTTATTCTCAATCACGGTCAGGCTTAAGTTCCGTTTCATGATTTCATTTGAAGAAAATGATTGGCGTTAGCTGACGTGATATTAGAATGTGATAGGAACACATTTCAGTGCCAGATGAAGGTTAGCTTCCTGCAAAGTGTGTGTGTGTGTGTGTGTGTGTGTGTATGCGAGTATATGTATATGTATATATATGTATATGTGTGTGCGTGTGGTGTGTATATGTGTGTATGTATGCGTGTATATGTATATGTATATACGCATGCATGCATGCATGTGTGTGTGTGTATGTGTGTGTGTGTGTGTGTGTGTGAAAAGGTCTCTCAGGCAGGGAAGGCCCCTTTCAGTGAGGCCCACCCCCAGGCTGGGGCGGGGGCGGGGCCCGGCTCCCTCAGATTTGGTGCCTCTTACAGAGAAGTAAGAAAGCCTTTCTGCCTGACTGTTTGATACCAGGGAAAGATTTCCTTCTATTTCAGCCATAAAGTAGTCTGAAGAGAGGAATTGGTTTATTGCTAGTGGTGAAGCTAAGAACCATCTCCCTTTCCCAAGTGATCTCTTAATTGGGTTCATTAGTTTTACAGTGTTAATTGGAATTGCTGCAGTTCAATTCCTGAAAGGTTTTAAATTTAAAAGAAGCACCTCATTTACTCTATTACTCTGTACTGAGAATTCTGCAGCAACTTTTGCATAATGCTATTTAATTCAAATAATGGATTATTAAAGACCAATATAGCCAAATGTGGTGTTTTGTTTTTTAATATATATATATATATATATATATATATATATATATATATATATATTATTGATTTCAGAGAGGAGGGGGAAGGGAGAGGGAAATAGAAACATCAACAATGAGAGAGAATCATTGATTGGCTTCCTCCACACACCACCCACTGGGGATTGGGGCGCCACCCGGGTGTGTGCCCTGACTGGGAGTCGATTGGTGACCTCCTGGTTCATAGGTTGAAGCTCAACCCCTGAGCCATACCAAGGCGGGCTAGTCAAATATGTTTCATGTGTATCTTACGAGTTTCTTTGTAAACATTTTGTAGGATGTTTATACGAGAACAGTTATTTTTTTAAATAAGAAAACAAATTTCCAACTCCCATGTTTAATTCAGTGTCTTATATGACTAAGTTTAGTACCTAAATAATATAAAGAGAACACTTAAAACTGAAATAGACGATGAAGAGTAATATGTGGGACATTTTCTACTCACGTAAACTCAAAGCTTATTTGAAAAAGTTTCCTTCTCAGAGTAGAGTGGATGATTAGGTCTGAACTAGTTAGAATAGCAGCTGTTTATTTCATTGTTAATACTTGAGCAATCTTTTGGGGTTAATAGAACAATTGATTAAAAAAACGTATTTTATTAATGCTTTACAGAGAGAAAGGGAGAGGGATATAGAGAGTAAAGAAACATCGATCAGCTGCCTCCTGCACACTCCCTACAGGGGATGTGCCTGCAGCCAAGGCACATGCACTTGAGCAGAATCAAACCTGGGACCCTTCAGTCTGCAGGCCGACTGTCCACTAGCCAAACCGGTTAGAGCAGTGGTCAGCAAACTCATTAGTCAACATCAACAGTACAACGATTGAAATTTCTTTTGAGAGCCAAATTTTTTTAAACTTAAGCTTCTTCTAATGCCACTTCTTCAAAATAGACTTACTCAGGTCGTGGTATTTTGTGGAAGAGCCACGTTCAAAGGGCCAAAGAGCCTCATGTGGCTCACGAGCTGCGGTTTGCCAACCGCTGGGGCAACAGAATGATTCTTTAAAAAGAAAAACTCATCTTGTAATCACAAAGGTATGGCATGATTATTTGGCAATGACAGTTTTAAATAGAACAGAGAAAACAGAGAGATGTGCCCCCTTCCTCTCCTAACTTTTGGAGTGAATTGTTCATTGTTGTGGATAGATCAAGAAAATAAGCTTACTCTTTTCATTCTTGTAAGGTAACATTAGATTCTTTAGTTTTTGTTTAGAAAAGGTGACTCAATTTTTTGTTGCTGTTAGATAATTCTCAAAAGTGAGGTGTGTGTGTGTGTGTTCATACTCTGTTCCTTCTCTTCTTCCCTGGGAATAATTGAAAAAGCTCAAAGTCCTTGCTCTCAGATATGGAAACGATGCCATAAGTGAGCCATTTAGAAAGTTTAACTTTAACCAGGTACTTAAACTGCAAACAGACAGAATGACGTCACTTAAGAACACAGCACTCTAATGAATGGAGGCTTTGTCCGTGCTTTTCTAGACCGGAGCCCTGAACTGGAACCTTGATTGTCGATTATGTTAAAAGCATCCAGCTGGTCATTGAACCCCTGCGTCCTGCCTGCGCACTCTGCATAGAACTGAGAGCGGGGGTGCTTGTGTCCTGCACACCTGCCTTCTCAGGAAGACAGCCTCTCCTCCCACAGCTGGAGGAGTGTGCATGCCATCTGCGAAGGGTGTCAGGCCCGAGGTGCGCGGCCCGCTGGTTCTGTGCAGCCTTCCACACACCGGACTGACACGGATGGGTGTACTTTTGTTCCCATGTATTATTTCTTTAATTGCTCTTTACGAAAGTTACAATGAGCCCTACATGACTGGGCCAGGTCAGTAACTTGGACATCCCAGTCCTCACTATGACTTGCGTGGGCTCTCTGCTACCCACAGCCCTGCCGTATGAAGCATCCTGGGGGGATGGATGGCCACAGAAACATCCAGAGCAACTTGAATTAACCTAGGGTGATGGCAGGAAAATGGAGGAGATAATAAGGTCAGGGTTTTGTTGGAATCAAAAGGAGCTGAGAGACCTTCTCCAGGGGAAATTGGAGGAAAGGTTAGATTATTTACCTTCTCCCCGCAACTTTACAAAGGATTAAAGGTAGTTAGTTACAAAGACTCAGTATAGATAATGCAAATTGGGAGTAGGTTGAGGGAAGAAAAAATACAAAACATAGGAGAAGCATAAACTTTATGGCAAGATATAAATTGGATCCAAGAATGAGGCCAGTTCATAAAAGGAATGCCACCACTCCCTTCAGTGAGACACCAATGTAACCGTGAGCTTCCCAGCTATCGTAAAGGGTGATATTCACTGGGCACTTGGCACACATATTGTGTGATAAGAACAAACCCAGTCTCAGGAGACTCACAGATTTCTGACGCTAAGACCGGAAATGAATGTAATGGCCCCTGGAAAGGAAACACCAACATCCGCCACATCTCCAGTTTCATACAGATAGGTTCACGGACCAAGAAAAAGGACAAAAAATGTGGACAATGGGGCACGAAAGAGGCCACCAGAAGGACACCTGTTGACTGTAAGAGCCGAAACAAGAAGGCAGAGCTGGGGACATTGTCCACATTTTTGTCATTTTTTTTTGTGTGTGGCAGTTTTGCTGTTGAAAATGGCCCCGAGGTGCAGAGCTGAAAGGCTCTCTGGTGTCCGTCCCGAAGAACAAGAGGGCTATGATGTGACTTGTGGAGACAATTCATGTGCGAGTTCAGTGTTCATGAACCAACAGTATTTTAGTTAATATTGGGTGTCTTTGAACAGAAACAGGTAAAGCAAGGCTGTTCATTGGTCAGTTGATGGAAATGTTGAGAGCAGAGGCTCCTACAAACCTAAACCTGTGTTTTCCCTGGGAGTACTGGTTCAGTGTTCCCTAATTTAGCAGTAACTTTATAGAAATAACTACAGCAAAGAATGATGATCGACTGTATTTTAATGAAACGAACACCCAAGTTAAGCAATAACTGCCTTTTGTGTCTCAGTTTTGTTTAATAATCAAATACAGTAGGTCCTTGGGTTACGCCGGAGACCCCTTCCTACGGTGTGATGTAACACTATTTTCATTATAAATTGGAACCCCCCTACATAAGCACTTACATCACTCACATGGAGCCCATACACAGCAGTAATGAAGTGAAACAGTAAAAAAAAAATTAAAAGAAATATAACAATTCCTGACCTTTACTTGTGGTAAATAAATAATAAAAAACATAAAGAACATATGTACATACGTCAAAATGACAGAACTTTATTTATTTATTATTTTTTTGGGCACATATCAGGTGATGCCTTTTAAAAATATATATATATATTATTGATTTTTTTACAGAGAGTAAGAGAGAGGGATAGAGAGTTAAAAACATCAATGAGAGAGAATCATTGATCAGCTGCCTCTTGCACACCCCGTACTGGGGATGTGCCAGCAACCAAGGTACATGTCCTTGACCGGAATCGAACCCGGGACCTTTCAGTCTGTAGGCCGACGCTCTATCCACTGAGCCAAACCGGTTTTGGCTTAGGTGATGCTTTGATTAAACCTCTTTACTGTTCCAACTTCACCTTTGGAAACATGCAAGCGTAACAGTTCCCTGTTAATGTGTTAGGGACCTTTGAGGAAAATATTTTGGGTGGTGTGATACTTTTATTTGACGTTGCAAGAACTTAAGACACTGGTAATATTAAAACCCTCTTTGCAGGGATCAGACTTGGACCCATTTACTTAATTTTACTTGAGTACTAGGGCATTAAAAATATAACTTTCGGGCCCTAACCGGTTTGGCTCGGTGGGTAGAGTGTCGGCCTGCGGACTGAAGGGTCCTAGGTTCAGTTCCGTTCAGGGGTGTGTGCCCTGATTGCGGACTCATCCCCAGTGTGTGTGTGTGTGTGGGGGTGGGGGGCGTGTAGGAGGCAACTGATTGATGTTTCTCTCTCATAGATGTTTCTAACTCTCTAGGACTTTTCTTTCCTCTCTGTAAAAAAAAATCAATAAAATATATTTTAAAAAAATAACTTTTGGCTCTAGACAACCTTTCATTTTCCTTATGCCACGGTGATATTTTAGTAGAAAGAATCTTCCGTTTTCTCCCATGTCCTCTTCTCAAGTGATGACACATACTTTGTTTGGCATTTGAAGTGATTGATGCCACCACACAGGGCTGCGTCTCGGGAAGGCAGAAAGGTGCCCAGGTGAATGTCTATGACAGGAAGATCCCAGGGCCCCTTGTGTTCATACCTGCCTTTGAGACTGTAGAAGAGGAAAGACCAGAGCGAACAAACATGAAACGATAGTTTTTTAATAATGGCTGCCAGTCAGGGTGTTAAAAAAAAAAAATGAAATTCCAGTGGGAAATGAACACTGGTTCTCTGCCTCTGTCCTTTCGGTTACATATATGATGAGTGACAGTTCCTTCCCCAGGTATCTTTTAGGTTATTGACCTTTTTAAAAAAACCTAATAAAACGTACGTTTATAAGCTTTCAAATTATTGAGTCTTAAGTCTGGATCAGCATGTAATAAAAGAGAAAAAAGAATGCGTGGTTATGTATGTTAAATAATGCATTACTTTGAATTTATTTAAGAGATTTGCCAGTGTTTTCCAAACACTCAACCTTGGAGCTCTCCATGGACTTAATTGGAAGAACTTTGGCACTTTGAAAAGAAATGTGGGATTACGCTGCACACAGAGCTGAGCTTGTCCTTTTACATGTCATCTCAAGTGGCATCCGACCCATTAATATCGAACTCTGAAGTCATTTATGTTTTGGATGCTTTAGATTCCAAGGAAATGTTCTACGATGCCAATTTTTTTTGGGGGGGTTTGTACATGATTTTATTCTTACGTAATCTGTTGAGACTTTAGATTGTGAAATATGAGATATTTGCAAAAGAGGTTATAAAATGCGCAAGTATAGTTAGTAACAAATAATAACACAAACATCCGAGTTAGAAAGCATAACATTCCCACGATGCGCTACTCCCCCATTGCTCCAGACCCCCCCCTGCCCCTCGCAGAAGTAGTCACGGCCTGAATTTTGTGTTAATCGCCCCCTCGCTTCTCTGTAGAGTTTGGTACGTGTGTGTAATGTAATGACTGGTTTCTAAATGATTTGTTCCAGGCCCGTCTTCCCATTTAACCGTGGGAAGAGCAGTTGTTTAGATTCTGATCTTCGGTCAATTCCCAGCCTAAAGCACAGCATCGGGTACATAGCAGGGGCTTGACAGACGCGTATGGGTCACATGAATAAATAAAAAGGTTCATGCTTATAAACATAACAGTTTCAAATTTATGACTAAAAACAAATGGGTGTTTGAGTGATCCCAAAGGTAAGCACTCTCAGAATTGGATCTCGGAACATGAATTTCGGTGAGCGGCTGTTACAACCGGAAGGCCAGCCCCGTGTGCCCATTTACAAAGTAGAAAAGCCGGACTCAGACCAGGTAACTGTTTAGCACACGGTCATTTAGCTAATGGTAGCTAAATCGGGGCCAGAATTTACACCTCCGGCCTCCTTGCCTGGGATTCTCTGAGCTAGGACACAGGGCACTCCCAGGATAGTTTTATTCCAGAGAGGTGAGTGGCTTTCTTCAGCTTGATAGGAAGTCCCCATCCTGGGAGAGGAACGGGGACACATAATTACAAAAGCCCTCAAATTCACACATTAGGTTTTATGATCTGGTGAGATCCCTATTCAACCAAAAAAAAAAAAAAAAAAAAAGATACGAGATTGTGATAGTCAAGACAGTTAATTAGATATAGATACTATTAGAATAATCAGACATTAGAGTGACTTTATTGTCAGATGAATTTTTCCGAAATGCTTGCTGGAACATAATTTTGGTCTGTCCAAACTTCTTGATTATTTAGTGTGAGAATCTCAAGGCTGAGAAAGAAAATTAATGCATGTGGCATCACTCAGTAACAAAAGACGAGGCCTCCCCTCTTCTGGGCTGCTTTTGCACATGCCCCTTGAAAATGGCAGCTGTTTCCGTACTTGGTGCTTTAAGCACTTTTAAAGACTTTTGTATCTCACACCAACCCACTCAGTTGTGTATGCCTCCCTAGGGCCTGGATGTATGTGTAAGTTGATGCTAAGTTTGGTATTGGTCTTTAAAGAGAGCTGTCCATTAGCCTGCCGAGATTATTCTGGGCCCATGACTTGGAGAGCCCTGGTGATGATTTATACTTTAGAGGAAAACACAACTGCCTCACATTCTCAGAGTATTATTTTTAGAGCACTTCCCAATTGTGTGACACCCAACGTTTTTCCACTTGATTTTGGCAAGCACGGGCCCCTGAGATTTTTAAAGTAGCTTTTATCAAAATAAAGCCAGCTACTTGGTTATGAGTAAGTTGAATTCCAGAGGTTGGCACTGATGCTGTAACTGTGGATTGCGATGAATTAATAACTGTATGTTGACTTAGCTGCAACAAAAGCAGTTTTCAAGCCAAGTTTGTTCAGTAAGGAAAAATGTGAAGTTTCTAATCTTTGAAAGGGGTGTTTTGGGAGAGAAAACTAATTTGAAGCGTTAGAGACTGCTGTTAAATGTTTATTGATAGTAGCCCTAAGTTTAGTTTTTATTCTCTGTAACATGATGATGATGATGATGATGATGATGGGGGGGGGTGGTGATGATGGAAAACATCAGTAAGTAGCTACTGTTTGTTGAGTTCCTGTTTAAGGAAAACATCCTACTTTCTGGAAGTTGTCTCAGGAAATCACTGTGGCATCCCTCTGAATATGAGTTGCATATTCAGATCTGGTCTTTCAGTGGAGAAATGGAGGCTCACATCAAAGACTGATGTTAGATAAAAATTGGATTTGAGTTCTTCTGCCACATTTGTTACTGTGTCCCGGGCTTTGCCATTCACAACAGGATAATGATTCCCACCTCAAAAGGTGGTTGTGAGGATTAAAGGAGATAATGTGTGTAGTAATGAAACGTAGCTGACAAGCTACAACCTCTATATTCATGGCTTTTGCATCCTCAGATTCAACCAACTGGGGATCAAAAATGTAGTTTTTGACCACAGTTGGGAATCTGAGCATGCAGAGGGCCACCTGCATGAATTGTTCTACAACATCCTATCTTATAAAAGAGTAATATGCAGATTGACCATCAATCCAACACACAAGATGGCTTCCCCCATGTGGTTAAAGATCCTGCCCCCATGTGGACACAAGATGGCCAGCAGGGGAGGGCAGTTGGGAGGCACCAGGCCTGCAAAGGAGAGCAGTTGAGAGGGACCAGATCTGCAAGGGAGGGTAGTTGGAGGTGATCAACCCTCCAAGGGAGGGCAGTTAGGGGTGACCAGACTGGCAGAGAAGGGAAGTTGGGGGCAAACAGGCTGGCATGGGAGCAGTTAGACATCAATCAGGCTGGCAGGGGAGTGGTTAGGCGGTGATCAGGCTGGCAGACAGAAGCGGTTAGGGGCAATCAGGAAGGCAGGCAGGTGAGCAGTTGGGAGCGAGCAGTCCTGGATTGTGAGAGGGATCCCAGATTGGAGAGGGTGCAGACCGGGCTGAGGGACACCCTCCCCCCCCCCCCACACACACACACACTGTGCTCGAATTTTGTGCACCGGGCCTCTAATTTTATATAAGGGAATTGAACATCCTTAGATTTTGGTACCTGAGGCGTCCTGGGACCAGTCCCCCTGAGAATTCTCTAGGTCTTTTCCTAGATGACTGCACAGACTGTGCAGATTGCTGCTGCCTCTACTGTTTGTGCGTTTGTGCCCAAGGTCACACACACCATCGGTAAATGTTGAGCTTAGTGTCAAACCTCAGTTTTGAACCTCGGTTTCAAACCCAGGCTCTGACCCTTGCAACTTCATAGCCCTTCATCAGTTCCCAGCAGATTTTTATGTAAACTGAGCCGTGTGGTGACTTTTAGGTTTGTCATAGTGAATGCAGTATTGGGTGGAGGCAGAATTTCTGGGTTTGAGGTCAGAATCCCCTTTTGTGTTCGCATGTGCATACATGCACACACACTTTCAGTGTGGAATTTGGAACAAATTGATCAGCATTCTTATCTCTTCGTAACACAAATTGGAGCTTACCAGATCATTGTGAACATTTTGAAAATAACACTCTCGGTCCTTTTTTCCATGTGATCATTCCAGTAACTTGTGTTCTGAGACCACCTCATCTCACTCCCCTCTCTCCTGGGGGACTCGGAACTTCTGGGCAAAGTGGTGATATGAGTGGACATCCCTGAAAAGCACTGTGTCCTCTTCCCCCATCGCCAAATAGCCATCCTATAATGCACCGGTATTGGTGTTTGTGTTCTCTTAGCATTTTGGGTTTGTAACGAGAGATAAGTGTTCAGACCTTAGCTCCGCTCTTAATAATTGTGTGATTCCGAACTAACTGCTTGACTTTGGTGAGTCGCCGTTACACTAACTCTAAAATCATGATAATAACACTTGTCTGTTTTTGAGTTAGTGATAGGCCTGCAAAATGACTAGCTAGCACATGCGAAATAGATAACTCTGGACACCTAGTTGGTGCTCAACCAAAAGTAGGTATTCTATCCAGGTGATAATGAATCTCTTGTAAGATTTCTGTCTGCTGTACGTGTGTTGAGTCTTTTAATGAGAAAAGTATTCTTCTGCCAATATTGCCCTAAATGCAGAATGAGATGTAAGCCCGATGAGCCAAATGCATAATAGTTTAGCCCTGGTCAGCTGTTTACACATTCATATTTATGCCTCAGCATAAATGGCCTTACCATGAATTCACAAGAAATTGCTGAGAACTCAGGATCATAGCTCACTGCTGGGATTAATTTCTTTTCAACAGACTGACTGTCGAGAGAATATCCATAATGCTATAAATGAAAACATATGTTCGTATAACCGGCCGTGGGGAAATGGGAGAAGTAACCACAAGGATTTTCAGAAACGACTTCATGAAGTGATGCTGGCTTGGCCACAGCTGGGGGAAGAACAAGATACACTTAGTACTAAGTCCCTTTTATGGCAGTCCCTTTATAAAAAAATTGTTATGCATTGAAAAGCAATGGAAGCAACTTTTATTTCTAGAAGGAATTTATATGAAATAATGAATTTCCCAAACTAAGAGAATTTAGCTGTATCTAAGAAATGAGGCGTGGGGCGTGTAGGGAGAACCAAGAGGTGACGAGGTCTCTTTCTAGGCCTCCTTTGGCCACCCCAAATAAGCTAAATTAATGGGCAAGACAGAAGATTAAAAAGCAGAAATTGTTGTTGATTTTGCAATTTTCTTTTGTTGAATGCAAACGTGGTTGCTATGTAATCCTAAAACACACCAATTTGCTGATAACTTAAATAATATAAAACAGCTCTTTTTAATTAAATTTACTTTTCCTGGGTAGATTTTGAAAAATATTAACAATAAGAATTAGATGGAACTGTGTATTTTTTTTTTATTGCCTCTTTTACAGTCCTCCTACATGGCTAATTTCTTTCAGAGTCAGCAAAGGGTGATTATCTGCCAACTGATGGTTGTTGGCACCAATTTAACACCAACAGAAATCCCCAATTTGGGGTGTGGTGAAGAAGGAAATTTTATTTAGTGCAAACAGCTCAACAGTAATACATAGCATGTCTGCAGAAAGGGCACTGCTGTAGAACAGCTCAGTAGTGCTACTGCAAAGCAGTAAAATCGGTATGTGCTTGAGATGTCACCCTGGGAAATGCAGCCTTCCGTCCTTGGTGGTGGAAAGTGTGCTCCCCATCAAGAGGGGAGCTGGGTTATATAGACAAAAGTTCCTGTCCCTGGTCCCTGATTGGTCAGATTAGAGCTACTCTGATTTCTCAGAACTGCACAGCCCCAATGGGACGGGGAAAGCCTCAGTCCTATTGGTTGAAATAGGACTCCAGAAGCTCCTTTATAAGGGCTGGTTCAGATGGCAGACACCCAGTGCAAGCAGTCAGGTTACCATATTTTTTTCATGTATATGATGCAATTTTTTTTCTAAAATCCTTAGACTGAACATTGAGGGATGTTTTATTATTCATGGAAGTCAGCTGAGGAGGGAGCCTCGAGGTTGCGTAGCTGCTCATATCTTATCAAACAGGCTTCCTCCAATCATGGGCCTTATTGTTACTTATTGTTGGCCATGAGAACACGAACAAAGTTCACTTAGAAAATGCCACCAGTTTATGAGAATGATCTTTAAATATATATATATATATATATATATATATATATATATTATTGATTTTTATAGAGAGGAAGGGAGAAGGGTAGAGAGTTAGAAACATCGATGAGAGAGAAACATCGATCAGCTGCCTCCCGCACACGCCCCATCCGGGATGTACCCGCAACCAAGGTACATGTCCTTGACCGGAATTGAACCCTGGGACCCCTCAGTCCGCAGGCTGACGCTCTATCCACCTAGCCAAACCGGTCAGGGTTGAGGATGATCTTACCTATATAAACAGTGACTCAGAAGACAGCAGTGATACAATAGAAGTTGAAGAAATTGATATGTCTGGAGCTAATAGTGATGAAGAAGAGAGCAGTGATGCAACAGAGGCTAAATAAAGTGATATGCTGCATAATGTTATAGTACTGGTACGTAAACATTACCTATGATAGTTGCTAAATAAAAATGTGTTCTGTTTCATGTTTAAAATATTGATTTCTTAATTTGGGGTTGGAAAAGTGGGGGCGTCTTATACACGGGGGCCTCTTTTTTAAAAAAATGTATTGAGTTTTTACAGAGAGGAAGAGAGAGGGATAGAAAGCTAGAAACATCGATGAGAGAAACATCGACCAGCTGCCTCTTGTACACCCCTATTGGGGATGTGCCCGCAACCACGGTACATGCCCTTGACCGGAATGGAACCTGGGACCTTTCAGTCCGCAGGCCGACGCTCTATCTACTGAACCAAACCGATTTTGACCATGGGGGCCTCTTTACATGGAAAAATACAGTACTTTGGACACGGGCAGGTTAGTGCAGAGAAAGTCTGCAAAGCACAGAGTCTGTGAAGTGCAGTTTGTGTGAGAGACCTCCTTGCAGAAATGGCTGCTAGGCTCTGCCTTTTTTATTTAAAAAAATTTTTAATTGGAGCACAATTAGCCATGAGTAGCCTTTCTTAGTCCTCGGGGTTCACATACCATAACTTCAGCTTTTTAAATAATAAAAGGGTCCCCTTCAGAAAATCTGATTTTCATTTCATGACTTTTTGTGACCTTTGTAGATTTCTCATATGTCAGGCCGAGATCATGTGGGAAAGGTCTCTTACAATACAAGGAAAGGATGTAGAGTAGAAATAATTTAGTCAGAACTGTAGGTCATTGTTGAGAATCCTGTAGCCTTCTTCCCCACCCCCCAAATCCAGAACAATGTATCTGCATATTGGAAGCATCACTACAAGTTAAAGCAACAACCCTTTTGGTGGGCAATTTGGCAACTGGTCAAAAATGTTAAAAATGTGCATAGTTTGCTCCAGCAATTTCACTTCTAGGAAGTGCCCTTCCAGAGCTAATAGAAAAAAGCCCATTGAAAGATGTTCATGAACGTGATGTTAATAATAAACACAAAACCATAAATCCACTTAAATTATTGTTTGCCCATGCACAGAATTCCACATAACTATTAAAATGTTTGATAAGTGTTTTTATTGCAAATGAAATTGAATATTTGTTATGCAGTGTTTATAAAGTAATGAACCAGTATTTGAAATCTTGAGAATTTTTTTTGTGTGTGTGTGATGTTATGAATGGTGAATTCAAGAAACTGAAAAATGTATGCATAGTAGAGACAGAGAGTAGAATGGTGGTTGCCAGAGACTGGAGAGAGGGGCCAATGGGGAGTTATTGGTTATTGAGTCCGCAGGTACAGTTTTGCAAGAAGGAAAGTGATCTGGAGATGGATGGTGATCAAAGTTACATAACAGTGAGAATGTGCTTAATGCCGCTGAACTAACGGCTCACTTTAAAATGGTAAATTTGATGTCATATACTTTTACTACCAATTTTTAAGAATGGAAATCTATATTATAAAAGGCCAGGGGCAGTCACGACCTAAATGACCAGACAGACGACCAGTCACCAGGAAGTGCATGGAGCATCTCTCAGTCCCTCCCCCATAGCCCACAGGCTCCTATTACAGCAAGGCTGGCAGCCAGCAGGTGGGTGAGGCAACATTGGGGAGTTGTAGGTGAGACAGGTGTGGATAGAGCATTGGCCTGTGGACTGAAGGGTCCTAGGTTCCATTCCCGGTCAAGGGCACGTGCCTGGGTTGCAGGCTCGATCCTAAGTGGGGGACCTCTCTGAAATAAATAAAAACATTTAAAAAGAAGCAATGATTTGGCTTCATAACACATCTTTTCCTTCATTGTTCACTTAATAGTCTGAGAGCCTTATTTCCTCTTGCAGGAAGGGACACTTTTTACTTTTAATAAAGTTACTGCTCTTTTCTGTCCCTGAAAAGGACTTATGTGCTCCTAATATTAGCCGATTGAGTAAACGACAGAGCATCTTTCTTGATTCCTTTTCTTCTTTGTCACTTAGGATAGTAACTAGTTGCCCGCCTTGGTTCAGGACACCATAGAAAAGACATAATATATTCTTTTTGTGTTCATATGTTTTATTCAATATTTATCTGTCTAAAATACATAAAGTTTGTCTTAAATTTTAAGATGCTATTAACATCCCCTCTGTTGTTGAAACATTGCTTCATTTAAAATGTTTTGTTGTTGTTGTTGCTGTTTGTAGTGTGCTGTTTTTTTGTTTTGTTTTTGCTTTTCTTCATTTATTCCATTATGAAAAAAATACAAGTTTCAAACAGCGTGGGCCTTCTTCATCTGTGTTGAGTTCAGCCATTGTACATTTACCTCATTCTGGATGAACTGTGCAAGTTTATGGAAGATTGAGGTTATGGTACCCAGAGGCTGGAACTCAACCCAGTTCAACTCCGGGCCTGTGAAAGCAGAACATGAGGGGAAGCCTCAAGCTTGCCCACAAGTGCTTTGTTATTGAAAACTAGGGGCCTGTTGCAGGAAGATTCCTGCAAGCAGCCGCCACCTGCCCCGCCCACCCCACCCACTTCACCTGCCCTACCCACCCCACCCACACTTTCCCTCCCGCCTTGCTTTCCACTTTTCCTCCTATGCCGTCTTCAGTCTTCACTCCTCCCTCCTTCAGCATATGCAAATTAACTGCCATCTTTGTTGGGTTAATTTGCATACTCACTCTGATTGGCTGTGGGCATAGCGAAGGTACGCTCAATTAGCATTTCTCTCTCTCTCTGTCCACATTTTCTGCATCTATTTCTTTTTTATAACAACATCTGATTTGGTAATATTAGAATTCTTTCTCTTATTTATTTTTTATTTATTTATTTTATTGATTGTTTTACAGAGAGGAAGAGAGAGGGATAGAAAGCTAGAAAAATCAATGAGAGAGAATCATCGATCAGCTGCCTCTTGCACACCTCGTACTGGGGATGTGCCCGCAACCAACGTACATGCCCTTGACCGGAATCGAACCCGGGGCCTTTCAGTCCGCAGGCCGACGCTCTATCCACTGAGCCAAACCGGTTTTGGCACGTTTTCCTCTTTTATCAGTGTAAATGCCTGGACTCCCTTTTGGAATCCCTGATGCTAGAGCTGCTTGTTCATGTTCCCCAAGTCAGTGAGTCCTAACACGTCCACCGCATTCTGGCTTTTCTCCTCCCGTCCCGCCAAGAAGCTGGCCAGGGTTTGAGATTCACTTTTCATCTGCTGCTTGCCAGGTGGGCCAGGCCAAGAGCAGTGTTAAGTGAGGCCGCAGACAGGATGCTCAGAGCCGGGCGCAAGCCCAGAGCCCCACGGACTGGGAGTCGAGGCTCCCAATATTAATCCGTTTGGCAGACACAGAGGTAGTGGGGGGGGGGGAGAGGTGCTGCCTCACCTGTGGGCACCTGAGCAGTGGGTGTGTGTTGTGAAGCTGCCCTTCCTAGGGGGAAAATTCCCGTCTTCCAGAAAGGAATCTTGTTGGTGTGTTTTTGCCTTCACCTCCCTTTGAATGCAACCTTGTGTTCCATATCCTCCTCTCTCCTTTGACCAGACAGCATTCCTGCTCATAGATTCAAATCAGCTCCCATCCATCTGCGGGGCTGTCCTTTGTTGACGGGGAGTTTCCCTTTTGCTTTGAATGGAATGAAGATGAGGGGCTGGCGGTTACTGCGGGGTAGAGTTTATGGGTCGTAGGAGGAGCATTTATTGATGTTTGTGAAAATAGCAGTTGGTAGGTAATATAGATGCTATCTTTTTGAGACATAGCAGGCTTGTGTAGGAGTGCGGAAAAGGAAGAAAAAGAAGCAACACATGGTTTGAGTTTCCCTGCAGGGACGGTCCCTTGAACAGCCCTCCCGGTGCTATTGTTGCTTCCTGCAGGTTGATGCTACATTGTTCTTACCTGCCAGGTAGTCCTCCTCCTCCTCCAGGCTCCAAACACGTCATGCTTAGCACACGTAGCTTATGTCAGAGACACTTACGCTGCTGGAGGGCAGCTTATACATACGCTTTCCCTCTGTGCTGGGTGAGGTAGCCACACGTGTTTTTTCCGTTGAAGATCGTGGAAGGCAGAGCTCATTGTGGAGACCGGCAGAGATGTCCAGTGACAGTGGAAACTGGTCGCTCCAGGCACGTGCTCACAGGTCCCGTTCATTCCACAGTCGTTGGAGGTCACCCGAGGGCAGTACCAGTGTACTGTGTCACCGTGGTGTTTTGGTAATGTCAGTTGCATGTGAATTTTAGTTGACATGTTCTTCAGCAAGTCTGATTGGAACAATGAGAATAGCGCTTCTAATCTGTCAGACCCAAGTTTAATTTACCAGACCATTCATTTACTGTTTGGGATGTAGAAGGATTGTTTTTTTTTTGTTTTGTTTTGTTTTCTTTTTGTTTTGAGATGACAGGTATTACTGTGGTGTAGTGTAAATGTCAATAGATTATAACATTCATACGGAGAGGCACTAACTGAGCCACTGTTACCATGTTACCTTCCTACCGTGTTTCCCCGAAAATAAGACATCCTCCGAAAAATAAGACCTACTTACAGGTTTCCTTCTGAGTGAAATGTAAGGCGACCAGTTTACGGTAAATTAATTTTCATTCTGAGACAGAGCCTGGGGGCCTTATTTTCGGGGGGATGCCTTATAGTTCACTCAGAAGGAAACCTGTAAGGAGGTCTTATTTTCGGAGGATGTCTTATTTTCGGGTTAACAACGGTAGCAATGCTGGTCCCAGCCTGGTGCACACACCGCCCCTGGTGACTTGACACGAGTCTGGTGAATCCACATCCAGCTTGTGTGGGCACATCGGTGATGTTAACCCTGCCTCTCTGGCCCATACCAAGCCCTTAATGCTGTTCCGAGGGTTTATTTTAAACGTTTATTTCCACCGGACTTCCCCTAACACGTGCACTTCCCACAACACTTGCTCACTGGACTTCTCTTCTGCTCCCGGCTCTGCGTCCCGGGGAGCGAGGGAGCTGTTTGAGAGAGAACACACAGTCTGGTGGCGGAGGCCCAGGACGGACACGGGAACTCCGTGTGTAAAACCCGACGTCAGCGGGTACTCGGCGACCCGTAGATTTTCGCTGTGACACGTTGTGAAGCTCTTGGCCCTGACAGAGGAATCCCTTGGTTCCCAAGCGTGATGTTGGTCGCCTTCTCTGACAGTAAAATAAACTAAAAATGGCCAAAATGACGTTTAAGTGCCCTTTTTCATTTATTTCCTGGCGTGGCTGACGAATGAGGGCAAGGTGGGTGTGAAGGGGCATGGAGCTAACAGATGCCCTTTGCACCCGCCCATTCCTTTATGGAAGAGAAGAGTGAGCCCTGAGAGACCAGCCGAGAGGCCAGTGTTCTGTTGGGAACTGTTTCCGAGCTCACTTTGGCAGTGATTTCCTGCCGCATTAGATCACAGTCCTGTGAAATCCATCTGAAAGGCAATGGGGCAGGAGGGGCGGGGCAGGGGAGCATTGCTTTTGGTATCCGAGCTCCAGTGCAGGTCCCAGGTCCCAGCTCCACAGTCAGGAGCGGTGTGGCTCTGGGCGGTTTGCTCTCTGGGCCTCAGGGTTCTTCTCTGTAAAAGGGGGTTAACCACAGCACATTCCTTGTCCTTTGAAGGAAATAATGGAGATGAGGCACCTGGAATTAGCACCAGCCCTTGTTGATGACGTTGGAACATGAACATGGAGCTTACGCCTAGCCCCTTGGTTGGTGGAGAAGCCAAAGTTCTAGATTAGTCGTGAGTCACGGTGTTTGGAACAGCCACGCTCGAAACGTTTTCCCAAGTCACAGGTTTCAAACCAGTTTCCAGACTTTCCAGATCTTTCCCACAGGTAGCATCAAGACGAAAGCAACCCCAGGATGCCGTTAGCTTTTTTTTTTTTTTTTTATTGATTTTTTACAGAGAGGAAGGGAGAGGGATAGAGAGTTAGAAACATCGATCAGCTGCCTCCTGCACATGCACCACTGGGGATGTGCCCGCAACCAAGGGATGTGCCCTTGACCGGAATCGAACCCGGGACCTTTCAGTCCACAGGCCAATGCTCTATCCACTGAGCCAGACCGGTTTCAGCCCGTTAGCTGTTTTTAAAACCCATCCCTGAGAACTATAAATGGATGGAGAAGAGGCACCAAGAAAGGGGTTGTTATTTTACCGACGTGTTTAGCAAATTCATGTAGCAAGAAAACATCATGTTGCATAAACAGTTGCGTTTTAGCCATAGGCTAATTCTGAAACAAGGGCCGCTGTGTTTTTCCTAAGGAATCCCTCTCGCTCTGACGTGGCCCTTCGGTTTTGCGGTGTCGTGGGGCGGACCGACGGCACTTGTCCTGGGAGCACGCCTTCCTGCATCACAGTCACCGCTTTGAGTACACTTGGCCTCTCTGTCTCCGTCTGGTCACCGGCGTGGATGTGGGCAGTGGGGGGTTTGTAGACTCGGCTTGCTTCTCCTTTAGTGATGGCGTAGCTGTGTGCCATAGCCTGGCCACATCACTCCAGACTTTTTATTTTTAAAATATATTTTACTGATTTTTTTTTTACAGAGAGGAAGGGAGAGGGGTAGAGAGTTAGAAACATCGATGAGAGAGAATCATCGATTGCCCGCCTCTTGCGCACCCCCTACTGGGGATGTGCCCACAACCAAGGTACATGCCCTTGACCGGATTCGAACCCTGGACCTTTCAGTCCGCAGGCCGACGCTCTACCGCTGAGCCAAACCGGTTTCGGCTCACTCCAGACTTTCTTAGCTCAAACGGGCACTTGGCTTTTCTCCGGGCCCTCTGCAGAAGCCCTGGGCCCCTTCCCCCGCTCACACGCTGGGCAGTGCATCTTTAAAGGGCCAGGTGGGTGGCGGCTGAGCAGACCCATGGACCCTTCATCAAACCCAGTGTTTCCCCTGCTGGAGAGGATTCCAGTCCCATAGGCTCCCCCAGGCGAAAGGTATGTGCCCTCCATTCACAAGCCCGCAGGCCAGGTCAAGAGAAATATGACGGGAATCCCAGCAATGCCTACGCCCTCACCCGGAAGGTTCCAGGGCCGGTTCACTGTGACCTGTGACGGAAGCCGCCTCTGGGGATGTCTGAGAGCTGTGTGCCGGTCGCTTTGGGTTCATCTGCAGTGCATCTCCCATCCTGTGTCAGGACCAGGTTGAGAGGTGAGATTCTGTTAAGGGGCCGGCAACCTACAGCTCATAGGCCAGTAGGACGGGTTCTACTTTTTTTTTTTTTTTTTAAACTTAAAATACATTTTAATTGTGGTAAAGCACACATGACATGAAACTCACTATCTTTTAAAAATATATATATATATTTTATTGATTTTTTACAGAGAGGAAGAGGGAAGGATAGATAGAAACATCAATGAGAAGAAGCATGGATCAGCTGCCTCTTGCACACCCCCTACTGGGGATGCGCCCGCAACCAAGGTACATGCCCTTGACCGGAATCGAACCTGGGACCTTCCAGTCCACAGGCTGACGCTCTATCCACTGAACCAAACCGGTTCCGGCGAAACTCACTGTCTTAACCATTTTTAAGTGTAGAGTTCAGTAGTGTTGGGCATATTCATATTGCTGGACAACCAACCGCCGGCACTTCTCATCTTGCGACACGGAAACTACTATAAGCTTGTCACCCTCTTACCTTGTCTGGATCAGTCAGCTCCATAGAAACGAGTCTTCTTCACTTTTCACTTGCAGTTCCTTCCAGTGATGAGCTGTGCAGGCGAAAGAAATGAGATGAGATACTTTAAAAAAAAATTTTTTTTTTACGCTTTCTCTCTTAAATTATCCATGAAGAGGGATGTAGGTAGTTACCTGGGCAACATGAATGAAAACAGTGAAACCCTGTAGACGATTGTAACTTGAGAGGAAAATGAGCTTGAATTTAGAAGCCCTCTCCATTCACTCAGTTCAGAAGTTAAGCTGGGCACGTGCTTGAGAGGATTCCAGTGGTGGGCGCTGTTTGAACCATCTTCCCCACAGCCCTCCGAGGTCAGAGGAGCAGACTTGGGGCCTTTAAAGTTCAGAAGGGATTTGTCAGGCTCCGAAATGTAGAAGACTTGGGACTGGGACTTAAATGAAGAGCCATAGGCTCAGATCCAGGTTTTCCCTGGAGAAAAGAAATTCGACTTTTATAAAACTAAGATGACTGTGGACTTGGAAGTCACTGAGGATTCCTCTCGCCTTTGCAAGAGACCCTGTTACTGCTGTCTTGACTGGACAGTGCACACCTCTTCCTCTTGGCTGTCACAGTCACTCAAGGTACTCTCTTCTTTCTTTTACCATTTCCCCCCCCCTCCTGTTTCCCGCTTCTGTGTGACGGAAACAGATCACCCCAGGTCTGTCCTTGGGCTTGGAGGTGGAGGTTGTTTTATGCCTGTCCAGAGCTTAGGAAATTCCATGCTCATTGTGGGGCATTTGTGTCTTCTTCCCTCTTGTCAGTCTTACCCTTTCGTCAGAGACCCTGCTGACCGTGAGGGCTATTCTTGTAAAACACGGCAACTCTTTGTATGAACACACAGGAAATCCAGTTAAAATTTGTATTTTAAGAACTTAAGCCAAAACCGGTTTGGCTCAGTGGATAGAGCATCAGCCTGCGGACTGAAAAGTCCCGGGTTCGATTCCGGTCAAGGGCATGTACCTTGGTTGTGGGCACATCCCCATTGGGGGGTGTGCAGGAGGCAGCTGATCGATGATTCTCTCTCATCAATGTTTCTAACTCTCTATCCCTCTCCCTCTGTGTAAAAAAAAAAAAATCAATAAAATATATATATATTTTAAAAGATCTTAAAACATAGTAGACACCCATCACCTATATTTCCATTCATTGTATTCAACAATTAACTTTTGCCATATTTGTTTCATCCACCAACTCCATCTGTCCGTCCATCCATCCTTTCTACCTCTTTATCTATTTATTTGTTGAACCTTTTGAAAGTAAATTACAGACATCAGGATCTTTCACTTTCCCTTTTAAGAATACTTTTTAATTAAAGCATATAGCATACGAACTACACATACACAAATGAAGTATGCAACTTGATGAGTTTTCTCAAAGCCTTTACTCTTAAATTTTCTAGAGCAATGTTTCCCAAATTTTTGACATATGTGTACCCCTTTTATAATTTTTGTAACTCTGAGTACCCCTTGTCAAAAAAAAGGATGTATTTTAATATCAGAATATATTTACTTTTTCTTTTTTTGGTATATACACAAAGTAATAATAAATAAATAAAATTATTCATAATAAAATATAAAAGTTATATTATCAATAACATTTATTTGCACACCAGACCATCTCACGACTCACAAGACTGTCTTGACTTGACTCATGAGAAAGTAGAATTAGGCGCAGCTAAGCACGGTGCAGTGCATATCCCCACTAAACTCCGGTGCAACATGTACCCCCACCAAACTCTTCCTGTACCCCTGGGGGTACGCGTACCACACTTTGGGAAACACTGCTCTAGAGTGTATCTCCAAAAATTAAGGATATTCATGTAGCCAGACTAGCATGAAACCCAATTTTAATATTGAATTCTTGAGACAGTGAAGTGATCAGGGACAGGAACCTTCTTCCTCTTATGGGCTAACATAATATTTAATTTTCCAGTGACTGTTTGACTCTCTGCTTTGGTGCTGTTTGTTAAGGGAGGGGTGGGGGAAGAGGAAATTTAGTGATGTTTTTTTTATAAAATATATTTTATTGATTTTTTACAAAGAGGAAGGGAGAGAGATAGAGAGTTAGAAACATCACCTGCCTCCTGCACACTCCCCACTGGGGACGTGCCCATAACTAAGGCACATGCCCTTGACCGGAATTTAACCTGGGACCTTTCAGTCCGCAGGCTGACGCTCTATCCACCGAGCCCAACTGGTTTCGGCTTAGTGTGTGTGTGTGTGTGTGTTTTAAATCTTTAAAATCATGGATTACTTAGATCATATGGCCTGAGTAAGTGGGGGTTTGAGAAAGAATCTGGTTGCAGGTATGAATAAAAGTCAACTGTTACTTATTTAATATTGACCATGGGTCCAACCATACTGCTTTTAATTATGAAAGACTTTGAGAACAAGTAATTTCAGAGACTGGGTAAAATATATCATCGTTATTCTAGCTAAATTTAAGTTGTTTTTCAATGGCTCATTTCACTTTTCACCACTAGGAAAACATGTAATAAGCCATAATAATCCTTTCCCATTTGATCAGGGTCCATCACAGGTCACTATGGAGATGGACAGTGAGGCGATCAGGGACAGACTGACCTAAATCCCTTTTTAAAAATTAATTTTATTTATTGATTTTTAGAGAGAAATGAAGAGAGAGAGAGAGAGAGAGAGAGAGAGAGAGAGAGAGAGAGAGACCTTGATTTGTTATTACATTTATTTATGCATTCATTGGTTGGTTCTTGCATGCGCTCTTACTGGCGATCGAACCTGCAACCATGGCCTATCGGGATGATGCTCTAACTAACCAACTGAGCCTACGGGATCAGGTCCCTGTCCTAAATTCTTTATGTGGGGCAATCCGAGGTTGCACATCTAGTTTTACATATGTGTATACGTGGGCTTGTTGGGCTTGGTTTTTAAGCTATTCAATGAATGCCTCAGTATATTTTTCTTAGAAAATTCCGTTTTGTTAGATGTTTAACATGATGACTGCACGCCCCTCCTAGATGTTAGGCAGCATGTGGGGTCTGAGAGTTCCTTTGTTAACAGCTGTGTGCATGTGGAACTGATGTGCTCACAGATAACCGCTTCACGATAATCCAGCTGAGCCTGCTGGGGAATGAGGAGGGATGTGAATATGTCATGATCTGTATCATGTATGTGGCGCATATATAAATATTGTCATGGTTTATGTTGGAGGAGAACAGTTCACTTAACCTTAGAATTGAGATAGCTAAGAGAAAAAAAAACCTGAGTATATGTGTGTGTTTAATTTTTCTTTCTCTTTCTATCTATTTTTAAAAAAATTAGTGGGACATTCCTTCGAGGCAGTGAAATGACCTGACAAATCAATGGCCTGGGATCGCAAAGCCAACACTCGAATCTAGAAAGCTACTCTATGAATAATTCTGAGCCATAATTTCATCACAGTCTCACACTGTTGTCCCCTAGGTCAGAGTCACGAAGAAAGGACAGATCAAAGTTATTCAAGGTCTCTTTTTGTGAATATGATTATAAATTTTGCCTGGTGTCACAATAATTTCCCAAGTCAGGATGATAGGAAAGTTGAACAGCCTACTTAAAATTATTCAAGGAAATGGAGGAACTGTTTCTTTCACTCATCAATATTCGAGGGTCTGCTGTGATTTAGACACTGTGTTAGTTTTGGGGGACGCAACGCTCAACAAAATAAACCAACAAAAGATTCCAATCTGCCTTCACGAAACTTAGAGTTTGGAAGAAATAAGACATTCTACAAACACACAAAAGCATTCTATAAAAGCGTTCAAGTGACCACACTACCCCCACACTCCTTACATACACGTGAGGTCAGTGAAGGCACCATTTGGTGTCATTTACTTAAATACTCTAACAGTTTTCTGAATTTCATCTTATATTGATAAGACTGTTTAATAGACTCATCAACATAAGATGAGTCTACCTCTTCTTTCACTAATGAGCATATATTGTTTTTAAAGTGCCACAAAATAGTCCTCTTTGCAGTCTAGTAAAAAAAAAAAAAACCAACCTAACAGTTATTATTGATAGATTAATTAAAGAAGGTAGCTGAGGGATGCCAGGACACAGGCTTTTATTGGAGAGAGGGTACCTCAGCCGGCTGCTTCCAGAGAGAAAGAAGCCGGAAGACACCTGGGGGTCTACTTTTAAGGGGAGGATAGGGGACGGGGCTTAGGGTATTTGGCAGGTACTGATTGGTGGTTCAGTGCTCAGGAATGTCTGCAGGTGGGGTTTGTGTCTGTCCATCAAATTGGAGGAAGGGAGGATCTATCAATTATGAAGAAGAATTTTAACTAAAAGATAAGAGATTTTAACTTGGAGACCAACTCATGAACTGTATGTTTTTCAGGTTTTTCTCTAACTTGCTTTGTGTTTTGGGAACTTAAGGGATATTTAAGTCTTCAGGGGCCTGATATTAAATTCAAATACCTGGGAAGAATTTCAGTTAATGGGTAAAGTTGTGCTAACTTTATATTAATCAGTTGGTAGTGGCTACTGGGAATATCTAGTCTAGAAGGATGTGGAGTTTTAAGTTCAGAGTCAAAGGCGCTGTGCTGGATTAGTGAAGTCAGTGGCTGGAGTGGTGCAATGCCAAGATTGCTGCTCTTGGATTTGAGCTTTTGTCAGCTCACGTTTCCAAGATAATTAGGGGAGATTATGCGGGCTGAGCTCAGAATGGCGCCGTGGGGGCACTGGTTGGACTATGAGAGGGTACCAGAAACAAAAAGGTCCAGTTCTCTATAGAGTTAGAAGGGGCCACACTTGAATGTAAGCTGTGCAAGGGCCAGGCCTTAGTCTAATTTTTCGTCCACAGTGTCCCCGACCGAATAAGCATTCAATAAATGTGTGTTGATTAATGTTGAATAAAGCTGTTTCAAGTTTGCTGCTTCTATAGATCCTGTGAGGTTGCAAATGCTGTTTTGTGTGTAGGGAAATAGAAACTCAGCGATCGCACAGGCTAAGCTTCGTGAAGGTTGTTTTTGACTTCCAGGAAGGAGTTCAAGGTCAAATAATAGAAGGACCAACAGAGTAGGGATTTGAACCTAGGTTGGTATCCTGGCACAAAGCCCATCTTCTTTTTACTGCAGAAGAAAAATCCAAAGATGATGTAGGCTAGGGACAGATTTTAGCCACTTAGTCTCTCTGTTTTAAAACCTATAGTGTCACGTGGCTAGGGATTTTTAAAAAAATGGAGTTTCCTAGGTGTGGCTGTTAACCTTGGCCACTTCCAAGGAGGCGTGTCCATCCACTAATGCATAGATGGACTTGCTTCTCTGCATGGGATAGTTGTTTTCCTCATCACACTTTATCATTACTCAGTTGGCAGTGTGTGGGCTTGGTCATTTTGTCCGTGTGTGATTTCTCCAGAGATTTGAAAACAGATAAACAAGGATATTCAGTCAGATCCCCCGGAGCTTTCTGTGGTACACAGACAAGCTTGGGTTAGAAAATGCACTGCAGGCTGCTCAGCTTTCTCTTTGAAATGCAGCGTTTCTTGGGCTCTTAACTGACCTCAGTTCACCACCCCCCTCCTTTTCTCCCCACCCACCTCCCCAGTTGGAGCAAAAACTGAGAGAGGGAAAGGGTTTTATTGATTCATTCATTGCTTCTAGGGGAGGAGCTTATCTGAACATTTTTGCTTTGTTTTTAAACAGCCTTCTTTTTAAAAATTCCTCCCTGCCCCCCCATTCTCACTTCATAAAATCAGAGGGGCCCTGGATGGTACATGGAGAGGATTTTAGTCCAAACATTAAGTGCTAGGAAATTATCATACTCATCAGCTCCCACGTTGGTCTGGACCATCCAAAATCTTACAAAAATAAAAATGAATAGTTCCACTATCGTTCATAATAAGTAAAAACCTCCTAAAAATGATAGGGTTTTATCTACACATCAGGGACTTTTGTTATTCAGATCAATTCACTTCTCTTTTGAGGTTTTAATTTAGGTCGGATAATTGAGATACTTGGCTGTAACATGATTTGTTAGTTCCCAACTAATATGGTTTTATTAAAAAGCGGACTTGAGTCATGTAAAGCTGTTCATCTTGCTGCCCTTGGGTGAGTCAGTGAATTAGCTTGTGACACAGGGCTGCAGTCATCGGGCAAATATCTTCTCAAAGTAACACCAGGGCTGCGAGAAGAGGGCCGAGACGAGGTTCCACGGTAGTGGGTCTGTAATAAGTTAGTGCCACCGCTTGATCTCCAATGTCACAGAAATTTGCAAACAGCACCAACAAGTGAACTCAGATTCTTGTCCTTCAAAGCAGACTCCACATATTGAACTATTTATACGTGTAATAAATGCTGCCTGATATTTGCTTCCGCATAAAATGGGTGTTGGTGTGTGTGACTGTTGTTAGGGATGTTATAAACAAAACGAGAGGGCCCCTTGCAGGAAGGTTTCTGCAATAGGACTTCCTGCTGCGGTCTCCGCTGCCCCGCCTGCTTCTCTCCCTTCTCCCTGCCCCACTTTGCTTGCTTCTCCGCACTTCGCTCCCTTCTGCAGCGCTTGGCTTCTTTCTGCACTGCCTTCAGTCTTAGCTCTGGCCTGGATATGCAACTTAACTGCCATCTTGGTTGGGTTAATTTGCATACTTTCCCTGATTGGCTGGTGGTGTGGCTGGTGGGTGTAGCGAAGGTACGGTCAATTTGCATGTTTCTCTTTTATTAAGAGGATAGGATCGGCCACGGGCTGATCCTTGTTGAGGTTGGGTGGTAATATGGTATATGTTTTAAATATTCTGTAATAAAATTTTAAAAAAATATATATTTTATTGATTTTTTACAATGAGGAAGGGAGAGAGATAGTTAGAAACATCGATGAGAGTGAGTCATCAATCAGCTGCCTCTTGCACGCCCCCCACTGGGGATGTGCCCGCAACCAAGGCACATGCCCTTGACCAGAATCGAACCTGGGACCCTTCAGTCCACAGGCTGATGCTCTATGCACTGAGCCAAACCGGTTTCGGCTGTAATAAAAATTTTTAATGGATTTAATTGTTTCCCTAAAGGCAAAATCTGACAAGTTTCTAGGAAAATGCTTGGCTAAATAGAGTAATTTGTCACTTTTTTTTTTTTTTTTACATTTTGGAAAGTTAATTGCGTCCCCTCCCTCCCCCCCGCCCTTTTAAAAATCTCTTAAAGACTGAACTGAACTGTTGTGACAATTAGTATAACATTCTCCCACTTTCCCAGCCATTGGTTGGCACTGGTGACAGACAAAGTTCAGGCCTGAGAAGAGAATAAAGCTGAATGGCTGACCTCTGACCTCCTGGTCACTGTCTGGGCTGCAGGTAGCGTGATCTTGTGTAACAGTTTAAACACAGTTGAGAGACATGAAGCAAACCCTCTTCTATGCCTAAATTTCTCAGTGCATTTTAAAAGTGTTTTAATTGAGAAGCTGCACCCAGTCCCGATTTGCATGTGAAACTAACAGAGGCAGGGGATGCAGTCCATGGGTGTAGTCATCAGGGGTCATAAGTGACACTGGCCATGCCGGCTTCCTTCTTCTCAGGCCTGCCGGCCAAGGGAGCCCCACTGTGATGCTGACAGCTCTGTGTGACATCCTCAGGATGGCGGCCCTCCCAGCGGGTGGCTCTGTGCCTGCCACCAGCGTCATTCAGGATAGCTGGAGGCTGGAGCACTGAGTTCAGCCTTCCCGTTATTCATGTACTTGGTGGAATGAGGACCTAAATGCCAAGGATGAGATCAGTTTCTAGATTGTCGAGTGTTTGAGACACTGGAAAAGACACTTTGCAGCCTCAGAGCCTGCTGAGTTTGCCCCCGGGGTGTCCAGGATTTGTAAGCACTGTTACAGCATGTTACACTGTTACATTGGGCACTATGTCCAATTCTGCCTATTTTTTTGAAATATATTTTTATTGATTTTTTTTACAGAGAGGAAGAGAGAGGGATAGAGAGTTAGAAACATCGATGAGAGTCATCGATCAGCTGCCTCTTGCACACCCCCTACTTGGGATGTGCCCACAACCAAGGTACATGCCCTTGACCGGAATCGAACCCAGGACCCTTTAGTCCGCAGGCTGACGCTCTACCCACTGAGCCAAACCGGTTTTGGCCAACTCTGCCTACTTTATACAGCTGTTGATTCATATATTACAGGACAATAGTAACTGATCAAAGCAGAATATGAGATTATATGTAAATCTTCATCTTAAAAACTACTAGAGGCCCGTTGCAGGAAGATTCCTGCAATGGGGCTTCCTGTTGCGGTTGCTGCCCCGCCTGCTTCCCTGCCTTCTCCCCAGGCCTGCCTGCTTCCTTCCCTCCTTCCCCCACTGCCCCTCCTGCTTCCCTCCTTTCTCTCCAAGCCTGCCTGCTTCCCTCCCTTCTTCGCCAGCCCGCTTGCTTATTTCTTAGCAGCTTTGCTCCCTTCTGCCGCACTTGGCTTCTTTCTACAGGTCTTCAGTCTTCGCTCTGGCCAGGATATGCAAATTAACTGCCATCTTGGCTGGGTTAATTTGCATATCACCCTGATTGGCTGGTGGGTGTGGCTTGTGGGCATAGCGAAGGTACGGTCAATTTGCATGTTTCTCTCTTATTAGATAGGGTATGACGATATTGCACCAGTGAACAACATACGAGACCTAAACAAATTTATAAATAGTTGTGTTAGGGCAAAGGGAATATGGCTATTGTGTGTGTGTGTGTGTGTGTGTGTGTGTGTGTGTGTGTTATATTGTTTTACAGTTGGATTCTTGTATACAGAAGTAAACTAAGTCAGTTTTCTGGTATTCAAAGAATCCCAAAGATGAAATTTTCCTGTCTTAGTGCAATGGTTTAGGTAGTGGTTAAGTATGTAGGAAGGATAAATGAATCCATCATGTAATTGAATACCATTTAGTGGGCCCCTGTGCCATTCCTGCGATCCTTATCCCCAACCCTGAGCAAGAAGAGGGACTCCACCACGGCCACCTTCCACCCACACTGGGTGTTCTTCTAGTAAGACTGTGCCTAAGAGAGATTAGAAGAGGGAGAAGATTCCATTACTGCTCACGTGTAGGATTATTTGCTATCCTCTTCTTAATTTTAAGATTTTCTGATTAAATATATATATACAATCCTCACTCAAGGATATTTTTTCCCCATTGATTTTTAGAATGGATGGGAGGGAGAGAGAGAGAGAAAAACATCTATTGGTTGCCTCCTATATGCACCCCAACTGGGGTCGGGGGTTGAACCTCCAACTGAGGTACGTACCCTTGACTGGGAATCAAACCCATGACCCTTTGATTCATGGGCTGACGCTCCAACCACCGAGCAGAACTGGCCGGGGCTGATATTTTGTTTTGATGGCAAAAGATGATTGCTATAAAAGCCTCAACAGTATAAATACAAATATCTATTTTTATTCAAAGCGATTTGTCACATCAAAAATGGGATATGGTTCCAGTCTATATCAGAATTCTTGGGTTTCCCTGAGAAATACACATTTTCATTTACTCACCATTTGTGAAAAGATGATTCTGACCCATATACCTTGCTTCCGTTTGTCCAGTGAGCTGTTCTTGAGTGCCGGTTCTGGCCCCATACCGGGAGGAGGCGGGAGGTGGAGGGGCCGGGGAACTAAGTGAAGGCTTGCTGTGAGCACCCGGGTGCTGCCTTGAGCGTAAGCTCATGTCATGGTGGCAAAGCTTTGGACAGAGTCACCAGAGCGAGTCCGATTTCCTTCTGCTTCTTTTGGTCATGTTTCAGTTTCTCAAGAACAAGGCGTTCCGTTCATGGGGTGCCGGGGATACTCCATCTTCGCTGCCTTCCAGAGTCACCGAGGAGCCTTGTAAAACACACACATACCCAAGTCTCTCCACCAGAAATCCTGATTCAGTTGATCTAGAGGAGCGGGGAGGGGGGGGGGGCGGCGTGGGCATTAGTATTTTTAAAGAGCTTTCCAGGTGATTCTGACACGCAGCCAGGGCTTGAAATCCAGTTGTCCTGGTGGATAATAGGACATTGTTTTAAATTGAGCTTCAAAAAAATGTTGTGACGGGTTAAACAGGGCTGTGTGTTGTTTCCTCCCACAGGTCCTTAATGAGACTTTAATAGTTTGCCCTAAGACTGTGTGAAGGCTTTGTTTAGTCCCTGGCAGTTGTTTCCAACCCTGCCTGCGTGTTAGTGTGTCCTCGGGGGGCTCTTGCGAAACACGAGTGCTTGTCCCTGCCTCCCCCCTCCCACCCACTGTGAAGGAACATGGTCTGGGACTCGGCAGTGGTGTGGGTGTGCGCCTGAGTGACTGTGATTCCTCAGATGACCTTCACGTGCAGGGAGGTTGAGATGTAGCACTTTATTTGACCATTGTCTCACTTCATTTGAATGCTAGAGGCCCGGTGCATGATATTCGTGCACGGGTGTTGTCCCTAGGCCTGGCTGGTGATTGAAGTGCGAGCGTCTGGTGTGGAAGGGCAGGTCCCAGCTGACCTCTGGGCCCTGGGCAACACCTGGCCCTTGGGCCCCCGCAGGCTCCCTCTGCCTGAGTCATGGCCCCCGAGACCCCACGCGAACATGCGATGAGCTCACGGCCGGATGGATGCCATGGGCTGGGGCACAGCATGGGCCTCTGGGCCACCCAGCAGCGCCGCCAGGAAGCCGGGCAGGCAGTGTGCTCTCTCCCGGCCAGCCTGGCAGACCCACCAGGATCCCGCCTGGCCCCTGTGGTCTCAATGGCTAAAGCCTGGCTCACCCAGAAGAGACCGCACAGGTGCAGGGCGGGCTCCTCACAGGCCCCCAAGCACCGGAAGTGCGGGATTCCCTGGCATCCTGCGGAAAGGGTAGCAGGGGGAGTGGGAGCGAGTTCGGCGGACATCCCCCATTCTCACCCCACCTCCTTCCCTGCCATCTCCACCCCCAGGTAGCCAGTGAGAGGTCAGAGTGTGTCCCTGATGCCCGCCGTGTTCCATGCCACCCCCTGGTGGTCATCACCCGTCATAGCGAGTGGCCGAACGACCGCCTGAGGGGACAGTTTGCATATTAGGCTTTTATTATATGGGATTGTCTCTACCTTTCAGGAGTACCGTATTTTTCGGACCATAAGACGCACTTTTTCTTCACCAAATAGTGGGAGGAAAAGTGCCTGCGTCTTATGGTCCGAATAGAAGAAGTGCCTGTGTCTTCATGAATTCTGACTCTAGCAAAGAAGAGTTCTTGGGGTTTTCAGAAGACTAGAGTACTCAAACCTTTGTCTTTATGTGTTAATGACAGTGATAATGGTTCTCAATGCCACTGTTGACTGCTGTTCAGTTTATATGGTTCAAATATTATTCTGTTATACTTTATTAAATATTTTATTACACTATTTGGTTCAGAATATTTTTTTTCCTATTTTTCTCCTCTAAAAACCAGGTGCGTCTTATGGTCGGGTGCGTCTTATGGTGCGAAAAATACGGTATATTCAATAGCTACTTGAATATTACCAGTATGTACTTATTGCTATAACGACTATTGTCTGGCAATAAACATTTGAAAAGGCCCGTGGGACTTGCTAGATTTGATGGTTTTTAAACGCTGCTTTCGGCAGTTCCTCAATTCTAGTTTCGTGGACTATGCCGTAAATTTCGAAGCACGCATTGTGAACATTTATGAAGGCTTTCTGATGCCTACCACGACTAGCTAGCAATGTTTCCGTACCGTTTCGACGTTATTTATTCACATTGACAGCATCGTAAATAAAGGCTAAGTTTGTAAACATGTACAATAGGAAATATTTTTAGCTAGCGGTGCTGGCACTTGAAAAATGTACTGCTTCCATTGCAGGTCTTTGCATGTTTTATATATATGTCCAAGGCAATTTCGAAGCTGGTGTTTATATTTGTTTTCTACATGGATTCTCTCTGCTGGGGATGTGGGAACAGTCAGTGATGGTGAAGGGAAACGTCTATCTTTTTATTAGTAGCATTACATGTCCCCCCCCCCCCCCCTCGCCTGAGCCATTTGAAACAAATCCCCCAACATGCCTGGCAGAGCTGCTGCGAACGGCGTGTTCTGTGTCTGTGCTGCTCCCGGGAGGTGCCTGGGATGTGGTCCACACGGAGGAACGGGATTTCTACTTTCACTTAATTCCGATCGATTGAAATTGCAATAGCCACACGTGGCGGGTGGCTGCCAAGCGGGCAGGGCGGGTTTCGAGGCTTGATCAGCACCACCTAAGAAGAGCTTTGCTTGGGCTGCGGAAGCTACTAAGATGGGGTTAGTAGCTGTGGAAGCTACTAACATGGGGTTACTAGCTATGGAAAATACTAACATGGGGTTAGGAGCTGTGGAAGCTACTAACATGGGGTTAGGAGCTGTGGAAGCTACTAACATAGGAGGGAAGCTACTAACACGGGGTGGCCATGTCCCATGTTAGTAGCTTCCCTCCCCCTGGATGGCATGCCTTCTGTGTGTCCCCCCCCCGCCCCCCCCCCCTTTGGTACTCTCGGAGAGGCCCGAGTCAGAATGTGTGATGTGGAGAAAGGACCTAGGTCAGAGGCTATGGCTCTGTGGGGTGGAGATGCAGTTCACAAGCCCACCCATGTCCTCAGCCAGCCGGCTCTCCTGGGCAGATACGCTTTTCAGCTACTCTCCACCTCTCCCTTTGCCCTGCCTCCTTCCTGGCAGGGGACAGCCATTGTCACCTCAGTGTCCCTGTCGCACAACGCACTCTCTGCCTGCTCCCCCCATACATCTGGTCTCCACTTCTTCCCCCTCCTCTTCTTGTCTCTCCCCCCGCCCTCTCCACCGATACTTCATCTGAGACCACAGCCCATGGCTTCCCTAGGAAACACACACCTGAATGTGTGTCTTCAGGATCCGTGGTCCCTGCAGCTTCTCCGCTCCTCCCTCACCAGCCCCACAACCACCTCGGTAAGTACCCGGAACCGCTGCTGGGCCTGCCAGCTCCCGGGCCTGGGCCCCTACCTCTGTCACATCTTCCTGGATTGCACCCGCCACGGCTCATGGAAGGCTCTCTCTCTCCTTGTGTTGGCTGAGACGAGCCCACTCGACCCACCCAGGATGGTCCTTCCTGGGTGCCCCGGTCTGTTCCTGTGTGGGATCCGAGAAGCTGAGCGGTGCCTGGCTGGACAGTGAGTGCCCGGTGCACTTGGTGACTCCGTTTGGTGAATAGGCAGCTCATCGTTAAACCTAAGTCTTGGCTGGTTGCTGTTTGTGCACAGTCTTTAAATCCTAAATTTAATAGAATAATGAACTTTACAGAGAATTCGAGTGCCTGGACTTTTTAATCCCTTATACTTGTTTATTGATTGCTCAATTTCATTGATTCCATTCATATTTTTCTTTTGACAAAAATACTATATTCTCATTCCGGGGGCTGTTAGCCCACTCATTGAGGACCTATGGTATTTTAATCACAAACTATAGATGACTGGGTTCTCAGTAAGAAAAGTAAAAATACAGAGTTGCCTTTGTTAGGAGTAAAGGACTTTGTACTATACTGCTTAAAAATATTTTTTTTACAATTACTTTAAATAATGAAAGTAGAAGTAAAATAATATTTCCATTTATTGGTAGCAGCTGATAAAAATCATTTGCTTTAGTGTTTTCAGAGCAATAACTGTTCATTGCTGTTCTCTTCAGTACAGGGCGGGGCAAAGTGGGGTTATAGCTGTGAGTACACAAAACAGAGTTTACTCTTGTATTTTTGTTAATCACTGCATTATTTTCCATCCCAAGAACTGCAAACCTACTTTTGCCCCATCCTGTATGGCACCCTCTGGCTTGCGTTTTTTCATTGTCCTGCATTCAGGTACAGACTGCGTGCACCCCAGGTCCCCACCTTCCTATAAAACCAGCACTAGGAAGTCGCTAAAAGCAGGCCACCAAAATGCTTTAAGCAGTAGCTAATTTTAACGGACTACAGACAGAGAATCTGCTATGTGGGCACCATTAAAGATGATAAAGCCTTTGGCGTTGGAAAATTTATGGCACAGGCATTCTTAAGCTGTTAATGAGAGTGAGAAACTACAGTCAGAATAGTAATAATAATCTTAATAATGGATGTTCTGTGACAAGTTTGAAATGCAGTTCTTTCTGAAATCAAGGAATTATAAACATATTTAGAAATGATTTCTATCAAAGAGAATTAAAAAGAAATTTGGACTTAATAGGGAAGTTTTAGAAAATTCTCTTCTCCCGAAGGCTGTACTTTTTGACATGGCTATAGATGGGGTGCTATTGTACCTACTATCTGAGAAGATGCATCTCACTACAGTAATTATGTTAAACATGCACATGTTATTATGCATTTTTTCTGTATAATGAAGGACTTCATGTGCACCTGAGAGGATTTGTCTTTCTGTACTTTAAAAAAGGATAATTTTTCTTGATTGAACAGGGTAATTCTGCATAAACGCTGTAATCTGTATATGTGCTTTGGTGAAAGAAAATGTCTTTCTGGTAACTTAGTTGAAAATTTTCATAAGGTAAATGAGGACATCCTAATTCATTCCAAGGAGAAAACCGAAAGAGAGGTTTTAGAGGAAGCTATTTATGCAAAATTAATGTTGAGAAAGGCAAAAATTGCTTGGGGCTTTTGACCTCATGCTCTTCAGAACAGTAGAAAGCAGCAAGTGTTTCTTCTGGAAAATGTCACGCCTGGTGATTAAAGCCTTAGTATTTCCTCCGAATGCCTCAGGAGCCATCAGAGTTTACGGAGGTGTTGGTGTGGTCACCCAGAAGACCTGGTAGAGAGGCAGGGTGAAAAAGGAGAGGCCACAGGACCACACGGGATTCAAGTCACGTGGGGTGGCAGCAGCTAAGCCCGAGATTCATTATGGGATCCTCAGGCATTGTTGTTTTTTCTTTAATCTTAATTTTCTTAAAATAATAGACCATCTGATTTTATCAGCTTGTTCAGTGTTATTTGTCTAGATGTTTGCTTTTACTTCCTTTGGAGAAATAAAACTAAAGATTTGTGCACTTATATCATTGATGTAGCTGTAAGTGAAAATTTGTGCAATTGGGTTGTCTGTATATCTCTTATTATGAAGATTAATTAATTAGTTTGTTCATAGGCCACACTGACCCAAATACAGTTTTTTGTGTGTGTGTGTGTGTGTGTGTGTTTTTTTTTTTTTTGTTTGTTTTTTTGCTGACTATACCTAAGGATGTACACCTTCCTTAAATAATCCTAAAAAGTTCAAGATTAGAAGTTCATATTTGAGTCGGCGTTTGGCAAGGAATGTAGGTTGTATCTTCTAAGTCTACGCTGTAATATGGTGGCCACAAGCCACATGTGGCTATTTAAATAGCCTTAAAACGCCAGTTCCCAAATCACACCAGCCATGTTGCAAGTGTTCAGTGGTTACCATATTGGTAAGTATCTAGAACAGGGGTGGGCAAACTTTTTGACTCGAGGGCCACAATGGGTTCTTAAACTGGACCGGAGGGCCGGAACAAAAGCAACCTGACCATGCTGGCACTCTCATCTTGGGCTGCTGGTGAAGGAGCGGAGGGGAGAGCAAGAGAACCCTCCCCTCTTTCGGCTCCGCGGGCCGGATAGAACAGCCGAAAGGGCCGAATCCGGCCCACGGGCTGTAGTTTGCCCACGGCTGATCTAGAACATTCCCATCATTACAGGAAGCTCTCTTGGTCTGCAGTTGGCTGACCATTGCCACCACCTGTCCTCTTTGTATAGCTGACTTTAAAAGTCACAGATGATACATACACCATAATTTTTTCTGCCAATGTCCCGCTCCAGCCCTGCTGCCACCTCTCTAGGCAACAAAGCTAATTCCATGCTACATGTTCACACCAGCCTGAGAAAACGAACCCCAAGGACCAGGTGGCCAAGCGGGCTTCAGCAGACACGGGATACTTGGGAAAAAATGCCAGAATTGTTTTATAACCTCAGCAATTAATTGAATGAACAGCTTGCCCTCATCATTCTCCTGGCCACAGTAGGGACTCCTGGACTTTTCAGAATTATGAATCCTGGTTATTTATGTAGATTGCGGACTCCCTCTCTTCCTCAGGGTGTCTTCCTGGTTGTATTTCCAAGTGAAGTTTGTCTCACAGTGAATTGAGAAGGCTAACTTTTTGATGTTCAGAGGCTCTCGGTGTGCCTCAGGGTAATATGAGCACGCGTGAGATGAAAGCCAGGCACAGAAATGACCCTTTCACTGTGAATCACTGGCCGTGACTCTCCCTCAGCGAAGACACAGCTCACCAAAGCTCAGAGTGCTCATTCCCTGTTGGATAGACGGGGAAACACCGTTCCTCTGACAGTGTTTCCCAAAGTGTGGTACGCGTACCCCCAGGGGTACGGGAAGAGTTTGGTGGGGGTACACGTTGCCCCGGAGTTTGGTGGGGATATGCACTGCACCGTGCTTAGCTGCGCCTCATTCTTCGTTCTCATGAGTCAAGTCAAGACAGTCTTGTGAGGCGTTGAGATGGTCCGGTGTGCAAATAAATGTTATTGATAATATAACTTTTATTTATATTTTATTATGAATAATTTTATTTTTTGTTTATGATTATTTTGTGTATGTACCAACAAAAGAAAAAATAAATATATTTTGATTGTTATTAAAATACATCCTTTTTTTTTGATGAGGGGTACTCAGCGTTATGAAAATTATAGAAGGGGTACACATATGTCAGAAGTTTGGGAAACACTGATCTAAGGGATGCGCTCCCCGGGGTCTGGAAGCCACATGGACTTTGTCTTCATTGTGGTCTGGCTCGTGACCTGATGTCAGTACAAAAGATTTTGAGCTGCCTCCATGTTGCTACTCTTAAAAAATGTGCAGCTATTTTTACTTAGTGTCTAAAAAGTAATGTTCTCATGGACATTATTCCATTCAATAAAGTAGGTGATCTAGGTTATAACAGTGTGCTGTTCCCTCGGTCAGACTTAACGAAGCTGTTTTAATTTTTTTTTAAATATATATATTTTATTGATATTTTACAAAGAGGAAGGAAGAGAGATAGAGAACCAGAAACGTCGATGAGAGAGAAACATCGACCAGCTGCCTCTTGTACACCCCCTACCGGGGATGTGCCCGCAACCAATGTACATGCCCTTGACCGGAATCGAACCCGGGACCTTTCAGTCCGCAGGCCGACGCTCTACCACTGAGCCAAACCGACCTCGGCAGAAGCTGTTTTAATTTTGAAGAAATTTAAAAAAGAGCAACATGTACACATTTTAAAATTATTCCTAAATTTGTTCTAACTTGGAGAAGATCCTCCTCCCTCCGACCTGGAGACTATATAACTTATAAGGAATTGACAAAATGGGAATAAGACAGATTAATTTAGAGTTTCTAGTCATGAGTCCTAGCCTCTTCTCAGTAGTTCCATTTCCTGTACTGCTGGATCAGCTATTCATTTATTGCATTCAGAATTTTCTGAGCCAGTTTTTTTTTTTTTTTTTTTCATCGCAGGGGCTCCAGCAAGACGCATGGCTGCTCAGTGATGTCACTGCTCCATCTGAGAAAGCCAGATGCTTGCTAGACATCAAAACATGCCTGTTATCTGTCCCATCATCTGCCCCCTTGTTCTCACAGAAACTCAAAACCCAAGTGGGTCCTGGTTGTAATGAAAAGAGTCCTCATCAGTCCTTTTCGCATAGGACATTTGGGGTAATTTTGTGAACGCATATTTGTTTTCAACTCCTTTGTAACCCACTGGCCAGCATGCAAATTGCTGTCTTCTTTTTATGGACATAATCTAGGAGCAATCTTGGAAGTTGCAAAGGAAATGCTCATAGCAAATTGCTCAGCAAGATCAGTTATTGCTTTCCAACGATGATTTGTGATAATAGGAAATTTGACGGGAGCTATTTGGCACAAAACCATCCCAGTTTTCAATCTAGATTGAGTCCTCTTTCCAGGCTACTATTCTTCACCCGTGGCTGCAGGAGGCCCCTCCATGGCCCTTAACTGGCCTTCTATGTTTATTTAAGGCCACTCCTCCCTCTGTCTGAAAGCAGACCCACCGTATGACTTGCTAACTCCCCTTTGTTTCTCCTTAGATATTAGATACCCCAAAGGTCAGTATGTCTAAACTGAATTTACTCTCCCTCACTTGTCCTTAATACCTTGTTCTTGAATTTCTTAAAATTACTGTCCCTTCTCCCAGCTATCCAGACTGTACCTGAGAGATACCTCTGGTTTTTCTCCATAACCAGGCAATGGAATGGTTGGTGTCTATGCCTACTTTGGTGTTCCCAGAGACCACTCATTGATCGATCGATTGATTGATTGATCTATTGAGTGTGTACTCAATACCTGCCTGTTTCAGGCACTTTACTAGGCAGTGGTGACACATGGATGAACAGAACAGACTGGATCCCAAGTCTCATGGAGCTTTAAGCTTATGGGGGGAGGACTGACATTCATCTAGCACAACCAAGAATGTTGAGTGGTGCTGTGACCGGGCATATCTGAGCATGTCATTCTTCTGTGGTTTTCTTTTATCTTTGGAATAAAACCCAGACTCCTTAGCCTGTATGCAAAGCCCTTCATGAACTGGCTGGGACCTGCTAAGATGCCGACAGATCTCCCAAGCTCATTGCACTTCCTAGGTTTCCTTGGAATGTGCTGCTTTGGAATGTCTTGGCCCCTCGTTTCTTGGGCAAACTTAAGTATGGAGCTCACACACTGTCGCTTCTTGGGAGCCTTTTCTGATTTTTCATGTGTGATATTTCTCCTCTGTCCTCCCGTAGTTTTTCTGTGCCCCATCACTGATCAGTTCACCCGCACAATATTTATTTTCTCCTCCAGCGGATTCTCAGACCTTTGGGGACAGAGATGATGTCTTCTATCAATCTATCCTTAGTAGCGAGCACAGCACCTCGCATAAAACAGGTGCTCAGTAGGCCGAGTGGTAAGGGATGCCTACAGATGGAACCATTGTATTGATGGAGGTAGTAACATTTGGTTTCTGTAAGTGTTCACGCAGATACCTCAGCCCCTGTCAGAGATCGGATAAGTGAGATTCTGTATTTGGTGGGATGTTGGCCTACAGGGCATTTAAATTTTCTGATTCTAAGTTGTCACCGCTTGGTTTCCATTACATAATTAATTATTTTTACCAAGCTCTCAGATGTCTTCACTGAGCCCGTCATATGTTACGAATTCTATTTCTGGGTTGTGTAGGAACTGCTGTCCTGGTGCTTTTTTCCTGTGTATGAGCAATTGGACTCGGTGGGGTGATGATTTTTTAATTTTATTTTATAACATTAATGCTTGTGATCCTGTGTACCCAAATATTATTCACTGTCAGCTGTCAGTTACCATTGCAGTTGATTCTGCAGACCATCAGAATGTACTTTTCTGCTATCTTAGGCCCGTGCCAAGAATCAAGGGAGCGCGATGAATCTGGTGGCAGACACATGCTTGGTCTGGTATGTGTACCCATGGGCAAGCCAGTCCAGCCATGCCTTTCTCCAAAGAGTTAACTTTAACGTGACCTTGGCTAATGCAAAGTATCCAAATTAAATTAAGTGCAACATGGGAAATTCTAACAGGTGACCCATGAGATAGAAAGCAATTGAATTCCATTGGAGTGCACATCTGGCCACATGCATGGCGTGTAAGATCATATACTTAATGAGAGCTACTGTAACACATAGTATGATGCTTAAAAGAATACATCTTGCCCTAACTGGTTTGGCTCAGTGGATAGAGCATCAGCCTGCGGACTGAAAGGTCCCAGGTTCGATTCCCGTCAAGGGCATGTACTTTGACATTGGTTGCGGGCACATCCCCAGGAGGAGATGTGCAAAAGGCAGCTGATCGGTGTTTCTCTCCCATCAATGTTTCTAACTCTCTATCCCTCTCCTTTCCTCTCTGTACAAAATCAATAAAATATATATATTTTTTAAAAATAATACATCTGTTCCCAACATGAGAAGCATTTATTTGAGCCATTCATAAATAGTAAACAGTCTACAAAATGTTCGGTTAACTACTAATTTTCAGTTGGTCAGTACTTGCCACGTCCTGTGATAATCTTCAAGCTTTCATTGAGCTTTTCCCATGCATAGATCCTCTGAGAGGAACCTGGGTCAGTGATGAATAAGAAAAGGTTCCTGCTCACAAGGAGACCACGGACCAGATAGATACCCTGGGTACAGTTATCCTCATGTGGCCATTGGCCTGGTCTGTGCTGTTTGCTTTTTCTTCTGCAGAGCCCCAGAGGAAGACCTGTTATCCTGGAGATTAAGTTGTTTAGTTTAATCCTAAGGGGATAAGCAGATGCTCTTGCCCAAGGCCTGGCATCTGGGACTGCCAGCATCTATTATTGAAGGTATCTGATGAGATGGAAGTAAAATTAGCTTGTGCACAAAGAGCACGGGAACCATCCATGACGCCCGTACACCTGTCCTGGCAGTAAATGGGGAAAACTTCACTACGTGGACAGCGTTCTCTAAAAAGTAAAAGCAAGCACGTCCCCATGATGTCTAACATGCCATAGAGCTGAACCACCTACGGGTTACTGGGGACGGTTCTTAACTGTCAGACGCTCCCAGTTCTGGACTGGTGTCTTCATTGCTCAGCAGACATTTATTTGAGCCCATGCAATGTTCTAGGTTCTTTGTGAAGCCCTGGGTATAGACAGGTGAGCCTACAGGACAAGAGTGCTGTCTTCCCGGAGCTCAGAGCCTTCTAGGAGCAGGTCCGGAGGAGCACAGAGCCCCCTTGCTGGGGATAGAGGAGAAGGAAACTCAGGGTTTGTTGAATAGACTTCCTGACTGGGAGGTAAATGTTTTTCACAGGTGCAGCACGCACATTCATTTTTACACCTGACTACACAACCTTGGATGTAAACACGTATCGTGGACATTGCTCTTCTTCTTCTTCTTCTTTTTTTTTTTTTTTTAAATGGGAGAGAACCTTCTCTGCAGCCACTAACCCTTACTTCCCTCGTTTCATAGAGCTGAGGGGAGCCCGAGTCCCTCTCTGACCAGAGCGGCCCCGTTGGACAGGTGCATCTTCCACCTTGAGAACTGGAGGGAGTGCCTCGGAGAAAGCACTCATTGAGGGACAAGGGAATGCAATTTTGAATCCAGAGCCAGTTATACAGAGCGATGTTGCCTTAACTTCGTTTGCTTCCTACAAACTAAATTGTAATTTTATGGCCCATAACTTATGCGAGTCTTCTTCATGATTTTTTACACGGTCGCGTGGATTTCATTGTGATAGAATTCTGCTTTGTAAGGGACCAACCCACAGGTATTTGTTGAGCGTCTACTCTGTGCTGGGCAGGCCCTGGTGCTGTATAGCAGTGAACCAAAGAGACAATACTCCTGCCCCCGTGGAATTCATATTCTATTAGAAAAAGATAGAAACAGAACCAAATACATCATCATATGCCAGGTAGTAGTAGTAAGTGCTAAGAAGAGAAAGCAAGATGGGAGAGTGTGTAGTAGTATGATATGGATGTATGTGTGTTTATATAAACTTGTCAAGGAAGCACCTATGATAAAATGACATTTAGCGGAGACCTATAGGAAGTGAGAAGCAAGTCCTACATTTTGGGGTGGAAGTCGTTTGAGAGAGCAGGAACAGGATGTGCAAAGGCCCTGAAGTAGGAACGTGTTCAGTGTATCGGAGGCACAGTAAGGCCACTACCGTGGATTAATAGAATGAACAAGAAATGGAACAGCAGGGGTTGTGGTGCCCAGAGAAATGACAGGGGGCCCCGTAGGCCAGGAGAGGGAGTTGAGACTTTATGGTAAGTGACATGATCTGACTGCACCTTGTGCAAGGATTGCACCAGATTCTGAGTTAGTCGACTGTAGTGCTTGGGTGAGGAGGCCAGTGCGAACACCGCTGCATGGTGCTTCGTGGCTGGGTCCAGGATATATTGTGAAGGTCAAGCTGGCAGCATTTGCTAAGGAATTGAGTCGTGGGTGGGAAAGAGAAAGAAGCAAAGACGATTTGGAGGATTTCGCCCGAGCAGTGGGTGACCTCGGAGTCGCCAGTTTTGCAAAGGGGAGGACCAAGAAGTGAACACGTGGAAAAGAGTGCCGGCCCTGAATCGTCTCTATTTTATTTGCTCTATCCCGGAGGAACGTGGAATTGGAAAGATGCATATCTCTGAATATACAAGTAAATATCCCTGTTGCCTAATGTTTGAGAGGCTTCGGCCAGGTCTGTGCGGTTGGCCTCAGCTTCCTGTTACTGGCAGGTCTCCGGTCTTCCATAGCGCTGGGCTCAGAGCAGCCATGTGGGCGGGTTCCAGAGGAACGCTCACCATGGGCATGTTTCTGCCCAGTGGGCACTTTCCACACCGGCCCCAGTGCTCTTGGTGCCCAGGAAGATTCTGTAGCCCATACTGAGCAAGATTCTCTTGCATCCCCTCCCCACTCCCTACCCCCCTGCTAGCTACCTCCCAGTATGGGGGGGAGGGAGAGGGTGGTCTCTTGCCACAAGGAGCTTTCTCCTGTTGGGATGGGATGATTGGCATGGCCTCTGTGTCTCAACTCTTTGGTGCTAGGTGACCCTGCCACCTCTCTCTGCCATTCTGGGAACAGTCTGTGTAAACGCCACCGAGTTGATACAGTTTGGCCCAGTTACTCAGCAGCGTTTTCTTGGAGAGTGATTGTCCCCGAAAGCGTGGAGACAAAGCCTTATTTGAGGAGAGTTGTTGGGGAGGAAACAATGGCGTCTATGTTCTTTACAAGAACCTCTCTGGAGAGTAAACTAAACTGGGTGGGTGGACATTGAAAAGGCTTTCTCAAGAGTAGGAAGCAAAATGTGACTCTCCTCCTTTGTCGGGCTTCTTCTGCTGACCTTTCCTGCTCCGTGACAAAGCACGGCATGCACCCTGGCGTGTGTAGCTGTGAAAGCATCCACGGTCAACCCAGCGTATCTTACACGCTGTGGGTACCCATTTGACACGCAGGTGGGGGAAGCAAGACTCACCGAATTCAACATAGAGCATCAGTGGTTTTAACTAGAATCCTAAACTTTTTAAAAAATAATTATTTTTATTGTTGAAAGTATTGCAGGTGTCCCTCTTTGTCCTCCATTTACCTCCTCACCCCATACCCTCCCTGGCCAGGCCTTCAGCACACTACTGTTTGTGTCCACTGGTTATGCAAATATTGGTTAATCTCTTCCTGCCAAACACCCCTTCTGTCCCTCTGTGCTGTCTCAAAGAGTAAGGGATCCTTCTTTTTCACAGCTGCATAGTATTCCACGGTGTAAATATACCACAACTTTTTTATCCACTCATCTACTGATGGGCAGTTTCCAGATCTGTGTTATTGTACATAGTGCTGCTATGAACATAGGGGTGCATGTATTAATCCACCCCACATTTCCCCCAATGAACTATTATCATTTTCTTAAATTAAAAAGTGATAGACTATGGTAAGTAAATCCTTGGTAACAATGAAATAGGATGGTGGAAAGCCACAAGGGAAAATGTATTTGCCAAAACACATTAGTTTAGATAAAGTAAGAATAAGTATCTCAAGGTCTGGAATTGCATCCATCCAAGGAAATTGATTAAAAATTCTATTGCACTAGCCACATTCAAGTATTCGGTAGCCATTTGTGGCTCATGGCTGCTGTATTACCTCAGATATGGACATTTCCTTCATCATAAGACATCGTATTGGATGGTACTGGTCTAGAATATATATATATGATATATATATATATATATATATATATATATCATATTTATATATGCCTAAGCGACCATCCGACCAGCCGGTAGGTATGATGCACCCTAACCACTAGGGGGCAGATGCTTAATGCAGCAGCTGCCGAGCTGCGGTGACTTGGCAGTGGCGGTTCTCAGGTGACGTACCCTGGAACCAGAGAGGAGGGAGCCCAGTACCTCACGGGGCCCATATGATTCCACCTTCAGCCGTGGGTTATGTTGTTGCTGGGGTACTGTTGGCCCCAAATCTGGTGTACTGGTGAACTGCAGATGATCTTGAATTCTAGGGCATGTCCGGTCCGTCTCACCCAGTCCCGCCCCTCCAGCCACCTTCTAATAAGTTGTCACACTTTACACTCATTGCCATCCAGCTCAGGGCCTGAAGGTAGCAGTGTGCTGGAGGGCTGGAAGACAATCTTCCGTCTTCTGAAATGGTGTGATCTTGTAGGTGTTGTGTGGGAGTGAGGGGTTCACTTTTGCATCCTTTGGTTTAGACCAGCTGTGGGTAAACTACGGCCCGAGGGCCAGATCTGGCCCGTTCGGCTGTTCTGTCCGGCCCATGGAGCCAAAAGAGCAGAGGGTTCTCTTGCTCTCCCCTCCGCTCCTTCACCAGCAGCCCAAGAGGAGAGTGCCAGCATGGTCAGGTTGCTTTTGTTCCGGCCCTGCGGTCCAGTTTAAGAACCCATTGTGGCCCTCAAGTAAAAAAGTTTGCCCACCCCTGGTTTAGACCTTGGTCCTGCTTGTAACTGTGCATGAAGGACGGTGAGGGTTTGCCATGCGGATAACATGGCTGCTCCTTTCCAAGTCATGTAAATAAAAACAGAAGCTGTTTTACAAGGAAGTGATGGAGTGGCTGAAATTAATGAGGCCGTAACATGTACGAAGCAGAGGCGGGGGGAATTTTAAAGTCCTATGTGTATTGTATGCTCCGGTTCTCAGTAAAAGCCGACCCGATGGAGGGATCTTTCCTTAACTTGGTAGTGGATTGCTAACATGTCATTGCCCCATTCATCAGTTATGTTTAAGCAGAGTGAATTGTTTTCTTTTCTAGTGTGAAGAGCACGCACAGGGTGGCACGCATGCTTTGGCCTGGGTCAGGCATGCTGGGCAAATAGTTACTAAGCTGACTGGGCCTGTGAGAACAGGATTGGGCTGGGGATGCCCGGGAGCCAGTAACATTCCCCTCATAGCAGAGCTGCCTCCCACACCGCTCTGGGTGCATCCGGAGGCTTGGGGTGACTACTTCAAAGGAGGTGGCTCCAGACCACCTGATGGAAGGCGCAGTGACTTTCAAACCCAGACCATGAAGGAAGTGTCACCCTTCTCTGCGGCGGCACCCAATGACAGGCCTCTGGTGGCCCCGGAGCCCACGGGAAAGCTCCCAGGTGTAATGCAGCCCACCCACAGGGAGGCTAAGATCCGGGCTCCAGATGGCCCAAGGAAACAGCCAAGGCAGTGTGAAATGCAGCCGGTGTAAGTCACTGGGTTTTCCAAGTTCACTGCTTGTCAAGAATGTGTGTCGGAATGAGGCCAGGGATGTTGCAATGACAGGAGCACTAGGAGGAGCCCGGGGGCAGGTAGAGCAAGGTTTTACCAGGTCAGCATGGGCCAGCATGGGCCAGCCGAGAAGGTTCCTGCTGGGCCGAGTGTCGCTAAGAGGGCCACTTTGCTCATGTTCACTACCGAGTCAGCAAAACTTGTGATCATGGCTGGGTCTGCAGATGTGAGGTCGATGCATGTGGTGATTCCTGGGGATATGCGGATCTAAAGACAGGTTGGTAAAGCAGTGAACTCCAAAAACGACTGACTTAAGGAGGGCAGATTGTGAGGTACCCGGAAAGGCAACCTTCACTTGTCAAGCATCCAAGAAGTATTGGTCAATATTATTACAATCTTTTTGTAAACTTTATTTGTATCGTGCCATGTAGCTGGGCTTTCCTAGTTGTCATATTACTCAATTTAATAAAATAATTTGCGAGGTGCAGGCAGTGCCTTAACCACTTCTCTGTGTGAGCCCTCACAGAGAGTGTCAAAATGAGATAGACACAAACCAGCTCTTGGAATGAAGGTGAATCCCTGTTATTATTAACTTTTGAAGAGAAAAGGTTCAAAGGTAAGTCCCAAAGGCTGTTTTGAGATTTTTTTGTTCTTTTTCTTTCTATTTCTTCTTTCTCTTCTGGCAGGAGTGAAAAATATTTCATTCTTCCCCCCGCAAATGTATGTCCTCAAATATTTTTTGCAAGTTCACTTCTTACCTAAAAGGGTGCATTGTTAGCTGAAATGAATGGAATCTATGTTTGGGCTTCTTGCTGGGTATAAATTGGTGTTCTTTCTAAGTAGTCCTAGCGAGTGGTTTTTTTTTTTTTCAAAGTGATATTAAATTATGGGGCAGGCATCCTACATTGGTTTCGATTTCTTTTTTTCTTTTTAAATATATTTTATTGGTTTTTCACAGAGAGGAAGGGAGAGGGATAGAGAGCCAGAAACATCAATGAGAGAGAAACATTGACCAGCTGCCTCCTGCACACCCCGCACCGGGGATGTGCCCGCAACCAAGGTACATGCCCTTGACCGGAATTGAACCTGGGACCTTTCAGTCCACAGACCGACGCTCTATCCACTGAGCCAAACCGGTGTTGGGTGGTTTTGATTTCATTGCTGAGACCAGTTGATTCGTGGTGGCTGAAGGAGCACCGTGTTGAGAGCAGGCAGTGCTGTCAGTGGTGTCCTCGTTGGACATGGGAAGGACGCAGGGGCAGTAGACATGACCCAGGTTTGCCAACCTTGCTACCCGGGAGTGCCAGCCATTTAGATTTATGGAAGCTTGCTGGGTCACACTACCTCTGACTCACCTGACGGGCTTGCTATCTGAAGGTGTCAATCAGATGACCTTTGAAAGTATTGCCTCTCCTCAGATAAATATTTCCCGGGCCTCCTCTCTCCCCCCATATTGTGCTGGCCGAGTGAGTCAGTTTATGATGCCATTTGGACTTGTTGATCTTGTTCAGCAAAGCGTCATGGCCTTAGGGAATGGTTTGAGTTATCAGGAGACCTTCAAGATTTTCTACCAAGCCTAAACAGGTAATCTAGAGATAAAGGTCAGTTTGGATTTGTTGACATCACATTAATTAGGGCATTTCAAATAAATGTTAAGATTCTAGCTATCATGAAGAGCTGTATCTATTGTATGTGTTATACTGAGAGCCTTTTCTCTTCATTTTTTTTTTTTGGGGGGGAGGCATTTTTAAAATGGATATATGAGCCCTAACTAGTGGATAGAGCGTCGGCCTGCGGACTCAAAGATCCCAGGTTTGATTCCGGTCAAGGGCACGTACCTTGGTTGAGGGCACATCCCCAGTGGAGGGTGTGCAGGAGGCAGCTGATGGATATTTCTAGCTCTCTGTCCCTCTTCCTTCCTCTCTGTAAAAGATCAATAAAATATATGTATTTTTAAATGGATATATGAAAATAAAGGGAAGTAATTTCTGTAGTTCAAAGCTCAAGAAAGAGCCCTGATCTTGGATGACCTTTGGTGGCTGCTTAACCTCTGCCCAGTGCTTTCCCACACCAACTGCGCATTAGGCTCACCTGGGGAACTGTTAGGAACGTTCCAGATGCCCAGATCTCACACCAGCCTAATTGGAATCTGCGTCTTTGAGGGTGGGAACCGAGGGGCAGTGAGTTTCTAGAAGATCCCCCACGTGGGCTTAATGCACGTCCTGTTGGTTTGAGAACAACTGCTCTAGCCGGTCTGTTTCTTCAGCTTCCTTATTGTCAAACCCCCATAGCCAGTGCAGGAAACACCTTCCTCGATGTGGCCCATCTACTTCTCAGCCTCGTCCCCCAACACTCCTTCCCCTGGTTCAGGCTCCAGCACACCTCGCTGTGAGAGCAAAGCCCATTCTCACCTCTCTACACTTGTGTTTGCACACTGTATTCTTCCTGCCTTGAATTGCTATTTCCCCAGTCTCTACTCATTCCACTTCTCTGCTCGAAAATTACTATCTGCCTAAGAATCATTAATATCTTCTTAAGAGTCATTCTGCATTCCTTTCCTTGTAAACTAACCCCCCCACCCCCCCACCCCCAGTGCAGACTTGTCATTCTTCTGCTCCGCTCCCCTGACCTCTGGGAGACAGGGACCCCGCCCTTGAAACCCCCACACCCAGCATAGCCAGTGTAATGAGTGAGTGGATTGGGCATTGTATCTGCCTTTCCTTCTGAGGTTCTGAGCTATGTTTAAGCGCTTGTAATAAAGCATTTCATAAATACAAAGTGGCTTATGTTTACTATTGGTTTTGATCTTTATTGTTTATCCTTCACTTATGTTTAGATTATATTCTCATTGTTGGTCGTATTACAGGTATCTCCCATTTTCCCCTCCTTAACCGCCCTCCTCCCAGTCCCTACTAACACCCCCATCCCGGGTCTTCACTACCCTGTTGCCCATGTGTGTCCATGGGCTGTGCATATATGCATGTAAGTTTTTGGTTTATCTCTTCCCATCCCTCCAACCCCACATCGAGGTATGTCTGCTTGTTCCGTGCCGCCATACTCCGGGTCTTATGTTGTTGGTCAATTCATTTTGCTCACTAGATTCCACAAATAAAAGTTTTGATCTTTCAATGATAGCAAATGAATATTCATTGTCAACGTCACACGGATGGACTACTCTTCAAGTTAGAATGTGGGGCCTCGTGCTTAGTTTATTGCTCAGAATACAGTCTCCTTGCCCTCCTGGTGGATGCAACAGCCCCCCACCCCACTTACCTCTCCCCCCACCCCTTTCACCTCTTCCCCCCCACCCCACCCCCCCAAAAAGACAGGATGTCGGGTGCTCTCCAGGGCTCCATGCAGAGTGCAGCTCAGCTAATCAATTGGAGCTAATTAGATGATGTGTTTGCCTTGGGCGGCATTTCCGTAATTCTGAAACCTGGTCCAAATAACCGAGCCCCAGTGAGCTTTAATTGTGTGCGCTTACACATCTCCGAGCCATCTGTGAGTGTGGTTTTGTGAAGCAGTTAGGGTGCAGGTGTGAAGTAGAGATGAAGTAATGGCTTAATTATTTGGTGAAGCAGCAGGCATTTTTGGACCGGAGACTGGTTCCACAAACTTCCCAGGCTTCCTTCGTGCTATTTGTTCTTTGGAATTTCGACACAACCGAGAAAAAGAGAGAGAATTATTGGGACTGCAGCCAGCTGTATGTACAGTAATTTTTAAAAGTCAGCTTGTTCCCCATTTGAATCATAAGGTCTGCCTGGTTCTCTTTTATTACTGCTGTGGGGCAGGGGCTTAGGATAGGGATGTGTGTTTATGGACTGTCTTGAAATGTAAGCGAAACTCGGATATGTGTATATATTTGGGGGCAGAGGGGAGGAGGCCTCTCTCTCTCTTTCATCAAATTCTCAACAGGATCTGTGGAAAACCTTCCTCCAGGAGGAATGAGGGTATTGCATGTTTTCTGTCCCTTTGACGTTGTCAGTGGTATCCAGGCGTTAAAGATAGATTGTGAATGAGTTGCTGGTCTTTCTCTACAGCACAGAAGTAGATCTCCGTCGGAAGCCCATTCCTTTCTGAGTTACCCTAATCCTGTGTCTTTTTTGCCATCGCCCTATGCTATGCATTTGCATTTTGACCTTGGCATTTCCGAGGAGACCTGGCAGAGAGGTGGGAAATGAACCACAAAACAGGAAGTCAAGAGGAGAGGTGTCTAAAATGTTTGTAGGCAGCTATGCAGGTCTGTGATGGGAATGCCCCCCCCCCCCCCCCGACCCCAGAGCTTTGTGACATGGTGGCCTTGATGTACCCTACATTTCTGAGTACCTGTCAGATACCAGGCCCTCTGTATATACTTCCGTTTTTAGCCCTGGTGTTGGTGTTTTGAAGGAGGCTTGATGATCTGCATCTTAACAAGGAAATGTGAAGAAACTATGACTGATGTTTGGGGACTGCAGTGTGGGACTGCCTTGGGGCGGTCTCATACCTGCACAGGGGTGGGGCCCAGGACATATCTGTCAGATTTTAAAAAAATATATATATTTTATTGATATTTTTTTACAGAGAGGAAGGGAGAGAGATAGAGAGCTAGAAATGTTGATGAGAAAGAAACATTGACCAGCTGCCTCTTACACACTCCCCACCAGGGATGCACCCACAACCAATGCACATGCCCTTGACCGGAATCGAACCTGGGACCTTTCAGTCCGCAGTCCGCAGACCAACGCTCTACCACTGAGCCAAACAGGTTTCGGCTACCTGTCAGATTTGACTGATAGCATAGGAAACAAAAAATCCCAAAGCAGTGGAAATAATCTCTCATGGTGCCTCACTTCCTGGTGTCTTTGCTTTGTGTCATCAGCTTGTATGAGAGAGTGGGTCAGGATGCAATAATCAGCATTAAATTCTCTTTGGTTTACCCATGGTTCCCAATTATTTGGAGTTCATGCTGCCCGCTGTTCCCAGGAATACAGCAGACTCCTTGTTTTGTCTTTATCTGTGTCCTTGCCGTTGACCTTTTCACGCCGCCTTTTCTTCGTCAGCCGCTTATTCACTCTCCGGTTACGGGAACTAAGCGCTGTTCAGAGAAGTTCAACACGGTTCCTGTCTGGCAGGCGCTTAGCACATCATAAAGGAGTTTTCTGTCTTTTCAGCACCATGGTTGGTGCAGTAACGTAGGGCTTTAAATGAGGTGAGTTTTACCTGCTATATTTCTTGCTATATTGCTGAACTATAAAGGAGCCAGGGAGCAGGCTTTGGGAATTAATCTGGTCATCCATAAGCGGGGTGTCCATGGAAGAGGTTTCAGACTCGGCGCTCAGCGAGGCTAGCATGTTGTAAGCGGAGTGGGTTGCCAAATGCAGAGGCGTCCTGTGCGGATGCCATCTGGCTGGAGGGGTGGGCCGGGAAAACAGAGGTTTGGTTGGGAGTGCAGGGAACTGGCCTCGGCATTCCAGCCGCCACAGTCCACAACCTCAGATAATCCTGATGATATTAAAAAAAAAAAACCACACAAAAAAACCCCAAAACAACAACAACACACAACACATTAACTTATTTGAATTCTGAGTGAGAAAACAATACCCATTTCTGTCTTAAAAAACCACAACTGAGCCCAAAGAAAGTAAAAAGAAGGAGAAGAAATGCTACCATGCATGGTCGAACATTGTTATAAAATTCTCTGTGTAGGATATCCTATTAATATTGACCTTTGCTAAAAGCAGCCCTTTCTCTTTATACTATTCCTGTCATACTCTGAGAATAAGACAGTTACCAGCCAAGAGGCATAAAAGCATGCTCTGGCCGGCTCCTTCTGAAAGATGGATCCCAGCAGGTGAAATGCATGGAAATGCAGAGGCTTGCTGGAGGACTTTGACATTATGCATTCAAACGATTCCTTTCATTTCCTGTTCTACAGAGGACTTGTGAGGCTTGAGCACTATGTATAGAGTTATGCTCCTGGGTGGCAGCATGATTGCTAAATAAGGAAAAACATTAATGAAGCGATTGTCTGGACTCAGAAGAACTACATTAAAGTCTTAACTTCTCCAGCAGTCAACTTGGAAACCTGAATTCACAAATTTTAAGAACTCTACACAGAAGGTCCTTCCTTCCTTCCTTCCTTCCTTCCTTCCTTCCTTCCTTCCTTCTTTCCTTCCTTCCTTCTTTCCACAAGAAATGTAATTTAAAAAATATATATATTTTATTGATATTTTACAGAGAGGAAGGGAGAGAGAAAGAGAGCTAGAAATGTCGATGAGAGAGAAACATCAATCAGCTGCCTCTTGCACACCCCCTGCCGGGGATGTGCCCGCAACCAATGTACATGCCCTTGGCTGGAATCGAACCTGGGACCTTTCAGTTCACAGACCGACGCTCTACCACTGAGCCAAACTGGTTTCAACAAGAAATGTAATTCTTTAATTACATTTGAGAGTTTAAAAAAATAAATAATAACCAAAGGTTGCTTGCTGGAGTGCATGTACAAGTAAAATCATTGCTGTTTTAATAACCATTGCATATGATCCTGATCCTGCTTTTTATTCTTTTTGAATTGTTCTTTGTTTACATGTTTTTCTTGTTGTCCCCTTCCCAGGTTACCTGCTGCTTCAAGTATAGAGTGCTAATCAGTTGGGACTAAAATGCTACAGAAGCATTGAAAATCCCCTCTATTGTTCTGATCTCATCTTTGAATAGTCATCAACATTCCCTGAAGTAATCTTTTCAGGATTTGTTGATAAACTCCCTCTTGGTCCTCGTAGTATGCCAAGAGTGCCACCAAAGTGAGATTTTGTACAACCTTATGAGTGTGGTTTTGAACCCTATATCCAGTCATTTTTCGTCCTCCATTTCTTTCGTTTGTGATCTGTTTCCTTGTCTCTGCATTTTCGCTGCTTCCCTGAGTTGGTAGGTTGGGAGGATCAGCTGTGTCTATGCCAGGAGACAGCCTTATTCCACTCGACTTGGAAACCTGCAAAAGCCTCTCTGAGTTCAACTTGGATGGGGCAGAGTTTCAGGGTGGATCCTGCAGCCTTGGCTTCCGGTTAGCCCCGCCCTCTGAGGTTCCTGAGTCTCAGTGTTCCCCAGTGTCCTTTGGTACTCGCTGGAAGCACCTCTGAGAGAAAGGTACCCTAGAGCTTTGCCCGCTACCAGACAGTCTAGTCTCTCCCCTAATGAGCCTGCAATGGGGTTCAGTGCAGTTGGAAGTGGGGTTAAGAGCAGTTCGGAGCTTATGTCTCCTTCCCGCTAGGGCAAACCTGAGGCCCAATCAATCGTCTGTCCTCTGTGCGCGCAATGTGCGTGACTCAGGGCTCTGCCTTTTGCCACTCCCCTGAGCTTCCGCCTTACAGCCCAGATTCCCTCTGTATGAGGCTGGGGCCCGAGGGTCTCGCCCAGGACTGGGGTTCAGTGCAGTCAGAACTGGGGCTCAGCACAGTCCGGAGCTTTTATCTCCTTCCCGCTGGGGAACGCCAGCCAGGCACTCAGCCACCCCTCCTCTCCGGCTCCGTCCTCTCCCCACGTGCACAACGTGTCTCTGTACCTTAGGCTTTTGTAGCTCCTCTGATTGTCCTTCTGGTTTTCTCTTTCCTTCTAGTTGTAGAATTTCCAGTCAGTCAACTTTCCTGTAGTTCTGGATAATGTCCACTTTGTATTTTAGTTGTATTTTTTGAAATTGTTGAGTGAGGCTGCAGTTAGGCGCTTACCTCTGCCGCCATCTTGGTTTTTCTTCCAAAGTGGGATTTTGACCACGTCCTTTCCCTACAGCGCCGCGTCTAGGTTAAGATATTCGTTAGGACAAAGGGAGTAGCTCTGTAGTTAGCAGGCGCGTGGAGTACCAGGAGAGCAGTCCGCGCTGTCTTCCTGGTTTAGGAGATGACTGCAGGTCATTCGGCAGTCACTGGGAACGCGTGGACCCTGTGTCTCTCCAGGATTGGTAGTCATTGTCCAACCCACATCATTTCCTATTTTTTTTTTTAAATATGTTTTATTGATATTTTACAGAGAGAAAGGGAGAGAGATAGAGAGTTAGAAACGTCAATGAGAGAGAAACATTGACCAGCTGCCCCTTGCACACCCCCTACTGGGGATGTGCCCACAACCAATGTACATGCCCTTGACAGGAATCGAACCCGGGACCTTTCAGTCCACAGACCGACTCTCTACCACTGAGCCAAACCGGTTTTGGCTCATTTCCTATTTTTAATAGGCTGTTCTTTGAATGGCAGTGAACGGGGGTGGCCAGATGCTCGGATCTCTTCTTCATAAAGCACCCAGGATGTGTGTGCATTTAATTATTTTTGAGCGGGTTGGTATCCAGGAGGAAATGATGATTACATAAACAGTAAGTTTATGAGCTTATACAAAATGTAGTCTGTAAACGTAAACTACTTTTGTGCTCTGCCCATTGGCCTCATCGGATCTGCCATCTCTACACTGGGGGGCGCCTGTCCCAGGGGAACCACTCTTCTGTGCTCCCTCTGTCCTTTTTTTTTCTTTTTAAATAAAGTTAGAACAGTATTATCCACACTACTTTGCTAACCAAATAGTGGTTTTTAAATATTTATGATGGTCTTAAAATTCAGTCATTTTTTTACAGAGAGGAAAGGAGAGGGATAGAGAGTTAGAAATGTCGATGAGAGAGAATCATCCATCAGCTGCCTCTTGCACACCTCCTACTGGGGATGTGCCCACAACCAAGGTACATGCCCTTGACCGGAATTGAACCTGGAACATTTCAGTCTGCAGGCTGACGCTCTATCCACTGAGCCAAACCGGTTTCGGCAAAAATTCAGTCATCTTTTTTTTTTTTTTTTTGAAAGAAGACTTCTAAACAATGTTGTCCTGGTCAGTGCACTGTGCCATCCATGGCCTCTGGTTTCTGTGTTGCCACAAACCATGGGCTCAGTAACTTTGGAGCGTTGCCCTCTAAGAGCCTCCATTAACTTCTCCTAATCGATAGGGCCCTGGTCTAGATAACCTCCTGGGCTTCTCCAACCTCAAGTTCTATAGTTGGTCTAGATCAGGAGTGGGGAACCTTTTTGTTCTGCCAAGCACCATTGGATATTTATAACGTCATCTGAGGGCCATACAAAATCATCCGCTCAAAAATTAGCCTGCTATGCTTGCTCAAACATCTAACTCCTTGTGCTGCCCAAGACCAGGGGTGGGGAACCCCCGGCCCTTGGGCCACATAAGGCCTGCGAAATCATTTGGTCTGGCCCTGCCAAGGCATCAGGGGCGAGTTAATTAAATGTTTCCCACCCCCTGATCTAGAAGATGAACCGTCGGTAACTGGGGGCCCTTTGGCGGTGTCTGAGACTGTTTGGGTTGCATCTAGTGCATACAGACCAGGGGTGCTGCTAATCATCCTATAATACACAGGACCCCACCCCCACCCCCCACACACTCACACAACAAAGAATTATCTACTCAAAATGCCAGCAGTGCCAAGGTTGAGAAACTCCCGTCTGGAGGGAGCCGGCGGAGTTGCTGTGACCAGCTCCTGACCTTGCCCCTGCATTTCCTCTCTGTCGGGCTTACAGGGATCTCTCGGGTCCGCGTGCCCCTTTCATCATGCATTTGCCCTCTGACGCTTCTCGCTTCTCGAGGTGAGGAGACTGCAGAGCTTGCTTCGGGAAGAAGTCAGACGGGCTCCATTAAAGCAAACAGAGCGCCCATTGTGCGGTGCCGCGGGCGAATGTGAGAAGCCTGAGGTCACCGCGTTTGCGGAGGTGTCGGTTTTCTAAGCCCCGTTAAAGACGTGTGGCTCCTTCTCTTCTCTCATTTAGTTTTCCTGGCAGTGACTTAGAAACTTGGCGTTTGTTTACTTTTCCATATTCCCGGTACATTCCGGGGGACGTGGATTGTTCAAGGCTTAGCGTTTGCTAGAGGGATAGTGTATCATTTAATCTTCCCGGGGGCCGATGCCTGAAGAAGAGGCCTTTCGACAAAATAAATGAACACGGTTGTATAAACCTTTCGGTGGACTTTTTCAGGGAGAAAAACAAGCACAAGAGATGATGGTACGTTGAAAACACACAGAGGCACACTTAGACCTGCCTGCCTTAAGGAGCACGTGTTTTTATTGTTTATTTGTTTAAGCGCACATGTGCTCGGCGGCACATGGCTTGACCCCTTTAAAAAGCAGAAACCGAAAGCTGTCTGCTGAGCAAAAGCGGGCAGGGGTGGGGAGGCTGCCCAGAACATTCTGGTTGATGAGGGTGACCCGCTTTCACAAACAAAACAGATGGCCCGGCTGTTTTCTCTAAGGAAGCCGGAGTCCTTTTAAGGAATATCTGTGGACACTCCTCAGTTCTGACCCTGTATGCCGGCCCTCTCTGTGCCCCTCCGTGACTCCTCTGCCGAGATGTAGGAAGCAGAGAGGAGCTCTCCATGCTCTGGGGTTCAGCAGCCACAAAAGCAGAGTCCCACCAGTTAGCTGTTACTCTAACTGGTGGGACCTCATCACACCTCCAGAACCACAGGGCGAGTGCACTTAGAGATTCATTTCTGCGCTTCTATGTACTCTTCCGAGAGGACCAAGTGCCACGCTGTGCTTGTCATTTTGTCTGTCTTCACGAACGGATTTGTGTCTCACCTGTGTTCCTCCATTCTGCCAAGTTGCTACAATTCCCCCTCTCACCTGCACAGCACACACATTTTTTCCCCTTTTTTTTAAAGAATAGCTTTTTAGAGCCGAAACCGGTTTGGCTCAGTGGATAGAGCGTCGGGTCTGAGGACTGAAGGGTCCCGGGTTCAATTCCGGTCAAGGGCGTGTACATTGGTTGCGGGCACATCCCCGGTGGGGGGTGTGCAGGAGGCGGCTGGTGGATGTATCTCTCTCATCGATATTTCTAGCTCTCTATCCCTCTCTCTTCTTCTCTGTGAAAAATCAATAAAAAATATATATATTTTTAAGAGTAGCTTTTTAGAGAGAAAAGAAGGGGGCCGGGAGGGAGTGAAACACTGATGTGAGAAACATTGATTGGATGCCTCCTGAAGGTCCCCTACTGGAAACCAAGCCCACAACTTGGGCATGTGCCCTGATGCAGAATGGAACCAACAACCTGTGGGTGCTTGGGATGATGCCCAACCAACTGAGCCACATGAGCCAGGGCCACACTTTTTTTTTTTTTTTTTTTTAACCACTGCAGTCGAGGGGTCAAACGTGATCACTTTGGTTTTCCCTTACCACTTCTTCCCAACCACAGGCAGATCTAGTTTGCCAAGCCTCATCCTTTATGTGCATGCTCAGCAAGCACTTTCTATTTTATCCATAATAATTGTTCTCTGGACAGATAGGAGAAAAGGAAGATGAAGAGTTAGGAGGAACTTCATGGTCTTATTAGGGAAAAGATGGTCACACAGTCAGTTCTCAACGATGGGAAATTCTCTTCTCGCAGAGAGAATGAGGGCGAGGTAACCCGGTGAACAGTAAGCCTTCGGGACTGGGGTAGAGGCGGGAGGAGTCTGAGCTGCAGCTTGTGGGGGTTTTGAAATCAGGGAAGAAGGAGAATTAAAGAGTGTGAAGTAGGCCCACTTGGGTGAATGAGAGAAGAGGTGTTGGGCAGATCCTCGTGTGATAGGTAGTTCCTGAGACGAGAATTGAGCAGACTAACCCCAAGTCTGGAGGTGACCAGTTGGCCCCAGTGGAGTTTTTAGGTTTCCCTTGGGTGTGCTTTCTGGGTACCAGGTTCTTTTCAATCCTAAAGGGAATATCAAGAAAACGTACCTCAACAGGACAGGCTCAGAAACATTATGCAAAGCGAAGGAAGCCAGGTATAAGTGTCTACCTATCGCTTCCATTCGCAGGAAGGGTCTGGAAGTTTAAAGAGGCAGGAAGCAGACGGTTGTCCAAGAATGGGAGCAGGAATTGACTGCAAATGGGCTTGAGGAGCATTTAGGGCAGACGGAAATGTTTTAGAACTGGATTGTGGTGATGTTTGCACAGCCTTATGAATGTACTAAAAGTCATTGAATTGAACTCTTCTAATGGCTGGATTTTATAAGATTTAAGTTATATTTAAATGAAATTTTTACTTTAATTGGGTTTTGATGTTGGCTTGTGGGGAGGAGTTGAGTAACCTACAACAATGTTTATATGGCCCAGCCGGTGTGGCTCACTATTTGAGCGTCCACCTGTGAACCAGGAGGTCACGGTTCTATTCCCAGTCATGGCACATGCCAGGGTTGTGGGCTCAATCTCCAGTGTGGGGTGTGTAGGAGGCAGCCAATCAATGATTCCCTCTCATCATTGCTGTTTTTATCTCTCTCCTTTTCCCTTCCTCTCTGAATTCAATAACAATATTTTTAAAAAAGATTTATATGGTATGGACTCTGTCCCCATTATGTTAATTCCAATCTTGGGAAACTAGACAATGAACCATGCTGTTGCCTGTTGGCACCTTTAAACAAAGTCCTATTCTGAACTTGCTCCCTCAGCTTCAGTAAATAGGCCTTGTATAATTCTCATTTCATTTTCTGAAATGTTTAATATTAAAAAAATTCATAGTTCATTTGTATAGACAGGGAAATCTCAGTAATTTGGATAATTGAATTTACCCAAATTAATAACATCTGTATGTGTGAAAGGAGTGAAATTCTCTAGAATCTCAGGGCTGGAAGGGACTTTAAAGGCTAATAGCTAGAAGGCAGACACTGTAAAACAGCAGATTAATAAAAAAATTAAAAGAATCCGGAGTGTCTTTGACTAGCAGATTGAAGACCGGCAGAGTTAACGAATGCCCCCCCCCCCCCCTTTAAATATATTTTATTGATTTTTCACAGAGAGGAAGAGAGAGGGATAGAGAGTTAGAAACATTGATGAGAGGGAATCATCAATCAGCTGCCTCTTGTACACCCCCTACTGGGGATGTGCCCGCAACCAAGGTGCATGCCCTTGACCAGAATCGAACCTGGGACCTTTCAGTCCACTGAGCCAAACCGGTTTAGGCACAAATGTCCTTTTAATTAGAAAGTCCCCTCCATCAGAGTTCATGCATTTTTTTTTTACCACAGTGGTGATCTTCCAATTAACCAGTTAACTGCCACGCGTCCAAAACGGGAACCATCCCGCTTGTGTCTATCGACACTTAGGGCGTACCGAGGGTTAAGTATACTATCACCTGAACTGTGTTGTTGGGAGACTGGTGATATTTGAGCAAACCATGGTGCCTGAAATTGGTACATATCAATTGTGCAATGTGGGGGCTGCCTGCATTCTTACAAATATGGGGAAAGGGACAACTACTAAAGGTGAGGAAGAGAGGGAGAAACAGTGCAAATCTCAGAGAAGCTGTGATGAAGCTAACCTAGTCCCTCACTGGCTAATTGTGGAGAATCAAACTTTGCAAACGATGGGCAGAGCCTAGTCATCCTTCGAATAACGGTTTTATTTTATAGCTTTATTCTTCGTTTATAACTTGTGGCTCAACAGCTTAGAAAACTGGCAAAAATCAAAGGTTTAGAATTTTGCTTATAAGCATTGACTTTTTTTTCTCGGCCGTTTTGGCTAATATAAAATTAATGATTTTTGAATCAGGGTAGGAATTTTACAAGGCTTATAAAAATTGAATTCGAATACCTCACGCGGATCATGATATGGATTGAATTTATAGAACTAATTCCTATTGAAAGTCATTTCTTTCCCCGCTGAACACGTCTCTTGTCCTGGGTCCATGGGGCCCATCTCCTGGCCTTTGACGTCTTCTCCATCTCAGGGACTGACTCCTTCCCCAGACACCCCACAGTGAGGTGCCCCTGGGTTCTGGCCTGGCACTTGCTCTCACCCCACAGGCTTCATATCTCAGAGATTTCCACACCAGACACAACAACTGAATTAACACCGCTGTCTGATCTGTATCCTCTTTTCTTCAAGGCTACACCAACTCCCAGGGCCTCTCCTGCTAAATAAATCTCATATCTGTTTCCTCTCATTTATTATCTCTGTTGCTGGTGACATTAGGGTTGCCGAAGGAGGAATGCACGAGGCCAGAGTGATAAGGGATTGTAAATTTACTAGAGGCCCAGTACACGAAATTCGTGCACTGGTGGGGGGAGGTCCCTCAGCCTGATCTGTGCCCTCTTGCAGTCCGGGACCCCTCGGGGGATAGCCAACAGTCAGACATTCCTCTCGCAGTCCAGGTGCCCTCACTCCCTACTGACCACCTGCTCGCTGCCCCTTACAGCTTGGCTCGCTGCTGCTCCTTAGCACTTGGAGGGCTTGGCTAAGTGGAGCTCCCCCTGTGGGAGCGCACTGACCACAGGGGGAAGCTCCTGTGTTGAGCCTCTGCCCCCTGGTGGTCAGTGCAAGTCACTGTGACCGGTTGTTCCGCCATTAGGTCTATTTGCATATTAACCTTTTATTATATAGGATTAGGTCATCTGGATACCAGATGGGCTAAGCCCCCAAATGGCACCAGCACCCAAAGATGAGGTGTCAGAGGTTTTTAAAGGACTCTAGGCGGGCTTTTTCTGGGCAGAGAATTCTCTGGGCACGTCTGGATTCTGGGAAAGTCTGGAGGGGAGAGAGAATGTCCGTTGTGAAGAGGCTTAAAGGTCAGTTCCCAGGGGAAGGGATATTGATTCAATTATTTGATCAGACCTAATAGTGACCTCTGTTTAGTTCTTTAGAGCAGCTGATTGGAAGTGATGAGGCCTGTTTTCCTTATGTTTTTGTGTGCCCTCTTTCTCTGCCATTACCATATCCTCTGCCAGAGTTTCTATCCCAAATCTGATCATGTTATGCTCTTACAATACACCTCTCAGTGATGGTTCATTCCCCACAGGATATCATTCAAATTACTTAGCCGGACACAGATCCTTTATATTTTTTAAAAATAGATTTTATTGATTTTTTTTTTTTTTTTTTTTTTTACAGAGAGGAAGAGAGAGGGATAGGGAGTTAGAAGCATCAGTGATAGAGAAAGATTGATCAGCTGCCTCTTGCACACCCCCTACTGGGGTTGTGCCCGCAACCAAGGTACATGCCCTTGACCGGAATCGAACCTGGGACCTTTCAGTCCGCAGGCCGACACTCTGTCCACTGAGCCAAACTGGTTTTGGCGATCCTTTATAATTTGACGCTGGTCTAACTTCCTGCCTTATTCCCTCCCTCCCCCTTTTTGCATGTTATGTGCAAGTTCACATTTCTCAGCTTTGGCACAGTCTTCCCCTGGCCTTGGACCTTCCTCCCTCCCCTTCCTCAGACAGACTCCTATTTGTAGGTTTCTTGGGCTCTGAAACCCATAGAATTCATCATAACGGTTCCTTTCCCTGTGTTTGCAGCACACACAACATTCCTTGAGCACATACATTCCTTGAATTGTATTTTGCTTCGGTTCTGTGGCTTTTCCCAAAGGATTGTGCAAAGACCTCGAAGACAGTTACTGCCAGGTCTGCATTCGTCATACAATGAGCATTTCGTAAATATTTAGTTATTGAGTCGGTTTCAAGACCACTGCTCTCCTGATGCTCCTTTGGGGCAGGGTAGGCCTAGAGAACCAAGTTAAAGGATACCCTTTGTTAGCCCAGTAGTTGAGAACTATGGCTTGGAGAGGTTGACAAGTCTGGTCCCCATTTAGATGGTATGGAATGAATCATGTAGGAAGGATGGCGGATAAAGGTAGAAGGTAGGGTTACAGGCTCGGCCAGGATAGCCCAGCAAGCCGCACGTTGTCAGGGAGTACGTGAAATGTGGCCAGTCTATACGGAGGTGTGCTGTGAGTGTAGACCACACACTTGATTTCAGATTTAGTACCCCCTGCCCCCAAAGTAAAACAGTTCAATTTTAAAATATTGATTTTAATGTTAAGATAGTAATAATTGAATATATTGGATTAAATATACTATGTTAAGATTAATTTATTCAGGGTTTGTTTTGTGTTTTAAATTCTCACCTGAGGATGTGTTCGTTGATTTCAGAGAGATAGGAAAGGAGCAAGGGAGAGAGTGAGGGTGGGGCATTGGTGAGAGAGAGAAAAATACTGATTGGTTGCCTCCCATGTTCACCCAGACTGGGATCGAACCCACAATCTGTGTATATCCATTTCTGGGAACGTGGATGAGCAGGACTGGACTTCCGTCATGGGGTTTGCCCCGCATGCCATGTAAGCGCCGTTTTTAAGATGACCTTTGCTAAATTGCCCGGGCTCATGTCTGCTCTCCAAATTGTGCAGATGAGAGGTGGAGAAGGATAGATTTCTTCCAGCATTTTAGTTCTAATTTTGATGATGTGTGAAGACATTTTGGAATGCTTTCTTCATTTGAAAGGAGGTTAAGGTCACTCAGTGGAATAATTAATTCACCCAGTTGTGCCAGGGATGTTATGTTTTGTTTGTGTTTGTTTGTTTTAAGGTAGGAGGGTTTGGAAGATGGGGGCATTATTTATAAAAGAAAAAAAAAGCCCACAAGTATTATTTGCATAAAAACAAGAGGAAAAAAATTTTTTTTGAAGAAACAAGAGTACATTTTGTCACAGAACAGAGCTGAGTGCAGCTGACCTTCAGTCTTGAATTGCTCTTGATTTTGGCCAACACAGGGCTCTGCCTGCCTTCTCTCTCAGCCAGCGTGACCGGCTTACTTGATATATTTACATTGTTATTACAGACATAATTAGACAGGACGGGAAGGAGGAAGAACGGGCAGGACTTTTCATGGGAAAATAGCATGAGGAAGATAGGCCGTTAGGCTAAACCGATTTAGCTCAGCAGTAGAGCATTGGTCTGCGGACTGAAAGGTCCCAGGTTCGATTCTGGTCAAGGGCATGTACCTTGGTTTCGGGCACATCCCTGGTGGGGGATGTGCAAGAGGCAGCTGGTGGATGTTTCTCTCTCATTGACGTTTCTAGCTCTCTATCTCTCTCCCTTCCTCCTGTAAAATATCAATGAAATATATTAAAAAAAAAAAAAGATAGGCCGTTAGGATTAAATTTTGCCTCCTCCCCACAAAGGCATGTTGCAGTCCTAACCCCTGGGACTTACAGATGTGAGCCTACTTGGAAAATGTGACCTTCTTTGCAGATGTAATTAACATGTAAGTACAGATGGCATCGCCCTGGCGTGGAGTCGGTTCTTAACCCAACCTGACTCGTGTCCTCATGAGAGAGGCACACAGGGAAAAGAGAGCCGCGTGAAGTCCCAGGCACGCGGAGGAAAGCCTCGGGAAGACAGACACAAAGATCCGAGGGACGGGTCTGCACGCCGAGGAGTACCCAGGGCTGCCAGCCACCACCACAACTCCCGGACAGTGTGGGACTGGCTCTCTCTCAGAGTCTCCAGGAGGAACCAGCCTTGACCTCACATTTCCGGCCTCCTGAACTGTGATAGAATACATCGCTGTGCCTTTAAACCACCCAATTTCTGGTGCTCTGTCATGGTAGCTGTAGGAAGTAGATTTTGAGGCCTGGACACTAGGCTGCTGTGGGCACTTATTTTATCTCTCAGGTCTTACTTACTTGCCCTTCAGCATTAGTCCAGCGTCGTTCCAGCAAACAAAAGGGAAGCATCCTTCAGAGAAAAGACATGGAGACGACGTTACCTTCAGCACCGCATCGGGAAGGTTCAAGGCGAAGAACCAACCTCCCTCCTCTCTGCATATACTTTGCCCGCCTCTCCCCGCCCACCAGAAGTCATGATATTTCACTTTTAGAAAAAAAAGAATATACTTCTTGGGAGTCATCATAGCCTAAGCAAAGACTGGATGTAGGATGGAGGGGTCACTTGCTGACAACTCCTTCACCTCTTTGGCCTAAGACTTCCCGAGTTCCCGGGCCTCCCCACGGTGCAGAGTCTTGTGTGTGTCATGAACTGGGTCCGCTGGTAAGCGCCTGTGTGGTGGTGTGTGTGCATGGAGCCAGGTCCGGCCAGGTGGAGGCTAGTACTGGTCGGCTTTATTCGAACCCTCCCTGTTGTCTTCAGTGCATGACTTGGGGGTGCTTATGTAACTTAAGTTCTCCTTAGTAACAAAGTAGAGGGAATGAACATTTTCCCAAGAGTCTACTATATATGGTACTCTGATGGGGACTAGAAAGTATTTATTGACTCCTTAAAACACTGCCCTGTAAGTAATTTATCCCAGTGCCTCCGACGTGACCTCATAATAATTAAAATTTCCTCCAAATAATTCCTGCCTGTCAGGGTACTACTATTAGACTTAGACAAGGTAATATATATTAGTTACCTAGTAGGTGGTGAATAAATGCTAGTGACTTGTATTCTTTTATTATTATTATTGATTTTTTTACAGAGAGGAAGGGAGAAGGATAGAGAGTTAGAAACATCAATGAGAGAGAAACATCGACCAGCTGCCTCCTGCGCACCTCTCTACTAGGGATGTGCCCGCAACCAAGGTACATGCCTTGACCGGCATCAAACCAGAATAAAACCTGGGACCAGTGCTCTAAACACCGAGCCAAACTGGTTAGGGCAGTGGTCGGCAAACTCATTAGTCACCAGAGCCAAATATCAACAGTATAACGATTGTAATTTCTTTTGAGAGACAAATTTTTTTAAACTTCTTCTAGCGCCACTTCTTCAAAATAGACTTGCCCAGGCCGTGGTATTTTGTGGAAGAGCCACACTCTTCCACACGTGGCTGGCGAGCTACAGTTTGCTGGCCACTGGGTTAGGGCAATGACTTTCTGTTCTTCACATAAAAAGACACCAGAAGAATCAAATCATATCATATAAGGACAATGCTGGCTAAGTGGTATTTTGTTCTAATTTTACAATGATAGCTCCAAAAAGAAAGAGAGAGAGAGAAGTCTGTGGTGGAATCTTATGTAGTTGGATGTGACAACAGTGTTTTTTAATTTTTATTTTTAAATATATTTTATTGATTTTTTTTTTTTTTTTTACAGAGAGGAAGAGAGAAGGATAGAGAGCCAGAAACATTGACGAGAGAGAATCATTGATCGGCCTCAGCCGCCTTCTGCACATCCCCCACCGGGGATGCGCCCGCAACCAAGGCACATGCCTTGACCAGAATCGAACCTGGGACCCTTCAGTCCGCAGGCCGATGCTCTATCCACTGAGCCAAACCGGTCTCGGCCGGCAGTGTTTTTTAAAGGAAATCTCAGATACAGGGTGGCACTTCCCCTGGTGACCCGGCCACTCTGGGGAGGAGAACGGTCAGATTGGGGAAGGGCGAGAAGCAGGCCGTCTTCACATACTGTGTGTGTGTGTGTGTTGTCGAGGGAAACTTTTGTTTTCCTGGGCACTCAGATTGGAGGCAGCAGATGGTTTGCAGATTTGGAGGGAGAAGTCTGGAAAAGGCCCAGGGAGGAGGGGAAGAGGAAGCTCTGAGCTAGCACCGGGCCAGCGAACCAGCGCGGAGGGCCGAGCAGCAGATGGATGCAGGGTTAGTGGCGCTGGGGCTCCTCCACGTACCTCTTGAGCCCTTTCCGATGGTTGCAGGATAACAGGTGATTGCAAATGAAGGATGAAATGCTATTCATTCAAGCACTTACCCGATTTAAGCCTGGGAACTGCGCCCTTCAACTACTTACCTGCACCCACCCACAGGAGGCTTTAGGGAGGGGTTGGGAGGATGCACGGCTTTATGCGAAAGGACTGAGCGCTCTGGGAGGATCAGGCCGCCCTTGGGAAGACCAAGACGAACTCAGGCGCTGGTCCAAGTCAGTTCTCAGGAATACACTCTTTTCCCTTCCTGCACCTCAAGGGCTTGGCGGACAGAGAAGCAAAGGTCTAAAGGTCATTCTTAATGTCCGAGTCACTACAGTGAGGAGAGTCCGCTGATGGTTTTTTTGAGTTTCTGTTCAGCCGCTGAGCAGCGAGAAACGTCAGGCTGACTTCGGCGTCGGTTCCGAGACATCATTATTATCCTCAAACGAAACAGCTCTTAGGACTTGGCGTTTTCCAGCATCTAGTTGTCATTAATAATTCAGGCCCGTCCCTCCTACGGGTAGCACAGCCAGCCCTTTTCAACTTAGAAATAAATGTGGTCTTATGTAACGGCCGGGGGTGTCGGTGCGAGGAGGCCGTTTCCATTGGGCGAAGCGGACCGTCGGCCGCGACTGAATTCTTGCCTGTGTCACTGCTTGGCTGGAGCCTGTTCGCTCATTCAGCGTTTATGCCCAGCCCTGCCTCAGGAAGGTGCCTGGGCTCTTTGGCACAATTGTGTGAGTTTGAAAAAGGCCCTGCTGGGGAAGATGAATTATGGAGAAGAAGTGAACTTGGTGGGTAGACATGGTAGGGGAGGGTGGGGGGAGGGTGAGCTTGCAGCCCTTGCTCGTAGGCTCAGCTCCTTCTTCCTGCTGGCTCCGCTTGTTACATAAAACTGGAGAAAAACTAAGCAACCCTTAGAGAAATGGAGTCACACTTTATTATTATTACCCACGGGCCCAGAGAAAAATGCCCTTCAAATTCTGGGCAAAGAAACATGGAGGAAGCTTTCCTATTTGTTTTTTCCCCCCTAGCTCTTTGCCCCCCAAATAAGAGTTTTTCTGATCCCCTTTGCAGTTTCTTAAAGAGCCCTATGTGCAGGGGCTTTGTTTGAGACCTCAACCACAGGCCTAGCCTGGCGCCAGCACTGATAACCTTCGTCCAGGGAAGGCTGATGGCCCCTCTGGAATGGGAGTTGTAAGGTTTGAGGCGCAGGAAACTGACCACCAAGACATAGTCAAGCTGAAACCGGTTTGGCTCAGTGGTAGGGCGTCGGTCTGCGGACTGAAAGGTCCCGGGTTCGATTCCGGTCAAGGGCATGTACCTTGGTTGCGGGCACATTCCCCAGTAGGGGGTGTGCAAGAGGCAGCTGGTCGATGTTTCTCTCTCATTGACATTTCTAGCTCTCTATCCCTCTCCCTTCCTCTCTGTAAAATATCAATAAAATATATATTTTTTAAAAAGACATAGTGAAGTTTATTCCCCAGTAATGAGTGGGACTCAATGCGGAGACAGAGAAATCGGAACTGAAGGAGTGGGGAGAGGAGAAAGGACCCAGCCCGGCTGCCTCCACAGGTGGAGATGGAGAGGGCAGCCCGTGGAGGGCAGGAACAGGAAAGGGTTGGACCCAGGGTGGAACAGGAAGGGGTGGGCTCCAGGGCACTTTGGCATGCGTTGATTGGTGGTTCGGTGTCTTGGGGATGTCTCTGTGGCAGATGCCAGTAATGTCATAATTCTGCTTACCAGTTTGGGGGGAAGGAGGATCTCACAGGAGTAGTCTTGTGTTCCTTATTATTTAAGCAATAAAGAGTTCACAGAAGCCAAAATAGCTTGGTTAGAACTTCAAACAGCAGTGTTTGGTTTTTTTTTTTTTTTTTAATAAAATGGATGCTTCAAGCTAAGGCAGCAGAATCAGTATCTTGTCTGCTCCATACGGTCCTACACCTGGGATTGTGCTCTGTGTTTCTTATCCATGGGACACCCCTGGACTTTTGATTTTTGGTGTAGTTTGTATGATGATTTCCTTCCTGTACTCTGCATTCCCTCTCAGAAGAGAGGCCTTCCCCTTGCCTAGGACCATCTGTCCCCCGGACCCCTAAGGGCCCTGCTTCCTAAAAGAACAGCCATGACAGGGTTCACGAACAACATCTACATATAGCACCACCTTGCCGTTTAAATGTCCAGAATAGCCGTGGGCAAACTACGGCCCAAGGGCTGGATATCCAGCCCATTCAGCTGTTCTATCCTGCCCATGGAGCCGAAAGAGCGGAGGGTTCTCTTGCTCTCCCCTCCGCTCCTTCACCAGCAGCCCAAGATGAGAGTGCCAGCATGGTCAGGTTGCTTTTGTTCCGGCCCTCCGGTCCAGTTTAAGAACGCATTGTGGCCCTCGAGTCAAAAAGTTTGCCCACCCCTGGTCCAGAAGAACCCTGCTAGGTAGGTGCTTTTATCATCCTTGATGTTGCAGATGAAGAAATGGAGGCACAGAGGGGCTGAAGAACTTACATGAGAGGTCACACAGCTCCCACGGAGCAGATTCTGCCCTCTAGCAGCCACGGCGGACCCCCTGAAGCTCCTGGTGCTGCCCCCCATCAGCCCGGGGCCTGAGCCCTGCCCCCCCCCCCATGTGAGACCATTGCTTTGGGGGGTGCAGCCCCTTGTTTGCACAGCTGCACGTGGCTTGCTTTGGGGGCCTTCCCAGCCCTGCTCACCTCATCCCGGCCTCTTCCTTTCCTACCTTTGAGCGACAGTTTGCGCCAGGGCCAAAGCCATCCCGTTAGCACAGCTAAAATTTCACAAATAACAAGCGGATTCTAAAGGACCGCACTTCAGGCACGTATTTCATTTTGCCCAAAGGGTTACATTATTGGGAGACTTGGGCGAAGTGGGGCTTGTCTCCTTCAGTGGCATTTGAGTGGCCGCAGATGCGAAGGAGGCAGAGATAAAATTAGGCCTGACATTTGAGCATGTGCGATCGGTAGCTCATTGTAAAGAATCAACTCCTGCTCGGGAAGCAACTGGCTGGGAGGCAGAGAGACGCGTTCTTTCCATCCTATTTTTGTCACACGTTCTTGCTAGAGTAGTAGAAGGAAAACCTGCAAGGCTGATGCTAAAAATATCCCCAAGATGACGGCTTTGGGAGCAGACTCTCTGAGGGTAGGCGAAGGGCTTCCTCTTAGTAAACAAGTCACTCGAGTCCCAGCTTCTGGAAGCCAGAGTGAGTGCAGGGAAGCGTCAGCCCCCTGGTCCCCACCCCCTCGTCCCACTGTTGCCTCTCAAACCTCAGAGGGAAGGTAGGGGAGGGTGGGGGTAAGGGGAAGAGATCAACCGAAGGACTTGTATGCATGCACATGGGCCTAGCCGGTGGCCATAGACAACAGGGGAGTGGGGGAAGATGTAGGGAGAGGTTTGGGATGGGAATGGGGGGATAAGGACAATTATGTGATACTATAATCAATACAAATAAGCTAAAAATTTTTTTTAAAGTAGGTTCTTATTTTGACCAAAGCCAAGGTCAGAGGAAACCTGCCGTTACCAGACAGTGAGGGAGATTTTACAGTGAAATTCCGTTTGGAATGATCTCTGTGTCATTGCTTAGAACTGGAGGCATGGACTCTATAAATGCATTAGGAAATGGGACTTTTGTTCTTGAGAGGAAATGGCCTTCCTTATAATCCAAGGCCCCTGCCAACTATGAAGGTGATTTAGTTTCTGTCAGCTTGTTTTTCCATAGAAGGTAAAAATGAAGTAGAATTTTTCAATCTTTGGAGATAATTGTCTGTCGTCTGTCTTGGCTAGCTCAGGCCTCCATAGTGAAATACTACAAACTGGGGGCTTAAACAAAAAACAGAAGTATGTATTTTCTCACAGTTCTGGAGGTTGGGAGGTCCAAGGTCAAGGTGCTGGCTGATGGGGTTCCTAGTGCGGACTCTCGTCCTGGCATGCTGACGGCTCCTTTCACCTCGTGTCCTCACCTGGGGTAGAGAGAGCATGCTTGTGTCTCCTCTTTTACGGACACTAATCCCGTCAGGGCCCCACCTGTCTGACCTCACTGAACCTTTCTCCTTCCCCCAAACTCAGCCACACTATGGCGTTAGATCTTCAACATGGGAATTTTTAAGGAAAACACAATTCAGTCCATTAGAGAGGAGACACTGGGAGACGCCAGGGGTAGAAGATCAGACCACCCTCAGAATCTGCCTGTTGCTTTCCTGGGCTTCTCGCCACCCCCCTCCCCTGCCTGTTCCTGCATTCTCTCAGGTGGTGAGGGCTGCACTGATGCCCAGGCTGCAGCGACTGCCCCACCACCCATCCACCTTTTTTGTTTGTTTGTTTTTTATTTCATTTGCCTTCTGCTGTGTTCCTTCTGAGCTCCCTGCCCCTGCCTGCACTTCCACGCAGTAGGCGAGGGTTGCCATTGCTTGCCCATGTACCTATGGCTTTTGTATATGAAGTATGTCTACTTTGTTTTTGCAAGTCTGTGATGTATAAAATGCATATGTCTTCAGATGTGTGTAAAATACACCCTTTGGAGTGTAGTTTTTAAACGATGATTAAAAATGCTCAGAAGAGCCAAAACCGGTTTGGCTCAGTGGATAGAGCGTCGGCCTGCAGACTGAAAGGTCCTGGGTTCGATTCCGGTCAAGGGCAATGTACCTTGGTTGCGGGCACATCCCCAGTAGGGGATGTGCAAGAGGCAGCTGATCGATGATTCTCTCTCACCTATGTTTCTAACTCTCTATCCCTCTCTCTTCCTCTCTGTAAAAAAAATTAATAAAATATTTTCAAAAGATGCTCAGAAGAGAAAAATATAATCCACTATAAAAAAAAAATCAAGAGTAAACTCACAGTCTTCACTTATTTCTCTACTTTCCTCCCATAATCTTATGTATAAGCCCATAGTAAAGACAGCTCTCAACGCCAGTAGAACTTGCAGGATAAAATTATTTTTGTTTTTCTCAAATAACTTGTTATAATCCACTATTCTAGAATATTTTTAAAATATCAACTTTATTGATGTATACCTGACATAAAATTGTAAGATTTTGAAAGTGCACACCTCAGTGGTTTGTTTTATGTACCCAGTATGAAAGAGTTCTCCCATCTAGTTCAATAACACATCCATCACCTCACATATTTGTGTGTGTGTGTGTGTGTGTGTGTGTGTCCATTTAAGTTCTACTTTCTTAGTGGATTTCAGTTATACAATATATACTATGTGATCAACTAGTCACCATGTGTTCCATTAAGTCCTGAGACCTTATTCTTCTTGTAGCTGAACGCCTGTATCCTCTTACCAAACTCTCCCTCCTTGCCCTCTCCCCAACTCCTGGCAATCACTTTTCTACTCTGTTCCTGGGAGTTTGACTTTTTTACTTTTAAGATTCCAGGCAGTATTTGTCTTTCTCTGCCTGATTTACTTCATTTAGCATAATGCCCTCAAGAGTAAAAAATATTGTAGAATATTTTAAATATAAACCCAAGCCTAGTCTTTATTTTTGAAATCCAGGTACCTATATTCACTGGGAAAACAAGTTAAAAGTGTATTTCTGAATTACTAAGGATATCTTAGGTTGTAAATGAAGATGACTTAAGCAGAGAATTAAAATTGATTCTCACTTAGGATGCAGGGTGTCTCAGACACTAGCATTGGAATGCGGTTGAGGATTGTGACATTATGTGACATTGACGGAGGGTCAAACACACTTATCTCCTTCCCTTGCGGGTCTGCCCTTTTCTCTCTGTCTGCAAACCTGCATTCCTGGCTTCTCTAGGCCCCATGGAAGGTGGAAGGTGCCCATTCCTGGACGTGAACCCAGAATCACAAGCCCTACAGCAAGGAGAGATGCAATGTTACTTTCTCAGTTTTGATTCCAAATTCCTGAAAAGGCCCTCCGATTGGCCCAGTTGTGCTGAGGACTCCCTCTGTCCCTCTTCTCCCCCCCCCCCCTAAAACATCTGGATGTGCATCTCTTGCTGCCAGATGTTTGTCTTTGCTCAACTCTCCACACACACCACTTGGGAATAACGCCTGCACCCATTCTAAGCCATGCAAGGCTGAGCTTTTGAATCACTTTTAGAATGTTAGAATGAAATGGAAAGAGCAGGTGTTCTCTTCTCCTTGGATTTCTTTTATCCCCATAGTTGATGGATGGTACAATACCCGATGAAATGCTACCATGGTTTCCTAAGTCAGATAAGAATAAGCAGATTCAACTTGCTTTCTTGGTGTCACGTGGCACCTTAGACCAGTGGTCGGCAAATACATGTGGCTCTTTGGGCCCTTGAGTGTGGCTCTTCCACAAAAATACCACGACCTGGGCCAGTCTGTTTTGAAGAAGTGGCTTTAGAAGAAGCTTAAGTTTAAAAAATTTGGCTCTCAAAAGAAATTTCAATCGTGGTACTGTTGATATTTGGCTCTGCTGACTAATGAGTTTGCCGACCACTGCCTTAGACTATCAGATAAACCTTAGGATTTGTTGGAGTTCGAATTTGGAACGTAAGGGCCTTAAAGTAGTCATTTATTCAGAACTTCTCCAACAAAGGCCTTCGAAGAAAAGCAGGCACTGTTCCTGACCCCTCTATGAAAAGCCACCAACTCCACAATTTGATGGAGCTGCCAGAACCAAGCCCTGTGCCAGCAGCACTGATGCTACTTGGAAGTTGAGTGTCAGCTCTCCATTGCCACTGCCTCCTGTGAAACTGGAGCTGAATTTACTCCCTGTGAGGCATCTCCAGTTTGGAAAAGTATAGGTGACCACCACAGGTGCCTCTCATTGTCTGTGATCCAAAGATTTGGAGCCCTTTGAGTTATGTAAGAGGAATGTGACCAGAAGCCTCAACCGCTCAAGGGCTCCCTTTACATTGTTTAAAGCTCTGTTATGTTAGTCTGCCCGAAGCAGATCGGTTCAGACAAACGCTCCAGTGCTGCTGGCCTGGAAGCCTGGGAAAGCCAAGCTGTCACCACTGATCTCACGGAATAGAGGGCCCCCCCTCTCTTCCATCATCTGGCACCTCTTGGCCGGCTTTCCCAGTGCCTTGGGACTGGGGATTCCATTTCTCTCTGTAGAGTCATCAAGAAACACCGTCCTCAGCCCTTGGCCAGTGGGCTACGTTATGAAAGCTCTTGAGTCCAGGTGGCTAAAGGAAACCTGAGTTACATGTCAACGCGTGAACCCAAGTGTCACTTCCACTTAGAGACGGTTAGGTTTGAAACAAAGGTCTGAGAATTGAGCAGCTTTGGTTTAAGAATGAAAGTCACCACCGTCTCATTCAGGGCTTTCGCGGTGCCATGTTCTTTGGGTTATAGATGGTCTGTCAAGGATGATGTTGGCTATGGGTTTGCCTTACGTGGCCTTTGGTATGTTGTGGTACGTTCCCTCAATCCCCACTTGGATGAGAATTTTTATTATAAATGGAAGCAGGATTTTGTCAAGTGCTTTTAAAAAATAGTTTTAATATATTTTTTATTCACTTCAGAGAGAGGAAGGGAGAGGGAGAGACAGAAGCATCATTGATGAGAGAAAATCATTGATAGGCTGCCTCCTGCACATCCCCCACTGTGGATCAAGCTTTGCAACCAGGCATGTGCCAGGAATCGAACCGTGACCTTCTGGGTCATAGGTTGATGCTCAACCACTGTGCCACACTGGCTGGACCCAAATGTGTTTTTTTTTCTAAATCTATTGATATGATTATATGATTTTTATCCTTCATTTTGTTTAGGTGATATATCACATTAATTGATTTGTGGATATTGAGGGTACATTGAATCCCAAGAATAAATCACACTTGATCACGGTGCCTGGCATGACTTTTTGATGTATTTCTGATTAGGTTTGCTAATATTTTGTTGAAGATATTCATCAGGGATATTGGCCTATAACTTTATTTTGTAATGTCTTTGTCTAATTGCAGTATCAGGGCATTGATGGCTTCATAAAATTAGGTTGGGGGCCTTCCCCTTTCTTCAGTTTTTTTTGGAACAGTTCCAGAAGGATATTAATTCTTCTTTGACTGTTTGGTGAAGTTTACCTCTGAAGCCATCTATCTGGTCCAGGACTTTTGTTTGTTGGGAACTTTTGGATTAGTGATTCAATTTTGTTGGCAGCTATCAGTCTGTTGCAGATTTTCTGTTTTGTTTGATGTTTTTTATTTAATATTGGAAGATTGTGTGTTTCTAGGAAGTTATCCATATATTCTAGGTTGTCCAGTTTGTTGGCATATAATTGTTTATCATATTTTCTTGTAATGCCCCTGGTATTTCTGTGGTGTCGGTTGTGACTTCTCTTTCATTTCTAATTTTATTTATTTGCATTCTCTTTTTTTCTTGAGGAGTCTGGTTAAAAGTTTACTCATTTTATTTATTTTTTCAAAGACCCAATTCTTGGTTTTATTTGTCTTTTTTTTTTAGTCGCTATTTGGTTTATTTCTACTTTGATCTTTATTATTTCCTTCCTTCTATTTATTTTTTGGGCTTTGCTTGTTGTTTTTCTAGTTCCTTTAGATTGGATTGTTCAGTTGAGATTTTTCTTGTTTCTAGGTAGACATTTATTGCTATGGTCTTTCCTGTTAGAACTGGCTTTGTCATGCATGTTTCATAGATTTGGGATGGTTGTGTCTTCATTTTCATTTGTTTATAGATTTCTTTTGAGTTCTTCCTTAATCTCATCGTTAACCCAGTGATTGTTTAGTAGTATGTTATTTAGCCTCCATGTGTTTGTGTGTTTTTCACTTTTCTTATGATTGATTTCTAGTTATATACCTTTGTGATCAGAGATGATGCTTGATATGATTTCCATCTTCTTAAATTTATTGAGATTTGTTTTGTGGCCTAATATTTGTCTGTCCTAGAAACTTATCCCTGAGCACTTGGAAAGAATGAATATTCTGCTGCTTTAGGGTGATATGTTCTAAAAATATCAATTCAATCCATCTGGTATAATGTGTCATTTAAGGTCACCGTTTCCTTGTTGATTTTCTGTCTAGATGATGTATCCATTCATTGATTCAAATTGGTTGTAAAAATCTCCTACTATGATTGTATTACTGTGGACCGACCTCTCCCTTTATATCCATCTATATATTTACTTTATATACGTTGGGTGCATAAATGTTTATTTATTATTATGAAGTGTCCTTTTTTTGTGGCCTGTTATAATCTTTGTTTTAAAGCCTATTTTGTCTGATATCAGTATTGCTACCCCAGCTTTGTTTATTGGTTTGTTTCCATTTGCTTGGAATATTTTCCCCACATACACACTTTCATTCTGTATGTCTTGTAAGCAGTATAAGTACATAAGCATAGTGTAGCAGACAGAAACACCTAAAAGTAATTCATGAATAATACTGCCAGTGTACAAAATCTTTGGTGACATGCAGTGACTCCTAGATCAAATGCCAGCCTGCCTCTGGCCCAAGTTCATATGTCCTTGAACTCTGCAATTTGGACCGCTCCTCACCCTACTTTGCCACAGCCAGAGGATTGTACTGTCTTCCTTCTCAGTTGTCCGTGCCCCTTGGCTGAACGTGGTTTGCTCTGAATACCATGTAAGAAGACCGGGATGTTGCTTAGGTGTTCTTTATTGGAAACAGAAGGAAAACTCTTGAGGAACATGGAAGAAGACACTAACTGAATGGAGGCTGTTGCTTGGGAATTATCCAAGGATCACAGCTTAGTTGAGGAATTTCTAGTATTACTGTGGAATTTACAAATTTTAATTTCATTTTCTGTAGTAGCTATCTTGCACAAGAGGCAGCCAAGCCAAACCAACTGGAAACTAGCTCACACTTACACACCATACATACCACACTCATTAATGCCAGCCACACACAGAATTGCTTTACAGAAATAGCTATGTTTATCTCATTTGTAACCATCTGTGATGAAAGAAAGCATTTGTTGCCTATAATCAATAAGATTATCAATGTTTTTTAAAAATATATTTTAATTGCTTTTAGAGAGGGAGATATAGAGAGAGAAACATCAATTATGAGAATCATCAATCTGCTATCTCCCACACTCCCCCTTCTGGACATTGAGCCTGCAACCCAGGCACATGTCCTTGCTGGAATCAAACCCGGGACTCTTCAGTCCAAAGGCCAACACTCTACCCACTGAGCCACACCAGCTAGGGTTTAATATGTTTTAACATCTTTGAGAGAAGGTTGATTTTTGGATGAGTGTTGGAAACAATTACCATACAATTATTTCATAAAAGATTTTAGATTTGCTGTTGTAGTTTTCATTAGTATATAGTGGAATCAGAAAAGATTTTATTTAAAATACTGTTCAAATAGCCTTTATAATGAGAAATTCATAATTTTTTTTTCTTTTTCTTGCTAAGTTTCCTGTTGGCTTTGAAGATGTGATTATTTAAGGTAGTCTTTTTTCTTTCCCATTTGAGTTTTCTATCATTATTATAACAATAAGAAATATATGGAACTTATGCCTATTGAATATTTTCTAGCCTCTTCCTAACACATAAAATGTTAAATACTTATTTTGATGTACATGTCTGTCGGTTCTTTATGGCTTGCTTCATTTTAAAGAAAAATTCTTGAAGGCCATCTTTAAGGTTTTCCTGATTGGTACATCTCTGGTTATTACTTTTTTACTTTTAAAGGAGACTATAAAAACAGGTCTGCAAACAAATCTACGTGTAATTCATTTTGCTACTAAAAACACCAAAAACATTTAGATTCTTATTATTCGCTGTTCACTCTTTTTGGTCTTTGGAGGGAACAAAAAAGTCTCTCCCTTTTCTAGAATAATTCAGAGAACATTTGCAAAGCCCCATAATTTTGTCTTCCTGTTGAATGTCAACAGTTTCTTTTAAGCCTCCAAGAAAGTTAACTTTAGAGCAATTACATGCTCAAGAACCAGAATAGAATTTAGTTATCTCTATGTTTATAACTAATATAGATTCTGAGATGCTTCACAACTGAACTGTGTCTAAAGCATTGTGAAACGGGAAAATGGGGCTGGGACATGTGGTGTTCTCCTTGGCAGGATGGTTCCTGGGTCCTTGTCCAGGTGGGGTCAGAGAATGAAACCACGGACAGAAGGTGGTAGAGTAAAAGATGGACATTTATTGAGAAACAAGCACAGACTCCCATGTGGGGAGGGAGAGAGCATCCCACTAAGTTTGTTCTCCTCCCTGCCCCCCACTGCGTTTCCTTGTGCCCTGACATCCCCTCTGATTGGTCGCTATCCCCTCTGATTTGGTCACGATAGCAACTTCAGAGCTCAGACCTCACATGAGGTACATGAGGTTCTCCCCTGCTTCTCCCTTATTTTCCTGTTCCCTTTGGACTTTCCTCTTCCCTTTCTGAATGAGGGGATTCCTTCCCTTTATTTTGTAAATGTGTACCTTCTGCAGCTCCCAGCTCCCTTACTTCATGGAAATGTACTTTCTGTAGCTCTCAGCTCCCTTATTCTATGGAAATGGACCTTCTGCAGTTCTGTAGTCCTGTGCTTTTTCTCCATGGACACCTTAACTCCTAAAATTTCCTAAACCTGCCTATTTTACCCCTAAAAACTCCTTTTAATTGTATATAGCCTATCTAGTTTGGCTCAGTGGTTAGAGTGGTGGCCCATGAACTGAAGGGTAGGTCGCAAGTTCGATTCTGGTCAAGGGCATGTACCTCAGTTGCAGGCTCAATCCCCGGCCTGAGCAGGGCACCTGTGGGAGGCAACCAATCAAAGTGTCTCTCTCACATCGATGTTTCTCTCTGTCTCTACCCTTCCTTACACTTTCTCTAAAAATCAATGGAACACATATCCTTGGGTGAGGGTTAACAACAACAACAACAAAAAGAATTGTACATAAATCAGCATTGTATTACTTAGTGAATATATTCACTGCACTGGGAACGTTTGCTCGTTAAGTTTCTGTCGTGATTTAAGGGTTAAAACAGTTCTTCACTTTATTTGTAAATGCGAGTTTTTGTATAGTGCTGCCTTTGAAGGTGTCTTCACATTTCCAGGTGGCTCTTGGTTTTCCTTGTGTTTTAATTTGTGGCTCGGGAGGGAAAATGTTCAATTTGCTCTCATGCTTTATCGCCCCGTCTCTCGAGAAGGAAGTCCCATTTCATGAGGAAATCTTGGCACACCTGACCCAGCGTGTGTATGTTGGCAATAGGGACAAGGAAAGTACAGTCCCCGCTGCTGCTTATGTGAGATTTATTTTGTAGCAGGTAACCTTGGTATTCGGCTTTCACGTTTAATTTACAACTTGCCTGCAAATTGTTACCACGCTGAAAGTCACGATCCACCAGTGTCCTCTGTGTAGTTGGTGGAATCGTGATTCGACATTTCCTGGAAAGAGTACTTTTTTGATAGGTTGCCTTAACAGAGCTCTTTTACATGTCTGCAAAAGAAAGAAGTTGTTGACCATCTTCAGGGGGAAAAAATAGGAAGCACTCACTCGTTCTGTTGTCTGTGGTCAGACTGTGGCGACAAACCTGCTATGTTTCTGAGCATCTTCCACAGCCCCTGCCTTGACAGCCATTCCCTTTCCAAACGCCTTTCCTTTTTCCCTTTGGGCTGGTGAAGAGCCCAGAAGCATAAAGCCCCGAGGAGCTACAGCCTCATTCTCGGGGTCTGTGGGGTCCCGTGTTTCTGCTTTTCACTGTCTATTGGCCTCCGTGACTCTAAGCTGCCTCCCTAACTATTACGGTAGGCATTGCAGGATTCTGTTTATTATATGCCTAACTTTTTTTTTTTTAAGATATTAACAAGGTAATTGAAATTTCTTTGTCAAATTGGGTAGACTCGGTTAAAGCAACACTGTTACGCACCATTGGGAATTAAGGAAGATTTCTCAGCTTAATGGGTAAATCACTTATAAAGATTCCCGAAATAAAATGAAAAAAAAAAAAGAATAATAATTGCTTGCTACGCAGTGGCAATTATGATGATGAAATAATAGTTAAATAGCGCCGTCTTGAAATCTCATTATGTATATGGGGTTTCCTTTTGTGTGTTAATGGGAGATACACTAATCCTGTTTGAACCAGAAGTCCTTGAAGTGTGTGATGTTTATTAGTGTTGGATGCCAAGACACGTGCACTTCAGTAGAAGGTCAGTTCTGGAGGGTGGTTCTTCTGTCCCTTTGGTCACCTTTCACAGTTCCTCTTACCCAGGTGGTATGCTGGACAGGAAATAGAATTTTTGTGGCATGGCAAGGGAAGAGCAGCTCCTTCGCCGACTAGGTCTCATTCTCCCCTCGGCCTGTGGTGATCCTGGCAGAAACCCACAGAGCATCAGCTGTGGGGGTCGCCTTCCTCTCCTCCTCCCCCGGACCCAACACTGGAGGGAATGGAAGGAGCAGCAAGCAGAAGCTGTCTACTTTGGGGTAACAGAGAGGACGGCATTAGCATTCTTGGGGATCCCCGTGATATATCCCATAGGCAGGAAGTGGGGAGGGCCAGGGTAGCAGGTAGCTATTCAGAACCACCCCATGTCCATGCTGCAGAAGCCTCAGTATCTGTGTTACAGAAAACCGGAGAAGAACCAAGCAATACTCGGAGAGATGGAGTTACATTTATTACGAGCGCGGGTCTAGAGGAAAATGTCTCAAATTCTGGGCCCCAGCATGGAGGAACTTTCCCTATTTATGTGTTTTTACCTTCTTTGTCTCCCAAATGGGTGTTTCTGGCCTCCTTTGCAAGTTCTTAAAGAGCCCGTATGTGCTGGGGCCATGAGACCTCAACCGAAGGCCTGACCTGGTGCCAGCACTGATAACTTTGTCCGGGGAAGGTTTAATGGCCTCTCTGAAGTGGGAGTAGTCTTATTTTCCTTATTATTTAAGCAAGCAAGCATCTACAGAAGCCAAATAGCAGGGTTAAAATTCCAAACAGCAGTTTTTATATAAGATGGATGCTTCATTTGTACGACTTCAGGAGTCATGAAAATTTAATTCTGTCAAGTTAGGACAGCTCATACCAGAGCATGCCCGAATCACAAGGTGAACACACTCAGGTATTCACTATCCAGATCAAATAATAAAAGATTTCCAACCCCTGAAACTTCCTCCTGGTGACCCCTCCTGGTCACCACTCCCCCCCACCCCCAAAAGGACAGCTACTATCCTGACCTGTATTACCCTAGATTTGCATGGCGAATGGATTTCACGGAGAGTGGAATCAAATGTGTATTCTTTTGTGTGAGTTCTTCCAGTTGGCATTATATTTCAGAGATTCATCCATAGTGTTACTATGGTGATAGTACATTCATGCTCATTGCTGGAGTGAGCGTCGCAATTTATTCACTCCTTTTGCTGATAGTGGACATTTGGATTGTTTCTAACATTGGGCTGTTCCTTGCCTTTCGGTGAGTTTGTATACCACTTTCTGCTGCATGTTTATGGAATTGTTGGGTCTCTGCACAGGTTCAGCTTAGAAAATGCCTGGCAGTTTTCCAAAGTAGTGGTACTAACCTTTTCTCCCAAAAGTTTTCAGTTACTTCATGTCCTCACCAATACAGTATTTGGTATTTTCTGGCTTTCTCATAATAACAGACTTGGGGGGAAAAAATTTTGATCTGTGGTAAAATACATGCAACATAAAATTGACCATCATTTTTAAGTCCAGTATTATTATGTATATTCACATGGTTGTGCAATCTGCAGGACTTTTCCATCTTGCAAAACAGGAACTCTGTAACCATTTCTCCCTTCCCTTTGCCTCTGGCAGGCGCCATTCTGCTTTGTGCTTCTATGAAACTGACTCTGCTGGATAATCATACATACATATGGTTTTGGTCTTTTGTGACGATGAAATACTTTTAAATATATATGTGTGTATGTGTGTGTGTGTGTGTGTATTATTGGTATTTTTACAGAGAGGAAGGGAGAGGGATAGAGAGTTAAAAACATCGATGAGAGAGAAACATCGATTCACCTGCCTCCTGCACACTGCCTACTGGGGATGTGCCCGCAACCAAGGTACATGCCCTTGACCAGAATCGAACCTGGGACCCTTCAGTCCGCAGGCAGATGCTCTAGCCACTGAGCCAAACCAGATAGGGCGACAATGAAATACTTTTAAAGATGTTTTTTGTTTACCTGCTTCATATGAAGTTGCATTCAACCTAACACAGTGGTCAGCAAACAGCAGCGCACGAGCCACATGTGGCTTTTTGGCCCCTTGAATGTGGCTCTGCCACAAAATACCACGTGCAGGCGCACACGTACAATGTGATTGAAACTTAGTGGCCCATGCACAGAAGTCGGTTTTTGGCCTGGGCTAGTCTATTTTGAAGAAGTGCATTAGAACTCTCAAGGGGCCAGAGACACATGTGGCTCTCGAGCCGGAGTTTGCCGACCACTGACCTAACATTATGCAGTGTAGAATTTCAAGATACCTCATTATACTCAGTAATAGTGTTTGTGAGCATCCAAAGCATTTGACATGATGTGAAACGCATTGAGGAGTTCCTTATATAGAAACTTAAAGCAACTTCTCTTTGGTGTTTAAAATGACTGTGATTAATCACAGTACATTTTTCTTTAAGCTGGGAACAATAGAAAACATTTATTCTTTCTTTAACAACAATTCATTTGATAGTCTCCTTTCCTTTTCTTCTCAGCCAAAATTGGATCCAGTTTCTGGGAAATCCCAGACTGCAGGCCCTCCCTCTCCTTCCCTTCCTTTATAACTAATTCTATCTTTAGATCCCCCCCCCCCCCCAGATGTCTCTTTGATGTCATGCACTTTCAATTCTGTCACCTCTTGCAGATTTTAAACAGGTTTAACTAAACTTTGTGGAATAGTTTCCCCTAAAAAAAAGCAGCAAATTTCTCTGAGTGCTGTTTCAGTAGTGATGGTAACCTTGTTTTGTTTCGGTGGGGGGATGTGTGAAAGAAGGTGTGGGAAGATTTGGGTCTTGACTGTTGGGTGAAGCATCAGCACGGTGTACCATCTACCTGGACGGACAGCCCACACCAGCTGGGGTAAGAGGCCAGCTGTCTCCTACAGGATCAGTCCTTGAGATACAGATCACTAGGCCATCTGCAAATGTCGCTGTGAAACTACTTTGTGGGCACGTGCACACCAACCCACGTGTGCATGTCCATAACCGTTCACTCATAGATCCACTTCTTCTGCGCACTTGCTCCAACCTTATTGTTTCAAGTGGTTTTCTGTTCCCCCACCGGATCCCAGCATCTTAGTATTTGATGGCACCTGAGAACTTCACTAATCTAAAAACGGAATGTCCTGCCCCATAGGATAATTTTAGAACCCTTGAAAAAACAAACCCACCCATAAGTAAGAAAGGAACTAAAAGGCAAAGCAGAAGCACCAGTCTCTAGGATTTGGGAAGCAAACGCACCAGGAATGAAGCAGGAGAGAGCAGCGCTGTTCCTAACACCGGCATCTCCCCTGACATCCAATTTGTATTTAAACTCTGTTGGAGGTGGCAGCCTATTTCTTTCCAAGACACACTGTGAGGCTGTTGAATATTTTTATATTAGAAGATTCATTTTCTCTACGCTACGCATCTCCTTCCCTGTGGTTCTTGATGTTTGCTTAGCCTTCTGAGCCCCAGCCCTGCCCAGTTTCTACTGGCTGGAACAATAGAATAACTCTCCATTACCAGCCAAAAGGTTGGCTGCCCTAGAGCGTGGGGGAGATTGCATCCACAGCCTCTGCCCTGTGGCTGGGTGTGGCGAGAAGGCTACCAGGTAGGTGTTAGACCCCTGGGTTCAGCAACCTCAGTACTTGAGTTCCAGCTAAGAAAGAATTCAAAGCCAAGACTCAACACTGTAAGAGAATTTATTTGGCAAATCACAGAGGTAGAAGTAATTTGTATGAGAAATGGGCTTAGGCCCTGACCGGTTTGGCTCCGTGGATAGAGCGTCGGGGCTGTGGACCGAGGGGGTCCCAGGTTCGATTCCGGTCAAGGGCAGGTACCTTGGTTGCGGGCACATCCTTGGTGGAGCATGTGCAGGAGGCAGCTGATCAGTGCTTCTCTCTCATCGATGTTTCTAGCTCTCTATCCTCTCCATTCCTCTCTGTAAAAAAATAAATTTTATATATATATATATATATATATATATATATATATATATACACACACACACACACACACACACACATATATATATATATATATTTTTTTTTTTTTTTTTAAAGAAATGGGCTTAGTAAACAAGTCATAGAGGTAAAGGAAGGGCCCTTGAGGCTCAGAAGTGAGGGAGGGAAAGGGACACGTCTGGGAGTCGGGGAGGGAAGGGGAAGGAGATGAGGAAGGGGAAGGGAATGGGGGCGGGGGAAGAGGAATGGGGAAGGCAAGGTGTGCTCCCCGGAGGGCAAGCAGCTGGGTCCTCTTTCCTAAGAGTTTCAAGGGTGGAGATTTTAGGGGAGGACCCAGGGGAGGATCTCTACAGAATACTCCTCGGTGTTCAGGTGTGTCCTTTCTGGATGGGAGTCTCCACTGACTGACCGACCGCCGGGCCAGCCCCGGGGCAGAGAGTCATTGTTCAGTGCAGCTGGTCCTGAGGTCATCCTCGTCCTCTGCCATTGCTGGTCTGGTTTTGCTGCTTTTCTGGGCCTGGAGCTGAAATACACCTGAGGCCTAGATGCTATCTCTAGGGAGGAAAGGTTGGTGATTTGCTGAGGGTGGAAAGGTCACCCTGAAATAAAGGCCCCACCCTACAAATGTCCTCTGCTAGGCACCCAGAGCTTTCCACCCTGGTGGCCTTCGTGCCTGGCCCATCGTCCCTGCCCTGTTCATGTCTGTCTACCTGCCCGCCACCCTTGGAGTGGTTTGCTCTTCTTGTGCTAGTCTCAGGAAGTGAAGAACTGAAAGTTGTCACATTTTTCCAAGGTTGCAGTTTCTGTGCTGGCTCCTATTTCTCCTGCCTGCTAGACCTGGGTGGCCCTTACGTCTCATGGATCCCTCCGTATTTCAGCAGTTACCTCTCTGCGGAAGGACAGTAGCACATGTCATCTTCCTGGATGGTCAGATTTCAAAGAACATCTGGGTACAGGCTCTCCCGCACTTGTTTTCTAATGTAAAATGTGTTTTGTTCGAGTCACCCAGGGGGCTTAGTTCTGGCTGCTATCAGCGACTGCCTCAGACAGAAATGTATGTCTCACGGATCTGGAGGTGGGGAGGTCTGAGATCACGGTGCTGGAGAGTTGGTGTCTGACGAGAACCCGCCCTGTGTGCACACATGGTACACGGGGCAAGAGCGGTGTTGGGAGGCTCTCTTCTAAGGGCACTAATCCCATTCACGAGGGCTCCGCCTTCATGAACTAATGACCTCCCAAAGGCCCCACCTCCTAACACCATCACGTTGGGGGGTAGGTTTCAACATCTGAATTGGGGGGGAGGGGTGGGCATGATGACACCAACATTCAATCTGCTGTGTCAGGGGTGCTGAGTTCATGCCTTTGGTGTTGAGATGGGAGAAATTATTTCTTGCCTGTACTCATATTCCCATGAGTACTGAACACAGTACTTCTAAGAATATATATTAAATTTTTTTTTACAATATCATTGGACTCAGCTTTATGTGCAACTTTGATTATTAAAATGGTTGACCTTTGTTACTGGCTCTCTAACTCTTAGGTGCTGGGGTATCCGTACGATATTGCTAAAAGTGGAGGCTCTTGCCTGCCTCACCGGCCATTTGGGGCGTAAACAGTCTTCCCAGCGCTGGTCCAGTGTCTTCACTGTGAACCGACGCCGACTTCCAGGTGGAGGGTTCCAAATGAAGTCTAGAGGCAGCAGAGGATGTGCTGGTCCTGTCTCTCTTGCTGATTTTGTACCCGTGATCTCAAAGGTGTCTCACCTCAGTATTAGATGTCAAAGGCATCCATACCTTCTTTATTATTTTTTTTATTTCTTTATTGATTAAGGCCGTGTTTCCCAAAGTGTGGTATGTGTACCCCCAGGGGTACGGGAAGAGTTTGGTGGGGATATGCACTGCACCATGCTTAGCTGCACCTAATTCTACATTCTCATGAGTCAAGTCAAGACAGTCTTGTGAGGCGTGAGATGGTCCGGTGTGCAAATACATGTTATTTATGATATAACTTTTATTTATATTTTATTATGCATAATTTTATTTTTCGTTTATTATTATTTTGTGTATGTACCAAAAAAAGAAAAAATAGATATATTTTGATTGTTATTAAAATACATTCATTTTTTTTTTCACAAGGGATACTCAGGGTTACAAAAATTATAGAAGGGGTACACATATGTCAAAAGTTTGGGAAACACTGGATTAAGGTATTACATATGTGTCCTTATCCTCCCATTCCTCCCTCCCCCCCTGCTAAGGCCCTCACCCCCTGGTGTCAGTGCCCAGTGGTTAGGCTTATGTGCATGCATACAAGCCCTTTGGTTGATCTCTCCTCCTTTCCCCCACCCTCCCCTACCTTCCCTCTGAGGTTTGAGCATCTGGTCGATGCTTCTCTGTCTCTGGATCTGTTTTTTTGTTCATCAGTTTATGTTGTTCATTATACTCCACGAATGAGCTAGATCACGTGATATTTATCTTTCTCTGACTTATTTTGCTTCGCATTGATACCTTCTTAACACGTATTCGGATCTCTCAAGAATATTTACCTTCATATTTGTAGATTTTTCCAAGTTGGTCTCGATAGAGCTGTCAGACAGAAAGAATCTGTGGCTGGGGAGTTGGTGAAGTGCAATTTATGTCTCATGTTTAAAAAAAAAAAAGGTAAAAACTGAAACCACCGGGGTCTGAAAGCTGCACTGTTCCTAATACCCTGAAACAGCCGCAGGGCATTTCAACGGGGAAAACACAGCTTGTGTTACCGCTGCTTTTCATAGTTTTGCCTGACAGGCGTGGAGGAGGCCCATGGAGTTAAAAATGAAGCTGTTAAAGATATAATAAATGCTTTTGAAAATTTCCATTGGGCCATCCATCAGTAGATGTCTTCTTTGAAAAATGAGTGAAAATCAAACATAAAGACACAAATGGCTCACTCAGAAATGAATAAGCACACGCAAAAAGAACTTTCTCGTGCATGAGTGCCGCCTGTCTATGGTGTTTTATTTTCTCTTTATGTCTTTTGTTCCATGCAGGTAATAAACCCTCTTGGCTTAGAGGATCACGAAGGAAAGATTCTAGTCCCGTCTGCTACTTAGAGATTTAGAGTTCCTTCCTTTCTCTTCTTTTTTTAAAATCATGGCTTAAAGAAAAAGACAAAATTCACCATCATTCCCATTTGTGATACAGTTGAGTAGTGGTAAGAATATCGACATTGTCGTGAAACAGATCTCAGAACTTTTCCATCCCGCAGATCCGAAGCTCGAGACCCATTAACAAACAACAACACCACCTCCTCTCAGCCCCTGAGAACCATCATCCCACTTGCCATTTCTAAGAATTTGTTCCCTGTTTTCTTTTACTCACCTGCAGTCCTGAGTCCTCTCTCCTGCTTCATTCAGCGCAGGTGGGACTAAGTCATGCCTCTGAGGAGCAGAGAGCAGTAGTAATTTCACAGTGAGTTGGTAACACGGAGAGCTAGCGTACACCCAGGAGGATATAGGGGGCTCTCATTCATTTCTTCACGTGGCATCACTGTTTAAGATATGTGAAAGTCATCTTGCATGATTCACTAAGAAATCAGATGGTGAAACGCCTTAAAAGCTAGATCTTTCTCCTGCCTCCCTCAGCCAGAACTGAGTCTGACGACCCAATTTCTACTTAAACCTGTGAACTCTGCCTCTTCCATCAGGGTGTATTTAATGTTCAGCAGATGATGATGGAATCAGGTTCAAAAACACACTGACTGCCCTCCAGTATTTTAGTTGGACTTGTCTTTAGCACTAAGGTAATTGTTTATAAGTTGGGGCGGAAGGCATGTAATGGCTGCACACTGTGGTTAGAATGCTGTCAGGTTGAGTAACGCCATCTTTATCCAGGGGACACACTCAGTTCTCGGGGGGCCTGCATTCTTGCTGGAGGTCGCCAGGGCAGACGAACACTGTGAATGCTGTGCCATCACGGAGACTTTCCAGAGACAGCCCGGAATTGCTTGGCTTTTGCTTGCTTGTTTGTTTTTGGTTTGTTTTCCTTTCCAGAAACATCTGTATGTTCTCCAACATGGCTTTTTTTCTCCAGTGCTGATATTCAAGTCGCTGGAGGCTGACTCTGTTGCTAAATTTCGTTCATAATGGGCAGAATTTTATTTAAAAGGTGTCATCCGTACCCGTGCTTTTTATGATCTGTCTTGCATTTGCATTTCCCCCCTGTTAACTTTGAGTACGGGTGATACTCCATGAAGGTGGAGTGTCACTAAAATGGTGATGGCTGAATGTTCGGCATTGAGACAAGGCGTTTGCGCTGAGCCAGGAGAACGTGCTCAGTCCAAAGGCATCATCCTCTTGACTACATTTTGAAATAATCACACAAGAGTCAACTAATGAACCTGCTCAAAAGGGAGCTGATGGCCTGGATCCCCCAAAAGCACGGCCTCAGAAGCATTTATGCAAACACTAGAGGCCCGATGCACGAAATTCGGGCACTGGGGGAAGGGGAGGGGGGTCCCTCAGCCCAGCCTGTGCCCTCTCACAGACATCCTCAGCGCTGCTGTGGAGGCAGGAGAAGTTCCCGCCACCGCTGCTGCACTCACCAGCTGTGGGCTCAGCTTCTGGCTGAGCAGTGCTCCCCCTGTGGGAGCCCACTGACCACCAGGGGGCAGCTCCTGCATTGAGCATCTGCCCCCTGGTGGTTAGTGCATGTCATAGCAACCGGTCATTCCGTTGTTTGGTTGATTTGCAAATTAACCTTTTATTATATAGGATAAACCCTCCTTGTTAGTTCACATATTCTGTTTGCAAAAGGCATCTGAGGGGTATGGCCACATGGCCAGTTAATGCTGGTGAAGGGACAGTTTCCCTGCCAGCCCAGTCTTGTGTACTGTTGCCAGTTTGACATAGGTTTCCTGATCCGTATGATGTCATTCGTTATTTTCTCACTTTCCTTTTAACATTTTCCCTATGGTTGGCCTTTCCTGAGTGATTCGCTTTTATGGCTTTTGGAAGCTGTCAGCTGTTTGAGCAACAGTTTCTTGAAGTAAAAAATATATTCAAATTGGCTTTAGCATCTAGACCCCAGCTTATCGTTGTGTTTGTTAAAGGCTGTGCTATTTGTAGTCTCCCCGTGAGAATTGTAGGTTTAAAGTGATTCCATTCATTCATCCATTCAGCAAATCTTCATGAGCACCCACTGCGTCTCATGCTGTTCTGATGCACAAAACAGATGAAGATTCCATGTGCTAGCAGAGCCTGCCGTCTACCAGAGAAAGACAGCCACGTAGAAGGACCACTATAAAGAAATACTATTGTTTTAGCTGAAACCGGTTTGGCTCAGTTGATAGAGCCTCAGCCTGAGGACTGAAAGGTCCCAGGTTCGATTCCAGTCAAGGGCATGTACCTTGGTTGGAGTCCCATCCCCGGTGGGGGGTGTGCAAAAGGCAGCTGATCGATGACTCTCTCTCTCATCGATGTTTCTGACTCTCTGTCCCTCTCTCTTCCTCTCTGTAAAAAAATCAATAAAATATATTTTTTTTAAAAAAAGAAATACTATTGTTTTGGATGCTACAGAGTGATAAGCGAAAAAATGGGAAAAAAATAGAGTGGAATAAGGGGGGAGGTGGGCAAATTACAGTTGCAAGTAGGGTGTTTAGGGTCAGCCCTACTGAAAAGCCAGGATTTGTGTAAACATTGGAAAGAGGTGAGGGCCTCCTCCATGAAGATTTCTGGGGGAGAAGGTGGTCCAGGCAGAGGGAGCAGTCCGTGCAAAGGCCCTGAGGCAGGTGTGTGTCTGATGTGCTCAGAAAACAGCCAGGAGGCCTGTGTGGCTGGAGCGGAGGGAGCGTGAAGCTGAGCGATTTGATATGAGCTTGCACAGGTGACACGGGGTGGAGCACGCGTCCTGGGACTTTGCTTTCCATTGTGAGGACTCCGGAGTTTACTCTGAGTTTTGAGCAGAGAAGTGACGCATCTGATTTTAGTAGAAGATGACTGTTTCTGATAGAGCTGAGAAGCTATTTGGGGAATTTTTTTTACATGATAAGTCAGATAGTAGTTGTATGTGACCGACGTCAAATGCAGCAGAGAAATACAAGGAAGTTGCATGAAAACATTTCATCGAGGTGTTCAAACAGGTGAGTTTGAGGAGAATGTTATAAAAAGTAAGCCGAGTGGTTTCCAAGGTCTTGTGTGCCATGGCGGTGGGTGTGAATCAAAATCACTGAGCGATGCTTCCCCAAACTCTTTGTGCGTGTGAGACTCCATGCGTAGAGGCGTTTGAGGGTGTGGGTGATCCGAAGTTTCCAGGTGAACCTGATTTTCAGAGTCCCCTCAGAATCATTGCTGTGCTAGACCTAGCCCCTTAATTAAATCCTGGCTGCTGGTCAGCATCCCTTCCTATTAAGTTTGTAAAGACTTAGAGAATCGGTGACGTACGCCATGCAGGATGATCGTGTTTGTCAGCACTGCGGTTTATTAGCACTCAAGGGGCTCGTTGTCTGATACTTAAAGGAAAAATGTGTTTAATTCAGACTCTTGGCAGTCCTTCTGGCGGAGTATTTTTGGATGTGCTTTCCTTGCTTTTGCTATATACACTTATTCGTTTCTTTTTCGCAAATCTAGGGTCTGTGTGCGTAGGGTTTGTCTTACCTCTAGCAAGGTGCTGGTGGGAAGGGACTGTCATCGACAGTTTTGCTTTTTAGTTGTTTTTTCCAGCTCATTGATCATAACAGAGCCCTCCTAACCCCCACTCACCACTTTCTCTTACAGACATTGTCTCATTCCTCAATGCCCTCATCAGAAGGAACTGGAATATAAGGGAAAGTATATGTTTTATTTTGTAGCGGTGAAAGTGTAGGAAGGCTTAAAAATACTCAAGAGGGAGTTTGCATAGCTACCAAATGTTGGAAATAACCTGGCAAAGGTTTCAATTAAAAATGAAGTTATAACGGTTAACAGGGGTTTATTGAGTACCTTCTGAAAGTGGACACTTGATGTGTCTTCGCCTCATTTGCTTATCCTGGCTACTTCCTTCGGGGGCATTATTATTCCTTTGCTCAGAGGGAAAATCCATGCCCCCGGAGGCCATTTAACTGGCCCAGACCACATAGATGGTAAAGTGGCAAACCAGGCATCGAAGTTATGACCCACTGAAACTCACTCTGTGCTGCTCTCAAATGTAACCGCATACATTTTTATACCTAATAGTAATAGCTTCGTTTATTGGAAGAGATGCAAAAGTTAGGTTTCCCTCTATGTTTATAATGAAAATTCTTTTTATGGTGCTTGATTTTCTCTTGTGCTCCCCCCCCCCCCTAAATTTACCAGTCCCTTCAATAGATTTTCAATATTTTTGAATTTTTCAACATTGTGATGAAACACCCATAGCATAAAATATACATTTATCTCAAGTGTTTGTAAGTGTATGCAGTTCTATGGCAACGAGATGTACATTCACCTTGTTGTGCACCTGTCACCACCATCCATCCCCATAGCTCTTTCTGTCTTCCCAAACTGAAACTCCGTGCCCACTGAATAAGAGAACTCCCCATTTCTACCCCCTCCCAGGCCCTGGAAGCCACTATTCTACTTTCTGTATCATGTGCTTTCTGTCTTTATTGCATATACTTCTTGTACCTTTATTATATAGACTTACCAGAGGCCCGGTGCACAAAATTCCTGCAAGGGGCTCGGTCCTCACAGCCCCTTGCTTCATCCTGAAGGTCATCCAGAAGGTCATTCAGCTATCTAATCTAATTAGCATATTACACTTTTATTATTATAGATTGGTAAGTTTTCTTTCCCCTAATCTAGTGTGTGCTTACATCAATCTGAGCATTTAGTTTTTTAAAGGAAGAGAAGTGTTAACTTTTTAAAAAATATATATTTTATTATTGATTTTTTTACAGAGAGGAAGAGAGAGGGATAGAGAGTTAGAAACATCGATGAGAGAGAATCATCGATCAGCTGCCTCTTGCACACCCCCTACAGGGGATGTGTCCGCAACCAAGGTACATGCCCTTGACCGGATCGAACCTGGGACCTTTTGGTCCGCAGGCCGACACTCTATCCACTGAGCCAAACTGGTTTCGGCAAGAGAAGTGTTAACTTTATGATTATAACTCTGACCACCTCGCAGATACACAAACCTGGAGCTGGAGCCCACTCCCCCCTCAGTCACTTCCACTGTGAACAGAACATGACACCCGAAAAGTTTCCGAAAAAGAATGACAAGTAGATTGTATTGGTTCCGAGGTTCTCTGGGTGCTCCAGAGCCAAGAGTTCTTAAAGGAACCTGAAAGCCATGATTTACATACTTTCGAATTTAAAAGCCTTACGCTATAAAAAATAGTTTTAAGTTCCCTGTTCAGGATTGAGAACATGTATCCCATTCTCCCTACTGACTAGTTGAAAAACACTAAAAATGTTTCCGGATTAAAGTGTCTTGCTAACCTCTCACGTAGCAATTTTCTTTGATTTGATGTTCTTAGAGGTTCTCCAAGAACCTTAGAGATGGGTTTTGGAGGAAGGCTGCACTTCAAAACCATGGCAGAAGAGCCGGAGGGAAGGCGGGATCCAGGAGCCATATTGGGTGGCTTTGTTCTACAGTCGTTACCTTGCTGTTCAGACGCTGAGCTAAAGTCAGTGAAGTATCTACCTTCCGTTGTCCCTTGAAATACGAATGTTGGAAGCCAAGGGTGTGATGGCAGGTGTATTTCCAGAAAGTTCAGTCCCAGCAGGCTGGTGCACTTAGAGGTTTAATTAGACCACTGTACCCAAAGAGAAACGTGCCAAACGAAATAGACATAAGGAAAATGCACACATTCTTCTGCTTCTGGGAAGAGTGTAATGCTTTCCTTGAGTCATAATCTGGTTTCTGCTTGCTTTATTCATTATTTGTGGGGTAGTTTATTCCCTGCCTCATGGATATTTAAAGCAGCAGGAGGTTATGCAAGATTTTGATTAATTTTTTTGTTGTAAATTTTGGAATTTTTTTACTCATCTGCTTCTAAAAGTGATTAAAAGACAATGAATTGCTCAAGATCAAGAGCAGGGGAAGCCATTCTGCATAGCTGAATTCTCCATAGACATTTTTTCTTTTGTTCACTGCATTTCATTACAGGTTTACAAGATAGCAATAGAAATACACTACTACTACTTGAGTGTGTGTGCACGCGCATGCACAAACATGCATGCATACACACGGGCATACATGCACACACACGGCGCAGCCTTGGCGTGAAGGAAGAAGGGCGGTTCTGTACGAATGACGCTGTGGTTTTAACGTAGCTAAATCACAGCGGAGGAGCTGAAAGGGCCCATTCTCCTCTTGGCCCGGAGTCGGGACTCTGAAATCCAATCTGAAGTGTGTTTAATGAGTGTTCTGAACGCTGGGTCTCCGTGCAGAGGGGAACAAGGAGCACAGTGTGTCCTGGCAGACGGCGTGGCCACCCTTGGAGCCACGGCCGGGAGGAAGAATCGCTGCATTTGTGGACCCAGTGGATGGGCAGTCCTAAACATTTAGCTGCATCCTCCCAGAATGGAGGCCTTGTCCCGGTCCCCCAGACTTGGGTTTTAAAGTTGTAGTTCCTGTTCTTGCTCTGGTTGGCATTGCACAACCGTTGCTATCATACCAGGTACTGACCAGACTACCACCAGGTCTGCTGTTTGGCTTTTGAGTCCTTTTCTTGCCTCCTCCATCTCCTCCTGCATCGCTCATACCCAGTAGACTTACTAAGTGCTGGATGCCATCTTAAGAGCTCAATATCTGCTCTGTCACTTAACCCTCCCCACACCCCAGTGGGATGGTTCAACCATTATTCCCACTCTACAGAAGAGAAAACTGAGGCCCAGAGCGTTAACTTGCCCAAGGTCATCCTGCCATGGGATTGGCAAGAAGGCAGCCCCCAGAGTTTGTGTTCTTAGTGATTATCTTTCACAGCCGCTCCAAGTCACTGAGGGGCTGGGCGAATAACACGAACATCTCGCACATTTCAGCTATTCCATTTCTGTCCTTTAAAGATTTATTTCTAATGATATATATAAGGGAGAGGGAGAGAGAGCTAGAAACATCAATGATGAGAGAATCATCAGTTGGCTGCTTTCTGCATGCCCCCTACTGGGGATTGAGCCCCCAACCAGCGCATGTGTCCTGTCCAACGAATCGAATCCGTGACCTCCTGGTTCATAGGCCGACATTCAACCACTGAACTACATCGGCCAGGCTCTCTGGCCTTTATCAATCTAAAAAGTTAAACCCTTAATGTTAGGTTTGAAGGGAACAGGAAACAGACCACCAGGGAATTTTAAAGTAAAGTTTATTCCCCGGTAATGTGCAGGGCTCATTACGGAGGTAGAGAAATCAGAATTGAAGGAGTGGGGAGGGGGCAGGGGACTCATCCGGGCTGCTTCCTGGACATGGAGGGCAGCAGCACGTGGCTGGCCTGGGGGTCTTTTTAAGGGCCGGAACAGAAGGGGGTTGGACCCAGGGAGATAGGAAGGGGTGGGCTCCAGGACACTTTGGCACGTGCTGATTGATGGTTCAATGTCTTGGAGATGTCTCTGTGACAGGTGCCAGTCATGTGTTAACTCCAACCATCAGTTGGGGGAGGGGGAAGAACCTTACACTTAAGATCCTTATGTCATTCTTGCAACATTTCCTCCCCTTGTGGGTCTCCCTGGGCAGAAGGCACATTGTTCAATTGTTGGAAGTCGAACTGGGCGTTACATGTCTCCTGTCCTCCCCTCCTTGCCATCTCTTTGTCCTCGGGCTTAGTGTCTAGGAACTTTCAACTGTATCTTCAAACACCCCTAGTGCAAGCTTTCTTTTCTGCTCTGCTGTTTTTACTTCTAACAGCTCTTTCTTGTTATCCAAATGTTCCTTGTTATAACCTTCTGGGATCTCATTTTTAAGTTGTAAACTCTTTAGCTATTTGAGGACACAAATTACAGTGTTTTTAAAAGTTTTTTTTACTCTACCCTGCATCATCGAAAATACCTGCCATCTCCCATTTCTGACTTTTCCGGGGAGTTCTGCGTAATTTGGCTGCTTCCTGTTGCTGACTCTCTCCCGTCTTCTGTAATTAGATGTCAGCTTTTTCCTCTGTCGTCTTCTAGAATCCGGGAGAAATTCCTCACCTGCTGTCTCTTCTTTCATTTTCTCTGAATTTATTCCTTTTCCCCCCGTTTTCATTATTTGAGTGTTAGTTTCAGCAGGCTTCTGGGTATTGTGGAGAAAAGCTGTGTAATATTCAGTCAGCCGTATTGAGCCACAAGCCCCAAATTCTCATCATCAGTTATATTGAGTCGAGTCTAGCAATGGCCTTCTGCTAAAATTTTTAAGAAAATGTGCTTTGCAGACACATAGGTGGGTTCCTGTAGATTTCTCAAACTGCATTCTCCTTGAACTTCTACTTGCTTGAAAGCTCCTGACTGTGTGCAGAGGGGCGGGAAGGAGACACCCTGGATGGACAGCTCAGGGGAGAGAGGGGGGTGAGAGCTGTGTGAGCGGTGTGATGTGCTGAGCCTGAATCCCACCCGTTCTACCTCACCCCGTGGAAGCACCTCAGAAGAGAATGTTTTGTTACAAGAGCTTCAGTCATAGAGCATCATCCACATCCAAAGCAACAACAGTAAAAAGAGGAACGCCTCCGAACAGGAAGAACGAATCGCCTCCCATAATTAGTCCACTCCTTGTTGAATACATTTGGTTGTCAATTTAGAGAAATTTTGAAGTCCAGAATTTTTAATCTCAAATCTGTTCTTTGGGCTGTTCATTTGTTTTAATCCCTTTATTTGAAAGGGACAGAGCGGAACATCAGTGCTTTGTCCCTGCAGTTCTGGAGGCTATAAGTCTAAAATCAAGGCATTGTCCGGGCCAAGTTCCCTTTGGTGCCCTTGCAGCTTCTGGTGGAGCCATCACTCCTCGGGCTTCCTTGGATTGTAGCTGTCTCTCTTCAGTCTCACCTTGCCATTCAAAGCACAGGCTTCTCACCAGCAGCGCTGGAGCCTGTTAGGAATTCAGATCCTCAGGCGCCACCCCAGCACCTGGGGCTTATCAGGGTCGTCAGTCAGAGAAGTCTGCTCGGGGCCACCTCCAGCAGCATTCTAGGGCAGAGTAGTCAGGGGCCCAGGTGTGATACATGGTCACACGGAGCATGGTCACAGGGAGCATGGTCACATGGAGCATGGTCACATGGCACACGTAGAGGTGGTAGCCAGGCTTTGCATTCTGTGGCAGTGCTGAGGCATGCCTCTGAGCCTGGGAAATGGACCTCCTCCTCTTCCGTGTCAACCCACTGGCCTGCCATGAATTCTGTAAGCTAACATGTCCCCAACACGGTAGCAGCAGCAATAATAGAGAGCCTGTGCTGTGTGCCAGAGTCTTAGCCGAACACGTTGGGGTCGTTGCCTCATTTAGTCTTCATTGATCCTAGGAAGTAGATTACTATTTCTAGTCCTTCCATGACTCCATGTGTGCTGTGGGCTGAACTGTGTGCCCACCCCCTCCCCAGTTCACAGATTCTGGCCCTAATCCCCCAGTCTGGCTGGATGTGGAGCAAAGCCAAGTAAGGTCATAAGGTAAAGCCCTGATCCCGGTCCCAGAGGATTAGCGTTTTTCTAAGAAGCGACACCGGAGAGCAAATGCTCACTCACTCACCTACCCCGCCTCGTCCAACAGAGCACTTACCATGTGTTCTAATTTGCCTGTTTGTCTCCAGCCCAACTCAGAAAGAGGCACTTACCTTATTGATTTCCCTCCCTTAGCACCTAGCACAGCACCTAGCGCAGCGCCGGCACAGGGCAACTTGCTTGATAAATGTACCCCAGGTGCCTCAAACCGTAGTAGTTACTAACATGCCCGCTCACCTGGTTGCACCCTGCCGGAGAGCCCGAGGAAACCTGCAGTTACAGCAGCCTGAGATCAGACAGGTGGAAGGTTCGTGAGTTATGGGGATTCGAACAACATTCCAATAAACTTTCCCGGTGGCAGAAAGGGGGCCAAGGCCCTTGAGAGACACCTTTCCCTTCTGCTGGATGTGAGAGCAAGGCCTGGTTGCCATGGCGATATTGATCCCCAAAACAGAGCTCTCTGAAACCTGTGCACATGCAGATTTTTTATAAACAAGGTCAAAGGTCATCTTGATAGATTTGTCTGTGGGGCTATTTCGGAAAGGCAGAACCTTAGCTCATCGTCAGTGGGGCGCGCCGTTTTTCAGACCCCCAGAGAGGGAGGAGAAGACACCCCCCAACCCAGAGAGAATTGGGTCTTTATTCTTTTTGGAGGAGGAAAAGAACTACTCCCCCATAAAACTTTATGGGACAGAAATTACCCGAAGGCACAGACATATTTTAAGAGCGCCATAAACTAAAGCGACTTGGGTTCGGTTTTTAATAGCTTGTGAATGTGCATACTGTTTATTATTCAGTGCTTACTTGCCAGACATTCCCCCAAGAATGTAAACCTCCTCCTGAAACTTAATTTTGTAGGATTGCGCGAAAAGCCAAGGGACATCTGGTTCGAAGTCAGCCCATTCATTTGTCCACTAGATGAAAAGCCAAATGCCTTTTGGAGCATAATTAAAAGTGGCCAGTGAGAAGAAGGTGGTAGCATTTGATTATGTAGTTGTACTCTGGTTCGCTCTCTAAAACATGGCACATTATTACCACCTGGCTTCCTTTCTGTGAGGAGCACCCTCTGAGAATACGTTAGCCACGGCTGGCAGTGTGCGGAGGCCACAGTTTCTGGGAGGCCGTGGGAATCCTCAAGGCCTGCCCTCTCCCAGTTCGAACTCTTGGGGATGATGTTTTTGATTCATTTGTCATAAGATCCCTTTCAGTTTATTTTATTTATTTTTTTAAATATTTTATTGATATTTTACAGAGAGGAAGGGAGAGAGATAGAGAGCTAGAAACGTCGATGAGAGAGAAACATCAACCAGCTGCCTCCTGCACACCCCCCACCGGGGATGTGCCCGCTACCAATGTACATGCCCTTGACCGGAATCGAACCCGGGACCTTTCAGTCCGCAGACCGACGCTCTACCACTGAGCCAAACCGGTTTCGGCAGATCCCTTTCAGTTTAAACCATTACTAACAAATGCAGGTTTTCAAATGATGCCTAAATAACTAGGTTTCCTTCCTTATATATGACAGTTTATATAGCCATAATATAAGTGTGTGTGTGTGTGTGTGTGTGTGTGTGTGTGTGTGTGTATCTTAAAGTAAGTTACTATTTGGGAAAAAAATCTCTTTACAGTTGAATTTTCCTCAGGATCTGTTCTCCCAGTTTAATCTATACCGTTGCCACTTTTACCCCATTGAGGTTTTATTGACTGACTTGCACATTCATTTTAGCAGTAAGAGGCTGGTGGATTGGTAGTTTTTAAACCCCGGCACCAGTTTTCAGGGCAGAGCCTGCACCAAATGTATAATTTGTGGTTATGTCCACCAGTGTTTATTTTATGACTTTTTTTTTGCCAGACACATAGAAGAGCTCTTTGTGCTGAAGAATATTAGTGCACATGTGTGGATATTCACACATTCTTCCCAGGTGATGCCTCCTCTAAACAGCCACTCTGAGCCAGATCCAGCCCCTCAACATTGTTTTGAGATCTAACGTGAAGTAAACAGATTCTATTGTGAGTGACCCTCCTCAGTTGATTATAATGTGAAGCCTATTCCTTAGTTCTTCCCCCCCCCTTTCCTCTGCATTTTTTTTTACTGTGGCAAAATAGACATAACAAAATTAATCATTTCTGCCATTTTTAAGTATATAAATTCAGTGGCATTAAGTACATTCATAATGTTGCGCGGTCACCACCACTAGTCATTTTATGTTCTGTGATATGGTTCTGAGCAGAACTACTTTTTAAAAAATATATATATTTTATTGATATTTTTACAGAGAGGAAATGAGATAGATAGCTAGAAACATCAATGAGAGAGAAACATTGACCAGCTGCCTTCTGCACACCTCCTACCAGGGATGTGCCTGCAACCAAAGTACATGCCCTTGACCGGAATCGAACCTGGGACCTTTCAGTCCGCAGACCGACGCTCTATCACTGAGCCAAACCGGTTTCGGCCTGAATAGAACTACTTTTAGTGTGAGGCTCAGAAATTCATTGGAGATGAGTGTAGAGAAGTGCTGTTATTTGGACTGATGGAGAAAATCCACAGGAAGAGGAAGTAGAGGGATAATTTTTCACAAAGAATGAGGAGGCAACTTTTCCTCCCTCCTCCAAGATGTTTTCTCTGTAGAATTTAGCCCTTGTGCATGGATACATACTCCCAGGCAGTTCTGCCCCAGCTCCTAGGAGAAAGGAAACTGGGTCCCTGGGCTTTGGAATCGTGATGTCTGGGAGCATTTTCGACCATTATGCCCGGCACACATTTTGGGGTGTTAATGCTGAGGGCCACTTACCCATGAAATTGTCGTGGAGTGGTTTGCATTTAACCCTTATAAATACTTTCTACTCTTGCACCCCAAATATCACCAACATTCATAAGGAAAATTCAGACATCTGTTTTATTAATGATGGTTAGGAGCTACAATATCATTCAAACTCTAAATTCATTTCTCCCTATATAAAAACATTGGCATCCTAGAGAAATCATTTCACACAAAGGATTTGTACAACATAATCAACTTTTTAAAAAAATATATTTTATTGATATTTTACAGAGAGGAAGGGAGAGAGATAGATAGAGAGCTAGAAACGTCGATGAGAGAGAAACATCGACCAGCTGCCTCCTGCACACCCCCTACTGGGGATGTGCCCGCAACCAAGGTACATGCCCTTGATCAGAATCGAACCCGGGACCCTTCAGTCCACAGACCGACGCTCTATCCACTGAGCCAAACCGGTTTCGGCCAACATAATCAACTTTAAGGAAATGGTTAAGAATTGAAACCAGATTCATATCATTTATCAACTAGATTCCAGGCATCAATTTCCAGCCCCGTATTTTTACCAATATATGCCGGATACATTCACAAAACTCTCTGCTGACTCCCCTCAGGTGGGAGGCCCCCCTCGCCTGCGGGTTCCATCAGGCACTTAGTTGAACAGCATGTCTTTAAAAGCATCGACTGTATATTGATTGTTTGGTTTGGACTTCCAGCATGGAATTGTAAAGCCTCCTGATGAAGTTCTCAAATTCACTTATTTCCAGGGATTCTTTGGAAGCGTGAGTGCTTGCCAGCTGGTCAGATAATTGGTAGTTTTGTTTTGTAACACATAGGAAATGTCAACAATTGTGAGGAAGAATGGTCTTCTCTTTAACAAACATGTTATGATATAGGAATGCTTCCATAACTTCTCAGGCCCGGGACTTTGTTTATAAGGTTCTTATTAATGCCTGCAGATTTCTCCAGGCAGAGAGGAGGGTTTAGAGCAGCCGTGGGCAAACTAAGGCCCGCGGGCCGGATCCTGCCCGTTCGGCTGTTCTATCCGGCCCGCGGAGCCGAAAGAGCGGAGGGTTCTCTTGCTCTCCCCTCTGCTCCTTCACCAGCAGCCCAAGATGAGAGTGCCAGCATGGTCAGGTTGCTTTTGTTCCGGTCCTCCGGTCCAGTTTAAGAACCCATTGTGGCCCTCGAGTCAAAAAGTTTGCCCACCGCCGAAACCGGTTTGGCTCAGTGGATAGAGCGTCGGTCTGCGGACTTGAAAGGTCCCAGGTTCGATTCGGTCAAGGGCATGTACATTGGTTGCGGGCACATCCCCGGTAGGGGGTGTGCAGGAGGCAGCTGGTTGATGTTTCTCTCTCATCTACGTTTCTAGCTCTCTCTCTATCTCTCTCCCTTCCTCTCTGTAAAATATCAATTAAAAATATTTTTTTAAAAATAGAACAAGGCAAAGGTTTTTTTTTGTTTTTTTGTTTTTTTTTTAAAGTTTGCCCATCCCTGGTTTAGAACGAAGAGCTGTGTATCAGTAGCTCTTTGGGGGCAGAAGTGAGAACTTGAACCCAGGACCCTGCTTTAGCTGGGCTGAGGAATTCCCAAGTGCTCTCAGCATGACTGGTGAGGACACAGTGTGTCTCAAAGAGAGGAAAAGTAAGGTTGGTGACCAGTAATCCATGTGGCTCTTAAATCCACTGGGTAAATGCAAGTGTATGTGGGCAGCAGGGGGTGGGGTTTGACTGATAGAAGAGAATGGGTTCCATTCAATGACCTGTTACTCCTGCCATCCACCAGTACAAGTAAAATGACTCTACCAGTAACCCTTGGGCTAGGCATTCCAAGGCTAAAGCCTGGCTTTAGAGTTTGGGATTATCCATGGAGAATATTACGCACCATTAGATGGCTGTGAATATCTTCTGGATTTCAGTGATGAGGAATTATGGGAGCATAAATTGGCATCTGTTTTAAAAGAAAGGCCCAACCTTGGTGACTCGATGGGTCGACCTATGAACCGGGGGTCGTAGTTTGATTCCCGGTCAGGGCATATGTCTGAGTTGCTGGTTTGATCCCAAGTGTGGGGTATACAAGAGACAGCCCATCAAAGATTGATTCTCTCTCACCATTGATGTTTCTATCTATCTCTCTCTCTCCCTCTCTCTTCCTCTCTGAAATCAGTAATTTTTTTTTCAAGAAAGTGCTTTATTGCTGGACACTGAAGCACCTTTGTTGGCTCCTCAGGTCACGCTGGGGCAGGCTAAATGGACTTGCTGGTCTCCTGGGTTACTAATTGGTTCCTCAGATGCTCTGCTCTCCTCAGAGAGGAGGTGAAACTAGAAAAGCAGTAACTGGAGATGATCATGTCTTTGAAACATTTTTCTTTCAGTGTTTGATCTGTGTGGTAGAGTTGGGTCTGTTTTACCAGTGGGTCACTAGAAGTCTGCTGGAGAGTGAAGAGAAACCAAGGCACATGATTCTAAGCTTCTTGGGTAGAAAATGGGTCCTTATATGTCATATTCTCTTTGCTTATACATTCAGTATATAGAACAGGGGTGGGCAAACTTTGGACTCGGGGGCCACAATGGGTTCTTAAACTGGACTGGAGGACCGGAACAAAAGCAACCTGACCATGCTGGCACTCTCATCTTGGGCTGCTGGTGAAGGAGCGGAGGGGAGAGCAAGAGAACCCTCCGCTCTTTCGGCTCCGTGGGCCGGATAGAACAGCGGAATGGGCTGGATCCGGCCTACAGGCCATAGTTTGCCCACGGCTGGTCTAGAAAAATTCATGCACAGCATTGATTTTAACAGACATTGTTAGTGACAGATGCCTTGCTAGGCAATAGCAATGGAAAGATGAATGACTAGCTCAGAACCCAATCAGGGAGACAGACTTTTATAGCTTTTTAATTTATATAATATTGTGGAATGAGTAACTTTTCTTGATTTTCATTCATTTTAACAAAATCGGTTGGTCTTTAAGTGTTGTAGATACAGGATTAATAAAATATGGCCTTTTCCTTCAATAGTTCTGTGGTCTAGATGTAGATTAAATGAGAGTATGCACAGAGTATTATAGTAACCAAGAGAAGAAATTTTACCATATTCCTGGGGAGAGAGGGACAGGGTAGGGTCTCAGCGGGATCCTGAGTGGAATACTGGTGTCCACACAAAACCAGCACACAATTATAGGAGCTTTATTCGTAATTATAAAAAACTTGGGCAACCACAGTGTCCTTCAACAGGTGAATGAATAAACAATCTGTGGTCCATTGAATGGAATATTACTCAGTGGTCAAAAGACATGAAGCTATCAAGGCAGGAAAAGACACAGAGGAAGCTTAAATGCGCATTGCTAAGCGAAACGTGACGATCTGAAAAGTCTCCACATGATACTTTGTGATTCCAACTATATGGCAGTCTAAAAAAGGCAACACTGCAAACACAGTAAAAAGATTAGTGGTTGCCATGGGTTAAGGAGGAGGAAGATAAAGGTTGAATGGATAGAGCACAGTGGATTTTGGGGGTGATGATACTGTTAAGGTAGATCCATGATATTACCCATTGGTCAAACTGCACAGAACTATGCAACGCAAATAGTGAACCCAAAGATAAACTGGATTTCAGGTGATAGTAATGCGTCAATGTTGGCTCAATAATTATAGCAAATACATCCCACTAATGCTGCAACTGTCAGCCTTTTAATCTTATAAACATAAACTAATTACCAATATTCTGCAGCACACCAAAAAAATTTACATTTTTTGCCAATCTGACAAAAAATATGTATAATTTTGATTTGTTCACACCAGACAGCTGTTGTCATTTTTTAAATTTGACCATGTAAGGGAAAAGAGGTGAGTGCCCCTGACTGACTGGTCGGGTATTAACATGTTTTAGAAATTCTTGCGGCACGCCAGTTGAAAATCGCAGCTCTAATGCAAGATGTGAATCGGGACTGTGTGTGTGGCGGGCAGCGGCGTCTGGGGACTCTCTGTGCTCCTGCCTGTGTCGGAGGGAATAACGCCTCTTGTTTCTCTTCCCAGCAAAGAGCCCCGGGGAAAGTGTTGCTGGATGCAGTTTGCAACCACCTCAACCTCGTGGAGGGCGACTATTTCGGCCTGGAGTTTCCTGACCACAAGAAGATCACGGTAGGGGAAGCCATGTTGATGATGTTGCTATTTTATTATCTGTTTGGCTTGGGAGAAGGGAGTAATCAGGATCTTTTCTTGACCAGACAGAAATATTACAGAGGAAAAACACCCAGAAAGCTGTTTTTTAATCTTTTTCTGACAGTAATGTGTGCACAGCATTAGCAAATTCAAAGGGAATACGCATGAAGGCTATCTCCCTCTCACAGTTTCCCTTCTCTCTCTCTCTCTCTCACACACACACACACACACACACACACACACACACACATATACTTTTCCTACTGTCCCCCATTAACATATCACAGAGATCTTTCCATATCAGGACATTTCCATTTCCTCCTTTCTAAAATAGTTTTATGCCATTCCAGCGAATGCAAATGCCATAATTTACCAGCTCTGTCGTAAATGATGGGACACAGGTTGTCTTCGATCTCTTCTGTTGCAAGGGATGCTGCAGTGAAAATTCTAATGCATTTTTATGTTTGCACTCGTGGCCAATTTTTTTCTGTAGTTCAGATCCAGAGGCATGGAATTGCCTAGTCCATGGGTCTGACTATATCAAAGTTTGCTAAATACAGGATGAGGCAAAAGTAGGTTTACAGTTGTGAGTAAACCAAAAACAGTTTATTCTTTTTTAAAAATAATTCTTTATTGTTGAAAATAATACATATGTCCCTTTTCTTCTCCCACTGATCCCCTGCAGCGCACCCCCAGCCCCCTCCACAGGCCCTCCACAGTTGATTCTTGTATTATTATTTATTGATTATTATATATTATTAGAGGCCCAGTGCACAAAATTTGTGCACTCAGTTGGGAGGGGGGTCCCTCAGCCTGGCCTGTGCCCTCTTGCAATCTGGGAACCTTTGGAAGATGTCCACCTGCCAGCTTAGGCCCACTCCCTGGGGGATCAGGCCTAAGCTGGCAGTCAGACATCCCTCTGGCGGCCCCAGAGTCCTTGGGGAATGTCTGACTAATGGCCTAGGCCCACTCCCCATCTCTGGGCTTGCCAGGTGTGAGCCCAGCTTCTGGCTGAGTGGTGTTCCCCCTGTGGGAGTGCACTGACTACTAGAGTGCAGCTCATGTGTTGAATGTCTGCCCCCTGGTGGTCAGTGTGCTTCATAGCAACCCGTTGTTTTGCCTTTCAGTCAATTTGCATATTAGCCTTTTATTATATAGGATTTTCCATGTGAACCACTATAAAGCTACTTGTGCCCACCTTGTATGTCATATTGTTCTTTTACAACATAACTTACTGTTTTATCTATCTATCTATCTATCTATCTTTTGGCTGATGTCACCTTTAGGCTATATCTGAATCTGTCTTTTATTAGACACCCTTTTAGACTATAAGTTCATTGATTGCATTTCTGTTCATTGTTTCATTGATTACCTGCTGAGTCCCTAGAATGTTTGTTGGAGATGGAATGTTAGTAAGATGCAGAGACTGTGTAACCCAGGCAGGGCACCAGGCTTATTCAGTGACCGGGGACAGGGCAGGTGACAAGTGCTGCACTGGAGCCAGGGGGCATTGGACAGTGGGGACAACAAACAACATTTGTCTTCAGGAAATCGCCCCAGATATTGCAAAACGGGGTCCATTCAGCAACCTGCAAATCAGATGGAGTGGAGAAGTGAGGGGGAGAGGGCGCTGGTGAAGGAAGAGAGAGAGAGAGAGAGAGAGAGAGAGAGAGAGGTGCTTGGAAGGTAAGGACTTTTTAGTAGTTATGTTTAAAATGGTTTAAAAAGTAAAATTAACTTAAAACCGTTTATTTAGTTTAATATATCCTAAACATGTAATCAATGCCAAAACTACAAATAGGATATTTTACAAAATGTTGCACTGAGTCTTCAAACCTGGTGTGTATTTGACACAGACCAGCCGTATTCCAGGTGCTCAGTAGCCGCACGCAGCTGGCGTCTGTGGGGTTGGGGGGCCCTGTTCTGTCCCCAGCTAATGCATTTGGGAAGCCATGAATGCGTTTTAAAGGGAACACGGTGTGAGCCATGTGGCCACATTGGAAAAAGAACAAGACTGGAGTCTGCAAAGCTGTCAGAAGCTCCTAGCATTTCAGGTGGGAAGTGGCGCAAACTGGACCGAGGGAGAATCACAGGGAGGGCTGGAGGGGGGGGGGGGGGGGCGTGTCAGGGATATGATTGAATGGAACGGCGTGTGAGGGAAAGAGGGCCCAGTGTTGGTGGCTTTTCCCACTTTGCCATTTGGGTGGCCAGTGGCACCAGTCCCTGGAGAGGCAAAGCCTCAGAGAGACCAGGTCCACGAAGAGGTGGAGACACGCGTTCCACGGGGACACAAAGAGTGGGCGCCCCTGGAGATGTCCAGTGGGCAGTACCCGTAGGCGTATCTCCTGGAGCACAGGAAGGAGAGCCCAGCTGAAAACCAAGAACCCTACAGTTATTTTACATAGTAATTGAAGCTCTGAAACTAGATGAGAGAGTAGGGCATGAATAGGAGGCAAGAGGGGAACACCAGTGTTTAAGGGATGAATAAACAAGGACAGACCCTCAACATAGGAGAGAGAGAGAGAGACAGAGAGAGAGAGAGAGAGAACGAACCGGAGAGGGAACTGTTGAGCAAGGGAAGCAGCATTTCAGGGAAGGAGGAGAGGAGAGAGGTGGTGAATGAGTGAATCTGTCATGTACCTAGAAATGGGCGCAAATTTTGTTTTCTTAACGTATTCCTACCTCTAAATACTCTTTGCCCATGTTCTAGTGCTTATGTTACATTGAAGCTTCCCTGACTCCCGGTCCTTTTTCTGGTGTGGCAAATGACCACCGAGGGGCCGGGTGTAATTCCAGGTTCATTAATTCATCCAAGAATGATGTGCCTACACTGTGTCAGCCATCACACTCCATCCTGTAGAAGACACGCGATCTATGGTGACAGCGAGAAGTCGTTAATGGCCTCCATTAGAAGTGCAGGAAGACAGATAAGGAAACAAATAATAACTCTATGATGTAGCCAGTTCTATAGAACATTGTTTCATAAACTTGTTTTATGTGAAAATAGTGATCCTCAGAGCCCTTGAAGATCTGGTATTTCATTTTTTCTGACAACCCTGCCTGAATTACTGCAGGGTCCTAACGTGCCCTGTTCCGATCCAGCTGGAGTTGCCTTTCTAAAACTGTGAATTAGTGGTGAGGGGACTGAGACTCTGAGACTTGTTCCCTATCTGGATCAGCCAACTAGCTAAAGGCAACGCTCGGATTCTGGTCTTGTTCCTCTGACTCCGAGCTCAGTGCCTTTTGCTGTATCTGTGCGGGCTTCTTTTTGCTAGAATTTACAAACCCATTGCTCTCCTTGGGCATCTCCAGCGCTGATTTCTTTCATTTTATCAGGGTTGATTTTTATGATTTCACTGCTTCCTTCTAGTAGTGTTTAGGAATGCGTTCAGCTGCCAGATTCAGAAAACCCAGTGGTGATGACATAAAGAAATAGTGTTTGCCATATATAATACAAATAAAAGCATCCACAGGAGTGGTTGCCACATGCCAGGCCATCCCAGTCCCTGTGGTACCACAGTGAACATGGCTCACATTCTAAAGGAGGGACCAGCAAACGTTCTTGGTAAAGGGCCAGCTAGTCAATACCATATAGAGGTTTTGCAGGCCAGAGGGTCTCTGCCATAACCATTCGTATCTGCCCTTGTAATACAGAAGCAGCCACAGACAGGAAGCAATGAGTGAATGTGACTGCGTTTCAATAAAACTTTATTGACAATACAGAAAGCCCTAATTTGCCAACACCTGCTCTGGAGAGTAATAAACTCTGTGCAAGGCCTCCTATTTGGTTTGCCTATAATATTTTATTCATTCCAGTTATAAATCCCTTTTCTTAAAGAGCTTAAGTCGTGTCCCCAAAAGGCACACAGCTAGGAAATGCTAGAGCTGGGATTCTAGACCGAATCTGTCTAACTACAGCCATGCTCTCTCGGTCACCATTCCAGGCTTACCGTATATCTACATTTTGCTCCCTGTCCACAGCAAAATTCCAGCCCGAGATCTAATTTGATAAAATTTAAAACTGAGTTGTTCTGACAAATTGATCTGGACGATGTAAGAGACTGCAGAAGGGTACACGAAGGGCCCCTGGCGTCCTGGGCAAGCTCTGCTTCTTGGCCTTGGGGCTGGTTCTATGGGTGCAATCAGTCTGTACAAATTCAGTGAGCTGTACACTTATAACCTGTACATTTTGTATGCGTGTGTGTGTGTGTGTGTGTGTGTGTGTGTGTAACCTGTACTCATGTATATGTGAAATAAAAGTTTACCTGGAAAGGCAGTGAGAGAAAAGCACCCAGGAGCTAGCTTAAGGAACCTGTGTTGGGAAAGCCAGGGCCAAGTCTTAATTGGATGACCTGAGGAAGAGCCACTCACGGTGAGGGCAGTAAACTCTAGCCGTATTTTTACCTCTGCTCTCAGTAAGGCAGCTTCAAAATTTAAGATTTGTGTCCTAGAGTTCTGGTCTCCTTCCCAGATTCTGTCAATGCGGGCTTTCTAGCCGGGTGGTCTTACAGCGGTAGATGAGAGGAACTCTGTGGTCAGCCTGCCAGCCCTCACGTCGCCGCCTCTCGGCAGCAGGGTGAGTGGAGCAGGTGGCAGGCCTCACTTTTCTCCTGGGTAGAATGGAGATTTTGGTGCCCACCTTGTGGGGCTTTGGACAGGATCAAACAGGATATCTTTTGGCACATGCCTGGGGCCTATTAAAGAGTGTTCAGAGAGCGTTAGTTGTGGGAATATTATTGTTGTCATCATTCTTTTATTGTGTTCCAAAACAGGTCACATAAAATTTACCATCTTCACTATTTTTGTTGTTGTTAATCCTTACCCGAAGATATTTTTTCCCCATTGATTTTTAGAGTAGAAAGGGAGGGGAGAAGAAAAGAGAGAGGGAGAGAGAGAGAGAGAGAGAGAGAGAAATAGCAATGTGAGAGAAACACGGCAATTGGTTGCCCCCCACACTCACCTCGATAAGGGCCAGGATGGAACCCACAACCCAGATACGAGCCCTTGACTGGGAATCGAACCCGTGACCCTCAGTGCGCTGACCGATGCTCTAACCACTGAGCCCCACCGGCAAGGGCCCATCTTGATTATGTTTAGGTCTACAGTACAGGAGCATTAACTGTATTCACATTGTTGTACAACAGATCTCTGTAACTCATCTTACAAAGCTGACACTCCATACCCATTAAATACCAACTGCCCTTTCCTCCTCCTCCTCCTCCTCCTCCCAGCCCCTGGCAGCCCCCATCCTACTTGCTGAAGCTATGAATTTGGCTCCTCTAGAAACCTCTCATCAGTGGAATCACATAGTTTTTGTCCTTTTGTGACTGGCTTATTTCACTTAGCGTAATGCCCTCAGTGTTCATCACGTTGTAGCATGTTAGCATATGACAGCATTCCCTCGCTTTTCAAGGCGGAATAATATTGCTTTGCACAGCTACGCCACATTTTACTTATCCAGCCACCTGCTGATGAACACTCAGGTTGCTTCCACCCTTCTAGTACTGTGAACAGTGCTGCAGTGGACATGTGTGTGTCCTCATTGTGATTGTCATTGTGTACTGTCATGTCCGCCAAGTTCTATTTGAGAGGCTACTCACATACCTGCCAAAATAAGAGGAAGCTTGATTGGCCTCAAAATGCCCAAATGTGGACTGTCACAACGCTTTTTGCCCCTTTATCTGTGTGTGATATGTGGGAAACCCCACAGTCTCTGACATACAAGGTTATGGACCTTTGTCCCTAGGTGGTAAACTCAGGCAACTTGCATTCCATCCCAGCCTTCTGCCCCTTTTCTCATCATTTTTATCATGTAAGTAGCCACACCAGAGCATCCTACCTAATAAAGAGTGGTATGCAAATTAACCATCACTCCACTATGCCCACCAGCCAATTAGAGCAAGTATGCAAATTAATCCCAACCAAGATGGCTACAGCCACAGAGAGCAGGAGGGAGGCTTGGGTTTCCCAGGCAACGGAAGAAGCCAAGCTTTCCACCTGCACTTGCCACTTGGGCCTCCACTTAAGGCTACAAAGTTTCAATTGTAGAAGATAAATAAATTCTAGATACCATGGCCTCAACTTGGGTTGCCAAGGGGCGTGGCCAGCCTGCAAACCACCACAGGCCCCTCACCTAGGCCGCCCCACACCCCAAGGGAACCCCCACCCTCATCCAGGACACCTTTCAGGGCAAACCAGCTGGCCCCCACCCATGCACCAGGTCTCTATCCCATCTAATAATAGAGTAATATGCAGATTGACCATCAGACGCACAAGATGGCTGCCCCCATGTGGTCAAAGATCCTGTCCCCATGTGGACACAAGATGGCCAGCAGGGGAGGGCAGTTGGGAGGGACCAGGTCTGCAGGGGAGGGCAGTTAGGGGTGACCAGGCCGGCAGAGGAGGGAAGTTGGGGGCAAACAGGCTGGCAGGGGTACAGTTAGACATCAATCAGGCTGGCATGGGAGTGGTTAGGGGGTGAATAGGCTGGCAGACAGAAGTGGTTAGGGGCCATCAGGTGAGCAGCTGGGAGCCAGCAGTCCTGGATTGTGAGAGGGGTCCCAGATTGGAGAGGGTGCAGGCTGGGCTGAGGGACACCACTACCCCTTCCCCCTGTGCATGAATGTCATGCACTGGGCCTCTAGTTCTTTATTTTAAGGCTTTAAAAATCTAAAAGGGGGCTTGAATGCTCTCCCCTGGTCTGAGATGTGTTCCTCAAGATTGGAAATACACTGGTGATAATTAGGAAGGAATCAATTATGCTCTACCCTGAACTAGATTTGTTCAGGCCTGTCAGCTGATGGAGCTGATTGCTGCACTGACATGCAAGCATGGCCTGCTGTTGCCCTTGAGTCCAGGCAGCCATCCCCAGGAGATTGCCCTGCAGGAGCACAGAAGTTTTTAATCAGCTTTTTAAAAAAATTGATTGGTCTTCCCATGGTAGAAACACTATTGATCCTAGGAATCAAGACCTTGTACTTAATATGCCAGCTAATTGGTGCCTGCCTGGTAAAAGCCCAGAAAGACATTAGGTTGCCTCTGGCGTGGACTCGGGCAGCTAACTGTCCTTGAGCTTCTGTGCGCTGCGGACTCAGCCACGAGCCTAAATATATCTCATTTCACCTTCATATTAGGCATCTGCAGAAAGAGCCAGGAAGTAAATATGTCAGGCTTTGCAGGTGATACTGTTTCTATGGCAACTGCCCAGCTCTGCCACTGCAGCACACAGCAGCCGCAGACAGAATCCAAACAAATGAGTGTGGTCGTGTTCTAATGAAAGTTTACTTATGGGCATGGATGTTTGAGTTTTATAGAGTTTTTATAGGCTATATCAAAGCACGTGGTAGGCTGGATTTGGCTCATGGGTATCCGTTTGCCAATCTCTGCTTTATATTTCTCTGAGATAGGTTTTTTTTTTTTAAACTGTTGCCATCTTTAGATGGATAAGTTTATTGCTGCTACCCAGAGCATATCTGACTTCTCAGAAGGTTTATTTTATTTGTAACTTCACAACTTGCATTTTTTGGGGGGCTTGGGGAGGGGCAGGTTGAGACTGCATATTTATTTTTATTTACTTTTTAAATTTTTATTGTTTAAGGTATTACAAATAGTAGTACATATGTCTCCTTTATTTTCCCCATTGACCTTCCCAACCATCTCTCCCCCAACCCCGCACTTGCCCTCTCCCCCCTCCCCCCAGTGTCTTGTGTCCATTGGTTATCCTTATATGCATGCATACAAGTCCTTCGGTTGATCTCTTAGCCCCTCAACCCTTCCTGCTGTAGTTTGACAGTCTGTTGGATGCTTCTTTGCCTCTATTTTTGTTCAACAGTTTATAATGTTCTTTATATTCCACAAATGGGTGAGATCATGTAGTATTTATCTTTCGCTGACTGGCTTATTTCACTTAGCCCGAGGTAGGTATTTCAAGGTGAGTACAATCAGACAGGTCACTTGCCCACCACTTAACAAGGAACTGGAAACCCAGGTTGATAACCAGGATACACATGTGAGCCTGCCTCGTCAGGGTAATCGCTCTCTGCCACACTTGGCTACCTTCCTCCAGCTCAGATGGCTGCTCACACCTCATCTGCTGAGATGGGTGTATAATTAAAATTTATCTCATTAGCCTGTTGAAGATAGTGGGGGAAGCTCTGCATTGTGGCCCATAAATCTCCATTTAAACATTTGCTCTGTTGTTTAGCAGCTGGGTAGATTCTGAACTTCTGGGATTAATAAATGACAGTTGAACAAGGTTACCTTAAGGATTAACACTGGTCCTTTACAATCGTCAGTTCAGCAGGATTTCTGGTACATAGTAGGCACTCAGTTACCTGTTGTGTTTTATGCTTGCCATTCAAGCTCAGAAACCAGTGGTGCTTGCCTACTATTCTTTTATTAAAGCTACCTTGCTTAGTGACTTGATAAAAAAAAAACAGTTCTGATTTCTAATCAGTACGTATTGGTGAAGCTCAGGAAGAAGGTTGGCATCTTTTTGTTGATTACATATTCTTCTCCATGCCAGAGGAAAAGTTTGCCATTGGTAGGAGTCTTAGCTGGGCTGCCATAACAAAGTACCATAGGCTGGGTGGCTTGAACAAAAGACATTTCTTTCTCACAGTTTTGGAGACTGAAGTCTGAGATCAGGGTACCAGCCTGGCCAGATTCTGGTGATGAGCCCCGTCCTGACTTGCATATGGCCACCTTCTTACTTAGTCCTCACATGTGGGGGTGGAGGGAGATTTTCCTCTTCTTAATAAAGGCACAGTCCTATTGGACCAGGGACCCATCCCAATGCCCTTACTTAATCTTAATTATATTTTAAAGGCCCTATCTCCAGATACAGTCACCTTGGGGTTAGGACTTCAGCATATGAATTATGGAAGGGTACGTGCTTAGGAAGAGAGGGAGGGAGGGACAGAGAGAGAGAAAGAAAGAGGGGGGGGGAGAAAGAAACATTGATGTGAAAGGAAACATCGATAGGCTAGCTCCCCAACCAGGGACCAAACCCATAACCCAGGTATGTGCCCTGACCAGGAATTGAACCAACAACCTTTCGGTGCACAGGACAATGTGCCAACCAACCGAGTCACTTTATTGGATGCCAGATATTGTGAATTTTACATTGTTGAGTGTTTAATAGTTTTGTATTTCTATAAAATTTATTGAGTGTTCTGGGATGCACTTAAGTTATTTGGAAACAACTTAGTCCTCCCAGATCTGGCTTTTAAGACTTGTTAGGTGTAGTATCTGAGGTATTTTGGAAAGAGTCCTATTAAAAGAGATTCATTCACATGATATCAGACAGCGGTTGGGGAAAAGAGACTGCTTCTTAAGCACCTACTGTGTGCCTGGCACTGTATAGGTGCTTTATCGTCCTCATTTAACATTCATAGCAACATGGTCATTTTACATACTGTACAGTATGGGGTAAATTATTTCCTGCTGCTAGGAATGCCTCTGCAGTACTCTGCCCAATGCCCATGAATCATGAGGCCTTCCAGTCTGCCTGGTGAGGATAGGTAGTGTTCCTGGCCCTCTGTGAACACAAGAGATCAGTTACTTCTAATCTCTTCCTAGGTTATTTCCCTCGGCCTAGGGCATTTTCTCATAAGCACGTGTGATCAATATTAAGCTGGTTCAAACTCCAGGGTAAGCCTCAGCACTCCCCTAAACGCTCTTTCTAGAGAGAGCTTTTCTACTCTTTGAGCCTCTCCGGTGAACGCTCACTACCTTGGTTTCTGCTTTCTCAGCCCCATCTCTTGGATTTTGCCAGGTTCTTCTCCCTGCACCACACTCTAGAAACTAGCTCAAGGCAGAAGGCTAGGGCCCTGTAGGGTTCCTGGTTATTTTGTTCTGTCTCGGGGAATCACTATTCCTCATTGCCTGGCGGCCCAAGCATTCAGATCTGTTGTGTTATCTATTGATTGTTTCCTTTTCCCCCTCCTAACCCCTTCCCCTCCCCCCAACCTGTGTGTATTTCATGTAGGAAGATCCAGTTCCTCTTTGACCAGAATCAGAAACCCCTAATAGGTTATAAAATGAAAGCCACGCTTTACATACCTTTCAAATATAGACTAATGTAAAATTAATAAAATAATCAAGATTAATATGGAAATTACAAACAAAAATTCAAAGTAAAGTTATTTCTTCTGGGAGTCAGCCTGAAGAAAGACTAATGTATTGCAATGAATTCTAGCTACTGAATAATTTTCTATAAACTGTGTTATCTGGTTCCTGTGTACATTTTAGTTGGTAATGAAATATTTTTGCTATATGCAGTTTTGATTTTTAAACCTGAAGAGGAGAGCTGAACTATTGTTGAGTCCTTCAGCTTTTTGAGGGGCAGGATATTTTGTTACATGTAAAGCACCGGTTTAGAGTCAAAGAGGCTTCATGTTCAACCCCAGCTATGTTCCCTTGGGCAAGTTAATAAGCTTTCTGAGTGTGTCTTCCTTCCTGTGTAAAATGACCATGTTGCTATGAATGTTAAATGAGGACGATAAAACACCTATCCAGTGCCCGGCACACAGTAGGTGCTTAAGAAGGCAGACTCTTTTCCCTAACCGCTGTCTGATATCATGTGAATGAATCTCTTTTAATAGGACTCTTTCCAAAATACCTCGGATATTTCGGTTTCCTCCAAAACCCACCTAAAATGTCACTCATCAAAATAATAGGGGCAAACCATTATCAAGGGAAAGAAGAGAACAGCTTTGGGAATAATGACTCACGTTGCCTTGCCTTTGATACCTAGGCATTAAACCATTTCTTCCCACCAAACAGTGCTTCAAGTGCAGAGAGCACATCCCAAAAGGGGAAAGTGAGATTAACAGGGGGTGGGAGGAAGGGAGGAAGCCTGAATACAATGTATGCAAGCTGGGGACAATGAGGCTGGGAGGCTGTGTTGAAATCAAATTGTGGAAGAGAGCATTTACAGACTGAATTGTGACATCCCCCAGCCCCCCCCAAAAATAGTATATTTAAGCTCTAATGCCCAGTATGTCAGGATGTGACTGTTCTCGAAGGCGGGGCCTTTGAAGGGGTGATTAAGTTAAAACAAGGCTGTTAGAGTGGACCCTAGTCCTGTCTGACTGGCACCATTTTTAAGAAGAATAAATTTGGCCGAAACCGGTTTGGCTCAGTGGTGGAGCGTCGGTCTGCGGACTGAAAGGTCCCAGGTTCAGGTTCGATTCCGGTCAAGGGCATGTACCTTGGCTGCGGGCACATCCCCGGTCGGGGGTGTGCAAGAGGCAGCTGGTCGATGTTTCTCTCTCATCGATGTTTCTAGCTCTCTATCTCTCTCCCTTCCTCTCTGTAAAATATCAATAAAAATATTTAAAAAAATAAAAATTTAAAAAAAGAAGAAGAAATTTGGAGGTACCCGGGAAATACCAGGCGCGGGCATTCATAGAGGGAAGGAAGACCATGTGAGGACATAGCCAGAAGGCAGCCACCTGTAAGCCAATGAGAGGCCTCGGAAGACACTGAACCTGCCACGCCCTGTGCCTCCAGGAAAGTGTGAGGAACTCGATGTCTGCAGTCCTGCCTGCCCCGTCTGTGGTACTTTGTCTTAGCAGCCCTAGCAAACTCCTCCCACAGACCCTCAAATCCCAGTGGGGAAAGTGTCCTTGATTTGGTGAGTCCCACTCCCTGGGAATGGCCTTTCTAGAAGCTCATTCATTTTAGCCAGGTCCCTGCACGTCCCTGTGGCTGTGCAGTTGGGCTCTGATGCTCAGCGGCGTGGCTCAGAGAGGGCAGGGACGCGTGGCTTGGTTGAAAGGATGAAGGATGGGGCTTGAGACGCATCATCGCAGCCGTGCCCCTCTAGCGATCTGTGGGCAGGGAAAGGAAGACCGGGGTGCTTTGTCACCGTTTTACCTCATCGGGAGCTTGCTTCCGTTCCACTTAGGTTGAGTGAACAAGTGATTTGTCTGACGTGATCTGATTCCATTCAGTCGCTTCTCAGGAGTCCTCCCCATATATCAAACTACAGTGCTTTAACGCCAGTTGAGCATCAGCCCCGTTTTTCTTCTTAGACATAAGAGAAGCCCCTTCCGGCTCACCCACTCGTAGGAGATTTAGTCTTGTGTGTGCGAGGCCTTTTCTGTCCGCTCTGCAACTGTCCATCCGACTCGTGCCCGGGTAGGTTCTCGGGGCTCCTTGTTCTCACCCAGGCCAGCTCTGATGGCCTCTCACCCGTGGCATCACTGCTGCAGAGCTCGGCCACGTGGGCCGATTTGGGGGCAGTCTGATGTTTCTAGACCGACGTGTTCTAAAACCACATGCTCAGTTGGCTCAAATCGGCGCTTGTATTCGATGCGTTCCGCAGAAATGCCAAAAAAACAGAAGAGATGTTTTAAAACAGTTCGTAAAATTGGCAGCGATGCTGTGCCAGAGCGCAGTTGTTTTGTCCGGGATGGTTTACAGAGTTTAGGCCGATTCTGTGGCAGAGTCGGCGGCGGCGGTGAAAGGTCTCAGAGATGCTTCTCCCGAGGCGGCCATGGGGGCCGGAAGAGCCCGGGGTGGCAGGTGCGGGAGTGGGCGCTCCGCGGCCCTGGGAATCCCGCTGGAATCCCCCCGTTAACTCCGTGTCTCATGCTGCAGCACTTCTCCACGTGCCCCAGTCCCTCAGCTCTCAGATTTCACAGGGGAAACAGAAGGCTTCAAAAAGGAACTTTCTTGCCGAAACCGGTTTGGCTCAGTGGTAGAGCGTCGGTCTGCGGACTGAGGGGTCCCGGGTTCGATTCCGGTCAAGGGCATGTACCCGGTGGGGGGTGTGCGGGAGGCAGCTGGTCGATGTTTCTCTCTCATCGGACGTTTCTAGCTCTCTATCGCTCTCATTTTCTCTCTGTAAAATATCAAATACCGTATTTGCCGGCGTATAAGACGATTTTTTTTGCCCTGAAAAATACTGTATTTGCCGGCGTATAAGAGACTGGGCGTATAAGACGACCCCCTAACATTTCCACTCAAAATACAGAGTTTGTTATATACTCGCCGTATAAGACCACCCCCACTTGGAGGCATATTTTTCAGGGCCAAAAAATCGTCTTATACGCCGGCAAATATGGTGTGTGTGTGTGTGTGTGTGTGTGTGTATATATATATTTTTTATTTTTTTTTTTAAAGAACTTTCTCATCCTACCAGCACAGAAATATAAACTGCATTGGTCATTCTCTTTTCTGTCTTTCTCTCTCCCTGCAATGGAAGATCCTTTCTTTCTAACTCGGGCCCTTGCCCTCTGTTTTCAGAGCTACCTTCTCACGTCAGTTCAGGTCCCTTAGGACATCCGTTATCTCTTGTTGCTCATAGTCTCAATCCCTCCCCTTTTTTGCAAGCACCCAGGGCCTTCTATTAAAAATGAGCAAATACACAGTGCCCTTATTTTGATTTTATTTTTTTACACTCTGTACTCCTAGTCTCTCGTCTTCCCCCTCCTTCATAGCCGAGCTTCTTGAAAAAGCCGTTCATCAGTTAAGAAGTACAGATTGATGGTTACAAAATAGTCCCGGGGGCGTAGAGTACAGCATAGGGACTATTGTCAATAATATGGCATTAACTGTATGGTTATTGGTGAGTCCCAGATGGATACTGGAAATATCGAGGGAACACTTTATAAAATATGGGATTGTCTAACCACTCTACTGCACACCTGAAATCAATACAAAATAATATTGGGAGTAAGCTGTAATTGAAAAAAAAATTTCTTCAAAAGGAGAATCTCTTCATCCTTCCTGCCTCTTCACTGCCCACCATACCTTCAGACGCATCCCTGGGTCAGCTGACCATCAGATAGTCTAGTTGTCCTCTTATTTTTTTACCTTTCAGCAGCTCTTGATATTCTGCCTCCTGGAAACACCCCCTCTGCTCTCGGTCTCTCGGAAATGTTGCCACTCGAACCGCATGCCAAGGCGAGCCCGTGTGAAGGGAGTCTGGGCTTTGAAGTCCGACAGGCCTCCCTTTCAGCCCTGGCTCTGCCGCTGCGGAGCCGAGCGGCCGGGGACAAGTTATTGAACCTCTCCGCGTCTCCGGTTTCTCCCTGGGTCACAGGGGTCCTCCTGGCCTCATTCTTAGAGGCAAACAGCTTCTGGGCAGCGCCTGGTGCCCCGGCGGCATTCTACAGGGAGCCAGCCTCTTTCCGATGCGTTCATACGCGCGCACACGCGTGTTTTGTTTTCACTGAGGCGCGTGCCTGTTTCCCTCAGCTCGCAGCCAGACATGCAGTCACACCTTAATATTTGCTGACTCGCTAACTGTGACCACAGTACAAGGGAGGGCAGAAAAGTTTTTAGTTTCATGGAGTCTAGGGGAGATCTTAATTTTGAAGCTCGGGGATAATGCAGGCAACCTCAGATCTGTCCTGGGAACGTGGTGGTGGCTGATATACAGAATTCTGGAGAAAAGAGGGACCGCCTCCAGGACACAAACATTTTATGTTAAACAAGTTCCACGTGAAAGATTCAAAAATACACTCGGCCATTGAGAATTTGTATGTCAACCTGTTCTTTTTTTTTTTTTCCTTTTGTAGGTGTGGCTGGATCTCTTAAAACCCATTGTCAAGCAGATCAGAAGTAAGTATGCACGCTGTATGTGGGGCAGTTTTGTTCGACGTCCAGCCAGACGGTCTCCTGGTCTAGACGTCAGCTGTCCTGTGGCGTCAAGCGCTTAGTGATGCAGATTTTTATTTTACCCCATAATTGCTTTTCATCGTCCACTAACCCACGCGCTATTAAAATGTGTTCTGCAATTTTAATATATAACAGTTTGGTAATCAGCATGTTGCTTGGAGAATCAAATATGGTTTTGATTAACAACTAAACCATGCTACTCAGCCCCCAAATAATAGATTTGCCTTGTCTGAACCCGAGTTTCTTTCTTTCTTTTTTAAAATATATTTTATTGATATTTTACAAAGAGGAAGGGAGAGAGATAGAGAGCTAGAAATATCGACCAGCTGCCTCTTGCACACCCCCTACCGGGGATGTGCCCGCAGCCAAGGTACATGCCCTTGACCGGAATCGAACCTGGGACCTTTCAGTCCCCAGACCGACGCTCTACCACTGAGCCAAACCGGGTTTTGGCAGAACCCGAGTTTCTTATTGTCACTTTTGCAAAGGGGGGTTGGGGGGGTGGGAAGTGGAGCCGTTTATTCATAAATTGGTGTAAGGTTTTCTGTCTGCCTCTTCAAAGCCTGTGAAATCAGAATGCAAGCTTGTGTGTGTGTTTCTGAATTTCTGAGTGGCCAACAGCCCCGGAGGGAGCCTGGCTTGCGTTTAGAGCCTGTGCTGGAGAAAAGACCAAAGCGGGTCTCGGAGAGAAGAGGACGGGGAGAGAACACTTGTTTTTTCTCTCCCTTCCCATCGTGCCTCAGCCCCGGACCTGCCTCCCCTCTCCCTGCTCCGAGGCCAGGCGCAGAGCTGAGCTCCGTTCTCAGAGTCGCTCCCAGTTGTTCCTCACTGCAAGCCAGAGACGGGGCAGAGTCTGGGGATGGTAACAGAACTCCCATTTCTGTAGCTGCGCCCACAGCACACCATGCCTTGCGGGACTGCTTTTCTGTCTCATTAAGAAACCCCACCGGGCCACTTACAGCCGCCTGTGCGGATGGAATAAATGGACACGCGGGGCCTGTGTAGCCCTGATGCCGTCGCAATGGATGCTGAGCTGTCACTTAAATTAAAGCAATTATTGATGCTGAAAATGAAACCGCCGTTGTTTGTTGAATGTGTATGGGGGGTTGGCCAGTGACCAAATGGGAGACGCGTTACAGAGAGAAGCCCCCAGGCCTGGTGGGAGCACAGCGTCTAGAAGGGTGACATTTGTCCCTGCGAAGACTAGGGGCGGAACTGCTAATGGTGGAAGGGAATCTCTTGGCACAGTGTTTCCCAAACTTTTGGCATAGTGTACCCCTTCTATAATTTTCATAACGCTGAGTACCCCTCGTCAAAAAAAAAAAAAGGATGTATTTTAATAACAATCAAAATATATCTATTTTTTCTTTTTTTGGGTACATGCACAAAATAATAATAAACGAAAAATAAAAGTATTCATAATAAAATATAAATAAAAGTTATATTATCAATAACATTTATTTGCACACCGGACCATCTCACGCCTCACAAGACTGTCTTGACTTGACTCATGAGAATGTAGAATTAGGCGCAGCTAAGCACGGTGCAGTGCATATCCCCACCAAACTCTTCCTGTACCCCTGGGGGTACACGTACCACACTTTGGGAAACACTGTCTTAGCACATTAGCAAATGTGAGGACAGGGCCAGCACTGTGGCTAGCCGTGTGTGAAGAGCAGTCCTTTACTTAGTGCCAGCATCTGCTCCACTTCAAGCGTCTGCTTCACTTAAGGTTCTCTAAGGGTCTGAGCACCCGCCTTTAATCCCCTTGTCTGTGACAGTAACTGAGAGGAAACAGCCTGGCCTCCCCATCTCCCCCATCTTTCACGGTTATTTTGTGGCCCAGAGGTGACATGCCAGGGTTTTGTTCATCTTTGGTGATTAGGGAAAATCCCAGTTTCTCTTGGCTTCCGTGTTTCTGTGCCTTGTTTGCTTCCTCCTCCTCATTTTTTTTTTTTTATGTTGGTGACATCTTCGCCTTATGATGTGTTATTTTTGTATCTTTCCCAAATTTGAATGTGTTAGCATAGGACTTATGATACAACATCTGTCTTGGTGGTAGCAAAAGGTAGAGCAAACACATGAGTGCTGTTAAAATTGGGATTTCACTATCGTATCTTATTATTTCATAGAACTTAAACTCATTATACTTTTGCCCTTATATTGTAGCTTATATATCAAGCAGTCTCAGATTACAAATTATTATTTTATTTTATAATCTATTTGTTCTGTTTTAATTCTAAAAACAGAATGTATTCATCTCCTTCATCTCTCTCTCTCCCTGACCACCCCTTCCAGATCTGCTTCCTGATTTTGTCTGACCTCACCGATATGGTTTATAAGGCACGTACCAGGCGTGGGCTGATGGTGGCCGGGCAGGGCCTGGCCTGGTTGAGGTTTCTCTCCACACCTCAGGAGAGCATCTGGCATCTAGGTGCTATATACATATTTGATGAACAGATTAACAGCTCTACCTTGTAGATAGTTTAAAAACAATGAATTACATTACTAATTTACATTTTTCATTATCTCCCTTTTAAAAATGATCTAAAACTTGTACTTGGACGAAAGTAGCTAATTAGGCACAATTTTTAAAAGAGAAAAATGCCTTTCAAACATGGGTACAATTGAAGTCTCTAGAGAAAAAGTCTAATACCTCCATGTGATACCTTTGTCCCAGTTTAAAAACAACAACACAAGTCCAGCCGGTGTGGCTCAGTGGTTGAGCATCGACCCAGGAACCAAGAGGTCACCGGTTCAATTCCTGGTCAGGGCACATGCCCGAGTTGCCAGCTCGATCCCCAGTAGGGTGTGCAGGAGGCAGCCAATTAATGATGTTTCTCTCTCATCGACCCTCTCCCTCTCCCTCTCCCTCTCAAAATCAATTTAAACAAAAACGTTAAAAAAAAAAATAGCAAAAACCACACAAAACAGGTATTTGTTTCCTCACAGTGTGAAAGTGTGCTTTAGTTGTTCGGTGGCTGGGGTGTACTCTTGGTTACCTGGAATAAGTCTCATTCCTGGTATATAATATACCCCAGAAAATCTTTTCCTTACATGCATTTGAAACAGAAACCAATAACTGCTTTTTTTTTCTTCTTTCCTCCTCCTTTAGGGCCAAAGCATGTTGTTGTTAGGTTTGTGGTGAAATTCTTTCCACCTGACCACACGCAGCTCCAAGAAGAACTCACAAGGTGAGTGGTTCGGCTGTTTGTTACAGCGGGGTGCCGAGGAGAAGCAGAAATTCATGTTCTACGTCCATTTGATTAACATTTTCTCAACAGTCTACTTAACCAGCATCCACTCTGTGCTTACCAGTTTAATCCCTCCCTCCCCCCGCGATTTTTAGTTATGCTTACACACATGGGGGCAGGCAAGTACCACGTTTTCCCTAAAGCCTGGTTTCGACACTTGACCTTAGCCAACGGGCCGAGAAGTGAAGAAGTGGCTCAGATTTAACCCTGTTACTGCCATGTTTCCCTTCTTTATCTGTCTTATCACACGATGGTTTTGGGAAAGTGGATCCCTCCCGGGAAGCCGAGATGTTACCGCAGAGTTTCTTTTCACTGCTGTCCTGGGTGGGTGGACAGGAGCTGCGGTCGGTTTCTCTGGCAGCTTGGCCAAGAGGGAGACGCGTGAGCCTCGGTCGGCTTCGGCGTCCGTCCTGCCTTTGATAGCTGCGTGACTGGCCGGTCACTCGGTCCCTCTGCACCTGTCTCAGTCCCTCTGTGTCAGTGTGACCGTAAGGCTGGCCTGGCTGTGGTTTGTTTTGAGGAGAAGCATTGTTACGCCTCAAGTGGCTGCAACCCAGGAGGGACGCCGTGGATGGCAACCATTGTCATCACCATCCCCATCACTGTCATCACCCTCAGTACTACCGCTGACTTTATAATTTGTGGCAAACGCGTGGGTTTCTAAAGGAGGTCAGAGCCCAGTGGGAACACGTGGAGCTAAAATGCCTCCCTTTTCAGAACACTCCCCTGGAGTACGCTGGTCTGGCCGGCCAAATTCTTGCCACGCTGCCTTGTAAGACGTCACTGTTTCCGACCAAGGCTGTGGCACCTTTCTCATCCTCTCATTCCTGATACAGAGCACCATATCTTGGGTGGCTGACCATCATTTCTGAAAGGGATAAAGATACACAGTCAAAAGAATTTATGAAGTGTGTGCACTGTGCGCAAGCATTGTTCTAGGCACCGGGGACGTTGTGATGAAAAAACAAGCCTGCCTCTCCTGGGAACAGACAAAACTATTAAATCAACAACAAAATCGGATAATGGTGGGGCTCTTTATTGAGGTCATTGAAGTAGGATATGGCATAGAAGGTGACTGGGTGACAACTTTAGATTGGTGAGTCTGGAGTGCCTCTCTGAGGAAATCACGAGAACCTGTCAGCCATTTTTGGAGGGAGACCTTTCCAAGTAGGCAGTGCCCAAGGCAGGAACAAGTGACAGGTGTCCATCAAAAACGTGCTCCGCGTGGCAGGAACAGTGAGAGCGAAGTGCAGTGAGGTGGGAGAGAGGCCCGAGTGTACTTCCTGTTGAAAGACTAGTTGCCACGTGGGTGTTGTGGGGAGGATGACAGCGGGGAATCCCGTGAGGAAGCGATTGCCATCTTCCGGGCCGAGATGATGGTGGCAGAGGAGGCGGTAGGAGTGGAAATGGAGATGTGTCGCTGCATCTGCAGTCCTTGCTGGAGGTGGGGTCCATCCATCTGGGTGGTGTGTTGGGGATGGAGACTGAGGGAAGTTGAGGGATTTGCTTAGATTTGACTGAAGCAACCGGCTGGGTGTTGGTGATGAGTAAGTGGGATGGGTGGAGGGAAACAGAGGATTGGGAGTGAAGAGAGTTAGGAGCTTGCTTCTGCAGGGCTGCGTTTGAGACACGTACTCGACATCACATGGATGCGTCAGGAGGGGCACTGGGTGCGTGGATTCCAGTGAGAGGTGAAGGCGTTGTGTTTCTGAACGAGTCACCCCTGCTTGTTTGCCTCCATTTGTAAATCCTCCAATCGATGAAGCCGGGACACTGAAGTAGAGGGGCAGTTGGAGCTACTACACCCTACTTGACAAGACCGAGGGGCCGATGACAAGTCTCGATGTGGGGTCATCATTGGGGCTACTGTGTCTCCATTTCTGGGGCCAGCCTTCCTGTCGTGGGAGCATGCATCGCTCCAAGCTCAGAATACTGGAATAAGTCTACGGGCGAGGCCAGCTGATGGTCGGCAGTGCGCGTTTTCCTCCGGGGTCCACCGGGGCTCTGTCCTGCTTCGGAACCCGGCAGCATGAATCCATCCCCCCCCCCCCCCCCCCCACGTTTCCTCCCTCTTCTACTTTGCAATGAGTTTTGCACCTTTTCAGTTTTTATGACTCCTTGCCTTTGGAGGTTTGGAGTTTTTCTTCCATTCTGGCCCTTGTCATAAAATGACATGCAACTGGTTCCCCTCAGGCCAAGTGCGCCCGGTGTCTTGCCAGCTGCTGTGGCCGACCCGGCAGCTCCCCCACGTGACACAGCCCAGCTGGATGCAGTGGGTTTGGGTGTTTGTTGTCTGGCTCCCGCTGTTAACTGACATTTAAAAAAAAAAAATCTTCCCTGAAGAGAGAGTTCTTTGGGTCCAAGGGTGAATAAAATTAGAAGCTCCTCATCGCTTCCCACTTTGTCATGAGGTATGACCAGAAGAGGACCTCCCAGATCCAGTATGCTGGCTCCCACCCTCCCAACTTCCCGTGTAAGCAAAAAAATGGAAGGATGTAAGCATTGAGATTCCAGGCACTTTTCTATAGTAGATGGCGGTGAGGAGGGGGTTAGGAGAAGGTCTGCGTGGTCAGTGCTAATTTAGACAAGGGATGTGTGGAAAAAGAGAGACAGAAACGGGCCTGCAGACTGGGTAGTTTGGCCGGCCCCAAGGGACTCTAACCCCGTGCTCCCCATTTACATAGACGGACGGTTACATTGCACTTGGCGGTTCAGCAGGAAGCTGAGTGCCTGTCTATTTCTAGGACTGCACTTGAGGTGAAACTGTGTCCTACGGACAGAAGGGGAAAATGCCAACTCTTGGGTGCAGTTTTAATAGCTAGGGCAAGCTCGTTGGAAAAACAACTCACCAGGCTTTCTCATCGCAGAGCTCTGAGTCACTGTTCTGATGCTAATGCGTTTAGGCACGCTTCTCGCTGGGTCTCCCATCGTCAATCAAATCTAATTTCTACTCGACTGCGTTCGTGTAGGTGAGAGACCCTATCGGAACTGGCTGCTATGCAAGGTCTGCTGAAGGGTGTTTCTTAGGCTGGCAGAGAAATTGGACATGACACCGAAGAGGAAAAAGAATCAGACTTCCCAAATGAAATAAATGGAAATGGACATGTATGAAACCAGGCATCCTGCCCTAGCCGGTTTGGCTCAATGGATAGAGCGTCGGCCAGCGAACTGGAGGGTCCCGGGTTTGATTCCAGTCAAGGGCACGTGCCCCCGTTGTGGGCTTGATCCCTAGTAGGCGATAGGTGATTCTCTCTCCCCGTTGATGTTTCTATCTCTCGTTCCCTCTCTCTTCCTCTCTGAAATCAATAAAAATATATTTAAGTAAGTAAATAAATAATAAAAGTTAAGCCAGGCATCCGATGGGTGTGATTGGCAGTCCCAGAGAGCAAAGCCCTTCTTGACTATTCCTGCCACTGTCTTCTCCTTCCTCCTCCCACCCTGAAGCTAGTCCATTTCCTTTTGAGTGCTTTTTAAAAATATATATTTTCATTGACTTCAGAGAGGAACGGAGAGGGAAAGAGAAAGAGAAGCATAGATCGGCTGCCTCCTGCACGCCCCACACTGGGGACCAAGCTTGCAACTTGGGCATGTGCCCTGATCTGAAATCGAACTATGACCTCCTGGTTTCCTAGGTCAAAGCTCAACCGCTGAGCCACACCGGCTGGGCCCTTTTGAGCGCTTTGAGCATTTTCCTTGCGTTTGCCGGTTTAATTTATTTAGTGTCTGCTGAGAACACCTTAGCCTTTGGCTCATGAGTTTGGTTGGAATTGCTCCAGATTATAGGACGAAAGGTTGTTGCTGAATCTCTAACGTTAGCATTGCAGTCAATGGGCTCGACTTACAACTGTCATCCGGAAGTCAGTACCCAGGAAAGTCTGTCTCGTATTACCGGGGCCTTGGGACAGAAAGAGTCCGCGTACTTAGAGTGACAAGGTCTTCCTGCGTTCTTCAACGTGACACTGCCCTCTGACTGCGTGTGTGTGGGATCTTTCAGACCCACTGCCACCTCGGGCCAACACGAGACTGTCCCCAAAGGCCCCTGAAGTCCGCCACACTCTGAATCCTTCCCTGGGAACACGGGACCCCATGTTTGAATTTGTGATGCTAAAATGTTCTGAAGGTAGTGTTTCTAAAACATTTAAAGCCCTCCTGCTTATTTTAAAATAGACCCTGTAGTCGAGAATTAAAGCCTGTAGCTCTAAGAAGTGTTGGGTTCAAAAGACCGTAACCACTAACTAATGCAGAAAGATGGTCTATACTGCTATACTGCCTCTCAATTTAACCTGTATATTAATGTGTGTTATTTTATATTCTCTGCTCTTCTTCCCTTGGACTTCCGAGAGAGAGAGAGAGAGAGAGAGAGAGAGAGAGAGAGAGAGAGAGAGAGAGGAAGAGAGAACACAAAAATTGAAATAAGCCTTGAGAGGAAGGGAGGGGAGGAGATCAACTGTTACATGGCAGATATGAGTGATTTAGTTTTATTTTCAGCTTTTAAAAAATATATTTTATTGATTTTTTACAGAGAGGAAGGGGACAGGGATAGAGAGTTAGAAACATCGATGAGAGACATCGATCAGCTGCCTCTTACACACCCCCTACCGGGGATGTGCCCGCAACCAAGGTACATGCCCTTGACCGGAATCGAACCCGGGACCTTTCAGTCTGCAGACCAACGCTCTACCACTGAGCCAAACCAGTTTCGGCCTGTTTTCAGCTTTTGTTCTGTTTTTAATGTTTACAGAATTGCACCTTGTTTTTTAGTTCTTAATAATGGAACTTTTTAAATGACTTAAAGAAGATTCGTTTTTGTCTTAGTGAAAAAGTTGCTAACATTCGTTGACTGTTTTTATTTTAGTCACCATGCTTTCCATGTATTATCGCATTTGATGGCAACCTGTGGTTATTCTTGTTAGAGCCTTTTTTTTTTTTTACAAAATTAAAAATAAGCTTTCGTTATTACACAAGTAATCAATGTACAGGGGAGAAAGTTAGAACATACAGATAAACAGGACTAAGAAGATAAAAATACTGTATTCCTGTTGCCCAGAGATTACTGTTAACACATCAGTGTGACATCCTTTCTGATTCTTTCCCTTTGCATATGCATGTACTCTTCATCTCATCTAACACCCTGGCCATACTCAAATTTCCCCATTTGTGCTCACCCCAGTGCCATTTATATCTGCTTATTCTAAATGAAATTTACTAAGGACCACACATTGTATCTGGTTATCTTGTCCCTGGACCTCAAGATACCATTTTGGTAGAGAAACTGGACCAGTTGTGCTACGGAATATCTCACCTCTTGTCTTTTTAGCTTATTCCTCTGGCCTCTCTGTTTCCTGGAAACTGGAGGTTAAAGCCTTGACAGATACAAGTTAAACATTTTTGGCTAGAATTCATCATAAGTAACATTGTGTGCTTCCTATTGTCATTAGTGATACGAAGATGGATCAGTAGAGTGGTGGCATTCGGATCTTTTCCATTATGAAGTAAGGTCATGTTGCTTTGTCTACGCACAAGTCCAGTTTCCTAAGTGGTTTTTACACCAATTCACAGTCCCTGTTAGAGTCAATAATTTCTTTAGAGGTGGTAGAATGGGGAATCTTCTCATTCTGTTATTCCTGCTGCACCATTAGGTAGCATTCTTCTGTAAGATAAAACTTTGCCTCATCCACTTGGACTCTCTGGACATAGTTCAAGTACCTTTCCGACAGGAGAGGCAGGTAATGTGACCGCTATTTTGGTCACGGGTTACCCATTTTTAAATAAAGAATTGCTATAATAGTCTCCTCAAGTTGGTGATATATTCTGTTTTTCCTGTTTTTCTCTCTCTCTCTTTTTTTTAGTATTATATGAAATCTTGACTTTTCCATTCACTTTAATCATTCTTGTTGCTATTCAAGCTGTTGCCACTTTGGCCAATGGATGTCCCTTCAATATAACACATTTGTTTTTGGAAGCTGCCTTGCTTTCTGGCATAGCTAGATATTCCAGACTCGTTTTGCACCTTTCCCTCCCCCAGCCAGGAATCTACATTTCTCTGTGTCCTTCCAAGGGGTAATTGGGTGGAGCCAGAATCAGGTTTGGTTGGTAAGAGTTACTTCTGAGATGACACTGTTTCTAGGCAGTGGGCAAAACTACTAAATGTCTTTTTAAAAAGTTAGGAGTTCCTACTGATATTTTCCAACCAATTTTAACATTGACTGTTTCCCCATAATTTTGTTGTTTTATAAATACCTCCTTTTTGCCAAAAGTGTTTACTTGCTTTATCCTACAACATAAAAAAAATTTCCAAGTAAATTGATTTTTTTATGCATCTGAGTGCTGAACCTTGTGGAAGTGGCTAAGTGAATATTGCACCACAAAAAAGACACTCTTGTCTTTCCATTCCAGTTTGCAAAGCTTTTAACTAACCCTAATGAACTACTGTTACTGTCTGAGCCATAAAGCCATTTTTAGATATTGTTCTGTGTGGGGGGGGGGGGGGAGTTAATTGTTTGCTTTACCCTGCAAAAATATATAGGGTGGTAAGTAATCGTGGACCTATATTTACGTAACCGCTGCTTCTCTCCATATAAAATGACACGTATTACTCACCGCGTGTCAAGATTACGGCACGTGTCTCCCAGGCCTTCAGGGAGCTGTGTGTATTCATGGGGCAGTCAGAGGCCTTGGAAATTAATTTCAGCCTTGCAGACTTTCTTTTCCTTTTTTTTTTTCTTTTCTTTTTTTTTTTTTTAGTTGCTCACGGTGTGGACAGGTTGCCAGGGGTGAGCATGACTTAGATGCCGACCTTCCCCGCCCTCCAGAGCTCATCTCTGTGTCTCTCTGTTTGCAGGTACCTGTTTGCCCTGCAAGTGAAGCAGGACCTGGCTCAGGGCAGGCTGACGTGCAACGACACCAGCGCTGCCCTCTTGATCTCACACATTGTACAGTGTAAGTGCCGTCGGTTTCCTTTAGAAACCACGTCGGAAATGACACAGTGATCTGACTGGAAAGAAAATCAGATCCACTAACAACAGCAATAACGTCTTCCTGTTCTTTTGCCGTTAGCCTGAGTGCATGCGTGGAAAACAGTACTCATAATTTCATTTGATATGCGTGTCCCCCAAACACGGACCCAGGAATTCTGTGTCCTGTTGTTTATCTACCCTTGTCAAGGCCCAGTGCGATTGTTGACATCTCAGTCGTCTCAAAGGAGAAGCTTGGAGGGACGGGGGCCACGTAGACTAAACTTGTTCTGTCCTTTATCATCAGCTGTGGCACGCTAGCGGAACAACATAAAACTGTCAAAGGTTCCGCTTGTATTCTGCTCTTTAGAGTTCAGAACACACGAGGCTGGACTGGATCTAGTGATACTTTTTAAAAAATCCACACTAGAGCCCTAGCCATTTTGGCTCAGTAGATAGAGCATCAGCCTGTGGACTGAGAGGTCCCAGGTTCAATTCCAGTCAAGGGCACATGCCCAAGTTGTGGGCTCGATCCCCAATAGGGGGTGTGCAGAAGGTAGTTGATTAATGATTCTCTCTCATCATTGATGTTTCTATCTCTCCCTCTCCCTTCCTCTCTGAAATCAATAAAAATATGTTTTTAAAAAGAAATAAAAAATAAAATAAAATCGCACCGGAGGTCATTTTTTCCATTGATTTTTAGAGTCAAAGGAGGTTGGGAGAGGAGAGAAAGAGAAAGAAAGAGAGAGGAAGGGAGGGAGGGAGGGAGGAAGAAACATTGGTTGGGGCTGGGATGGAACCACAATCAAAGTATATGCCTTTTGGAATTGAACCGACAACCCTTTGGTCCACAAGTCAACATTCTAACCATTGAGCCAAACTGACCAGGGCTTGAAATGCAATATTTCAACTTTCTTAACCTAGACAAAGGACAATAGATTGTGCTCATCCTGAGGCTTACTGACAGCCCACCTGAGCATATTTTTACTCTTGCCAAGGCCATACTTGAATGGGATATATACTTGGTGTTTTGGGAAGGTAACTATATACGTATGACCAAGGGCAACATACATAAACACTAGTAAAAAAAATATATATTGTGCTAGCATTTTAAAATTTCCATTGTATATAGAGTAGTCCTATTTAATCAGCCCCATCCGATTCGATAGCTCCCCAATTAATAAGACTTCTAAAGGTTTGTAGGAAATACCATTCGTAGTAGTCAACCAATTACCTTAGTGTAATATGATGAGGTGTTAAACTATAAGCCACACTTACCTTTCTTTCTTTTGGTATATGGGCATTATTGAATATCTACCAGACTTAGCAGAGAGATGTTTTCTTAGCGATTTGAAAAACTGGTATAAGAAAGAAACAACAGAAATAGGTATCCTTTATTAAACCTCCCTAAGTCCCAGCACTCTGTGTTGTATCTCATTTCATTCTTACAACAACTCTGTGAGGTCAGTGCTATTATTACCTCAATTTTTACAAACGAGGAAGCTCTGGCTCAGAAAATAACATAGCTCTTGCCTTTTGTGTCTGGTCTTCCCTCTTTATATGGTAGTGGAGAGAGGCGGGTTTGAATCAGGCAGACCTGATTTCTGTTAGTTGATTAATGACCCTGGCATGTTACTAAACTTCACCTCGCCCCCAACCTCTTATTGCTTTTTTCTTTATTTAAATGTATTTTGTTGATTTCGGAGAGGAAGGAAGAGGGAGAGAGAGATAGAAACATCAATGATGAGAGAGAATCATTGATTGCCTGCCTCCTGAACGCCCCCTACTGGGGATCGAGCCTGCAATCTGGGCATGTGCCCTTGACTGAAATCGAGCCTGAGACCCTTCAGTCCGCAGGCTGATGCTCTATCCACTGAGCTAAACTAGCTAGGGCTCCACCTCTTATTTCTTTTGGAACACGAAAATAATAAAACTTTTGCATAAGGCTGTGAAAATTAAATGCTAGCATAAATAAATGCCCAGTACATGTTAGGTGTTCGGTAAACATACTCTCTTTCTTTACCTCACTCACCTGCAGCCTCCCTTTCCAAACAATGGAACATCTTTAAATGAAGCTTCCTTATTGGAATAGTAACTTTATAAAAGGTTTATGGCCCTGTGCTTTTATTATTCCTGATGCCATTTAGTCTTGTGCCTGTTGATTCCTCTTATGTTTCTCCTTTGTAAAGTCAGGCAACACAGTAAACCTCACTAGCACAGATGGGAAGTGGAGGTTCACCAGCACTCAGGAAACCAACGAGAGGCTCAAAACTCCCCAAGAATCTTGATTTCTCCAGATAAAATGAGATAGATTTAAAAGTATGCCTGCTATTTGCATACTGTGTGTTCACTAAGGAGGCACACAATATGTTTATAGTCTTCTATTTTTAAAGTCCCATTTCTGCATTTTTAACCATCCTGTGCACTCAGTCATAAAAGGAGAAATTTCACAAGGCTCTGCGACTAGTATGTCGATTAAAGTTATTGATGATAGCTCTACCGACATGGCTCAGTGGTTGAGCATGAACCTATTAACCAGGAGATCACAGTTCAATTCCCAGTCAGGGCACATGCCCAAGTTGCAGGCTCGATCCTCAGTGGGGCATGCAGGTGGCAGCTGATTTTCCCTCATCATTCCTCTTTCTCTCTCTCTTTCTCTCTCTCTCTCTCTCCCTCTCTCCCCATCTTTCTCCTTCCCTCCCTCCCTTCCTCCTTCTCTCCCTCTCCCTTCTTCTCTGAAGTCAATATATATATTTTTTAAATCATTTTTGATTATTTACATTATCTGTAAGGTACAAGGGGTTAACTCATCTCTTTTTTCAAAAGCTACATTAATGCTAATGGAACAGTTATCTTGATGGATAATTAGCTGTATGTTCATCTCAGGTACATCTATATACACAATCTGAATTGTGTTAAACATTTTCCTCTTTTATTTGACCTCATGGAGTTTTCTTTCCACACAGTCTATGCTTTTTCATTTGTCACTGGCCTTCTACAGCCCCTTCATGTATCTAACTTTTAATTCTCTCTCATTTATTATGAATCAGTTAGGTCAGACAAGCTGATGGAGAACCAGTCGCTAGGTAGCCCCGATGCTCCTGTTCCACGTGGGCAGCATGGAGCCTGCCCTCCAGGCTGGGTGCCTGCACGTGGCGGCCGGGCGGTCCGGGCACATCCTCGTGAGGTGCCGTGTAGTAAATCGCGGGCGTGGGGTTGTTCTCGCTGTCCCTACTTTTTGCCATGACTAGACTGCTCTGGAATTTAGAATATGTGTAAGCAAATACGATATCCCGGCATAAAAACACTAAATCACTCCTTGAATATTTGTCAGCTTTTAAACACTCCACAGAGAAGGAGGCGCTCATGTCCATATTTCAGAGAGGAGCACACTGAGGAGAAATGAATTTCTTAGTCCTGCATTGCCATTGCATTTTAGGCAGGCAGTGAAAGGCAAAGGAATTTTAAAAAAACAAAAGACAATTAGGCGCATTAACCCTGTTGCCAACGGAAAAACTGGAATTCTCAATTCTTTTATTGCACTGAATTAGGGGAAGGAGTGTGTGCTATAAAATCCATATGCACTAAGAAGCCCAAACTGAAAGCAAACAAGGAATTGGGATTCAGATGAGTCCCCCACATGCAGTCAGTCTGCATTACTCTACATGCAGTCTGTATGTGCAAATTCAGCTACCCTATAAAAGTTATTTGTAACCCCCAAGTCAACACTTGTGGTGCTCCCGTGGTCCCTGCAGACCTATACAAGACGCTGGAAAATGGGCGTCATCCCCCACACACATTCCAGGCTGAGGTCGGACAAGGCAGCGCTCCGCCTCCCTGTCTCAGCTCTCATTCCATAAGCAGGGTGCCTCCAGCGGTCTGTTTGGTGCCACGCTTTCTCATTTTTGTGCTTTCTGTTGGTGATTCCCCGGTTACGATGGTCCCCAAGTGCCGTGTGGAGTTGCTGCCGAGTGCTCCCAAGTGCAGGAAGGCTGAGGTGTGCCTTCTGGAGAACATACGTGTGTCCACGGAGCTTTGCACAGGCATGAGTGGCGGTGCTGCTGGCCACGGGGCCCATGCTAATGAATTGAAAATGTCTATAAAATAGGATGAGTTTCAACAGAAACGCACCAAACAAAATCAGTTGGCCAAAGTGTCATTTTTCCCCCCAAGAGTCTCATAGGACGCTATCCTGTATCTCTTCTGGGAGCGATGGTTAGTGTTTGCTAATTCAGTGTTTGTGGGATCTTCCTAGCACATCCCCGCTGTGAAGAAGGAGAATGAACTGTACTTTCCAGAGGCCAGGTAGAAGGAATTGCAGAAAAGTTAGTGCCCCCATCATCAAGGCAGCCGGCGAGGGTGGCAGCGTGGCCAGAGCGGCCCCCCACACCTTCTGCGCTCTGGCAGCTTCAAGCAGGGAGGGAGATGTAGTCTAGGAAATCGCGTTATTGATCTGTCATCGCCGCAGGAAGTGAGCAATTGATTCTCCCAGGGGACGTCTGGTGAGCTGGCACTGTTTTACGCAGAGCAAATGTTCCCAGAGGGTGAGGTTTATGGGGCACCCTGCAGGAGTCCTGGGGGAGCCCGGCTAAAGTATGACGAGCTGCTGCACATGGCGGAGTGGACGATGGGTTTCATGGCAACCGTTCACTTCTCTTACTCAGAACAGCTGGGCACAGGCATGACGCTGCTGCTGCTGATCTTGTGTCGGGGCACGTGGCACAAAGGACAGGGCGGGCAGGCCGTCCCAGACGCGTTAAAGGGTACAGATGGAGTGGGGCTGTTGTGAAGGTACAGTTATTATTTTAGAGCTCTATCCTATTATGGCCATCCAGATATCGGCAATCTGAGGACTCTGTTGAGGTTACATGAGAGAAAGACGCATCCTGTTTCTTGTAGATAAAAAGATAAACTTTTACAGTCTGGGCAATCATTTCTTTTTTGTTTTTTAAATATATTTTTATTTATTTCAGACAGGAAGGTAAATATGTGTGTGTGTGTGTGTGTGTGTGTGTGTGTGTATATATATATATATATATATATATATAGAGAGAGAGAGAGAGAGAGAGAGAGAGAGAGAGAGAGAAACATCAATGATGAAAGAGAATCCTCCTGCATGCCCCACACTGGGGATTGAGCCCACAACCTATTCATGTGCCCTGCCCGGGAATCAAACCATCACCTCCTGGTTCATAGGTCGATGCTCAATTACTGAGCCATGCCGGCTGGGCTGACCGATCATTTCTGATAAGAGGACTCCAAGAAATGTAGCAAGCAGTTATTTAAAAAAACAAAACAAAAACAAATTAAGTTTCATTCCTTTATTCCTATTTCCAATAGTCTTTTCTCTACACAATAAAATGTTTGGGGTTTTTACTAATCATGGTTATATATAAGACTTTTCAAAAGTTGATTTTGGTAAAGTTCTGAAATTTGGGAGCTTCTTTAGAAGTCATGGGCCCTAAACTCCATGCCTCGACTTATTGCCTAGAAAGAGAAGGAGCTTCTAGTTGTGTGGGGAGGAAAGAAACAAACCCCAGGAAACATAAATGGCTAAGGATGGGCAATTCCGAAGTTTCCTTTCCAGCTACTAGAGATGAGAAAGAGTGGAAACCATCTTTCTGTGTTGGAGCAGTTGTTAAATATGTCCTCACGTCCACATTTCTGACATCTAGCCCTTATGGTACCCACCAGCTTGGATCGCCTGCTGTTAGCTTCTGATGTGCTAGCTGGAGAATATTCCACTGAGAATAGATCAAATTGTGGAGTATTAATCATATGGATTGGGTTTTCTTTCTCTGTCTCTTTGTAGCCGAGATTGGGGATTTTGATGAAGCATCGGACAGAGAACACTTAGCAAAAAATAAATACATACCTCAGCAAGACGCACTAGAAGACAAAATTGTGGAATTTCACCATAACCACGTGTAAGTCTATTCATTGTTTTACGTTTCTGTTTACCTGTTTCTCTCTATTCTTCCCACATACATGGGAAGAAATATGCAAATGGTGAGGGAGAAGAACCCAGAGGCTCATGGGATTGCTATGACTCACCCAGGAGTCTCTGAAATGCAGGTTACCCACTCAAAAGCAACGCTCCAGGCCTCCTGGCTTCTGTTTTTTTGTTTGTTTTTTTTTTGGTTTTTTTTACTGTGAGACCAGAGTAACACTGGAATTTTAGGACAACCCATGCTTTGGAATAAAAGGGAGAGTACACGGCCAATTAATAGGAGATTGGGAAAGTGGCATGGTATTCTAGGGACAAAGTGAGAATATTGTGAAAATCTAGAACTTTTGTACCATCTCCAGGTTGGTTTTTTTTGTTTGGATCCGTGAAACATTTTCAAAGGAGTCTCTGTGCCTTTTGTTTGTGTTGTTGTTGTTTTAAGGAGGGCGCTTGGGTACTGATGATAATATGGGAGAACGGTGCCTTGAACTTTGTTTGCAAGTGAAGGTCTATTGTGAGTGGCTAAAAACGTGTTTTAACAGGATGGTGTTTTGCTTTTATGTGACCTTAAAGGGAACTCTTTGAGATTCAGAAAAAATTGGCCCAAGCTTGAGATAGACTTTTGGAGTTTTGTGTTACACAGGCAATAGCGCTTTTGTTCTAGCTGCTGGACTTTGGGTTATGATGAATGGGAGGTTGGGTGTCATCTGATCGGGTAGCCCCATTGTTTGTGATGAAACGCCCTTTTATTTCCCGAGAGAAGCTCCTTAATCTCAAATTAATAGACACAGGGAATTCAAATCTCCTGGCCTTTCTCTGTCATTTTTTGTTCTGTCAGTGGACAAACACCCGCAGAATCGGATTTCCAGCTCCTGGAGATTGCCCGGAAGCTGGAGATGTACGGGATCCGGTTGCACCCGGCGAAGGACAGGGAAGGTACCAAGATCAACCTGGCTGTTGCGAACACGGGAATTCTAGTGTTTCAGGTGAGAGCGTTTAGAACACACTCAGTTCCCTTGGTGATGAGAGATAAGGGTTGGGCCTTCCTCTTTGGTTCCATGCTGGGTGGTCCATGCTAAGACCTCTGATAGTTATTTTTAGGCAAACATCTCAGGGCTTCTGCTTCTTTCCAGCCACTCAGCTTCCAGGTCCATTTCACGTGCCCGTGCTCTGGTGGGGGAGTCTACCGTTACAGATTTGTTTGCATTTGCTCACTTTGTAGGACCACGGAAATCTGTATCTCTCTGTGAACCTGTGCTTGGAACATGTGTAATGGGACCAAGATTTTATACTCCACAATAACCTTTTGCACACTTGCACGTGATAGTCATGTGGTCCAGTTTTTTTTTAATTTTTATTTTTGGAAAACCTAATTTGGGTTTTGCATAAGCTTTTTTTCTGATTTCAGTCTTATCTAACTTGAAAAGTGTAGTATCCACTTGTAAGCTAGAGAAGTTTTATAAGTTTATGAAAGCCATATCTGCACTGCAGTCATTTTGCAACAAAACACATACCTCCCTTGGGTGGATCCTACTTGCGTTTTCCTAAGGACATACGATTCTCTGCCCTCTGAGGTGTGCGCTCTCCTGATCACACTGCTAATGTACTGTTTTATTGATTGATGCTTCTCTTTCTCTTAAAAGCTTTATTGACATGATTCTTTTTAAATATATATATATATATATATATATATATATATATATATATATATATTGTTGATATTTTACAGAGAGGAAGGGATAAGGATAGAGAGTTAGAAACATCAGTGAGAGAGAAACATTGATCAGCTGCCTCCTGCACACCCCCCCTACTGGAGATGTGCCTGAAACCAAAGTACATGCCCTTGACCAGAATCGAACCTGGGACCCGTCAGTCCGTAGGCTGATGCTCTGTCCACTGAGCCAAACCAGTTTGGGCTACTGACATGCAATTCTTGACATGCAATAAAATGCACATCTCTAAAGAGTGCCCTTTGGTAAGTCCTTCTGTATGTATATCCTGTGAACCCACCAATGAAATCAAGACAACGAACATGTTCACCACACTCCCCGCCCCCATTTTCTCAAGGCTTTTCTTTTAAACACACGTAGGTAATCTGTGCTTTGACCACACAAGTGGGGTCAAGAAAGCATCTGCCGCTGAGACTGGTTTGGCTCAGTGGATAGAGCGTCAGCCTGCAGCCTGAAAGGTCCCAGGTTCGATTCCAGTCAAGGGCATGTACCTTGGTTGCGGTCACATCCCCAGTAGGGGGTGTGCAGGAGGCAGCTGATCGATGTCTCTCTCTCATCGATGTTTCTTCTTCTTTTTTTTTTTAATATATATATTTTATTGATATTTTACAAAGAGGAAGGGAGAGAGATGAGAGCTAGAAACGTCGATGAAAGAGGAACATCGACCAGCTGCCCCCTGCACACCCCCCACCGGGGATGTGCCCGCAACCAAGGTACATGCCCTTTGACCCGTATCGAACCCGGGACCTTTCAGTCCGCAGACCGATGCTCTACCACTGAGCCAAACCGGTTTCGGTTTCGGATCTTGTCAATGTTTCTAACTCTCTATCCCTCTCCTTTCTTCTCTGTAAAAAATCAATAAAATATATATATTTTAAAAAGAAAGCATCTGCCTTTCTCATGGAATAGGGTCAGATGTCACCCAGTGTTGAAGGTGTAAATGGGTACGTGACCTACAACTTTTTTGAGCTCTGCCATCTGCCAGCTTTGGTTACGTTCCCCCCTTTCGCATTTTACCCAAATAGCCTACGATTCTCTGCTCCTCTATCGGATGTTTCCGGTGGATCCCAAGGACCACAGACCTGTGTCCTGAGAAAGGAGGTCGGGTGGGATTCACATGGGGTCCTAGGGCGTGACGTGTTGAGAGCAGTGTGGCGGGTGAGGAGGTGACTCCTCCTCACAGTTTGGACCTGCGGAAATAACCTCGGCGTACCTGATGAGGAACACGACAACAAACTAAGTATCGTTTTCAGTACTGCCATTAATTTCAAAATGAAAACCCGTAAACATTTCTAAAAGTTAGAGGGGGAGGAAAGAAATGCCTCACAATTGTATTAATTAGCGTTGATTGGGTTTGATGCGGTCTAAATATTGAGACTTACTTGGTAATTTAATCATGTTCAAAGACCGTATCTTGGGATTAATCTGCTTGTCCGGTACCTAATTGCTCCATTCTTTTTTTTATAATATATTTTATTTATTTTTTACAGAGAGGGATAGAGAGTTAGAAACATCAATGAGAGAGAATCATCGATTAGCTGCCTCCTGCACACCCCCTACTGGGGATGTGCCCACAACCAAGGCACATGCCCTTGACTGGAATCGAACCTGGGACCTTTCAGTCCGCAGTCCAGCGCTCTATCCACTGAGCCAAACCGGTTTCAGCTAATTGCTCCATTCTTAACCAGCTTCAATAAATGGCCCTGGTGTTCAGGTGGAGGAATTCCATTTTTGTTAAAATATATATTTTATTGATTTCTTACAGAGAGGAAGAGAGAGGGATAGAGTTAGAAACATCAATGAGAGAGAATCATCGATCAGCTGCCTCTTGCACACCTCCCACTGGGGATGTGCCTGTAACCAAAGTACATGCCCTTGACCGGAATCGAATCTGGGACCTTTCAGTCCCCAGGCCGACGTTCCATCCACTGAGCCAAACCGGTTTCGGCAGGAATTCCATTTTTAATTGAGATGACAGGACAGGTGGAGCTGGTGTCTGGCAACTGGCCCCTGTTTCTCCACCGCGGCCCACTTTGCTGTCTCAAAGATGAGGTTGTGTGAGCCCTTCCCGGAGACCGACCGCTCTGGGAGGCGGGGCCTCCCCTCCCAGGTCCTGGTTGTGCTGGTGGGAGCCTGTGGTCCCGGGAGCCAGGCCAGGTGGACAGAGGGGTGATTGCTGACCGGCAGCGTGGTGGCGTCTGTGGATGTGAACAACTGGTGGCTCCGACCCATGCTCGGGGACCTCATTCTGCCACACTCATGGCGTGATTTTGGCCAAATTAAAATGATATCCGTGCTGCAGATTCCACATCTATACGAAGAAAAGAAAGCCGCCTCGTTGGGTTTTGTGTAAGGTTTGAGAGGATCTGTCAAAGCCCTCAGGCCGGTGCCTGGCACGCTGTACGTAACGGTTGCTAATTATGGTGCTGGTTGTCATGGTTTTTATTTTTATTTATCTTTCTCTTTATCATTCCCGTGGCCAGCCTCTTTCCTCCCTGGAGGCAGACTGAGTTGGAATGCCAGCTCGTGTAATTAGTGAGAAATCACGATCCAGGGACCGGCATCGCCCCACAGCCGCACTTCTGTGACTTCTCCAGCGAAATGCTTTCTTCCCGAGCCATCCGGCATCAGCCCCCCGGGAAGTCCCCCACAACCAATGTACCCACTCTCGTGTTGCCTATTATGCATTTCCTGGCTCACTGGCTGATGCCTTTCTTCTCAGGGCTTCACGAAGATCAATGCCTTCAACTGGGCGAAGGTGCGGAAGCTGAGCTTCAAGAGGAAGCGCTTTCTCATCAAGCTCCGCCCAGATGCGAATGTAAGTGGCCCCCCGGGAAAGAGGGGGAGACCCTCTGACCCTTGGGATGGAGGGGACCAAGGGAGGGCACTGGCTGAAACTGGCCGACAGCCACTCCAGGGACAGGGTGTCTGTACAGAGATGCATTCAGATACTTGGTCATGCCACAGCTGTAGCTGTCAGGAGACAGAAGGTCAAGGAGCGCTAGCACAGATGTGCAGAGGGTCCCTCACTGTGCAGACACCGGCAGCCCCTCCTGGCAACCCGAGGTCTGCCCTGGCTGTGTCTCCAGCCCCCGGCCACCCCGAGACACTCTCCGCGTTCATCCGTGTCCCCGGCACATCCCTGCCCACACAGCAGCAGCCCCCCACCTCTTGGGGCCCGGCTGTTGCCCCAAACCTCAGACGGTGTGTTCTCATGAGCTAACCAGGTCCGCGTCCCGCAGACCCTGCAGGTGCCGCTCACCCTGGGGCTCGGTCAGAGAGGGAGAAACAGCATCGTCGTCTGCCGGAAATGGCGCTGGAGGAGATGGATAACATGCCTCTGGTGTCCCCAGCTGGTACTCGGAGTGCTTTTTCCCACGGAAAAAAAAAAAAAAAAAGATTATAAATGGGCGGTGAGGCCCACAGTGCAGCGACAGTATGGATTAAACCGGCTTTTACGGCCTGACCTCGGAAGCAGACACCCATTTATAAGTCGTTTTCCATGGGAAAATGCAATTTGAGTTCCATAAGGCCGACTTAACCCATGAAAAATGACAGCACAAAGCGTTTGTAAGTTGGGACTGCACTGCCCAGAGCCGTGAGATCCCCTCCTCCCCCCACCGCCACCCCAAATAGTTGGAACTGCTGGGACCGTTAGGGTCTGTGGTAACTTTTGTTTACATAATGTGGCCACTTAAATGGGGAGCATTCCGTGTGGGAATAGAAAATTGCCGTATCCCCTTTCCCGAATCAAAGGACCTGCATTTTTCAGCCTTGAGCGATACGTTTGTGCTCCAGAAAAAAAACTGTTCATTTCCTCTGTGGTCCCTGGGGCCACCTGCAGGCTCGAGCCATATGCTTTTGGGTAGAGAAGAGACTGAAGACCAATGTCGAACGTTGGCATGAATCATGAGGGGGAAAAATGTTGTGCTTCAGTTATTTTATGGAGGCAAAACAGGAATCTCAGTGCTTGGATTTTTTTTTTTTTTTTTTAAGAAGGAAATGTAAGCCAAGTACACACACTTTATTTGTGAATTTTGTCAAAAGCAATGTGACGATTTTTGCCGAGTACCCCTGGTTTCTGTTAGTTTCTCTAAGGCAGTGTTTCCCAAACTTTTGACATAGGTGTACCCCTTCTATAATTTTTGTAACGCTGAGTACCCCTCATCAAAAAAAAAAGGATGTATTTTAATAACAATGAAAATATATTTATTTTTGATACATACACCAAATAATAATAAACCAAAATAAAATTATTCATAATAAAATATAAATAAAAGTTATATTATCAATAACATTTATTTGCACACCGGACCATCTCACAAGACTGTCTTCACTCATGAGAACATAGAATTAGGTACAGCTAAGCATGGTGCAGTGCATAACCCCACCAAACTCTTCCCGTACCCCTGTGGGTATGCATACCACACTTTGGAAAACACTGCTCTAAGGAATTCTGTGGGGAAGAAAATGGTTGAATGGTAACTATATTTTATCATTAGGAGCTGCTATATTTTACTGAATATGTGAATTTATGGTCATGCTCTAATAAAATGTACAGCTGAAGTTTTATGGGACTCATTTGTTTTCTGTCCATTTTCCCATTTTTCAACCCAGTGTCTGTGGGGAATGGAAAAAAAACACAAAGTGGTATTTTCTCTTTTCAGAGCTCGTACCAGGACACCTTGGAATTCCTCATGGCCAGCCGGGATTTTTGCAAGTCCTTCTGGAAAATCTGTGTTGAACATCATGCGTTCTTTAGACTTTTTGAAGAGCCCAAACCAAAGCCAAAGCCTGTGCTTTTTAGTCGAGGGTCATCATTTCGGTTCAGGTAAGGATTCGGCTTCAGACCTCTCCGCTGGCCACGCGGACATTCCCCCCCAAGACGTTCCTCGTGCCATTGCTTTTCGCAGCTGCTGTTGGTCCCTGAGAGCCAGTGGGGGGTTTGCTCGGTCACCCCAGCAGGCCCCGTGGCAGACCCTTGCTGTGTGCTGTGTGAACGTCAGGCGGAGCAGTCTACGTGGCCACAGTAAACTCTGAATGGGCCTCTAATTCAGAAAGTCCTTCCTTTCTCTGTAGAAGCAAGTGCCTTGTTAACATTTGATGCAGCCTCATAGAACGCTGCCTACACTTGCTCATCATGGGCTCACTTTGCCACTCTTTCTTTCAACACTTCCAACACCCACTTCATGTCAAGTACTCTGCTCGCCATTGGGGATACATGGAGGACAGAATTGCCCCTGCCTTTACAGAGCATACAGACTCGGGAGGCCCCCTAATAACCAAACATAGAATCAAGTGGTTTAATGCATTGAACCTTTTATTTTATTTATTTAGTTTAGTTTAAAGGGAAATATCCAGAGGCAGAATAGACACAAAAACACGGTTTTCCTTCGTCTGCTTTCACTGCTGTCTGGCTGAGAAAGCCCACATGCCTGGTGTTATGGGAGGAGGGGAGTGAGGCTGGTGGAGCGGGGTGGTGTGTGCCTAACTGAGAACGCCTTGCTGTCTTCCCCCTCCTCTCGTGGTCTTCATTTCAGCGGCCGGACTCAGAAGCAGGTTCTCGACTATGTTAAAGAAGGAGGACATAAGAAAGTGCAGTTTGAAAGGTAAGAGGAGCTTCCGTGCTGCTTCGATACCAGAGGAGTTGGGTCCTTCCCTCCAGGTAACAGTGCAATCGCTGCCACATGTCTCCGCAGCCTGGCGGCGGCGAGGTGAGTAGAGAATGGCTGCATCACAGTCGCCTCGGCGGCCAGCGAAGTGTTAGGCAGGGTGCTCCCTCCACGGGAAGAAGAGGGGGAGAGAATGGACTGAGAGGACCAGGGAGGAAGAAGAGGGGGAAGCCAGCAGGGGGTAAGGGAGGCAAGAGGAGCAGGAAATTATGGTGGGGATAACTTACTCCTTGGTGAGTCCTTAAATATTTGGAGGGTTGAATTGAAAGTATTTTTTATGAACTTTTTCATTAAACCACGTTTGGAGGAGAAGAAACAGGATTTATTATTGCTGTCGTTAGCCAGTGTTTATTGCTCTTGTGACGTCCCGGGCCATGTTCCAAGTTCTTCATATGTACTTACTCGAAGTCTTCATACCCTTGCTGTGAGGTCCGGGCTATCTTAGTCCTTTTTTTAAAAAAATATTTTTTTATTGATTTTTCACAGAGGGGAAGGGAGAGGGATAGAGAATTAGAAACATTGACGAGAGAGAAACACGGATCAGCTGCCTCCTGCACACTCCCTACTGGGGATGTGCCTTCAACCAAGGTGCATGCCCTTATCCGGAATCGAACTTGGGACCCTTGAGTCTGCAGGCTGATGCTCTGTCCACTGAGCCAAACCGGTTAGGGCATTAGTCCCTTTGTAAAGGTGGAGACACTACAGCTCAAAGGGGTTGAGTGACTAGCCCCGGTCTCTGAACTGGTCAGCAGCCTCTGGTCAGCTGGCCCCGGACCCCTGGAGCTGCTCTGCCTCCCAGGGAGGGAGACGCAGAGAACCCAGAGGGGCTAAGACCCAAGGGTCAAGGTGTGCGTGCGTGGTGGTGCTCCCGGGACTGTTCATTACATGCTTTTTCCATGTATACATTTTAAAATTACAGTGAAGTTACACAGACTATATGGCAGACACCCATATTCTTACTACTTAGAATTAACATTTTAATATACCTGTTTCTGGAGTTCTTTTTCTTCTTTTACCTGTAGCTATTGTTACAGATGTTACAGATGTGCCTTTCTTACCAACAACCTTCTTAATTACCCTTCTCCCCTCCCCTGGGTAACACCTGGCTAATTCATGTCACTTCGGTTACCCATCTGTGTGCATCCAAAAAGAATACATAGACTAGCTCCGGGGTGTGCGTGTGCGTGTGTGTGTGTGTGTAAGTGGTATCACACTGTGCAAATTCTGCATCTTTTTAAAACGCTTCCCCGATTTGAGACCTGGTTTTGAGGGTATTACCTTTTATTTACTTGATTCCGTGTTGGTAAACATCTGGGCTGCCTGGCGTTTTGCTTTTGCAGAAGCAAACCTACTGTGGTCATCTTTGTGTATTTCTCCTGGTGCAGGTCCGGGTCGTTTCTCCCTCCTCGAGCCCAGAAATGTAATGTTGAGCGGGTTATGTGTGTGCATGCTCACCTTGAAGGAACAAGCCCCAAGCTTTTCTTGGACAATCCGCCATTTCTCTTTCGAGGGTCATAGAAGGAGTGGCCCCGTTCTTTCTCTGATCCAGAACTAATTCGGATTATTTTGAAGGAAAGCTGGGTGCACATTGGAATTTCACGTTACGATGTTTATACAGTTTCACGCGTCTGACAGTTCCTAACGCTTGCTCACTGGGGAGGAAGGGATGGACAGAAGGAGGAAGGGAACAGATGAGGAGGGGCGTTGGTGGCATTAGAGCCAATTCCCTCTACTGCTGAGTCTGTAATTCACTCTCAGGGCCATTCTTCTCCTCCGAGCTTCACACCGTAGAAGGGTGAGCTGAGGAGTAGTCATTGTCTCTGTTGTAGAGCTGATCTGGGAAAGCATTATCCCAAGAGCACGAGTTGATTTCGTATTGTGAGACCATAGCTTGCAATTCAGAGAGAGAGACCTATGTCTCTCCCCCTTCCCTCTTCCCAGTGACTTTTCCCATAACTACTCTTAGAGCCCCATTGCTAGGACCCAACCGGCTGCACCCCTCAAAACGGAGCAGGGGATTGCTGAGAACTTTCTCAAGGTTTATGTAATCTTGGGAACCTACAGGAGTTAATGGGAAAGGAGACTGGGCCTGCTCCCGGGGGGAGAGGGGGGCCATTTGTACCAACTGCTTTGGGTGCCTTCATTTTTGAGGAAGTGCCTGATGCTGTTATTTTTCATTAAGAAAAAATATATACATACACGTAAAAAAAAAAAAAAAGAAAAGAAAAAACTCGCCTAACTTGAGCTGTCTTATGTGTTTTCTCCAAGGAAACACAGCAAGATCCACTCCATCCGAAGCCTCGCCATGCAGCCCGCGGAGCCGAATTCGGAAGTGCCAAAACAAGTCAGTACTGGCCGTGGTCTGTTAGAGCTCTGCTTTCACGGACTTCCCTGCCGGGGTCTGTCTGGTAGCATGCTTTCGAGTTCCACATCCTTCACCTGCGCGGGTGACTCCTAGAGGGGGGTCCAGCTGTGTGCCCTGACCTTGGGGACACAGGCTCCGTGTGCACGGCGCACCCCAGGCTGGGCTCCGGGGCTGGAGGGTGCGTCTTCAGCTGACTCCCCACCTCCCACCCCTGCTCTCCCCATGAGACGCTCGCTCGCTCTGTTGGCCTGAACCCACGACGGGTAGAAGCTTTCACGGGAGTTAGCAGAGCAGAGCCCACCCTCCAGTGGACAGGGACGCGTGTGTGAAGGAATGGGTGTAGGTGCCCTTTGGTGCCAAGGTCAGAGCCTTTCCCTGGCACTGGCCCGGGCGGGAGGAGAGATCCCAGGGCTCGGGTTACGGGGCAGTGACCGCAGTTGGCAGCAGGCGACGTTATCGCTCCTGCTCTGAGGGCAGTGAGAGCTCGTTTTCCCTGGAGCTGGTCTCGGGGTGGATTTTCAGGGTTTTCTCTACAGGAGAATAAGAACTTTGTTGGGAAAAGACATGAAGGAGATTTCATTGTGTGCTCCAGAGAGAGCCCTCGGCCTGCTCATTCTAGTCTTAAAAGTACAAACAAAGACGCTTTTTTGTCGTTTGTCTGAAATCCGTGTCAGCTCCCTCCTGGGGTCCACGGAGGGTGTCCTTCCCGTCTCGGATCTCACTGCTCGAGACACCCCTCTGGCCTGGGAGGGGGCTCCTTTTCCCACAGGCAATTCAGGACTGGGGAGCCCCCGAAAGCAGAGACACTGCCCACCTGGTGCTGCTGGGGACCCCGCATTGTCAGCCCCCGCACTTTTTTAAAAATATATATATTTTTTTATTGATATTTTACAGAGAGGAAGGAAAAGAGATAGAGAGCTAGAAACGTCGATGAGAGAGAAACATCCACCAGCTGCCTCTTGCACACCTCCCACTGGGGATGTGCCCGCAACCAATGTACATGCCCTTGACCGGAATAGAACCCGGGACCCTTCAGTCCGCAGGCCGATGCTCTACCACTGAGCCAAACCGGTTTCGGCAGCCCCCGCACTTTTGAAAGAACTGTCTGGATACCGGCAAAGGCACGCACTCAGGTGTGCCCGCTGCTTGTCAGACCTCTGTCCTAACACCCCGGAGGCGGCCTGTATTTGGCGATACTTGCCGGCTGCCCAAAGCTTACGGAGATACAATTAAAGCGAGACTGAATCTTCCTCCCCCAGCTCTGGTGTAACGGTCTGGCTCTTCTCTCCGATCCCCTCACCCTTATCCTTCCCCCACCCCACCCCACCCTCACCCCCACCCCCGACACCCTCCCACCCAGGCTCAGCAGAGGGCCAGCCTCACTCCCGGTGAAGGTGCTGCTGAATCCCCAGGCGGCCAGAGCTGCCCGCCAGCCAAGGACCGGAAGGTGTCCACAGAGGAGAGCGGGCCGCGCCACAGCCCCGCTCCGCAGAGGAGCCCGGCGGCGGGGAGCCAGCGGGCCGGCGGGGCCGGGGAGGCGGCGGCAGCGATGGAGGAAGAGGAGGAGGCAGTCGCCAAGGACAGGACCACCCAGCCGAGCAAACCGCAGCCCCCGCAGCCAAGCACAGGTCCAGCATCCAGGGCTGCCAGGGGCAGCAGCACCTCTATCCCTTTCATTGACTGCAGTGACGTAGATAGCGAGTACGACCTGCTCAGGGAGCAGACGTCCCGGTCGCGGTCCCAAACAAATGACAACTATGAGGGTGATCTGACCAGTGGTGTGTACCTGCTCTCTGGGGAGGAGGGGGGCGGAGCGGCGGCGGCGGCGAGGGGCAGGGCCTCCCCGGCCCCGGCCAAGCCCTCCCGGCCCCCTTCCAGAGAGTTCCCGGATGACGACTCAGCAGACATCACCTTTGATGGGAGCGGGAGCCCCAGCCTCCCAAGGCACAGCTCCCTGGTAGACGAGATGTTCGGGGGCTGCGGCGGCCGCAGCCCCCTGGCCACACCCCTGTCCCCCAGCAGCAGCGGCAGCTCAAGTCCGAGTCTGAGTTGGGACAGGACGGGGTCGCAGGGCTACGGGTCCGAAAACGGGCACGGCCCCGGGGAGGGAAGCGTGGGAGAAGAGGCTCTCCCGAGCCGGGGCTCCCCCGTCTCGCAGAGGCCGTACTTGCGCAACCTTCCCAGTAGGTACAACAAGTCCGAGACGAACCCCCTCATCCTGAGCCAGGTGGCGTCCATCCCCGAGGCCCTGGACAGGCTTGACGGCCATGGGAAGGGAGAGCCGGCCAGCCTGGCCGCTTCGGAAGGCAGAATGCTGGCTAACGGGACGCCTCTCCTGGGTCCCGGAGCCCCCAGGGTCCACCTGGCGCCGCCCCTGCAGCTGACCGAGGGCTCCGCCAGCAGTGGGACTGAATCCAGCGATTCAGACTCGGAAGCGCCGCTGAGCCCGTGGAGCCAGCCCCTGGTGTTTGGCAACGCCAAGGCGGCGGCGGCGCTGGGCTCCCCTGCCCTGCGGAGAAGTAAGAAGTCCGCGGGTGGCCTGCATCTGAGCGAGGAGCCAGAGGAGGATGAGTGAGGAGACCAGGAGGCTGCGCGTGTATAAGTGTCGGGAGCCCAGAGTCCTGAGGCCAGGGGTTTCGTGCAGATCATCTGTGCTAGGGACTCCTTCGTTCGTTCGTGACCAACTTCTGTTAGAGGACGCTTTGGGCAGGCACGTGTGTGGGTAGGGCGACAACACCTGACTTCTGAAATCTTGCAGAGAGACAAAGCTTCACCCGGTGGCTTGCTTTCCCCCCAAAAAAGGTGACCAGGATAAAGAGCAGGTCATCATGACAAGTAACGGGGAGCTTGCCGATCCTTCTGGGGGAAGGCTGGAAAGAAATACACTCCGTAGTAGGAAGCTGGTCGCGCGTATGGCGTGTGGTGTTTGTGGTGGACGTTTTCTGTAAATGTTTAATTTTGTGCGCAGATCATCCTTCTCTTTTCGGAGTGTCATCGAGATCCAGAAAGGTGTTGGTTTTACTTTCTCCCACCCCCCATCTCTCCCTTCTTTAAAAGGAGGGCTGCTTTTGGGTGCCTCCCAAAGTCAGGAATTGACAAAATTCGAGGCCAAATGTAAGTCGGTTGTTAGTGGAGATTAAGTGTTTTGGTGAAATATTAGTCAAGAGTAATGGATATTGTAATCGGAAGAATTAGGAGTTATTTGTTCTTTCTAAACTTCGTATAAAATATGATATAAAGGTTGTCAAATCCTCACAAACTCTAATTTACATGGGGTTGTTGTTTTGATTTGGATTTGCGTTGGTGGGTGAATAGTTAGTTGTGTTTTAAGAAGCTGTTAACTCTGGCTGTCGGAATCTCTTGGTGAAACACAGAAATGCCGTTGAGTGTCGATGCAGGAGAAAGGAAAACCTTGCAATAGGCCTTTGTCCCCAGGAGGCGAGCAAACGGAATGGCTGCCTTCGCCTCGTGCACAACACAGAGGAGTTTCCCAGGGCCGCGGTCCTTGGCTTTTATGCCGTTGGTTTTTATGCTCGTTCTCAACTATTCACTCTTGTGAATAGTGAGTGTCTTGGGAAGTTGACTCCTTGATGTTTCTCTGTGAGAAGTCTGATTTCTTTTTAAATCTTGAAGCCAGTGCCTTTCGCTAGCATACTTGTATTTTAGATAAGAGAGCCTGGTTTTAACTTGCATTATTTCTCAGCCTTAGCTGCATATTTTAAAATTAGTGATGCCTGGGCCCTGACCCTAGACATTTTTATTTAATTGTCCTGGAGGGCCCCTTGAGCCCCCACATGGTTCTACTAGGTAGCCAAGGGTCACTTTTCAGCCAGATGCAATTGCCTTCTAGAATCTAGTTGAAAAGATTAGCTGAATTTTGAGCTTGCTTGCAGAGTAAGAAGAGTATCACAAGTGAATTTTTTTTTTAAACGCCTGCTCTTTTAGTACTTTTCAGTCTTCGGTAATTTTCTATAAAGGTGAATCGTAGAATCAGACTTTCAGATCCTAAGTAACTACAGAAGTATTGAAAAAAAGTTTTAGAATGCTAAGTCCCTGATGTGCCGCCATGCCTTGCTAAACGCATCATGTGACTCACAGAGAAGAGGCTGAGCCTGTTTGGGACACTGAGTAGAATTTGGCAGCAGCATATCAGCAGCAGAAGGACTGCCTGACTGTGGTTCACAGTGATGATCTGTCCACCTGAGTGTCAAGAAGCTGGTTTTAAGGATTCTGAGAACTTAATTCATTTGTATACAAACTTTTGTTTCAACCTCTTACTCATTTGATTCAGTGCATGATTGATGAATCATATTGACTACTGGATAGTTTGAAAGATGTTCATGGAAGTAGTCTTTTTTTTAATGTCTTACTTTAGATTTATATACCTAACAGAGTCACAGAACTTTAAAACTGGAAGGGACCTTAGAGATCACCTAGGACAAACCTTCCTTTTTCTGGATGAGAAACCTTGTTCTGACCGAGTTAGGAGACTTCACCTGGTCGTACAGCTAGGGAGTGACAAAGCTAGAACCCTGTTCCTAGACTTCAGCTTTTTACTTTAAGTGACCGCTTCATGCAGTAGGATCTTTGTGAGTCAATATTTTACTTGTTGAGCATCTCGTATGGATTAATAAATCAAGTCATATAGAGACCAGGAATCGTGTAGACTTAGGCGATTGTAGTTCGAGCTAGGTAGGAAGGACTACTGCTTTTTAGATCATAGGGTTTTTGCAGTTATGACATGTTTTTGCATATTCTGTTTTAGACTTAGGAAAAAGATACCAATTTACTGTATAAAAAAATCTAATCAAATGTGAGTTGCACAGGGTCACATTTGCAGTCCTGTGGTTTATTTGTGAATGTGATTTGTTCAAATGAGTTTTCTCTTTACCTCTAATGATACAGCAGTCTGATAATGGAAATGTGAATGAGTAATAAGATTAACTTACCCAGCCTGTGACGTGAATCATCAAATGTAAACCTCCAAAGCAAAACAGGCTCCAGTAATTTGTTTTGCTTTTTCCCCTCAAAGAAGTGGGTTTAAAAGCAGCCGATCCACAGTGGGGCACTCAGTTCTATACCGAATAGATGGTCCACTTTCAGGGCTGTTGGTAGAATTTCCCTTGTGCTGGTTTGGTACCAGCCAAGCAACTCATTTCCGGCCTCTTGGGCTGTATTTATGAAAACAACAATCCCGGTGTGATTAATGGTGCTTAAAAGGGAGGGAGTGCAGTTTGTTCAAAAGCCACATACCCCGAAGTGCTGGGACTATTCACTAATTGCCTCTTGAGGAGCTGGCCCCGCAGGACTTGATTCCAAGCATTGGTGGGAGAGGAGCGTCGTCATTCTCTGAGCCTGGCGGAGCCAGTCTGTAGATGTGACGTGGCTTCTCACTGTGCACAGATCGAGGACAGCCAACTGCCTCCACCATCTCACCTTCCATGCCCTGACCTTTTGCACAACTCTTCCCCTGGCCTCTGGAATCTCACTGGGTGGCTTACGGAGGTGTGCGCAGGCAGAAAGTTGGAGTAAGCGTCAGGGAAGATCAGAGAGGTGCTTGAGTGTGAAGAATAGACAACAGATTAGAAGCCTGTGAATTCTTCCAGGTTTCCAGAGGGTTTTCCAAGACAACATAGAGTGAAGAGATCTCCTGGGTCAGCAGGGAACCCAGATCTTCGCATAAGGGCTGCTCTAGGAAATGATAGCATTAAGGCCTTGAATGGGAGACAAACCATTGGTAGAAACAGAAATCCCCAAGCCACTCGGGCCTACTCCACGGCCTCCTTGTATAAATATCTTCGGTTTAGGTAGTATTTCAAAATAGGTACATTGTAGACCCTTTTGTGGTTGGTTTTGTTGCTGCTTGGTCGGGGCAAAATAAAAACTCGAGAAATCATCTTAGCATGGAGAAATGCATTTAATGAGTTCCAGAATTTAAAAATGATTTGCTCCAGCTCCTTTTAACAGTCATCTGTATTCCATTGCCGAAATTTTATTAGACAGGCATTTAATTAAAGGAAGTCTGTGGGCCAGATTCCTCCCCACATATGTGATTCGTATTTGGGAATTTCTCACAGATTGATCTCCCCAAGTTGTGCCATGTGGCCTGCACTTAAAATGTGAATAACTCCAATTTTATTCTCAAGAACTTCTTTGAAGATTCAAGCCACACAATGCTAAAAATAGCGAGGCCTGCAAAATGAAAATGCAGCGTGAGTCTCATGAAATTTCCACCCCGGGTACAAAATCCAAGCTGTCCTCAACTTGAGTCAGACACTCAGCTTGCATTATTAGCCCTGGATTCATTGTGATTGTGGCTGCCAAGCAGTTTCTGAAAGAAGGAAAAGATTAAAATAGTAAACTGGCCTTTTAACTTGTATTTAAGACGTTGGGAATGCACATATCTATAACATCAGTGTTCACATGCTTTTAATCAACTTCCCCCCACTTAACGTGTTATTCCACGTTTCAACACAGATTGGGTTTGGTGCCGTTGTAGCCATTAGTGAGTTATTGGGCTACTGGTAGGCCTACCCTTAAACTAAGAAATCTGGGGCCCCCTTCATCGTTAGATTTATTTTGAGTCGATTTGCTTCTGTCTCCAACACCCTTCTCTGCCTAGGCCCTTATTCTTGTTAGCCAGGATTTACGAGATCTCAGAGTTGCCTTCCCAGGAAAAGCCCTTTTTTCTTAGATCTCCTCTGTGGTGTGTAAAACATCCCTCTTCTGACAGTGCTGAGCTCACGTTGCCCCTAAGGCTGGCCTGCCTCTAGTTGAGTCTGTTTTAATTTCTGCAGATTTCACAGATCAGACTGAAAAGGAGTCATTCTGTGCAGTGGAGCAAGTCTCCTTGAACCCGAAAGGGGTGGACATTGTAAAGCAACCCACTGTAGGTTCAGCCACGTCAGCCACGTCCATAAGATCCGATGGCGGTGCTGGTGAGTGGCCTTCCACCAGCAGTAAGTGATTAAGGAACTTGACTCTGGCGACATTAAAGAATTTACTGGTGCTGTGTGTTTCCTTGTTAGTTTAATCCCATCTGTTTCTGTTTAGTTGAGTGAAACTTAATACGGGAAAGCAGGGTCCCTAGTGTACGTGTGTGCATACCTCTAACACTGGTTGCTGGTGTTTAAAACCTAGCCGTGACTTTTAGATCAAAACAAGCATGCCACTTCATATAGCCGTTTTCTTGTTATTAAAAAAAATAATAGTGAAAGCAAAAAATATAAATATGCATGATGATTGGCCTAGTGTTGTAGGCATCAAAGCTCCAAGGTGGCTCAGTTGCCACCTGTTTAGATGCACATTGAAAAAAGAGCCACTTCGTGTTTTCTTGGGTCGTTACCTAGAGATTTTCAAGTATCTCCCCTGTAAAGAAAAGTTGCCCATGCTGATTTGTATGCCCTGAAACTATTGGGGAGGAGGTGTGGCTAGGGTCTTTTATTATTATTATTTTTTTAAAAGTTCTTCATAAAACAGCATTTAGCTGCAAAAATCATAGAAGAAACTTATAGCACGAGTAACATTTTTCTTTTCTTGTCTAGTGAGAGCAAGTAGACACCCTGGTGGAAGCTAGGGAAGAATGAGGAAATCTCTCCCTGATAGCTTTACAGATTGAATAGCTTCTGATTTGTTCAGGTCGTCTCCCTGCGAATGGACTGGGTGATGCAGATATGCAGCTTAGCCTAGAAATCTGCCTCGGGGATCTTCTTGGCGTCTGGCATGTGGGTATAGCTCCTTTGTGTCTTCATGTGGGTCCCAGATCAGGTTCCTCTGATATGTCTTGGGGTGGTTGTATATTAGAAAGCAGAGAGGATTAAAAATCAACTGTTGACATGGGCTATCTGCAAGGCTGATGCTGCTCAGGCAATTGTGGAAATGGTACCAGGAGATACCCGAGTTTCTCCTGGGCCCGGTGCAACGATTTCAGAATATTGAAGAGTAGAAATCACTGCAAAATGCAGCACAAACCAAGGGCACTAAGGAAGGAAGGGAGAGTGTGTGTGTGTGTGTGTGTGTGTGTGAAGCAAAAAACATGAATTGGAGGTGGAGATGATACTAGGGTGTGTGGACACCATGCTCCTGCTTTATTATAAATTTGGATTCTTTGGCTCTCAACCAGGACACAGTAGAAGGGTCATTTTAGAGCCTGTGATGGTGTGGACATAGGCCTGTCACTACTCGCGTTTGGGCTTTCTGGCTCATGAAACTGGGCTAACAACTGCTTTTTCCTGGGCCTCAAAGTCCCTTTGTCAGAATTAAGTCCTTTGTCAACCCTGCCTGCGGTGGAATAGAGAAAGACCAGAGATGATAGGTTTTCCTTAGTCAAGAACACGCATCTGCTGCTCTCTCTACACGCACCTACGTGACAGATGGATTCCATCCCTTACGCTCACCCCCTTTCTGCCTGGAAAGTTGCCACAAAAACCTAACTAACCAAATCTCACAAGCTTGGGCTATATTATTAATCCAACTCCCTTCTGTTCTCTGTGTGTATATATTTAATACCAGAGGAGATGAAATATTTTATTAAAATGTTCTAATACACCAAATTAATTTTAAAATAGAAAAGGCTGGGGACTTCATTCTCATTTTTGTCATTTGTTTAATAAATTTGAGACATTCTTTTCTGTTGTACCATTGTACGCACTGTTTTTGTCAGCATGTACCTATCCAAGAGAGGAAGCTTTTTCCCGACATTCTGTCTTGATCCTCAAAGCATGGTATGCCTTCTGTTCCCTGCATTTATTGGAGCACTGTCTGATGTCTTTTCGGTTTTTTTGCTTTGTTTTTCCACTGCTGAATACCAATTTGTATTTGGAATACTTGTTTCCTCTAGTGATCCTGTTCACTCATTGGCAAGCTTTAGCCCTGACTCGGGCTGGTGGCCATCTTTCACTAAAGGGAGGGGGAGGGGAGGGGAGCGGAAGGTGAAGAGACTTCACTGTTCTGATTTCACCTGCTGATGAGCCTGCACTTTGTCCTGTGAGTGCACAGGGGTAGGGAGCCCATGGAAGTGAGCAGAATCACTGTGGATGGGGGAGAGGGCCCAAGGAAACAGAGAGCATCTGTGACCGTAGCCTGCATAGGGGAGCTCAGACTGCTAACCAGAGATGGGCTTCGGACTTTGAATGGAACCTCTATTCAAATGGGAATAGAGAAGTTGACATCGTTCATGTCTATAATAGAACTTTGTGTGCTTGCTTTGGTTGCGGGGTGTGGGTGTGGGTGTGGGGAGGTGGGTGGGAATGTAGAGAAGACCTCACTGAGCTCAGCCCCAATTGGCTTCTCCATGGCCAATATGCCGTTTTTAGTTCTGAAACGTACCCCAAATGTAGGCTCTCACAGATACTCTCTGGTTCCGGCTTCTCCCCATGGCCTAAGGGTGCACTGTCTCCATAAAGCATGGATCTGCACTCCTGGGGAGGTTGCTGGCCTCTCAGTAACAGTGCGCTTGGTGGTTCTTGAAGCATGGAAGGCCAAACTCATGTAACAGTGTATGCACCATATTAATATTTCTTGTTAATCTAAACTGAAGAGGCTTTTACTTGTCCTAACAGGTATCTCGCTGTAAACACTTGTCAATTGTAACTGTTCTTTCCCACTGATGCCTGAAGCTTTGTCCTGAGTACAAGATGGTATTTTTCATTGGTACGAAGCACCGTGTTCCCCAGTCCGAACACTGCCACCCCCACGTTCCAACCAAGGAGAATTCTCCTTTATCTCTCCCCCATACGTAAGCACGAGCTAGTGCACTGGCTGTCACGTTTCCAGTGGTAGCATTGCTCTCTTTGTTTTCCTGCCAGTTGCACCACTGTTGCTTTTCTGAATTGCTTGATGAATGGTGAAGGTGATGTTTAGCTGCTTGTAAAACCTTTCTTAAAGGAACTTGGTCTGAAAAGCGCGTATATACGTTATCCTCAACAGCCTAAAGTAACAGGAAGAGGACACTACCACTGTGATTGGTAATCCTGTACCCTGGTTTCAGATTTTTTTCCCATAGTCCATTGGGGAGGGACCCAGTTTAGTTATCAGACTAGAGTGAATCCTGCCCATTCTAGAGACTACCCATTATTCAACACAATGCTGACCTTTCTTTGTTAACTGGCTTTCAAATGCAGACAGTCTCCAGGGAGAGTTCATTGTATTTTCTCTTAGAGGGAGATTATAATTTAAAAAGAGCCTTTAAAAAAAAAATAGACGAAAACCTCCACCTGCATTTCCTGTATGTGCCTTTGGAGCATATTCTGGGTATAGAGAGAGAAAAATCTCTTATATTTTGGGACCAAGTAACAGGAAACAAATCACGACAGGTGAGTGAAGTCTAAAAGCTTGCCAAATAAAGGTATTTATTTGAGAGAATATTGAAGAATCAGTATAGACACTCTTAAAATCGTTATACTTTTTTAAATATTTCAAAAGAGGGCTTGCGAAAGCAATCAGCATTCACATTTTCCTCAATATTCTCATTCTCAAATGTTTAAATACCATTTAACAAATCTGTGGATTATTATTTTTAAAATTATTGTCAGCTTTTCTAGTGTCCTCCCTTAACAGAAAAAAAAATGACACTTATCCCATTTAAAAAACGGAGATCACCAGTTTATGGCCAGTTTAACACACTGCATTAGGTATAATGAAGAACTAGAAAATGCCCTCCTCCCAGACTGTGTGAGTTTGTCCTGAAGCCTGGAATAGAGTTGGAGGCAGTGGATGGGTCTAGGCAGCTTTGCCGGATCCCACAGTGGGAATCCAGGTGGGCCTCGGCTTTGCTGATCAGAAACGGTTCCCCCTGTTCGTGTGTCACTGGGGAAGAGCTGGTCCGGAGAGGCTGCGGCCCTGGGTAATGCTGCAGCGTCAGCTTCCCCGGAGCAGGCAGGAGAGAAGAATGATGACTGAGTTTTTCTTTAAAAAGATGGAGAAGCGAAGCCAGTTTCTGGGCCGGCTGATAAGTGGAAACCCTTAAGTGTAGCAGTGCTCATTTGAAGTTCTCATTGTTCGTGCCACGAGCATGAGTGCCTTTAGAAGAGTTTTAGAAAGTACGTACCAGAAATGCTTCCCCGGAGAGCAATATTCATGAAGGCATCTCTAGTTCCTCGGGTGACGAACACTCAGCCCCCTTGATTCAGATGAATGGTTGGGAGGAGGACATGGGGCAGGAGAATGGGGGGGGGGAGTGTAAATCATTATCAAAGAGGTGAAGGATTTGAGAGCTGTTAACTGAAAACATAACCGAATGCTTTTAAAAAAAAAAAATGCCGGGCAATTTCTAGAAATAGGAAATATAGTTTGTAAAAAGAATCAGAAGCTTCCATACTTTTAGGATCTGTCTGACCTTTTCCTAATCTCTTCAGACTTCTTTTCACCCACTGCCTTAATACCCAGGTGCTTTCTGGAAAGGTCCCCCCACATTATTTACCCAGAGGCCCTTGCTGAAAGAAATTCCTTTGTTGTCAGTTTGTCACAGAGGGGGGGGGGAAAGACAATTCCCAGGCGTTAATAAGTTCGCAGAGTAGCAACGGACTGTCGGTCACAACTTCTCTTTGCCCAGGGCTGTGCCTTCGAAGCGGGCGGCAGGCTGCATGATGGGAGCAGGCTATGTACGTCTAGCGGGCTCATTTTATCCAACCGCCCAACCGCGTTTGCTTGCTTTGGAAAATGGGCTACTTCGATGAAAACTGCTTATTACATGTAGGTCTAATTGGCTGTCACCTTAGACTCAGCCCTTCCCTCTGGACCGAAGACGGGCCCAGGGCGAGCACCGGTTCGCACCGTGTTTATCACACGTTGGTGCCAGGTCAGAAGAGAATTCCAGTGACTCCCTAAGCTGCCAAATCCTACTGAACACCCTCGTCATTCTGCTTCGTTGGTTGCTGAGTGGTAAATGAGTTACACATTTTTGTTTGGACCATGTCACCCATACATTTCCAAAGCCTCCAGTGGATGATTCTTCTTCCAAGGATGCAGCTCAAACGAGCACAATCGCCCTGGAGAGTGTTAGGCCTCTCCCTGCCTTAGCATTGCGGATGGATTCCTAGAACAGGCTTTTGTACTCGCTGGCTTATGGGTCTAACAGTTTACACCTGCCTTTCTTAAGGCCCCAACACACCAGTTGGAGTAGCTGATCCAGACAGACGTGGCAGTGGGCCACTCGAATTCGGTCGGTGGTTACACGTTATCTTGGGGCTATCCGGGTGAACGAGGCAGGCCTGACCCAGGCTGTCCTCTCCTCAGCCTAGAAACACGGGTGGTTGTGACGTTTGTGGTCAGTGTCGTTTTCTGAGCCCTGTCTCCGGTGTGGTCCGCTGGGGATTCTCCTAGACGGCTGTCTCTAAAACAGGTCCTGCCTTCTTGATAGGGTGGCGCCTCTCCTGAGGCCCTCGTCTGTTCGCTCACGCTTCCAGCTGCTCCGTCTGCTGAAGAGCAGTGTCCCGGGGGGGGGGGGGGGGGGGGTGCACCAGGGCGGCAGCTCCTGACCTTTGGAGAGTGGAAGTGCTTGTACTCGAGCGTGATCACCCTTATTTTCTCCCTCACAATGTGGCACGGGGTCTTTTATCTGCTGCTGGATGCTGTCCAGGGCCTAATTGGTACGGTTCCCCCCCTCCCCCCTCCCTCCTCTTTAGCAAGCTAGCCTTCTAACTGCTTTTTCTTCTCGGCTCCAACTCTTGCAATGACAAGGGGGATGCTTTCTCTGTTCCACGCCCCTGCAAACGCAAAGCCCAGCGCGTTCTCACTTATCACTGCCTCACCTGATCTCACCGGATTCTACCAGATGGCTGGTGGACAAAAAAAAAAAAGCGTGACTTGCAAACAGCAACTCACAAATGCATGAACTGTTTTGATCTCCAGACAGACTGCCAGAATTTCTCTTTTTCTAATTCCTATTTGTAGTGATAACATTTTAATTTTTTTGTGATTTAAGAAAAAAAGAATAGTGTAGTACCGTGAAACAATTGCAGTTCTCATTGTTGTCACTATTTCTATTTCACGAATTCCAGTTCTTTCTAAATCATTGTATTCAGTTGTGCACTGGTGTCAATAAAATTGGCATTTGTGAAGCAATTTCTGGCCTTTTTTCTCCGGGTTTCACTGGGTCTGGTGGTGTGTGGGGTGACTGGGTCTTTGTCTAACACCAGGACTTCATTTCAATGATTGCATAATAAAATGCAAGGAGGTTTTCAATGTGAACCTCCTGATTCTGCCTTTTCCTCACATTTTTCTAATCTTGTTCTTCAGAGAGCATCGTACTGACCAGTAGCCAGTGGGCAGGATGCATGCTTCCTTTGTTTTTCTGGGTGTGGTGGCTTCTCACCCATGTGTCGGTGACACAGCTAGCTGGTCAACCCGGGACTGGGTGGGGGCTGGTGGTGGTTTCTCCACGGTTGGCTCAGACTGGGATCAAGTTCACTACCCTGTTTCACTCTAGCCTGTCCTATCTTATAACTTCAAAATGGATATGACAATCAGAGGGAGAGAATAGATATAAAAAAAAATAATAATAATAATAAAAGCTGGGAGGAGGGGGATTACGCCCAGAAAATGGCACTTCACCATTTTTTTTCAAGATCCTTGATAGTGTGAGGAGTAACAATGAACTGAAACTACATGTTGGAAAATGGAGAAATCATTTACACTGTCTTTCCTTATATAATGGCAACAGGCAAGACTGCTGGCTGCGTTAACTCTGTTTGCCCTAATACTAGTTCTAGCACATCCACATTAGGTAAGATCACTGAGGTTGGAGGTACGTGTGAAACATCCTGTTTAGCCTCCATGCTTTGAGGGGTTGATCATTGCAAGATTTCTGTTGGCAAAGAGTTTCCTGTACGCATCATCTCCTTTGGCTGACTCACAACGGATAATTACACATTTCTGTATGGTTTAATATGGCCTCCTTTTCAGAGGAATAACTAATCACCTGCCACTTTTTTGACTCATGAAAGGGTCTTGGGATAATGTAATGACCTCCAGCTCTGCATTTTTAAGTGATCACCTTTGCGTGTAAATGTGATGCTAGTGTTTCTGTCCCAAACAGTGAGAGAGACATGGAGTGACATCACCAGGTACACCGAGCTTGTTTCTGTTCTCTGTCGACTGGGGAGGTAGCTGCTTTACCTTTCTCTAGTGGTGGCCCTGTGTTACGAGATGTAGTCTGTCCTCGCTGCTCTCCAGTCGTCTCGTCTCCTAGTAGCATAGCTCTATCCCCTAGTCATTTCCCACGTCTCCTTGTAACGTAGACGCTGTCTTTCTTGAGTAATTCTTAGAAGCTAAGGCAATAATGGTGAGGGATGATTCTATGTGGGGGTACACTATGTTTTTAAACTGCTGTGATTCTCTAAAGCAGAGTTCTCGACCTTATCATTAATTATGTAACTGAGGCTCCATTGAATTACTCATACTATGCTATCTCTGTGAAAGCAGCTGCCACTTAGAGGGGAAAAAAAAGTAGAAAGTTAATGAAGCCATGAAGTTTACCATTGAGTAGTCCAGGTTCTAAAGATTTGAAAAGGTGAGATTATAAGTGGAAATCAGGTCCCAGAGGAATTACTCTTTTTTTTTTTTTTAATACTTCTCATCCCCAAACAGGCTCCCTGACTGGTAGCCCTCACCTTTCAGAGCTGTCCATCAACTCGCAGGGAGGAGCTGTACCCGCCAGCGTGATCCTGTCTCCCAACCTGAGCCCCGACACCAAGCAGGCCTCTCCCCTGGTCAGCCCGCTGCTGAACGACCAGCCCTGCCCCCGGACCGATGACGAGGAGGAAGGCCGGAGAAAGGTGTGGGGATTCGCGCACGCGAGCGTGTGACTCTTTTCTGAAAGTGTGGTGGTGTGCATAGAGTACAACTGGCCATTTTGCCATTTTTAAAGTTAGAGTTCAGTGACAGGAAGTACATTTTTTAATGTTTTTTATTTTGTTCATCCTTACCCGAGATAGTATTCTATTGATCACATAACTGAGGCTCCATGGAATTACTCATATTATTATGCTATCACAATTAAGGCAGCTGCCACTTAGAAAAAAAGAGTAGAAAATAATGAAGCACATTAAGTTTTCAGTGAGGGTGGAAGGGAGAGATGGAGAGAAACATTGTTTGGCTGCCTCCTGCTCACACCCTAACGAGGGCCAGAGCCTGCAACCTTGCTTCCCTAGAATTGAACCTTAGAACCTAAGTCTGCAGGCCGATGCTCTATCCACTAAGCCAAACTGGCTAGGGTGACATTAAGTAACATTTGCATTATTGTATAACCATCATCACTATTTCCAGAACTTTGTCATCATAACTTTGTACTGTAACTCTGTACCCATTGAACAATAATTCTCCACCCCAGTCCCCAGAAACCACTATTCTACTTTCTATCTCTGTGGATCTCATTACTCTAGGAACCTCATACACTAAGTGGAGTCCTAAAGTTCTTACCCCTTTGTGGTTGGTTAATTTCACTCAGCAGAATATTTCTCAAGGTTCATTCATGTTGTAGCACGTGTTGCAATTTTCTTCATTTTTAAGGTTGGATAATATTCCAGTGCATGGATGTACCACAGCTTGCGTGTCCATTCATGTGTTGTTGATGGATAGTTGGTTGGTTTCCCAACTGCAAATAATGCTACTGGGAACATGGCGGGCCAGTATCTGTTCAAGTCTCTGCCTTCGTGCTTTCTTGCATACCCTGGGTGGGCTCCTGTGGGAAGCAAGCAAGGTGACTAACACCAAGGGATTTCTTTTTACTTGTTGTTTAAAGAGAAAATAGACTCTAGCCGAATTGGTTAGAGCACACTCATTAGTCATCAGAGTGGCAAACCAATAACAGGGTTTTGAGTGTCATTTCAATATGCCACAGTTGTGGGTTCGATCCCCGGTCAGGGCACATCAAGAACCGACCAATGAATGCATAAATAAGAGCAACAACAGCCAAAACCCGTTTGGCTCAGTGGATAGAGCATTGGCCTGCAGACTGAAGGGTCCCAGGTTCTATTCCAGTCAAGGGCATGTACCTTGGCTGTGGGCACATCCCCAGTAGGGAGTGTGCAGGAGGCAGCTGATCGATGTTCCTCATCGATGTTTCTAACTCATTCCCTTCCCTTTCTCTCTGTGAAAAATCAATAAAATATATTTTTTTAAAAACAAAACATTAAGAGCAACAACAAATCCCTCTTTCTGTGTGTCTCTCTAGTCAACTTAAAAAAGAAATTAAGAGGAAGTAAAACCATTGATGGGCCTGCTCTAGAGTGGTGCCGCCTGCCCGCCTAACCGGCAGATTCCAGAGAACGGAGTCACCCTGGCGTCCCCAGCTGCATGCACCCTTGTCCCTTTGTCTTGGCCACCCTTTGCAGGCCCACAAACAACGTGGCTTCTATTTTCTGAACACCAGTCCCTCCGGCCACAGGACCCGGGACAAAAGCCATTGTGGTTTCTGTTCCATTTATTTCCTTGAAGATTGCATCACTTGGCCATTTTACTCATTAATGAGCTTTTCAGAGGCCCGATTTTGAACGAATAGTCCTCCTCGGTGGCTAACCTGCTCACTCGAGGCCTTTCCCGGAGGGTAATATTTGCATGGGAGAACGTGTTCCCAGACTGTTTTCTCCATCATGGAGATGCATTCTCTTACTAGCCATAGTTCCTCTCACACTGAAAAAGAATGCACAAGAGTTTGTTTACACTTGATCCTAGCTAACAAAAGATTGTGAGGGAGCCGTGCCCCACTTTCTTATAGTCAAGATAGTCTTAGACACTTGTACTAAAAAATGATGGTGTCTCGTTTCTTTTTATGGGCTTGGCAGCGGTTCCCCACTGACAAAGCGTACTTCATCGCGAAGGAAGTGTCCACCACGGAGCGGACGTATCTGAAGGACCTTGAAGTCATCACTTCGGTATGTGTAGCATTTCCCCTAACGCATCAGATTGCATCACTTATCTCAATGAATGCCCAGCTTTAGGAGAGAAGCTGGATCTAATTAAATGTTGGCCAGGAGTTTGATCCTAGATTATAGAAATTAAGATAGTAATAATATAATTAATTTGGAATGTGCCCTACAAAAAGTTTTATAGTTGTGATTTTTTTTTTAAGTGTGGAGGCAGGATGTGTCTAAAGCGGAGAAAATGGAAACTAAACATTTTACTGTCTGCCTGCACTGATGCGGAACATGGCACGTATTCTGCCCGCTGTCAGATGTAGCTATTTTTATTTTTTATTTTTTTGCTTGAAGGAGACCTCACAGGGAATAGAAGCCTCGTTTTTATCTTCCGTAATAAATTGAGCTATGTCAGCAAAATCTGCCAGGAGTCTGTCTTTTATTATTTTAATCGGTTCTGTCCAGCCCTGGAAACAAATGCAAAGCCGTGCAGATGTCTTTGTGACCCCTGAGTGCGGGGGAGGAACTGGCCTTCTGGAGGTCAGCGGGGTCATCGGGTACGTGCGCCTCCTCCGGGGCGTCCCGCGTGGCAACTGGCCGTGGCAGGTGCTCAGGAAGCACCCTGGGACCCAGCCCGCCCGCCCCCCAGCAGTATGGCCGACGCTGGGTGAAGGCAGCGGCTTGATCGCTCTGGCTCAGCCACCTTCGTGCTCGGCGTTTTTACCACGGAGAGGACGTTCCTGGAGGACTGAGCCAGGGGGTGGTCGGTGCTGTAAACCAGGATTGCCCGGCGAGCTGGCTCGATGGAGGTTCTGATTTGAGGGGAGCTGCCCATTTCAGAGATATCTGTCCTGGCTTCGGCAGCTTTTCGGTAGCCAGCCGCAGGAAGCAGGGATAAAGAGATGGGTGCTCCTCATTCCATCGGATGAAGGGGGACGAGCAGGGAGGCCTGGTGCCCCCGAGATACTGCAAACCCAGCAGGGAGGCCCCTGGGCCCCGGGCGCAGGTGGCTGCGGCATCACTTCTGAACTGCAGGCGCTCACTCATCTCTATACATCTAAGTGTGGCCTCCTTTTCTTCCCAGTGGTTTCAGAGCACCGTGAGCAAGGAGGACTCCATGCCCGAAACACTGAAAAGTCTCATATTCCCGAACTTTGAACCTTTGCACAAATTTCATACAAATTTTCTCAAGGAAATCGAGCAACGACTGGCCCTGTGGTGAGTACAGTTATGTTTAACAATTATATCCCTCGCTTCCCCTACCCCCCCCACACACACACACCTTTCCTCTTGCTCTTTCCATTGTTACTTCTAAGTTGTTCCTTTTAAGCGGCCGTCATGAGAACAGGTAAGAGCAGGAAACTGGCATAAGACAAGCCAACCTTAAGACGATGTCCAGTAAGGTTCTGCAGGTATTTAGATCTCATCCTGAATCTTTCCCCCTTAATTTATAATTCTTCAAAATGCATGTTTTTGTATGATAATTAAAGGAATGTCACGAAGTAAAGGAGGTACTTCTGGGAGAAACCATTTGAGGTGTTGGTAATACTTCGCTGGTGCTTGCTTTTATAGTTACTGTTAAGTGTCTGCATACAGTATCTCATGATGCAGTTTTCACTATTATATTTCACTGTGTGTACACGTGCTTTGAAAGATACAGAGTCCTATGTAACACACACGCACCTTGAATCCCATTTCTAGGAGTTTATCGTAAGGATTTTAATATGTGGAATGGCATGACAGAGATCTTTGTGGCAGGATTAAAAGGTTAGAAATGGCCCTGGCCAGCGTGCTCAATTGGTTGGGGGATCATCCCATGCACTGAAGGGTTGCAGATTTGATTCCCTGTCAGGGCACCTGCCCAGGTTGTGGGCTCGATCCCCCGTAGCTGGTGTACAGGAGTCAGCCAATCGATGTTTCCTTCTCACACTGATGTTTCTCTCTCTCTCTCTCTCTCTCTCTCTCTCTCTTTCTCTCTCTCTCTCTCTCGCCCTTCCTCTCTGTCTAAAAATCAATAAAACAATTTTTTAAAAGATTAGAAATGGCCTAAATGTTTGTGAATAGCAGATTGGTTATAAATAATGTTACCTCTGTTTATGAAACCAAGTAAGCATTAATCTGGGAGGAGATTGTGGAGCGGAAAAGCAGGAAGGACTATGTGCTGTAGAATGCAAAATCTGAGACATCCTTACCTCAAGTAGAACCTTTTTGAGAACAATTTTCCTGGGGTTTGTTAACACAGAGAGAGTTGACAGTCTATTAAACACGCATTTAAAAAAGGCCAGGAGAAAAGTAGCAAAAGGCTTCCACTGAGTTTTTGGCAGAAATGGAACCCACCATATACTGAGTTTGGTGGAAGGTGGTCTCCAGGACATTAGACTGTAGGACCTGAAGGAGCCAGGATGAGTTTGTCTTTCCCGGGTGATCTCGGGTCATGGGTTCAAGCATCAGCTTGGCAGGTTAGCAGAGCTAATCCATCTGCTATGAAGTGAAGGTGCTCAGGGGTCCAGCTTTGTCTGTTCTTTATACCAAGAGGTAATTCCTGCCCATTTCTCTTTCCTCTGAGGGAGAGGTGAGAGGCTGCACTAAGGTGCCTCAGGGTGGAGGGCACAGCCAGGATGAGAAGTAACAGGCACAGCGTCAGCCTCACTGAGCGTGGGGAGAGACTGGAAGAGCCACTGTAGAGTCTTACTCTAGGTTGGTGTTGTGGGTAGAAGAGAAAGACCACTTTTCAAAATTAACAAAAAAAAATCGATATCAGCCAACTTTAGTTTATCTTCCCAAGTTAGTCTCCCTGGAAACTCCCAGTTGTGACCTGCCCTGTGGCCTCGTCATTCCTACGGAGTGGAATGATGCTATCACTATGGAGGCAAAGACTTCACAGCTCGGGAGAAACCTGTCCACAGTTGGTTTTCCGGCCAGTGAGACGTATGCCAACATACTCTTCACCTTCCCAGGGCTCAGAGCATCGTTGTTGTTGTTTTTAAAAACAATTATTTCAAACACAATTTTCACTTTAAATGCAAAATAGCGGGTAGAAAGAAAAAATATTGAAAAACATATCATCCTGACCCTTTTCCCCCACATACAATCATCAGCTTTTGACATTTGCTTTTAGGTAGATAGGTGAAAAAAATAAGCACAAACTTAAAACTATTCTGTCGCTCCAAAAGCAGCAAAGTTGAGGTGTTATGCTTATCACAGATGTGTGATCTCCATCCAACAGTGGTTTCTCTCCTAATCCACAGCCTTGCCACGTGCTGCGCCCATCCCTTCCTTCTCAAGCAGGTCTTCGTCTGAGCATACGTTCTTGCAACTGACAGTGTTCCTTAATACTCACCAAGGTTGCAAGATAATATTGAATGTTGGCTGCAGTTTTAGAAAAATAAAATAAAAATTAGCAAATAAAAAAATCATTAAGGTTGCTATAGAAACGCGCAGGGCTGGCTAGCAGCAGACCACACAGCGGAGATGATGCTGGGAGGACCTTTAGACGCTGGACGCTGGGGAACATCTGGTGCTGACCCGAGCCAGCTGGCCTCCCAGCACAGCCCGCTGCCTGCGTGGGACAGCTGGCTCCGTGCTCACGCTCGGAAGGTCCAGCAGTGGCCTCTGCTCCTCCAAATCACAGTGAATGTCTCACCAACTCCACCTGGAGCTGGACTCCTCCCCCAACCGAGTCAGCCTTAGAGGAGGCAGTAACGCTCAGCACCAAAGCAGCAGGGCAAGGTATTCCTGACCATTCTGCAGGAAACCCACAAACCATGTTCACTCCCAGCCTGCTCCCCTGGGCTCTGTGCACCACCAGATCCCAGCAGCAGATTCCTCACCTTGTAACGGTGTTCCCATCCCCTACCCCCACCTCCCACCACTCCCCCAGGAGAGCAGGGAAAGGGAGACAATGGGTGCCCAAACCTGGCATGCAAACCGCAAGGGTGCGGGCTCCTTCAGAGGTACCGGCAGCATTGTAGACACAGCCAGTGCTAGCCCCTTGTCACGTGGAAGAAAATACTTCATTAATGCTGCAAGAACTAATGACCGCTGAAACTGGTTTGGCTCAGTGGATAGAGCATCGGCCTGCGGACTGAAAGGTCCCGGGTTCGATTCTGGTCAAGGGCATGTACCTTGGTTGCGGGCACATCCCCGGTAGGGGGTGTGCAGGAGGCTGCTGGTCGATGTTTCTCTCTCATCGACGTTTCTAGCTCTCTATCTCTCTCTCTCTTCCTCTCTGTAAAATGTCAATTAAAAAATATATTTAAAAAAAAGAGAACTAATGACCACTTTCATTTAGACCTTGAACCAGCACATCTTTAACTTCCCCAACCCAGCAGGTTAAGTTGTCCTGCCTAATATAAATTGTCACCATCCCAACATGTTGATCTGAATGTATGGCGCATTACTGCAGGTGTTAGGTGACTGACATCATTGCTGAGGATAAAAGGGCAGCACACGAGCTGCAGAAACACAGGTAAGAAGGACCCGAGTGGTTGAAACACAAGGTCATTGATCACAAGGTCAAGGACAGAGAAAGCTTAGGGCATATACCGGTGTGCACTGTGGGCTCTGAGCTGGTGTCCCTGTGGCAGGTTTCATCCACAAGGCAGTGGACCTAAGTAATGTTGGGGAGGTCACACAGAGGACATGGCACCAGTTGGCATTACCAGGCAGCCCGGCATGGTGGCTTTCACCGGCTCTTGCCACCAGAGAGAACGTAGGAGAGCTGTATTTCATTCTGAAAGTAAATGCCATACCCTTGGGTTTATCCGTGACCGCAGATCTTTAGCATCTGGACCTTGTCTGTGGGAAAAACATCAATTGCTTAAAAACCAGCTGCTGACATTTGTTTTCTAGAGGGTTTTCAGTAGAGTCTCTTTCAAAGACCTATAATTTTATTCATGTTTTACATGAAAATACCAGAAAGCATATAAAAGACTCAAAGCCAGAGAGAGAGAGCATATCGTCCATGTGCATCTCAGTTGACATGACCTCCAGTAGCTTTGCAAGAGTGGACCCAAACCAAATTGATGACATGTCCCAGGAATAAATGTACAAGTCTGTGATTAAGTTCAACTAATCAGTTCTTCCAGTGCATGATGAGGAAGACCTGGCTTGACAGGGATTCCAGGAAAAGGGCTGAATGAGTTTAGTGTGAGCAGATAGAATAGCATGGAGATAAGCCAGTGTCTGTGTCTGTAGCTGTCAACATGGGCTTCTCTTTAAATTCACCTGGAAGCTTAAAGAATCTTGCTACCCGGGCAGAACCCCAGATCAGTTATATGAGAATCCCTGAGAGGTGAGGCTTACGTGTCAGTAGTGACTAAAGCTTTCTGGGTGATTCCCACCTGTTGCCAAGGTCACGGCCCTCTGCCCTAGACTGCCGCAACTAGGAAGAGACCGGAGGATGGAAGATAATTTTCCCTCGAAACGTCAAGGCTCAGAGCTCCTTCAGAATACTCTGCCCAGTCCTGAGTTTCACATTTGAAATGGAATAGTAAGAGAATGCATTTATTTTTTTAAAAAAATGATTGTTGGCCTTGTATGCATATACTAGGCATGGCCCATGGACACAGGCAATGGGGCGGTGAGGGCCTGGGGCAGGGATGGGCTGGAGGGGGGGGGGGTCAATGGGGAGAAAAGGGGGACATATGGGATAGTTTCAACAATAAATAATTATTTTTTCAAAATGATTGTTGCCGAAACCGGTTTGGCTCAGTGGATAGAGCGTCGGCTTGCAGACTGAAAGGTCCCAGAGTCGATTCCGGTCAAGGGCATGTACCTGGATTGTGGGCACATCCCCGGTGGGGGGTGTGCAAGAGGCAGCTGATCGATGATTCTCTCTCATCCATGTTTCTAACTCTCTATCTCTCTCTCTTCCTCTCTGTAAAAAATCAATAAAGTATATATTTTTTAAATGATTGTTGGAACTCACGAGCATTTGGTCTAGAAGAGAGAAGTTTTTAGAAAATATGATGAACTCTCTTCAGGCTGATCGTATGAAAGAGGGAGTACATGTCTTCTTAGTTGTCCCAGAGGGCAACATGCAAACAAAGGATTGAATTTCCAAAGAGGTGCGTTGTGTCTGAGTACAGGAGAGGGCTTCCTACCGCCAGGGTCAGCTTAGCATTGAGGAGCTGCCTCCCAGGTGATAAACTCCCCCTGGGGGCTCCTTGAGTGGAGCTTGACTGTTTGCAGGTATTTATTGGGTGAAACCCCAAACCTGGCCATGCATCAGGGTCACCTATGGTTGGGGGAAGTTTGGGGGAAATGCTGATTTCCAGGCCGATCCAGCCCTCCTGAATCAGATCATTGAGGGGAGAGCCAGGTGCTTGTTTCTTAAAGTGCTTCTGAGACAACTGTGATGACTACCTTTTCTGGAACCACTGATGTGGCGAGCTTCCGACACCTGAGATTGGGGCACCTGAGATCCTGTGATCCTTTGATTTGCGTTTTGGTTATAACTCTTGTTGCTTTCTTCTTCACACAATGAATGAACACAGGAGTGGGCAGGTGGGTGAGTTTGAGAGCGTCAGGCTTTGCCCACTGGGACTTGCGTTCTCAGAGGAGGGGGGCGGGCCTGTAGGGGAAGGAGGTCCAGGCCGGGTCTGCCTTCCAGGGCATGTGGGCCGTCAGTGCCTGCACAGAGGAGGCAGCCTGTGAGTGAATTCAGTCAGTGAGAAGAATGGACACAGGAAAGTTCACCAAGACAAGAGTTCACACTGAACTACGACTGACAGACGGTGTGTGTGTGTGTGTGTGTGTGTGTGTGTGTGTGTACATACTATGACATGAGAAGCACAGGTTGGCGCGTGCAGGCTGGGATGGCTGCAATCCACATTCACCACCACACCATCTGAGGTCTGTGTCTCGCTGTCCATGGCCCTTCGGTAAAAGGTAGAGTGCAGTCTCCACCTCATACAAGTCCTCCCTGAACTAAGGAGACCATGCTTGTGAAGGGGCTCAGTCTTCTGCCTCACACATAGAAAGGGGGAAAGCTGATCATTGTTTTAAATAAACTCTTTAGTTTGAAATAATTTTAGAGTTACAGAAAAGTTGTAATAGTTGTAAAAGACAATAGTTGCTGCACATCCCTCACCCCTCCCCCTCCCCTGATGTCAGTCTCTAACTTCACCTTACACTTTCATCAAAACTATGAGATCAGGGTTGGCCACTATTAACTAAACCCCAGACTTTATTCAGTGATATTTTAAATTATCATTTAATGGAATGAAATCTGAAGTTTACTGTGCACCTAAAGTTCCCCAGAGCTTGGTACTTAAATGACAGCCACCATGCTTCCATATGCTTCCAGCAACAGTGGGAAATCATAGGGGAGAAAAATGACCAGGAAGTATTCCTGAATGATTAGCTGAACCCCAGCTCAGTAAACACACCTGCCCCTGTCCCAATGGTGCACTCCCCTAAGTATACACACCGAGAAAAGGATGGACCGCTGCATCCTGGCAAAGCCCAGGTTTCTCTTTCCTCAAAAACAAAGAAACAGGTTTGATGGCTTCTGAAAACGTGAAGAATGATCATCCTTCTGAGAGCCAGGACGTGCTCCTCGGCTGTTCCAGTCGTTCAGAGGAAGCCGCTTCAACCTTGGGCGTTCAGGCGGGAGTCCCACAGCCCCACCCTGCGGTGACTGGCAGGCACTGAGCACGCACTGGCCATGCCACTCCCTGGGGATGCATGAAGACCTGCCTGGTACTGGTGCCCTGGCGGATTCGGCAGTGTGCAGAGCGGGGCTTGCAGCTGGCGGGGAGCTGGGCTCCAGGGAAGAGTCCTACACAAAGGCCGTCTGACAGGCTCGGGGCACACCGTTCCCAAGAAGCATCCGTTGCTTTTTGTTTGTTTGTTTTGTTCTTTTGAAGAAACTTGAGGCAGTTTCCTGGGAAGGAGTGCAGAAATCGAAGGAGGCAGGAGGCCTGGAGAGACCGGAAGTGGAGATGTCCGTGAGCAGACAAGTCAGGGCTCAAAGGACAGAGGAGGGAGGGGGAGGCCCCCCAGAGCTTTGAACCCAGTTGAAGGGAGGATGGTCATGGCCTGAAGGGAGAAAGAAGAAGCCAGTAAGAGAGGAAAGAGGAGCTTGCTCTGGGCACGGCGATGGGAAGGGCTCCCCAGTGAAGTCCTGAGGGCAGTTGCCAGTGCCAGTCTCCGGCTTGGGAAAGAGATCCACTGGGAATTACTCTCCAAGAAGAATCCACTCCTTAAGGAAGAGACCTGTTCCAACTACAGAGCCAGGTGTATTGAATGCACCTGTGGGGCAACTTTCCGTCCATGGACCTTATGGCAGAGCAAGAGCCAGCCAAGGCAATAGAAGATGCTACCGGCAGAGACTTGTAAAAGAAAGAGTGCTGAAACCGATTTGGCTCAGTGGATAGAGCGTCGGCCTGCGGACTGAAAGGTCCCGGGTTTGATTTCGGTCAGGGGCATGTACGTTGGTTGTGGGCACATCCCCGGTAGGGGGTGTGCAGGAGGCGGCTGATCGATGATTCTCTCTCATTGATGTTTCTAACTCTCTATCCCTCTTTCTTCCTCTCTGTAAAAAAATCAATAAAATATATTTTTTTAAAAAGAAAGAGTAGGGGGAAGGGTCTGAGAGGAGGGGATGTCTTGGAGAGTAAAGATGGGAGGGCAGAGATGGTTTCAGGAAGGAGGGCCCTCGTGTGCGGGAGAAGCTCAAGACAGAGGGCGTTCTCCAGGGCAGAGAGATGGGGGGCATCCTCCAGGGCTTGAAGGCTTTTCTCTCAGAGGGTGACAGGCTGTTGTGATCAGACAGTTTACAGGTGGAGTGTTTTCCTCTTACCAAGACACTGTGGTGGCCGAAGTGGACTGGAGATGATTGAGTGGCCAGAAATCTGTTTCATCAACATCTCCCCCAAAATAGAACATTAATATATATATATATATATATTTTTTAATTGATTTCAGAGAGGAAGGTAGCGGGAGAGAAAGATAGAAACATCAATGATGAAAGAGAGCCATTGACCAACCGCCTCCTGCACACCCCACACTGGGGACCAAGCCCACAATGCAACCCAGGCCCGGATCGAACCGTGACCTCCTGGTTCATAGGTTGACACTCAACCACTGAGCCACATCAGTCGGGTGGAACACTTTTATAGTAGTCCCAGGGAACAATCAGAGGACAAAAATAAATCTTTCTCTCAAAAAATGAAACATAGAATTACCATACGATCCAGTAGTCCACGCCAAGGTATATAAAATAATGGAACAAGAGGCTCAGCAGGTACTTGTACCTCAGCGTTCCTGGAGCATAACTCACAATCACCAAAAGGTGGAGACAGCCCTGATGCGTCATTGGGTACGGAAGATGTGGGACACCCACACACTGGAATATTTTTCATCTGTAGAAAGGGAGCACATTCTGACACATGCTACAGCATGGATGCATCTCGAGGACATGAAGCTCAGTGAAATAAAGGACAGGCACTGTATGATTTCACCTGTACGAGGTTCGTAGAGTAGTTAAATTCATAGAGATAGGAAACAGAACAATAGTTGCCATAGGCTGGGGAGGGAAGTGGGGTATATGGAGTTTCTGTTTGGGAAGATGAAAAAGCTCTGGAGATGGATGGTGGTGGTGGCTGCACAACAGTGTGAGCATTGCTTAAGTTCACTGGGCTGTACACTTAATAATGGTGAAGACAATAAATTACATATATTTACTAGTGCCCCGGTACACGGATTCATGCACATTGAAAGGAAATTAATTAGAAGGAAGCCAGCAGGGCAGGACTGAAGCCAACCTCCCGAGGTCCCTCCCTGGCCAGCTGCACTTGGGGCAGTCCCGTGGCCCAAAGGGCGTCTGTGGGGTGAGCAGAGGTCCCTCAGGCAGGTGGGGTCCCTCGGCCTGGCCTGTGGGGATCGGGCTAAAACCAGCTCTCCGACATCCCCTGAGGGGTCCCGGATTGCAAGAGAGCAGTTCTCGGGCGACACACCCCAGAATCAGACTCCCTCCTCTCTGGTTCCAGATGTGTTATCTGAGAACCACATCTGCCAAGGAACCGCAGCTCAGCAGCTCCTGCATTGATTTTCTGCCCCCTGGTGGTCATTGCGCGTCATAGCTACCAATCGGACGGTCGGGCCGTCACTTAGGCTTCTATGTAGAGAGATAATATGTAACCAGCGACCTCAGAACAGAGCCTCGTCCTGAGGGCCGCTGGCCGTGCAGTTTCTGTGTGAGGTGCTGACCAGGTGCTTTCCTGCATGAACTCGTGTGAAGCTCGGCCTGGCTGGCCCTCGGGGTCCGTGTGCTTGCTCACCGCAGGGTTTCCGTTCTGACCTTTGGCAGCCAGGCCTTGGCGGGTCGCATGGCACTGAGGACCCCAGTTTCAAGCTCACACCATCCTTACATGGAGGGGAGAGCGCAGCTCTTACTGACTCGGGCTCTGTGGGGGGAGCCTGGGGTTTTCCCAGCGCCTTTTCCTTCTGAGGGCAGACCTCACCACGCTCACATTTCACTTTTCATCTCCTTCCTCATTCTTGGAGGCTCCTTTCATCTCCCATTATTGTTTCCCTCTATTGCGCAACAGTCTGGGAGGTCACAGGGCTTTATACTCTGCAGGTGGGAAGTGAAAATGGCCCTTTCACCTTTCAGAAGTGGACCAGGGAGGGGTGTTGGGGGCGGGCATCCCAGTTGGTGAGCTGCTGCACTTCCCCCCCAGGGGAATATGTTTGATATGAACACTTGCTGCCTGGCCCAGCCCATGTTTGAGTTGGGATCATTATGGGAAATGCCGGAAAGGAATCCCCGTGGTGAGCCAGCTGCTGCCGTGAGCTCACTGCATGGACACCTGAGGTTCCTCTAGGCGGGGCCGGCTGGGATACTGTTCTGGCAGGTCTCTGGGGTGTCTGCAGTGACCCCCACCTCCCACCCCCGGTCTCCCTCCACCACCCCGAAAGCAAGCTCTACCTTACATCAGAAGCAGTTTCTCAGAACATCTTCTCCCAAAGGGGCAGTGTCCCCTTGTGGTTGAGACAGGTATTTGAACCAGGCCTGAGCACACACCATGTTCCACACATGTGCGCGCGCGCACACACACACACACACACACACACACACACACTCTCGGCTCCTCAGTCCTGGGAGTGCCTCCATCTCTGCCTCAGGAAGGGCGGATCGGACCTGGCACCGTACTTTGTGAGGTTGCCGGTGGCTGAGGCTGGCGCTGCCTGTGCAGATAATGTACCTGATAGGAAAGCTTTGGTCCCCCTGGAGCTATTACCGGTGAACTACCTCCCACTGCCACGTAAGGAAAGGGTCTCGTTTCTGTATGATCTTGCTGTTGCCCAAGATCCACATATTTGTCAAGGTTGGTTGTCTGTGGAGAACCTCTGGCGTGGCAGTGACTGCCCCGGTGGGGAGGTCTCCTGTCGCCCCTGAGTACATGTGCAAGGGGCAGCAAGAACTGGACTCCTTTTAGAGCAAAAGCAGCAGCAGTGCCTTTCTCCTGGAACATTCTTGTGGCCTGGCCCTCTGTCTGAGGGACATAAATGGTCCCCAAACAGGCTCTGCAGTCAGGCAGCTCTGGCGCTGAGTCCCAGCGCCATCTCTGTTTACCCCTGGGTGTCACTGAATCCTTCAAGCCTCTGTTTCTTTACTTGGGAAGTGGAGACAGTGATACCTTGCTGTGAGGGATGAAGGGGTTTGTAAAGCATTTGGCACAGTTTCTAGAACCTGGTTCAGTCAACACACAGTAGCTGAAAACCTCCCCAGTAAAAAATTTGCAGCCCCTGCTCCCCGCCTCCCACACTCCCCCGCGGGCACTGTCCTGAGAGCCACACTCTTCCTTATCATGCCACCAATAAAGGAGCCCACGTTCTGCTCTTTTGTGTGCTGGGCAGCAGGGTCCACGCAAAGCCTTGTGTCAGCAAAGTTGACCGGGGCCTTCTTCCATTTATTCGGTGAATATTTATTGCGTCCCGACTATATTATCTGCCACTGCTCACTCTTCAGTGAGTAACACAGGCTGCAGTTCCCGTTCTCTTTGGGCTTGCATCCTACGTGCATCCTCTGCTCCGCTCTGTGTCAAGGAGGCAGCCGGAAACAGCCTGGTGAGATTGGGCAGCAGGGCCCGGGAGAGCACGAGTGAGCCTGTTCTCTCTTCTCCTGATGCCAAGATAAGAGAGCAATGAGCGTCTGACACTTCTCTCGGAACAGAAGTCATCGTCAGTATTCTAGAGCAGCCGTGGGCAAACTACGGCCAGCGGGTTGGATCTGGCCCGTTCGGCTGTTCTCTCCGGCCCGCAGAGCCGAAAGAGCAGAGGGTTCTCTTGCTCTCCCCTCCGCTCCTTCACCAGCAGCCCAAGATGAGAGTGCCAGCATGGTCAGGTTGCTTTTGTTCCGGCCCTCCGGTCCAGTTTAAGATCCCATTGTGGCCCTCGAGTCAGAAAGTTTGCCCACCCTTGTTCTAGAGGCGTTAAAAGAAAACCATGGCTTTAAGACTGGAAATAAGCATGCAGTAAGGCACCTTGCTTCCCTCCCCTCTCCCTTCCGGCCCAGCATCTTTTAAAGCATTTTCCCTTCAATTGTCTCATTTGATCATCAAAACAGTCTCGTGGGATAACCCTGTATGTCCCCTGATGGAAAACTTGGCTCTGGGAGGCAGAAGGCCTTGCAGGAAAATGGTTCTGTATAAAGCTGGGCAGGGCTGCATCCACTGCCTACTTTCCCTGGAGGCCAGGAATGAAGCCGGCGGCGGGAGCAGTAGCTACTGACTTTACTTATTCTCTGGTTCTGTCCAGAGCAGCGCTTCCCGATAGAACTTACTGTGGTAATGGAAATACTCTGCGTCTGCATAGGTCAGTGTGAGAGGCCCTGGCCACTTGAGATACGGCCCATGTGGCTGGGGAACTGCATCATTATGTTTCATGTCATCCTAAGTAAAGTAAAAGTTTAAGTAGCCTTATGTGGAGGCTGCATTGGGCAGCACAGTCTCAGAGGCTCGGAGGGAGGCACTGTGGAGGGGAAGAAAGACGGCCGGCACACCCTTCCCTCCCTGTCAGACCGAACGCCAGCACCCTGTGGTCTTCGCCTTCGCACTGAGACCTCGAGTCCTTGAGGGGGTTATCCAAAAGCAGGACACGAGGGCCGAGCTCGAGCCTCCACTCCCGCTCCCGCCAGGTCTGGGCTACTTCTCCTGTGTAAGAGCTTCTGTGTGAAGAAGATGTTCATTGGTTGTGAAAACAAAACGGTGCCCAAAGGGTTTGAAGTCCCTGCCTTCAGAGTCAGTCGCAGCGAAAGTCCCTGGAGACAAGGCAGAGTGGTCTCCCTGGAGGCGCTTGGGAGAGTACACTGCAAGGAAGATGAGGAAGTGGGGACAAGATAGGTGTGGTGGGTATCCCATGAGGGGGGATCACTTACATACTTAATTTACATACATTTATTGAAGGTTTAAAGCTTTACGTTTGTTTGTTTGTTTGTTTCAAAGGCAAGAAAGACGCTTCAAGGTCACTGGTCTTCCCTCTCTATTCTGTCCCCCTCCCCCCCACACACACACACTCATGCTCACTACTGTCCACCAAAGGTCCACGGATGATGGTCGGTGGCGACTGTTTCTTATCATACACGTTGTCAGTCAGATGCGGAAGCTGATTTTTCTTGGATTATCTGTGTTATTCCTGACTGGAAAGCCCCCGTGCTTTGAAAGCAAGCTTCTTTTCTTAGAAAATAAACAGGATGGTTTCAGTTGCCCAAATCACAGGCGTGGGTACCTGCTGGAAAACTCTTGGGAGTGCAGGCTGAAGAGGGGGAAACACTGTTTTGCTGTGTGTGTGTGTGTTTTTTAAAAAATATATATATTTTATTGATATTTTACAGAGAGGAAGGGAGAGAGATAGAGAGCTAGAAATGTCAATGAGAGAGAAACATAGACCAGCTGCCTCTTGCACACCCCCTACTGGAGATGTGCCTGCAACCAAGGTACATGCCCTTGACCGGAATCGAGCCTGGGACCTTTCAGTCTGCAGACCGACACTCTATCCACTGAGCCAAACCAGTTTCGGCAGCTGTATTTTTTTTAACACGTGGCTCGTTAACAGGACTGAACCCAGGCAACCACGTCGGGTCTCCTCTGGGTCTGGGCCAGCCTGCCCAGAAGTAGGGATAACTTTTGCTTCCCTTACCGAACGGGGCCTGGGGTTCAACCACAGAAGAAGAAGAGGCATGGCTTTAGGCAACCCAGCAGCGACACCGATGGGCAGAAAGAGCCGAGAGCAGGAAGCGGGCATGAGCCGAAGGCGCCCATGGACGCGATGCTTCTCTTACTGAAGCCGCCCAGGGAGACCCGAGTGCTTGGCCAGTGAAGGCAGCTCTTGCACAAACATCTTCCCAGCAAGCAGGGATGTGAAGGAATAGTTATTTATTTATTGATTTTTTAAAATATTTTTTATTGATTTTTTACAGAGAGGAAGAGAGAGGGATAGAGAGGTAAAAACATTGATGAGAAGAAGCATCGATCAGCTGCCTCTTGCACACACACCCCCACTGGTGTTGTGCCCGCAACCAAGGTACATGCCCTTGACCGGAATCGAACCCGGGACCTTCCAGTCCTCAGGCCAACGCTCTATCCAACTGAGCCAAACCGGTTTTGGCGTGAAGGAATATTTAAATGGGCTTTTCTACTCCAGGGATTTCAAAGGGTATAGACATTCGGTGAAGAATGCTGAAATCCATAGCGTGCATGTGGCTCATGTGGCAATATTTCTATAAATTATAAAGTCATGTGCTGCATAACAACATTTCAGTCAACAGTGGACCGTGTACACGATGGCGGTCCCATAAGATTATATCGGAGCTGAAAAATTCCTGTTGCCCAGTGACCTAGCAACCGTAATGTCCAGTCACGACGCATTACTCACACATTCGTGGTGATTGGTGTAAGCCCGTGGTTGGCAAACTGCGGCTCGCAAGCCACATGCGTGCGGCTCTTTGGCCCCTTGTGTGTGGCTCTTCCACAAAATACCACGGCCTGGGCAAGTCTGTTTTTGGAGAAGTGGCATTAGAAGAAATTTTTTTTTTAATTGGCTCTCAAAAGAAATTTCAATCATTGTACTGTTGATGTTTGGCTCTGTTGACTAATGAGTTTGCTGACCCCTGGTGTAAGCAAACCTGCTCTGCCGCAAGTCTATAACACAATATGTAGCACCTAATACTTGGTAATACATGGTTATGCCACTGGTTTATGTATTTACTGTTAAACTGATCGTTATTTTTGAGTGTAATCTTTTTACATTTTATATATATATATATAAAAGTTTGCTGTAAACGTTTGACCAATACAGCATGCTAAGTATTAAGTGGACAATTTTGTATGGCCTGCAGATGCCCTTATAAATATCCAAATGGTCCTGGCAGCAAAAAGGTTCCCCACCCCTGCTGTACAGGCCTGTGTGCCAAGAGCAGTGGCTGTGCCATCTAGCCGAGGTGTGTGGTAGGCTGTCCCAGCTGGTGTGTGTAAGTGCACTCTGTGGTGTTGGCGCAATGACGGCGCTGCCTGCCCACGCATTTCTCAGGAGGTGTTCTAGTCACTGAGCTGAGCATAATCTATTACTCCGGCTAATTTGTTAGCTTTTTTAACCTAGTCACCTCCTCTCCCACCTATTCATGGAAGATTGGTTTTTATTCACTTGTTTATACATTCTCCTTTTACTTAACATGGACACACAAACACATGTAATTTTTTTTTTCCGTTTAGAATCATAGAAATCGCCGAAACCATTTTGGCTCAGTGGATGGAGCGTGGGCCTGCGGACTGAAGGGTCCCGGGTTCGATTCCGGTCAAGGGCATGCAAGCACAACCCTAGTATGTGGGAGGCAGCTGATTGATGTTTCTCTCTGATTGATTTTTCTGATTCTCTATACCTCTCTCTTCCTCTCTGTAGAAAATCAATGAAAAAAATATATATTTAAAAAATAGCATCATAGGAATCATGAGGATGGGATGTTTGTTTTGCAAATGAGGCTTCTGGCAAAGGTAAACCTGTTTCCCAGGGTCAGGGAGCCCCCAGGTACAGCGCCAGGTGAGAGGTCAGCCCTCCCGCTCCCGGGGGGCACAGTCCGCTCCTGTGTTTCCTCTGTGCTTTGTTGGCAGGAGAAGGGGAGCCATGTGTTGACCAGCGAGCCTGGATTCACCCTGGGCGGCCGGGAGAGCCCCCGTCACTCCCTGCTCGCTTTCCCTGTAAAGAATCTCCTCTGACACCAGAGCGGGCAGCGCCCTGGGCTGCCTGCTCCATAATCGGGGGTTGCATTGCCTGCAAGGTCAGCACGCTGCACGTTCCGTTTCCTTTAGGGTTCCGCGTGGATTTTCTATCGACCTTGCGGGTGTGAATGGGGTGACAGAGGCATGCTTCATCCTGTTGTCCTTGCCCCCCATCTGCATCCACAGCCAATAGACAGGCAGAGTCAAGGCCCTTGCGAGGTGGCCCCACCCTGCCTCGCCGGCGTTGGCCAGCAGCCCTCCCAGAGAACTGGCCCTCGTCCTCCTATCCCTTCCCTCCTCCTTCCTGGTCTGGCTGTTGCTGAGCTGCTGACCAGCTCATGTAGTGGTCAGCGAAGTGTCCCGGAGAGTCCAAGGCTCGGAGATTCCGGGGTTGGGGGTTGAGGATTGGGCTTTGGGGAAGGGGGCGGAGGCTGTCGTGTGTCTGTTTTCCCGCCCTGCGCTGGGACCACATGCTGTTGGTGCTGGGAGTGCATGGGCCGTGGCACAGGAGTCAGGATGTAACATCTGGGAGGCCACTCGGCACACGGGTTTGCAAAGTGAAGTTGTCAGAAGAATTTTCAGCTTCGTAGCCGTGCGTGCGGTAATTACACACACAACAAGTATGTGGCCCTGCCTTCTGAACAAGGGCCCCTTTCTTGTGAGGTTAACGTCCGGGGGATGTTCCGGAAGAGCTGTAATTGCCTTTTCATGTTCTCGATAAGAACATGACCTTTTGGCTCTTCCCAACAAAGCACGTGCTTTGGGCGGGAGGGGCGGGTGGCTCTCGCATGTGGAGGAAGTAAGAGCATGATGGGATTGCTAGTGGAGGCGGTGGGAGCTTCGGGCTTTGTCCCCGTCCCCATGGCCTGACTTGGGGGGGCTGAGCCTCACAAGGGCTGGGGGGACGTGTGCTGCAGAGGGGAGGGGAGGGGAGGGGCGGGGCGGGCAGGTGGGAAGCAGAGCTGCCTGCACGAGCTGCATTCACTTCACAGGCCCCCGCCTGCTGGTACCGTGTCTTCCCTGCCACCCAGGGGGCTGGTGACACTGACCCAAAGCAGTTTCTAAAATGAAAGGTGCTACCGACTTAGAGCAACGGATGGGGTCCTGCTAGCAAGCCTGTGCAGGAAGAATGTCCCCTTCAGTTCCGGGTTCTAACATCAGAACACTTTCTTTTGATAAATTCTTGGCAAAGGAAGAAAGGAAGTGAAGTCAGGGAGGTTTGGCTCCCGCCCGCCCCTGCTCCGGGTCCCTCGCCCGCGTCTGCGTGCCAGCACCCCGCCTTCCCGGGCCCGGCGTCATCTGTGCGAGCGAGAAAATTGCTCGTTATTCATGGAGGCCAGAGACCCCCGTTTCTCCCCTCGCCCACCCAGCCCACACGACTGTCGCTGAAATACCTAAGTGATGTCCTTCAACCTCACCGGCAATCTTATGTGCATTGTCCAATGGCACGCCCATTTGAAAGTTCAGGGGTCTGCCGAAACCGGTTTGGCTCAGTGGTAGAGCGTCGGTCTGCGGACTGAGGGGTCCCAGGTTCGATTCCAGTCAAGGGCATGTACATTGGTTGCGGGCACATCCCTGGTGGGGGGTGTGCAGGAGGCGGCTGGTCGATGTTTCTCTCTCATCGACGTTTCTAGCTCTCTATCTCTCTCCCTTCCTCTCTGTAAAATATCAATAAAATATATTAAAAAAAAAAAAAAGAAAGTTCAGGGGTCTACTACCCAAGTCCCAGATAATAGCTACATTCCCACAAACCAAGTCTAAACTGTGCCCTGCCTCCTTTGATCGCTGTGTGGCATTAATTCAAAATCAGGTCATCTGGGCCGAAACCGGTTTGGCTCAGTGGTAGAGCGTCGGTCTGCGGACTGAGGGGTCCCGGGTTCGATTGCAGTTAAGGGCATGTACATTGGTTGCGGGCACATCCCTGGTGGGGGGTGTGCAGGAGGCGGCTGGTCGATGTTTCTCTCTCATCAACGTTTCTAGCTCTCTATCTCTCTCTCCCTTCCTCTCTGTAAAATATCAATAAAGATATTTTTTTTTAAAAAATCAGGTCATCTGGCTCAGTCGGTGGGTCCTCTTGAGTTGTTCAGGCGTGAGGGGAGGAGCAGGGGCAGTGTTGAGAAGGAAGGTGAACCTTCCAGCTCCTAGAAGTGGTGTGATGATGGGCAGGTACGGGGGGGAGGGAGGGGGACAGCATAAACAGGAAGCCTCTGCTCAGGGCTGGAGCTCCTTTCTGCTCCCAGCAAGTTCTCAGCAAACCCAGTCACACATCAGGATCAGCAGAAGGGCCAAACAATAAACTTCTCCATGGCAATTGGATGAATAACTCTTTGCCCAACATCCAGAGGTCCCCCAACCCCGCAGCCGATGGGGTGGAGCACTGCAGTGATTCGCAGTGGGCTGAGGACTGTCTCCACCGCAAAGCGGAGTCTGCGTCAGGAGCATTCTCCATTCGGGGGGTAGACTTTGACTCGGTGGGTGTGAATGCGAGACACAGATGAGTGAGGATGACTGAGATTTCTAGCTTGAGATGGGGGCAGAACAGGGACATCATTAAGGGAGAAAATATAGGAAAAGGATTGGAGGCAACAAGATAATTTTTTAAAATATATTTTTTATTGATATTTTACAGAGAGGAAGGGAGAGAGATAGAGAGCCAGAAACATCGATGAGAGAGAAACATCGACCAGCCGCCCCTTGCACACCCCCTACCGGAGATGTGCCTGCAACCAATGTACATGCCCTTGACCGGAATCGAACCTGGGACCTTTCAGTCCACAGACCAACGCTCTATCCACTGAGACAAACCAGTTTCGGCAAGATAATTTAACTCTGTGGAGCCTGATGAGTTTGAGATACCTGTGGGGTCCTGCAGGCAGAACCTTCTGGAAGGTATATGAAATATAGTACTTGGCCCTAACTGATTTGGCTCAGTGGATAGAGCGTCGGTCTGCGGACTGAGGGGTCCGGGGTTCGATTCCGGTCAAGGGCATGTACCTTGATTGCAGGCACATCCCCAGGAGGGAGTGTTGCAGGAGGCAGCTGATTGATGTTTCTAACTTTCTATTCCTCTTTCTTCCTCTCTGTAAAAAAGGAATAAAGTTTATATTTTAAAAAAAAGAAATATAGTACTTGGATCAGTAGGTACAAAGTGGATTGAAACCATGTGGCATAGGAGGATGGCATAAAGAAGTAGAAAGTGCAGAGAGAAGATAACCCCCCGAGAGAACCCAGATAGCTTAGGAGTGGCCTGAGGAGGAGGGGTTGCCAAAGATGGCAGCAGAACTGGCATAGATAGGAGGCCGGGAGCCTGGAGAGAGGTTTCCAGGAGGGAAAGAACAGAGAACCAGGAGGTTTGGAACCAACTAACCCAGAGAGGGTGGCCAGGGACAGGTGTGCTGATGCCTCGATGGTTTAGGCCAGTGGTCGGCAAACTCATTAGTCAACAGAGCTAAATGTCAACATTACAATGATTGAAATTTCTTTTGAGAGCCATTTTTTTTTTTTAAACTTCTTCTAACGCACTTCTTCAAAATAGACTTGTCCAGGCATGGCATTTTGTGGAAGAGCCACACTCAAGGGGCCAAAGAGCCGCATGTGTCTCGCGAGCCACAGTTTGCCGACCTCTGGTTTAGGTCATTGGGAGGATGATGGCAATCGTCCCCGGAGCCAGGGCAGGAGTGGCGAGGATAGAATCTATTTTCAGTTCATAAAAGTGAGCAGTAATCCGGGCAGTCTGCCGGCAATGTGTCCTCTGGCAGCCAAGAGGAAGCAGAGGGTTGCGGAATGAATCCTACTTCCAGCTGGACGGGAATGCAGTAGGTTACAGAGAGACAGGGCCTCGCGGAGGCATTGATACAGGGAGGAACTGGGGCAAGAACCATGCTCGCCCTTCTTATATGTTAGAGAAGCTTCCATTGCCAAGTGGGTCTGGGGGCACTGCCTCCCCTGGGATGTAAGTGTAACACGTGCTCCGTTAGAACCAGGGGGGTCCGTGGGGTGCTGTGGGGGGGCCGCCAGGAGCTGGGAGGAGCCAGCCCCCTGGGTCCACCTGCCTGACTTTCCTACCCCCTGGCAGCAGGGGCTCCCCCCCCTCCACCACCACCACTCCCCACCCCCGCTGCCTTCCCTTCCCGCCCTGAGATGCTTGATGAGTCCGTGATGGAGTCAAGCGTTCTGGAGGCTCCAGCTGCTTCCGCTGAGCGGGAAGTTGTTTCTCTCATATCCGGAGGTGTGCTAGCGATGCATCCACAGGGGAATCGCGGTCCTGCCTGCCTCCTGGGGCAGGTGCTTCTCCCACTCCCAACACTTCTCACTTCCGACAGAAAGTGTCGTACTTCCGACAGGAAGTGTCGTATCCACATTGTTACCTTTTCTTTCTTTCTTTCTTTCTTTTTTTTTTAAATATTTTTATTGATTTTTTACAGAGGAAGAGAGAGGGATAGAGAGATCGATAAGCTGCCTCTTGCACACCCCCTACTGGAGATGTGCCCGCAACTAAGGTACATGCCTTTGATCGGAATCGAACCCGGGATCTTTCAGTCTGCAGGCCAACGCTCTATCCACTGAGCCAAACCGGTTTCAGCTGTTACCTTTTCTTAACTCATTCCTTTAATTTACTATTGAGTTGGCTTCTGGCCACCCGGACTAGTTGGTTCGAACACATTAGCCTCGTTGGTTGTGGAAAATCATGCTTTCATGGTCTCGGAGACATTCTCCCCAGCCATCAGGCAACGTTCACAGATGTGCTGGGGTGTCGTCGTGTGGAGTGTGGGCTCCAGCTAGACTCCTGGGCTCAAGTTCTGAGCTCGCTGCCCCGTGGTAACTGGCAGTAGACAAGGGGTGCCGTTTCTTTGTGCATCGTGTTCCTCTGTTTAATGCGGGTGACAATGGCACCTGCCTCACACTCTGCCGTGAGCATTTAATGCCCTCAGCGTGGTGGACCGTGCTCAGTAAGTACTAGCTACTGTTATTATTACTTTTTTCTCTGCCATTTAAGCCTCCGGATGATCAATATCAACTAAACTTTAAGAAATATGAGTAGCCAAAACCGGTTTGGCTCAGCGGTAGAGCGTCGGTCTGAGGACTGGAAAGTCCCGGGTTCGATTCCGGTCAAGGGCATGTACATTGGTTGCGGGCACATCCCCGGTGGGGGGTGTGCAGGAGGCGGCTGGTCGATGTTTCTCTCTCATCGACGTTTCTCGCTATCTCTCTCCCTTCCTCTCTGTAATAAAATCAATAAAATATATTAAAACAAAAAAACAAAAAAAGAAATATGAGTATATGCCCAAATACTTGGGGGAAATGCCCACCCAGCACACCTGGGGGGCCTTGGTCCCTCCCCTTCCTGCCTCTGTAGCTGGAATCCTCATCCTCCCTTCTTCTGGATCATTTTCCCATTCTCGCCTCCATGCGTGGGTCTCCTACATGTTTTCATTCCTATTTTTCTCTTCCCGGGGGCTTTTCACACAGTTCCATGCATGCTTCATGCTAAGGGCTCTTGGGAGCAGGAGCCTTGATTTTTTGGGGGGCCTGAGTCTTGCTGCTTCTACAAGCCTATTAGTCCCCGTCTGTGGGGTGGACTTGCGTTTCGTGAGCTAGTTACCACAGCGATCTCTGCGCTGCTCCAGTGACACTCACACATGTGGATGGCAGGAAAGAAAACGTGAAATGAGACCAAATTAAAACGGTCAGCAGATGGTCTGCCCTGTCTCTTTCAAAGTGCACATGGAACTCCTTGTCTGCAGAATGACTGGGGTCATCTCACAGCTTCCTGCCCGGGCTGATGGCGTGACACCCAGAGCAGGAAGAGGGAGACATAGGCCATGGGGAGGGAAGAGCTCAATTCTGATGTGTTGTGACCTCGGGCTCGGACCTTTCCCAGTTACGTTGTCAGTGCTCACCCTCTGGTTTCCAATCCCCTTCCTCTGCCTCCAGGGAAGGCCGCTCCAACGCCCACATCCGAGGAGATTACCAAAGAATCGGGGACGTCATGCTGAAGAACGTGCAGGCCATGAAGGTGAGCTGCTGGGGGGTGGGGCAGAGCGCGCTCTCGCTGGGGCTGCGGGGTCAGCCAGCCCGCCGTAAGCCTTTTCACGAGCACACGGCGCCTGCTGTGACCGTCCGCGCCGACCACGAAGTGGGGTGAACTCTTCTGGCCTTTCTGGGTCATTTCATTTTGGAGCATAATGGAAAATCCAGTCACTCTGGGCGAGGAAGCACTTGCGTACAAAAGCTCTGTGTTATAACCAAGACAACAGGTATTTTTAGCAGGCAGGTCATTCAAAGCTGTGATGCACCCGGCCGGTGTGGTGCAGTGGTTGGAGTGTCGTTCTGTACAGTGAAAGTTCAGGTTCAGTCACCAGTCAGAGCACATGTGGGAGGCAGTAAACGGGTGTTTCTCTCTCTCTCTCTCTCTCTCTCTCTCTCTCTCTCTCTCCCCCTCCCTCCCTCTCTCCCTTTCTCCTTTCCTTTCCTCTCCTCTCCTCTCACTTCCTGTCTCTCTATAAAACAATAAAAGTTATTTTTTTAAAAGACAAGATTTTTCCGAAACCGGTTTGGCTCAGGGGTAGAGCTTCGGTCTGCAGACTGAAAGGTCCCAGGTTCGATTCCGGTCAAGGGCATGTACCTTGGTTGCAGGCACATCCCCCGTAGTGGGTATATAGGAGGCAGCTGGTCAATGTTTCTCTCTCATCAATGTTTCTAGCTCTCTATCTCTCTCCCTTCCTTTCTGTAAAATATCAATAAAATATATTTTTTTTAAAAAGGACAAGATTTTTATTAGATTATGTAAACAAAGCTTTGATTGACTGAACATTTCGTTGTTTGTTTGTTTTTTTGCCAATTGTTTGGCTTTGTAAGCTTGACAGAAATACTGGTTTCAAAGCTGCGCAGCAATTCCAGTCAGATCTCTGAGTGTAAACAGTCAGTCTGCAAAGTGAATGTATTTTTCACCATCCAGCAATATCCATAGTGATACAGAAGAGTGAGAACTTGCCCAAAACACATTGAATCAATATTCTACCTCGTTTTTTTAAATCAGCCCAATCTCTCATATCTGAAACTTTCATTTTTGCATTTTCATTTTAACCCATGATTGATTCCTTTAACGTAGAATATTTTAATTCACACAGTTTATCTACGTTTGCATTTTAAAGCAATCATCCTGTGTGCTGGCTGCCCAGAGCCTGTCTAATAACCTTAACTAATAACTGCTCAGAGCAAGCTACTAACCCCCGGGAGAAGGCAGGTTGCTCATACTTTCACCATTTCAGTCTGTCCAGCCGTTCATCTGTCCATCTGTCCATCCAACCGGTACTAGCTGAGGAGTTACTACATATACGGACGGCACTCATGGAATAAAAGTTACTGTTCGTGTTGAATTAATTCCCCCCAAATCTGGCTAAATTGTTTATAGCTCAGTGTTTTCCCTTTAGAATTATATAATCTCATGAGACAGGATGAGGGGAGGATTTATGGGGGAGTGGATGCATGGCATAGAAAAGATAGGATTTAACGCTTCTTAGGAGATTTCCTATTTCTCTTTTTTTTATATATATATATATACTTTATTGATATTTTACAGAGAGGAAGGGAGAGAGATAGAGAGCCAGAAACGTCGATGAGAGAACGTCGATGAGAGAGAAACATCGACCAGCTGCCTCTTGCACACCCCCTACCGGGATGTGCCCGCAACCAATGTACATGCCCTTGGCCGGAATCGAACCCAGGACCTTTCAGTCCGCAGACCGATGCTCTACCACTGAGCCAGACCGACCTTGGCAGATTTCCTATTTCTCTTAAAGATCAAGATATTTAATTGCTTGCCCTTTGCTGGTTTGGCTCATTGGTTACAACGTTGGCCCATGGACTGAAAGGTCATGGGTTTGATTCCAGCCAAGGGCACATACCTTGCTTGCAGGCTCGATCCCAGTTAGGGCACATGCGACATGCAGCCAATTGATGTGTGTCTCTCACATCGTTGTTTCTCTCTGTGTCTCTCCCTCTCTCTTCTATTCTCTAAAATCAATGGGGGGGGGGGGATATCCTTGGATAAGGATTACCGTATTTGCCGGCGTATAAGACAATTTTTTGGCCCTGAAAAATTTGTATTTGCCGGCGTATAAGACAACTGGGCGTATAAGACGACCCCCTAACATTTCCACTAAAAATACAGAGTTTGTTATATACTCGCCGTATAAGACTACCCCCCACTTGGAGGCATATTTTTCAGGGCCAAAAAGTTGTCTTATACGCCGGCAAATACGGTAACAACAACACAAAAGATATTATTTAACAGACCCTGAGACATAGCTTGCTTTTTCAAGGTGTTCAAAAAGCCGCACTCCTCTCTTTAGGCAATATCAGAGAGAGGCCATGGAAGTGATCAGGAATGCAGAATTCCATGAAGAAAAGAAAAAAAAAGAATTAGCTAGGGTGTTCTACAACTATGGTATTGTTAATGTCACAAGTGAGGTTGGTGTACAAAACTCAGATGTAATAGTAACAGACATCTTTTCACTCTCCATGGTAGTTTTTTTTAATTTAGCATATATCCTATATAATAAGAGGAATATGCTAATAATCCGTTATGTCAAGAGGTGTAATGACCTACCGTGTAAAGACCAGATCGTGGATCTGTAGGAGGGTGGGGCAGCGAACTACAAGAGGGCGGCAGAGGGCTACAGGATTCCTACACAGGGCTACTAGTTAGTTATATAACAATTATATAATAATTCTATATTCTCACCATCATCACACGTGTGCATGCACACACACACATGCTCACACACTCACACACAGCCTCCCCATTAACATCTTGTGGGGCAAACTTGTTACAACTGATGACCCAGTATTGACACATTATTAATTAAATCCGTAGTTTACAGTAGGATTCACTTTTTGTGTTGAACGTTCCGTGGATTTTGCCGAGTGCGTAATGCCATGTATCCCCCGTGACCGTGTCATACAGGAGAGTTTCACGGCCTGCAATCCCTCTGTGCTCCCCCTGTTCACCCTTCACCCCTCACCCGGCACCACCCACCTTTTACTGTCTGTAGAGTTTGGGCTTTTCCAGAATGTCGTAGAGTTGAAATCATTGTACAGCCTTCTCGGGCTGCTTTGGTCGCTCATTAAAAAACACCCCGTTTGTTCCCTTCTGTGGCATGGTTTTGTTGCTGTCGATCCCCCCGATTCTCTTCTTAGAGAAGCCTCTTCCCCCAGGTTGTGCACCTGCCCTCAGCCCAGTCGGGCCTTTTGCCTCTTCTCGCGGTGTGTTCTCTTCATCTGGGCTTCGGGGTCTTCTGCTGCTCCCTTCCACGCGCCATAAAAATTCCTTAAAACCAACCATAACAACCACAACAATTTTTAAAAACCCCAATTTCTCCCAGATGGAGGGAACACACTGCGAGAAAAGGCAAAAGACCCACGTACTCCCACGCATAAGCCCACGCGTACTCCCTTCACGGAGGCTTGGGCTCCACTGTGGGCCTCTGGGGACAGCAGTGGAGACCGGCCTGTTCATGCCACAGCCCTCGGGGGCCGTCCCCAGAGCAGCCCTGCTCACCAGCTCCCGGGGCCCTCTCCCGTGGCCCTCTCCAGCGGCCGCTGGCTTCCCGGAGAGCTGGCACGCAGCAGACATCCGCCCTCCTCTCCGTTCACGTAGCACCTCGGACCTAAAAATACACCCCATTTCCACTCACAGCAGTTCCTTCTCCTCAGTCTGGTGAGTTAGCATTTCCGCCTTTAGTCAGCTTCCTCCGCTGTGCTGGCATTTTCCTCATTGTGCCGGTGCCAGGAGATGTACAGCACGGAGCTCTGTGCGAGCAAAATACAAATAGGTGGAGAGGCTCAGAGAGCCACTCGCAGGCGTTTGGAGAAATGGGGGTATTTTAAAAATGGTTGTGGCTGTTATGGTTGGCTTTAAGGAATGTTTATGGTGCGTGGAAGGGAGCAGCAGAAGACCCCGAAGCCTGGGGTAGCAGTGGTGTGCACAGTGTTAAGGGGATCCCCTGCTTGCGCTGTCTTTCCCGCCACTCCAGCCCATGTGTTTATCTGCATCTGCCGAGGCTCAGCGGGGAGACTGTCCTTGCCCTCCGGCTGCCCCCAGACCCTCTGCACCATCTGAGAGAGCTGGGCGGCGCTCCAGCCCCCACCCGAAAGCCAGAGAGAGCCAAACCGCAACCTTTGGCCCATGCAGTGACCTTCCCACTGGAAACATCCGCCCAAGTGCACAAGGCACTTCACCCAAAGGAAGGAGGTCCTCGCCTCTCCCCTGGACCCTTCACCCACCACCCAGGCCGCGTTGTCTCTCTCCACCTCCTGGCCCGTCTCCTTCTTAAACTCCTGCCACCTTGCTCCTTCCTGGTCCTTCCCACTCAGGCCTGCAGGACTCCTGCCGCCGCCGCCGCTGCCTGCGTGGGTTCGCTTGCCCAGGAGTGCGTGCAGGCAGCAGACTTTTCCTGAGACCTGCTGTGTACGTCAGGCCTGGAGGATGTGGCGACATGACATACACTCTCTCACAGTCAAACACGACTGCCCGTGTGATGGCATTGCATTGCACTACATGCATACGCACACACGCACACATACACGTGCACCTGCACACACTAGTGAGGGCACGTGTAGCTAACTGGTGGGATCCAAATAAACCCTGTGGCTTGGACCACATCAGTGTCCTGGTTGCACTATCGTGCAAGGCGTTCCATTAGGAAGGCCAGGTGAAGGTGCATGGGACCCCCTGTGCATTTCTTTGCAAATTCCTATGAATCTCTGTTTTTCACAAAATAAGCTGTATAGGGGAGGCTGGTGGTAAGGGCTTAGACCAGGGCTGGGCAAACTACGGCCCGAGGGCCGGATCCGGTGAATAAAACTATTGAATTTTTTTTAAAAAAAGACCGTACCCTTTTATGTAATGATGTTCACTTTGAATTTTTTAAAAATATATTTTATTGATATTTTACAGAGAGGAAGGGAGAGAGATAGAGAGCTAGAAACGTCAATGAGAGAGAAACATCGATCAGCTGCCTCTTGCACATCCCCTACTGGGGATGTGCCCGCAACCAATGTACATGCCCTTGACCGGAATCGAACCCGGGACCTTTCAGTCCACAGACGGACGCTCTACCACTGAGCCAAACCGGTTTCGGCTTACTTTGAATTTATATTAGTTCACACAAACACTCCATCCATGCTTTTGTTCCAGCCCTCCCTGGTCCAGTTTAAGAACCCATTGTGGCCCTCGAGTCAAAAAGTTTGCCCACCCCTGGCTTAGACAGTCAAACCGCGTTAAGTACAGGGGGATGATAGCCACGTCATAACTGAGCCTGGAGATCAGGGGAGGCCCCAGAGCTAACCCTGACGGGGGAGGCGGGCGGGGTGGGGGCGTATCATACGCAGAGGCTCTGGCCCATCCAGTGCAGGCTGCTCAGTGGGCAGCCCCGGTGAGTAGCGGGAGATGATGCTGGAGGCCGGGAGGGTTCCATCCTAAGAGCGCTGTGTGCCTGCTGAGCCTCAGGGTTGTGCCAAGATGGTCGGAGCTCTTGTCGTCTCCAAGCAAGAGGCGATGTGCTCCGTTTCACGGTAAGACGTCCACGCTGGTGGCTGAGGTGTGAGAAGGTGGCGGGGTGGGGCGTGGTGGCAGAGAGTCCAGTGGAGACACCAGTACCGTGGTGGGCGGCAGGGGCCTGAAACCAGGGGGATGGCAAACTCGTTAGTCAACAGAGCGGCCACTGGTCTGAGGAGGGAGAACTGGTAGGCCTTGGTGAAGGACTGGAAAAATGAGGGAAATCCAGAATGTTCTTCCAGCGTCCTCTGGCCTGAGCCACTGGTTGGTGGTGGTACCAATCCTGAGGTTAGAGAACCACGGGGCGGCCCCAGGTGAGGCAGGAGGCGTTGGGCTTGTGTCTGGACCCGCTGCCTTTCTGGCGCGTGGAGTGGGGGTGTCGGGCTGGGAATGCAGGTGTGGGGTTGGGAGCCGCTCCTGGGAGGTACTGCTGGTCCCTAGTCCTGGGGGTCACCAATCCCCCATCCCGTTAGTGCCCTCTCTGTCTGGAAATGCCCCCCCTACTTCTTCCGCACCTGCATGGGGGGTGCATTCCTCCTTTAATGCTCTACCATCAGGCTCGCTACCCCGTCTGTCTCCACCACGGCTTGTGAAAAGGAAAGAAACACTCACCCTTGGTAAAGACGTCACTCAGGACCGCTGCCTGCCGTGGGGTTTTATGTGAGGGGGCTTCACTTGCATACGGTGGCAAGCGGGAACTCACAGCCTCGGAGCAGGGTGGGTCAGAGGACGGACAGCTACGAAGAGCAAACATCGGGGTGCGGGGGGTTCTGCGCAGACAGGCCAGGTGGTCAGACAGCGCCTGAGGGCTGGTGGGAGTTGAGGAACCCGGGGTCCTGGGTGACCAGCTGTCCGGGGTGGGGTGTGGTTTCACTGCGTCAGCAGGGCTCTTGCCAAAACGGGGTTTCCCGGGAAGTGCACCGAGAAGGCCTCGGAGGAGGTGTGGGGCCTGACCGCTGTGTGCTGCGGCCGAGGATCGGGGTCGGACCCCCGAGGAGCAGGGAGCGTGCCTGCCTCTCCCTCCTCAGCTCCCGGGGACCTCGCAGAGCAGGTGGCCATGGCACGCACCCCGTGGGCAGCCAGGGGGGTCCGTCGGGAACACGTGTCTGTCGCCGTGGGACGTGTATGGAGTGGCCCGGTCTGTCTGTCCTCCTGTGGCCTGTGGAGGGACGCCACGGGCCCCTGGAGGCGCTCCTGCCCACTTACCTTCCCTCCGTGTTGCCCGTCTTGGTTTTGTTTTGTTTTTTAATATATTTTATTGATATTTTACAGAGAGGAAGAGAGAGAGAGATAGAGAGCTAGAAATGTCGATGAGAGAGAAACATCGACCAGCTGCCTCTTGCACACCCCCCTACCGGGGATGTGCCCGCAACCAAGGTACATGCCCCCAACCGGAATCGAACCCGGGACCCTTCAATCCGCAGACCGACGCTCTACCACTGAGCCAAATCGGTTTCGGCCCCTTCTTGTTTTTTTAAAGGAACGTGCACCCCTCTAATACGTCTCCTGTTGTATACAACCCTGGGTGTGTTGAACTGCTCAGTGCTTTACTAGAGCTTTGCATTTCATCCCAAGAACGTGGTATAATGAAATGAACCGTGAGATTGGAAACGCGTGGGATTTAGGGACGTGAAGGACAGGGAGGTGATCCTCATTTCCGGAGGCCGGGGGGCAGACCCGGGACCCCTCCCCACCCTTGTCTTTCGCCCCCACAGCAACTGGCCGTGCACCTGTGGAAGCACGGCGAGGCGCTGGAGGCGCTGGAGACCGGCATCCGGACCTCCCGGCGGCTGGAGAACTTGTGCCGGGACTTCGAGCTGCAGAAGGTGTGCTACCTGCCGCTCAACACCTTCCTGCTGCGCCCGCTGCACCGGCTCATGCACTACAAGCAGGTCCTGGAGCGGCTGTGCAAGGACAACCCGCCCAACGAGGCCGACTTCAGGGACTGCCGAGGTGAGCGGGGCAGCCCCCCGGGACCAGCCCCGCAGGGGGCGCTCCTCGGGCAGAGCTCTGTGGCCCTGTCCCAGGTTTTCATCGTCCCACAGGGCAGGTCCGGCTCTCTAGGACCTGGTCAGGTATTAACCTGTGATCTCTTTCCATAAAGTGGGGGACGCTGAGAACTCTCTTTTCCTTCCGCTTTTTGCATGCGTTTCCTCCCTCGATGGTGGGTGGTTTGGTGCCGAGAACCCTGGAGGCGCTGCCCTGGGAGTCAGCCCCCCACCCGCCCCGGGAAGCCCTCCCCTCCTCACACGGTTCAGACTCATCACTCGCTCCTTGGACTGGCCAAGGAAAATAGCTTCTCATACATAGTGCTTATTGCTACTGGACATTTGTGACATGCCGGTGACCTCACTGAGCATTTCAAGGGTGAGTTCATTTTACATACAGGATGAGGAGGCTGCCGAGACCAGAGAGGTAATGGAACCTGCCCAGAGTCCCAGAGCTGGAAAGTAAATGACTTGTAACCTAAACCCAGGACCCACGTTCTTGTTTATTTGTTTGCTTGTTAATATATTTTATTGATTTTTTTTTATAGAGAGGAAGGGAGAGGGATAGAGAGTTAGAAACGTCGATGAGAGAGAATCATGGATCAACTGTCTCCTGCACGCCCCCTACTGGGGATGTGCCCGCAACCAAGGCACATGCCCTTGACCGGAATCAAACCTGGGACCCTTCAGTCCGCAGGCCTTCGCTCTATCCACTGAGCCAACCCGGTCTCGGCAGGACCCCACATTCTTGACCATCCTGCCCTACAGTCTCATGATGGTATTACTCACTGTCCCTCGCTCAGCTCCTGGGCCAGGTGCCGTGCCAGGCATCTTTCACTCTTTTAGCAATCCTGTGAGGTAAGTGTTGCAACCCCATTTTGTTGATGAGATGACCGAGGCTCAGAGGAGGTAAGGGGCTTGTCACTCAGTCAATAAAGGTCAGAGCTGGTATTTCAGACCATGCTCTCTTCACCGGCCACGCATTGTCTCTTTGAACCTAGGTCGTTTATCTCATGCGATGTGTGGTCTGTTAATGTCTGAACCATCAGCCCCTCAAGGGCCAGGGCCCTGAGGTCTGACTCTGTGCCCCCTGTCCTCCCCAGCTGGGCTGGTGACTTTTGACATTTGCTCGCCCTCTAGTATGTCAGGCCTATATCTCTCACCTAAAATATAAAAATACCTCCCATTTCAAGTCACCTATATCCTCATTTTCTAAGTGAATCTCTTCTTTGCATAAAAACGGGGAGATGAAACCGGTTTGGCTCAGTGGATAGAGCGTCGGCCTGTGGACTGAAAGGTCCCAGGTTTGATTCCCGTCAAGGGCATGTACCTTGGTTGTGGACATATCCCCAATAGGGGGTGTGCAAAAGGCAGCTGATCAATGATTCTCTCTCATCGATGTTTCTAACTCTCTATCCCTCTCTCTTGTCAAAACCGGTTTGACTAAGTGGATAGAGCATCAGCCTGTGGACTGAAAGGCCCCAGGTTCGATTCCGATCAAGGACATGTACCTTGGTTGCGGGCACATCCCCAGTAGGGGTTGTGCAAGAGGCAGCTGGTCAATGATTCTCTCCCATCAATGTTTCTAACTCTCTATTCTTCTCTCTTCTCTGTAAAAATTTCAATAAAATATATTTTAAAAAACAAACCAAAAAAGAAAAACAAACTGGGAGATACTCTGTTCTCTCATGCTAAAGTCAGAACCCTTCAGATCTGGCCACCGACCCATCTCCGCAGCAGATACGCACTGGGTACCTGCTGAGTACTCGGTATATCAGAAAGAGGACCGGGGGTGGGCCCTACTCATGGAATGCATCATTGGCATGGGGAGGAGGGCAGGGGGCCTGGGCAGTGGCTGACCTGTGAGAGGGAAGTGCCCAGTACAGTAGGCTGGGTGGCTTCTGGTCAGCCTTCAGGCTCAGTGGGGCTGGCTGAGGGGAGGATATCTAAGCTTAGGGCTAGCGTGTAAGTAGGAGTTTTCTTGGACGAGGGTAGAGTGTGCAGCAGAGTTGGGAACTGCACCTACAGAGGTCCAGAGGGGACAGAGACTATGGAACATTCTAGATCGTAGAAGTTCTGTGTGGACGGCAGAGGGAGAGCTGCAGAAATGAGGCTGGAAGAGGAAGCAGAGACCAGACCCCATGGCGTCTCATAAACCCTAGCAGACCTCAACCTAAGAGAAAAGCGAAGACGGGAAGGGTTTTAAGGAGGGGAATGGTGACATGGGGTTTGTTCTAGAAAATTCACTGTGGGTATCTAGAATTTAGAGAAGAGGCTACAGATTAGTTTTTAAAAGGACAGCCCAAGAGGAGATTTAGCAAAACAATGAAGACACTGGCAATTCACGGAAGGGGAACAAGCATGGCTTGTGACGTGGTTTTGCTTTGCTGAAGACCGTCAGTCTTTAGGACAGACCGTGCTGCCTCATGCCTTGGTGTGTTCTGTTCCTCTGCCACCTCCTTGGCCCTGCTCCCTCCTCCTGGTCCCTCCCTGCACAGTGCTGTTCCTTTAAGCCTCGGTTCCTGCCTGGCCCGCCTGCCTCCTTCTGTCCTGTTGCGCCAGCATTGCCCGCACAGGACGGCCCAACGCCACTGTGGCCCCAAGGACAAGGACTGTGCAGCGTGTCACCCAGGAGGGCGGGAGCTCTCTCGTTTCCCATGTGCTGTCCTTGGCTGACCCGCCCAGATCGCATTGTGCTTACAGCCCCCAGCGGGAAAAGCCCGTCTTTGACAATTCAGTGGAAAGAGCATTTGCTATGTAGCTTCATTCCTGTGGTGGCATCAGAGTAACATGGCTGGGGAAACCAAAGTGTGCCTCAGCATACAGTTCCTGAGCGTCGGGGTGGGCAGTGCCGAGAGCTGTTCCCAGGACACTGCACCCCGAGGGAGGTGCCGTCCTTCCTCAGAGGCCTGCACCCCCGCCCCACTGAGCATTCGGTGCCCGGTAATTGTTCACTGGACTCAACTGGCTGGTGATGTCTGAGGGTGTGTCGCTGTGGCTGAGACAGCATCCTGTGATGAGCTGGGAAGCATTTAATTGTCATCCCCCGGGAGAAGGCGAGAAGGCGAAATGCTTCCCCTTGCAATGTTGAAGGGCTTCGTCTTCTGATGCCTGAAGTTCCGTTGGCAAGTGTTTCTTGCTTTCTGGACAAAAAAATAAGTGAATGCCCAGCTACGGTGGCTTTGCCTGTCACCCAAACGCGTGCTAACGGCACATCAGCCCCTTGTACGTGTTGGATGCCTACCCGTGTAGGGCAGATGTGCCCATTTTGCAAAAGAAAGTTTTGTTTTGCAGTTGTTCTTGGCCACCCTGTTTGTAGACAGAATGACTCCTGCAGAAGGTCATCCTGGGGGGGTGCCGGAATGGATGTTCATTACTCAGAAGTTGCACTATTGGTAGATTCTCTCTCCCAGAATAGATCCCTCTTTCTGCGCAAATATTATAAAAAATACCTCCCATCTCAAGTCACCTGTATCCTCATTTTCTAAGTGAATCTCTTCTTTGCATAAAAACTGGGAGATACTCCATTCTCTCGGGCTAAAGTCAGAGAACCCTTCACGATCCAGCCACCGACCCATCTCCTGCAGCAGATACGCACTGGGCATCTGTGGCCTCTGTTCTCTGATCTTCCCAGAGAAGGGGGTTAAAAAAAAAATCGCTGCCCTGGGGACAGAATTCTAGGCACCCTGTTCCCCTGCGGTTTCCCCTCTGGGCCAACAAGCAGTTCTCCCGGAGGGCAGTGCACGCCGGGTCGCTACGAAGGGGGTCAGTTACATTTCCACACGGCTTGTGGGAAGCTAACTGAGGCGGAGCGGATAAATACACAGTAAAGCAAGTCACTCGGTTTCTGTTTGTGAGATGCAGCCGTGTTTTCCCTAGGAGGACAGCAGCCAGGAGAGTTCAGCCACCGCAGGGTACTGTCGCCCTGCAGAGCTGAGCGTCAGGACGTGGGAGGGGGAAACCCTCGCCTGTCCTTAACGCCGCGTGTTGCTGTTTCCTTCGTCAGCGGCGCTGGCGGAGATCACGGAGATGGTGGCCCAGCTCCACGGCACGATGATCAAGATGGAGAACTTCCAGAAGCTGCACGAGCTCAAGAAAGACTTGATTGGCGTCGACAATCTTGTGATCCCAGGAAGGGTAAGCGGCTGCATTCTCTCACGCCCTGGAGGCCACGCCAGTAAAAGCGGCGATGAAGCCACTCACACTTGCGCGTTTTGAAACACAGATGTGACTTCCTTCCACCCGGTGGAGGGGTAACTAGGGGGGAAACCTTGAATGTCACATTCAAAAGTTTCGTGTTAGAAGGAGATAAGCCTTTATGAAGTAGATGAACTTTTTCTTTCCTTTTTCCCCCCTGCCATGTTCTAAGACGATTTGAGATAGCTTATTTTGTTTGTTTGGGTTTTTCTGAATCTTTTTTAAAAATTTCTTTATTGATTAAGGTGTTAGATATCCTTATTCCCCCATTATCCCTCCTAGTGCCCCCCCTCCCCCACTCATGCCCTCACCCCCATGTTGTCTGTGTCCATTGGTTAGGCTCATATGCATGCACACAAGTCCTTTGGTTGGTCTCTCCCACTGACCCCCACCCTCCCCTACCTTCCCTCTGAGGTTTGATGGTCTGATTGATGTTTCTCTGCGAGATAGCTCATTTTGTTTATTGAAAGGTAAGTAAATGAAAATGGAAGATAAACATTTCTGATTGGGTACAATAGTGCTGTAACAGGCAGAGGAAAAGCCAGTGCATGAAGTCATGCTAGCAAAGCCCATGTAAGTATGGAAACTATTTTCTTTTCTTTTTTCTTTTTAAAAAATATATTTTATTGATTTTACACAGAGAGGAATTGAGAGGTATAGATAGTTAGACACGTCGATGAGAGAGAAACATCAACCAGCTGCCTCTTGCACACCCCCCACTGGGGATGTGCCCGCAACCAAGGTACATGCCCTTGACTGGAATCGAACCTGGGACCTTTCAGTCCGCAGGCCGACGCTCTATCCACTGAGCCGAACCGGTTTCGGCTGGAAACTACTTTCAAAAGGTACACTTTTCTGTACGTGATGTAATTTTAGTTAGGGATTAAAGTAACGGTCTAGCCAGAGCCTGGTTCCGGGAGAGCTGCGGCTTCCCCCGGGCGGTGACCTCACCGAGCAGCCCTTGGTGAGACGCCGGCTGTGCTGGTGAGGCAGCCTCGCTGCAGACACACGTGTGTGTGTGTCCCCCCCCACCCCCCCCGACCCACGGGCCTGTTCAAGGCCCAGTGCAGCCCGCCTTTCGCCACTCCTCTTCCTGAGAATCCGCACTGTCCGCCAGGTGGCCCATCTTACCACATCTCTCCGTGAGATCTGTCTCCTGAGCTCCCTGGTTTTGAACTCCCCACCACCCAGGTTCAGAAGGGCATCGTAGTCTCTGCATCCGGCCTTTACCTCCACACAGGTTTCCATTGCGCCCGGGCTCTCAGTCGCACCTGACAGGCAGCAGCTGCCCTGGAAACCTTAAACCCGAGCGGCTTCGGGGAGATGCGGGAGCCTGTCTGTGTACAGTGGGACCTCGGCTCTCGGACGTAATTCCTGTCAGATGGCTGTTCCAGAGGCTCTTTGCTTGAAAACCCAATCATTTCTCCCCCCATCAAAAATAACGTAAATTGAATTAATTCATTCCAGACCCCCCCCCCAAAATGATTCCGTTTTAACCTTTCTTAAGCGAAGCACTAGTCTAATGTACTGTTCAATCTATACGCAAACATCTCTTTCCTTAAACGTAGCGAATCAGCCCCTACTGGCCTTCACCGAGTCACGTTCCGAACTCCTTCCAGCGTTCTCTTTCAGGAGGTCAGAAGTCACATGCCACTGCCTCTGAAATGCGGTCACCGGTAACCGCTTTCCCTTTTTTATCCAAACCAACAATCTTCTGCCTCTCCAATGGCCTGTAATCGTTTTGTGAGCTCTTTCACGCCCTTAACAACATCAGCATTCTTTTAAAAATATATATATTTTATTGATTTTTTTTACAGAGGGGAAGGGAGAGAGAGAGAGTTAGAAACATCAATGAGAGAGTCATTGATCAGCTGCCTCTTGCACGCCCCCTACTGGGGATGTGCCCGCAACCAAGGTACATGCTCTTGACCGGAATCGAACCCGGGACCCTTCAGTCTGCAGGCTGACGCTCTATCCACTGAGCCAAACCGGTTTTGTCAACATCAGCATTTTTGATAGCCTTTTTATATTTTGAAATTGTCCTAACCATCCATTTCAACAGCAAAAAAAGAAAAACACACACAAACCACGAAAACCCACAAAAACAATCACAGCACAGTCTCCTGAGACGTCAGTGTGAGGTGTAGCAGTAAACGGCCCCACACTCGCCCATTCTCTCCTTTACGCGTGGCCCGAGAATGCTTTCCGTCATGCCGACGGGTCAGCGTGAAAGAGTTATCAGGTTCAGTTAACAGTTTGGTCAGGAGCTGAATTGTTTAAGGTGGGAGACATTCGGGAACTGAGGTTTGACTGTGTTTGGTATTTCTGTCAGGAAGCCTAATACAAAACTGACTGAAAACCACCTGGGAAAGGCCACCAGCAGAGTTACGTGTCCGTGCTGAGGGGGCAGTTCAAGCTGGGATTTGTTTCGGCTCTGCAGCTAAGAAAATCCCGCCAGGCCTCCACCTGTGACCACGTTTACCCATCCACACGGGACTCTTAGGAGAGCCCTGTGGAAATAGTGTACTTTTCTCTTAACTTGTGTGTTATAAAATACATAGTACATTATGTTATAAAATACATAGTAGTACATTATTAGGCAAGCAGACCCTCCATAACCCGTTTATTTTGAGGAGGTTTCCGTGGTACTGGGAGGAGCATTGGCTTGGCATAGGTAGCCCCGGGTTTGAATTCTAGCTCCGCCAAAGCAGGGATGTTCCCCCAACCGGACGGTCCTCCCCTTCTGGAACACGGATCATGTCCTCTCCTTCCTCAGTCACGAAGATAGATTGAGACTTAAGGGGTAAAAGGAATAGTAAATACTAATTATCTTCCCCCACCTGCATTTATTTGAACGGAATGAGTGTACACTTGGTATGTTATTGGTTACACAGCATAGCACGGTAGAAGGCATCGGAAGCTTTTAACCAAATACGGGCTCTGTCACCCATAGCTGGCCAGGTGGTTTGGGGCAAGTTTCTAATCATTTTGCTTTTCAGTCTTCTCACCTGGAAAATGGGGGTGATCATATTGAATTGTACAAGCTCACGTATGGAGCTAATATACGCACACAGCCCATATGAGGCACCCACCACATGCTGAGTTAAAGGTCATTGTTTTAAGGGTGAGGTCGGAATTGGGGTGCTGGTTACTAACTGCTTATTTGCTCATCTGCTGGCTTCAGAGCCATTCGCTGCTCCAAGTCAACCCTGAGTGACGTGGAGGGCTCAGGCTCTCCGAGGGGCGTGTTCTAGGATGGGGCACTCCACACCCCAAGGCCGATAGATGATCATTAATTAACTTTAATGATCACATAACCATCCAGGGGAGCCGTGTGTCCCGGAGGGGCGGTGTGAACAGGAGGAGGAGCGGATTCTATTCGCGTGGTCCTGAGACATTTGTACAGTCTGCAGCCATTTGCTACAGAACACTGTGTTGTATTTCCCTACAAAAACAAATGGGAGAGAGTGTCCCACTTGAAATTCATATACGGATAAAAAGGAAAAGAGAAGAAAAAAAAATCTGAGGAACAGAATAAACTGGTTAATATAGTAGGATCAGGGGCAAAGAAGGGGAGTGGACTGATAATTATCAGGGGGATAAGGGGGTGGGGAAGCAGTGAGAGACTGAAGTGAAATAGTATAACCAAGGGATGAAGACAATTGGGGGGGGAAGGGGGTAAGGGCAGAGGGTGGGATGGGAATTGGGTGGTAGGGAGCGTTGGGGGAGAAAAAGGAGAAACAATTGTAATAATCTGAGTAATAAAGATTTATAAAAATTAAAAAAAAATAATTATCACATAACCTAATGGGCGGAAGGGAGACGCTGACAGATTTGTCTGCAGGTGGAATTTGAAAAGCTGGGGTTTAAAGAGGAGCAGACAGTTTTATGTAGAAACGCCCCCTACACCTCCTGCAGTCCAGTCCCCAACACGGCTTTCAGACCTGGTCCCGCTGGCCCTCCTGGGGGGTCAGCCTGCCGGGTACCACGTCCTGGGAGGCAGGACTGTTCCCTGAGGGTGTTTCTCCATCCGGGGAACTGTGTGCCTGAGAGAGTTCTTCCTGGACAGGCCGTCTGGGTTACAGGAGCATTCCTCTTTCACTAAACAGGACAGAAAGGAAGCGGGGACGGGCAGGTAGGGTCGGGGAGAGGGAGGTCACCCAGTTAAAACTCAGAGGCCCGGACATCTTTGGGTGGATTTCCCTCCAGAAGGAAGCAGCTTGAGCTTAAGGCGATTGGGGGCCTTTTCTTTTTTTCCTGGTTCCGTATTAAAAAAAAAAAAAAAGTTCTAGGTAAGAGACATTTTCCACCTCCAGCCCTCAGACACTGACATCTGAGTCCACACCCCTCCCTGCCCCTGGATCACAAGCAAAACCACACTCCCTTTGCTTTCGGCAGTGAGTGCCTCGGGCCACCATCTTCTCCTTCCCACACAGCGGGAAGCCTGCAGGCCCCAGGGGGAATAAGGGCATAACTGCAGGCCTGACTGTGAACCAGGGCACACCGTGGACCTGAGTGCTGGCTTCCTGACAGTGGGGCCCCTGGTCCCTGCCAGCAGGTTCCCGGGACGGAGGCGGCGGAGCACAGCGTCCAGCACACAGTTAATGCAGCGATCACTCCAATTTTTAGCGTTGAAAGCGGCCAGGGCGTGAGGGAGCCACAGCGTGTCTGTGTGGACCCGGGTTCGCACGCTCCCAGCCAACGCGTGGGGTCTGTTTCCTCCGCAGGAGTTCATTCGCCTGGGAAGCCTCAGCAAGCTCTCCGGGAAGGGGCTGCAGCAGCGCATGTTTTTCCTGGTAAGTGGTGAGAGCTGCTCGTCCTCCCTGTGGCCCGTGGGGTCACCGGGCCAGGCCTGTGCTGCCCATGGGGGTGTGTGTGGGAGGGAGGGGCGCCCTGGGGAGGCAGGAGGAGCAGCTTTACAGCTCCGCTTGGAGTTGCTGAGATCAGCGCATGGCCGTGCAGTATTTCAAAAACACGTTCTGCACGTTTTGATTTCACACGGAGCCCGTGCATAGCTCAGCTGCCCTTGTCCCTTGTCCGCTAGTTCAACGACGTCTTGCTGTACACCAGCCGGGGACTGACCATCTCGAATCAGTTCAAGGTGCACGGGCAGCTCCCGCTCTACGGCATGACCGTGAGTATGCGGCGCGGGCGGAGACCGGGGGCCAGAGACCGGGGGCCTGAGCCCGGGGCGGGGACGTGGGGAAGGGAAAGGAGGGACCGGACCAGGGAGTGAGGGCATCCCAGGCGACTCGGGAACCTCACTAGTTGGGGCTCTGCTTCCTGGAGAGGGGCCGCCACCTGGCTCCTCCTCTGCACGGGGGGCTCTGGGTGTCCTGCCCCTGGGATTAAGTGAAGGGGCAAGGTGACATGGCCACGTGGGGTGAATGTGCCCCCCACAGCGCTGTTATAAAATACATAGTACCTTATGCTACATGGCAAGGAGACCCTCTGTAACGCCTTTATTTTGAGGAGAAGTTTCCGTGGTGCTGGGAGGAGCGTTGGCTTGGCGTAGGTGGCCCCGGGTTTGAATTCTAGCTCCCCCAAAGCGGGGATGTTCCCCCAACCGGACGGTCCTCCCCTTCTGGAACACGGATCATGTCCTCTCCTTCCTAGGTCACTAGGATAGAATGAGACTTAAGGGGTAAAAGGAAGAATAAATACGAATTATCTTCCCCTTCCCCCACCTGCATTTATTTGAATGGACTGAGTGTGCACTTGGTATGTTATTGGTTACACAGCACAGCACACGGTAGAAGGCATCGGAAGCTTTTAGCCAAATATGGGCTCTGTCACCCATAGCTGACCAGGTGGTTTGGGGCAAGTTTCTAATCATTTTGCTTTTTAGTTTTCTCACTTGGAAAAGGGGGGTGATCATATTGAATTGTACAAGCTCACGGATGGAGCTAATATATGCACACAGCCCGTATGAGGCACACACCACATGTGTGTCTGGCCCCGGGGGCCGGGAGACCATCCTCACCACCCACGTGGAGTCGTGGAGCCCACGCAGAGACCAGGGAGCCACCTGTCCTTCCCCAGGATGTGCCAGCGGGCGGGTGTCCGTATCCCGTGACCCCGTGGTTGGCAGATGCAGCCAGGCCGGTCAGCCCAGGACGGCTCCCTGGCGTGTGCTCACCCACCTTCTCCCGCGTGGTTGGGTCAAGGGCAGCATCTGGGCTCTGCCGGAAGCTATCCGGTGCCTTTCGATCTTTCTCCTCCTCCCTTTCTGGTTACCCTTCCGACTCGTTTCTCCGAGCCGCGGCCCTGTCTGTGGACATCTGGAAATGTGGCGAGTGCCTTGCAGTAACGTGTCGCACGCTCGCCCCACAGATCGAGAGAAGCGAGGACGAGTGGGGCGTGCCGCACTGCCTCACGCTGCGGGGCCAGCGGCAGTCCATCGTCGTGGCCGCAAGGTACCCACCCCTACCCCCCACCCCACCCCCACCCCCCGCTCCCCCCGCGGCCGGCCGGGGCCTGCAAGCCTGACGCCCGTCTCTTCTTCCCCAGCTCCCGGGCCGAGATGGAGAAGTGGGTTGATGACATACAGATGGCCATCGACTTGGCAGAGAAGAGCAGCGGCCCCACCCCCGAGTTCCTGGCCAGCAGCCCCCCGGACAGCAGTGAGTGCGGGGGAGGGAGGCCCGCTGCTCCGGGAATCAGCCGGGGGGCGGGCGGGCGGGCGGCTCCGGCGTCAGAGGGCGAGCAAGCAGCCTGTGCACTTGGAGTCACCTTGCCTGGCAGGCCTCAGACCCACTAACTCCATTCGCATTTAAAGCTAAAGAATCAAGGAAATTCCATTTGCTAACAATGTAAAAGTCCTTACACGGGAGGGAACAGGGAAGGCACCTTTTCTGGGCCAGCATCGCTGCTTGTCATACGGAATGTGACTGACCGGGGAGCGAAATCAGGCCATCCCCATGCTGGGCAAGCAGCAGCCCCGTGCCCAGGTGTGCTGGGGTCCCACCAGGGCGGGGGATTGGGGGGGGAGCGGACCCTGACAGGCAGGTGGCTGCTAATGTGACTTCCTGCCCAGTGGCTGCACTGGGGACCCCGGGGCCACATCACTGAGTGCCCCCCAACCTTCCAGACCTGTTCAGCCCCTGGGAGGGGTCGGGGAAGGGCCCCTCTGGTGAGCCGAGATCAGAAGCACCGCCCGCCTTTTGCCACATCCGCAGAGTCCCCCGAGGAGGCCGCAGTGGCCGACCAGGAGTCCGAGGACGACCTCAGCGCCTCCCGCACCTCGCTGGAGCGCCAGGCCCCGCACCGCGGCAACACCATGGTGCACGTGTGCTGGCACCGCAACACCAGCGTCTCCATGGTGGACTTCAGCGTGGCCGTGGAGGTACCGGCCGCGCCCCCGGGGCGGGGTGGGTGGGGTGGGGTGGGGGGACGGACTAGGGTGACTCATCCCTCGAGCATTTGGCTCGACCTCTCTGGTGCATGTGGCCGCGTCTCCTGGCCTGCCTTCGTCCCCACAGCGTTTGTTCTCTGGCCATGTCCATCGCCCCAGCTTCCCTTCCTCTCCTGGAGTCCGCTGCGGGGCAGGGACTGTCGTGCGTTTAGCCATGTGTCCGCGCCACGGAGGCAGAGACACGGCCCCAGGGCGGGCGGATGGAGAGCCCCCAGCGCCGAGGCTGCCACGTCCTAGAGCAGCCACCCCACGCACACCCGAACCGGGTGCGAGGGGGCAGAAGGGTCAGAAAGCTGACCCCCACCAGGGCCACGGCACAGCCTCCCCGGGAGGGGCTCTGGGAGTTGTCCCGACTTAGCTTTGGAGGTGGGGCTCCCCCGGATCGTGGCTGCACCTTCCAGAGTCCTCCAAACCCCATTCCCCAAGCACCCTCTGGTCCAGGCCCATGACCCCAACGCTCTCAGGAAACGCCACACCCAGCTAGCTCCGAGACCGCCAGGTCCCCCTCTGGTCCCGCTGGCAGCAGAACCCGGCCTGAGCGGTGGAGAAGCGTGGGCCGTGTTCTGTGTGAACCGTCATGTTTCGCCATACAATCGCCGCCACGCCTGGTTCTGGGCAGCGCCCAGGCCCCACTGCCGGGGGCGATGCGGTAGACGCACGGGATTATCTTCCTAAAACCTGGGAGTTCTGAATTCCTAAAGACGCTGTCCCAGAGCCCCGGGAGGTGAGGGGCTGTGCCAGGGGCAGCGGCCTGTGTTCGCTCTTTGAACCCGCAGTCTCGGGGATGTGTCACACGTGCTTGGCGGATGGAGGTCTGCAGGGATTCTGAGACTGTCTTCTGGAGGTGACCTTCACAGCTCCTCGGAGCTGCTGATTTCGAGTGTGCCTGCTAGTGTCCTCAAACCTGTGCCTGCTTCTGAAGACACCCTCAAGGGGCCACTCTGAGGTTCCCGGCCGCGCCTGGCCTCCCGGGGGTTGTGGGAAACATTCCTCTCCCTCCCACCGGCCCTCTGTGCTCAGCTCCTCCCTCCCGCACACTGGGTCTGCTTGCAAAGCTTGCGAGCTGGAGACGTCTTCCAGGGGGCGGGCATCTTCCCAGCAAGGGGGGTGGGGTCGAACCTGTAACCGCCTGGTGGGAAACACCTGATCAGACCCAGCCCGGTGCAGCGCAGCTGGTGGGAGTGCAGCGCACGAGGGGCTTGTCTCTGCCTGCTCCCCACCATCCTCCGTGAGGTGAGGCGTGGTTAACGACTGTCAAGGTGTGGGACCTCTAAGGCTCGAAACCTTCTTAGCCCCCGAGGCCATAGGGCATTCAAGAATGCAGCAAATGCCCCTTGATGGTCAGTGCATGTCATAGCAACCGGTCCTTCCACCAGTCATTCTGCAGTTCGGTTGATTTGCATATCAGGCTTTTATTGTTTAGGATTAGTCATCAGAACTAGGACCACCACACACACACTCCAGTATGACCTTCTCTTAACTTGCGAACATCTGCAAAGGCCTGGTTTCCAAATAAGGTCACCTCCGCAGGTATCAGGACTTTGGAGTCAAACATACATTATACCAAACAAGGACTGAACAGTTTGGAAGCCAGGGGGAGGGGAGGGGAGGACATGATGAAAGATAGCAAGGAAATGGGGTGCCAGCTGCTCTGGGGCAAGGATGGAGACTGGTCCTGACCTGACAGTCATCCTCATCATCCTGAGAGCGCGGGCCGGTGAGCAGAGCAGGAGGCTGACGCGTACGGGAGGCAGGTTCAGGGGCGTGGGGAGGCGAGGCCAGTGGGAATGGTTAAGAACTCAGAGTTTATATCCTTGCGTGTTCCAGAAAAGAATTGAAGATACTGCGTTTCCCCGAAAATAAGACATCCTCCAAAAATAAGACCTACTTCATGGAAAAATAATACATCCCCTGAAAATAAGGCCTGGCGCATCTTTGGGAGCAAAAATTAATATAAGACACTGTCTTATTTTCGGGGAAACAGGGCAGTAGCAGCTAGAGCGTTCTCTTGAACCTGCCTCAGTCCAGTGTGTATTCCACCGGCTCGCTCCACAGACAATGGCATCTGAGAGAAAGGTCTTTAGGACTGGCTGGGGGAACTGGACTCGGCATAACGTGAATTGTAAGAATGTGTGCTGCCCTCCTGGCCTCCAGTGTGATGCACTGTGATGTTGCAGCAGCACCACATCCGCAACTCTGGTTGTGCTGGGACCCAGGGCAACCCAGTTCTCTGCGCCTGTCAGCCAGTGGGTGAGTGGCAGCCAGACAGGGGATAGGACACCACCTCCCTCTGTGGCATCCCCCTCAGTTCAGCTGACTCCATTTCACAGGACGAGCTCCACTTTCTGTGTCCTGTCAGCCTGATTTACCTCATTCCTGTCTTCCTATCAGACTATGAGCAACTCGAGGGCAAACACATCTAAGCCTCTCGTCTCAACTCCCGCCTTAGTTAAACGGGCACTCTAAAATGTTTATTGGGTGAAATACAAGTTATTGGACACAAACTCTGGGGGGGATTTGGCTTGGGCATAACGTGAATTGCAAGAACGCGTGCCTCAATCCAGTGTGTATGCCACTGGCTCGTTCAAAGGGATAGAAGTAGACTCGGCATACTTTTTACGCATTCTGTTAACTGGGGCAGACGTGGCCATGTAACCACTCATAAGTGAACGAACAAATCCGCCACATTCACAAAGCTGTGACCGTCCCACCATGTTCCTCTGCGGCGAGTCCCCCTGGGAATGAGCTGCCATCCAGCGACGTGGACGGCCTTCTCGGTGTCCTCCTCACAGCCAGCGATGGAGGCGCTGTGGAGAGCCCAGGAGGACATGCACCTCTGCGCGTGCTCTCGCCTCGGCTGCCTGGCCGTTCACAGCAGCACTGCGTGGTCACAGGGGCCGCCAGCACGCCCTGCCCCTTACTCTTCCTTTAGCCCCTGGGGAGAGGTCACCGCTCCCACAAGCCAGTGTTCTGCCCGGGCCACTAGGTGGCAGCCAGGAGCTGCTGGTGTGGGGCTCCGTGAGGGCTCCTGGTTGAGGGGTGCTGGATCCCTACCTCTGGCTGCCAATTGCGTGGCTTGAGGAGATTTGGGACATGACTCTGGGAATCTAGGTGTCAAGAGGGCCAGCTCCCTCTAAAATAGTAAGGGAGGATCCCTCCTTGCCTCATCCCCTTGTGTGGTTTGCTGGCCATGGTGTTCTTAGGCTGGTCCATCCCTGCAGTCCGTCCCTCCTCTCGCGTAAGGACGTCAGCCTTGGGGACTGTGCGCCTGCCTTGCTTCCTTACAGCTGCCTCTTAATGAGAGCTGTGAGGACGCTGCTATTTCCAAGGCCACATTCTGAGGTACTGGGGTGAGCACGTCTTTTGGGGAAGATGGGGTCAACCCATAATAGAATTAACCACATCATGTGGTCCACCTACAGGGAGAAAGGCCACTGTCAGTCTCAGGAAGCCCCCCTGGACTGAGGAGACTGGGGGTGGGCCCCACCCGTGCGCCTTACAGGCCTGCTTGTCTTTCAGAACCAGCTGTCGGGGAACCTGCTGAGGAAATTCAAAAACAGCAATGGCTGGCAGAAGCTGTGGGTGGTGTTCACCAACTTCTGCCTGTTCTTCTATAAGTCGCACCAGGTGTGTAACCCCCACCCCCACCCCGTGTCCCCCAGGGACGGAGCATGTAGTGTGCAGGCTGGGGAGAGCCTCAGGGGCCCCCAGCACCACACCCTCCCCTGTCATGGGGCAGGCCTGGAGAGAAGGCAGCCGGGTGTCAGAGGGGGCCGACAAGAGTGCATGAGACCCTCCACTCGGGTGGAGGCTGACATCCTTTGCCGAAGGGCGACCTGGGTGCGGGTGGGTTGGGAAGGGGCAGCGACTGGATTGATGGCCTGTGTCCTGGCTGGGACGCACTGGCTGGCCCACAGAGCTTGGCCAGGACCAGGCGCCTCGGCTCCCAGAGCTGCTGCAGGGTAAGAGGCTGCAGCCCGGCTCAGGGCTGGTGGCCACCTCTCCACCGCCACCTTCTGCTGGCCTTCCCAGGACAATCACCCCCTGGCCAGCCTGCCCCTGCTCGGCTACTCGCTCACCATCCCCTCCGAGTCCGAGGACATCCACAAGGACTACGTGTTCAAGCTGCACTTCAAGTCCCACGTGTACTACTTCCGGGCCGAAAGTGAATACACGTTTGAAAGGTACATGTCCCCCCTCCCCCCTGCAGAAAAGGGCCACTCATCTCTTCAACAACAGGATTTCTCCCGGGCAAGCTGTTAGGAGAGCCCACGGTGGGCATTCCCGCCCTTGTCCTTCCCACCCTGGCAGGTGCTGAGGATACATCGGGGTCCCGCCATCAGCGTCCCCTTCTGCTCCCAGAGCAGCGTTCTCCATCCTTAGCCTGCAGTGCTGGTTAACGCTACACACTTTTTTAAAAATATATATATATTTTATTGATATTTTACAGGGAGGAAGGGAGAGAAATAGAGAGCCAGAAACATCAATGAGAGAGAAACATCGACCAGCTGCCTCTTGCACACCCCCCACTGGGGATGTGCCCGCAACCAATGTACATGCCCTTGACCGGAATCGAACCCGGGACCCTTCAGTCCGCAGACCGACGCTCTACCACTGAGCCAAACCAGTCTCGGCTGCTACACACTTTTAAATCTCTAACTTGTGTTCATCAGTCTGTGGCTTCTGTGGCTGTTTAGTCCTCACGTTCCTGATGGGCTGTGGTCAAAGGTTAAAGTTTCCAATCAAAAGACCCACGCGAGTAAGTTGAGGAATCCTAGTGCCTCTCCGAGCTCCCTTATCAGTGAGACCCAGACAGTCCGAGAGCCAGACCACCACGTCTGACAGTGTCTTCAGTCTGTTCCTGAAATGTCAGGGGTCAGTTCTGGGGCCCCTGGAGCTGCACCGGTGAGTCTGTGTCAGCTTCTGTCAGCGCAGAGCCACTCCCTTGGTGTCCTCAGGGCACAGACGGCACAGTCTCCCACCTAACTTATCTCCCCACCATCCACTGACACTGACCCCACGAGGGTGTCTAATCAATAGGCTGGCTTTACGCCGTGCATAATCCCTAGTAAAGAGAGCACAATAGCCGAAACCGGTTTGGCTCAGTGGATAGAGCATCGGCCTGTGGACTGAAAGGTCCCAGGTTCGATTCCGGTCAAGGGCACGTACCTTGGTTGCGGGCACATCCCCAGTAGGGAGTGTGCAGGAGGCAGCTGATCGACGTTTCTCTTTCATCGATGTTTCTAACTCTCTATCCCTCTCTCTTTCTGTAAAAAATCAATAAAATATATTTTTTTTAAAAAAAGAAGAGAGAGAGAGAGCACAGTGGCTTAAAACCGGGACTACCTCCCATGACCTCTAAGCTGTACTGCTTGAGCAGTGAATCGGAGCACAGCAATTCTCACATTTGATCGATCCTGGGCTAGAAAATGTACCCAGGTGGGGATCCTGTCACCACTGTGGCAGGGATAAGCCAGCCTCCAGCGTAAGACCCTAAACAGACTTACGATTGCGGAGCGTCCAGAGCCCAGTGTAAGCTCCAGGAGGGCAGGAAGCTCGGCGCACCTCGTCCTCTCGGCCTGAGCGCCGCCTACATCTTAGACCGGACGTTCTGTGTCAGGGTCCACGCTGTGCACCCCTTGGCCGCTACCCCTCGATGTCCGTTGCTCTCCCTCCGTTGTGACAGCCAGAAAGCGCCAGGGTCCCCAGGTATCTGAAAACTACCAGTGTCCCACACGCCCTCGCACACAGAAAACAGTCCCGTGCGCAGGGCGGGATGCACACCAGGGTCCGTCGGAAGGGTTACGAGACAGAGCAGAGCGTCCGTTTGTCAACAGCCAGGCGCCACCCCCCCTCCCACGGCTCTAAAGAGCCACATCGCGGACAAGGCACGTCCGGAAGCCGAGTACACGGAGGTCCACAGTTCTCAGACAGACTGAGGAAGGAACCCCTGCAGGCACCCTCACCCTGCTTCCTGTTACAGGGGTGCTGACCTTTCGTTCAAGAACCCACCTGCTGAAACGGCAGATTACAGACAGGAAATAAGTCAGAGAGACGTGCGTTTGTAGCAAGTGGCCCTTGACAGCCGTTTTGCTTTCCTGCCCTAGGTGGATGGAGGTGATCCGAAGTGCCACCAGCGCGGCCTCCCGTGCCCACTCCCTGGGCCACAAGGAATCCCACGTGTACTGACGGCCGGCCGCCGCCGCCGCCGCCACCGGGCTCGGCCGTGGCTGCTTTCCCGGGGCCGCTCTGTGAACGATGCCTAGTAAAATTGACGCCTGTCCGGAAAACACAAACACGGTTTTGCAGCCTCTCTCCGCCTGTCTCTGCAGAACCATGTCTAACCTTGTCTTTCCACGGTTCGTTCCCCATCCGAGCAGAAGTGCTCCCTCCTCCAGCGCTGGGGGGGCGGCATCTTCTGTCATCCCCCCGACGGGCTGTTTTTTTAGCTTGTGCCAGTATTAAAGCAGCATTGTCATTAATAATAGTGCCAAACGACAACTTCCCCTCCACGACTGCACCTTACAGCAGTACCGACACGTCCGTTTGACCAAAAGACAGGGCAAGTGCTCTCTTCTTTCTCCTCTCCTCCTCTTTCTAGGCTGCTGCATTTTATGAAAAAAACGGATTCTCCAGTGTTTGCAATACACGTGGCACAGTCTTAAGCAAATGAGATCCTTTTCAGATTTCCTTTTTTCCAATCTTTCTACTTTTATAACAATAGGACGTTACTCCTTTGATTAGTAAGCGATTCGCCGCACACGACGTGCCACTGGGGGGGTCTCGCGCTCCCGAGACCTGCTTCCTGGTGCAAGCTGACCAAAATTGTCCGAGGGATGACTCTTTTACACACCGGAGCAGGTCGTTTTCTGCTGGGAGAAGCAGAAGTCCGGTGCGACGTCTAGACTATCACTGTACTGTGTGTGAGTGGTATACACAACGGGAAGATTATTAAGCTGTGGGTGGTTTTGCTGTCTGTTCCACAAGCATGAAACCTGTATGTCAGTGAGCGGGGCCATTCGTGATGTTACGTTATGGAATTTGTGAGCTCCCGTGGGTGTGGAAGCGCCACGAAGGATGGTGGCACCCATCGTCATACCTATCTATATCCTAAACTGTGGTTTGGAACTGCGCATTCAGTAGTAGTATATATTGTGCCTGTCTTCAAAAAAAAACATTCTTTTTTTCCCCCCCCTTTTTTATATACTCATTCCCCCGGGTACGGGGTAGGACATTATGACACTGCACAACCCTGACAGTCGGACAACACAGGGAGCATGGTGTCCGGTCATGCTGGGCCCACTAGTCAGAACCCGGCTGCCTGTTCTCTGCGGGAGCGGTGGCTGCCCCTCCCCGGTGTCCCAAGCCCTTTCTGGCGCAGTGGGGTGGCCGGCGCTGCCGGTCGGCACAGCCCTCCCCGCCCTGGACCCCCGCAGGGAGAGCCCTCACTGGAGGCGCCAGGACCACCCCGACTCCGTGGAGCTGCGACTGACCGCGTGGCATCGGCAATGTACACGTGGACGAGTAGCTTGAGACGTGTTAATCATTTGCCTTACAATGTGTACCAGATGGTTTTAAGTACTAACAAAAGGGAATAAAAATACCTCACGCCACAAATCCAGCATCATACTGAAGTTTTAAGGCAAAACCACCTACCTTGTGTCTTGGCGTCATTTGGGTCTCATTCGGGTGGGTTGGGGTGTCTGCCGGCGAGGGGCGGGGAGGGCTGGTCCCTGCGGGTGAGTGCGAAGGAGAAAACCAGACTCGAGACGGCGTTTTGCAAAACGTACCTTGTAGTCTCTGCACCTGGAGACCAGGCATCTCTGGGAGACTGATCCCGGTGGCCACGTAAGACAAGGACTAAACCCGGTGGAGGAGGGTGAAGCAGACAGGGAGGGGCTCCCCACTTCTTTTAGGAAAGGGGCCTTCCGAGAGGAGTTCCCCGAGGCTTCTCCCACTTACACCCCAGGGGCAAGAACAGCACCCAGGGACGCTGAAGTGCGGGTGCATGGAGCAGCCCCCATGGCCGGCAGGAGCAGGCAAACTCCCACCTCAGTTTTTCTGAAGGATTCCAAACCGTTTGCTAGAAGCGGCTCAGATCTGAGTAGCACCTCTGTGCTCCCTGCTCCCGTGGCTCCAAAGAAAACCTAACTCCGGCGTGGCTTGGTGGTCCAGCGTAGACCAGCCGTGGGCACACTATGGCCCGCATGGTCAGGTTGCTTTTGTTCCAGCCCTCCGGTCCAGTTTAAGAATCCATTGCGGCCCTCAAGTCAAAAAGTTTGCCCACCCCTGGCGTAGACCTATGTACTAGGTGGTCACAGTTCGATTCCAGGTCAGGGCACATGCCTGGGTTGCAGGCTTGACCCCAGGGGGCATGCAGGAGGCAGCTGATCAGTGATTCTCATCGTTGATGTTTCTTTCTCTCCCTCTCCCTTCTCTAAAATCAATAAAAATATTAAAGCTAAGTCCAAATCATATGGGCAATTCACTGCCCCCAATCTGCCAGGAAGCGTTTCAGAGCCACCCTCTGTCTTGGTCCATTCCGGCTACTATCACAAAAAGGCCACAGACTGAGGGGGGCTTACAGTTCTGAGGGCCGAGAAGTCCAAGATGGAGGTGCCGGCAGACTCGGGGTCTGCTGAGAGCCTTCCTAGGTCACGGCCAACCTCAGTGCATCCTCACGTGGAAGGGGAGGGATTTCTGTGTGGACACTCATCACATCAGGAAGGCTCCACCCTCATGACCCAATCCCTCCCTCCTAGTGCCATCGCACTGGGCATTTGGATTACAACATATAAATTTGAGGGAAAGGGGGTTCACTCTATTCCCTCTACACGTAAGACACAAACTTACAAAAATCATTGTTTTCTGTGAACTTTATTGACCCTTGCGTGATACAGTACCTGTGCTTAAGAACACACCTTGCAGCACTCCCCATTTATTGCCGTATTTTATAGCAGAAATACAGAAGCCGTATTTTTAAGGAAGAACATATATAAAAACGCTTATAAACAGACCATATGTTTTGCCAAAAGAATGGTACAAATGCTACATGAAGAACTAGACACCCAAGACCAATCTGAGAACAAAACTGTCGGATTCGGAAGGTGTGTGGCACTTGGTTACATCAAGACGGTCGGCCCCCTGCCTCGGTTTCCAAAAGGTGGCAGCTGTGCTTGTGTGTGAAACCGTCTCCCCTGCTGGGCGCGCCACCACCATCTGCAGTCTCTGCGGATAAGCTCTTAGCTGCTGGGTTTGGCATCGAGAGACTTCCGAGTGTTAGTAAATCCATCTTGAACGCTGAGCTCCCAGGTCTGGCTCAGCACCAACAGCAGGCTGTACGGTGGGAGGCAGGTTCCCTTGTAGCGCTGGTACCTGATCTGTCTTTAATAAAGGACTTGAAGTGGACACCCATCTCCTTGGCTAAAGAAGATGCCCTTAAAAACAAGCTGAGTTTGTGTGTCCACAGAAAGTAACCGTTCAGAAGAGATTGAATGTACTTTTCACATTCAGTTAAACCACATCTTTCCCAGGAAGCTTAATCAACAAAAGATACTTCCAATCAACTAAGAGAGTCGTTTCCTACTTTAGCTGGGAGACAGCATGGTGTATAATAATATAGTGATTGTAGACTACCTACTAACGATTACTCGTATTTAAGATTGGCTTCAGCGTCTTGACATGCCACTGTCCATTGGCAAATTTTAGGAACTTTTAAGTCAGCTGCTGTCTAGGTTGTCCATCTTAAAATCAGACAAGCACTTTGGGGGAACACTGCTCAATCTTTGAGTGATTCTCCTGTAATGAACAAAACTCATCTTTGGCTTAGGCCTCACGACGGGAAGTCAAAGCTCCCGCATACAGAATACTCTTGGAAACACAAAAGGAAACACGAAATTTATTGTTCAAGTTAACATCCTTGCTGCAGAATAGCACGTACAATAAGAACTAGCAACTCAGTTCTGTGTCCCCTAACCAAATTGTATCCTTTATAGAAATGTCACCCAAATCTACTTCTAATTAAAAAACAAAAATTAATTTTAGGATTTAAAACTACCAAACCTAAACAATAACCACATGCTCCAAGGCCTCTCACTCGGGCCTCTCTCGTTAACTTCCAGGGCGCTAGGCTGACAGGTTCCTGACCTTCCATTCCCTTGCCTGGGAAAGTCCTGTCTTCCCCTCAAGAACTGCCATACCAACAAGAGGTGACAATGATTCATATCAAAAATATAACGGTGCCACGCATACTTCAATCAGACAGTCGAATTGCTATAAGAACTCTATTCCCATATCACAAACCCAGAGATTGATGCCTCCCATTGGCAAGCAAGACCCTGTCACAAGCCACGAAAAGTAGGCACCTGGCTGCCACCCTAGCAGACACAGGCTCCTGAATGAGAACAAATAACCCTTAACTGAGGTCCCTGGGAAGAGCGCACATAATTTCACAAATCGGCAGAACTCAATCCTATCTTCTCAGGGACTAATTCTTAAAGTTGCATAGGGAACTGACCTGAACATCCAGCATTTTGAATTTGGGCACTTCTTCCTGGAGCGTTCTAAAATGCCTCATCTCACCACACCACCACACACACACACACACACACACACACACACACACACACACACTCACACTCACACTCACACAGCAGGCGCGCTGCCCTCTCAAGTCATGTTTCAGAGAGTATGCAAGTAAAGTGTTATAAAATTTATTTGTGTGAGCATCCAGACATTTTAGGTGGGAAAGACGATACGCAGCCTTCACTACAGGTGCAACAGAATCAGATGGGAGGACGGACAGCTGGCGCGGCGCTGGCAGTGGAACGATTCCAAACGAATGTGAGACGAGAGCACTTCATTGGGGAGAAACTTAAAATAATTTAAAGCTTCGTGACACAAGATATGTTCCAATTTAAAACACTAAGAAATAGTACCATCAATGAAAAAGGAAATCAACTTCTAAGTGTACCAAAAGGGTTGTAGGGCAAACGAGGAAAAATTTGCATTTGTTGAGGTACAAATAGGAGTGTTCCTTAAGAGGGGCATTAATTATTATTAATGGCAAACCCTGCAAATACAAAATAAAACCCAAATCACTGGTCACATAATTCAAAATTTACATGTAATAAAGGCAAGGCAATAGACTCAAGTTATGGCCTGTCAAATATTTACTCCACTGACATTATCTACAGAAGCACTTGGCCAATTTGTACACAGTGATTCCTTATGCACGCCAAAAGGGTTTCCGTAAAAATGACACTATATACAAATCTGTACACTGAGCCACCAGAGCAATTCTCCGTCTCCCGGGGAGGGGAGCACAACTTAAAGCAGGATACCTGAGGTTTCATTTCTTCAGTTGCCTTATCATAATCCCAAATATACATTTCAGGGTTTGTATTTGTTTCTAAAGACACTTTCCTTGATATGTGCACTATGGTTAAAATTAAAAACAAGAATAATAAAATAAAATGGTCGCTGGAAGGAGCTGACCCTCCCCACCCATCTAGACTCGTCCGGCCGAGGCCAGCGAGGGAGGGCGCGGAGGCCTGGCGGGGCAGCCTCGCTGGGCCAGCCCTCGGAGCAGCTCTTCAGCGGAGTCAGCAAAGGCTTTCATTGACTGTTTAAGAGGAGCAGGATGAAGAAGAAAGAAAAAACAAAACCCCAAACGCCAAAGGAAGTTCAGTGGGACGAAGTTCCTCCACCACTTAGCGAGTATCTAGGAAAAAACAGAGAGAAATAGAAGTAAACAAATGTCATTTCTCAAAATTAAAAAAAAATTAATTTGCAAAAATTCAAACAATAACCAAAATCCTATTAATTTTCATACACTGCCAAGTCATCAAAGTATGGAGCAACTATCAATGGATTATTATATAAAGAATCCATATGGCTGCTGAGCACCTGAAAGGATGCGTGTGAAATGTAAAACACACACTGGACTGCAAAGACTTAGTACTGAAACGAATGTGAAATACCTCACTGATGATGCTAATACTGATTGCATGTTAAAATGAGATTTTGGATGCAATAGGTTAAAAAACATATTTTAAAAACTAATTTCACTTGCTCCTTCTTTTACTTTTTTTGAATCCTCACCTGAGGATATGTTTTTCGAATTGATTTTACTAGTGGGCGGGGGATGGGGGGGTGGAGGGGGCAGACACATTGATCGGTTGCCTCCCTTATGAACCCCAACAAGGAACTGAACCAGCAACCTGAGTATGCACATGGACTGGAATCAAACCTGGGACCTTTCACTGTACAGGAGGACACTCCAGCCAACTGAGCCACCTGACCAGGACTTGACAATTTTTTTTCCACTTTTTTTTTTTTTTAATGTGGCTACTAGAAAATTTTAAATTCTGTATAGCTCTCATGATCTTTCTATTAGACAGCACTGGTACAGGTTAACTCATATTAGCAACTAAAGAAAAGAGAACTGAGATAAAAACCAATTAAACACACAGAGTCCACCACCTGAACTCTGGAGCTGCAGGGAAATCAAGTCACGTATATAAATCACTTGCACAATTTCAAGCAATTTGACAATATCAAGACAATGTGGAAAATATCAGTCCTAAAAAGTGACTCTACAGAAGCAGAAAACAAAACCCAAAACAAGGTAATGGCACTGGTTTCTGGGTTAGTTCCATCTGTTCAAGATTTAAAGGTGTTTTTAAATCAGAAGTAAATGTCACTAAAATGAGCTGGGAAGTGATACCAAGTTTCTTGGTGGAATTAAGAAAAACGGACCATTATTAAGTAACTAGAGGCCCAGCGCACAAAATTCGTACACTGGTAGGGTCCCTGGCTGATGGCCTCCAGGGCCCGGTACTCCCTCCCTTCCTCGGGCAGCCCCACCCCCTGGTCAAGCTCCCAGATGAACTCCGGTCAAGGGAACAATCTGCATGCTACGCTTTCATTATATAGGATGGGAGAAAAGCTTATGGGATGCTAAGATAAAACATTCAATGAATGTTAGAACAAAGCTATGTTAGAAGTTAACTGCATACACACGGTGGATAGATACCCACAGACATGGTAACAACAGTGCTTGTGTGAGGATAAAGAAACTTCTTTATTCTGTTTTCCTTTATTTCTGTAATTCATTAGTATCAAAAGGAATGGGGCAGAGAGAACAATTCTGTCTATTGCCTCAAAATCAAAAGTGGCCAAGTAAAGTCTTAATTCTCTTGCCTACACTTTGGAGCAAGTTAGAAAGTTGGGATGTCTTTGACAAAGGAACCTGAGAGTTAGAAGAATGCACCTGCAGGGTCAGAGTTTAGGTTTTCTCTGGATGCCCCTCTTTAGAGGGACTCTTCACAGGACACCAGCTGGCTCCTTCCATCACGCCTAAGAAGTGGCCAAGGGGACCCACACACCCCAAACTTCTTCACGTGCTGAAAAGCTGACCCCTCAGAAGAGACCTGCAAGGCCCCTGATTGTCACCAGCCCTGCCATCATATGGAAGTGACTGAGTAGCTGGAAAAGTCACCTGAAAGGTGGATGTCAAAGCAGTGACATGACTCATGCTCAGGAGTGTTGAAGGTTTGGGGTGTAGAAGAGATGGAGCCACAGAGCCGCTGGACAGCTCACCTCCGTTATCTCTGAACACCCCCAAATGGCTGTACTTACGCTGGGGGCTGGGCAGTCAGAGTGCCCTCCTCCACAGGAGACTCCTAAAACAAGTTCAAGAGAGTGGGTAGGGAGACCCGGATCACTATTCCTCACCGGCAATCAGGAGCACCCCACAGGTTGGTTGGTGCCCACAGGTCAAGATAAGAGGCCAACTAGAAAACCAGCACAGCCACCCAAGGAAAATCACAGACTGCATCCATTCTCACTGGACTCGCCAAGCCCAAACTTCTGGAATTTTTAGATATTTGACTTTAAACCCAAATGGAGAATTACCAACATATGGCTAAGGATGTATAACTAGGCTGCATCATTAGAGCAGACAGATATTTATGTGCCATGAAGTTCTGTGGTCCTTCCCAGTTGTTTCCAGATTTGTATCCTTCGTGCACATGATTTTCAGAACTGAGAACAAGAAGGTAACAGAAAAGACTAAGAACAAAGAGCCACGCTGACAGAGGGAGGGTAGCAGAGCGGTCCCTTTGAAGGGGTCCCCCACCAGCCTATGGAAGCCACAGGGTAAGCATGGAGCGACCTCTGTGGGGTTCTTCCCAGAGGCAGTGTCCCGCTGCAGGCTGGTTGCAGTTACCTCTGGAGCCGCTGCACGAGCTGGGCCACCATGGTGTCCGAGATCCCGGGGCACGCCTCTTCCGCCAGGTAGATGGCCCCTCGCAGTTCTTCTATGGACCCCATGTTACCTCCACATGCCTGGCTCTTCTCCTTCAACTTAAAAGACACAAACATGAACAGCATGACACACACAGCACAGGAACCAAGGAGCATCTGTTCTAGAGAATAACAAACGTGTGGACCACAGTGGCTCCAGCCACACGAGTCCTGGCAGGGACCAGGCACAGCCACTGGTTCACTTCCCGTTCCTCTCAATGAACAGTGTTTGGATGCCGAGAACCCTGTACAGAAAGGTCATTAGTCAGACCTGCGCCCCTACCTGCACTAGCGTTGACAGAGATGACTGGCGTCCTGTGCACCTGTTCATGACAGGCTGTCCCATTTTCTTTTTCCATTTCAAACCAATCTTATTCCAGAAAAATAATTTCAAAATTACTCAGTGCTAGTTTCCACACGGGCTAGCTAATCTAAAGCTTACTACGGTTGACAGGTTGGTTCTAAGATGCTGACAAACTGTCTTTTGTGGTCCTCTTTCCTCAAAACATTCTAGATCATGTAAATAAGTGCCAGCTCTAAATTCTGGGATCTGTGTGCCCCCTCCTGGCACCTCTGCTCCCATGAGAACCATCACACAGTCTGCGGGCTCCTTCTTCAATGTGAGGCCAATTCAGTCTTTCAGAAATGTGGGAGAACGTGCAATGCTAAAGGGCAAGCTACTCAGGGCAAGACGCAGCCAAGGGCAGGCCTGAGAGCCCTCAGTGCAGGCTCCAGGTGGCAGCAGCAGAGAGAAAACATGGCCTCCTCGTCAGGAGTCCCCTCCTCAATTTCATCTTTAATGAACAATTTACAAAACAGCTTTGGCTTTTCCAGCCTGTATGAACACATGCTACCATTCCCCGCATCAGTCTCATTCTGCAAACAATGGTTTCTCCTTTTCCCAGGAAAAGATCATACAGAATACCCGGGAAGCCTGGCCTGTGAGTTTGCCTTTAGGTTAGCCAGAAAGAAAAAAATCATTACCTCCAGGATTAATTCATTAATTCTGAATAATGACTTCAGAATAGTTTCTTCAAGTGCCCCATAACAGCTTCAGACAAATGAGAAAATACACCCCGTTTTCCCTAATCACCTGTTTGATCCTGGAGAAGTGACAACAGCAGGGTCACAGGAAAGGAAGGGAGCATCTAGACAACCAGTAGGACCAATCTTCCAAACATCATACAAATGGGCCCTGGCCGGCATTGCCCGGTGGTTAGAGCATCGGCCTGCACCTCCTGCTGGTCCTCACCTCCCAGATTCCACTGGCAATACTCCCCCTGCTTCCTCTCCCTTCTCATGCCCCTCCACCCACCCCCCGCCATGTCAGTTGGGCATCTTACCTCTGCAAAGAGAGGAGAAATAATTGTAGATAAACACTGAGAGAAAGGCCTCTTTGGGATGTCTTTCATCTTAGGGAAGGAAAAAAAAAGGTAATTAGAAATATTTGACATTTACAAAAACTCGGTAAACTTCAGACAGGTGCTACCCAAGTAGAATGTAATTTATGAAGTGCTCCCCGGGGAAAGTCTGGCGCCCATCTGACACCATCCACAGCAAACACATGAGTGACTATATTCCCCGTGTGCTCTCCATCCCGGGGACTGTTAGTTCTTCCAATTTGTTCTTCTTGATCCCTTCACCTTTTCAACTCAGTCCTCCAGCCCTTCTTCTATCTGGCAACCATCAGACTGTTCTATGAGTTTGTTTCTCTTTTGTTCATTTATTTATTTTTAGATTCCACATGTAAGTGAAATCATATGGTGTTTGTCTTTCTCTGTCTGACTTATTTAATTTAGCATAAATACCCTCCAGGTCCATCCATGTTGTCACAAGTGGTAAGATTTCATTTCTTTCTTATGACTTAGTAATATAGTCCATTGTATATATGTACCATATCTTTATCCATTTACCTACTGATGGGCACATAAGTTGCTTTCATATCTAGCCTATTGTAAATAATGCTGCAATGAACATAGGAGTACATATATATACTTTCAAATTAGTGTTTTGGATTTCTTCAGATAGTCAGAAGTGGAACTACTAGATCTTACAGTAGTTCTATTTTAATTTTTTGAGAAACCTCCATGTTTTCCACAGTGGCTGCACCAGTCTGCATTCCCACCATCAGTGCACGAGGGTTCCCTTTTCTCCACATCCTCACCAGCACTTGTTGTCTGTTGAATATAGTCATTTTACAAGTCGGAGGTGATATGCTACTGTGGTTTTGATGACTTTTAATAAAACTTAATCCCAAAATTCTAGTAGCTTACATCAATAACCATATATGCAAAATAAGAACAGTTCTGTCAAGAGGGCTAGAAAGTCATTTCAAACTACATCCAATCCCGCACCCCGTAATTCCCACTGTATAGTCAAGCATCAGGAAATGCTGATCCCACAGAAGGACAGGCCTACAGAGAGCAGAAGTCAGCATGGCAGGTCTGACTTTGAGTAATCAGCCGAACAAAATCTCCTGCTCTGCCAATTCACTGTCAGCAAAACTCCAAAGCAGGCTGCCATGAGGAGCCCCCTCACCCTGACAGAAAGGTGACTGGAAATGCTGCTGACTGGTGACAAGTGTTGGTCCCTCTCATACCAGCAAACATACCTTATTTCTGTCAAAATCCGATGGCTGAAGAGTTCCATTCTCAAGACTCTTTGGATCTTTCTCTCGGATTGTGAAGATCCAGTCGCTAGAGTCGCTGCCTCCAGATGCTTGACCATCCGTGTCCGTTTCCCTTAACACAGAAATCCAGGAGGACGCATGATGAGCTGCTTTGCGGGGCTAAGCCCCCACAGGTGGCCTCTCAAACCCCAACTGAGCACTTAGGCTGCCCAGCTTCCCACGCATGCCTTCTGCGTCTTACCCTCACACCCCACACCAATTTCCACTCTTCCCACTCCCCAACAGTGACACTCACTTCCAGTCACGCTTGGGCTTCATAAGACAAGCCTGCCTCCCAACTCAGAGAAGAGAGACCATCAGAGTGTGATCCCCATAACTTCCCACAATGCCTGCTGCATCCACGCCTTCCTGTCCCCCCATTCTCCTCAAATGAAAGCAGCATATCTTCCCAAATAGGACAAACTGAATTTCTCCTGCCCACGTCACTCACAGGCTCAGCCTTTGCGCTGGCCCGCAGGGCTCTTCTCACTCTGCACACATGCTGGGGAGGATACCATGTTGTCATGGCTCCAATGGCCACGGTGACCCTAAATCTGTACCATCTGCCAAGACATCTCTCCCAAACTCAAACCTCAATGCCACGCTCAACTGGACACACCCTCTCGGACATCCTATCAGCAACTTGAACACGACCCACACAGACTCGGTTTCTTCCCCAGATCTTCTCCAGTGTCCCCATGTCAGCAGCACCTGCCACATGCCAAAGTCTGGACTGCCTCCTCCTTCCCCCAAAGCCATGACCAGGCTCCATCTTTCCATCCCCAGTGCTACCACCCTAATTTCTCAATGTCTAGAGCTCAACAATTCCTGACCCGTAGTTCTCACTCCTGGCTTTACAATGGAATTGCCTGAACACCTTCAGAAAACACTTGTTCTCACCCCCATTCGGATTCCTTTCCCTTTTATGTCCAAGCCACATGCCCAGCTTTCCCCTGAAATGGCCCTCCACCCAATTCCTCCTCAGCTAACGGAATTCCTACGTGCTTCACTTGACACTTCCTGGTGCAGTGCAAAGCCTCTACCAGAACACAACACAGAATCACAAGAACATACATTCGTATCTTCTTAAAATATGTATTTAAAGCAGTTTCATCTGAACAGTGTTTTAAGAGCATGAAGTATAACAAAAGAAAAAGAAACCGGGTCAAGTTCCATTTACGCAGTTTTATCCACTCAGGCTTTATGCAGGAAAACTCCGTAACAGGAGGGGAACCATCAACCTGGACTGTCTTTAAGAAAAAATAAAAGGGAAGGAACCCAAAGCCCACCCCAAAGAAAAGACTAGAATAAACACAACCCTCTCAGGCATCGCGCAGTCAGGGGCGCACAGCCAGGGGGCACGCTCTGGCTCCCTCACACTCGAACGACTCGGATGGGCAGACTCACGTGTCGGAGTCTTCTGAGCTGGAGTCTTCGTGGCTCTGCTCGGCCTTCCACCGCTTGTACCTGTCGATGAGCTCCGTCAGGTAGGATGTTTTCTTCGCATTGCGTATTATAAACTTGTGTTTCAGTAACTCCTTTGCAGTGGGTCTCTGGGAAACAAACCACCAAACAATGAAAAGAGAAAAAGCACGAGATGAAGTCCCTGCATTCCACTTGATTCTACCCCAAAGGTTGGACTTCTGCCTCAAAACGCCAAACCGCCTTGGCTGGTTTGGCTCAGGGATTACAGTGTCGGCCCTTACACCAAAGGGTCAACGGTTCAATGCCCAGTCAAGGGCACATACTTCTCAGTTGTAGGTTCCCTAGCCCTGGTGGGGGCGCCTGTGGGAGGCAATCAATTGATGTCTGTCTTTCTCTCCCCCCCCCCCCCTTCCTGCCTCCCACTCTATTAATCAATGGAAAAAATATTCTCAGGTGGGGATTTAAAAAAAAAAAAAAAAAAAGCCAAACAACCACATTAATACCTAAAAAGCAAGTTCTACTTCAAAGACCTATTCAAAGAATAAGCCATTCAGTACCTGCGGGTGGGACTCTGTGTACAGTAGCATGTAGTATCTAATGTTAAACTATCAGAAAACCACCCAATTTACCTAGAAAATGCTACAGAGAATTTCACAGAAATTATCCAAAAGAGCTAGAATATGCCTCCAAGGTTCTATAAAACATTTTATTGCAAATGCTGGCAAGAGAGAAAACAGGTTTCGCATTACCTTGTTAACTTACTATATTAATATTTGGCTCCATCCCCCAAAATAAGAAACCTGTTCATTTGGATCCATCTAGAAGAAACTACAAAGGAGCCAGGAGATTCCTTTTCCTTAATTGCTCAAAGAGTACCTGAGTTCTCAGTCCTCCAGCCCCAACCTAGCAATGCTGGTTTCCCAGGTCTGCCTCTTTCCTGTGGTGCAGTGAGGACTGCATCCAGGCCCCGGGCTCAGGACGGCCACAGCCGACAGCATGCTTTGACCGTGGCCAACTGCTTTGCCCTTGAGGTTGGCAAAACCAATTACAGGGAACATGCTTCCCAAGGCAGCTGAGTGCAGCCCAAATTGGAGCAGGCAGGGGGAATACACAAACAACACAAGTCAGACTAAGATGCCGCTTACTCTGAATTTCTAAAGCTTTACTAACGAGTGCCAGGCATGTTTCTCAAATTTAAGCTTGGGTCACCTCAGGTATTTCTCACTCCCTGTCCACGGGACTGTGAAACTCCTAGCATCTCAGAAGTGCTTGCATTCTCAGTTTCTCATCCTTTTCTCGGTGCAACTGGGGTCAAGGCCGGGGTGGAGATATGTACACTGGCAAGCAAGCCAATACTGGAAGTATGAGTTTTTGTTGTTTTTAAAATATATTAGTATTGATTTCAGAGAGGAAAAGAGGGGGAGAGATAGAATCATCGACTGGCTGCCTCAGGGAATAAGAGCCTGCAACCTGGGCATGTGCCCTGTCCAGGAATCAAACCATGACCTCCTGGTTCATAGGTCGATGCCCAATTACTGAGGCACATCGGCTGGGCTGGAAGTACGTTCTTAATGGGAAGATACAGATGTGTGTGGGTGTAACTCTGGGTACTGGTGCCTTGTGACCGGAACTAACAGCATGAGGTAAATTTCAGAGCACTGTGGCAATGGAGAACAGCAGCCCCACACCACCGGTGGTTAGGGTACTTTGCAACCCCTTGAGGATGTCAGAATAGGTTGCACTCACCATCCAATTCCTTTATCAAAACTGGCATCATATTAGAAAACCACGGTGCCCTTGTAAAACTAATCACCCTCTTTAGATAAGAGTTCATGAACAGAAGTGGGTGTTCCAACTAACCCTGCTGGAAAATTCACAGACAAAACAAGGACATATGGTGCTATACACACCACCAAAATATACACATAACTTTCATAATAATGTCCTAATTCAGAGAGAAAATTACGCTGAAGCTATGTAGTCAGTACTGCTACACAGCTCTGCCAGAATCCATCAAACATAAAGAAGGGGGTTGGGGCAAAGTGGGTGGTTCACTTGTATTTTATGTCTTCCTATCCTGACACATGCCTAGTAGAAACTGAAAACATTTACTTTAAAAAATTATTTTGCCATTCTTTTTCAGGCCAGACTTTGCAATTATTAAAAATAGCTTAATAATTTATAGCCTGCCGAAACCGGTTTGGCTCAGTGGTAGAGCGTCGGCCTGCGGACTGAAGGGTCCCGGGTTCGATTCCGGTCAAGGGCATGTACCTTGGTTGCGGGCATATCCCCAGTAAGGGGTGTGCAAGAGGCAGCTGATCAATGACTCTCTCTCATCGATGTTTCTAACTCTCTATCTCTCTCCCTTCCTCTCTGTAAAAAAAAAATAAAATATATATATATATATATATATATATATAAAATATATTTTAAAAAATAATAATTTATAGCCTGACCTACCACTATAAAATGAAAAACTTATTACACATATAATATTAAGGAGAATAGTCTCCAAGCTCAATGAGGTATGAGATGCTAAAAATAAATTTTATCCTTTAAGATAAAATAACAATAAAAATATTTTTTCAATGCAAAGAAATCAATCATACCCATGTAGAAAAAGAAAACAAATGAGACTATGAAGTCTGATGACATTAGTGATTAAATAAATTCCAATAAGACAGATTTAGACCAAGTCAGGCCACGCATGGAGAGATGTGTGCCCTTCTAATCTGAAACTCACAAAGCTCGGCTCCTTGTTCAAACAGGCCTCCACGAACTCCTTGAGGGGCTTGCTGTAGTTTCCTTCCAGCGTCGGAGGGTTGTTCTTTGGAATGAGGAATAAAACCTTCATGGGGTGCAGCTCGGAATGAGGTGGTTCCCCTTTCGCAAGCTCTATAGCTGTTATGCCCAGGGACCAGATATCTGCCTGCAACAAAAAAGCAACTTTAGAGAACCACCAAGCAGGAGTAAATTCAAATAAAAATACTTTCGGGGGTGGGAGAGAGAAAATACAGCTCAATGAACTTTTAAGGTTTTGAAAACATCTTTAACTGAAAATAAGAAAGATAAGCCTTTGGTTTAATTTCAAAATAAGCAAAGCACAGGAAAAAATACTACACAAAATAGCTTCTATCTCTGTTCTGAAGATGGCTTTTACTGTACTCATCTTCCACTTGCTGTTGGAGGAACAATGCATTCAATGCCAACAGAGGCCCCCTGAGGCAGTCAACAGGAGGTAGTCAGAGGAGAGCAGAGAGGGCAGGTGGGGGAGTGAGGAGTGTTTGCTAGTCAGGCAGTGCTCAGGACTAACATAATGCTCCGAGTTAAGTGCTAGCTCTACCAGCAGAGTCTCATGACCTCAGACTAACCTCTGAGCCTAGTTCTCTCATCTGTAAAACAGGAATAATAACAAGTGGCTATGCAAAGTGTCTAACACAGCATCCAGAACTTATGTTCAAACACACAAAGAAGTGGAAAATACTTGTACAATGCACCCTGTTTACCTAGCATATGAATTTAATAATCATTAAATGTAAGTTTTAGCTATTATTCACCATAGTATATAGCAGATAAAAAAAAATCATGACATTTTCCTTGAATACCTCAGTTTACCAATTTAAGGAATTGGTAAATAATCAACATTTAAAATTAATAATCAATAGTCAACATTTAAAATTAACAATAACTCCTTAACATATAATATAAAAAACATATATAAAACATATAAAATATGTTTTATATGTTTTAACATATAAATTTAAAATCAATAATCAACATTTAAAATTAACAATAACTCCTTAACATATAATAATTTAATATTATATAATAATTTAACATCATGTAATAATTTCCTCAACTGTTCAAAAGTCTTTTTATGGTTTGTTTATTTGAATCAGGACCCAAACGAGGCCCAGATACTACAACTGATTGTTAGGTGGCCTAAGGTTTCTTTAACCTGTAACATCTCCCTCATCTCCCCAGGTCACTGACTTGAGAAAGAAAAAGGCACCAATTCTGGATTTGTCTGGTTTCTTCCTGGTGTCATTTAATGTGTTCTACTCCTGGATTTTCTGTCAAATACCCAGTGGGTTCATTAAGTCTGGAGGCTTGATTAGATTCACTAGTGGAAGGAGTTAGGGGGTGCCATGTGGGGGCTTCCAGTGTCCAGATGCCCGATCCTCCCCTTGCCCAGCCCGCGCTTGTGGCCTTGCAGGGGATGGAGGGCCAAGCCCTCCACTATACTCAGTCTTAGTACGGCTCCTCTGCTCTGGTCACTGCACTGTAAACCCACCCTACCTCCAGGCAATTAAGTGAGAGCCTACACATCTCTCACACCCTATAGCAAGGAGATAGAAAACCTGAAGCCCCATTCAGGTCAGGACTCAGACAATACACCTTTAACTACCTGGAAAGGACTCATCAGCCATGTTCCCACAATCCTAGAGAGTATGAGAAACCCTCACTACCATCTCCCTGGCACATATACGCCAGGCCTACCACATACTTCATATTCTCCTGTTCTCAGAAAAGGCAGGAAAAAGCAAGCCTTGCTCTAAATTCTTTGTACATTTTACTAAAGGTCTAGATCAGTGGTCAGCAAACTGTAGCTCGCAAGCTGAAGTTTGCCACTCTGTTGACTAATGAGTTTGCCGACCACTAGTCTAGATGAACCAGTATCAGGAGCAATACACTTGTTTTCCTTCTATCTGCAACCTGCACTCGGCTTTATCTTATATGTGTATTATTTTTAAAATCATAAAAATGTGACTTATTCCAGAGTCCCTCTCCCCCAGGAGGAGGAAGATGGGTGCCTGCAGTGAGCAGGAGGACCTGCCTCATGTGCAGGTACCAGGAGTGAGGGCAGCGTGCATGAGGAGAGGCGGCGGTGAGGACGAGAGCACTATTCTCCCGCCACAGCAACCCCTCTACTCAACAGGGTCCTTCCTAAATAAGGTCTGAGTGGCTCCCATCCATTGCCACTGCACCCCTCTGGACTTCCCCAGAGCTGCTGCTGTTGGCAAAGCCTGCTACTCAGCCTGCCTCCCACCGAGTGTGGATGCGGGACCTTTGTCCAGACGATGTACCCCCAGACCTCTCCGCACCCGGTACCACCTAAACCCACTGCGTAGCTAGAAGGCCCCGGCCGGTGGCATGACTGCTGGCAGCCTGTCACAATGTGTGGGCACTCATTTCCCTGTGGTCTGAGGGCTTGCTATTGGGCACCACAGCAGACAATACCCAAACAGGCAGCAAGACTTTGAGGACCTGGCCGAAACCGGTCTGTGGACTGAAAGGTCCCGGGTTCGATTCCGGTCAAAGGCATGTAGTACATTGGTTGCGGGCACATCCCCGGTAGGGGGTGTGCAGGAGGCAGCTGGTCGATGTTTCTCTCTCATTGACGTTTCTAGCTCTCTATCTCTCTCCCTTCCTCTCTGTGAAATATCAATAAAATATTTTTTAATTAAAATTTTTAAAAAAGACTTTGAAGACCTGGCACCCCTTCCACCTGCCAGGAGGGACCAACCAACAATAACCAAGGAAACAGCAGCTGAGCCTCCAGAGAAGCGCAGGGCATCACTCACCTGCTCCCCCATGAGTCGCCAGCACAGCCTTGTCAAGACAAAGCACATGCCAACCTCCAAGGCAGCCAGCCTAGCCAGGAACTGGAGTGTCACCTCAGCCTCTCGGGACCCTGCTCTATATCCTCCTACATCACCAAGCGCCGGGTGTGTGGCTCCCGAATCTCGGGGCCCTGGGTCGCCCCATCAGCCCTCCTGCCTGGCTTAGTTCAGAGCTCCCTCTCCTGGGACTTCTGGAGGGGGCTCCTCAAGTCTTCCTGACAGCAGCTCCCTCTGCAGACATCGAACTCACTCCTGACTGACTTGGAAACCTTGACTGGCACTCGAACAAACAGCAAGCAATTTGGCATCATGTTTCAAAAGCCATAAAAATATCCAAACTTGTTAAAACCAATTAATTCCACTTCCAGGAATCTATCCTAAATAAATACATTTTAGATTTAGAAAATAGCAATATGCTGCCAAAAATATTCAATGGCAGCTTTACTTACACTAAGCCTTAAGAATGACTAAGCTGACGTGGCACATTAACTTGCTGAAGAACCACGCACTCAACAATGATGACACCAATTGGGACTCATATGTGCAACTGAGTTTGTCTTATGACTAACTGAGTATGACTTATGACTTATGTATAAGATGTGTCTACATTTTAAAATATGTTATGTGGGGGAAGGACAGACATTTCCAAAACAATTAAATTCAAGTATAAGAAGAGACTCGTTATCCAAAGAAACTAGAAACATCAATCAGAAAGGATGTATGTTCATAGCAGCTATGTATGTTCATAGCAGCACAATTTACAATAGCTAAGATCTGGGAACAGCCTAAGTGCCCATCAGCAGATGAGTGGATTAAAAAACTGTGGCACATCTACACAGTGGAATACTATGCTGTGGTAAAAAGGGAGGAAAGGAAGGAACTCCTGCCATTTGCAACAGCATGGGTGGACCTGAAGAGCATTATGCTAAGCAAAGTAAGTCAGTTGGAGAAAGATAAATATCACATGATCTCACTCATTTGTGGAATATAATGAACAACTTAAAGTGTTTAACAAAAATAGATCCAGAGACAGAGAAGCATGAATGAGACCATCAAACCTCAGAGGGAAGGTGGGGGGGGGGGGGTAGGAGGAAATTAACCAAAGGACTTGTATATAGGCCTAACCAATGGATACAGACAACAGGGGGGTGAGGGCATGAGTGAGGAAGTGATGGGGGTGTGGGGGGAGGGGATAAGAACACATATATAGTACCTTAATAAAGAAAATAAATTTTAAAAAAGAAAACAAACAGGATTTTCAATGTGAGTTCAAGTCAAAAGCTGTGCTAGTGCTTTGCACTATAGACATTTGTGAACAGATGTTTTCCTACATGAACGGTGCTAGGTGGCACAATCCTAAGTGACAACACAGAGGGACTGTTGCTGATGACCAAGGATTCTTTCTCAATGGGACTGCAGGTTGAGTGGGTACCAATATCCAACATTCTAAATCCCTGCAATACCAATCATTGCAATCTTTAAGTAGAAGTAAGCTGGCTACAAATCTGCAGACAATGCAATTTAAGTAGCATAAAAAATAGTGCATAGAAAATATTCTAGAAAGAACCACAGCCAACTCTATAATCAAGAGGAAGAGGAGGGAACCCTGGAAAACCCAAATCACAGTTATAAAGTCAACAAATAGATCAAAATGGACTTAATATAAGTGATTTACTTAATTAGGTACAATATTTAGGTAACTTTTATAAGCAGCATCTAGAGGTGTAAAGATCACTTGCACTACACAGCAATTATATGATGGATCCAAAAAGGCGCCATCGTGACTACGTGCTAAAATAAAGCCTGCTGTTGGGAGCAGTTCCCACTCCCGACCTTCCCCCACCCCCAGGGCTCCCTATAGCAGGGTCTGTGGGCAAATCCCGATCCTCACAGGGCCAGGGAGGCCGGTGGCTCGGCATCAGGTCGGGGAGGGCCAGTCCTGCACTGCGGTGGGCGGGCCAACTGCAGACTCCAGCAACCACCGTGCTTTCCTTCATCTTTAACAACTGTACTTTTCCCTTCAATACATCACCCATCTCCACTTTTCACCATGGTCAGACTGCCAACGGTTATGTCAGGGATGACTGGATACCAAAGTGATGTAGCTTGTGCTTGGGTGGTAGGGCTACAGATGGTTCTCTTTTCATCTCCTTTTCTCCCCTGTATTTTCCAGATTAAAGAGTATGTACTGCTTTTGAGACCAAAATGGGAAGAGTTACTTACTGGAGAATACTGACACTGGCCTCTCAGTGTCTAAGGGTGTCGTTTCACTTAACAGGCAAGTCACATTCTCCGGCCTCATTCCCTATCACATTCTTCACCACAATGTACAATCCAAATATAAATGTCCTGCCCTTTCCTACGTGGACTTGGGCCAAATGCCCTTCCCTTATCTTTGAGGGGCTGAAAGCCTTATGTCTGACTCCTTGCCCAGCTCGTCTGATGTCCCCCCCTTCACTCCCGCTTACCTGTTAGAGCACCTGACACCCGGTACTGCCATTGCTCACGGAAGATGTAAATTATTTAGCACAGCGCTGGGTACAACTACAGTGAGGATCGAATGAATGAGTACAGAGAAAAGGACATGAAACAGGCAAAGTTTTTACCCAAGTCCAACCCATTTCCTGACACACCATCGTAAAAACCTTACCAAGGAAGGGGTGTCTGAAAGTTCCTCAGCCCAAGACCCCTCTAGCAAGGAAAGCAAAGGCTTCCTAGTCAGAGCAGAGTTTTCTGCCTTAGCACCATCTTCAAAGTCTGAGGACTTCTTAAATAAACAAAGCTGCCCTGAATCCCCTTAATAATAACAATGACAGTTATCATGAAGGTTCTTCAGACATTTGGGCTACGATGACTTAGTAACACTGAGCTGAAGAATTGAGATAGACAGTAAAATGCCCTGCGTGTGCAATCTCAGACAGAACACCTAAGCAACCCAGACAAATGATAAAGGGACAAAGATACTGGTTTAAGAACTGGTTGTGTTAAATAAGCTTGTAGATATATATATATATATATATATATATGTATGTATGTATGTATATATGTATATATGTATATATGTATATATGTATATATGTATATATGTATATATGTATATATGTATATATATATGAAACTGACTTAGTCCCCTTTGTGTTTTGTGAGATAAAGATGCTAGTGAGACAGATAAATCCTTTTCCTTCCCAGTCTGACCCTCCTTTGCGAATCAGTATGTGTGTGTGCACCCAAATGGAACAGCCTGCATCTCTTCATGTGCTGCCCGATTTTGTCCAGATCCATCTTACTGGAATTTCAATAGGAGCTCAAGTCAAAAGCCATGGAAGCTAGTGCTTTGCACTGCAGACATTTGTGAACAGAGGTTTTCCTATGTGGTCGGTTCTGGGTGGCACGACCCTAAGTGACCACACAGAATAACTGTTACTAATGACCAAGGACTCCTTCTCAGTGGGGGCTGCGGTGGAGTGGTGTGCTCCCATGATGATGTAACAGAACCTGCTACCTGCATCTGTTAAGCTCTTTACCTGTAACACAGAGACCAGTAGGAAAAACACCCACAAGGAAGAATGGAAGGGCGAACTGGAAAGAGCTGAGTTAAGTTTGTGTTATCAGGAGAGCAGGGTGGCCCTCTAAGAACATAAACTGCTCAGGCAAGCCTCGGAGAGGGTGGCAGTCACTGGAAGGATATTTCACAAACCAACTCGGAAAAAGGCCTTTTGTCAGGCACTGTTCTTAAGAAGAGCTGCTAGCCCAGAGTCACAACTAATGAGGATGTTTGTGACATCATCCCTAAGGGCCCAGCCTCTGGAACCCCACTTCTGATAAGCCCCAAGACTCAGACATAGACATCAGCCTTATCTGCAATTTCCACAGCTCCTGGATCAACAAACCTGGGAAGCAAATTTCACATAAGCATATTTTCACACATGGTTCCCAGTAATGAATCAATTAAAAAAAATTAATACAAAATTATTATTTTTTTAAATAGCCACTGGGTATGATCCAAGCAAATGAAAGATTTAGCTTTTAACTAAGCCAGAGGGAAAGGTAACTAAAGGTCAGTGACAGTTTCTTGAGCTCCCAAGCCAAGTGTGCATTCTCTGTGAGTTTGCACTTTTTTATCTACCTAAAAAGAAAGCTGCAACTTCTACTGATCGGATAAGAGCATTTGATCTTGGTAAGAACGCCAGGAACAAAGGTGGCAAAGCACCACAGTGGAATCTCTAGATGCTCAGAGGCCGCCTTTGGCAACACCCAGAGACCCTGCACTAGGGAGAAAGATGCGAGGGAGGTCTCAGGCAGCCTCTTCCTTTCTCCTTCAGCCTTATCCTTTCTCCCTCTCCCACTTTCTTACTCCTTCTCCCTCTCTCTCACATCAGTAAGCAAGTCCTCGGGTTAGCATTAAAAAGAGAGAGAGGTTGGAAAAAGGGAATTATAATTCTGCCACGTGTTGGTTAGGAGCCTGTCAGAGTAACAATCTAACTGGATACTAAAAATAATGATGGGAAGGTTCAGTAGCAACCTCTAAAAGCATTATTCCATTTTTGTGGGCGGTTTCTCTTGTGGGATCCTCTTTTTGACTTGTCCCTTAAATATCGTTCAGAGTTCTGCCACAACTCTCTTCCTTCACCCCCTCCACTCAGGCCTCGTCTATCACCCATGCACAAGCAGCCCCGAGCCCTCTCTGTGGACTCATGTCCCACATCGCTCTACTGGCTGCCTTCACCTTGGCCACCACCACCTTGATCCTCCGGCCCTCCACACCCACCTTCAAACCCCCTTTTCTCAGTGCTCCCCAGCACCACCACCAAGCAGACATTATGCTGAAAACCCCACTGACTGTGGCCTGGACAAACAAAGGGTACTGCATGATACAGCAGGAGACAGCAAAGAAACCCGTGTTTAACCAAGGTCCAACCATCTTTATGACCTTCTTCAAGGTGGCAGTCTTCACTCTCCCTGGAAGAGCGATAAGGTGAAAATACAAGAGGGGGGAACTCTCCAGACCCAGCGATGGTGAAGCGTCAGCTGTTACCTTCGAGTCGTAGGCTGACTGTTTGATGACCTCAGGTGCCATCCAGAAAGGGGTGCCCACGAAGGTATTTCTTTTTATCTGGGTGTCCGTCAGCTGGCCCGCCACTCCAAAATCGGCCAGCTTCACCTCTCCATGTTCAGAGAGCAGAACGTTGGCAGCTGCAAAATAAAACCAAGATGCCTCTTGATATTATTTGCTGCATTGTTCCATCCATTATCATTTTGGGAATGTTTCTGTCCTCTCCCCAGCGAGATCATGTGCTCAACAAGAACAGGCAACAAGGCTATGCTTCTGAGCAGGCCCCTCACACCCACCCCGGCATGCTGCAGGGACTCTGAGAAACACACGGACAGCCCCCGGAGGAGAAAAGCACAGCTTTTCTCTGCAGCATGATCCTATCCACCTGAGGTTTTCAACGGAATAAAAACAAGATGCTTTCTTACCTTTAATGTCTCGATGAATTTTCTTCTCCGAATGCAAATAATCAAGTCCTTTCAGTATTTCTCTTAATATAGTAGCAATCTGAGTTTCATCTAAAGGCCCAGGTTCTAACTAACAACAACAAAAAAAAAGGTGTTAAAGTTACTTATATGACTCTAAGACATCTGAAATTATAAAACAGTCAATACTCATGTTAAATGGACAATAATGAAAATCTACTCCAAAACGGGCATTTTTGTCTAGGCCAGTGGTCGGTAAACTCATTAGTCAACAGAGCAGCAAACCGCGGCTCTTGAGCCACATGTGGCTTTTGAGCCACAGTTTGATGACCACTGGTCTAGGCAATTAAAACCTACTTAAAGGGCCCCAAAACAACAATAAAACAGAGAAAATGACTTTTCTGAGTGAAGCAAAGGTGGCTAAAAATTAAAGTAGGGAAGGGCCAGTGAGAAAGTCCCTGGTCAGCCCCACTGTGTTGGGCTATAAGGGGTTTCAGTCCAGAAAGCAAAAGCCCCGAGACTCCCAGTACCTGCTGGGTAATGGTAATCAGAACACAGTGGTCCAGCCCACTGCTTCTGAGAATACCCCTGCACCTGAATTTTTTAAACCTAAAATTTAAAGCTTGGAGGAAAACAGCTAAAAGAACTCAATTCCCAATGACTGGGATTTTTTGTTACATTTTATTTATTTTTATAAATATATATGTTATTTAACAAAAATAACTTATTATCCCAAATGAGGTAATAATTACTTCTGAAAACTTTTATTCTGAGACACTTGAAGAAATTTATAGTGACTCTTTGATAATGATAAATGTATAAAGTGTAAGGAAGAAATGTTAACCATATATACATAGCCTTTTCAAAAGGGAAAAAAAGGAGGTTCTAAAGCTCAGTTCAAATCGGGTAGATACACCATCACTGGCAGAGTGGGAATTCAACCACAACTAAATAATTACATAATTAGTTCAGCAAAACAGTTGCCTAACACCCCAAAAGAACCTGTCATGGACCTGTCAGATGGGGCGGGGGGCAGAATTCTAATAGCCTATCAATTTTTCATCTGAACAACGGTCCTCAGAATTAGGTCTTCAGACCTAACAGTGAATGCATCATAACCCAAATCCACACATCTTTAGCCCACACAATCCTGAGACACCACCAAGCATGCTTTAAAAAAGACAGATGCTTTAAAGCCCAGGGAATAAAAACTGAGACCCGCCTCATTAGGTCGAGTTCTGCCTGACAGCACACTTTCTCAGACAGGCAGGCCTTGGTGTGTGCCAGGCCCTGGAAGGGGTGGCGGCGGCGGGGAACCCGAGACCCCTTTCTGCTTTACGACAGCTGTGGTCATGCCTGGAACCGCCTTCCGGCTCGTCTAGCGAGCTGTGCCGCCTCTGCTCACTGGCCCAACCTGTCTACACTCACACACACGCAAAGTCTGGGTGGAGGAGGGGAGGTTCTCATCCTGGTGGCTCCCTAGGATCGTGGCTGGGGCAGCAGGGCACACCGGTGATGGCGCGGCTCCTTGGCGCCTCACCTCAGCACTCAGGTGAGACAACTGCTGCTCACTGTCATTCTACTCGGTGCTATGTGCTCAGAGAAAGTCCCGTGGCCTGGGCCAACTAGCCTTCAAGGAAGTATCCCAAATGCTCATCGAGATACTCTCCAAGTTACCTCCGACTGAGGCAACAGGCCACACGCTCTGTTCCACAGAACCTAACTGTTCCCAGTTATCGGACCCCGAGAGTCTTATTGTCAAGAAACACACATTGAGACTACTGTTCCAAAGACGATCTGGAAACCCTGTCTGCCTGCCTTCTCCACATCTGCTTTTGAGTGTACATAGAAAATACAAGTTTAAGCACTCAAAGTGAGGAAAAGCCACTTTTCTCATAACCTAGGGGAAAGAGAAGGGCAGAGATGCTGGCATATTTGCTCTCATTCACACCACCAGAACACAGCTGTTCAAAGCCACATCACAGAGTGCAGGTCCACGCCCTCCTCCACTCCACGCCGAGCATTAGCAACATGGGGCTAAGCCGGGGCTTAACTCAACCTCCCTTCTATTATTACCCAGTCTCTGGAAAGAAACGGCAGAGCAGCCTGGTGTCATCGGCTAGGAGAGATAAGAAGAGTTCAGTAAAACTAATAGAAAAATCTCTTCTTGGGTCACTGAGAGCTGGCCCTTTTAAACCTGGCCTCCACACCAACCCCAATGACTTATTCTTTATTTGGGGAGCGAAGTGGATGTCCTTGCTTTCAAAACTCACTACAAGTGGTATTCAGTTCTTTCTCCATGACAGAAATCCTCGCTAGTGGTTAAGACCAGGTTGAGCTAAGTTCTCAGAGTCATATATTAGCATTCTCCACCATTACCATTTCTAGGCATTGTAAACATGGCAGTCTCTATCATTAAGAGAACTGTGAAATTTTCAAATAATTGTTATGAAGGAAAGACTACTGGCTGCATCTCACCTCTGGGTGATTCTAATTCCCTCTCCCCAAGTCTGTTCTCTCGGCCTTCCTCTGCAGCAGACACCACTAGCCAGGAATGTGGCCACTCAACAAGAGGCCACACCTGCCCACCTCCGCAGTAGCACATACGGCCACGTGAGTAAGTTCTCCCCAGTGGAACATGAAAAGTGACACATGCCCCTTTCCTGGAATACCGGCAGCCAGAAAGCATAACTGGAGATCAGGGAATGCCATGGGATACAGGTGGAGGACCACCCACTAGTACAGGACCCTGGTGACCACGTGGACTAGATAACACTGACCCCAACACACGGGAGAGAAATAAATTTCTACCTTGTGTGAGACACCGGGGCCCTACAACAGCAGCCTGGTCTAAACCTTAATGAATACGCCATCTCATTTTTTAAAAACATTTTGTGGATACATGTTCAAGTTTGCCAAACATCTCTACATGGTATCAGATTTTTATGTGACAATAGCCTGGTTTTTCAAATCTGTTATAAACATAAGACCCTCTCAAAAATAATATTAATAGTTGCAATATGTAAAAGATAATTCTTGTAAAGTGTGTCTTCTGCTCAGAGAGTTGGGGGCAGAGATAAGAAGTGGAGAAAGACACAGCGAGGTCAGAGGGAGGGGAAGGATGGCATGGAATCAGGGAAGGCCACAGACTTTGCGCCTGGTCACAAGGAGGTCCAAAGTCCAGCTCTGTTTGCGTGCTAAGACACCTAACCTGAGTGTCCCGTTTCCTCATCAATGAAAACGAGATGATTAGGGACATCCAAAAAGGATGCCTGGTTCTTGTCACCAGGGCTGTTGAGCGCAAAGTAGATGGCAATTTGCTGGGGTTCTCATACTGCACAAGACTTTTTTTCAAATGGAGAGTTCTACATTTCTTCCAACTGTAATGTCTAAAATTTCAGACTTCAAGTCAAAGCTCCAAAGAAAGTTACCACTAAATAAGTAAATAACTGTGGCATTAATAATAAATAAATTATAGCATTTAGAGACTAGAATTGCTGCCCTGAAAAACTTGAGGTCAGACAAGAGTCCCCACGAACAACTGTATATATGCCACAAATGAAATTCACTTAAGATAGTAGGAAATCTAATTAAACAAAATGAGATAATTTTCTACAGTCATGAAGTATTTCCCAGAAGAGTAAAAAGATGAAATTCTTTGTGTGTGTGTATTTATGAAAAAGCAGTGAAGCAAGTCATAAAATTTACCCACTGTTCTGTCACTGTTCCCATTTTAATGTAACGGTTCATATTAAATATTTTTCTTGAAATTTCCTTTGAACATCATTTTGATCAACTGCTTTTATGGTTTATAACATTAGAGTTTTACCTTCCCCCAAAAAACTATGAATTGCCACCATTATTGTGAGAAAGCACACTCCGTTTAATCGGAGGGCACTTCCTTCCTTAGCGAATAAAACCTATGTAGACTACAACCACTTTCTTCAGCTCTCATGCTGAGCAGTGAATAATGCAGACCATCACCTGACAACTTTCCACCAGGCAGGATCCACCCTCTAATACCAAAATGATAGGTTAGGCCTGTCCCAGAAATCACCACTCACCCAAAGGCCAGCTTTGTAGGGCAGGTAGGAAAGAGGGCTGGTGACATTAATTTCGCCGCATAGCCACTGGGGCGGCAAGATGTCAAGTGCTAAACTACTGTGTGCAGTCTTTTAAGAACTGATTTCGCATATGCTGTGCTTCAAGGAATACTTAACAATGCCTAGGACTCACTGGTTGTTTCGAAGCACCTTGCCAGAGGCCAACATGTAAACGGTGTTTCACCATGAGAAGCAAGTCCCAGACTGTGACTTTAAGGTCATCCTACACCTGGCTCCCACTATCCCATGTGGGAGACAGTGGCGCACACTAATGGCGCAGTAGGTCCAGGCGAGGCAGCAGACGGGCATGGGTGCGGGCCCGGCTCCTCCGCAGCCCCACTGCGTACCCTGCCCACTGCTCTGGTATGAGCAGCAAGCTGCAGGCCTCACACTCTGCCTGGGTCTTACTCTGAAAACGGTTTAATTTGTTAAAATCCTAATTCTAATTAATTATAAATTAAAATATTGCCACATATTTCCGAAACTAAGTTACTATCTGAAACTTAAAACAATGATGGGGTATTAGCTCTACAAACGTTAAAACCAGTTTTGGAAAACTACCCTGTTTCCCCGAAAATAAGACAGCGTCTTCTTATATTAATTTTTGCTCCCAAAGATGCTCTAGGTCTTATTTTCAGGGGATGTATTAAGTTTCCATGAAGTAGGTCTTATTTTTGGAGGATGTCTTATTTTCGGGGAAACACGGCAGCAAACTGATCTTCAGTAAGATAGTGACAGGCAAAATCCTTCCTGGCTTTTATGAATGAGTTTATGGGTTTCCCAAGAAACAAAACTGGTTTTAAAAGTAGACCTGTAATTGTTAATGATATATCAGAAGCAGAAATACATATTATAAGAAAGAGTTTGGCCGAAACCGGTTTGGCTCAGTGGACAGAGCGTCAGCCTACAGACTGAAAGGTCCCAGGTTCAATTCCGGTCAAGGGCATGTACCTTGGTTGCGGGCACAGCCCCAGTAGGGGGTGTGCAGGAGGCAGCTGATCGGTGATTCTCTCTCATCGGTGTTTCTAACTCTCTATCCCTCTCTATTCCTCTGTAAAAAATCAATTAAAAAATATATTATAAAAAAGAAAAGAAAAAATAGTTTGGTCCAATTTTCATAGAACTTAGAGAAACAGAAATGTATAAACAGAATTACTTTCAAAACCAAGAAGAGCCTTAATGCACAGGCTTCAGATATAATACTTACTAGATCTAATGCGGAGCCTCCACCAAGATATTCCATTATTATCCACAACTTAGTATCCTACAAAAACAAAAAAAGAGAAATTACTTTTAAAATGAACAAAACCAGAAAAAAAAATAATCTACAAGTATTTTTTGTTATTTTGAAACCATAAGATTTTATACATACACTAGAAGCCCAGTGCATGGATCTGTGCACCAGTGGGGTCCCTGAGCCTGGCCTGCGGGAACCCGTGGACCTCCACACTGCTGCAGCCTGGCCTCACCTGCCGGCTTACTGAGCTCCAGCCCACTGTCCGCGTGGATCCCACACAGCACGAAGTAGTGCATGAAGCAGCAGGCAGCCAGGGAGGAGCCCGAGGCTCCCCCTCATCCCAGCCACGCTGCACCTGCCACCACCACCGCTGCTTGGGCGCGCAGGGGGGTTGTCCACGGGAGAGGCTCGTACTGTCACAGTTGCACTTGCCAGCCATCAGCCTGGCATCTGGCACCCATCTGTCAGCTCAGCAATGCTCCCTCTGTGGGAGCACACTGACCATCAGGGGGAAGCTCCTCGTTGAGTGTTTGCCCTCTGGTGGTCACAGTGCGTGTCAGAGCCACCTGCAAATTGTCTGGTTGTCTGGTCATTTATATATATATATATATATAAAATGTGCCCAGCAAGCCATGGGCAAGAGGCCTCCTGTGTCAGAAGGGCTGCCATGTCTGGCCAGGCCCTGTACCAGACTCTTCCAGACAGGTAACCAGACCTTAGACCAGGGCTGGGCAAACTATGGCCCGTGGGCCGGATCTGGTGAATAAAATTATTGAATTAAAAAAAAAAAGACTGTACCCTTTTATGTAATGTTTACTTTGAATTTATATTAGTTCACACAAACACTCCATCCATGCTTTTGTTCCGGCCCTCCGGTCCCGTTTAAGAACCCATTATATGGCCCTAGAGTCAAAAAGTTTGCCCACCCCTGCCTTAGACCTTCTGGACCAGCCATCTCTGAAGATGGAAAAAGATGCGACCACAGGGGGCTCCACTCGTAAACAACCTCAGGCCATGACCTGCAAGCACAGTCGGGTTTGAGATCTAGTCCCCAAAGCCAGTTCAGTCCAGCAGCGGCCACACAGTCTCCCCCCGGAGCACACAATCCTGGGAGCAGGTCACTTCCTTTTCTGTGGCCTGCCGCTGTGATGCAGGGACTGACCCTCATCCCTGTGAGAAAAGGGAAGGCAATGCTCCAAAGGTGGGGTGGTGGGCTGGCCAGCCAGCCTGAGCTTCGCAGAGGGCAGCCCATTCAGACCCCCAGAGGCTACGGTGCTATTTCAGGGAGCTCCAGGAAAGGAGCTCGTGCTGAACTAAGTCTGTGTCTGAGTCCACCTAGCTCCCCCCACCAGCGGGGTGAGGTGCCATTTGTGACTCTGTCTTTTCCTTTTCTCTCTCACACAGCTCCTGTGAATTCCAGCATTCTCTTTTGAAACGTAAATCCCAAACTGCTTCTCCCTTGAAAGAAGCAAGCAAATATCTGCACTGTTCTTCCCGTGCGGTGGGAATGAGCCAGACCGGGATTGGGATTCTGACCCCTCCTTACAAGCCGAGGGGCCTGGGAAGGTATTTCCTCTCTAAGCTTCTGAGCCATGCTCAGCTGAGTGCCAGAACCGAACAACGGCTGGTGACATGAAAAACCCATAACAGCACCGATGGCAGGTGATTCAGTGATTCAGTGACACTGTGGTGGCTGACCCACCGCAGTGCTAGTGGTGTTCTGGCTCACTTCCTGGGAGCCATGTCCATGGATGTGCTTCTATCAGCAAGATTCACTGCTAACTCAGTGTTGTATGGTAGCTTTCATGTGCATCAAAACAGGATAGAAAAACAAAACCTCTTCCAAGGCTCTTGTACCTTCAGGAAGAACTGAGCCTTTGCCCTTCAGATTATCACCACGAAGGCCCCTCTGCCGGGTGCCATGGACTCCACTCCTGGTTCTAGTGACAGGACTCTGGCTTCTCCACCATTTCCCCCCAGCCGTTCCCTGTCAGGAAAACCCTCACTGGCCCCATACGCTGAGCCGACTTTTGCTTTAGACCTACTGGTCTGATTTCCATTTTCGATTTACTTGTCTACCCGCCAGGGGCCGTGCCTGGCACCCTGGAGCTCAGGAGGGCTGTCTGTGGTGCCCTGCAGCCAAGGAAGGATCAGCACACCCACTGCACTCACTCAGGGAGGCTCTGGTGCCTACTCTGCACTTGCCCCCCCCCCAAAAAAAAAAATCCCTTCTAAAATGTAAAACAAACCCTGACATCTTAAGTCAATTCTATAATACCCTAAATAGACAGTCCACGATTGTCTGTATATAGAACACTCACAAGCTTTTAAATGGCCTTGACTACTAATATGATGAAGACAATTTAAGTCTAGATTAGAAAAGGCACAGAAAGAAGCCTTAAATGATGAGTTCGGAATCCACCTAATACATACAAAGATCTCCTCACTTAACAAGCACTCATCCAGTCAAGGGCACCTGCCGTGAACAGGCTCAATCACCTCCTGGTCCTGACTTAGAGAGAACTTCCCATCAGAAAGAGTGATCTCTAACCTTCCTCTCTGTTCACAAATATGCCCAATAGCAGCAGATCTCTCTAACACTTGCTTCCAGAGAATGTTGTGTTGCTCCTTCAGAGCCTTCCGAAAGCATCCTGTCTGGTAGCTAGAAATAAACTATTCCAGGGAACGCCCAATACAATTTTTGATGACATGGGAAATTTAAATTGTTTTCCTCTAAGGCAGTGGTTCTCAACCTTTCTAATGCCACGACCCTTTAATACAGTTCCTCATGTTGTGGTGACCCCCAACTATAAAATTATTTTCATTGCTACTTCATGACTGTAATTTTGCTCCTGTTAATTAATCGTAATGTAAATATCTGTGTTTTCCGATGGTCTTAGGCGATCCTGCTAGCGGTTCTCCACCTTGGGCTCTACAACCGCTGCTGTGGAGCCTAAGACCATCGGAAAACACAGATATTTACATTACGATTAACAGAAGCAAAATTACAGTCATGAAGTAGCAACGAAAATAATTTTTTGGTTGGGGGTCACACAACATGAGGAACTTATTAAAGGGTTGTGGCATTAGAAAGGTTGAAAATCACTGCTCTCAGAGAACTTGGATTTCTAATCTCATTCCTTTTTTTTTTTTTTTTTTTAACAGGGCTGTTTGACCCAGCTCCCATCCCTTTTATTATTTTATGGGCATTAAGGGCAAGTTTACAAGAGCAAGATAAACTCCCAGCAGGTCAGTAATCTCTCCTCACCTCACTCCCCACCGCAGGGAGCTGTGCAATAGGACACCCTGGGAACAGCCTTTGCTGACTCTGGAGATTCCAATGTCACCACACTGCTTCCTGGAACAAGACACAGTGACCACACCCTGTCTGCCCTTCCAAAGCTCCATCCTGGGTTAGCCTAGCAAGGAACTGCCTACCCAGGAAACAAAACAACACTTTAAAGTACTATTTCTTCCTTTCAGAGATAAGTGACCCACTTCCAGTGTTGTCCCAATGCCACAGAGGGCATTAGAGCAATAGCAGGACAACTGGCAAACCAGCTGCTCTCCAGCTAAAGGGCTGAAGCCCCACCCTGTCACTGTAGAGACTCCGCCTTTTTGGAGAGGAAGATGCAGTAAAAAGACCAGCCGGTTTCTATTTTCATCCAGCTGCTTCCTGGTACCAGACCTGCTGGGGTATGAACGCTATTATGTAAACATGAAGTCCACCAGATTCAAGGGCACTTAGGAAAACAGCGGTGGGTCCTTTTTTCAGGCCACGGCATTTTAAGTACCTCACTAGGTCCTATGACTAATGTGCTTTTGTCCCCAATTCCATCAGCACCACTAATTGGGGAATAAAATGGAAATTGTATTGAGAAAGGCCCCACTGGCCACTGCCTCTTGCCTAGACTTGCTTTCTGACCTTACTGGGTGTGTCGCTCATCTGGCCGTGGCGAGTAGGCCAGTCCCCACTCGCTCCTGGCTGAGATGCCGCCGAGCAGCTTTTCCCAGGGCGAGCACCGGGGGGCAGCAGTAAGCAGGTGAGCACCTGCCTTCCACTCAGGGAGCTTGTCTTCTAGGGCTGAAGACAACTTCCAACTTGACTATCTGTGACTCACAGGTGGGTGCCATGAGAGGGTATAGCAGGGAGCTGGCAGCTCACATCAGAACCTGGATGATGAGCTGGCACTGGGGTCAGGGGAGGAGTGGAGGGGACCAGGGCGAGAAATGCAGGTCAGCATCCAGGTGGCAGGAGTGAAGCTGCAAGGCAGGGAAGAGGCAGCATCAAAGACCTCATGGAAAGAGGGCACAGGGAGGGGCGGGTGGACAGTGACAGAGAAAGGCCAATCTTGTAGTAGCTGAGGGTAAACATGTCAGACTTTCTTCTAAGGCTGTGGTCAGCAAACTGCGGCTCGCAAGCCACATGTGGCTCTTTGGCCCCTTGAGTGTGGCTCTTCCACAAAATACCACGGCCTGGGCGAGTCTATTTTGAAGAATTGGCATTAGAAGAAGTTTAAGTTTTAAAATTTTGGCTCTCAAAAGAAATTTCAGCCGAGACGGGTTTGGCTCAGTGGATAGAGCATTGGCCTGCGGACTGAAAGATCCCAGGTTCGATTCTGGTCAAGGGATGTATGTACCTTGGTTGCGGGCACATCCCCAGTAGGGGGTATGCAAGAGGCAGCTGGTCGATGATTCTCTCTCATCGACATTTCTAACTCTCTATCCCTCTCTCTTCATCTTTGTAAAAAATCAATAAAATTTGATTTTTTTAAAAATTTCGTTGTACTATTGATATTTGGCTCTGTTGACTAATGAGTTTGCCGACCACTGTGACCTAATGCACTGAAGGGTACCAAAGCAATGCTGAGTTGGCAAGCACTCAATGTGTGTGGAGAAGTGTCTGGAAACAGGTAAAGGCTCATGTACAGTCTGGGGAAAGGTGAAGGCGAAGGTGAGTGTGGCATCATCTGGAGAGGCTTGGGAAGCAGAAATGACAGGACTGGTTGGTGCACAAGGAGGTCAAAGCGACTTTGGCTTTGGCCTCACTTGAATGCACACCTGGCAGTGCCGTCTACTGACAGGAAGCCCAGGGGAAGGAGGTACGAGGTACAATTTGAATGGTTTGACATAAAGGTGTCCACCCAACATTATAGAGAGCGAGTCAATCTCTTACCTTAAAAACAACAACAAACTCCTGATTTTAAAATATCTGAGAGCTTCTACTAAATTCTGTCATGACTTCCAAACTCTGGCTTGGTGAACTAGTGCCCTTCACAAGCATGAACCCTCTGTCTCCCACCTCATTTCCACATGCGCTGCTCCACGCCCCAGGAATACACCTGCAGGTTTCTGCACAGGAGCTCTCTCTCTCTCTCTCTCTCTGCTAGACTCCCTGCAAGTCCGCTCACAGGGCAGTTCTCTAAGGATACTAACTCAAGGGTACCCATCTTCCTCCTCCATTTTCCACCCCCAAGCATTGTCCTCACCTTCCTCTCGCCTCTATCTCATCCTCCACCCAGGAATGTGTGCAGCTACACATGGGTTATCATTCTTGACACTGACATGTGGGAACAATTCTCCCTGTGGGCACTGTCTGGTGCCTATAGAGTATAGCAGCATCCTGGCTCTCTGCTCACTAGGTGTCATTACCACGTCTCCAGTCTGACGACCAAAAGTTTCTCAGACATTTCTGATGGCCTCAAAGAGCCAAAATCACCCTCATTGAAAGCCACTGCACTGTAAGATCAAGTGCTACTAGACTAGAAGCATTGACGAATAATTCCCTCCTCATTCCAGCCCCATCAGTTTTGCATACAGGAACCCTGAAACTTCCAGTGAGAAGATTATCACTTACTTACCATGAAACACCCAAGCTTTCTATTCCTCAGCCCTAAAAAAAAACTATAATAATCTCCATGTTTCTAAACCTCCCAGTCAATTGACAATAAAATGAGATAATGAATGTGAAATCACTCTGCAAAGTACAAAGTACTAAATACATGCAAAGTAGTATTAGCTTATCAATATCATCACCCATAAATGCCTTAAAATAACCTACAGAAACCGAAACAGCCCAATTAACACCACCAAATTGTATTTCTCTGCATGGGAGTGTATAAGGAAAATAAAATCTGGACCAATGATTCATACAGATTCTATCCTGGAATTAAAAAAGAATTACTGCTCTCCCAGCCTTGAAGTAAGAATGTCAAAAAGAATGGTCTGGTCAAAGACACACTTGGCCTGTTCCAGTGACCAGAGGACCACGCTGTCCCTGCCCAGATATGCAAGCACTGCCCCCCTAAACCTCACAAACGGTGACCTGTGAGGCACTCTAAGGGAAATAAATCAGAAGAGTTCTTAAAATAAGAATAACTTTAATCAAAATAATTTCATTTTTTTAATTACCTCAAACAACATAAATCATGAATGTTCCTATAATCTTCCCATATGGGGAAAGAACATTAAATAATTAATTAATTAATTAATTCAGGATTCACAATGTAAAAGGTACCCAGAGGGAAAACCAGTGAAGACACTGAGAGAAGACATCCACCTGCAAGCCAGGCCTGAGAGGAAACCAACTGGGACTATCTCAGATTTCCAACCTCCACGTTTGAGGGGGAATGAATTTCTGTTGTTTAAACCATGCCATCGGTAGTACTTCATTATGGCAGAAAATGAGGACAGTCATCAATCCATAAGTGGAAAATAATGGTATCTCAAGGAGTTCATCTTTCTCTTACTGTAAGGTTAAACACTTTTATATATTGGAGGGTAGTGTTTATTTTCTATGAACCCTTAATTCATTTCCTTTGTCCACTTTTTTTTTTTTCTGGGTTACAGGCCTTTGTTAAAAATGGGTGCTTCTAACATTAATTAGCCTTCTGCAACATAATCTGCAAATGCAGCATTTTCCTCGTTTGTCTTTGGATTTTGCTTTTGGTAGTTTTTGCTTGTAGAAATTAATTTAATGGCGACACAACATCAATAATGATGCCACTTACAGGCAATCTGAATTGTTGGCAACTGCTTCCTAAGGACCTGTGCTGGTGACTGAAAATGGGGGCTCCCTTTTCAGGGGAGAGAGGGCTTGACAGACAACAACGGATGGCAGAAAGGTTAAAACAAGGTAAACAAGACAGGGTAAGTTTCCACACAGTTAACAAGATTTTTTACACAGAAATTCTAAAATGAAGTTAAGTCCACTTTGCATCTACACTGCATCCAAATTCATTAGCCAAAACAAAAGGCTGAGCCCAAGAATCGTCTAAAGCACAGCAGGTTTTATTAAAATACGAGTGGCCCAGTGCACCAATTCATGCACATTGAAAGGACATCAGTTAGAATGCCTGGAGTGGTGCCACAGCTTAAAGGGAGTCTGCACAGTGAGCGGGGTCCCCCTGGCAGGTGGGGTCCCTCAGCCTGGCCTGTAGGGATTGGGCCAAAACTGGCTCTCGGACATCCCCCAAGGGGTCCCAGAGTGTGAGAGGGCACTCCGCAAAGATGCTGTTGTACAGGGTGTGGAACACAAATGTAAGTGTGCAGTAAACCAGATTCAGGAATCATGAGGCACCACAAGGAATCAGGCTCCCTTCCTCTCTGGTTCCGGGATGCGTCACCTGAGAACCATGCATCACCCAAGAACTGCCACTGCCAATTCACTGCAGCTCGGCAGCTCCTGCTTTGAGCATCTGCCCCCTGGTGGTCAGTGTGCGTCATAGGTACCCGCTGGTTGGCCAGTCACTTAGCCTTCTGGATGGATGGATGGGGTAAGACTTCCTTAACAATATGGTTTTTAAGCAAAGATACTTTTTTGTTAATATGTGGGCATGAACACAGAATGTTGAGACAGGATTTGAACCCTGTCTCTGACCCTTACCAGCTCTCTGACCCTGAGACCGGTCCCTCAGAGACTCCCTGACATCACAGCCTTCCAATTGTATTCAAGGTACAGAATATGGTTTCTGGCCTCAAAAACTTGTTTCCTGTTTCACTGATGCTACCATTTCTTAAATAATTTAGATAGCTACTATGAACATAGAATATATCTAGACTCTTACTTTAAGAAACTTTTCATAATAGAAAAAGTGGACAAATAACTACAATCAGACAGCCTGCATGGGGTGCCACAAAAGAAATACAAAATGCCATGGGTGATCAGAGAGGCCCATCTGAACTAAATGAGGAGAAAGCTTAGATGAGACTCCAAGAGAAAAGTGGTATTTGAGCTGCAACTTGAAGAACTAAGGCAAAATAAACACCATTAAAATGTCCATACTACCCAAAGCAATCTACAGATTCAATGCAATCCCCATTAATATACCAACGGCATATTTCACAGACCTAGAAAGAACTCTCCAAAAATTCATCTGGAATAAAAAAAAAAAAAAAGACCCCTTATAGCCACAGCAATCCTGAAAAAGAAGAATAAAGTTGGAGGGGGTCACATTACCAGATATCAAGCTATATTACCAAGCCACAGTTCTCAAAACTGCCTGGTACTGGCACAAGAACAGACATATAGACCAATGGAACAGAACAGAGAACCCAGAAATGGACCCAAGCCATTATGCTCAATTGATATTTGACAAAGGAGGCAAGAGCTTACAATGGAGTAAAAAAAAAGTCTCTTTAATAAATGGTGGTGGAAAATTTGAACAGATACATGCAAAAAAAAAAATGAAAACAGACCATTAACTTACACCATACACAAAAACAAACTCAAAATGGCTAAAGGACTTGAATGTAAGACGGGAAACCATAAAGATCCTACAAGATTCCATAGGCAGCAAAATAGCAGACATATGTCATAGCAATCTCTTTACAGACACAGCCCCTAGGGCTGTGGTCAGCAAACTATGGCTCGCAAGCCACATGCAGCTCTTTGGCCCCTTGAGTGTGGTTTTTCCACAAAATACCATGGCCTGGACGAGTCTATTTTGAAGAAGTGGCATTAGAAGAAGTTTAAGTTTAAAAAATTTGGCTCTCAAAAGAAATTTTGTTGTACTATTGATATTTGGCTCTGTTGATTAATGAGTTTGGTCTATACAAATGGGGCTACACCAAAATAAAGTTTCTGCACAGCAAAATAAACCATCATCAAAACAACAAGAAAGCCCACTGCATGGGAGAACATACTTGCCAATGATATTTCTAATAAGGGTTTAATCTCCAAAATTCAATACAATTTAACAAAAGGAAGATTAACGATCCAATCAAAAAATGGTCAAAGGAACTAGACACTTTTCGAAAGAGGACATACAGAAGGCTCAGAGACATATGAAAACATGCTCAAAGTCACTAATCATTTGAGAGATGCAATTTGAGAGATGCAAATCAAAACAACAATGAGATACCATTTCAGACCAATCAGAATGGCTATCATCAACAAATCAACAAACAACAAGTGCTGGCGAGGATGTGGAGAAAAAAGAACCCTTGTGCACTGCTGGTAGAAATGCAGACTGGTGCAGCCATTGTGAAAGACAGTATGGAATTTCCTCAAAAATTTAAAAATGGAACTCCCATTTGGCCCAGTAATCCCACTCCTAGGAATATATCCCCCCCCAAAAAAAACCAGAAACAATCAGAAAGAATATACCACCCCTATGTTCATAGCAGCACAATTTACAATAGCTATGGTTTGGAAATAGCCTACGTACCCATCAGCAGATGAGTGGATTAAAAACTGTGGTACATCTACATAATAAAATACTATGCCACTATTAAAAAGGTTTTTGTTTTTGTTATTTTTGCAACAGCATGGCTGGAACAGGAGAGCATTATTGCTAAACGAAATAAGCCAGTCAGAGAAAGATAAATATCACATGATCTCATTCATATGTGGGATATAATGATCAACAAAATTTGATAAATAAAAATAGATTGAGCCGAAACCGGTTTGGCTCAGTGGATAGAGCATCGGCCTGCGGACTGAAGGGTCCCAGGTTTGATTCCGGTCAAGGGCATGTACCTTGGTTGCAGGCATATCCCCAGTAGGTGTGTGCAGGAGGCAGCTGGTAGATGTTTCTCTCTCATCGATGTTTCTAGCTCTCTATCACTCTCCCTTCTTATCTGTAAAAAAATCAATAAAATATATATATTTTTTTTTAAAAAATAGATTGATCTAGAGACAAATGGTAGGGGAGTGGGGCATTAGAAAGCAACCAAAAGACTTGTATGCATGCATATTAGTATAACTAATGGACACAAGACACTGGGGCGGTGGGGGCTTACCCGGATTGGGAAGGGATGAGGGAGGGGGTCAATTGGGGAAAAGGAGACATATGTAAAACTTTAGACAAAATAATAATAATAAATAATAATAAAATTAAAACTAAGAAAAAGTACTAAGGCTGATTGGGGAAGGTGTTTCTGGCAGATACCTGGGGATGGTCAAGGAATAAACAAGTGATCCTGTTTAGCTAAGTAGGTGAGAATAATGCCAGTTGGTGGAGTTTCAGCTTAATTTAATAAGCAATGGAGAAATCAAAACTTTCAGACAGGAGGATAAGTAACCAGCAACTACGTGATAGAATGAATGAGCAGGTCAGGGTGAGACCTGGAGACATTCTAGAAGTGGCACTGAGGAAGGAGTGTTTGAGCCGCAGTGAGGACTCCGGGAATACAGATAGGAAGGTCAGAAAGAGGACAAGTAGGTGGACAGGGGAGGGAAGCTGAGATGGCTCTTTGTACTTTTGCAATATTGATGGGACAGTCTGGTTGGTAGATACACCAGAGCAACAGTTGAAAAATATGGTTTTGGAGTTTGGGAGACAGGTTGGAACCAGCACAGAGATGGCAACTGAGAGTGAAATTTAGTGTGTGGGGACCCACTGGGAGCCTTTGGGTTAGTATGACGATTACTTTAAGCTGAAAACATCTATTTACTAGATGCAGAAAGAAGACTGCTAGGAGCTTCCCTTACCTGACTAAAGCAGCAATTTCTGGGAGGCGAGGCTGCATAAATCCCCTCTTTGGGGTGGGCCTACTCTCAGGAGGAAGGACAGAATAAACCTACCATAAGTCCCCCCTGGCCTGCAGGAGGAAGCAGGACCTCTCCTATCTGCAGAGAGAGCAGCACATATTTTTCTTTCTTTCTTTCTTTTTAACTATATTTTATTGATTTTTTATAGAGGGGGAGGGGAAGGGAGAGGGAGGGATCCATCAGACGCCTCCTGCACACCCCCCATTGGGGATGTGCCTGCAACCAAGGTACATGCCCTTGAGGAATCGAACCCAGGACCCCTCAGTCCGCAGGCTGAGGCTCTATCCACTGAGCCAAACCGGTTTCGGCAGCACATATTTCCTTATCTGCAATAATACCCCATTTGTCTTTCCTAAAGAAATACATTTGTTCTTCCCCTCCCTTTTCCTTAATTAGGATATAAGCCTCTATCTTTATCAGTTAATGAATATGCACACTTATAAACTTTTCTCCTATTAATGTCTTTTGTCATTTTAATTTGCAGACCCGCCCTACTCAAAAAGATAGAGGAAAAGTTGTTTTCCTTTCTAACAAGTGATTCATAGCAATATTTTTAAATACATTTTATTGATTTTTTTACAGAGAGGAAGAGAGAGGGACAGAGAGCCAGAAACGTCGATGAGAGAGAATCACTGATCAGCTGTCTCCTGCACGCCCCCACTGGGAATATGCCCGAAATCAAGGCACATACCCCTGACCAGAATCGAACCTGGGACCCTTCAGTCCATAGGCCAACGCTCTATCCACTGAGCCAAACCGGTTTCGGCCACAGCAATATTTTTAAGTAAAGGGGTGCTCAAAATATACAAGTATGAGCAAAAGTAGGTTTACAGTTGTATGTGAAACAGTTTATTCTTGTATTATTATTTATTCTTGTATTATGTATGTTTTTCCTATAAGAGTAACTGTAAGCCAGCCTACTTTTGCCCACCCCTGTATGCGAGTCATCCCAGTAAATAAAGGTCAGTCCCTATCATTTTACTAATCCTTTCATAATAAGATGATCCCACAAGCACAGAACATTAAATCCCCTTGAGTCACTCTCCCCATTGGCTACCCTGCTTCTCAAGTGCATTTTGAACTTGTGTGTTATCTCCACAACACAACTGAAGGCTGGGCGGAATGACACAGCAGCTGTGGGTCTGTAACAGGCTCCAACAGGGAAGAAGGCCTTACATTTAAAAAACAGAAAAGCGGAATTTCTGTGGGGAATGATCTCTGTCAATACTGTCTGAAGAGGCTGCTGGAGGGAGAGAGCAAGGTGAGCCCGGCCTGACGCACAGGGCACGGAATGCAGCATGGAGAGCCTGGGACTGGCCTGGCCGGGCAGGAGAGGGGGAGCACGCTGTGGGTGCAGTGCTGGGCGCCCATGTACACACGCCATTTCCACTAGTGCTCATCCTGTGAGACAGCTACAATAGGCCCAGGCCCTAGAAAAGGAGCCAGAAGAGTAAAGGAACGTGCAGACCCTAGAATGCAGCAGGTCCTGAAGCCTTCAGCTGGCCTCACCACTTCTCACCCCATTAGCACACCCCTTCTGTGCTCACCCCAAAGCAATCCTGAGGCACACGGGTGGAAGGGGAATAGTTCCACACACCGAGGGTAAGCACACTGATGAGGAAAGGCTTCCCTCTCTCTTCCCAGGCCCTGAGAGGGGGACAAAGGCAAGGAAAGTCTTCTAGTGTTGGAAACAACTGTGAAATGGGAGAAAGGCCACTATATGCAATTAAAAGTCAGGTTGTACAATAAGGCCTGAAACAGCACAAAGGGAAACAAAGTAACGGTAAATTACTGTATCAAATCCTTAGCTCAAACAAAAAAAAAAATCAAAACATGATGTTGGAAACAACACATACTCCAGAAATTACAGTAAAGAGTCAAAGGAAACCTTACAGCACTGTGTATTCCTATTACCAAGCCGAAAAAGAAAAAAAATTAAATGTTCATCCCAAGAGTTAGGAAGGAAGACAGAAGCCTAAGAAAAGGAACAACCTAAGAAAAGTAAAGAATTAATATAAAATAAAGATACATGTATAATTAGTAGAAAGTATTAGAATAAGAATATACATTAATTTTTTTAAAATAATAACCTCCAATGTCTGTAATCAAGAACAAAATACCAAACACACTAATTTGCAAGTATAGCGAAAAAAATAAATAATATTATTACAGAGGAAAAAATTTTTAAATACAAACAGACTGCAATATTTTATGATAGTAAATTTGAAAATCCAGAATCAAACAGATAATTTCTTTGTAATTTATAAATTAAAATTTACTCAGAAAAAAAAACAAGAACTATGGGTAAGAAAAGTGATCAAGAGACAAATAAACAGACAGCTAGAAGTTCAAATGATTTTGTCCTTGAATAAAACAAAATATTCTAGCAACTATCCTGACCCACAGGACTTTTCATGACATCACAACATAATACTAACACCTGGAAAAGGGCCAGAGGAGGTGGAGGAGGTTTCTGCTAAGGCAGTGATTGGCAAACTCTTTAGTCAACAGAGCCAAATATCAACAGTACAAAGACTGAAATTTATTTTGAGAGCCAAATTTTTTAAACTTAAACTTCTTCTAACGCCATTTCTTCAAAATAGACTCGCCTAGGCTGTGGTATTTTGTGGAAGAGCCACACTCAAGAGGCCAAAGAGCCGCATGTGGCTCACGAGCTGCAGTTTGCCGACCACTGTGCTAAGGAATGGACAAAACTCCCAGGAAGAGGAGGGTACTGTGGCAACCAGTGCTTTTCCACGTGCAGGGGCACAGTGCTGCCTGGGCACCAAGAGGGTTATTTCTAGAGAAGAAAAATGTGCTTTTGGAAATAACTTTATGAGAGTCTCTGTACAGGTAACATTTTTTCACCTGACTTTCTAATACCTCCTGCCCCCATCCCCCATCCCCCAACCCTCAGGATTTGCTCAGCACAGCACAGCTTGGTCTGCAGTGTTTTCGGGCCTGAACTTGCCTCGGTATCTGAACTCCTTAACAACCAGCCAGCCTTGGCTTGACAGAAACCTGAAAGGACAGGAAGAGCGGTCAACTCTCACTTTCTTGCAGAACTGCTGTCCTCCCAGGCCATCTTCCATCCCCTCTGACCACCAGGGGCCACTCAGCTGTGACCAGTGTTGGGTGGCGACATTCACTGAAGAAGGGGAGGGCCGAGTCCTCCACAGGACTAGGGAGGGCCACATTCTCCTTCACAATCGGTGGCCCAGAATTTCTAGTGTCTTTCTGCTGGTCAAGGAGGTGGGGTCCCCACCACCATTTTGCATTCATGCAATGCAGTGACACCTCACAAGTTATTAAATACCTTCATAGAGAGTATTTCATTTGATGTAATCATACTGTCTACTTAGGTATATATATTAGGTATATATACTTAGGTATATATATTTATACTTTTTTTTCAGAGAGAAAGTGAGAGGGTGAGATAGAAACATCAATGATAAGAGAGAATCACGGATCAGCTGCTTCCTGCACACCCCCTACTGGGGATGGCGCCCACAAACCAGGCATGTGCCCACACCAGGAACTGAACCGTGACCTTCTGGTTCATGGGTCGAAACTTCACTGAGCTACACCCAGCTGGACTGTCTTAACATTTTACAAATTAAGATACCTAGTCAATGGGAAGAAAGGAGAGCAACTGGGACTCAAATCAGGTTTTGTGACACTGAGTCAAAAACCTAAGCCGGAGTCACAATTTAAAAGTCATGACTTCTAAGCAATTTCTAAAGAATTCCAGTGAGGAAAATACATTCTAATGTAACTATTCTTAACATTTAACTGTTTCAGAAATCAAGGAACTCTAATCTGACTGCTAAAAAGTGCATCAATTTACAAAATGTATGCGTATAATTTGAGGGATTCACACACACACACACAGCCCTCCATCATGCCCCATTTAAGAATTATTGTCCTAATGTCCTTTAATAAGCTGGAAAGAACACTGGGCATTCCCTATAAAGCTCTTCTTGGGGCATAAGTCACAGGATTAACTTCTGGCAGAGACGACCTTGTACCTGTGTGCTTACGTGTTCATGGATTTTAGTAATTAATTCTCCCAATGGGTACAGATGTTCCTCGCTTCCATCAGCATCGATTTGACACAACACAGCAATAAATCTATTAATGGGGAGTTTCTGTGCTGAATGCTGGTAGACATCAAGATGAATAAAATCACTACTAAACTTAAGGACGCTTACAAGGTTATCCAGAAAATACACTCACATATCATCTAAATCTGAGGGTAGAGAAGTGACAAAGAGAAGCAGGAAAAAAGTGCCCTGGGAGGTAAAAGAAGGCTTTTTCTTTCCTCCCTTGTACATATCCTCAATAGAGAGCAAACATCAGTAAATAATTATAAATCACCAAATTGAGCAAGTTCTATGCCATAAATCTTGCTACAAGTTAACAATATGCTCTTTCTGCAAAAGTGAAACATTTCAGTTAATTACAACCTTACCCTCTGATAGGTGATCTCAATGGTCCTTATGCAACATGTCAGAAATATCTCCCACAAAAACAATAAAACCAAAAATGATCATTGAGGATTTAGCATTAATTCTTTGATGAAGACACAGCCAAAGAGATCAGATAAGTCCAAGTCAGAGGGTGAGTGTGATGAGAAAGAATAAAGACTTCATTGTGGTTTACGGATTTTTAAAGAGGTGTCTTTAATATTAACAATTTATGGAATTGGTAGATTCACCAAAAACCATGAGATGTGTTTAAAATGCACAGGTGGCAAATTCATATTTACACTATGACTGCCTTGGGTAGCAAGCATTTGGTCTAAAGGCGAACAGCTTCCAAAGGGAGTTTTCAATATGTGTGTCTGCTCACTGCTGGACTGGACTGAGGAAATGTTTCTGCTACTTGAACCCTCTGCTTCTCACAATGGGTGGCCCCAGAATTTCTAGTGTCTTTCTGCTGGTCAAGGAAGGTGGTGTCCCCATCACCATTTTTGCATTCATGCTGTGGCCACTTCCTAATGTTTTATTTTCTGCACAGGTGTATTTACAGTGAACAGTTAGATACATGCACATGTTCTCAATTTATAATCAGACATGCAAACCCCAGGTGCCCAGGGCCCAGCGCCTGGCAAACCACGGTCAGTCAGCAGTGGTCATGACGACGCGTTGCTGGTAGGCACGATTCAATAAGGGGCGTGGCTCTGCACTCCATTGTTCTTTTTTTGAAGAAAACGTCATTTTTTACCCAAAGACCCAAATGTCATGCTTGCTGCATAAACTACCAGACAGGAGAAAGTCCACTTACCTCACTAGGAATCAGTCTTCTCTAATTACATACCACGCAGCCCCTCATTACATAACCTAGGTAAGATTTGTGACGTCATATACCATACCATTTTTTAAAAACTTACTCAGAGCCGAGACCAGTTTGTGAATAGAGCGTGGGCCTGCGGACTGAAAGTTCCCAGGTTCGATTCCGGTCAAGGGCACGTACCTTGGTTGTGCGCACATCCCCAGTAGGGGGTGTGCAAGAGGCAGCTGATGGATGATTCTCTCTCATCGATGTTTCTAACTCTCTATTCCTCTCTGTTAAAAAAAAAAAAAAATCAAGATTTTTAAAATAAATAAATAAAGACTTACTCAGAAATTCAGAAGTTTTAGGGGGGGAAGCCTTGGCATAATTAGCTGTCAGCTGTGTTTAGCTACGCTAAACAGAGGTTTAAATATGCAGAACATGTATGATGAGACAAAGAGAACTAGAAATACAATAAATGATTCCTTTAAACTATAGGTAACAGCCAGAAATAGAGCTGGGTTTCTTTTTGATGAAGTAAAATATTTAGCCTATTGAAATTTTAATTCATTCAACTTTTGGGGTAGAAAAACATACACTGGAGCTGCCAAATGTCTTCAGGGACTTTCAATTGCACTGGGACAGTGTGTTCGGGAGAGAGAAAGGAATCCACAGTCCCCATCCTCGGAAACATTTCAAAGCAGACCTTTTATATTATCGTTGGCACTGGGCCTACAATTTTTCCCCATGATTGATTGCAAAATAAAATGTATTCCCTTATGATTTCAAAGTAAGGTTTACTTGCAGACTTGTTTAGCCCACCACCCCCCCCCCAAAAAAAAAAAAAAGTGGTTCTGCTTTTACCCAGTTACCCTAGAGTCTGACACCAGGGAACGTCACGTATCTTTTCTGTTTCCCCAGTAACATAAGGACAGTTACTTGCATAGTAAAAACCACTCCCCGAGAAAACAGATGTGCTTCTCCCTCTCCCAGAGGTTGCAGCTGGCTGAGGCCAATGCGGAATGCAGCAGAGGACTTCCAAAGCGGAGGCGCCCTGGGAGGGAGGCTGCCACTGTGAGGGTGCATGTGGAAGAGGGGAGTTCTGCTGTTCCAACCAAGGGCCCAGATGAGCACCCGTTAATGCAGGGAAATGACGACTCTGCGAGCTGAGGCACCAGGAGCAACGCAGACATTCTCTCGAAAATCTGGAATCAACCAGCATGAGCTCCAAACCTTGACAAGCGCTAGAGAACACTGTTAAAATCCTAACTTAAGCCACAAGGATAAGCTTTTGTTTACGGCTCAAAGAAAGGAAATTCTCATGGAGAATAGTCGCTGCCATGTCAGACGGAAGGCACGAGGCTGCTATGCCAGGGAAAAGCCATCGGCCGACTGCTGCGGGACAGGGACAGGGTCAGGGACAGGGTCAGGGACAGGGACAGGGACAGGGACAGGGACAGGGTCAGGGACAGGGACAGGGTCAGGGACAGGGACAGGGACAGGGACAGGGACAGGGTCAGGGACAGGGACAGGGACAGGGTCAGGGTCAGGGACAGGGTCAGGGACAGGGACAGGGACAGGGTCAGGGACAGGGACAGGGACAGGGACAGGGACAAGGTCAGGCCGCTGTAGTTCTCTGTGTGACCAGGAACCCAGGACTGAAACCATCAGCATCAACCAGCCGGGCTGTGCCCTGGGCCAGCACCAGTGGGTCCTCTGGGTGCAGACCAACAATTTGGTCCTTCTTAAAGAACGCTGTGCCTCCCCCTCCACAAAATAAAACCCCACTTCATAAACAGCGGGGAAATTACTGCTCAAAGGAGATTTCAAAGAGCTATGCATGTGATCATCTTTATTAAAATGTACATAAATTTCTTCTTTTCAGAGACTTTACTTACTATATTCATGTCCTTAAGAAGAATCATAAACCCAAAACCCATTTTCTTTAGAGCAGAGTAGATTAATTAAAGATAATACATAGTGAAAATAGAAATAAGAAGCATGGCAACCAAACAGTTATTTGGAAGTAATGCGGAAATAAAAATAAACCAAAAACCTAAGAAAACAACCCAAAGGAATCACAAAACAGATGATAAAATGGACAAATCCTATCATTTCCTGGCACGCATTCCTCTCTCCTTTCCAAGTTTTAATACACTTAGACTCTAACAATCTTAGTCGAGCATTTCTAGAAGCAACAAGTATATTCCAGATTCCTCCCAACTCCACAGAAGATGCTGACACAGGCCCAAGAAGCAAGCGAGCCCCACATGAAAGCATTCCTCTCTGCCAGGCTGCTCCTCGCATCTCCTCGGCCCACAGCACCCTCCTCCCAACAGCCAGCTGCTTCCTGCCGTGTCCTGGGGGCCTGGCTCAGAGCCATCTCCCCGGGAGACCCAACCACTGCAGCCCCATCCCCTACGCACTTGCTGGGTCAGATCCCCCATGGTTCTCCCACCTTGAGTATCATCAAGAAATTTCTTTTTGTATTGTTTCTTTTTCCCACACCTACCATATTAAATATTTTTATGTGGACTTACTTTACTTTCCATGCCACAAAAACAGCAAAGATGCCCCACAAATTTAGAGGCTAACACCTAATTTCCCAGTCTCACATTGTTCACTTCAAATTATGGGCCATGGTCTTTGAATCACTGAATTAAGTGCTCCAGAGACACAGGTGGGGGTCTGCTGGCTAGCTCACAGAGGGTCCTGCTGGCAGCTCTACGCACACACCCAGCAGGCCCCTGCCGGCCTTTGCCTAGTCTAAACCCTCGCTAGCCCTGGCCCCGCCTTGCCTGGAGGTGTGTCCTCCATTTGAAGGAAAGGCCAGAAGGAGGCTTTTTCCTCCCATCCCTAGAGATGAGGTGAGCAGATGACAACATTATAGAAAAACAGGCACTGTGATGGGTGGGCCCAAGGACAGGTGCTGAACCAGGCTCATCCTGACTTCTCCTAGTCATCTCCATCCCTCACTTACAGCAGCAGGAACAATTGAGGGAAACAAGCTGTGCAGAGGCTGGAAGGCCAGTGGCAGGTGGTGTGTCAGCCCGTGAGGCCACAGAACCTGTGCCAACAACGTGGGAGAAGGCGTGAGGCTCCCCTCCCGCTCTGGCTCCCCGCCTCCTTCAAAGGGACAGTGGGATCACCCGCTGCAGCCAGCCTGCTCGAGCTCTCCTGCCTGGGAGTCCCGGGAGCAATGTTAACAGAGAGGGGAGGGAGAGCAGGATGTGGGAGCCACTAAGGCATCCCACACGCCGCTGGTAAAGAATGTTCTGGTAACTGTCTCCAGATTGCCTGCCTCCTAGAGACCGCTGGTTAATTTCATGAGGGCCCTCCACATGGCTCCTCTGAAAACAGCTTCAAATAAAGAAAGGCCTTGTGTCCTGATGGCTCACTCTTTCAAAGCCCCACACGTGTCTAACGCGTCTCCGATGCACGGCCTAAGGGAGAGGCTGCACCACAGGAATTTAAACCAGGTCGTTCATAACCACCACCAGGTCATCGCTCAGATCCCGGTTTGGGTGGAACAGGGCATGCCCAGTTTTCAAAGGCCCCTATGTTCCAGTTTTAAGTTACTATCTCTGGATTAAATAAGCTCTTTCTAATCAATCCCTTGATTATGGGAACTTTTGATTTCCAGAGACCCAGCTCATCAGAGAATTCACTGCTTTGGGCATGCTGATTGTGAAGTTCCCATAGATACTCCAGGGAAGCTGGCTGGCAAATGCTTCCATAACCAGATCTGTGGCTCAGAGAGGTCCAAGGCTGGAGCTAAGGCTTGGGAGCTCCGGCAGTACTTAAAAGGAAAAAGAAAGAGAAAAAAAAGCAAGCAACAAAAACAGCCAACCACCAACAGTAACCAAGATAAAGAACGGCAAACAAAGATTCTAGGAATCCAATCAGAGAAAGGCTGTCATGTTTCCCCAGACCTGAGGGCCAGGGTCCACCATTGCTCTCTACACAGCCAACCAAGTAGCTTATTAACACTCAAATATGCATTAAATAAAATGCACAAACCACACCCACCTGAGGAAGAGAAAGCTTAGAAATAGCTTTAGAATGATTTCAAGAAAAATTGAGACAAAAGGATTTTAAGGTAGCATGGTGTTAATCAGATCCCCCTCAATCCCACCAACAATTTCTATTTGTTAAAATTTTAACCTACAGTAGATTTCAGCTCATGATTTTGTGTAACATTACTTTGTTTCCTGAAGAACAGGATAAATACTTCAAACCTTGTTTTCTCTTTAATTCTACAGCATCACCCAGAAAAACATTCACTGGAAAATAAAACTGTTTAAAACATTAGCATTCTACTTCAGTAGTTGCCTTTTATTTATTGCTTCATGGTCTTTGTTAATTCATCCAGTTTTTAAAACACCAACATTTTAAGGAATGCTTTTCAAAGACAGCAAAACAGCAGGAGATTGGCAGAATGTGATTATTTATTGCTGGCATCTCCAGACCTACTAGGTCCTTAGCCACATACTGTGTCCTGAGATTCCTCTTCCCAGGCCTGTTGATCTGCCAGGGACTCAGTATCGAACGAAATTTACCATTAAAAAAGAGAACACAGGATCCCAAAGGAAACACATTTAGGAAATGCTGCATATTTGTCTCCTTTAAGAGTCTCAAATGCTCTGAGAATACAGGAACAGAAACCTGCTAAACGAAACACATCCAAAAGTTCATCAGGTGGCACCTACTATTATCTCCAAGAATGGGGCTCCTAGGAAGCTATCAGCTAGGAGCTGTTCCACTGGCTAGCTGGCATCTCACCAGTCAACCCAAGACCCTTTATTAACTCCTCTCCATTCATGGAGCCCAATTATTATGTGCCTATGATAATGAGATTCTAGTGCCAATGTAATAACTTGGTTATTACTTAACAGGAAAGGAGGAAAGGGAAAGCTAAATAATATAGGCATGCCATGTATACAGCATTGCTAAGTCTGTTCCCTACTGACTGATGGTGGAAGGGACTACACAATAGATGCATACCCAGTCAAGTTTGAGTGACATGGGAGGGTGACTACCTGCCAGATATACATGGGAACAAATTAGTGGCCAGGATGGATGTGGCCACTGCAATATTTAAACATCCAAACAAAGGAAGCGCTCACTTGCGCGCGCGCGCGCACGCACACACACACACACACACGTGCGCGCTCTCTCTCTCTCTCTCTCTCACACACACACACACACACACACACACACACACACAGTCCTCGCAGGCGCGCACACACACACGTGCGCTCGCTCTCTCTCTCTCTCTCTCTCTCTCTCTCTCTCTCTCTCTCTCTCTCTCACACACACACACACACACACACACACACACACACACAGAGTCCTCCCCTGCATCCACATGGCTCGGGGCCATGTGGGACTCCCACAATGGACTAATGGACTTTAATTACCTTGGAAGCTGAACTATTCTGGCTGCAACATGGAGCGGAAGCTCTGGACACGGGCTTTGTTTCTAGCTCTGCTGGAACCCCAGCGGCACCTTTTCCAGGGCCGGCTTAAGGGGCAGGGGCCTTTGGAATCTGAGGAATGTAACTTAAGGCAAACAAACATCCCATCCTCCCACGGGGCCTTCTGACAGTTCTTACTCCAGCAGTGCCCCACGAACCTCACTCCACCAGTGACTAGGAAGTTTAATTCAACATACAAACGTTGGGAAGGCCTGACTTAATACACTGTGTTATTAGTAGTAAGCTTCATTATTCCAGACTCATGAGAACAATGGGAGGCTCACATTTTTTAAATTACACATCACACACTTCAATGTCCTCAAGTGCCCACACCTTTTCTTATTATTTATCGTGAGTAAAACAGGCACATCCATGTCAGACTAGCCAACACACTGTCTTTCTAGAACCAATCTGGTCATTCAAGTTACTGCTTAAACTTTGAAATGAGAATACAAAAAAGGGGGGGAATCACAACAGTGTTTCAAAAACTTTTATAATCACATTACTCACGCCTTGTATATGTAGTTTGAAACTCTTGAGCCTCTAATTAACCAAAGTGACTAAAAACAGTTTTCAGGAACTGAACGGGCGCTCACTTGCATAGCCTCTCTGGGAGACAGTGCAGTGGTCTGCCGGGAGCAGAGCTCCCTCAGGCAGAGCCACACCAGCCGCACACTGCCGTCTCCTGTCGTCCTGGGGGCGCAGAGGCTGTGCAGAGACACTGCTCAGGGGGTGCCAGGAATAGCCAAGAGAGGTGGGAACCGGGACAGCAAAGAGGTTGATGTGACAGGTGACAAATTTTCAGGGGAAGACTTTTGAAGTAAAATTCCCTTCCTTAAAATTTAGGAACAGAAACCTATGCTATCTGAATGAAAAAAAAAAAAATGAAAAAAAAACACTATGAAAACTGGGTGTGTGCACAGGATAGCCTGCTGTGATCACATCCAGTTCACTCTCAAGTTACCCGACAACGAACAGCACTCACTCGCCTACAGCTCCTGTCTAGGGTGGGGCAGCACACAAGCCATCTCCTAAAGGGCAGTCTGATACAGCCCAAAGTTCCAATTGGCTTTCCTTTCTCTCTCCTTCAGTTCAGTATCTTTAGTAAGAAATTTCCCTGATATATATATATATATATAAAATCTCCCGATCTCCTTGCCCTTTGTCCCAGGGAAATCTTACCCAGGCTTCTCCCAGAGTCTCCAACACTAATCGAAGTTATTTTCTTTAAGCTGCTGTCTCGGCTCTCCACTCCTAAGTCAGTGCTGGAGAAACTCCAAGGAACAGATCCAAGAGGCCACACACTCATCTTACTCTGCCCTCACCTGACCTCCTCTCCTGTTCTCCAAACTGTTTTTCGCAGAATGGCACAAGTGCGCCCTAGTTAGATGTGCTTTATGGGCTCCAATCCTAAGCCAAACTGCCAGGTAAGAGACCCCAACTTACCAAACAAGAGATCCCAATTTTTAAAAACAAGTTAAAGATAGACACAACTCTGAAAACTTGCGGTGCATCCAGTTTAGGTTAAGGGACCCAATAATTAATTGCTCAAAGAAGAAAACAAAATCAGAGACTAAGAACATGCCACTCTAGTTGACAGCTACCCCAATGGACCAGTTCTAAGCTCCAGACTATAAAATGGAGACAGAAACTTGAAAAACCAGAAAAAGGAGTATCAAACTTGATACATTATTAAACCAATATGTGAAGCTAGAATTTAAATTCACTTAATAACATTGAGTTCCCAACCTCCTGCGATTACTTTGAAGTTCACTGTGTACATGGCTACCTTTCATTAAAGCTGCTGCCTCCTGTTCCAGGGCCCGTAAAGGAAAAAGCAAGGGATCGCACGGGTTTAATGCACCTCTTAGAAAGCGAGCACACAGTGAGAGACCTGAAAGGTAAAGGAGCATGCGGGAACCAGGATAACCTTCTTAATACACTCAACACCAGCCAGAGCCTCGCAGGAGCTCAGCCGCTAAGTGTGCCAATGAGGTTAGACAAGTCATACAGATTTTCTTAATGAGTTAGGATAAAGACCCCAAAAAAGGGCTAGCAAGTCCTGCAACACCCACTCTCCCTGTCAGTGTTGAAAAGTAAATGTGACCTCTATTAAAGTTAGAAGGATCATACTTGGGTTAAAATCCATTTTGGCAGCCATCCCTAAACTCTCAGTTTGACATTAAAACAGTAAATGTGTAATAAGTTCACGCCCAGAAGATTTTCCCAACCTAAGCGCGTAACTGAAATAAAAACAAAACAACAAAAATACGCAAGGAAACACACTAATTTATTCTGATAAACCCATTCCTTTAGAATATAGCAGGAAGAAGCTGAATTTCTGCCCAACAACCATCAAGCTTGTCCGGGGCAGCAATCCACTTTCTAGAGACATGTATGATTCTGGTCCTCTGTGCTTGGCCTGGATCAAGATTTGAAGCAATACCTTCTAACAAGTTCAGAGCTTGGTCTCTAAAATTTGTACAGATTAGCACCAGACTCAGGCGAGGGTACACACTACAGCAGTTAACAGCTACTCCATCAATAGTTTATTTCCAATTGCAAGTGAGAAGGGGGAACAGACTCTTTGCAACTTGTCCCCAAATGGCACCAGTGGCCAGAATTAAGCCCAATGTGCAATGGTAGACAGACACAGAGCCATAAAGGATTGTCCATGAGTTCAAGATACCATCTCAACCAGGAGAAAGCTGCCACAGAAGCCTTTCACTCCACTCATTTCTAAGTCCCAGGGAGAAGGAATATTTGTTACCTGAGGTGCCAGAACCCTAGCTGGGGCTGGAAGCAAGAAAAAAAAAGCCTCAAGTTCTCTGACCATATGTGTACAAGGTGTGGATGGAGGCAGGGCTCAGGACTGATGAGGAAGGCGCATGCCTGCCTGGGCGACGCTGACAGAGCAGCTTACCTCCACGGAAGTCTGTCGATGTCAGGGTCATGTGCCCACTGTCCATCGGGCTGCCATCCCTTTGAGGAGAGGGAGACATTGAAGGGAACCAAAGGATCTTCTAAAGGCAAGTTCTTACTGCAAGCTGGCCAAAGGTCCCTGCAATCAAAGAAATCATTGTGGTTTTGCATTTGGCATATGTATGCCCCCTTTCTTCTAAGGACAAGCCTGAAAGATTTCTGCCTGGTCTTAACTTTCAAAAAGAAAAGTACCCAGAATCCACCTAGGTATACAAGAGACAAGAGAAAGACAAGAAGTCTCATGCTACACCTCAGGACAGAAAGTGAGTTTAATAGCATTTCCTTCCCAAAGAAGAGGCAATTGTTACTTTTAAAGAATCAGTATCTTCTATCACACATTTCAACACAAGCCAACTCATCACACCAGTTTAAATGATGTGCCCATATTGACTCCAAAACCCATGTGCCACCCTATACCAGCCTTGACTAGGAGCAAGAGAAAATGCTTGAATGTAAATGAAAAATCCAGGTAATTAACTTCTGTAGGCACTGGTCTAGAATCAACCTTGCCATTGATCTAACTCCACTGATAATGACAGGGAAAAGTCACTAGGGCCAATGGAAGCATATCATAAATCACAAAGTCAATCTCATACGAAGTCAACCAAAAATCATCAAAATTCAGGAAACTAAGTTAAGTACCTAATCCAGTATAAAAATGCACTTCACTCAGTGTAATACTTAACAGTAAATAGCCAAACATCGATTCTTCCCCATTAACTGCAGAGTTAGCCAACTATTTGCATATATTCTATTGTATATCATCTCATATTTCCTTTAAAAAAAATCCTATTTCCTTCAGGCACAGAGATGTCTAAAGATATTTGATCCTTGCCACCTCAGTAATGCAAATAGTACTTCAGAATACCTTTTACAGTTATCTGTGCACGTCCATAGGAAGGGAAAAAGGAAAATAATCTATCCATAAAGAGCTTTATGAGGGAAAATGCCTCTGTCTTAAAGGTTTGGTTCAATTAATGTTTTAGTTATCCAAAGAGGATAGAGGAAAAGTCCCCAACAAAGCAACTTGCTTCTTTAAGATGAATCAGAATAACAGGGACAAAAGGACTCCCAAACAGACCAAAAACCTTTGGTCAGGTAGGTTTCCAAAAGGGAAATGTCTAATCCCTTCCTCTACTTTGAAATGACCAAGAACTAACTCCACATGATTCAGTCCTTCAGGGCCCAACAGGTCTCAATTGTCAGACAAAAAAGCAATGTTACCACAAAGAACCTACCCTAATCCTAGAATGTTAAGGATGAAGAATAAACAAACACAGCTGTCAGTAAAAACTCATTTCTGCAGAAAGCAAGTGTGTTAAGTTACTGGACCGTTTTATGGACCACTACAGAACCATCCACAGGCAAAGAACAAGGGAGGACACGCAGACAAAGAAATCTGCAGGACCACTAAACCAAAATGGATTCTTGGCAGACACCGGGTGTAAGCAAAGGAGTTTGAGGGACAAGGCCACCCTGCATGGGCTTGATGTGACAACCAGCTCTGGCAGCTGAAGAAGCTCTCCATTTCCAATTTCCCAGCAACATAGGAAAGATTTCTTGTTTTTAATAGATTGGCTAGGTTTCTGGATCCATGTCAAAGTGGGCCACAGTTACTGGAACAAATCCAAATCCATTCACTTAAAGATATATGAGCTACAGAGGTGAACATAATCTATGTATTGAGGATTAAATAAAACCATTTATACATGTTAGGAAAGAATTTCCTGTTAAACTACCCAGGAAATAAGGAGACAGTAAATAAAAATTCAACACTAGGACAATATGTTCTTTTGAAGATGATATTTTAACAGACTAGGATTCAAGGCAAGTGTGCAATGGTGATCCTGGGCTAAGAGCCTGCAGACCCATTGTCTGGGTGAAATGCTCAGGCTTCCCAGTGGACACCCACTGGCCATACCCATAGGGAGAGCTCACATGTGAGCAGATGCCAGACTTCTCAGAACGGTGGTGGCATAGACCAGATGGTCAAAAAATGGGCACATCAAGGGCAGGACCCACCAGAACTTGTCAGAGGTGTTGTTGTTTGATCCACCACCTTTTCATTTCTCTCTGCCTGGACTTTGTGACTCTGGGGAAGCTCTAGTGACCCTTCTTCCAGCTCCAGAGGTAAATTCTGTTTGGTGGGAACCAATGAAGTGGCCCCATCCCACAGCCAGGGGCTGACTGAGGCATCAGCCTGTGACTCAGTTCTGATGAATGAAATATGAGGAAAGTGGTCTGGGAAGGCTTCTGAGAAAGGTTTGTGGTACCTAAACAAGCAAATACCTCCAGGAAAAAGTGACCCTTTACTTGCCCACAGGTAAAGCCTATAAAGAAAGAAGGAAGCTGTCCTAAGACACATCACAACTTGTGGTACAAAAGAGCAGTGCAGTGGGGATGAAGGATGAAATAATAAAATGGATCAAAATAGACAAGGGTCTTACATAGATCAATGATGACGGTGCCACAAATCAAAAAATATCAAAACAAGCTTAACTCTCCTTGTTTAATTTAATGAAATAAAAAAGGACCATTTTATTGGCTATGCAGTTAGCCCTAAGCTCAGAGGCTATAGTGAGTGGGAAGCTCTCTGCTTTTAGCACTGAGTGACATACAATGTTTAAAATGAAGAAGAAGAAGAAAAGGGGCAAGCTATTAGCAGCTTTCTTGCTTTTTCATTCATTAATACTAATCTAATGACAAGTCAAAAGAACTTTATAAAAACTTTATAACTTTAAAAAAATATGCCAGAGTACATATATCTGTAACATACACAACACAATCAATCCTTTACCGGAAGAAGCTATACTTACATAGAGGGCTTTGTTTTCTAAAACTCATCAAGGGACTTTTTCATATCACTTTTCTAGTAAATCCAATGGGTAAAACTACCCTAAAAAGTTTTAGGAACTGAAGAAAATTTTACTCTAAGTCAGGAATCTGAACCCACTATTAAACAACCACTCACTCCATGGCCATGCCTCCTTAATATTCATACTACAACAAAGATGACTACTTATCTATTGTTTTTCATCTCTTTTCCTAGACTAGATGATTGAAACCAAAACACCAGTATGAGAACTTTTTAATATTAACCCAGTAAAAAAGAAACCATTTTCTGTTAACTTCCTCTTAGGCCAATCTTGCTTTATGAAAATGTAAAGCCCCTTAACATTAGTGAAATCCTAAAGCCCTCTCTCCCATAACTACTTAAAAAAAACTAAGAATATTACCTCTGACAACACTTCTGGGTTTTTGTTTGGTTTGGTGTGTGTGTGTGTGTGTGTGTGTGTGTGTGTGTTCTAAAGGAAACCAATCATATAAACCACAATACTTTTCAACTTTGTGTCAAAGACCCATTTTTCTCACATATCAATTTAATTTTTACCTTGATAGGACTATACTAAATTAAACTTCATTAGCCTAACTAGAGGACGGAAAAACAGCCTCTGGATCATCACTGAGGGTCTTCCTCTGGGCCAAGGAAATTAGTGAAACTCTATTCTCTTCAAGATTGGGCAGATACAATCACAGGTCTTGGATTCTCACCCTGTCCAACTTATGATAGTTACTATGGTTTAACAAGAGCAGATCATTATGTTTTTAGTCAAGTGAGACAGAATCATCTTTACACGATTTAAGAAATTGTGAGACTATTCCTGGCATTCCTGAGGCAGTTATTTTCTAAACAACAATCTGCCTAGTAAAATATACTAGACACTGTAGACAGAATTATCAAAACTTCTTATCCTATGTGGAGAGTCAACATAGTAAGTGGGTTTGGAAAGGAATGGCTAGCTGAGCACCAAGCCCATTTCCTCTTCCATGAAGCACACAATTAGATGACCTTTCCCAGCCTTGCCTGCATTAGGTGTGGTTCTGTGACTGAGTTCTGGCCAGGGCAATGCGGGCAGAAAGAAATAATGTGCTCTATGTCTAGGCCTACGCACATGAAAACTTCCCACAGGAGCCTCCATTTTTTGCCCCCATGAGACTAAAAGCAGGCAAGCCCACAAATGCAAGAAGGGAGCAAAAGGTAGAAGGAACTTGGGTTCCTCAATCACAGTTTGGAGCAGCAGTCGCCAACCTTTCGGACCTCATGGACCAGTGGCCCACAGAACACCAGATGGCAACTGCTGGTTTGGAGGAAAACTGCCCACAGAGTAGGACTACCAGTGAGTAAGAAATAAGCATCTATCACAGTTGAGCCTTTATACATTTAGGAGGTTATTCTAGCAGCCGACATTATGTTGATTAAATAAATTCACTGGGCATCTCTAGATCAAGGTTAGGTTGACTTGAAATGTATGTTCTAGAATTAGTGACTCAGGCAATTATAGGACTTACCAGGAAGAATCCCTCAGTATATACAGTCAAGGTAACACCATGTTTGGCTACAATAAAGCAATTTATTCCCAAATGCAGTAAAAATTCTGCTGAGCAACTGCGGCTGAAGAATATACTTTAGAACCACTTGATCCTTAATTCCATAGTTAAATATTAGATGGTATAAATCACCTGAAAGTTGTGAGGATCTTCCACACTTCCTTTGCCAAAGGTACCATAATTCACATTAAAACACATTAGCATGCCACATGAAGCCCAACTCTGAATTTACCATGAAACTATTATTGAAGACATTTCACAAAGGACAGTAAGTTACAGTAGAGAGTTCAAGTTGGGTTTCTTTAGATGTTTGCTTTTTCTCAATAGAAACTCAACATCAAAAAACCTTTGCTTTCCCATATGGAAGTCATGTACTCCCTTTTTGCCCTGTCAAGTGCCAAAGTGAACGCACCCCCACAGCAACAACCACTGTCACTGCACACTTCCTCCTCCTTGCTTTGACCTCAGTTGGTACCTCTTTCATTACAAGGTAATTTCAGGGATGAGGTATGAATAAAATAAATCAATCAAGGAAAATAACACTTATTAAGTAGCTACTACATGTCAGATACTTTCACGCAATTCCATTTCATCTTTGCAACAATGAGGTATATTCCATTATTTCCCATTTTACAAATAAAAAACTTGCTCAAGGCCACACACCCAGACAAGCAAGATTCAGGCTGATGACATCTGACTCCAAAATGAATCCTTTCCATTTCAAAATGGTTCACTTAACCCTATGACATATTGGCAGCCTTTAGGCTGGGGGGGGGGGGGGGGAAGCGCATTACCACTCAATTTGACTTACTTTACATATTCATTTTAGTGAGTCAATGGTTCTCAAAATGCTCACTCTTCCACGTATACCTTATTATCACATTTCCACAAAAATGAAAGCCTGCACTATTTCTTTGACAAGAGAGTAAATTGCAAACGGCAACACAGAGAATTTAGAGGATAAAGCTAGGACAGGAGGAGGCTAGTCTTCCATTATTGGGACGTATTGCTGCCTCCTTTCTACCTATGAAGTTTTAGTTTCCACAAGAATTAGTTCATAACTATTTTCCACCAGTTCTTAAGATTTCCAAAACCCCATTTTGAAAGATACTACATTTCTAAGTTCAGTAAAACAAGCATAAGCATATGTCAAGGAACTTGGAACACAGGAATACTCTTGAATTTTCTTAGTGGTATGAAATGATTTTTACCCTGCAACATTTAAAGTGGTTCCATGCAAGCTGAAAAGAACAGTTTTACTACTGTTCTTTTCCACTTAAAGAACTAGTGAAGATCAAGGACATTGTGTCGTGTTGTATTATAATTACTACTTTATTTTATTTTATTTAAGTAAGTATTTACTTACCTAAAATCCTTAAAAGTCAAATGTAGATAAACTGCTCACTAAGCAACATTATCAATTCTTTAAAACAGCAGTAAATCAAACCACATTTGATAACCGAAATATCAAAAGACTAATATTCTCAGGTTGGCAAGAGTTGTCATAAGCCATGCTAAAATTAGGTGTTTAATGGTCATCATTATAACTTAGTAAGAAATGCATTTTGATGACAAAGTCCCCTTGGAAATACTGTTTTGTTGAAAAGGCAATTTCAGTATCAAACACTTCTACCAAAAATATGTTTCCATAGTGACATTTAAGATGATAAAATTATCAAAGCCCAGTTCTTTTTATTGCAAAGGTCGAACGTTTCTCCTTCCTCTGGAAACCCGCTGTGCTATTTATTGAAGTCCTTCACACACACTGCTCCGTCTCAGGCAAGTGCTGCATCATGGAAAATGGTGTTTTTATTTTTAAGCCTTACCTTCAGATAGGATCCATAATATTTGGTTACGTATGGACTATCACACTGACTCAGCACTGTGATTTCCTGTTGAATGTCCTCTATCTCATCTTCAGCTTCTTCCAGATCAATGATTTTTATAGCAACCACTTTCTGAGTCCGATTGTCAATGCCTTTGAACACCTCACCGAAAGAGCCCTTTCCAATTTTCTCTAGCTTTGTAAAAAGCTCTTCTGGATCTGCTTTTAGATTCTGTAGGAAAAAGAAAGGGAAACATTAATGACTCCCAGCACTGGGACTGCTTTTTCCTTGTACTTACTTGTAACACTCAGACCATCGCCTTTCAAGGACTGACCCATCGTCCTCATTTAAGGACTAAGCAGGCTGTGACCACAATTCTTCAATTTAGGATTTAAAGATTTGCAAGTCTCCCTTAGGTATGTGCATTAGACTATAAACCAGCAAGCGTGTAAACAAACAAATACACAGATTAGAAAAGCTGGGAAAGGATCCAGCACTTGTATAAAGTAAATAAAAATCAAAACTCTTATTTGACTATATATAGATTGAAAAATCACTCTTGTCTAAGCAAAAATTCCACTTTCTCCCTTCTCCCAAATTGTCTAATTTCAGGTTGCTATAAACCAGTGGTTCCCAACATGGGGCACATGCCCCATTGCGGGGTGGGGGATTTGATTTTTAAGGGAGGCAATTCGAGAGTGAGTTATTAACAGTGAATTTTTTGCACTTTTTGCTCTCCTCCCCAGGTTATCATAGAGTTTCATGGTTTAGAACCGTGTTCCCCAAACCTGGCTGGTTCTAGGGGCCTCATAAACAATATAAAAATATATATTGTGACATTTATGCATTTCAGTTCTCTATTATATGTTTTGAAACTTTATTTGCTATTTTTTCATATCACTTCATATTATTTTTTTTTAACAATTACTTAGTTATTTCTTCCCTCGGTGCTTCAACTATCCTTTCATTCCTTATCTCTTTCATGGATGCCATGTTCTTTGGAAGCTTGTTTAGACCAAGTTAATGGCCTTGTAGGCTTCCTCCATGTTAATAGGAGTTCACTTTTTGAATAATAAGAATTATATGTCACGGGGGAAGAGGGGTACCACCATTTTAGAGATGCTTAGGTAGGGCATGGCCAAAAAGAGGTTGGGAACCACTGCTATATACTAAAATATAGGTTAAGTAGCTATATTATAATAGGCATGATTTTAAAGTCCAACAAATACTGTGTCACAAACCTTCACTTTCAGCTACTATAATGGCCTAACTAAATATTTTAACCAGATCCCAGGAAACAAAAAGCAACCTGTTTTCCTTTGTCATGTAAACATCATGTCCTTGAATACCTTCTAAAAAGCTCTTACCCACCAACTTGGTTAACTGAAAACACACACACAGTGCCCATGTCCAAGGAATCCAGCTGTGGGCACTCCCATACCCATCCCGAGAGCTCCGACCAGAGATGTGTGAACAGCTGTCATCCCAGGGGGGAGTTGGGGGCAGGGGGAGGGGGGCAGCGCATGTGGAAATATATGAGAGGGTGTTTGTCACAAACTGAGGGACAATACTGGCATTTAGCCAGAAGAGCTGAGGGATGCTGCACATCTCACCACGAGGAAATGCCCAGCCCCAAATGCCAACGCACCGACCCGCAGCCTCAGAGTGAGAAAGGACTTTGGGAGCCACCAACCCTACAGATGGATACACCTTCCCTCAGAAACACTGCATATGAGCAAGAGGCCGCCGGGCCAATCCTCAAAGCCTATTATTCCTTCAAGGAAACTGAAATAATGTGGGAAAAGGAGCAAGAGAAGGAAAGAAGGGTTGAAAGGAGAAAGAATAAAAGGCATAGGAAGAGGAGAGGTCCATAGATGGATAAACATATGGGGCTCACAGACACAGCATTACAGCAATTACCGGCAGCATTCCGAGTTAAATGAGCTTTGTGGGTTTCACTAGGCACTGACCATTAACTTGCTTTCCGAGGGGCAACACGGGAGCCCCAGCCAGCACTTTACAAGGGAACTGCCGAAACCCAGCCAGCCCATTTCTAATGTGGGGTCCTGGGTGCCACAGCCAAGGGTGGCCTCAGTAACACCAAAGAGGACCTATTTGAGACTGCACTCAGATCAACGTAAAAGCTCACAAAACACACCAATCCTTTCAGTAAAAACGAACAAAATAAGGGGGAAACGCACCCTGGAGTTGCCAGGGAAAAGACACATTTTCAGCAGCTACAAACGCTCCTGTCTTCGTCTACTTTCTCTTACCTCCTTCCCCCCAGGATGAGAGAGGGTGGCTCTCCTTTTCTTCAGGGCCAGTCCTAAAAGCTGGGCCTTTGACTCCATCCTCCTCTCCTGCAGGATGTGAGTTCATTAATGACCCTCTTGCACTGACTTCTCTCTACTGCCTCTCTGCCTTGGGCAGAATGCTCAGGTTTCTCATTTCAACACACACACACACACACACACACACACACACACACACACCTTCCCTGCTTCACTGGTTGCCCTCCGTCCAGTGTCCAGTGCCCACCCCTCACTGGTCAGTCACCACTGCAGCCTGGCTCCAGCTCTGGCACCGATGATGCAGCGCTGTGCATCTGATCCTCCTCAAACTCCCTCCCCTAGAAAGTCTCCAGCCCCTTGGCGTCTACACCCTGCTCTCCACTCTTCTTCCGGGCCCGCTAGTTCCAGAAGAGTCTTCCTGTACATACTACCCATATCAGCACCTAATCACAGGCAGTCCCCCAAGTCCCAGACTTAGCCTCCTATTCTTTCTCTCCTCCCAGGTTATACAGTTTCAGGGTGAGGACCGTGTTCCCCAAACCTGGCTGGTAAGAAACACCTAGGACACTTACAGACCCCAAACACTCACACACGGGGGTGGGGAGTGCATAGTCCAGATTTTTTAAAGACTGCCCCCCATTGATTCCGATAAATAACCGTATTTGAGGAAACTGGTTTTGAATTATTGCCTGCATGGGGACTTTCAAATTGCTAATAACTCCAGCCTTGCCTTTTGTGTTTTAACTCCTAGAATCAATTACTTGGTAGATATCTCTTTCTACCAGTGCACAGCAAGCTCAATATATACCAAGTGAATTCATTATTTCCCCTGCTGAACTGACCGACCTCCACAGCACACTACACCTGTGCTAGACTCTAAGCTGAGGGCGTTGAAAGACTGTCTTAACTCGATACCAATGTGCATGGGCATAATAACTGATAGTCAGTCAACAAATGTCCCGTGACCAGTAAGAAACCCCCCTTACACTGACACAAACAGGATCCTAATTCAGAGGGAATGGTAAGGTAAGGAGAGCCTGAATACTCAGGAGCATCAGAATCAGCTGGAGGGATTGTTAGAACAGATTGCCTGGCCCCATCCCAGAGTTCCTAACTCAGTAAATTTGGTGTGGGGCTCAAGAACCAGAGTCCAGTTGATACAGCTGCTGGTCCCTGGGTACCACATTTTGAGAACCAAGGCACTAGCCACACACCCAGGCCCACTGCAGACATGGAGAGAGATGCCCAGCTTCCTAGCTGTCCCTGCAGAGCCCAGGCCAGCAACTCTAGCTGACCACAGGTACATGAGTGAATCCAAGCAGATATGCACAAAAACCTCCAGTCAAACTGAGCAGTCATGAGAAATACTAACTCACTATTGTTTTAGGTCATGAAGTTCTGAGGTGATTTATTACACAAAATTAATCATAAGGCAACATTCAACAGAGATCACTGCAGAGAGAACCTGTCCATTCCAGTGTTGGGAGTGGGGAGACTAATACCCTGTTTCCCCAAAATAAGACAGTGTCTTATATTAATTTTTGCTCCCAAAGATGTGCTAGGTCTTATTTTCAGGGGATGTCTTATGTTTCCACGAAGTAGGTCTTATTTTCGGGGAAACGCGGTAGATGTTCTACATGCTGGACAGGCTTCATGTTTTTGTTGTTATTGTTAATCCTCACCCAAGGATATTTTTCCCATTGAAAGAGAGTTGAAGGAAGAGAGGGGAGGGAGGGAGGGAGGGAGGGAGGGAGGGAGGGAGGGAGGGAGGGAGGGAGGGAGGAGGAGAGAGAGAAACATCAATGTGAGAGAGACACATCAATTGGTTGCCTCCTATCGAGCCACATCAGGCCCGGGAGTGAAGCCTTCAGTTTGGCTGACGCTCTAACCACTGAGCATGGTGGCCAGGGCTGGACAGGTTTCATGTTAACAAATGGCCTGATTTTCCCTTTGCCTGGTCTCCGACAGCTTAGAAACAGCTGTTTTCACTCCTGCTTGACTATCTTCCTCCAAGCCCTTTCCCAAGTCTGCACCTGGAAAGCGGCAGTTGCTAGTCTCCCATCTGCTCAAGTGTGGTGTCACTCGGCACTCTGTCACTGTGAGCAACTGCTAACCGGGCCACTAAAAACTGTCCCTGGCAGGAAGGCAGACATCTGCTAAGATGATGACAGCAGGACACTAATCAAGCAGGGGTCCTTGCCATTTGGCAATTCTTGCATAAACTCATTTCCATGCAGTGTAGCCCAATGGCCATAAGAAAATCAATGTCAGCCGAAACCGGTTTGGCTCAGTGGATAGAGCGTCGGCCTGCGGACTGAAAGGTCCTGGGTTCAGTTCCAGTCAAGGGCATGTGCCTTGGTTGCTGGCACATCCCCAGTGGGGGGTGTGCAAGAGGCAGCTGATTGATGTTTCTCTCTCATCGATGTTTCTGGCTCTCTATCCCTCTCTCTTCCTCTCTGTAAAAACTCAATAAAACATATTTTTTTAAAAGAAAGAAAATCAATGCCAATGATGGCCTATTTCAAACAGGACATTCAAAATTCTGCTGCCAGAATCTATTCTCTGAGGCAAGATTTCCTTGTTAGCAAAGGTGCCATTCTGCCAACCATCTTGAGAATTTTCTTTTCAGACAGGTTTATGCTGAACTAAATACAGATCATCGTCCCCAATTAGAAAGGTCTACCAGCCCATCACCCCACCCTTCTAGGACCCTCCTCCCACTCGCCCGTGGGAGGGAAGGGGGTGAGTGCTGCCTGCACATAAACATCCCACTCACCAGACAGCTACTGTTGTTTTGGCTGTTGTCATTTTTTAATTTGACAATCTAAGGGAAAAGAGGTCAGATACTGCATGTTTTTAAAATTCTTGTGACATACCAGTTGAAAATTGCTGCTCTTCAGCTATTCACTTTTGTTTTTCCATGAAAAGAATAAGGAACTAAGTTTGATGTGTTCTAACACCTGCTACTTACACATCACTATTCCTGCAGCAACGGACAAGAGAACACTGTCGTTGAGGAGGTCTAGACCAGGAAGGGAAGTTGTGGCAGGGGTACCCCCTCCCCTCTCCTGAACCTGGCAAGCATCCCTAATAAACTGCAGGACTCTCCTCCTAGAGCTGAACTCAGACCTCACCCCACCGCCTGGGCAGCCATCACCAAGTCAGGCCTCCGGGCACAGAGGTGGAACCCATTTGCCAGCCTGCTGTAGCTCTATTACCAGCAGGTCTCACATGACTGTTCAGTGTTATCTTGTCCTTCCATATCTGCTGATTCTCCCAGGCTTTCCATGTGCTCCACTGCTAATAGTTATTATCTCTCACATTCAAAGTGGGAAATCCTTATACACCCCAATCCCTCGCTTATACCTACAAACTGTACCCTTCATTCTTCCAACATGTCTCTCTCCATGTGGTCCGCCCTCCTTCCCTCCGCCGCCCCCCCCCCACACACACACACACACACACTCCTGCCTCTCCCTCACCCATAGCAGCTGAGCCTCCAACCAACTGGCAGAATTCGGCTTCCTCAAAGCTCATGGTCTTCCTTCACTGCTTAAACAACCAGGAACACACTGTCTCACAAGACTGAAGTCACAAACACTTGAATCTAAACCCCATAGCACCTTTCTAGTCCCACTTCCTGCCACTACCCCCACTTACCCAACTTCTTAACACTGTACAAGCATCAAGGGTTGCATTTGGTATGGTTCCGTTTATAGAAAATTCTCGAAGTGACACAATTAGAGTGATGGAGAACAGACCTGCGGTTGCTGGGGGTAGGGTGAAGGAAGGAGGTGATGAGTTGGGGGTAACACAGGAAGATTCTTTATGGTGATGGAACCACAGAACTAAAAGCCAAAATTTAGAAAAGTACAGGACAAAACTGGTGGCCTGTGAATTAAGATCCGCACCTGAGTACACAGCATGCACCAACATCCATTTCCTGGTTTTACAGTGCATGGTATTACCACTGGGGAAAGCGAGGTGAAGGGCACACAAACCTACCAGTCATTGCTGCAACTTATGAGTCTTAAATTATTTTAAAATAAATTTAAGCCCTAGCTGGTTTTGCTTAGTGGTTAGAGCATCAGCCTGTGGACTGAAGGATTGTGGGTTCAATTCTGTTCAAGGACACATACCTCCATTGCAGGCTTAATCCCATGCCCCAGTCAAGATGCATGTGGGAGGCAACCAATCGATGTGTCCCTCTCACATCGATGTTTCTCTGTGTGACTCTCCCCCTCTCTTCCACTCTCTCTTAAAAATCAATGGAAAAAATGAATATCCTCAGATGAGGATTAATTTTTAAAAAATAAACGTTTAAATACAAACTTATTAAAATTCCAAAAAAACTTTTAAGCCTCAAAGGGGCCGCTCTTATTTCACCATTACAGGTGGAAAATTCCCATTTGCTATTTCAAACCCACTAAAATCTAACAACTCCCTTGAGCAAAGGCAGAGGCTGCCAGTTTCCTTTTTCCCAGAACACATTTTCAATGCCCTGGGCTGCAAACTGGATTAACATTTTACAGGTTCTTTTCCTCTCAAGATGATGATCTACCACTGAAGAACATTATCTTATAATCTTGCTAACTCTAGGCAACACACAAACTTCCTTAGAAAGCAGTCTCAGACATAACCAAATATTCAAAAACAAAAACTCAGCCCAAATTCAGAGCATTACATGGACATAAGAAAAATACAGCCATTGCCTAAAAAATTGTGCAGCCCAGTGTGCACCAAGCTTTGCTCTGATTTTGCAAAAATATTTCATTTGGGGCAGTGACTATACAATACTGGGAAAGATAAGACAAGAGATGCATCCCCAAAATAGGCTATGGGACAGCGTTATTCAATACTGTCCTTCTGAATGCTTAAATTAGTTTCCAAAACAATGGTTTCTAGGAGGCCATAGGCACTTGAAGTCTAAACACAAGCTCAGACCTCAGCTCAGCAAGTTACTGATCCACCCAGCCTGTTTCCAGGTCTATAAAACAGGGTAACACTATTTACAAAGGAACATAAGGAAAGTTGCTTGGTTTAGCAGTTGTGGGTTCGATTCGGCCAGGGCCCATGCCTAGATTTCGGGCTTAATCCCCAGTAGGGGGATGTGGAAGCAGTTGATCAATGATTCTTTCTCATCATTGATGTTTCTATCTCTCTCACCCTTTCCCTTCCTCTCTGAAATCAATAAAAATATATTTTAAAAAGAACCAGTGCGGTGAGGTCATCTTTAAAACAGCACTGGACTTTGGATACATTTTTAGAAACCATCGAACACTGGCCAAAGCACTTACTGAGAACATACCATGTATAACACAATGCAACACAATCCCAAAGAGAGATTAAAAACTATTGTTTTTAAATATGGCTCAATTTTATATTCCTAGTTTTATACAACTTATTCTTCTTCCCATAAATAAGAAATCTTAAGATAATTACAAGCAAATAAAATGCCCTAGAAACCCATCTCATCAGATTAACCATTAACTATACTGAAAGTAACTGGGAAATTTGTCTAATCAAGCCTATTACCCTGTAAAGTTTTTCTCTCATTCTACAAATTTAAGGCTCACTCTTTTTAAAAAAATCTATTTTATTGATTTTTTTATTTATCTGTTTGTTTGTTTGTTTGTTTTTACAGAGGGGAAGAGAGGGATAGAGAGTCAGAAACACCGATTAGTTGCCTCTTGCACCCCTCCTGGGGATGTGCCCGCAACCAAGGTACATGCCCTTGACCGGAATCAAACCCAAGGACCTCTCAGTCCTCAGGCCGATGCTCTATCCACTGAGCCAAACCATAAAACCAATGCCAATGTCAAGCTTGCAAACCATAAAAAAATTAAAAAAAACAGGACCCCAAAAAAGCCAAATGCCCTTTTATGGGTATTTTCTCATCCAAAATTATCTGCAATGTCCAAAAACCACTCAACTCTGGGAGTGGAAGCAGCAAAGAAACTTGGTTGGCACATCCCTGGCCTCCTCCTTGGCCCTCAGAAACCCTCACCCCGCCCACCCGCACCACCACCACCACCACCACCACCACCACCACCAACACACACACACACACACACACACACACACACACACCCCAATAAGATCACTGGTGTTCCCCCAGCAGCCAACCCAAGGCACATTTTGACATGAACAGAAGAGAGGGAATCTATTGGTAGCTTCTAATTTTGACTTGATAAGAAAGTCTAAGGTCAGGACTTTTATTTTTACAACAAATTCAGCCTCAGAAAACCAGGGCTCCCCTTGCGGAGGAGGAACAAATTTGCAATATAGTTTCCTATTAGTCAGCCAGCACCCTTCAAAGGTACAAATGACAGTAATAAGTTCCTGGCTGGAATGAACAATCACCCACCCAATGGTGTCTACTGCTCCAAGGTGGCCTTAGCCTCCTTCATAAGTGAGCAAAACCACACAGATGCAGTACTGTAAATGGGACAAGGAAACCCTGTGGGAAGGGTGTAGACGATGAGGAACAGTGGTGGCTTACAGGGTGGCCCTCCCACTGTGTGTGGTTAGTGATCCTCACCAAGGGCTGCAGCCAGGGAGCCTCAAACCACTCAGTGCCCGGCCTCATCCTGAACTCTTAAATCCAAATCTCTGAGAATGGGACTCCAGAATCGGAATCTGCCTATCTATATAAAACCCTAAAATGCTAATAGACTGGTCGGACAACTGAACAACTTGTCACTATGACATGCACTGACCACCAGGGGGCATCAGCTGTGGTGGGATGGTGGAGTAGGTGAGCGGGGAGGACCAGACCAAGATGGGGCGCTGGTCACTGTCGTTGGGGCAAGCCTCTGGTGGTTACTGAAAATTCATGCTGTAGTCCTGCCTGGCACTTGCACCTGCCGCTGGTACCAGCCCCGCTCACACCCTCTATTGGCACTGGCCCCAACCACTCCACACTGTCAGTGGGTGCGAGCGGGGCCGGCGCTGTTAGCACGTGGGAGTAGTGGCAGCAGGAGTAGGGCTGCAGGCAGACAGGGGACCAGGGCCGAGGCAGGAGGGGCCAGGCAGGGGCACGGAGGATGGACCAAGACCCATCCCTGTGCCATCGAAGCCTCGTGGCCCACAGTTGCTTTCAAGGTGCACAAATTTGTGCACAGGGCCCTCGTTATTTAAAACTCCCAGAAAATTCCAACATGCAGCCAAGGGGAGAACCAGAGGTCTAGTGCTCCAAGCTCTGTAGGAAGTAGGATGTCACGGTAACACCTAAAGGACTTTAATAGCGCATACCCACTTTCCCCACCCGGGAGGGAACCCCAGCAATGCAGGGGAGGGGGCATCTCTCTGCAGCTCACATTTTCTTCTTCTCTCCAATCCCTTCCTCCGCTTCTACTACCAACCTAGTCACTGACCTGGCATATCCATTCTCCACCTCTAGCCCCAAAGAGTATTTTGCATATTAACTAGTTGGTTAATCTAAAAATCTTCAATATAAAAACATTATTTACCAAATAAAGATTTTTAAATAGAAAATGGTTCCAAATGGCTCAAAGAACTGTCAAATTTTTTCAATTCTCAAATATTCTTTAGCAGAAAAGTCTCATTCCTAGCTAAATGATTTAAAAAAATCTTTTTTTTGTTAGAGGCCCAAATTTATATAGAAACATGCTTTCCTCCAAATTATAAAATCTACTAATCACTACCAGGCACGCTCTCCTGGCCTGCTTCCATTGCCAGGCCGTGGCAGCATTCAGTTCCCTACCTGAACTCTCCTACACACGTTACAAATGCCCCCACAATCTGGCAACTCATTTCCTCCGTATTACACACTTTATTTCAACCCTGCAACAATTACATAATCTAGAAGAAATTGAATAGTCTATAAAAAAAGAAATCGAAGGCAGGTGTTAAATCCTATGAATTTCGATATCTAGATCTACATATTCAAATTACCAGGACTTTTAGGGACTCCTAGTCCTAGCATCTGTTCATCTTTAAATGGATGTTTATTTATTATAGAAACTGCTTTAACTAATAAATTTTTTTTTTAAAAAAAGAAATACGATTTTTTTAAAAACACACTTAAAATGGGAGGGGGGGGGGATTGCTGCACCAGCTAAGAGAATCTATTGTCTCTAGACTGGGCATCTAATAACCCGTCCTATGATACACACACCCCTTAGGAAACCACCGTTAGAAGCTCTGATGTCAGAGTTCAGGGAGAAGCCGTGCTAGGGAGGGCATTCTCAGACTTAGGGTGCAGCCGTCTGGACACGGACCCCTGGTGTGTGCGGGGAGAGGGTCCAGGCAGAAGGTGCCTGGAGAGGCTCTCAGATCCTCGTTAATGGCATCGGTTTGAGCAAAGGCTGAGGCTGTGACTACTGTTTTGCTATGTACCCGGTGCCAAATACTCTGCTGGGATGTCTCATTCCCATCCCCCTTGGTCCAGAAGAGGACTGGTAGCATAGGGAGCCAAGGAAGCAAGGGCCTGAGGGTTCCACTTGCCCATGGTCATAAAGCTCCACAGTCCTGGCTCAGCTCCCACACCCTGAGTCCTGAGTCCCCAGCAGGTTCTCCCAGTGGTTGCTGGTTCACTCTTCTATGAAAGGCTGCCCTCTTTGGCTGAAAAAAGAAGCCCTGGGGTTTCTTGAGATGACAAGAGGCAGAGACCAAATTAAGTACCAAAATCAGGATGGTATTGTTGGGCAATCACCTGATGAAAAATCAATGCATTCCAAATAATTAAATAGCTCACTGAGAAATGAATCCTGGCACCTTCTTTATTAAAACCTAAATGCAAATAACAAGCAAGACATAGAAAAGATTCTGACCCTACTGTAATGAGCATTAACAAACAGCAGCACCCTTTCCAAAGCTCCTCCATTCAAAGACTCCATGCTGCCAAAACCGGTTTGGCTCAGTGGTAGAGCATCGGTCTGGGGACCAAAAGGTCCCGGGTTCGATTCCGGTCAAGGGCACGTACATTGGTTGCGGGCACATCCTCGGTAGAGGGTGTGCAAGAGGCAGCTGGTTGATGTTTCTCTCTCATCGACGTTTCTAGCTCTCTCTCTCCCTTCCTCTCTGTAAAATATCAATAAAATATACTCCATGCTAAGAAGTTTCCATACTATTCCTTTCTGACCTTACAACCACCCCAGGAGGCAAAGGGCAGGTCACTGGAACAAGGTCCCCCACGGGCATTAAGTAGGGTGTAACTCTCTGTGTATCAGGGGTCATCCTCTGGACTACAGTGCCCGTAAGCTGCAAGGTTTGTAGGACACCTGATTAGAGAGCAACCTATCTGGCAAGGAATCCCTTTGGGTTATTACACTGGAATGTTAAAATCGGCAAAAGGAATACAATCTGATACTTCCTCCAACTCCCTACAGGTGAACTCACCTTCCGGGGGCATTTAATGAAAGCTTGCAGTTAACAGTGACAGTCAGGGAACTCTGACTGTTCTAAAACAGGCCGAACAGTTTGGGCATATATCTATTTCAATCAATAATCACATTTCCTTTCGTTGAAAATCCTTCGGCTTTTAGAGGCATCAAGAGGAAAATGGCTGAAATGGAATGCTAATAAGGTCATGGACAAGGTTAACTTGTCACAAACAGGAATACAGGAATCCTGTTGGTGTGTGTGTGTCACTGCATGTGCTTTTATCCCTAGAGGGGCGGCAAGGCCAGAGAGAGGGTGAGATGCAGTCAGTGTTACCTAATCTCATAGCTCACAGAACTGCTGTGGCTCTGAGTCAATCAGTAAGGTGACTGCCGCCAAATCAGCTGTCCTGTGTAATCTTGGGAGGTTTAAAGACTCTAGAGCAGTGGTTCCCAACCATTTTCTGGCCATGCTCCCCCTAAGCATCTGTAAAATCCTGATGCCCCTCCGTGTGACATATAATTCTTATTATTCAAAAACTGAACTCCTGCCAAAACCGGTTTGGCTCAGTGGATAGAGCATCAGCCTGCGGACTGAGGGGTCCCAGGCTCGATTCAGGTCAGGGGCATGTACCTTGGTTGCAGGCACATCCCCAGTGGGAGTGTGCAGGAGGCAGCTGGTCGGTGTCTCTCTCTCATCGATGTTTCTTAACTATCCCTCTCCCTTCCTCTCTGTAAAAAAACCAATAAAACATATATATGTATTTTTTAAAAGGGAACTCCTATTCACATTGAGGAAGTCTAAAAAACCATTAACTTGGTCTAAACAAGCTTCCAAAAAGCATGGCATCCATGAAAGAGAAAAATAAAAGTATGAAAGGACAGCTTAAGTACTGAGGAAGAAATTGTTTAAAAAATAAGTGATATGGAAAAAACAGCAAATAAAGTTTCAAAATATAATAGAGAACTGAAAGGCATAAATATGTCACAATATGTATTTATATACTCTAGATGAGGCCCCTAGAATAAGAAATGCAAAAAAATTCGCTGTTAATAACTCATTCTCGAATTGCCCCTCAAAAGTCAAATTGTCCCCCTGCGGGGCATGTGCCCTGTGTTGAGATCCACTGCTCTAGAGGCTGGAGCAGGGACAGCAACCCTCTTCTGTGCGTGGCCAGACAGAAAACACCTCAGGCTTGTGGGCCAGTCTCAGGTGCATATTCGTTCTGTAACAGTCCTTTAAAAACAGTCCAAGGGCAGCTGTACTTTATCCATCTCTGTGCTAGACTATCCAGATGGTCAAAACAAAATTTTGTCCGTCGCCTATCATACTAGAAACACTGCCTAATCCCAACGAAGGAACCCAGTACCAGCTCTGAACGGGCAACAGGAACTGTGTGACCTCTCAAAAATAACTTCTATGCATCACTCGACACACCAGCAAATAAATGCCCTCACTCTCATCCCATTCCGCCTCACTCCTTTCGCTGTCTTCGAGCTGTCCCAAAGGGAGAGAAAGAAACACGAGCGTTTGAGCACTTCCACCATTGTACCCAGAGCTTCCCTCACTTGGGCTAGTCTCATTATCTCCTCGCCTAACCCTCTGAAGAAGCGACTTTTACAGATGTGAGACTGGAGGCTAAAGAGTATACATTCTTTGACATCGCTCTTAGCAATATCTTTTTGGCAACAACAAAAATAACTTTTAAATGGGACTACAACAAACTGAAAAGTTTTTGCACTGCAAAGGGAACCATTAACAAAATGAAAAGACAACATACTGAATGTGAGGAGATATTTGCCAATGATATAGTCAATAAAGGGTTAATATTCAAACTATATAGGGAACTTATACAACTTAATACCAAAAAAACCCCAAAAAGAACAAGCAGTCCAATTAGAAAAAAAATGGACAGAGAACATGAATCAAAAGAACATACCGATGGCCAATCTATAATAATAAAAGCTAATGTGCTAATTAGACCACACGTCCTTCCTTCTGGATGAAGCCACTGCGGGTGGGGACGGAGGCAGAGGTGGCAGAGGCCCCTGGACACAGAGGCAGAGGCGGGGGGCCAAGGCCCTTGCACAGATTTCATGCATCAGGCCTCTAGTATACATATAAAAAGGTGCTCAACATCACTAATCATCAGGAAAGTGCAAATTTAAACCACAGGCCAGCCCACCTGCCATCCAACCTCCTAGGCCCGTGGTCGGCAAACTGCAGCTCGCAAGCCACATGCAGCTCTTTGGCCTCTTGAGTGTGGCTCTTCCACAAAATACCATGGTCTGGGCGGGTCTATTTTGAAGAAGTGGTGTTAGAAGAAGTTTTAAGTTTAAAATATTTGGCTCTCAAAATAAATTTCAATCGTTGTTCTGTTGATATTTGGCTCTGTTGACCAATGAGTTTGCTGACCACTGTCCTGGGCTCATCTCATCATTATTTCTGTCCCACAGGACTTCTAACATCCCTTCTATTTTGCTTCTAAATTAGACCCAAACTAAAGTGAAAGAATTTTGTCACTGCTGAGAAAATCACAGTAAAGATATTACTTTGTTCAGTCCTTCTAAAACCAGTCACAATTTCTGGAGGATACCGTAAGGAAAATTAAATGAGCCACAGGAGTCCCTGGCTGGGAGATATATGGAAGAAAAGGGTTAATAACCAAAACTTATTCCACAAATCCTGACACCCACCAAGACAAGATAGAAAGGACAAACCGTGTATATATCTCAGCCTGCTCCCCACTTTGTACATTACTATCAATTTCCATTCTGTTCTCTCCAATCATATTGCCCTGAACCACACACTCTTCCACTGGTGGGTTAAGCTGTCTACAACACTCAAATACCTCCAAAAGAGTAAATAATGTAACACGACCTTTTGTTGTCATTGGTTGCTTTTCTCCACTTTGACATATTGATAGATCGATGTTATACTGGAAGTAGTGGCAAATCAATGAAAGCCACAATATTGTGTCCCTTTCTATATAATAAACTGCTGGAATAATGTGAAATGATATGGCCATTTCAGAAAGCAATAAGAAAATTTCTCATGAAATTAAACATAAAGCCATGTAACCCAGAAACTCAACTCACAAGAGAACTAAAAACAGCCCTAGCTGGTTTGGCTCAGTGGATAGAACGTCAGCCTCTGGACTGAAGGGTTAAATTCCAGTCAAGGGCACATGCCCAGGTTGTGGGCTCGATCCCCAGTAGGAGGCGTTCAGGAAGCAGCCAATCAATATTCTCTCTCATCATTGATGTACCTATCTCTCTCTCCCTCTCCCTTCCTTTCTGAAATCAATAAAAATATATTTTTTAAAAAGAGAGAGAACTAAAAACATACATCCATACAAAGATATAAACACTAATGTTTATACTAGCATTATTCATAATAGCAAAACACTAGAAACAATCTAAATGCCCATCTACTGGTGGATGGATAGACAAAATGTGGTACTTTCATACAAAAGGATACTATTCACATTAATAAACTGGAGCTAAGTATGAACCTCAAAAACATGCTATGTGAAAGGAGCCAGTCACAAGAGACCACATTTTGTATGGTTTCATTTATATGAAAGGCAAACTGGTGGAGACAAAAAGCAGATGAGGGGTTTCCTGGAGCTGATAATACGAGAGATGATACTGGGGATGAAAATGTTATAAACTGGTTTATGATAATGGCTACACCACTTGGTAAAGTTACTAAAAATCACTGAATTGTACACCTCTAAGGAGGGCATTTTTATGATATGTAAAATATACTGCAACAGAGCTTTTTTAAAAGGAAAAGCACATTACATTTCTTTATTCATCTCCCACAAATCACTTTGTAAGGGCAAAGACTTCATTCAGTTCACTTTACCCCAACATCTAGCAATATTTTCACTTGGCATAGAGTGAGTGCTAACATGTCCATGAATGAGTGACTTTTTAAAAAACAAATAATAAAATCTTGTCTCTTCCCACAATTTCATGACTTGCCAAAACTCCCCATCCTTGTCTACATTTCCACCCTGTAAGTGTAGACAAAGCGAATGTGTCCAGGAAGCATCAAGCTGACTAAAACATGATCCCAGCAATTCGAGACGTGTCCTGACCAACCATTTATGAAGTGTAATAGCTTTTCTAAAATTTGTTTCCTATGTTACATAATAGCAGTTATTAGGAAAACATTTGTGGCTGTGAGTAGAAAAAGAAAGCACATGATCAGTAAGTAGCGGATTCAGAAAAGGTGCAGGTTTGGGGAAATTATAATCTAAGTTAAAATAACTCTTATATTTTCAGGAAAGGTATTATTTTTTACCTAGAAGCAGTCAACTTAATAAATGCACCAGATGCTGTCCTAAGGAATTAAATACAGGAAGTAAAGCAATGGGATAAGCTGTGACTCATTTGTGTTCTGTACTATTTTATGTCCACCAAACAGCATCCAAGAGGAGGCTGCTTCAGTAGACCATAATTATCAAGGAAGAACTACATCAATCTTGCTTCAAATTGCAAGATTTTATTTTCTTAAATAGTACTGAAGCAAAACTAACGTTGTAGTGAGTAAGAATGTGTTGCTACCTAGAATTCCACACTACTAGAATTCACGTGTATATCTTACTTAATCCCAGGCTTCAGATACACAGATAGAGAAATACAATACACTTCCTCATTACATAAGTGCAAAGCGTAGTGGTTAAGGGTATAGGTAGGCTTTTGCAACAAACTGGTTCCAATCTTACCTCTAACACATATTTGCTTTGATCTTGGGCAATTCATCTAACCTTTGTTATGGTTTCCTTATCTTTGAAATGGTGAGGATTCAATGATTTAACTTCCTTTAATCATAGGCTATTTATAATCATAGACTGCCTATTCTGTATCCCAGCTTGAAGACCAAGGTCTTCACAAGACTGCATTATTTTCTAGACATGGTAACAGCTCTCATGATTTAATATTTTCCTGGCACCACATCCCACTAACCCAGTGTTGACTGGTATGCCAGCCATGGTAAGTATTATAAATGAGGGCTTAAATAAGCAACCTTTTAAAAAGTGTGCGAGCCTAAATAAATACTGCTGAGTCAGGACCATCTCAGCCAACTCACTTTTCTGTTAGGTAAGGGCAAAAGGACTGACAAAAACAACACATTCATCCTTAGCACACTAAAAAAAAAAAATCAATCTCTACCAATAGATTAGTTTCAACTTCCTCCCAGCTTGAATTTTTACGGATTTAACTAGAATTGAGCCAACCTCACATATTCTGGACTCCATTCAAATGTAACATGGTAATCCCTCACACCATCCTATAGATGACTTACTTCTTAGATCTAAGAAATAGCATACAAAACAGTTCATTTACTTCAGATTAAGAAACAGACACATTGAAACTCACATGGCTGAGCTTAACACTCAGCTTTCCTGACTGTGAATTCCCAGAGCCCCTTCTGTACCAAACCTCCTCTGCATGGAGAGGAAACACTCAGTGAAACTGAGGGGAAGCAAAGCAGACCACAGTGCCTGGGAAAGTGGATGATGGAGTTCACTTCATAAATCTTCATCTTTTATTCTATTTCTCTATCTGTATGTCCCAGTACTAACACTCATTGAACTGCAACAACTCAGTTTAAATTTAGACCCCTAATTCTTAAACTCAAAATCGTAACATACCGCCTGACAAGAATGGGTATATTTGTGGAGATAATGGCACAGAAAAACTTCAGACCCTCTAGTCAAAGGAGCTTAAAACTCTCCAGCCGGACAGTATGTTGGGGAAGCGACCTAACTGAAGACATCCTGGGCTTGAAATGCCAGCAAAGGGAAAATAAGAGGGAAGACAAGCATGGCTCTGCTCTCTGGCTAAATAAAACAAAAACCAGCTGTTGATGCTATCCTCCAAAAGTTCATCACTCCAGGGAAAGCCCTCCCGTACCCAATAACAGAGCTGCTGCATTCCCAAATGAGAGAACTTAACAGCTGAAGAGAAAATCGAATGAACAGTTCAACAAATTTGCTCCCCTGGCAGGACTGAAACAAGAATTATGCATACGCTTAACTAAAGCTCACACAATTATTCAAGTATAATAATTCTACTTCGGTTCAGAGGTCAGATTTTAGAAACCTCAGCCTTCCAGAAGCACAAAGCAAAAATTTAGGCCTCTGAGCACAGAAATAGAGTCAGGAATCCTGAGCCCCAAATTCACATGCACTATTATTCACAGGAGGGAGCCCCAATCAATCCCTATCTCAGAAGATTCAGGTCAACAATCAGCACATACTCTAAGAAGGCCAACACCTGGGTTTCACAGATTAGAAGCAGCATGGGCAAGGGTGACAATGACCCTACGTGGCTTTGGTCACCTGTCAAGAGAGGAAATAGATAACTGCCTCCTACTAGATAGCTATCTATTCTAGATAAACCACCACATATTAATGCAAAAGAAACTTCATTTTACTTCTAAATCCTTCTTGGTCCTATATTTAATGGGAATAGCATGCAACGCAGATTACCTCTAATTCGAAATCAGTCATGTTGATGGAGCCTAAACTTAACAATAATTATGAGGACACTTCGGGTAAAGGCAAAAGGAAAGACACATATATATGCTTCTCTCCTCTAATCTGCACTGAAATAACTAAAAGAATGAAAATGAGAAAACAAGTCTTATCTACAATAAGACTAGAAAACAGTCATAACCGAAAACTAGAGATAATAAAGACTATCTGCAAAATACAGTGACAACTGAGCCAAAGCCAGGGAAGAGGACAGAATTAATCCACAACTCGCCAGGCCTGGGGCAAGAGGCACCTTCTTTGAAAGGGAGATGCCCTTTTCCAGGGGCTGAGGCTGAGGGCAGGATTCTGGGGTAACAAGACCCAGCCTCTGGGTCCCTGGTTCATACCACAAAGCAGCCCAGGGAGGCCTGGCAGAGGAGGGCCACCTCTGCTTCCCCAACAAGGAAGAGGCCAGCTTGCCCACTTCGGACCAAGGCAGAGGAGCCAGCCTTCCCTTCAGCTCTCACTGGATCAGAGTCATCCACGGAAGACCAAGGGGAGGCAGGCCCCATGACCGCAGAGAGCTGTCAGGTGCTGGAGGACAGAGCTGACCCTCAGGGGCAGGCACTTTGGAGGGGCTCCCTGACCCTGCCTGCACTAGTCTCTGCAGAGATGCCTCCTAAGCCGAAGGACTCCACACAGGAGCAAGCAGGGATGCCTGGAAAAGAAAAGGAAATACAACCAGCCAAAGGCAGAAGAAACCACCTTTCAGAGGAATTCCCAAGGGAGAGGGGAAACGGTTCATACAATACTTCTCTTGACTCTCACAGAAATTTTAAAAAAAGCAAAACTGGAACGCTCTTTTTTTTTTTTTAACAATCTCAAGAAGGATCAACATATTTAGAGATAAGTTAATAAAAACCATTACCAAAGTTAACATCACATTAAAAGTAGCAAAAGCCTAAGACCGTACTGAAAACAATGACAGAGAGGACCAAAAAAAAAAAAAATCACTTAAAAATAAGAAGCTAAAAAGATAAAAGTGGTCACAGAAGATGCTACATATAGAAGCAAAAAAGACTATATACATATATGCACTGTTTCTTAAAAATGCAAATAAGGGAGCAGCAAAAAAATCTCACTTCTAGTTTACCCTAAATAGATGAGCGAAACATTCAAATATTCATTAGAGTTCTCCATAATTTTTTCTCAAGTTGCAAACTACCTAAGCAGATGTCAGTGTAGAATTACAGACATTATCCTGCAGCCATACAATGAAATACCAACGAGCCACTCAAAATAATGTTGATTTATTGACATTAAAAAATCATCCTAATGTTTAAAAGGAAAAAGTGTATTATAGAACAGTACACATTTAATGGTTCCATCTTGTGGTGTGTGTGTGGGGGGGGGTTAACTTTGGAAGACTGTACACTAAAATATTAACAGTGGTTATCTATGTGTTTTTGGATTGTTTATTTTTTGTTGTTAATCCTCACCTAAGGATATTTTTCCATTGATCTTTTAGAAAGAATGGAAGAGAGGGAAAGACAGAAACATCGTGTGAAAGAAATGCATCAACTGGTTGCCTCCTGCACGTATTCCGACCAGGGCCCAGGCCAAGAAGGAATCTGTAACTAAGGCATAAGCCCCTGGCCAGAAACGAATTCAGGCCCCCTCGGTGCCCAGGCTGACGCTCTATCCAGAGCGTCAAAATGACCACAGCTATCTATGGGTTTTTTTAATTGATGTCTTTCTTCATTGTCCGAATTGTTAACAATAAGCTTACTTTACAAATGTACTAAGAAAAATGGACTATAACCTTTCTACATGTACACTGAAAGATGAGAGAGGGCCAGGCCTGGCTTCAGAAAGAAGACAGTCCAGAATTCTTGGATCAAACCATCTGGCTACAAAAGACTGGTTACCAGACATCTCTAATCAATTTCCTAAAACAATCTGGGTAATAAAGAAGCTAAAAGCAGCAAATGCCCTTCTATATTGTTAAACATCCTGAATTATATTATAACAAACACTGTAATTATTGCATTACTTTTAAATAATTCTCTCCATAAGGAGAACCAATAAACAAAATACTAAAAAATATAAATCCTCTTAAAATCTCAAGAAAACTTAAATCCAGCTATATTTGCATTTATTTTTAAACCCACTTAAAATTTTTATTCAGAAGGTAAAAAGGAAACATGAAAGTTTTTTGAAAATTGGGAGTTCATGAGCCCTGACCGAGTGGCTCAGTTGGTTGGAACACTGTCTGGTACATCAAAAGGTTGCAGGTTCAATTCCTGGTCAGGGCACATACTCAGGTTGCAGGTTCAATCCCCAGTCAGGGCCTGTACATGAGACAACCAATCAGGGAGCTGTATAGAAGACAACCAATCAATGTTTCTTTCTCACACCTTTCTCTTTCTCTCTCATTTTCTCTCTCCCTCTCTCTTTCCCTCTCTCCCCACCTCTAAAAATAATGAAGACATATCCTTGGGTGAGGATTAAACAAAGAATAGGGAAATCATGAGAAATTCTTCAGATATGATTTAATTCAATACTAGTCTTAAAACCTTTGTCATTCTACATTTCACTGAAGAAACAGAAGTAACTCAGTTCTATGAAAATCATTAAATTTAAAAGCAATGACATGTTCACAATAGCAAAGGCTGCAGAGTATGATTTACCTTTCACAATGGACACCTGGTAAAGAAAGTGCTGGCCTGCACATAGCATTGATCACCTTCTCCCTAAAACTCTTCCCCCTCCAGGTAGGTCCCTACCAGTCCAGGCAGATCTCAAATGGCCAAGCTCATAAATGAAAAGACCCCACTCTTTACTTTCAAAGACCTACTTACGTTCTTTCCACTAGATGTTACATAACTCAAATAACACTTAAGTAATTCGTTGTAAAATCCTTTTTATATTGTTTTGCTTTCTTTTATGATGAAAATATGTGACCTGTCAAAAAGCTTCAACTGTCATAAAGTGATCAGTTCTGCCACGAATATGGTGAACAAAGGCTTTCTTCCTTCACTGACCAACTCAAGTGCATACAGAGGCAGCAAGGCCTTACCTACTACAAGGTTAGCTGTTGTGTTTCTACCTGGCTTCCTTTCAAACAACCCAAAAAACAGGCAATCTAGCTGCTCATCTTCCAAATGACCATCCACAACAGGTCTTCTTATCACCAGTCCCACAAAAGCGGGTAGCATAACTTCCACCATGGAAAGTTAAAATCCCATTTCTCACTTCCAAAAAAGTGTCGAGAACCAGGCAACAGGCTCAAGAGCCAAGAAGATGGATTTTCTCAACTAAAAACGGACTTAACACAATCTCTTCACGCTCATCAGGTGAACCATTTTGGTTATTCACACCTTCATTTCTAAAGCCCTCTAACAGCTCAGGTTCCCTTTCTTCCTATATCTAATTATTTTTTTAAATATATTTTATTGATTTTTTTACAGAGAGGAAGGGAGAGAGAGAGTTAGAAACATCAATGAGAGAGAGTCATCGATCAGCTGCCTCTTGCACGCCCCCCATTGGGGATGCGCCCGCAACCAAGGTACATGCCCTTGACCGGAATCGAACCCGGGACCCTTCAGTCCGCAGGCTGACGCTCTATCCACTGAGCCAAACCAGTTTCGGCTATATCTAATTATTTTAAAGAAGAACTTTTTTTTTTTTATCCTGAGGATATATTTATTGATTTTTAGAGAGAAAAAAATCAATGTGAGAAATATCAATCAGTTGCCTCCCATACATACCCCCATTGTAGATTGAACTCACAACCTAGGTCTGTGCCACAAACAGAAATCAAACCCATAACCTTTTGTGTACAGAACAACAATCCAACCAACTGAGCAATGCAGCCTGGGCTTACGGCACAATTTTTTATATTAAAAAATTTAAAGATGATACAGAATGAGAAAAAATCAATAGGGTGTTAACTGTGCACTGTTTCCCCAATATTTGTATCAAGACAAATATTGTCTTGTCCACGGATTCTCCCTAGGGGACACCATGGGGTGGGAGAGGAAAGACTGGGAGGTGTAATCTTCAACTGGCCATCGTCCTTTCCTTTGTCGGGCTCCCAGTTTTGTTCAGCTACCAAGCCAGTAACCTAGGCCTTATCATCAACTCTTTCTGACCAACTGAGCAAACTGAAAAAAATGCACAACACATACTAGTAACCTTTTCTATGCTTCCATATCACAGCCTCAATCACCTATCCAATAAAATACTCCAATGAATCAATCACAGGCTGTAGTTCTTCATCATACTAAACAACCTGCTGTTAACCCTCATGATAGGTGATACCATTGATGGGGCTGGATCACCAATTCCCTCCCTTCTCCCTTGAGAACTCAACAGGAAACCCTAACTCTACATTCCAGTGAGTAAATCTACTGGTGAACCTGGCACAGTGTGAAAACGTGGCGCCAAATGTATGTGGATTCAAATCCATCTCCACCTTTTACTATTTGTTTTTCTAGGCCTTAGTTTACTCATCTATAGTGGATGAGTAGAAATGCATATATACTCTATATAAATAATAAATAAAATAGGAAATAAAACAGGATAAATAAAAAAGGGAAAAAACAGGAAAACTAATTAAAAAAACAACTAATATACAATAATGTTCCCATGTTCCTATTATAGATGCACCTTAGTTGCATTTTCTTTGAGTCAGAACTGCCAGAATTACAAGCATTATTAGTTGAAGCCCAGATGGATATCACACAGTACATTTCAACTGATGGCTACATATGGGAAGAAAATCATTCCTGACACATCGCAAGAGTTTATCCTCAAATTACACACCTGACCACATACATGTCACTATTCTCCCTCATGCTACATCTTTTCTATGAAAAATTAATAAACTACTTAATCGACTATATATGGCATTCAATATGCATCTGGATCTATCTAAATAATAACAGAGAAGACCCCAATCAGTGCTGGGCTAGGACCACAGTGGTTGTGACTCAGGGGCCTCTAGTTAGACTGACTAATACAACTCCAGCAGCAGCTCCACCCTGAGACCACATAGATAATATAAATGCTATGAAACACAATGGTTTTAGTTCAGGGAATTTTTTGCTCCAACCGTTTGAAAAATAAGCTTATCAGCATCCTCCATTAGCCTATTGCCACCCACCTCTCCTCTGCCCTGCCAGCCTATGCTTGGAGTAACCCGACGGAGTAGGAAGTCACATCCTACAACTGCTCCACTTGATGATCCTTACTTTTCTACAGGAACCTCACTTACTCATTTAGCATATTAGTACATGTATTTACTGTAGCTAGAGTTGCAATGCTACAGGTTTCCCCTGGACAACCAAGTTATTATCCTAATTCACAAAACATCACTAACAATGTTAGTCACTAACATTGTTAGCCTATTGAGGTAATTTTACAGAAAAGGTAAGTTTGTTTCTTAAAAAAATGTGTGTGTGTATGTGTGTGTGTGTGTGCATGTCTCCTTCCTACAGTTTTGTGGTTTTCTCAGAAGACAAACCACCAGTAACTATAACTGAAGTCCAACTGTGCTTCCCTAATACACTGGCCTCCCATGAAAGCTCACTGGCAGGGACATTTGTTTCCTCAGACAAGAGAAACCCCAAAGCTTTTGGCTCAAAGATAAAAAAACGTTCATTTGCATGTTATTTTTGTATAAATATTACTCTTTAGTTCTGAAGGCCCAACTCTAAGTATGAAAATAAAATGAAACCATTTATACAGCACACTGTGCTCCAAGTGTATTCGACCCAATTAAAACTACTCTTCTCACCTGGCCGGTGTGGCTCAGTGGCTGAGTGTCAGCCCATGAAACAGGAGCTCACAGTTCAACTCCTGGTCAAGGCACATGCCCAGGTTACAGGCTCTACCCTCAGGAGGGAGCATGCAGGAGGCAGCTGATCAATGATTCTCTCTCATCATTGATCTTTATCTTCTCTTCCTTTCTCTCTGAAAAAAAAAATTTCTCTCTCTCCTCTTCACTCCTTCTCTCTCTCTCTCTCTCTCTCTCTCTCTCTCTCTCTCTCTCTCTCTCTCTCTTGGCCCGGTGCACAAAATTCATGCACCTGAGGGGGGGTGTTCCCCTCAGCCCAGCCTGCACCCTCTCAATTATGGGACTCCTCGTGGGATGTCCAGCTGCCAGTTTAGGCCTGCTCCTGGGGATCAAGCCTAAACCAGCAGTTGGGAAATCCCTTTCACAATCCTGAACCACTGGCTCCTAATTGCTCACCTGCCTGCCTACCTGGTCACCCCTAACTGCCTCTGCATGCCAGCCTGATTGCCACTAACTGCCCCCCCCACCCTGGCCTGGTTGCCCCCAACTGCACCCCTCCCGGCCTGGTTGTCCCACCAGTCTGCTGCTCAGTCATTTGGTCATCCCTCACTCACCCCCCTGCCAGCCTGGTCACCCCACACAGTCTGCTTGTTCAGTTGAATGGTTGTCCCTAAGGTCCCCCCCCACCCCCCGCCCATGCTGGCCTGTTCGTAGGCAGCCATCTTGTGAGGGGAGAGTCAATTTGCATATTACCTCTTTATTATATAGGACTAGAGGCCTGGTGCACAAAATTCATACACTGGGGGTGGAGGTCCCTCAGCCTGGCCTGCACTCTCGCAATCCATGATCCCTCGCTCCTTACTGCCAGCCTGCTCGCTCCGTACTGCTAGGTTTGCTGCTCCTTAGTGCTGCCGTGGAGGCAGGAAAGGCTCCCACCACCACCTCTGCGCTCACCAGCCATGAGCCCGGCTTCTGGCTGAGCAGCACTTCCCGTGGGAACACACTGACCACCAGGGGGTAGCTCCTGCATTGAGCGTTTTCCCCCTAGTGGTCAGTGCACATCATGGCGTCTGGTCATTCCTGTTGTTTCACCATAACGGTCGATTAGCCTTTTATTATATAGATAGATGGCACTCTTCTGTATCAGAAATGAAAATTAAGCTAACTCTTTTTTTTTCTTTTTTTTTCTTTTTTTTTTTTTTATTTTTTATTTTTTATTTTATTTTTTTTTTTTTAATAAATCTTTATTGCTCAGATTATTACAATTGTTTCTCCTTTTTCTCCCCCATAGCTCCCTTCCACCCGATTCCCACCCCACCCTCTGCCCTTACCCCCTCCCCCATCATTGTCCTCATCCATAGGTTATACAATTTTAATCCAGTCTCTTTCTGCACCCCACACCCCTTCACCCTGATAATTATCTATCCACTCCCTTTCTTTGCCCCTAATTCTATTCTTAAGTAATACCTTTCAGCATTTCATATAATACTGGTTTGGTGGTGATGAACTCCTTTAGCTTTTTCTTATCTGTGAAGCTCTTTATCTGCCCTTCAATTCTGAATGATAACTTTGCTGGATACAGTAATCTTGGTTGTAGGTTCTCCCTATTCATCACTTTGAATATTTCTTGCCACTCCCTTCTGGCCTGCATGGTTTCTGTTGAGAAATCAGCTGATAGTCGTATGGGTGCTCCCTTATAGGTAACCAACTGCTTTTCTCTTGCTGCTTGTAAGATCCTCTTTTTGTCTTTTACCCTTGGCATATTGATGATGATGTGTCGAGAAGAATTTTTCTTTGGATTCCTCTTGTTTGGGGTTCTGTAGGCTTCCTGTACTTGTAAGTCTATTTCTTTCACCAGGTGAGGGAAGTTTTCTGATATTATTTCTTCAAATATGTTTTCAGTATTTTGCACTCCCTCTTCTTCTGGCACCCCCATAATTCTGATGTTGGTGCGCTTGCAGTTGTCCCAGAGGCTCCTTACACTATCTTCAACTTTCTGGATCCTCTTTTCTTCTTCCTTCTCTAGCGGAGTGTCTTTTGGCTCTTTGATCTGATTCTTGTGTTCTTCCATTCTGCTGTTGGATCTCTGCATAATATTTTCCAATTTAGTCAGTTTATCTATACTTTTTAGTTGGGTCTCATGGAGTTTATCGAGCTTTTCTAGGATATTGTTGCATAACCTTAGAACCGTAGTTCTGAACTCTATATCCTCCATCTCTTTTGTTTGAGATCTGTTTCCTTGTCTCGGCATTATCACTATTTTTCAGAGTTGGTAGGATGGCTTTGTGTGTTTGGTGTCCTATATAGCACAGTGGATCAACCTCCTCAGTTACCTGAGGTAGACACTCTTGGTGATCCCCTTTGTGGACTGCGTGCACAGCTTTGTTGTAGCTAAGTCTCTATTGTTGTGAATTGACCTTCAGGCCAATTGGATGTGGGTATCAGCTGTGTCTACTCTGGGATAACTTCTGTATTGGAGACAGTCTTATAGGATCAGACTTGAAAAACTGCAGAAGCCTCTGCTCAGCTTGGATGGGGCGGAGTCTCAGGGCTGAACTGACAGTCTTGGCTTCTGCCCTGCCCTTGTGCACTCGCCTGAGTTTCCGCCTGACCGGCCCAGGTTCCCCAAGCAAGAGCGTGGGTGCCGCAGGGGCTCACCCGGACTTGGGCTGGTCTCTGTAGTCTGGAGCTTCTGACTCCTTCCGCTACAGAGAGGCCGCCATCTTGTACATAGAGGCAGCGGCAGCCTCCGTGGTCAGACTGGAGCTTCTGACTCCTTCCGCTACGGAGAGGCCGCCACCTTGTACAGAGAGGCGGCGGCAGCCTCCGCGGTCAGACCTGGAGCTTCTGACTCCTTCCGCTCCGGAGAGGGAGAGGCGGCGGTCAGACCTCAGCGCGTACTTGCTCACGCGCGCGAGTCTGTAGACCCTGCCGGCTGCGACTGCGACTCCAGGTCCCCGGTCTCTGAGTCTCTGAGTCTCTGGGTGCCTTTCTCTGCAGTCCAGACTCCACCCGTATGAGCCTGGGACCACGGAATTTCAGCCGGGGCTGGGTTCAGTGCAGTCGGAAAGGGTTCCGTGCAATCGGGGATTCCTCCCCTCCCACCACCAGGCAGGTATTCGGCGGCCGCGTGCGCGAGCGTCTCCCTACCTCAGTGCTTTTCGGCTCCCAGTCCGATCCGTGAGCCTCTCTCTTTCTTTCTAGTTGTAGCTATTCCACTCCGCCAGCTTTCCTGACGTTTTGGTGAAGTCCTTTTTGATTTTAGTTGTTTTTTTAATTAAATTGTTGATGAGGCGGCAGCTTAGGAGACTGCCTAGGCCGCCATCTTGGATGTTCCTTCTAAGCTAACTCTTAAAAAATATACAGACCTATATGATCAGACTATAAAAACCAAGATCTACCTAGGTTTCCAACTTCTCATTGTGATCTGTCCCTGAAGCAAATCAGAAATATACTGACAAGCCACCAAGGACACCTTAAGTTTGATACAGATTATTCAATCCATTAAGGAGAAACCCACACCATATTTCTTTTGGGTTTTTTTTTTTTAGCATTTTTACCATACTCCAAACTAAAATCTTTCTAATACCTTTTCTTTCCCATTATCTCAGGTGGAGGAGAAGAAACCTGACTGAGTCTTACTCCTCTCCACCACTCACCCTAAACTATAGACAATTCTATCTGCTCAGAATGCCTTTTACCCTCCTTAAGGAGTTGCTTAATACAGATGTAGATACAGATATAAACACAGAATTGCAAAATTCTTTGCTTGGATATTGTGAAGACAATACCCTCCAGCACTGCTATTTCTGGGGGAAAGGCTGGTCTGACAGAGCAGGTACTTGATGTTCTCTGTAGCCTGTTTGTCATGCTCTCTCAGATACCATCTTCTCACAGATGCTCCTTCTTCTCACCTAGGACTCAGCTCAGAAGTTACATGTCCAGGGAGGCCCTCTCCCTGCACCATCTACAGGAGTCTCTGGTTCCCTGCCCTGTATGCTCTTTGGTATTATGCTGATTTATTTTCTTCATGGCCACAATTTCTTTCTGAAAGTATCTTGTCTATTGGTCAATTACTTATTTATTTTGACTGGTCCCAACTACAATGTTAATTTTTTTTTTTTTTTTTAATCCCTGCTATGTCTTCAGTGCCCAATGTGGTGCCGGGCACTAAAGAGGTGCTCAATAATGAAATATATTTAAATTTTTTTAAAGAATTGCTTAAATTTACTTGAATGCCACCTCCTCCAGCAAAACTCCCTTTCTTTTACCCAATTTGGTTAATATCACTCACCTTGTACTCCCAGCACTCGCTGGCTGGAATGTCTGCCCAACAAAGCTGGGCTGTGGGTGCATTCAGCACAGCAGAAATAGCTCGTCCATTCCCTCAGCCTCCAGCATGGTGCATTAAACCCAGCAGACACGCAATAAATCTCTACTGGTTGAAGAATGAGTATCATGTCTCATCAGGACTATGAAAGCACTTAAGTGCTGGTAGAAATTGGATTGCTTAAGGGGTCTTGGTTAGAAGTTAGTGACATTTCTGATGGAATTGCTATGATAGGGGGGAAAAAGAAAACATCAAATGGAATTCCCAACCTTCCCTTCAGTTCTGAATGGAGGACAGTAACAATTCTTTGCAATTAAGGTAACCACAGAACATATACTCTCTCTCCACATTAGTTAGCCCTGGGGAATAAAATCATAAAATTCTGTAGAGTTTCATTTTTTTTACCATAAGTTATGTGTTATTTCTATAATATTTTAAATGAACTAATATTTGTAATGGCTCAATTAAAAAGAAAAAATACATTAGTTGGGGGGGAGGGGGAACCATGTGGCATTTTTCCCTCCTTACAATCCCTAACAAATCTTCCCCAAGAACTAGAGTTAAAGAAGTGATTTAGACCATAAGTACCAAACCAAGGTCAGAAACATGAGACAAAACTGCAAGATCAGGGAGGCGGGAGAAGCGGGGGAGACAGAGGCGGCAGAAGGGGCTCAGAGGCAAACCACTTGCAAAGGCTAAGGGAGTGCCTGCCTGTTCCATCCCTGGGGTGAAATCTCCTTCCGCTTGACTCAGCTAGTAAAGGGCAAGATAAGGGAAATTTAGGGAGTCAAATTTTTAAAATAAAGGGGGGATCTATGTAGAGAAAAGGGGACCTCCAATTTTCATAGTGGACACTTAGTTTTTTAACTTAAGAGTCTCAAAATAATTGGAGGGACACAGGACCAAAAGGACTGTCCTATTAGTATAATATCTTCCCTTGTGGGGTTCCTGGGTGGTTGCCGAGAGCCACTAACTTCTCAGGATTTAATTTCAGACACTCTCACCTTGAGAACCCCAAGTGGATGCAGCTTTCATGATGATAGAAACCAAGGGTGAACCAAGTACCACCACACCAAGAAAAATTACTTTTGCTTGAATCAGAAACTGAAGCCAATAAGAAAAAAATTATATATGCAGAACTCAAAAAGACAGGTTGTTGAGGGAGGTGAAACTATTCTGTATAATACTGTAAGGGGTAATACGTGTCATTATATATTTGTTAAAACCCATAGAATATACAACTCCAGGAGTGCACCCTAAATGTAAATCATGGACTTTGGGTGATAATGATGTGTCAATGTCAATTATAACAAATACAATCTGCCACAGAATATTGATGGTGGCAGAGGGAGGTATATGGCAAATCTCTGTATCTTCCACTCAATTTTGTTGTTAACCTAAAACTGCTCTAAGACATGAAGATTATTAAAAAATATATATATATCCCCCATTATTCTAGTTAATCCCAAAGAGCCCACATTTTGCAGACATTTAATGCCCACTGCCAGAGCAGAGCTTTAAATGGGCCATTTCACTTTAATTACTAAGATTACCTCTGGCTAAGATAGTCATAAAACTGGAATTCTGATTTAACCTGCCAAGTTTAATAAAACAGGCCCCCAAGTTGTCTAAAACATCATGCCTCTAAACCAACTAGATGAAATGCCAACATCCCTTTCTTATATGAAAGTAGCATTTTATAATGCTTAAACTGTACAAACAGTAAAATGTTAATAACATGAACACTTAAAACATCCTACCCTTACGAGTGTTTCAGTATTTTTTATCACACTCCAGGTTGTGCCAGGTGGGGTGAGAAGCACCACAGGAAGCCTAGTACCATCCGTCTGGGTTAAGATGAAAGTGTCCTTAGTTTAGTTAACCAAAGAGGCCTCTACACCAATTTTTGCAGGTGTAACAAATATACCCGAACAACATCCTTGTTAAATTTTGCTATACAAATTATTTGAAGTTATGTTCTAATCTATTTCAGGAGTGACATCCATGAAAGTACACATTAATGAGTTTTAGGGTAAAAATTAAAATACTAGGTACTTGGAGCTCTGAAGATGATTTATCTAATAAAACATTTAAAAAGTCCTGTCACTGCCGAAACCAGTTTGGCTCAGTGGATAGAGTGTCCGCCTGTGGACTGAAAGGCCCCAGGTTCAATTCCAGTCAAAGGCATGTACCTTGGTTGCGGGCACATCCCCAGTAGGGGTGTGCAGGAGGCAGCTGATCGGTGATTTTCTCTCATCGATGTTTCTAACTCTCTATCCCTCTCTCTTCCTCTCTGTAAAAAAACAATTAAAAAAAACTTAAAAGTCCTCTCACTTAAGAAACTACATACAAGCTGCTCTTGACTTATGAACAATCAACTCATGATCTGCTCCCACTGAGAACAGATGATCCCATTACACTGCCCCTCTCTCCCCCTCCATCCACCGGGGCCCCATGTGGAAATCTCGAGTAGAAAAGCCCTGGCACTGACAGCAGTGTGGACTCTGTGGAGGCAGGTAAAGCCAGGCGGAGCACCTCGGTGCCTGTGAGAGCTGAAACACGGGCTCCGCCCTTTTCAATCACCGTCTTCATAGTGCTCACACCTGTTCTACTGGCTCTCCACCATGGTGACCCAATTAACAAACCACCAGCCTCGGTCCCTGGCCAGGGCTCTTCCCCCACGTTCCAGACCCACATATGTAAACACCTACTCATTCCCTCCACCTCTACTCCAGTTATCTGAAATAGAATTCTTATCTACATAGGTTCTTTATCTTCTATACCAATTGGTAACCAACATACCCAATCCAGAACCCTAGAGGCCATCCTAGAACTCCTCCCTCCGTCCACTGCCATCATCACCAAACACGTCCCAATCTATCCACAGCTCCCTCATGAACTCCTCCCCCTCCTCCTCACCCAGCTACTGGTGACTCAAGCCAATCCTGATAAGCTCTCCCCTAGGCCACAGGAATGGTCTCCAGGCTGAGAGACCAGCCTCTGCCCTCTACAGTCCAAATTGGTCTCATTCTGCCACTTCAAATTTTCCTGAGAATCTCCCATCACTTAATTGGCTAAAGCCCAAACCACTCAGCACGATCCTTTCTTTATGATCTTGTTCCCAACCACCTACTTTAACCTCATGTCTCTTGTTTTTATTTCCCTTTGAAGTCCAACAAAACTAAATTCTTACACTTTCCCAAACATTCTGTTCTTTTAAAAAAACAAAACTGTCAGATTCCTTTTGGCTTGAACAGAAATTCTTCTAGAACAGAACTCAGGCATCATCTCCTTATTAATCTTCAAGTTGCCACCTCAATAGTTAATTGCTCCCTTCTCTATTTCTTTGCTTTTTCTTTGCTTTATACTTTCTTCAACTCCATTTATCCCATTGAAATATATGCTTACATACGTGCCTCTGCTAATAACTGTAAACTCCTTGAAGACAGGGTTTATCATTTATCTACCTAATCCCAATGCCAGAACAGTGTCTGACACTTGGCAAATTTCTTCAACCCTAAACATCATCCTAATATGTAAAAAGCCAGGGGCCATCACGACTGCAACAACTGGATGAACGGCCAAACAGCAGGCTGCATGGGTGACCAGGCCGGCAGGGGAGGGCAACCAGGTGGGCAGTTAGAGATGATCAGGTGCGCAGTTAGGAGCCAGCAGTTCCGGATTGTGAGAGTAAACCGGTAGTCGGACATCCCAAGGAGTCCTGGATTGGAGAGGATGCAGGCTGGGCTGAGAGGACCCCCCACCATGCACAAATTTCATGCACCGGGCCTCTAGTCTATAATAATAAAAGCGTAATATGCTAATTATACCAAAGTCCTTCTGGACATACTTCCAGACAAAGCAGGATGTGAAGGAAGCCCAGGTCCTGGGTGCCAGAGGGAAGCCAGTGCTGGCAGCCAGGGGAAGGAAGGCCTACTCTTGCACGAATTTCGTGCATCGGGCCTCTAGTTCTTCATATAATGTCATCAAATTTTCACTGCCTGATATTCCACCTATTAGGTATCTATTTAGATCAGGGTGGAGAACGTCTGGCCCACAGGCCTAATCAGGCCTCTGAAATCATTTGGTCTGGCCCTGCCAAGGCAATTGCAGGCAGGACTCGAAATTCAACAAGTCTATGAGGTTTTTATTTTCATAGCCACATAAATTTATATTAAGTGAATTATATAAGCGAATGATATTATAAATATCCAAATGGCCCTTGGCAGAAAAAAGGTTCCCCACCCCTGATTTAGATTAACACACACTCTGCCTATATTTAAAAAGAACTACTACTGCCCAGCAGGTGTGGTTCAGTGGCTAAGCACCCACCTATGAACCAGGAAGTAGTGGTTTGATTCCAGTCAGGGCACATGACTGGGGTTGCAGGCTCAATCCCCAGTGGGAGGCGTGCAGCAGCCAACCAATCAATGATTCTCATCGTTGATGTTTCTATCTCTCTCTCTCCCTCACCCTTCCTCACTGAAAACAATAAACATATATTTTTTAAAGGACTATACCACCTCATATAAACTGTATAAGTGCTTTCCCAACATCTAACTAAAATCAATTTTAAAACAAGGGGTAGGAATTTTAAGTGAGAACTTTTAAAACCTACTCAAGAGATGTAGGAAAGAGGGCATCACACTGGTGCCCTGGTATCAAGGAGGCATTGATGGATGGAAGAGGAGGAGATTGGAGGTAACAGTGAGGGCCATCACAGTACAAAAGACCAATCTGAACTCGGATATATTGCACGGGACCAGCCTATACCAAGAGTAAAGAAAATTCTTCTTTCTCTTCCAACTCTTATGCCAACTCGCTTCTTGCCTTCAGAACAAGGAACTTAACTCTTAACATTATAGTTCAGTTAGACTTTTCTAGCCTAGCCTCTCAACTTAACCGCCATTTATAAACTAATTTCTGCAAGAAAACATACTGGATTTCTAACCAACAAACTCAAAAATGAAGTCTGAAACACAGGAACTACCCATAGTTTAAATGTTATTTCTGACACACAAAAATTTGCTTTTTTTTGCATCAAATTGTAACAATGGTGATCAAGTGAATAAATTACAATCAAAATATTAATATATCCCTTGTTAATTTTTCAGTTTTATAAAATGCTATAAGGTATAATGGTCAAATTCTACAGTTAGAGTTTCTCAGCTTAAAATAGCAATGATATTTATGACACAGTCTGACAACACTTCCTCTTTTTCTTTAATTGTACTTATATCCAACAAGTTTCCATTTCCGTGTTACTCTCATAGGAGTTAAACAAGTACCTAAAAATCTTTCATTTAAATAAAGAAAAAAAAGCAAATTTGGTCCAGCAAAATTCAGAAATGCTAAGTTCTCGTGTTATTATCTTATATTTCTCCTTAAGTTTTTCTATTCATTTTATATATAAATGGTAAATTTCAATTCAAGAAAATTTCCATCGTTGTACTGTTGATATTTAGCTCTGTTAACTAATGAGTTTGCCAACCACATGGGCCACGAAGTTTCAATCGGACTGTACGTGCACGCCTGCATGTGGTATTTTGTGAAGAGCCACCCTCAAGGGGCCAAAGAGCCACAGTTTGCTTGTTTTCTAAAAATAATGTTGAAAGAATAATTTTTTTCTTTACCCAAAGGCAAAAGCAGAGAAACTATTCTAACCAACAGAGTCAAAAAGGAATATGCCTCTGACTATAATTCTGTGTCCTAAAGATAAGACATGCCTTTCATTAAAGGAGGTTAAGTCAGTTAAGACATTAAAATGACCATTAGTAGCCCTGACTGATGATAGAGCAATGGCCAATGGACTGAAGGGTCATGGGTTCAATTCCATTCAAGGACATGTACCTCAGTAGCAGGCTCAATCCCTGGGCCCAGTTGGGGGAGTGTGAGGAAGCAACCAATCAATGTGTCTTTCTCACATTGATATTTCTGTGTGTATGTGTGTGTCTCTTCCCTCCCTTCCACTCTCTATGAGAATCAATGGAAAAATATCCTTGGGTGAGAATTAACAACAAAAGTAATAATCAATATATAAAAACCCAGGGTCCACAATGTCCACAATGTCCAAAATGACCAAAGACTCAACCGAACACCGAAAGTCAGTCCTGTCCCAGCACTAACTGTCAATGGGGCTGCGGATCTGGCCCGGAGAGAGACCCAGAGAGAGGGGGAGGATCTGATCTGCAGGCTCGTGGCCTCTGTTTCTCTCTGGGCCTCCAGGAAGGGAGGGGGGGAGTGCTGATCAGCCCTGCCTCTCTGATTAGGCCCTGAGATAGGGCCAGAGACATTGACTGGCATAGAAACCGACCAATCAGAACCAAATGTGGGTTAACTGTGAGGAGCCAATGGCTGTCTAGGAGGCAGAACTTTCGATGCTAACTGGAATAGAAACCAACCAATCAGAACCTAATCTGGTTGTGAAGGCAGAACCTAAGGTGGGGGCTGAGGAGGGGTTTTAAGGAAATTAGGGGTGAGATCAGGCCTGCAGGGGAGGGCAGTTTGGGGCGAGATCAGGCTGGCAGGGGAGAGAAGTTGGAGGTGAGATCAGGCCGGCAAGGAGGGGAGGGGGCAGTTAGGGACAATCAGGCAGGCATGCAGGCAGGCAGGCAGAAGCAGTTAAGGGCAATCAGGCAGGCAGGCAGAGAGGTTAGGGGCGGGCAGATGGGTTGGGGTGACCAGGCAGGCAAGAAGATGAGCAGTTAAGAGCCAGTGGTCCCTGATTGTGAGAGGGATGTCTGACTGCTGGTTTCCCAGGGATCAGGCCTAAACTGGCAGTTGGACATCCTTCAAAGGGTACCCAATTGGAAAGGGTGCAGACTGGGCTGAGGAAACCCCCACCGGCTATGCACGAATTTCACTAGTAATAACAATAAATTAAAAGGCTTAAAACGTTTTATCTTGATTAACTTTCATTCCAATAATTTTTCAGAAAGTTGACGATTTTGTGCCTTTTAGAAATAGAGGAAAGAAGAATTCTGACTGTAAGGTTTGAAGGGTGCAGGAAACTGACCACCAAGGAATTTTAAAGTAAAGTTTATTCCCCAGTAATGAGCGGGACTCATTACAGGGGTAGAGAAATCAGAATTGAAGGAGTGGGGAGGAGACAGGGGAGGTGGAGATGGACCCTGAGGGGCTGCCTCGTGAACATGGAGGAGCAGCAGCCAGTGCTGGTCTGAGGGTCCTTTTAAGGGCAGGAACAGGAGAGGGTTGGACCCAGGGCAGAACAGGAAGGGGTGGGTCCCAGGACACTTTGATGCGTGCTGATTGGTGGTTCAATGTCTTGGCTATGTCTCTGTGACAGGTGCCAACAATGTCATAACTCTGCCCACCAGTTGGGAGGAGGGAGAACCTTACACTGACCAGGAGTGCTATATAGCACGAGCTTCTTTTAGGCTACTTCCTCATAAAGTCAGATTACAATACGAAAAATAACACACATGTGTACATAAACATATATGTGCATACATATTTGAGAGGGAGTGGCTGAGAAAGCCTACCCAAAAGAAACCATTTGCTCCACATAAACAGCAATTCATCTGAGGAGTCAGGTAGATCTCTGGGGAAACTGCTTTTTCAACTCAAAACTGTTTTTAAATTATGTGGTAACTTTAAAATATGACTCCACTTCATGCCTATAGGGAGAAGAAATTTCTTCCCCCAACGGCTGGGTCATGCCCTCAGGCTGCTGGCACAAACGACCCCAGAGCCCTTTGGGAGTGCGACCAAGACCAGCACTATTACTAGGGGAGCACCCTTCAATCCCACCCTAGCCGGCTTCTCACACGGCGACGAAGGCCAGGAAATGAAGCAGTTTCACTTTTAAGTGCTTCGTTTTTCTTGAAGAAGACAATATGGAGGAAATCGTTCTGAATGACATAAGCTGGGTTTTTTTTAAAAGACTTCAGATTCTTCATTGACAAAGGAAAGGAGTCCAACCCTCACAACTTCCTTCCCTGTCACAGTCCATCCCCTACGTCTGCTTAATAGGCCATTAGAAATCACAGAAAAATTACAATGACCTTTAAAAAAAAAAAAGTACCAACTCCCCCTCCCACCCCCACCAAAAAAAAAATAAGTAAAAGAAGGCCCTCAAATAAGCAAGTCTGGTAAGATCAAAGTCTAGCCAACTGCAGTACACTCTAACAAAAGACGACTAATAAAGACTATTTTTAAAATTAAAAATCAAATCAGACATCCCAAACATTAAAAGGTCTACTGATCCAGAATATTTTTCCCAGTTCAGATATATATGTAAAATCTGTGTAAAATCTTCAATTAAGTATTCACAGAATATTACAAGGAAAGGTAGACAAGGCTGCCCAAAGAGAGTCCATTTATTTCCTAACTGGACCCCCAACCCCAGCAGTTGCTCATCCAGGGGGGCCCGTGTCCTAACAATGAGAGGGAGCTGGCTGGTTGGTACAGGCCTTCTTGGAAGGCCCTTCCTTAAAATGCAATTAAGAAAAAGAGGCCACATGATATAAATGACTATCCGCTCACCAGGGTTACCCGGCAAAGAGCCTGAGGACCGTGCAGGGGGAGCAGGTTCTCCGGGGCAGGAAGGAGGAGCACCGGGAGGTGAGGGGAGCTGACAGGAGAGGAGGTCGGAAAACTGCCCGGAAGGAGGCTGGGTGTTATTAACACAGACCCTTAATTGTAAGCTGGAGTTTATATTTGGTCAGAAAACAACAGGAAGCCACCAAATGTTCTCAAGCAGGGAGTGACATGACAAAAACTAGTTAGTGTGGAGGATTATCAGGTTCAGGGCTTTTGCTCTGGCTCAGGATTTTCCAACAGAACCACGGGAATGCTAGCCCTAAGTCAAGAGATGCATTTCTTTAAAAAAATAAATAAAAAAAATAAGGTTCCAAGGTCATAAAGACAACCGGAGCACACATGTTCCTCTGCCCCACAACAGTTTACAATACATGCTAACATAGTAAAGGCTCTAGTAATTCTTACAATCCAAAGCTTATTCAACTCCCAAAGTTAGACCAGGGATTCCAAGTCCGTCTTCTGAAATACAAGCCACAGTCCCAAGCATGGCTTCCACCGCCCGGTGATTCAAAGGGCATTTCGGCATTGTGGTAGTATGCTCCTCAGCAGGGAGCAGTAGGGATTTAGAGTTTTAATGTCCAATGCAGTGGTTCTCAAAGTGTGGCCCCTGAGGCAGCCACACATTAGAAAAACTTGTTAGAAACAAAAAGCCCATCCCAGACCTACAGCCAGGCAGCCTGAATTTTATCAAACCCTCCAGGTGATGAGGATAAACACTAACATGTGAAAACCATTGTGCTCGATTTACAGGGGATTTTTTCACTTAATAGTGCTTCCCAGTTCAAAACAATAAGGGAATACCTGGGAGGCAATAAAGAGAAGCCAGGCAAAGGCTCCAAGCCACAGCCCAGGAGGGCCTAAGGGCTTATCTCCAGACAGAATAGAGATAAAGGAAGAATAAGGAAAAACTCTTAAAGTCCAAGTCACTTCCCCCCACACCTCAATACTAACTTCCAAGAAGCCAATTAAAAGTAATACAGGAACAAGAACTAATTCTTCTTTAAAAGTAAAAAAAACAAATAGTGGAGCCTGGCCTGCGTGGCTCAGTGGTTGAGCATCAATCTATGATCCAGGAGGTCACAGTTCAATTCCTGGTTAGGGCACTTGCTCTGTCTGTGGGCTCAAGCAGGAGGCAGCCAATCAATGATTCTCTCTCATCACTTATGTTTCTCTCTCTCTCCCTCTCTCTTCCTCTCTGAAATCAATAAAAAATATATTTTTTAAAAATGTGGAAATAAAAGTGCCTACAAATGCCACCAATGACTAACCCGAACTCGGACGGTTTCATGAAGCTGTATGCACAATGAAACAGGAGCCCATGTGGTGGAGGGCCAGGATCTGAAATGCTTGGTACGAGGCATTCTGCTGTAGAGAAGCAAAAACCACAAATGCTTAGAGCCCCCTACCAACTGGGGACTGTTTTCTAGATCCCTCCCCACCCCCACCCCCCACCCCATTAAGCTTTGTCACCTGTGAAACTAGTGTTTAACAGCCCAGTCCCATACAGAGGCCCTAAGGACAACCCAAGGGCATAAGCGGCCTACCCCAGGGCTTGGTCCTCAGTAGGAATGCAATAAAATTGAATTCCCTTCCTAGAAGGCTTCCTCTATTAAAGTAATGTAGTGCACAGAAGGAAAAACAAATCCCCCTGCCAGTTGGAACTGCTGAGGAAGTAATTCTTTGTTCTTCTTTTCTTTTTAAATTACCTTTCTCCAATGTTGGGCACAATGAAAGTTCATGAACACACTAAAGGAACGTTCAAACAATACCTTTCTTCAGCAGGTTCTCAGTTCATCAGGAGTTCAGGTAGCAATTTAACAACTTTGAATTAACCACTCTGAAAATGGCTGTAAAGTTCTATACAACTGTGCCTAAAATAGCTGCTGGCTAGTACCTAATCCCCAAGTTCTTTCATTTTCACTCAGCTGTTTATCAATGTAAATTTCTAGCCAATAAAAGTACTTTGTTCTTACGTAGGAAACCACTTTAAGACGGTATCCCAAAGACCAGCCTTCCCTGCTTCTATCTGCACCTTTGCGTCATCCATCCGTGTTTAAGGCGCAGCTCGGTTCAGCGCCATCTCAGCGCACTGGGCAGAGACACGCCCCTCTCCATTCCTGAGCCCGCAATCCTCTGACTAGCAGCAAACTGGATCTGCCACACAGGCTCCTAAACCACCCTGGCAAGCTATTCCACACCCGCTGTGCACCTGTGCCCAAGTCCTGTGCTGATGGCCACAAAACATACAGCCATGGCTACTGCGGCCCCTGCCATCCTCCCAAGAAGCAGACACTCAATTCTGGACCATGGGCTGAGCTCCCAAAACATCACCAACTTAAAAATGTTTCTCCAAAAAGGGCTCGCTGAAATGGTTCTGTGCCCACAAGATCTTGGGACCAGTAAAGGATACAGAATGGAGAAAAAAGGGGTTCTCGGTTCGAGTGAGGGAGGTAGAGGTCACTGACTGTTAAGGATGTGGAAAACCAAGCATAGGTTTATAGAGCTGCTTACTTCGAGAGAGAAAACAGAAGGTGCAATCTTCCAATCGGAATCTCCAATGACGGGAGAGAACCATGCGGCTAAAAGAGTCCTTCCCCACCCTCAGGCCCCAAGCAGTCCGGCCCTTGGATTCATAACCCATTAACACAGATAAGGTGGTGAGGAACTGGGGTGGGCTGGCAAGCTGAAAGGGGTACAGGGGAGAAAAAGGAGGACATATATAATACTTTCAATAATAGATTTTAAAAATAAGGGGGGGAGATATAGAACTTTCACTTTTAAAAAATTCTATTCATTCAGTCATTTATAAATTGAAGAACAGTAACTTCCAGGTAGAGAGCAATGCGCATCGATTTTGGTTAGTCCTGAATTCCCACTAAACAGGGTTTTCTTAAAAGACAAACTGAACCCTGTGTACAAGAAAGGGAGAGAAGACCAACAGCGACGAAATTCCAGAAACTGGAAAGTGGGTAGTGGGAAAAAGATGGAGAGGAGAAAACAAATGCCCAACAAGAGGTAGAGAAAGCAGAGAATCAACTCCAGTCACAGTGGCGACCCGAATCCCCAAAACTCGGAATTGGCAGCACAGGTACCTCTGAAAGGGAGCACCTACAATGAGGAGGAGTTAACAAGTGGGCAGATGCTGGACTGCCTTGCCCACTCCTCACACCAGGCAACTGATTCATGCCTCCCCTGTGGAGGAAACCACTGAAAGCACAGTCCCTGGTCAGGCAAACGGAGGGTTTCTGGCTCAGAGTGCAGCCGAGTTAAGACTGAGTCCTTTCCTCCCATCCAGAGTTCGGGTGGGCATAAGGCCTCAGGCCAGAGAAAATGTGTATAAAAAGCTAAAAGAAACTGGCATAAGCCATTTCTCTGTTCTCCAGTCCAGCGGGAGCCAGAGGGAAACTAGATAGACAAGGACTGGGACCACTAAGGGGTGCGGGGAGGGGGGAGAATAGAACCAGGAACCCAACTAGGCAGTTACTAAGGCACCCCACCTGGGCTGAAAGAAAGGGTGCCTGTGGGAGACATGAGCTTTAAAATGTATGAAAGTTGCTAAGGCAGGCAGCTTGCAGATTACCAATCACAAAATAGTAAGGTGTATAAACCAATCTCAAGGTTGTTACTAAGGCAAAATTCTTTGAAAGGACTAATCAGCAACTAACAAGCATGTGTGTGTGTGTGTGTGTGTGTGTGTGTGTGTGTGTGTGTATAGCCATGCACTTCCTGCTTCTCACCACCTCTGCCCCCCAGCTAGATTCTTGGGTTGATGCTCCCCCCTGCGCTACATGTTTTTGGACACGTGGGCCTTCACACATAGACTAATTTAACACCCGGCTGTAACATGGAAAGAAAGCTCAGAACACGGACCTGCTCCCGGAACCCCAGCTGCACCTTTTCCAGGACCGGCTCCTCTCAAACTCTGGTTCCCTTTTGTCCGGGGCCTCCTTCTTCACTATCATTCAACAACGAACTCAAACACCCCACAAATTCGTTTCAACATCTCTCTGCTTAAAAAAGCCTCATTCGAGGGTTCAGATTTCCAACCCACTCTGACACATCTGAAGTATACATCTGAAGGTAGCCTTTATCACAAAAGGAGAGACCAAAGTCAGAAGGCCCAGCATCCAAATAACAGAGTTTAAGAGAGAACATGTGAGGACACAGCAATAAGGCACAGTCAGTGAACAAGGGTTCTCACCAGACACTGATCTCTGACTTCCCAGCCCCCAGCACTGTGAGAAATAAATGTTGGTTAAGCCACGGGGTCTAAGCTATTTTGTTACAGCTGTCAGAACTAAGTACATTACCAGAAACAACTTCCAAAAAAGATTTGAAAAGTAATCCTGGTTTACTAATGGCTGGGTTGTGAACACTGTTTACACAGTCACATTAATGTTCACACCGATCTAACCAAAGTTACAATGTAACTATATTGGGTAGAGGAAGGGGAGAAAGCATGAGAGTGAAGGCGGCAAGAAGAGAACTAAATCCACATCTTCAAAAGGGATGTCTGAAACAAGGAAAAAGTAACAGCAATCTTTATTCTTTATAAACAAAGGAGTAACAACAGTCAGCTGAGAGAGATCAGAGGGCTGCCTCTGGGGAGGAGAAAATGGAGGCGGGGATGAGTAACTGCTATCTTTCCAAGCAAACCTTATGAAGGAAGCCATCTGACTCTGAAAAACATGTATTATTTCTTTAATAAAATATATATTAAAATCCTAAGTGTTTAAAATTTTATAAAAGGTTTTGGGTCTGCATGGTCCTTTCAAATCGTAAGGCCTAAAGGTCTTTTTAAAAGTAGAAAGACACTTAAAATACTAGGAAGATAAACAGCTACTTATTTGGTAAGCATTAACATAAAACCTGAAACGTTCTCACAATTTATCCAGATACCAACGGGATGCTGACCAGGTAAGATTCCTTTTGCTTCCTGAGAGCAGCATGAAAGGTCCCTAAAGTCATCAAGGGCTCTGCAGTTCAGGAGTGTGTACACAGACTACTTTGTAATCCACAATTTGGGATGTTTTATACTTTGTAGCAAACAAAGGTACAACTTGTTTTCTTTTCTCTAATCTCAACCCTGGAAACCAGGGAGCCAAGTTTTAGATTAGGAAACTCATGTTTACACCCCCAGGAGCCAGGTGTTGCAATAGCTGTTTTTCTTTTTCTTTTCCCAAGAAAAAGGGTTTTAAATACAATGCAATGCAAAAAAATACGAATTATGGGAAATGACTGGTCCAATGACAGCGGGTGACTCTAAGCAGCAAGAGAGGGATATCGCTGGGCAACTTCTATTTTCTGCACTCCTGCCACAAGATTCCATTCATGATAACAATGTTCAGCCAAAGCAGAAAAAAAAGCCACAGAAGAGTCGGTTGGGTGTGGTCCGTTTCCTGCAGGTATGAGTTTCCAAGCAGGCAACTCTGAATCACTGGGAGAAATCACCCAAGTAGAGAGTGCCCTGGTATGTTTCTCAAGAAATCAAAGGACTCCCGACTCTGGCTTTAGTAGGACTGCAAAAATACACCAGAAAGCAGCAGCAACTACCAACAGCCTCATTTCTTCAGGAACCACCCACACTACATCTAGAACAAGGTTCTAGAAAAACAATGTTCAACTGAAAAAGCAAAGTCAAGCTGCATCAAATGAAATAAGTAAGCTCAGCCCCACTCCAGCCGTAGCTCCAAAATGAGGACAAAGATTACAAAAAGGAACAAGAATATACTGACAATAGCTGCCACTTACCCTCACCATTCTCCTCTGGAACACTGTGCTACATTAGCTGCCTAGAAAAAAAAAAAATCTAATCTGACCAATTTCTCCCTTGGTTCCATGTAAAATACTATCAAGAAGTTCCCAGATCTGAGATGCAAACCAAAATGCCCTGGACTCCTCCAAATTATGTATTTTAATTCTTAAAAAATCTTCTGACAACTCTCATCCTCCAACAATACTTTTTTTAAAAAAAAATTTTACCCCATTGTAGAGATGAGAAAACTTAGGCGCAAACGGTAACTTTCCCAGAGTTAACGAGTTATCAGCAATGGGACCAGGTTCTTTATTAAGTCATCAAGTACTAGAAAAGAATTATAGTTTATTTCCGCACAGAACGAGGTGCAATCTTTGCCAGGATCTAGCTTTTATTACTATTTTTTTAATTGTCAGTTGAGGACATTATTTTGTTTCCCATTGATTTTCAGAGAGTGGAAAAAAGGAAAGGGAGAGAAAAACAACAATGTGAGAGGACATCAATTGGTTGCCTCCCGAATGTGCCTGAAGGGGGCCAGGGATCAAACCGCCAATCCAGGTATGTGCCCTTGACTGAGAATCGAACCTGAGCCCCTTTGGTGCGTGGGCTGTCGCTCTAACAGCTGAGCACACCGGCCAGGGCCCAAAAACACACTTTTAAGCAAAACTGTCAACACTGTTAAGTTTTGGTGACATAGGGAAAGAGGGAATATAAAGTATTAAAATAAGTATTCAAAAAAACAACTTTAGGCAACTAACAGTTATAGGGGAAAAAATGTGCCTTTATTTTCCTTACTGCTCCAGCAATAAGAGAATAAATGAAAGACTATGAAATGTTCATTGAGAGGTCAGATGGCCAAGGCCACATGGCTATCCTGCTGGCACTGGGACCTCCAACCACTCAGCCTTCGCTCCGACTCTCACTACCTTTGAGCTAACGCACTACTGCTGCCTTCCAACTGGCGCGCAGCTCTTGCCAGAATCCCACTCCTTCCAGCTTTTCCTGCCACAACGGCCCTCTTCCCTGGGCCTGAGATGCCCCTCATCCCCCAGCCCTGAAAACCAGCTTCCCAACCACAGCTAGCAGCTCCCTTGTTCGTCTGGATCGGCCCTCACTGGGCTGCCGAGGTCCTGCGGACAGGCCCAGCGGAGTTTCTCACCCACACCTCCGTGGCTGCTCACTGCGGAGACAAATGCGCTGCATGAGCTCAGGCTCCCCACGTACATAGCCCAGCGCCTTCCGACACTGGGCCACACTTCTCCAGCCCGACATCTCCCTCAAAGCGCTTTCCAAGCCTAACGCACAAACACCCTCATGTCCACACTGCAACACGCCAGCCTTTCCCCAAGGTGCCGATGGTGACGGGCTGAACACAGACGGGGAGGCCTCCTCCATGGAAACAGGAAAAACACTACGGAAATGTGACACTAAGAGGGAAAAATAGGACAAGAGCACTTAAGCCACAATTAAATGCAGCTGTCCTTCTGTTTGCCTTCATTTCCCAGATTCTGCAGAGCACACAGGTTTCCCCAGGGTAAGCAAGAGCACTTGAGAAAAGCTCCCGATGCATCCAAACTGGCGGCCAGAAGTGTCTTTCTTGCTCTCCCCCACACCGAGGGGCGTTCTCAAGCAAACGTTTCCCCAACAGCCAGAGAAATGGAAGGATGAGGCTGACCAGGAGGAACTTTCCGTTCCTAGCTGCGTCTATACTTTGAAATGTGAGACTATCTTATACTTAAGACATCCTTAAAACATGCTAATTGAACTTAGGTCAAACTTAGGTCAAAACCACTCAGCTGTGAAATCAATTTAGCGTTGCAACCAGTTCCTTTTTTTTTTTTTTTTTAATAAAATGCATCACACAACTACTTCAGGTGTTGATGTAAAATATATTTCTTACGGGGGTCAAGGGCCCAGAAAAATGTAAAAGTGACATGAAATTCTGTAATAGGAATTTGTAGACCAAATCTAATTCTTTTTAGATTACAATTTATGCAAACTATAAGCTGTTCGGTGCGCTTGCCTGGAACTGATGCTTGATTCTCTTTTCATCTTAATTAAGTTTAATGAAACACCACATGTTCAATGAAGGACAGGGAGTTAAATCCACAAATCAACCTAATTTCTTCATGTCTCCTTGTGGTTACCACATTCAGTTCACGATTTCTACACCCCCACCCCTCGTGTTAGCATGAAACTGAGGAGTAGAAGGTAAAAAAGGAAAGGCCCCTGGCAACCTCCAATAAACATTTATTTATAATGATAAGTCATTCAGATTTATAGCCATCAATCACCTAGGCCCTGGTACAAGAGTGTTCAATAACAACTGATGGAATAAATATCAGTCTTAGACTTCTAATTTCTCCAGCAAACCCAAGTTGGAATGAAATAAATGTTAATTTCTGCAAAAGTAATAATGAAGCAATAGCACATCATGGTAGGGAGTATGGCCTTCAAGGTAGAAAATAACCTGGTTTCAAGTCACAAATCTGCCACACGACACTATCTCACCTTCACCAGTTCAATGAGGCCCTGCTGGTTTCCACATCTAGATAATGGCATAGAAAACACCCGCGCTTCCAGTGGGACCAGTAAGAACCAAGAGACATAAAAATGATTTGCAAAATAGTGAGAAATTATGTTTATACTGACATGTCCTTTCATGCAGGTTTATTTTTTAAGCATCTTTGCCTAGGCTGCCAACGCACGCTGGTGCCTTTCTGAAATTTTTAAGTGCGCTCCTTATAAGCCCTGGTCAGGAGACGAGATAGGAAAAAAAAAAGAAAAGAAAGGGACCTGAGATGTATCAGGACAGGGCACAGAAGGGTTAGTTAGCAGCTCGGTTTTATCCTAGAGAACAGTCAAAGCCAGGCGTGCCTGCAACATAATCCTCCACGACTCTGAGGAAAGCCTCCCTGGGCAGCGGCAGCTGCTAATGCAAAGAAAATAAGTGTGCTTGTTTTTTTTGTTTTGTTTTGGGTTGTTTTTTTTTTTGGGGGGGGGGGGAGGTAGGGGGAGAATGTCCTTGCCTAAATGGCACACAGAAAACAACTACAGAGTTTGTAGATGTACAATACAAATATAGTATCAAAAAGTCTGCAGCAGTAAATGCTGGGATGACTGTCAGAAGTCACCTTTGCACTTCTGACACTGAAAAAGGAAAATAAAAACCGCTCCCTTGTAACATTACCTAGGAAATACACTGTATTTATTTGAGAGGCAAAATTATTACAGGAAATTCACCTTCTTTGCCCATGATTTAAAAATGTTGGTCCTCACCCTTGAAGAAAGAAAAAAGAGAGGACAAAAAAAAGAAAAAAGGACTAAGACCTGATACCACCTGGTAACCATCTGATACTGACTTCAGGGCTTTAAGTGCCTTTCAAACTAAGGGAGGCATTTGTGCTACACTGCAACCTGATTAACAGCCTAAGTCAGTCTTAAAAGAAACTTTTTTTTTTTTTTTTTATCATTACAAGAGCGCCTTCTTGCTCTACTGGTCAGAAATAATGTTTCGCCCAGTTCACCCTGCCTTCCAATTCAAACCAAACCAAAGCAGGAACTTTAGGAAATACCAAGGAACCACATCTGCTTTTCACCTAGCAGTCAGCTGAAGCTTGGGTTTTCAATGCCTGTTGAGTTTTAAAACTCTTTAGATGAGATTCAAGGGCAGTTTTCTTGAAGCACACTCTTCAGATGCTAACTTTAACCGCTACTCCTTTAGAAAGCAAACAAACCTTGGACTATAATTCTGGCAACATTGTGCTACTATTTTTCTATTTCGAACCTGAACAGTGAAATCCAGGTTTCTTTTTTTGGAGAGATGGAGAAGATGGAGAAGATGGAGAGAGAGAGAGAGAGAGAGAGAGAGAGAGAGAGAGAGAGAGAGAGAGAGAGAGAGAGATCGAGATCTGCCTGGGAAGAGGGGAACAGATTCCTGACTTCCAGGAGGCCAGGTCCCAGCCAGCCCTGTTCCTCCCAGCCCTCAAGAGCGAAGGGAAGAGAGCATGAGCCCGTAGATGCCTTTAAAACAAATAATCCGCTTGGATGCAGTGGCTGTTTTCTTAGGCTCACTCGCTTAACTAAACTGGGAGAACAAAACTTAAGGACACAGGGACATCGAGAGGTCCGTCCCAATCACTTAACCACTACCTCTATGCTTACCAACATCACACATCAGCCAAGGATGGTGGTTTACGTTTTGCAAGGGGCCCAAAACAGCCCCCAACGGAGAAAAACGTGAATGTATTCGTGTAAATTTGAAATTCAACTCCTCCCCCCCCACCCACCCAAAAAAAAAGTCTCTGGGAGGCAAGATACCACAAAGTATCAGCGAAGAGAGGTTTCCTGGACAGGAACTCATCTGGATCCAATCAAGTCTCCCCTTTTAAAAAAAAAAAAAAAGCCCCGTGTCCCGGGCTCGCCGGGGCAGCCCCGGGGACTCGGGACACTCGAGGGCACGCTGTCCCGCCGATTCCCGGCGCCAGGGCTCCAGGCTCGCACTTTCCCCCTCCGCCGGCACCGAAAGGAAACGCGCGGAACAAACGCGCTGGAAGTGGGGCTGGCAGCTACACCTTCCTCCACCCCACCCTCCTCCCCGTCCTCCGCCGCCTCCTCCTCCTCCTCCTCCTCCTCCTCCGCCCGGGCGGCCGGCCGGGCCGGGACGGGTCGCGGCGCGCCCCGGGCTCCCCTCCCGCCCCAACTCAACTGCGGGCCCCGCGGGAGGGGAAGGGGCCTCCGCCCGCCGCCCCCCGGCCCCCGGCGGCGCGCAGGGCCCAGCGCCCGCGCCGGGGCCTCCAAGGGCGCTTCCCACCGCCTCCTCCGGGGGCCGGGGCCGCGCCGGGCCCGCCGCTCCGAGACGCTGGGGGGAGCGGGGGGAACGGGGGGAGCGAGGCGGCCCGCACCCCACCGGCACCCCGCATCCCTCCCTCCCTGGCCACCGCGACCCCCAGCCAGCGAGGGCCGCCTCCAGGCCGCAGCCCCAGGCCCCTCGCCCCCACCCCGGGCCCGAGCGCGCGGCGCCGGGCAGGGGCGCCCGGGGGGGAGGCCGGGGGGCCGGGAGCGCGGGGCGAGGGGCCGGCGCGACCCCGGAAGGGACGGCGTTGGGGGGGAGGGGGAAAGCCGTGTTTACACCGCCAAGTTCCCCGCTTCCGCCCCGGCCCCGCGCATCTCTCCCCCCTCCTCCTCCTCCTCCCCCTCCTCCTCCTCCTCCTCCTGCCCTCGGCGGCCCGGCTCCCGCCTGCCTGCCGACCTACCTGCATGCCGGGCAGGCCCGGCTGCACCGGGGAGTGCGCCATGGCGCCCGGGACGGCCACTTCCTGGGACGGGGCGGCCGGGCCGCGGCGGTGCGCGCGCGGGCGACGAGGCCCCGCGGGCCGCGCGCAGAGTCCTCGGGGCGGCGGGGGCGGCCGGCCGAGCCCGAGCCCGGCGTCGGCGGGGCCGGCGGGCGCCCGAGGCCACCACCCGAGCCCCCGCGGGTCCCGGGCCGGACGGCGGCTCAGCGGCGGCGCGCGGCGGGCGGCGTCTCCATGCACGGCGCCCGGGGGCGGCTGCGAGGGGCGCGGGGGGGGGGAGCCTCGCCGCGGAGCTGCTGGCGCCGCCGCTGCCGCCGCTGCCGCTGCCGCTGCTGCTCGGCGGGAGCCCGGCGGCCTGGAGCCGGAGTGGGCGCGCACGGACGGACGGACGGCCGAGCCCGCGAGCGCCGCGCGCCCCGCCCCGGCCCCCGCGCCCGCCTCCGCGGCCCGGCCGGGGACCCCGCCCCGCGCTTCCGGGAGGGGGAGGAGGCTCGCGGCCGCCGGCGCCCTAGGCCGCGCCGCCGCCTGCCGGGCCGGGCCGGGCCGGGCCGCGCCGGGCCGGGCCGCGGGGACCCGAGCGTCGCGTCGCGGGCGAGCGGCTCCCGCCTCCGGTGGTGGAACGGGGAGAGGGGGCGCTGGGTGCGGGCAGGGGACCTCAGCCGGGGGTGCTCCCGGCGCGGGGAAGGGGCCTGGCCTGGGCCCGGCGGGGAGCTTAGGAAGTCTGGCGCTGGTTCCTGCCAACTCTTACTCTGCCATCTTCCTCCAGCTCTGCAAGCCAGGCCCCCCCTGCCCCACCTGCCGGGCGGGGGGCGGCTCCGGGCGACCTCCCCGAGCGCAGACTGGGGACCCGGAGACCCGGAGGGAGAGGGCCTGGGGGGGGAGCCGGGCGGAGGCCGGTGCAGAACGGCCAGGGCAGAGCTGCTTCCGCGTCTCCGTGAAGTTTGCAACCGACCCAAGGAGGAGACGACGGAGCGGGGAGAGGCCGGGAGCTGTGGATTCCCAGCGCTTTTAGCCACTGGAAAACAGCCCCGCTTGGAATGCGAGGCAGCCAGCCGGCTGTACCCCACCGTCCCTGGGCTCCTGTCCCTGGGCTGAGTGGCCACCACCAGGAGGAAAGAACGGAGGGAGGGGCCCGGAGGAAGGGAGGACAATCGAAGGAAACATGTCTAGACTTTCCCCAGCCCTCTCCCTCTTTCCGCTGCCTGCCTGCCTGCAAAAGCCCCAGGCCCGGCCACAGTTCTGTCTCCACCTTTTAGTCCCCTGCCCTCCAACCACAGAGGAAAGAAAGAAGGAAGGAGTCCGTGCTGCCTCTGGAAGGTATCTATATAAAAGCCAAGCGACCTGAAGGACATGCTATGACATGCACCTCTGCCCAGCCAACTGGCTGATGGGGATGGCTAACCTCCCGGGTCCCCTCTCTTCACCCACTGCCCCCACCCTCCATCTCCCCACCAACCCACCCCATCTAGGCCGGGGTGGCCAGCCGGGACCCCACCTTTGCAGGAATTCATGCACCAGGCCTCCTTTTATGTATAATGACAGAACAGTAGCCACTGAAATGATCTGTATCTCAAGTTTTGGGGGCCCTGGCATCTCCCTCATGCCTATAAATGCCCATGTTGCACCACTGATGTGTGAGATTGGACATACAAAAAAAAAAAAAAAATGAGCCCCCAAGAGTTCACAGACTATTGGAGGAAACTCTAAAACGTCCTTCACTGAGATAAGGTGTGTTTATTCTTTGAGGTGTCGTTGGACTCAGAGAATTTCATTTTCCTCCCATGCTCTGGGTCAGACAAGGCATGGGATGCTAAAACTTAAACTCTGCTTTCCCTTTGGAAATGTGCATGTTTTCTTCAGGGTTCTCCCAGATACCCTCAAATACCTTCATGGTTGTTAGTGGTACACTAACTTCACTAACACCTGCCAGCCCCAAGTACTGTGAAGAGTGTGGTACATACAAAGCATGAACCCTGATACCTAGGAGTTTATCATCTTGTGTAAATTTTGTGTACTTAAAAAAAATAGATGAACAACAAAACAAGCAAGAGCAGGAATATTAAAAATGTTCATCATCTTCATCCCAAAAATTCTCCTTACAGTAATGTATGCTAAGGAAACAACCAAGAAATGCATGGCAATGGATATAAAAAGATACAATGCAATGATACTTATAATTATGGAAAACTGGGAACAGATTAAAAGTCTAATAGAAATTGTTAAATGATAATATATTCATCAGTACTACATAATAATTTAAAATTATGTATTTCAATATTTAGTAATATGGAAAAATACTTTTAATGTTAAGAAAGAAAATTCAGGGTACAAAACTATGTAAAGCCTTATCTCTAGCTACTTCATATATAGATAGATAGATAGATAGATAGATAGATAGATATAGATAGATAGATAGATGCCTAAGCAATCATTACAACAGAACAGTGGTCAGCAAAGGGCTCTCACAAGCCACCGTTTGCCACTCTGTTTACTAATGAGTTTGCTGACCAATGTCATATACTACCCTTTACCTCTTTGCACACAATATGCCACAATTGCCTAATCCTCACAGCTTCTAACTACATGGTAACATTTACTCTAGTCCAGTGGTCAGCAAACTCATCAGTCAGCAGAGCGGCAAACCACTGCGACAGAACAGGAATGACCAGTCACTGTGATGCGCACTGACCACCAGGTTGCAGACGCTCAAGGCAGGAGCTGCCCCCATCCCACAGGCCCCGATCTCCAATGGGGCCTGCCAGCCAACCTCCCAGTCCCTCCCAGCCATCATCCGCCCCCTCCCCCAGTCTGACAGGCCCCCATAGCCTGATCAGGGGTTGGGATGGGGAACTGGGGATAAGTGGATGCAGGTGGTGAGGGAAGGAGGGGCAAAGTAAAGAGGAGGCGGGAACCTGATCAGTCCTGATTGCCAGCCAGGCCTAGGGACCCCACATGTGCACGAATTTCATGCACCGGGCCTCTAGTGAATATATTTATAATGTGTGTGTAATTTTATGTGTACACGTGTAAACAGAGAAAAAAAAAGTGGAAGTACATGCACCAAGATTTAGCAGTGGCTATCTCTGGAATTAAAGTTTTTTGGTTTTTTTTTTCTACTCAGTAGTCAGCCAAGAGACCATTAGGATAAGAGGTTTCTCCTTAGGGCTAGCAAGCAGGGCAATAACATGGCAGCACTATAAGAAGGAAGAAGCAGGACAAATGGGCAGAGATGTTTGGGCACTGATCTGAGGCATTACCAGAGGAAAATCAAACAGTGGGGCCTATTTTGCAGAGGGTTAATTTCCAAAAAAAATAAACCACAGGGAGATTGGACCATAATACCCTGGGTATAAAAAAGCAATCCAGCCGAAACCGGTTTGGCCCAGTGGATAAAGTGTCGGCCTGTGGACTGAAGGGTCCCAGGTTCGATTCTGGTCAAGGGCATGTACCCTGGCTTCGGGCACATACCCAGTAGGCGGTGTGCAAGAGGCAGCTGATCAATGTTTCTCTCTCATCGATGTTTTGAACTATCCCTCTCTCTTCCTCTCTGTAAAAAAAAAAAAATAAAAAAATAAAAAAATTTATTTAAAAAAAAACTAATCCTAGTCCCTATTGGCATCCAGAGGCTAGTGGGTTACAATGGGATATAATTTATCTGGATACAGTGACTTGCATTCATTAGCTGGTCTATTTCCCTACACCATGTTTAATCTCCTCACCACAACTGAACTTCATTTCCTCTTTTGACCATATTTATGTTATTGAACACCATTCTCCTGGAAAGAGAAGCAGCAAATTAGGAGTTACTGTTGCACTCGGTCATATTGAGACATTCCCCAGTGGACCCTGGGTAGTGGCTCTCTGCCTTTGTTCCAGCAGAGCAGAAATGATTGGCAGGGCCTGAGCCCATTGTGTGGTCCTGCCCAATTGCTCATTATACTCATTTGTGCACAAACACATTTTTTGAATGCCAACCACATGTCAGACATCTGGTTCGGCGTTGGGCATATAAATACTAGATTCTCAGGTGCCTCTTAGTCTGTCCTAGGGATATGGCCTCCCAGAATCCCAACTTTAAGAATTTTATAATAACTCAATTGTTTCAATTTAGTCACAATAAGCTATATTTCTACTAAGGAAAGAAGAGGTTTATCCTTTCTCTTTTCACTCTTCCTTTAACCCTCAACTTGTAAGTACAACAGGTCAGATACTACTGTAATATCAGAAGGAGAGATTTGAGGGTCTCTACAGAAAATATGCACTTTCTAGTCTCCATGGAGACACTAACCTGTGGAACTTTTTTTCATCCATGGCCCTCTTTGTCTTCTGTGTTGACCTCAGGACATGAATTGGGCAATGACTTGTGCTCTGACACATATTTGGGACCACAAAGGACATTTCCATAAACCTATGTAAGGCCCCTCCACATATAGAACCCTGTGTTTTGACTTCCTCTAAGCCAACTCATAGCCTCAGCAGAGCTCAGAATGCAGCCAAAAAACAAGAATTCAACAATCAATCTCTTCTCTTCTTCTGAGTTGAAAAGATAAACACCCCCAAATGCCACTTTATAAAGAACAGCTAGACAAGTTAGCACATTAGCAATTTAAATTTACAGATAAAAGAAAGGGACTTACCCAGTGAACTTTAAAGAGAGAAATACGAGTAGCTTGGATAAGTAGCTAACAGAAGGCTTGGTAAATTTCTACACATGTTCAGCAGGTGAAGACACAAAAGAGGAAGACAGATTATTGAGATCAGTACAAAGAAGCATAGCTAGTCATACTTGGATGACATGACAGCAAGAAAATGTATGCTAAAGCCTTCAGAAAAGGTCCAGCTACATTGTGGAATGGTGAAAAGGCAGTTTCATTCTGTGAGAGTGAGGCTCAGAGCACAAGTTCTCACCGCAACATCACTATTACAGAATTCCATGGGTGGGGTGGCCTAAATGCCAGAAATTCATCTCCTCTCAGTTCTTGAGGCTAAACGTCTAAGGTCAGGGTATCAGTAGGAGTTGTTTCTTCTGAGGCCTCTTTCCTTGGCTTATAGATGGCCATATTTCTCTGTGCCCCCCCCCCCCCATAATCTTCCGTGTGTGTGTGTGTGTGTGTGTGTGTGTGTGTGTGTGTGTCCTGATCTCTTCATCTTATAAGGACACTCATCAGATTTGACTAGGGCTCACCCTAATGATTTTATTTAACTTAATTACCTCTTCAAAGACCCTATCTTCAAAAACAGTCACATTCTGATCAATGATGAAAATAGCTAAATCTGAGCATCAGAAGACCTTCCAGTCCACCTGATGCATGGTCTTTCTAGTTCTGAGAAGCGAAAGTATAAAGTAATTTAAAACAATAAGAGAGAGAGAGAAAGAGAGAGAGAGAGAGAGAGAGAGAGAGAGAGTGTGTGTGTGTGAAGGTGACAGTGGGTAACTGAGATCTTTGCTGATGGATGAATGAGATTGGGGTGGGGAGATAGGGACATACGTGTTTGAAAGCCTGATCAGTTCTGAGCAATGATGAAAAGGCTTGACTACTGACCTTTGTAATTATGAAGGTTTCTACACTTGACCTGAGCTCAGACAAAAGAAAAAAACAGTCACATTCTGAGACACTGGGGATTAAGACTTCGACAAATAAATTGGGAGGCAGGCACACTCACTCAGCCCATTACACACCCCTTTTACTATCTATGCATTTATGATCAGCGTTCTGTAACTGGTTCCTCCAGGCTCAGCCCATGAGCAAGCGCTTCCTTTCTCCTCTCCCAAGGCCTCTGGACCTTGGTACATACTTCACATTTCTGCTAAAAGGCATTGCTTCATATTTCCTTGGGCGTAGTCTCTAAACTTTATCTCCCATAGAAACCAAGGCACTAATCTCCAATCACTGGACAACTGAGCGCAGAAGCAGATTAAATATTTCTAATTATAAGAAATTATCTGGAATGCGTGGCAAAACCTGTCAGGAAAAAGTTCAGAATATTTTGCAGGGAGCGTATCAAAAGTCATAAGAACGCATTTCAGCCAAGAGGTGATTGCTTTACTAAGGTCTATCCTTCTCTCTGGTGCCTCCTTCACCCCTAGCATTGCAGTTGGAGGTGAAATTTACCAGGAGAGCTGGGGTCTGAGATCCCCACGGGAAAGGGGGATTCGTTGCACCATCTCAGGGTGGAAGTTCCAAAGAGAAGTTCGGTCTGCTTAGAAGGATGCATTAGAACAGGCTCACTAGAAAAACTCTCATGTGCAATTTTGCCTGGCAAAGAGCCAATTAGTGGGGCTTGTCATCCTCTGAACAATGGCCACTTGACCATGCCAATCAGCTTATAAAGGCTCCAGTATACAAAGACTCATCAAGCCCGTTGAGAGTGTGTGTGTGTGTGTGTGTGTGTGTGTGTGTGTGTGTGTGTGTTTCCCTCCCTCCAGGGGCGGGGCTTGCTTTCAGTTATATCCAAAAGGGGCATAAATGAAATCATCCCCAGAAGAGTGATGTCATCTGTCCTACAGTCACAAAAACTGCAGCACCAGTTCTTAAAAGCCCTTGGCCGTGCTTTTTGACAAGGAAGATAAATTGTGGGAAATTATTTTAATTTTCACTTCAAAGGGATCTAGGGAATTACGTGCCTAAAGAGGATTATATAACCACACAAAGGTACAATGTGCCTGTGAGTTACAGGCACTGGTTCCCAACGCACATAACCAAGTATTCTTGGAACCCTCATGAAAATACTGACCTACCTGCCTTTTTGTCAAGGTTTCACTACAAAAAAGCAAAAAACAAACAAACAAAAATACACCAAACAAAGAAACTAAGCATGTCATCTCATACCTTGATTTTCCAGCCCAGTTTTATTTGGTTTCCCTAAGAGGCTGTGTTAGTAATACTATTAGTCAGAACTCTTTGAATAACAAGTGACAGAAACCTAGCTCAAACCTCCATAAGCACGAAAAGGAAATTTTAGCTCAGTGGCAGCTTGGCTAAATCAGGCGTGGATAAACCCAGGAGGGAGGGTTCAATGATAAAAATCAGCATGCTCTGTCTCTATGCCTTTCCTCTGTGTTTCTCCTCCGCTAGCCTCTGTGTGGCTTTATTCCCCCATATATGCTGTGTCAGTGTGGTGTCCAGAGTCACTCTATATGGTCCTTGTAATCCTAGAGAGAGGGGAGCAACTTTCTCTTACCCTGCGTCCGTGTGCCACATCTAGTGGAGGACCTCAAATTGGTGTGTGTGTGCATCCTTGTAACCAGAGGACAAGAAGACATAGGGAGGGAGCAGTCCAATCCCAAAAGCATGCACGGTGGGAGCGGCAGCTTCTCAATGAAGAAAGGAGTCTGGCCTGATACATTCCAACTCCCAGTGCCCAGCACACGCATATACTTGTGCACACACCCGTGTTCTCTTTTTCCATATGTGGTATACTTTCTTCTGTACCTTTTCCAACATAACACAGCCCACCCAGGTGTACCCACTCATGTACGTATCTCTTCCCCAAAGTACGTCAAGCCCAGGTGCCTTCTAGTTAGATCATCCTAGTCCAGGGCTCTGGATGACATGTGTGACTCTTTGTCTCTGGATGTGGCATTTCACAGACCAGCAATCTATATCTAAATGGTAAGTGTTATCATCCTTAATGTGCTTAATACATTATGGAAAAGAACATTTTGATAGCTACCTCAAAAACTCTTATATGGAAAGGGAGAGAAAGGGAAATAAGCAGGAAATAGTCATCTATAACATATAGTTGACCCTTAAGCAAGGCAGGGGTCAGGGGCACCAACCTCCTGTGCAGGTAAAAATTCACTAATAACTTTTGATTCCCCCAGAACTTAACTACCAATAGTCTATAATTGACCAGAATCTTCATCAATGACATAGTTGATTAACACATATTTTTATTATATGTTTTACATATATATATAATATAAGTTGTGTCCTTACAATAAAGTAAGCTAGAGGAAATAAAGTGTTATTAAGAAAATCATAAGAGAAAAACATATTTTATAGTATGTATTGAAAAAAATCTATGTGTAAGTAGACTTGTTCTATTCAAACTCATGTTGTTAAAGGGTCAACTGTGCATAAACACCTTCCTGGAAAGTAAGGCAGTAGGAGGAGGGCCTGGGTCAGCACTGGTGCTGCACTGGCTCTGTTCTTTGGAAGGTTCTGTCTTTTCCGTGGTCCTCCATGGCCTCATCCGAGAGGAGCCTGGGCAGGCTGGTCCTTCGGGAGGCGGCACCATTTCACTAGCCCAGCTCTATTGGTGAGGATTTGGGGTTCTGGGATTGTCTTAGTGCAAAGGTACTAAACTTTCTCCTCCACAGCACCCTTAGTATCTTAGTGATTTGTCATAGTGTGTAACGGTCCAATTAACTAAGAAGCTAGGTACAAACAAGTTGAATATTTCTGTCTTAATTGCTCAGTAGTCTCATATAGGTTGTTTAATTAATTTGAAGAATGCGGCAAATTTAAAATCATATTTTAATCTTATTCTTTAAAAAATATATGTTTTTATTGATTTTAAAAAAATATATTTTATTGATTGTTTTACAGAGAGGAAGGAGATGGATAGAAAGTTAGAAACATCGATGAGAGAGAGACATCGATCAGCTGCCTCCTGCACACCTCCCACAGGGGATATGCTCGCAACCAATGTACATGCCCTTGACTGGAATCAAACCTGGGACCCTTCAGTCCACAGGCCGATGCTCTATCCTCTGAGCCAAACCGGTTTTGGCTATTTTTATTGATTTTTGATAGAGGAAGGGAGAGGAAGAGATAGAAACATTGTTGAGAAGAGAAACATTAATCAGACGCCTCCTGCACACCTCCCAACTAGGAATCAAACCAGCTACTTCCTGGTTCATGGGTTGATGCTCCAGCACTGAGTCACACCGGCCAGGCTAATCTCTTTGTTAAGTAATTACAATTATTTGCAAAGGGTGCAGGTGTTCCTGTTGAACACTGCACAGCTTTTGAGACCTTAGAATCAGATTTGACACCACCAGTTTCAGTTCTGGTTACACTGACTGTTGGGCTGTGTATCATAGCAACCGCCAAATAGATAAGCAATTGCTTGGCAAGACATATGACGTCATTGAAAAGAATGTTATAACTGGGGACCACCCGTCAGTGTGGTATCTGAAAAATGCTTAGTACTGCTGTGTTTCCTAAAAAAATTGAAAATACCTTATGGTACCTTTGTAAATTCCCTGCAGTACTCAAAGCACCTTGGGGCAGAGTGGAACCATGTATTTGAAATTAGACACTAAATTGCTCTGATGATATAACTCCCTTGAAAACTAAGTAGGAGACCAAAATCATCAACCTGATCAAATCCATCAGGAAATCAAAACCATCAGGTCCTCGAACCTGAACATTTTCAGACCTTTTTATTTTTATTTTTTAATTGTGAGGTTCACTTTATTTATTTATATTTTTATAATAAATCTTTATTGTTTGGATTATCAAAGGTGTTCTTCTTTTTCCCCTCATAGTTCTCCTCCACCTGATTCCCCACCCCACCCCATGCCCTTACCCCTGCCACTGTCTTCATCCATAGGTGTAAGATTTTTGTCCAATCTCTTCCCACATCCCTCAGACCCCTTTCCTCCTTAAAATTGTCAGTCCACTCCCTTTCTATGTCCCTGATTCTATTATATTCACCAGTCCATTCTGTTCTTCAGATTTTTTATTCACTTGATTTTTTGATCCACTTGTTGGTATGTATGTATTTGATGTATTTTTATTGTTCATAATTTACCTTTTTCTTCTTCTTCTTCTTAAAGAATACCCTTCAGCATTTCATGTAATCCTGGTTTGGTGGTAATGAACTCCTTTAGCTTTTTGTTGTCTGTGAAGCTCTTTATCTGACCTTCAATTCTGAATAATAGCTTTGCTAGGTAGAGTAATCTTGGTTGTAGGTTCTTGCTGTTCATCACTTTGAATATTTCTTGCCATTCCCTTCTGGCCTGCATAGTTTCTGTTGAGAAATCAGCTGACAGTCAGATGGGTACTCCCTTGTAGGTAACTAACTCTTTTTCTCCTGCTGCTTTTAAGATTCTCTCTTTGTCTTTTGCCCTTGGCATTTTAATTATGATGTGTGATTATTGTGTAATTATGTGTAATATAATATAATATATGATGTGTAATTATGTCTTGGTGTGATCCTCTTTGGATTCCTCTTGTTTGGGGTTCTGTGCACTTTCTGAACTTACAAGTCTATTTCTTTCACCAAGTAGGGCAAGTTTTCTATCATTATTACTTCCAATAGGCCTTTAATGTTCTGTTTTCTCTCTTCTTCTGGCACTCCCAAAATCCGGATGTTGCTACACTTAAAGCTGTCCCAGAGGCTCCTTACACTATCTGCACACTTTTGGATTCTTTCTTTCTGCCTCTCTGGTTGGGTGTTTTTTTGCTTCCTCATATTCCAGATCTTTGGTTTGATTCTTGGGGTACGTTGATCTACAGTTGGGTTTCTGTATATTCTTTATTTCAGACAGTGTATGCTTAATTTCTGACTGGTCCTTTTCCTTTTTTTTTTTTTTTTGTATTCTAATTAAGGTCCTTGAAGGTCTCTTCAAGTTTCTCAGCGGTTTTTAGAAGATTCTTGAGTAACCTTATAAATGTGGTTCTTGCCAAGACTGGTTTGGTTCAGTGGATAGAGCGTCGGTCTATGGACTGGAGGGTTCCGGGTTCGATTCCGGTCAAGGGCATGTGCATTGGTTGTGGGCACACCTCTAGTGGGGGGGGGTATGCAGGAGGCAGCTGATCGATGTTTCTCTCTCATCGATGTTTTCTAGCTCTCTATCCCTCTCCCTTTCTCTCTGTGGAAAATCAATGAAATATATTTATAAATAAATAAATAAACAAACAAATATATAAATAAATGTGGTCTGAACTCTGTCTTCCAGTAGTTTACTTTCTTCCATGTCTTCCACTTGTGACATGCTTCTGTATCTCCGCATTTTGGCTGCCTCACTGTGTTGATGGAGTGGCTTTGTGTGGTAGGTGACATATAGGGGACAGTAGCTCAACTTTCCCAATCACTCGAGGTTGTTGCTCTTGGTACACCCCTTTGTGTGCTGAGTACAAAGTCTTGGTGTAGTTAAGCCTTGATTGCTGTTGGTACACTGGGAGGAATTGACTTCCAGGCCAATTGGCTGTGAGGACCCGCTGTGTCTATAATGGAAGAACTGCTGTGCTGGAGACACGCTTATGGTGTAGGCCTTGTTTCCATGGGGCTTTGGTGCTCACTGAGTCTGCCTCCCGAATGTGACACTTATGGATGTGAAAAGTTGAAATCTTATTTCTCACACTGACCACTAGGTACACTGGTTTCTGGATCTCCAATGAGGTGCAGTTCAGCTACTGTTTGAGACCACCCTGCAGGAGCTACAGTAAGAACCAAAGTCCTCTCCTCCCTGCTTGGAACTTAGAGGCTTTGGAGCTGTCTGCACCAGGTTGCCAGTTTGTTAGGTTAAACTGCAATAGTGAAGGCCATTCATATGCAAAAGCCACTGCTTGGAGCTTGGGTGTCTTTGTAGATTGTGTGGGACGGAGTCTTAGGGTGTCACTAGGCTAGGGCATGAGCCCTCTCTGCCTCTCTGACCACATCCCCACGTCTCACGCCCCAGCAAAGCAAACACTTATTCTTGTGCACAGCTCTGAAAGCAACCCACCCTCACTTTCTGACCCGATGGCAGACAGTCCAGCTTCTCCTCAGAAACTGGATTTCAGAGAGATTGGGAACTTGTCTCTTTTCAGGTTGAAGAAAGCAACGCCCCCCGCCAGCTGGGATCGGCAGCCAGCCATATCACGCACGCCTCGCCCCCCCGCCTCCCCCCTCCACCTCAGTTTTTCAGCTCTTGTGCCCTGAATGCTCTTTTCTCTTTTTGTCTAGTTGTAGAACTTCCACTCAGCCAGTGGTTCTGGGTGATAGACATTTTGTCTTTTAGTTGTAGTTTTGAAATTGTTGTGCATGGCAGTTTAGATGTTTACCTATGCTGCCATCTTGGATCTCCTTAAATCTTTTCTGGCCCTTTTATATGTAGATCCTCATTAGTGTTGGGCTGTGGCAATATGATAGATGTCTTTGCCATGCAAGTGCCAAGGTATCCAGAGCCCGGATCAGGGACCTCTGGTGGGGAGCTCCCTGTTTTGTTTAGACCAATGTATGTAGATTTTCATCCTCTGTACCTATTGAGTCCAAAGTCTACAAATGATCCAGGTCCTGAGGCACAGCTGGTAACCAGTTAGCCAACCTCAGACCAAGGATCCTTCAAGCCAGGGATCACCAGCTCTCCCGATACCGTCTTACATCCAGTCTTACCCACCCAATATTTCTCTTGCACCTTCCATCCGTGGTTCCAGTTTTTTTTACTTGTCTGAGCTCTTTTCGTTTCATATGACAGAAACCCAATTAAATTAGCTTAAAACGAAAGAGTAATTTATTGTCTTGTATAACTGGGAAACTCAGTATTTATGAGGGAAGTCACAGTCAAGTTCAAAGAGAAAAATTGTAGGAGGTGGAACTAGCTTCTGACAACTTGATTTGCGGATTCAAAAATGGCAATCAGGACTCTGTGTCTTGATATTTTAGCTCGTTGGCCTCTGTCTGCATTGCTTGTCAGATGGGCTCTTTCCATAAGAGGGCAAGATGGTTATGTCAGCCTTAGACCTTCATCATCTTCACACTGTGAGAACCCAGATTTAAAGGGAGCATCTCTCCTGATAGCTAGCTCTACCAAAAGCTGTAGAGGTGAATCTGATTGGCTGGTGCAGTAGGCGAGGCAGAATAGTTCCACCAGAATCCAGGGACAGAGGACAGTCTCTTAGAGGGGAAGCGTGGGGGGAGAGCAGACAAAAGACCCGGAGTGGGGGAGATGGAGGGTCACTTTGTGTAGTTGCTTAATCATATTACATTCAGGATCTTCTGGTAGAGTTCTAAGAATCAGGGGCTGGCAAATTCTCTGTAAAGGGTTGAATCGTCAATATTTTAGGCTATGTGAATTGTATGATCTTCACTGTTGTCAGCAAAACAGCCACAGACTATACCCCACAAATGAGCATGAGGTGATCCAAGGACACTTAGTTTATAAACACAGCTGGCAGGCCAGATCTGTGCTCCAGTGTCCTTTGCTGAACCCTGATTTCAATGAATGACCTTGGTAAGCTGGGTGAGTGGTCAGACCATTGAATAGAGTTTAAATAGGACAAGTTTAGGGAAGTACAGGAAGGAGGAAAAAGAAACTATAAACATGCTACATGTCTGTAGACTTGACAGGAAGAGACAAAGGAGCTATCCTGGGCTAGGTATTGTAAATAAATCCATACTACATAATTGTAGGTAAAGATAAAGGCAGGATACAAATTACATATACAACTAGTGAGAACACGAGGAAACAAATTTCTATACAGAGGATCCAGGTTTTCTGGGAACATTACCAATGGACCTTCATAAAGAAAAGGACTCATGGAAGAATTATGTATGAAGAATCATGAGCTCTTTAAGGTCAGCATTCAAGTTTAGTTTTTTTTCTTGTGATCCTAAGAGTGTTCCTGGTATGAGGATACAGAAGAAAACTATAATAAATGCTTGCTTATTTGTGTCAGACAAAGGCAAGTTTAAAACTTAAAATTCTACTATTTACAAAGTGCTTAATCCTTAGGGAAACTGGCATGCATAAACTGTTGGTGGAAGTGTAAACTACTTATGCTTTTTAATATTACATTCTTCTTTCAATATATTATACTTAGGGAATAATTACAACTACTTAGGAGTGTATATATGAAGATGAGCTGTTTTTATAATGATGAGCTGATGTTATAAACATCATATTGCTGTTTATAATAGAGATAAAATAAAAACAGTAGAAATGTCATATTATAAGCGTTTGGCAAAAAAATTACGATTCATTGAAGCTGGTTTGGCTCAGTGGATAGAGCGTCAGTTTGCGGACTAAAGGGTCCCAGGTTTGATTCTGGTCAAGGGCATGTACCGGTACATTGGTTGCAGGCACATCCCCGGTAGGGGGTGTGCAGGAGGTGGCCGGTCGATGTTTCTCTTTCATCGACGTTTCTGGCTCTCTGTCCCTCTACCTTCCTCTTTGTGGAAAATCAATAAAATATATTTTAAAAATATAAATAAATTTAAAAAATTTTAAAAAACACCTCGTCTAAAAAAATTGATTCACTAACAGACAGTATAAATTTTATGTAGCAACTGAAAATTACTGTATAAATTAATATTGACATACTTATTAAAGGTGTTCGTTCATAGTTCATGTGAGGATGCATAAGAAAATTAAATTTTAAGAATGTGTGCATATTAGAATAACATTTTTAATTGGAGTATTATGTAGAATCCTGCCTTTGACAATGGCTGACTAGGTTATTTCAAAACAATTCTGCCATTAAGAATGACTAGAGCCTTGGCTGGTGTGGCTAAGTTGGTTGGAGCACCATCCCATACACCAGAAGATCGTGAGTTCAATTCCTGGTCAGGGCACACATCCAGGTTTCGGGTTCAATCCTCAGTCTGGACACATATCTCTCCACCTCCTTCCTCTCTCTTTAGAATCAACTTTTTAAAGAAAGAATGACTATGAGAACTAGATAAACTTTTAAAAAGTGTTTGAAGTTATCAGAGAACTAGTAAGGTGATTTGGAGAGGCAAGATCCAGAAGAAAGAAAGCCAGGAGATGTGAACCTGGCATTTGGGGTTGCTTTTTTCCCCTTGAGGCAATTGCTAATTCCAATGAGACAACTGAGTGGCGAAAGATCAAAACAAGTTGAGCACTTTCAGTTTCACGGGGCCAGGTGAGCAAAGTTTAGATTTCAGTGCCCTCTAAGGAAGATAGGTTCTGGCAAACAACCCAGGGTTTTGATTGGAACTACAAAGCACTACATCCTAAGTGTAAGGGTGAATGAGAAATAGATTAATTCTCACAAGGAATGAAGTCTAGCTTCAAAATCAGCTCTATAAATTAGAGATTAAAAGGATCTGCCCTAGACTAGCTCTATGCCAGAAGTAAACATAAATCCTTTCTGAAGAAGATACTGTCATCTAGAGTTTCAAATAATTTCTACATCTTTTCATACACAATGTATGACACTTAATAAAAAAAATCTCCCAGCATGGTGAAATAGAACTTACAAGAAAGCAAGATTTAACAGACAGCTAAGAGAAGATATATATAATAGAAATAGACTCATAGGAGATAGTGAAGGGATCAATAAGATAAAATAAATGACTTACATATTCAAAAAATTAAATGACAAGATGAAGATTTTTGTTGTTGTTAATCCTCACCTAAGGATATATTTTCCATTGATTTTTAGAATGGAAGGAAGAGTGGGAGGGAGAGAAAGAGAGGAACACCAATGTGACAGTGACACATCAATTGGTTGCCTCCTATTCTTGTCCCAACCCAGGCCAGGAATGGAACCAAGGTACATAACCTTGATCTGGAATTGAACCTGAAACCCTCCTATTTGAGAGCTGATACTCTCTCTATCCACTGAGTCACACTACTCATGGAAAGATGGAGAATTTTGACAGAAAACTGGCAACTATAAAAAAGAATTAAATGAAAATTCTAAAAACAGAAAATATAAAAATTTTAAAAAATATTTAAAATTGTGTGTGTAAGTGATATACACATGGAAGCTCAAAACATAATCTTGAGTAAAAAAGAAGACAGACATGAAATAATACAGTACATATAGCGTACCTTACAGTTACACTTATATTAAGTTTAAAAAACAGACCAAACTAATCTATAGTGTTAGACATGCTGAATGGTTAAATTTGGGGAAGATGAAGGAAATAATGATTTGATATCAGAACGAGGGGTGTTATTTCTTGCCCAAAGTGGTTTTGATGGTGTATTCATTTTGAATTATTCATCAAGCTGTTTGTGATTTGTTTTTCTTTCTACATATGTTATACATAATAACATGTTAAAAATACATGTGCATACATACACATAAACACGAAAGACTCTGAAAAGAGATTATATTTCAGCGTTGTGGCCAATTTTTTCATTTTTATTTTCTTCATGGTTTTTCCTACAATTATCATGGATTTCTTGAAGAAGAAGAAGAAGAAGAAGAAGAAGAAGAAGAAGAAGAAGAAGGAGGAGGAGGAGGAGGAGGAGGAGGAGGAGGAGGAGGAGGAGGAGGAAACAAAACTGGTCATTTTTATTTATTCTAATTCTTCTGTTCATGGAATAAAAGAAAATGTGATTTATATTTGGTGTAAGAAAGAATACCCTGGAACTAAAATTTGTTAAAGAGAGAAAATGATGGATTCTTCTTGCACAATGGCCTTTCAAAATAGAGTAAGTGTTAAGTATGCTCTCTCCTGAAGACATGGTTATAGACCAGAATAGCTCTTAAGATTCATTTTGTACGTATGATCATATAGTTTTCTGTATGAAGGAGATATATTGAAAAAACTTTCTTTTATAGCGAGTTTACCTTCCAGAAATAATAATATGTAATCATGTTTTTAGGACCTTTAAGTCTATAAAGATCATATAATTTTAAATGAAATGTGATAAAGTAGAATAAATTAACCATTCATTCATTCCTTGACAATTATGAACTGTACTAGACGCCCAGTGCGTGGATTTATGCACAGGTGGGGGCCCCTCAGCCTGGCCTGCAGACATCCCTGAGGGGTCCTGGATTGCAAGGGGGCACAGATTAGGCCAAGGGATCCCACTGGTGCACAGTAGGGGCTGGGGAGGGACCACTGGAGGGCTCCAGGGTGTGTCTAGCCCATCTTGCCCAGTCCCAATCAGCTGGACCCCAGCAGCAAGCTAACCTACCGGTCAGAATGTCTGCCCTCTGGTGGTCAGTGAGCATCATACCGACTGGTTGCAAGGTCGAACGGATGGTCGGACATTTAGCATATTAGGCTTTTATTATATAGGGCAGGCATGAGCCAAACTCTGATTGGACTGGAATTTTGCAGTAAACAGAACAAATTCCATGCTTTCATGGAGTTTATATTCTAGTAAACAAAAAATATATATTTACGGTATATATAACACATTAAATGGTGATAAGTGGAATTAATATTTTTAAAATCTTTATTGTTGAAAGTATTACCTAGGTTCTCCTTTTCCCCTCATTAACCTCTTCCAGCCCACTCTCATCCTCCCCCAACCCCAACTCAGTGCAATTTTAAAAAGCAGAGTAAGGATAAAGAATAATGGTGACATGGTTGTAGAGAGCCGTTTTATTTTTAAAATAGTTGTATTAATTTCAGAGAGAAAGGAAGCAGCAGAGAGAAATAGAAAAATCAATGATGAGAGAGAATCATTGATTGGCTGCCTCCTGCACATCCCACACCGAGGACTGAGCCTGCAACCCAGGCATGTACCTCAACCAGGAATCAAACCATGATCTTCTGATTCATAGGTCTATGCTCAACCACTAAACCATGCTGGCTGGGCATATAAAGTGAGCTATTGTAGATAGGAGAGACAAGGAAGGCCTCTATGTTGAGGGACATTGGAACAGACACCTGAATGAAGTGGGAGAGTGATTGACCCACATGGCTTTCCAGACCTGAACAGTGCAGAAATGGGCAGTGTGAATGGACCATCCCAGAAGCAGCAACAAGGCCAGTGTGGCTGGAGCAGGATGAACAGGCAAGAGGGAATGGTAAGAGATCACGTAGCTTGGAGCAGACCATTCAGGGACTTGAGGTCCATGGTGAGGACTTACAACTTTATCTTTGTGAAATGGGAAACTACTGGGCAGTTTGGAACAGAGGCATGATATGATCCAACTGAAGTTTTGAATATCTGGCTGCTAAGTAGAGAATTAATGATGAAAATGCAACTGTGGAAGTAAGATTATGAGAAAGTTCTTGCTCTTCTCTAGGCAGGATGTGATAGTGGTTTGGAACACTACCAGAAAGATATTATAGGAACGAGGGAAAAGGGACATAATTCTGGAGATATTTTGAAGGCAAACACAATAGGATCCATTGAAGGAGATGTGGGGGCAAGCAAAATAGAAGGGTCAAGAATAATTCCAAGGATTCTGGTCTGAGAAATTAAGAGAATTGAGAAGCAACATTTATTGAAATGGTGATAGTCTTTTTAAAAAACATATAGTTTTATTAATTTCAGAAAGGAAGGGAAGGGAGAGGGAGAAAGGGATAAAAACATCAATGATGAGAGAAAATCATCGATCAGGTGCCTCTTGCACGCCCCCTACTGGGGATAGAGCCCACAACCCGGGCATGTGCCCTGATGGGGAATCCAACCTTGACCTCCTGGTACATAAGTTGATGCTCACCACTGAGCCACTCGGTCCAGAGAAATGGTCATCTTGAGAAATGCAGTTTGGAACTATAGCACCAGAATCAACTTACTGTTCTGTTACCACAAAGGAGGCAGCAATTAAAAAGCCTGAGTTAGGCAGGTAACCCTTCAGAATGGATGAAAAGAACCATTTTCACATTTCATAGTGCTTTCGGAAATTCTGTGCACCAGAGTTTACAATGCTAATAATTTAAAAACAACTATTTGCTATTAATTTTGTTCAAATTGCTCTTTTTCCCCAATTGTTTGAATAGGATCATAATTAAAGCAAAACATAGCATTGACTCCTGGGGCCATCTGAACTCCTCCACATCCTCAATCGCCATCCTCAAGTGTGGTCCTTCCTGGGAACCTTCTGTAGATTTCCATACAACTCAAGGATTCTTTTGTCATATTTCTTTAGCACATACACTGTATTATCAGCACCTATATTTCTAAGATATCAAATGGACAGGTCCAATTATCTTTGAATACCCGGTAGCAAACTCAGGACGTGGCATTCAATAAAAAATGGGGAGAAAGGTAGAGAAGGAAGGTGGGAGGGGTCTGGAATGTGTTGTCTCTCTATTACCTGGAGATTATTTTATTGTAACAGGTCCACTTTGGTTAAGTTCAATTAAAAGAAAAAAAATCCTCTCCTGTGGATATTTTTCCATTGATTTTTAGAGAGCTTGGAAGGGAGAGGAAAGACAGTGAGAAACATCAGTTTGAGAAAGACACATCGACAATGTTGCCTCCCACACTCGCCCTGCCCCGACCAGGGTTAGGGATCAAGATTGCAACCAAGGCATGTGCCCTTAACCAGAATTGAATCCGGGACCTTTCAGTCCAAAGGCCGCTGCTCTATCCACTGAGCAAAACCAGCTATGACACTTAAGTTCAATCTTGAGCCATTGGACCAAGTAAGATGTAGGTGTAGTCCAGAAATGTTGTCTAATGTGATCAACTTGGAAATCAGAACATGATGACTTCTGGACCTATCTTAACATCTTCCCTCTCTTACAGTTGTATTAAGACTAGCATTACAGACTAGAGCTGCTCAATAGAACTTTCTCTAATGATGGAAAGGTTCTGCATCTGTGTTGTCAATAGTGTTAAATTTTTTTATTTCCTCACTTTACAGATTAAGAAACTCAGCCTTATAGAAGCAATGTTTTTTCCCCAACTTCCTAATTCCTTGTATGAAACATGTTTCTGATTTTGTCATTAGTCATTCTTAATATGACCTTTATGTCGAAACCTACTTTTTCCATAGAAACCTTAAATTTTTAGATAGACCAAATGCAACCCTTACAGACTAGCAAAAATAATAAACCACACTTAAAAGGAAAAAAAAACTTTAAGTGCTACTATAATTAGAAAAATATGATTTTTTTCTATAGGGAATTTAAAAATTATGATGATTATAAAAAAAAGTACATACTATGGCACATCTGATGAACAACTTTCTTAAGTGGTATCATTTGTTGAAGTTCAGAATTAACTGCATATACCACTACCCCAGGAGTAAACTGAATAATTGAACAGAGAACTCAGTTTCTGCTACTTTACATAGATAATAATGAAGTGGGGACACATAGAATAACTGAAAAAATGATGACTATATAAAATATCACATCTACCTCCAAAAGTACCTCCACGTTCTGTACAAATATTGTGGGGGGGTGGACAAAGGGTTTGAATTGTGTGAATAGGTGGTGGTGATTGGGCAAGAGTGGTGGAGGGCTGGCTGGAAGTTGGGAATTATGTCTCTTCTCCTGTAACAATAAACATAATTCTTGTGAACCTACTGTGTGCCAGACCCTATAGCCTATAGAACATTCTTTTTAATAGTGTAAACTCTATTCCCCTTTGGACTTTTCTCACATTTTCACCTGACAAATCTCCAACCATAGATGAACATCTACCCTCTCTCTCTTGCAGCTGGGATGCTGCACCCCTGGGGGAAACATCACTGGGGGACAGACTGGCTACAGATGTACGATCACCAGTTCTAAATCACTACCTGCTACGCTAGGGAGTTTTCTTCCCACTCTCCTCACAGTCCAGCACCCTACCTCTGCCCATCACTCTTTATAAATGACCTCTTCTCCAGTCTTGCTGAGAGCAGAATTTAAAGTGCTTCCAGTATTTACTAAGTGAAGGTTGGGTAAAATAGATTAAACCCACTGGGGTTTCTCATCAGATGAGAAACTTCTCAGTAGACACTTTATGTCAACAAACCTATTGACATTGGCCCCAATTTTCTCTTCCTGTTGCAATTGGGACATGACTTTCCCCACATCTAAGTCCATTTCCTCCACCCTTTTCGGTGACCTTATGCTCTTTCTTATTCTGTCACTTCTCTCTCTTTTAACTTTATCTTTCCCACCAGCATTTAAATATCCTCATGCCTCTAATTTGTTTGAAAAGATACAAAAACAACCTTGCCTCCATACTACACACTCCCTAGCTACCATCCTAACTATCTTTCTCTCCACAAACAAACTTTTTGGAGGTGCATTTAATTACTTTATCCTCCTGTCTCAAATCCCTCCAATCTTGTGTATACCCACCACTCCACAGCAATGATACTGAATTCACCATTGACCTAGGTGAGTAACCTCATGGGCCATTGGCAGTCTTATGTCTTTTTGTTCAGCATCCGGCGTGGTTGACTGTGCCACCTTCTTGTTGGCACCTATATCACACATTGTCCTGGTTTCCTCTTATCCTTTAGGTTTCTCCTTCTTTGTCTCCCCAGTGGGTTCAATCTATTTTTATCCAACCTTTAAATGCTGGAAGCTCTTAAGGCTCAGTTTCAGGGCCCTTCCTTTTCGCCCTCCTCTTTGCTCTCTTGGGTCCATTATACCATTTAGTTATCCTGACGACCTCAGATTTATATTTCTAGGCATTTCTTTTGAATTTAAGACTTATCCATGCAACTATCTACCTGCCATCTCCATTTGGATGTTTCCAAAGGTTGAGATCTTCTCTGACAATCTTGCCTTTCTTCCTGTGTTCTCAGCACTGACTAATCAGACCACAAGACCGATTCACTCAAAATCATGGGACTCATTCTGGGCCCTGCATCTATCTCTCCTTACTAATCAGTTAATCCTATTAGTCTACCCTCCACATGGCTCTGAGACCCAGCCAATTCTTCCATCTGTGCTATTACTGCCCCACTTGAATCTCTTGCTACTCAAGTGTGGCCCATGGCCAGGAGTACCATATTCACCTTGAAGCTTGTTAGAAACACAGTGTCTCAGGCCCCACCCCAGACCTACTGAGTCAAAATCTACATTTAGTAAGAACCCCAGGTGGTTTGTGTGCATGTGAAAGCATGTCACTCCCCATCCCCCCACCAGAATTCCTTGTTTCAACTTTTGCCTCTTCCAACAGATTCTCCACACAGTGAACCAAATCATGCCACTCACATACTAAAAGCCTCTCAATAGCTTCCCATTTTTCTTAGAATAGAGTATAGCCTGTCTAGTTTTTCTTTTATCTGCTATGATTCAAGATACTGTTGTCCTTTCATTGTCTAACTTTCATCTTTATTGTATCTCCTCTAAGACAAGAAATATTTGTCAGTTTTTAAAAAGAAACTTCAAATCAAGAAGTGTTTTATCTAATTTTGTTCTTTTGTTCGAATGTTATGTTTGCATTGCAAATGGGACTGTTTCTCAGTTCATGTAGTTAGATGATTTATATACTAAATGCACATAAAGAGTCCTCAAGTATTAAAGAAGTGGTTTTCTTTGCAAAATGCCATACATTATGCTCTGAAAGCTGGAGGTAGATCCTATTGGGTGAACAAGATTAAAATCTGAAGGTCATAAGCACGGAAAATAAAACTCATTTAATTGTATTTCTTTTTCTTATGAGGAAGGCAGCATCCTGGTCACGAGGGCCACTTCTTTGAAAGAACATCATCTGATTTATCCAAATATGTTAAAAACAGGTTCTGCCCTCTGTTTCAATTCCCATGTCAAATGCCACTGTGGAAAAAGTTTTTTTGTTGTCATGGGTAACCTTCAGACCTCTGAAAACAAAAGCACTACTGTTGAGTCATAAAAATGCAATTAAAAAATACCCCTCTTACTTGTTCAGATATAAGAGAAGAGTTTGTGAATAGAAAGATTTCATAAGGCTATGGATTCTAACACAGAATACAAAATGCAGTATATATTCTATTTGAAAGCTCTCTACACCTCATAACAGGCAATGGGGAATGAGATGCTGCTGATAAACTTGAACTGAGCTGTTTGAAATGTTGGCTGCAGTCCTCAGGCAGGCCTGCTTTCAGGTAGCAGAATCCCAGATGCCGCCAGGAAGACAGAGGGGAACTTCTTCTGAATCATTTGAAGAGCTGGATGGGGATCGTTGGTGTTGATACAGGGAGAGCCATAAGCAAAAGTAGGATTTCTTAAGGACACCTTTAGGAGGGATGACAGTAAGGCTTTTGCAAAGTAGGGACTGCAGAACCTGGAGCTTGGAGGTGGGCTTGAAAGGACTAAACTTGGGGGAAAGAAGGAGGAGGATCACAAAACCCAAAGCAGCTAAATGGAAGAAGCCAGCTACACGGCACCACATATTCCATTTGTATGAAACATGCATAATAAGCAAGTCCATAGAGAGACGGGAAATAGATTATGCACGAGGCTGGGGAAGAGGAATGGAGAGGTTGTAAGTCAAAGGCTAAGGGGCCCAGGGGTCCCTTTTGGCATAATGAAAATACTCTAAAATTGTAGTAATGATCGCACAATTCTGTAAATGTAATGAAAGGGACTGGTTTATACACTTCAAATGGTTGAATTGTATAGTGTGTGAATTGTATCTCCAGAGAGCTGTTAAAAAATAAATTAAAATAAATTCTAAAAAGTACTTCCCTCCCCCTAAAAAAAGATGAGGAAGAAAATGGGTAAGGTATTGAGCAATAATAGTGATGATTATTTCATATGATTATATATAACTATTTCTAGATTGTTTTTTTTCTAAGTTAGCTATCAACCAATGACTCCCAGCTATATAAAAGGAACATTTCGCTTCTTATATACCACCCCCAACATGCATGCACATACTTCTCCCACATTTCTCCCATTATAGCCTTATTGCGATTTTTTAAAATATATTTTTATTGATATTTTACAGAGAGAAAGGGAGAGAGATAGAGAGCTAGAAACGTCGATGAGAGAGAAACATCGACCAGCTGCCTCTTCCACACCTCCCACCGGGGATGTGCCCGAAACCAATGTACATGCTCCTGACCGGAATCGAACCTGGGACCCTTCAGTCCGCAGACCGACGCTCCACCACTGAGCCAAACCGGTTTCGGCCTTATTGCAATTTTTAGTAAGATCAATATTTAGCACTGATGACTCTCAAAGTTGTAACTCCAACAGAGTTCTTTCCAGAGTATGAGCAATATCCAAGTGCGTAATAAATATCTATACTTTACTATTTAATATACACCTCAAACTTAATTTGTCCCAAACCGAGCTCCTATACTGTCCAAAACTTTCTCCTCTCGCTGCCTTTCCCTTCCTAGTAACAGGCATGCTATGGTCCCAGTTGCTCAAGCCACCAACCCCAGAGGCATCTTTACCTTCACTCTAACTCCCCCATCTTTAACTCTGCCTTCAATATACATCCACAATCTGACACCTTCTCACCACCTCCTTAATACCCCTGGTCCATCATTTCTGCCTTGAGTTGCTGCAGTGGCCTCGAAGTTGGTTTTCCCACTTCTGTCCTTGGTCCTTTCAGTGTGCTCTCAACAGAGTGATCCATTTAAAATAAAAGCAAATCATGCCGAAACCGGTTTGGCTCAGTGGATAGAGCATCGGCCTGCAGACTGAAAGGTCCCGGGTTCGATTCCGGTCAAGGGCATGTACCTTGGTTGCGGGCACATCCCCAGTGGGGGGTGTGCAAGAGGCAGCTGATCTATGATTCTCTCTCATCGATGTTTCTAACTCTCTATTCCTCTCTGTGAAAATTCAATAAAGTATATTAAAAAAAAAAAAAAAGCAAATCACACCACTCTTCTGCTCCAAAGCCTCCAGTGGCTCCCTTACTCTGCAGGGACATCAGCGGTTATGAGGTTCCTGAACTTGTAAATGCAATTGGCCTCTGGCTGGTCTCTTACCCTAAGCACACAAGTCTAATGCCTAGGAGCCATAGTTTTCTGGAAGGGTTAGGAAAGTTAAAACTCCACTTAAAACATCAACCACAAAAAACAACAACTCAGCCTGTGCCTGTTAAGCTTACACCACTCTCCAATGAAGCATTTTCCACGCTGGTAAACAGAAGTCCTCGCCATTGCCCTGCGCGTGGGATGGGGACTCCATTTTTCTACCCAGTCTAAACTCCTCTAAAGCAAATCTATCTCGGATTTCCTTCATGGGGAAGGGTGGGTGTGCCCGCTCATTCTTCCTGAACTGCTTTTTCATGTATACAATCCTCTCTGGTTCCTTACACAAAGCACATGCAGCCTTTTCAGGGTCAAACAAGACTTTGCAAGAACAGACTGAGACATCTATTGGGGCCAATCTTGGAATGTCTTAACAATGTTTCCTTCTGTTTCCAAATGGCCCTCTCCTTTAGTAGCATGACATTCTTGGTCCTGTGTTTGTTTTATTCATCCACAATAATCGTCTTAATCTGTGAAGTTCAAGTATGTTATCTGGGAAGCAACGTCACTAGGAATTGTGAAATAGAATTTCCTCCATGGATTACAGATGCGACACTGGAAGGATTTATAGAAAATTTGCCATCAGCTGGTTTAGGAAGCATGCTTAGTAAAATACTCATTTTTGAGCCTATTGTTTCTCTGAAATGCTGGGAAGGGCGTAGTGGCTAACCCATTTCCTTTTGCTGAGCCTATGAGAGACTCTCCTCGCAGTGAAGGAGGGTCTACAGGGGAAGCCCTCCTCTCTAGGTCTCTTGTAGTTAAGCTTTCTCAGTCCTGGCCCTGCTCACCCGTCTCTATTGATTCCATCAGGCTCCTGGAGATTCAATCTGATTTCCTTTTCTCCTCAAGTCTTTTACCAAGTATCTACCTCTTAGAGCTCTTCTTCCAAACCCACTTCAGCTTTCTTTTTCCTTGCTGTCCATCATACTCTCTTACAAATATTTACTAAACACCTGCTATGCTTTTATCAGACTCCATCTCTGCACTGGTGAAAAATCACAAGAGCAAGGCCAGCAGACGGAAAATGCCAAGAAAAAACCCTCTATACTCACACACAGATGCATTTCAACGACACTGCTGCAGTGGAAATGTATCTTCCGGGGAGGGTGGGGGCGGGACTTTCCAGTCCCCAAGTTAGAGAACACCACAGTATAGTTTCCCTTGAATGCTTTTGGTTTTTATCTCTCCTATTTGCCAGTGTGCTTCTCAATAACACGCGGAAGTTGCACTCTGATGTTGCATTCACCTGGGAAGCAGAGCCTGGGGCAAGGGCTTGCATCTGAGCAGTTTTAGGGGGGCCCATGCCAGGGAACAGGAGCGAGGGGGCAGGCAGAGTCTAACAGGGGAGGAGCGAGAGCCAGCACTGGTGCACCATGGTGGCCAGCACTGTGAGCAACCGGGGTTCAATTCTTTGGAGGAGCCATGTAGACCATGCTTCAGATATAATATAATAAAAGGAACCAAGGCTCTTTGGAGAAAGGGCTGACACCAGAACTAGGGCAGTGAAAGTACAAAACGACCCCGAAACATCTTGTACCATTAAGTAGGAAAGTGGCTTAAATACTAATGGGGAGATATCAAGGGAACAGAGGGACCAAGCGGAAGGAGCTCCCAGTGGTCAAATGTGGGGCAATCTGAGCATCAAGATAAAGAGTGATTGTGATGGAAGCTTGTTGTCATGGGACCCATGACAAATTAAATTGAGAAGGATGTTGATAAACTAACCGAATTAATAAATGGAGCGGGGAAGGCAGCAGTTGGAGACCATGTCCAACTCAAGACAGTCCTGTTAATGCCTTGATAAATAGCATCCTTCCGCTGGGCTGCAGGAATGCCAACTATCCGAGTATGCCCAAATGCTGCCAACTTACCAAGAGCTTCCGGGCAGCCAGCCAGGCTTCTGCATAGCCACCTGACTTAGAATCTTGTGTCAATCCTCATCAAACGAGATCTTTCAGCCCTCCGGTCTGCCAGGCTGGAGGAAACTTATAATAATTCTGTTGCTATTGAGGTCTCGCTCCTTCCCAGATTCTCAATGGAAGTCGGAAGTTCTATGTGGTGCAGAAAACTTGCAAGTCCACTCTCCTGGTATGTGTGCCCTCATCTCCTTTTTCTTAATCTCATCATGATCTCTTTAAGCCTCTGCTTCCTGGAACCCTTGTACCCCGTTTCCCCGAAAATAAGACAGTGTCTTATATTAATTTTTTGCTCCCAAAGATGCGCTAGGTCTGATTTTCAGGGGATGTCTTATGTTTCCGTGAAGTAGGTCTTATTTTCAGGAGATGTCTTATTTTCGGGGAAACACGGTGGTTAGGGCCGGGCTTCCCTAACCTTTCCCAAATCTCAACACTTCCGTTGGGGAAGCAGGGAGCAAAGCCCAAAGGCTGAAAGAACCTCCTGCTTCCCGGCCTTTGCCTCTAAGATGCTCCTCTCCCCATGGGTGTCTTCAAAGGAAGAGAGCACAATTTCTCTAATGAGCTCTGATTTGGGGAAAATAAAGGCCAAAGCATTTGTTGAGTAATTTTCTTTTTAGCACGGTAACCTCCAACTTCCTCTGAGGCACAGGGTTAATGGCAGAGGTGAGGGGCCACAAAGGTCCTACCCAGCTTGGGAGTGGCGGGGGGGAGGGGGCATGTGTCAGAAGAGACACCCCAATAAATCATCTTAGCACCTACGTTATGTATAAGTGACCAGACCCTGTGTTGTGGGTAAAATGAAAACCAATGACTTGTGCTTTAATCACACCTGAGAATCAAGAGAGAATTTGTATTTTAAGTCCAGTTTTAAGTTCATCGGGGGAAATTTGTGGTCTGCCAGTCTTTTGTCAAGAATCCTGACCTGGTCCAAACTCCTGTCACGTAGGACACCCAGTACCACCTTGTCAAGGGCGGTCACCCGGCTCCGCTCCTGCTTCCTGTGTCCAGGCAAAAGAAACAGCTGCCTCCCAGGGCAAACGATGTCTTTTCTGAACAGCTCTCATTTAAGGGCACTTTCTACTTCTTGAGCTTCTTTTCACTGATCTACCTTCCACCCTTTGGTTGTACCCTGGATTTGTCTGGTTTATTAGCAGTGGTTCCAGGGACATAATTTTAAAGTTTTTGCTGGACTCTGGGGCATAATCTGCTTGGGCCTGGAGTCTTCAACTCATTTTAAAGATCATTCTAGATCTTCTCTTAACTCATCCTCTATCTAGGACTTTGTATTCTCTTAAGGATATCTGTTTTCCCAACTCCAGTTTAAAATTTTCTCACTAGAAAAAGCTAAATTAAAATTAAGTAGCTCTTCTTTTTTTTTTCAATTTAACATTATTTTCATTATAAAAACAATGGAATTTCATATTTAAAAATTTTAAATATATATATATATATATATATATATATATATATATATATATATATATATATATTTCAGAGAGAAAGGGAGAGGGAAAGAGAAATACCAATGATGAGAGAGAATCACTGATAAGCTGCCTTCTGCATGCCCCCGACTGGGGATTGAGCCCACAACCTGGGCATGCGCCCTTGACTGGAATTGAACCTGGGACCCCTTAGAACAACGAGCCAATATTCTATCACTGAATCAAAACAGCTAGGGTGGAAGATCACATATACATATTTTTTTTAAATGGGGAAAATATAGAAGAAAAAGAAAAGAGAAGAAAAAGTTGCCTATTACTCAATACCCAGATCTCTTTTTCTTTTAAATGGATAAATATAAGCCTCATTATACATTTCCAAATATCCCACTGGCTGTACTGTTTTGAACTTGCTTTCTTCACTTGCAAAGCCCTGCATTCTCATACTATTCATTTGCCATTAAAATCCAGTCTCAAGCAGTGAGTTACACATTTGTGATTCTTTTTATTTCAAATACATCTATTTTTAAGCTTCTGAATACTCTGTTCTTTGCGTTCTTGGAGCTGCTTTTTTTGTTCTATAGCTTTCATGGACTTGATTCCATAGGCATCCTGTTGTTTTGTGTATACAATGACCTACAATCTGCCCATATTGGTGTCACTCATGTACAACCTGGCTTTCTTTAGATGGTCTCCCATTTCTTCTTCAAGAAAAGGATATCACTGGTCATTGCTTGCTCGGAATTTTGCTTTTGGTGAGCCCCATCTCTCTTGAGCCAACTAGGTGTTAGAGGCTCTGGCTGTGGAGTAAGATCTATATTGTCCATCTGGACATTTTTGACATCAGCTTTCCTTAATTCTAGGGTATGAGGGTGACTGAGCCCAGAGCAGGGGATCTAAAGCAAGAACTTGTTGCTCTGTCTACCCTTCTACCTCAACATCTCTCTCTCTCTCTCTCTCTCTCTCTCTCTCTCTCTCTCTCTCTTTCTCTCTCTCTCTCTCTCTCTCTCTCTCTCTCTCTCTCTCTCTCACACACACACACACACACACACACACACACACACACACACGTATGCATTAAGGCCCTTTGCTCAGCAGTTGACCTATGGACCATCCTTGGTTTTGTGACCATAGTCAGTTGGACTCTGGTAGAAAAGTCTGGCCAACCCACGCCTGCAGATTCTCTTTTCTGGGAAGATGAAACCAGGATGCAGAGACTATCAGTCTCTTACAGGCACTTGCATGGGAAGTGGTAGGAAGAAGAGCCTAGAACAGTCACCTCTGGCCCAGATGCACGCACATAGCAGAGAAAGCTGGGGGGGGGGGGTGGGAGAGAGAGAGAGAGAGAGAGAGAGAGAGAGAGAGAGAGAGAGAATACAGACAGAGCAGCAGGCACATGGAAGGGAGCAGAGTTAGTTTTCCTGCCCAAATCCCCTTGAGTTCCCCTTACTAGCTCTGTGCATGACCATTGCCAGCCTCTTCAAGCCTTGCTGCTCACCACCTTCACTAGTGACTTTTTGAGGATTGCCTGGGGTGCTGAAGCCTTCCCATCCTTATGGAGAGTTAGAAGCCCTTTGGGGGTTGTTTCCTCTTATGCCCCTCCTCCCCTCTACCCACGGACTGTAATCATCAACTAACTAATCGGTATCCAAGTATAGAAGTCCAACTTCATTGATTGAGGCAGAACAAATTTGAGGTCTAATTTGCAATCCTGAGCTCCCCATTCCCCAGCCCTAACTAACACCCAAATCCTTGGTGGTTGGAAGATCCTGATGCTCAACAAATGGAAGCCAGGCAGCCCAGAGAAACAGATTGGGGCCTCAGGCCTAAGAGATTGCTAGTTCCTGCTTTGGGTCCCTCGTGAGTCCCAAAGAGTTCCCCTCTGTTGGTTCTGTGGCCTGCTCCTGAATCTTTGACTCATCCTAAAGACCCTCCCCAGGCACCCAACATTCGCTCCCTGGCAGAGGCACTGTTCTCCAGACCAAATTGATCAATTATTTATTTCCAATTTGTCAGCATCTGGGAGATGAAATTATCAGCAAGACAAATTTAGAATTTATCAGAGGCTCTGGCTTTTACTGAAAAGTGGATGCTGGCAGAATTTCTAGACCTTTAAGTCACTCAAACACTGTTATTTTTGGCCATGCTTATGCTTTTAGATATATTTCTAGACCTTGAGAGGCTAAATATACATTATATTATTCAAGAAATATATACTTTTATTATATGTAAATATTACAGATAAATATTTGTATATGTGTCACATTTGTCCTAAAATTTTTTTTACTGTAACTAGCAGCTATAAAAATATTATTTTAATGGAAAGTTCATGTCCTTTGCTCTGTTAACCAAAAGTCTATTTCTAGAGTGGAAAAAACAAGCTCATGTTCCTTATTTGGTGTTTGTGTTTCTTCTACTACAGCCTGCCTCACAAAGATATTTTTGTTGCTGACACAGAGTTTCTTTTACTTTTTTTCTTTAAGGTTCTTTCATAAAAAGCCATGGACTTCTTTGCATATTAGTTATCAAGTTCCTCCTCACTGTGATGAAACTAATATTGATTAATAGACGTTTCTGTCAATGGATTGCTTCGATTGCATTGAGAACACAAACAACATTTTAAAAATAAAAAGTCAGGAAGAAGAGAGGGAAGTAACTATGGATCTTCTAGAAGTCATGTCTTCACAAGGTCACCCTAGTGAAATAATAACCTGGATATAAAATACCTTGACGGTTCTTTTTAATACTCAAAAGGGAGACGTTGGAAGGAAATGGTAGCCACACATTGGTTTAGAAAAGCACAGAACTGAAACTTAGTGCTCATTCATCGTTCAATGCTTTTCTTTTTGCATCATCTTTAAGGCCGTGGTTTTTGTTTTGTTTTCTGTCTTCTCCCCAAACTTGGTTGCTTCTTTTGATTCCCTGATCGCCTCCCACCTTTAGACACACCTGAGCAATGCTTAGGGGCTCCAAACATTTCCAGCCAGCTCTTCCACAGGTCACTGGACTTGATTTGGTTGAATGCTGATCACAAATCTAGAGGGCCCTTTGCATAGCACGGCACATAATATTTCAGTAAGTGCTTGCTAAGTGGCTGGATCAAAGAAGGCAGAGAAGATAAGAGAAGGACCTAGAGTTCAACTTAATAATCACACATACTGGTTTTTATTTTAGCCCATTTTTTGGATCCAAACCTCAGGACCTCTGCCCTTCTGAAGGTCTGGGATGATGTAATAACTATGTGTGTAATGAAACAATAACTGCTAACATTTAGTGATGCTTAATAAGTGCCAGGCGTAATTGAATCTAATCATCACAAAGCCCCAAGACAGAGGTAACACTGATATCATTAAGTCAATGGGGTTTTTGTTTGTTCTTCCCACTAACATCTCAGAGTCCAGATTGATCTTACAAGTGATGGTGTTTTACAATCAGTATTGACTGGCAGTGTACATAGACTTGGTCATTGCTGTTAATATTCCCATTTCAACTGAGGTATATGCATTGTTGGGACTATGTGAACACAGAAAAGCACGGAGATAGATGGAAATGTGGTGTTGGAGAAATGATTTTCTCGCAAAAGCAACAACCGAGAGCTTCTGGTATAGATGAAAGAAATTTAAAGCCATTCAAGGTCAGTATGACCAATTTACATACTCCATGGAGCTAGTTTTTAAGTTAAGGCAACATGCCAAAGTTTAATGGGCAGTATCTGTCTTGCTTATAAGCAAATAAATTATGCCTTTTTATCAAAAGCATCTTAGATTTGATTGAGTATATTATCTCCATTTTGCAGATTTAAAAACCGAGGATTGAAGAAAGCAGGTGATTTTCTCATTTACAGTGCTAGGGAATTATAGAGCCAGGTTTCAAATCCCAGCCCACTGGATTCTAGATCTTGTGGTCCAAACCACGAAACTACACTGCCCTTCACAGCACTTAGCGTGGTGCCTGGTAAAATAAATATTTATCAATACCCACTGAACTATTTATATTCTTGGTGAGAAAATAACCAGTCCGACTGGCATGGCTCAGTGGTTGAGTGTTGACCTATAAGCCAGGAGGTCATGGTTCGATTCTCTGTCAGGGCACATTCCTGGGTTGTGGGCTCAGTGCCCAGCAAGGGATGGGCAGGAGGCAGCTGGTCGATATTTCTCTCTCATCATTGGTGTTTCTACTTCTCTCTCTCCTTTCCTCTCTGAAATCAATTAAAATATATTCAAAAAGGAAAAGAAAATAATCAAATACGTAGAGAATGTCACCAGACATGGAAACATCCTCAGTCTGGTGAGAGCAAACTTAGAGCACAGCCGCGTTCAGGGTGCCAGCCCAAGGATAATGGGAACCACAGAGACTGCATTCTCCACGTAGTGTCCTGTCCAGATCCCTGAGCGGCAGGCACAGGGCTGGGAGCTAACTTCCAGGGCTCTGGGTCTGAGGCAGCAGCATGCTCTTGGACCTTTGGCTTGGAGTTTGTAAGAGCCAGTCCCCAAGAGGCTAATGTCAACCTCGAAACTTAAAAGTTTTATTATAACATTAATTTCCCCCCCTGATTTCTAAAGTAAGTCATGCAAAAAAAATTTTTGAAAAATTCATGAGAAAATAGCAGCCACTATTAACGCTCTGGTACACATACATCTTCAAGTTTTGAATTAGGTGGCGTTTTAACTTTTATCTTTAGACTTAGTATATTTTATAAATACCTTTCCATATATTAAACATCTAAAATATAGTATTCTATCATGCAAATATTGTCCTTTTAAAATACTTAAAACGTGCAGAAAGGCAAATATATATATATATATATATATATATATATATATATATATATATATATATATATTGATAATAGACAAATAGACAAAGAGATTTCCTTAGATAAAATTTAAATGTAGCTGATTTTTTAAAATGAGAAGATGGAGCTTTATTTTCTGAGCATCCCCTTGAGACCCTCCTTTTCTGGCCCTTCCCAACTTCCCTATCAAAGGCCTCTTTTTATATTTTATTACTTGAAATATGATGTAGCATCCTATACCTGATGAAACCAAGTCCACAAATTGGGTGGCTTGGAACAACAGAAACTTACTCTCTTACAGCTCTGGAAGCTAGAAGTTCAAAGTCATGGTGTCGGCAGGGCCTGTCCACTCTGAAGACTCTCTGAGCTTCTGGGGGCTGTATAAGCCCTCGGTGCCCTTTGGCTCATAGAGGCATCCCTCCCATGCCTGCCTCCCTCTTACCAATGCCGGCTTCCCCAGGTGTCTCTCTGGACCTTCACAGGGCTTCTCCCCGCTGTGTCTTTTCTTTTAAAATCAGCAGTCCTGTTGAATTTAGGGCCCGCCTACTTCACCTTTTCTTTCTTTTACCATCACTACTTCTTATTATGGTCAAATTATGAGTAATATAAACTTCACCATTTTAACCATTTTTGGGGGGGTGTACAATAGCATCAAGTATATTCACATTGTTGTATCATCATCTCCATGTTCTATTTTCAGAACTCTCCGTTAATTTAGGTATTCATTAGTTGCTTTCAGCATTTAAGTTTTTGTTTTTAAATATTTTATTGATTTCAGAGAGGAAGGGAGAGGGAGAGAGAGATGGAAACATCAGTGACTAGAGAGAATCATCAATCGGCTGCCTCCTACATGGCACGTAGTGGGGATCACGCTGGAAACCCGGGCATGTGCCCCTGACTAGGAATCGAACCATGAACTCCTGGTTCATAGGTTGGTGCTCAACCACTGAGCCACACCATCTGGGCTATGCTCTTTATTCCTATGTTTTGCCTTATTGCACTGGCTAGGACTTCTGGTGAAATAAAGAAGATGCAGAGCTTTTGTGGGTTTTGTTATATATATTTTGAGGTTGCATTCATCAATCTCACATGAATTTGGATTTTAAGAAATGATAGAAAAGATTTTTCTCACTGAAAACTATTTTGCAAGTCTTCTTTTTAATGCTTTTTTTGGGGAAAAAAGAGGCTAGGGAAGCTCTGAGTCAGAGATAAGAGAGAAAAAGAGACGTAAAGAGACATTACAGTAGTCTATGTATTTCTTTTTATGATGTTTGAGAATTGTAATGCAAAAACTTGAGTTGTTTTGAAATTAATTTTTAAAAAATATATTTTATTGATTTTTCACAGAGAGGAAGGTGGAGGGACAGAGAGCCAGAAACATCGATGAGAGAGAAACATCCACCAGCCGCCTCCTGCACACCCGTCACTGGGGATGTGCCCCCAACCAATGCACATGCCCTCGACCGGAATTGAACCCGGGACTCTTCAGTCCACAGACCAGCGCTCTATCCACTGAGCCAAACCGGTTTCGGCTGAAATTAATTTTTTATTAGTGGACTCTAATCACACACCTCTCTTGAGACAGGACTATGTGGGTGAGAGCTGTTTAAGTGTCATCTTACCAAGGGCACAAAAGGTATCCACACTCAATTTTAACACATAGGTCTGTTTATTGATGCAAAGTGAGATAAAATTCAAGTGGCCTGACAACTTTAAGTATGATTTCAAGAATGACTGAAAGGGTGGAAGGAGGTGACACAGGGCATAGGAGGATAAATGGTGATGGAAAAATTTTTAATTTAATTTAAAATTACTGGCCATTTCTTCTACTATGCAAGGGATGTGCCCCTCTTCTTTAATTCCCCTCCTCCCAGGTTATGATTTCTGCCCATTTTTTGGAGAAAATTGTTAGATACCCTTTGCCTTGCTTTATAAGGTTTAAGCTAATACTTGTGGATTTTGTTTATAATGAAACATGTCTATTTAGAGATATTACTAAATAAAAGTGGTTTCTCCTTGAGAAAAATTCTGTAATACACTACTTTTTCCCTCTGAATTGAGAACATAAATCAGAATTAATTGTGAAAACTGTAAAATGTTACCACTCTATATCTGTGTGTATTAGGATTGTGGGTGATTGTTGCTTTTCTTTTTTTTTAGGACTTTATATTTTCAAAAATTTCTATAATGAACATATATTTATAACTATATAAAAAGTAAATAAACCACTTCAATCTAAAAAATACAAATAAAATTATTAAATTGAAATAAAAAAGAATGATCAATATATGACAAGATTCTCATTCTTTTAAAAAATATATATTTTATTGATATTTTACAGAGAGGAAGGGAGAGAGAGAGAGAGAGCTAGAAACTTTGATGAGAGAGAAACATCGACCAGCCGCTTCTTGCACACCCCCCACCGGGGATGTGCCCGCAACCAATGTACATGCCCCTGACTGGAATCAAACCCGTGAGCTTTTAGTCTGCAGACTGATGCTCTACCACTGAGCCAAACCGGTTTCGGCGAGATTCTCATTCTTTTTAAAAAAATTTTCTTCAGTACTTTTTTCTAAAAAAATATTTTATTGATTTTTTACAGAGAAGAAGAGAGAGGGATAGAGAGTTAGAAACACCAATGAGAGAGAAACATCAATCAGCCTTCTGCACACTTGCTACTGGGGATATGCCCGCAACCAAGGAATCAAACCCGGGAGGGACCCTTCAGTCCACAGGCAGGCCGAAGTTCTACCCACCGAGCCAAACCGGTTAGGCAAGATTCTCATTCTTATTAGACATCATCAATGCAAATTAAAGCTCTAATTTGACACTGTTACACACTCAACACAAGGGTTAAAATGGAAAAAGACAAAAAATATATTGAGGATTAGTCAGGCTATAGAACAAAAGACATGTACAAGACTTAATAGCAGCACTATTGAAGCTGTCCCAAATTGGAAGCTATCCAACTCTCTGCTAACAGTAACATGGACCATGAAATTATGGCATATTCACACTAATATATAGTACATAGTATAGTCACACTGATTCACAATAATATAATGAATCTCAAAAATGTCATAATGTCAAGTGAAAGAAGCTAGACACAAATTAATACATACTATATTCATTTATATAAAGTCCAAAAGTGAACTAAACTGATCTATGGTGCTAGGAATCAAGATAGTAGATACCCCGAGGGGGGTTAAGAGAGAAAGGGGACACGAGAGGGCTTCTGGGATTCTGGTAATGCTCTATTTCTTAACATGCGTGCTACACATGGGTTTGCTCCATTGGTGAAAAATTACCAACTAGTACAGTTATGACTGAGACACATTCTTGTGTATTTAACACACTTAAAAAAATTCAGTTTGTTCTTATTTGGGCAGTATGGTAGCTAACAGGTGGAGTAAGATACGACTAGCACCAACGTACAACTTTATAGACTTTAAGTATATAAGGGGTCTATTTATTGATGCAAATTGAGATCAAATTCACTTTGCGTCAATAACGTGAATGACGCATTACTTTTAATGTGCTGTTGCTAATGTTTTATTTAAGATTGTTACATTGCTATTCATAAGTGAAATTGGTCTATAAGTTTCTTTCTTGATGTCACCTTTATCAAGTACTGGGATCAAAATGACACTTGCTTGGTAAATATTATCCAGTGTGCTAGAAAACCTCAGCTTTCACAGCACAGTTACTCTGCCCTGGTATTTGAAGAACCAGTGACACCTCAATCCACTGCCTTGCTAGTAATGTCCGTTCTTAAGATAATTTGACACATTGAAAATTTTTTGCTTTTTCAATTTTCCTTATAGTTTTCAAAGCAATTTCATATATACTGGCCTGGCGTCTCTGTGAATGCCTTATACAAGGTGGCTGGTGTCTATCCCAAGCTCTTCGGTACCCATCCTTTCCTTCTACATGGGTGCCTCTCCATTTCTGTTAGGGAGGAGACTCTATTAAGTATTTTTTAAAATGATTGCAAACTTAAAAGAAACAGGATTTTAATAGCTGAAAATGTTCCATTGTAAAATTTTAAAACCAATCCTTATCATTGGCTATTTAGGTTGTTTCCAAACGGTTGCTACTACAAACAAGAACAAGACACAGGGCAAGGAAAATGGGCTGTGAGAAAGCGAGAAAGGTGGTAGAAGTTTGACTTCAGTCCTTCCACCTACCATGTGTAATCTGGGTCAGACCTTTCCCCTCTCTTGCCTTCAGTTTTCTCATCTGTACAATAAACACTACAATACCCACCTCGCTGACTTGCTATGACGGTTAGGTAAGTCAGTCAGCACAGCAGCACTCACACATAGCAGCCTTAACAAACGGTAGTTATGAACAAAGGGGTGATAGTATTTTTTGTACATAATGCTATTTCTACATACCAATTTTTTTCTTAAATGATAAAATTTCTGAGGTGGGGGATTATTTGCTCAAATGACAGGATGTTCTTTAGATTTCTAATACATAGTTGGTAGGACTTAACTGACATTTCTCAAATTCAGAAACCAGAGCTCAGAGAAGTTAAGTGACTCAGCTAGGGTTTTAAGCAGTCCAGATGAAACCCATATTTCCTAACTTCTGTCTTGGGAAATTTCTACTAATCGTTACAGACCCCAAACCTTAATCCTTGCAGTGTGGGAAACTAAATTAAAACCCACTGTGGAAACCAGCTGTGTATGTGCTTCCTCGCAGACATAGTGTTTCATTCTGATTGTCCTTCCCACAGAAAACGTTACGGGCATGCAATAAGGAAGGGGGCGTGGTGAAAGGCCATTAGCTCTGGTCACGGAAGCAGGAGGCCTGATGTTTCTTCCCAGCCCCGTCATCGACTCTTCAGGTTATCTTGGCAGACCAGTCAGCATATCTGGATGACAGTCAACATATCTGTACAGTGAGAGCTCTTCATGTTTCCTAAGGTCACTTGTTTAAAGTCCTATGATTAAGTGGAGTGCTGTGGACCCATCTGGGTCATCAAAAGGAAACTGCCTTCCTAAATGCCTCCTACTAAATGTTCTGCCACCGGTGAGTCAATGGTTGCAAATTAGTCCACCATTTTTTTTTTTTTTTAGAACTATCTTCAGACACAGAAAGAACACCCATGTCTGTGTATTCCATATATGTTCATTAGAAGGTAGCAATTTGAAGTTGAAGTTGGGTCTACTCAAGAGTTTAATGCGTGAGAAAAACGTATTTGTATGGTTAAGGATTAGAAGAAAAATGAAAAAAATGAAAGCTATTGGATTTGATGACTAGCATAAGAGTTGAATTTTTCTTTTCCATTATCCTCAACGTTGTTCATGCAATGCCAACACCAACAATGATAATACTTCCTAAGATGCTAGGGGTACATTTTGGCTTTGAGAACTTTAAAAAAGTAAAAGTCTTGTTCTTTAAAACATTTTTTTCCACCCTGCTGGTGAGCTTAGTGATTAGAGTATTGGCCTGCACAATGAAGAGTCCAGAGTTCAATTTCTGGTCAAGGGCACATACCTGGGTTACAGGTTTGATCTTCAGCCCTGGTCAGTCAGGGTTCGTGTGGGAGATAACCAACTGCTGTGTCTCTCACCTCTCTCTCTCTCTCTCTCTCTCTCTCTCTCTCTCTCTCTCTTTCTCTCTCTCTCTCCCCTGCCCTCTTTCCCTCCCTTTTCTCTTTCTATCTCTCTCTCCCCTTCTCTCCTCCTCCATTCTTCCCTTCCACTCTAGAAATCAACGAGGAAAATATCCTCAGGTGAGGATTAACAAAACAAAAAAAATTTTTTTTTTTCCTTCAAAATCCTGTTTAGTTTGAGTCACAATGAGTACACATAATAGATGTGGGTAGCCTTCAGGGGTGTCTCTAAAACTGGCCAGAATCTATGAAAAGGCAGATTTCTGTGCAAAGCTTATTTAATGGGTTCTGAGATAGAGGCAAGGGCCTATCTGAGTCCTCTGAGTCATCAGGACACACGTGCTTACTCCAACACTTCCCTCACGCCAGTCTCTCCACAACTACCTGAAATGAGAGGCAATTGGTGTTGGCTGTTTTCCCTCGGGGCCTCCTCCCTGTGATTTTGAAAGCACAGGGTCCCCATTACATCCGTGCTTGTCAACCAGGGGTGGTTGGGTCCCCTACCCCCATACCCAGGATCTTTATCCATGTCTGGAGGTCCTGCTGGTTGTCGTCAACTAGGAAGTTGTTGGCTGTCTAGACTGGGTAGAGGCCAGGGATGCTGTTAAGCCTCCTACAATGCCCAGGACAGTTTTCCACAGCAGAGAAGAATCCAGTCCCAAATGTCACCAGTGCTGGTTGAGAAACCCTGCGGCGGAGATAAGAGAAGTGAAGGCAGGGCGGGGGCTCCCGGCCTAGTCCCCGTGGCAGGCCGTCATTTGCAAAGGGCACAGAAAGTAAGTAAAGGGTCACGGCCAGGGCTGCAGTTCCGCCCAGTGACATCATCCGCCCCTGGAAACCGGGACCAGGAAGCTTTGTCGGGATGAAGACCGGCCTCGCCGGAGTCTGCCCACATGTGGACTCAGGAAACTGGACTTTGACATGCACTCCCACACGCTCAAGGCTTCCCCGTGCCAATTGCCCTTTCTCTGTGAAGCCTGTTTCTCACCCGGCGGCAAGCTTCCTGCAAAACCAGTTTCTCAAGCTTGACAGCATATCCCTGACGCGTCCAGACCTCCTCTCCCTTGATTATGTGAACTCAAAGGGCATGTAGGCGAGGAGGCCAAGTATGAGGTGAAGGGGAAATTGGCCTAAAAAGAGAAGCTATCAGAAACTATCACGAAGCCGGCAAGTCGTAGTGAGGAAGTGCACAGAATGTTGGCACACACTCCACCCGAAGGATGGCGGTGGAGCGAGAGCTGGCGAGTTTAGTTCTGATCGTTGGCTCTCGGCGTTGGAAAGGGAAAGGTAAAAGGGAAAGGAACTGGTCAGAGACCCTGAGCCAGAGAGGAAGAGGGCTCACAGACAGGATAAAAATCATGCCCAGGCCTCAACAAGAGTGAGGAACAGAAACTTACCCCCCGCCCCTCCCTGGGTGAAAATGTTCCTCTACAAGCCCCTGGCTTTTTCCTTTAATTTTGTATTCACTGTGCAACGCTGACCTCAATGTGTTTTTCTAAGATCGTGGTTTTCTGTTGATCAGCTGAAATGAAGACGTGACTGCTTTTGTCGTAAGCTAATAAATGAGCGTTCGGGCTTGCTGGGCGCTGCCCGCTCCCCCGTCGGCGAGTCTGAATGGCAGCACCTGCAATGCCAGGGAGCCTGGGAACAGCAGGAGGCCTTTGGCAACTTCCATGGCAACGAGAGGAGAGCCCATCTTGCCTCTGGGGGAGTCTTTCTGTAGGAGTGGGTCCCTGGGACAGATATGCATAGCACAGCTGTGCTCCCGGAAGCCAGGGCCCTTCCCATCTTTCGTGGCTGACAACATGGAGAGAGGGAAGATGGAGAATAAGGCCTCTGGATCACCAGGTTCCTTGGCTATCCCTCTCCCTTGGAAGGAGCTTGTCCTCCCGTCAGTCCAGCCAAGGATATAATCGCATTAATTAACCGAGACATTATGTGGCGAGGGAAAGAAGGGGCCTTTTAAATCCAGAGGAGTGGGGCAGATGGATGAACCTGAGCAGGTTCATTTAGCATAAAGGGTTTTTCCAGCGTGAACCTCAGAAGAATCCCTGGGACACTTGTCAAGGCCGATGTGGTTAAGAGGGAAGGGACCAGGCAAGGCAAGCAGGGCCCTCTCCCCCAGGGCCTCCTGACACTCTGAGTCCCCGGCACTTACTCCTGGTGGTTTAGGCCTTCTCCCAGCCGTTCCGCCCACCAGCTCTGGAGTTTCTGCAGTCATAAATCTTCTGCTCCACCCTTTGACTTTACCCAGCTCAGATTCTGGGATGGAGCCAGCTCAGACGCTGGGTCTGCTTCTCCATTTTGGGTCTCCTCTTGGCTTCATCTCACCCAGCTTAAATGGATTCAATGAAAGATTCCACCAGAGGCGTGTAACTGTGCATCCCCCTTGACTGACTGTTGAATTCCTCCGCCCTTTATCTCAGATCAACACAACCACAGAATGATTCTGAGTTGGGTGGGCTAGGAGAACACCACCCACACTGTCACGGTGAATATGAAGACCCTCGGAAAGCCAGCAGAGGCCAAATTATAGTCATGAAGCCTGTTCAGCAATCAGGAAAGGGGTTTGTGGTGAAACGTTTTTGAGAACTACGGTAGGAATGTCCATGATGCCACAAGGATATTTCTCAAAGACGATGCTTCCAGAAATATCTAGGTCTCCATTCCTAGTTCTGCACTTGAAGTTAGAGCCCAGGAATCTTAACTGTAACCTGGTTTTCCTTGTGGCTCTTAAGACTTTAAAGATTGAGCGCCATGATGGAAAGAACTGTGGGCTTAGGACATAACCATGTACTAAGGCCTTATGTCAGATGCAGTGGGATTTTTTTTAATTCTCACCCAATGGTATTTTTCCATTGATTTTTAGAGAGAGTGGAAGAGAGAGGGAAAGACAGAAATATCAATGTGAGAGAAACACATTGATTGGTTGCCTCTGGCAAGAATCCTGACCAGGGCCTGGGCCCGGGAGGAACCTGCAACCCAGGTGCATGCCCTTGACCGGAATCAAACCTGGGACCTGCCAAAACCAGTTTGGCTCAGTGGTAGAGCATCAGTCTGCTGACTGAAAGGTCCCAGGTTTGATTCCGGTCAAGGGCATGTACATTGGTTGTGGGCACATCCCAGGTGGGGGGTGTGCAGGAGGCAGCTGGTCGATGTTTCTCTCTCATCAACGTTTCTAGCTCTCTATCTCTCTCCCTTCCTCTCTGTAAAATATCAATAAAATATATTTACAAATAAATAAACAAATAAATAAAAAACCAGCTATGGCTGTTTGTTTTTTTATTGATTTGAGAGAGAGAGAGGAAGAAGGGGGGAGAGAAACAGAAAAACATTGATGTGAGAGAGAAACATTGATCTGTTGCCTCCCATACAAACAGGCTCAAACCCTTTGGCATAGGGGACAACACTCCAACCAACTGAGCCACCCAGCCAGGGCCAGTTGTAGTGAGATTCTTGATGGATTTTTCTTACCCCACAATTTTCACTACTGCTGTTTTCCCTTTATAGTGTAAAGTGAAGTACGTTGCTTTCACAATCACAAATAAAGACAAAAACAAATAGATAACAAGGAGGAAGAAGGCACCCGATGGAGAAGGACCTTCAGACAGGAACCGAGGTAGGTATCCCTGAAGAGCCCAGGTGAGAGATGGCAAAGACAGGACCTGTGAGATGTGGGTCTAGAAGGGAGGACCTGTAGACCTCCTGGAACACTTGGGTTTGACACCCGCTCTGCATCACCAGCTGTTAGCTTGGCTAAAACACTGAGCCCAGGTTTTTGTGAAGTCTGAATTTAATGACTGCTGACATATTGGCACACTTTCTACATCTAGTCCCTGTTCTAGGTGTTTTACATACATGATTTCATGCAGTCATCAGGGAAACACTTTGGGACATAAATTATCATCAACCCAAATTTTTTTGGAGTAGGAAAGTGAGAAACAGAGAGGTTAAGTAACTTGCCCAAAGACCTCAGCTAGGAAGGGGCAGAGCTGAGAAAACAAGTATGAATGTGCTTTGTGACTCTCACAGCTCACTTTGTAAGGCCAGGAGGTGGTGTTTTGTGACTTTTGTTTTTGTTACCATTGTTTGCTTTTGTTGTTTTTTTTAAGTGGCAGAGTAATCCCTTTAATTAGAAGGCAACCTTTTGATCCTTCTCTGTGACTTCACACTTTGTCCAGTCTATTCCTTGAGATCAGCACGTCCTGAGACAGACTCTTACCTGGATCTGCTGGGAAATACCATCCTTCCTGAGACAAGTGTTAAGTATTGTCACATGGAAGCCCTGTGGAGGCCAGGCTCTTCACACTACACCTGCCTTGCGCCTCAGAGGTGTTACCTACATGAATTGGCTCTGCAGCAGGGCTTGGGTTTCAGGGTCAGTAGACCTGGGCTCAAGTCCCAGTCCTGCCACCTGCCGGCTGTGCCATGGAGGGCAACTCATTTCGCCCCCTGGTTTCCATCCAACCTGCTGTACTGGGGATTACTGGGTTCTTAAAAAGCCCTTCAGGAGATTTGAATGTGCAACCAGCTTTGAGAACCTCTGATACACCTCTCCAAGATTTTTGTTCCTTATGTGTAAAATGGGAGTTACCATACATAACTAAAACTTACTTTTTGAGTAGCTATAAACATTTTCTCTTTTATCCATTAAAACAAAACAAAACACGCACACACCCAAAACAGGAACCTAGCACTATTTATCCCTCATTTCTCAGTTAGTTTGTGGTTGGTGGCAGAACTGAGCCTCCAACCCAAGTGCCCCGACTCCGGTTCCTTCCACTGCCTGACATCGCTCCGTCAAGACATTGTTCATGCACAGTTGTTCTGAGGAGCAACCAAGAAACTCCTAACACAATGTCTGGTACATAAGTCACTAAATGAAAACTAATAATAAGTATTTATTGATTTCAGAGAGGAAGGGAGAGGGAGAGATAGAAACATCAATGATGGGAGAGAATCATTGATTGGCTGCCTCCTGCATGCCTCCTACGGAGGATTGAGCCCACAACACAGGACTGGAATCAAACCAAGGACCCTTCAGTCCACAGGCCAATGCTCTATCCACTGAGCAGACCATCTAGGCTGAAAAATAATTATTAACAAGAGATTGTAATCTATATCTTTCAAGATGTCTTAGAGAGTTCTCCTCTCTCCTCTCTCTCTCTCTCTCTCTCTCTCTCTCTCTCTCTATATATATATATATATATATATATATATATATATATATATGTATATATATATGAGAGAGAATCATTGATTGGCTGCCTCCTACTAGGGATCAAGCCTGCAACCTGGGCACGTACCCTGACCAGGAATAGAACCAGCGACCTCCTGATTCATAGGTTGATGCTCAACCACTGAGCCATGCCGGCTGGGCTTCTTTGCATTTTTTAAAGGCAATGGGTTCCTTCTCAGTGATTATGGATGCATAAGATTAAACATCAGGGTCTTGCCCCAGTCCTGGATTTCTCAGGCTCACTTTGCTCAGCCATGGTCTGCATCTGGTGGTCCTCTGTAGCTACTCCCACATGGTCTGTTTCCTGGAACAGAGGAGCGTGATGCCTTCCAGCCAGGGTGGGAAGTGTTGGTGACATAATGCAGCTGGTGCTGTAGCACTTTGTCTTCGTGAGGGTCCTGTTTCAGGAAATCCCTGACTGTTGTCTTTGGGTATCTGGATGACTGATGTCTTTGGGTATCTGATCCAGTCCAGAAATACCAGGGTTGTGGGCAGGGCCTGCCAGCCCAGTGGGCCGGCTGAGGCCTGTGCGTTCTCTTGGTATGAAAGGCACGCCACATCAGCAAAGCCCCGCTTGAAGTCCTCTGCCCACTTCCCCTGTGTATCAGAATCACCTGCAGGCTTGTTGAAGCGCCCATTTCTGGGCCCCATGTCTTGAGGTTCTGATTGAGTAGCTGTGAATTTTGAACTAGTTCTCAGGTGATGCTGGTCAGGAACTTTGAAAACTACTGGACTAGAGAGAACAGCCGTCACAATCACCTGGGTTGTGGGGGGCTGCCTCCTGGGGATTTCATGATGACTTTGAGGCAACCTCACGCCATGCCTGGCCTGGCCCAGGAACTTCCTGTGGTCCCATTGAGGACAGACGTCCGCAGCGAGGTGTGGGGGGAGCTGTGATGTTGGGCAGATCCAAGACCAAGCATCTAGAAACTCTAAGTGGCACAAAGGCTGGTCAAGGACCATCTGGAGTTAAGAAAGTCTTACATGCTGGCAGTGACTATCGAAGTGCAGGGAGAAACAGCAAAGTCTAGGGAAAGCTCAGTTTGGGTTGGTGACGCTGGGGAGTGGGGATGCTACCACCACGACTGGTTCTCGGGCCGAAGGACTTGATATTCTGTATGCTTACACTTTTGGCTGCAGAGGCAGCAGAAAGGGAGGCGATGTACGGTGCTCACAGGGGAACAGGTGATCAGGAGGAGAGAGTGAGACAGATGTGCTCTGCGCCTGACCGGGGCCGAGTCCCAGGAGCAACCCTGGCCGAGCCCCGTGAAATATGCTTGCGCTGGACGCGTGCTTGTTGCCATGGGAAACCTAAAAGTAACATTTTGTATGATGCTTAGTGAGGTAAGACGTTGACCTTGAGAAACCTTTTTGGTAGGAGATGTCTAATGTCGATGGCTTTTGCACACTGTAGACAATTAGCTCTCAGGCCAACCACGACTTTGCATCTGCTGGTTCTGTCCCAGCCCCTGCAGCGTCGTCACCTTCATTCATTTTGACATGGCACTGCATTCTGCGACATGTGAGCGCGATGGCGAGGCTGAGGTTAGGAATGGTTAACTGTGTTCCTGTAGTGCACCGTGAAACGCTGGCAGAGCCCCAAGCCTCTCCTAAGCGTCTCCATTAATCATCCAGGCTCTCTGTGACGTTTCCAGACCAAATGAGGACACGCGGCTTTAGAAGAGAAAAGAACATGACCCAGCCTGGGACTTATAATTTTTTCTTATGGAGGAAAAGGCTGCACGTTGCCTCATCCTCATAAAAACCCAGTCACTTGTTTTTTTATCGGGGCATCTGAATAGCATCAGGGCAATCGGGCGGGCGCGCTGCAGAATGCGCTGGTATCCAGGTCAGGGGGGGCCGCCTCCTCACCAGGCGCCACTAATGAAAAGGGCGCCGGGGTCTGGATGCTTAGCATTCTCCGTCGGTAAGCACTTTCCAGTTTTGTCTTCCACATGTTCTTCTCCTTAATGGAGTTTTAATTGGATTGAAAAGTGTAGTCACTCAAATAAGGGCCGGTGATAGCGAGGAAGTAGTAAGATGAGGAAGCACAAAAATGGAACAGGAAGTGAAAAAATTTCCCGTGTGATGACTGACGGTTAAAATGAGAAAGACTGAGAGAGTCTCCCAGAGCTGATAATGGCCTTTGACACAGTAATTATACTAAAAGGGATGGGAACATAATGGGAGACAGCGGAGTTTGGCAATGCTCGGCTCATCATCTCTGAAGGCTTTTTCAGAGCATATTTTTTTTTGAGTCCATAAAGTGAACCTTAGCGCATTCACCAGGCTGCATATTCACAGGGGTGTCACTTTAAGACACGCTCAGACCAAGCTAACTTGACTGCTGTCGCCATCTGACTGGGACAGCTCCTCATCCATTCTGGCTACGCTCTGCTGCCAAGATCAAACCTAAACATCCCTGTTACCTGGTGCTTTCAGCCACACAGATGCTTGTTAGCGTTTCCTTTGTCAGTTCCTCTCTTTTCATCCCAGTGCCTTAATTCTATGAGGCCTACAGGGGTTTTCTGTGGCCAATAGCAGAAACAAACAAAAGAAGAACAATACTGGAGTTAGCAAGGACACTTGGTGTCCAATCTCGTCTCTGATCGGTGCTGACATCTCTGGGGGCTTGGTTATGTACGATTCTTTATAATCCCCGGATCATCCCGAATGGCTGAGTTAATGTTCTCTCAAAACATGGGAGAATCAGTTTTAGTAACATCACAGTCTTTCTCCTAAGGGCTTAGCATAAAAGATAAAGGCAAGGGAAAGCTCTGAATATTCTTCTGGAAAGTTATTCCATTTCATGAAGGAAGAGCTGGAGAAGGTACATGAAACTATCTCAGGAGACCTGAGTCCCTGTTTCTTTTTTATTTTAAATATATTTTTATTGATTTCAGAGAGGAAGGGAGAGAGTGAGAGAGAGAAACATCAATGATGAGAGAAATATCATTGATTGGCTGCCTCATGCGCGCCCCCTACTGGGGATCGAGCCTGAAACCTGGGCATGTGCCCTTTATTGGAATCAAACCCCGGACCCTTCAGTCCCCAGGCCAACGCTCTATCTACTGATCCAAACCAGCTAGGACTGAGCCACTGTTTCTGTTGGCAACCTGACTCAGTCTCTGTTTAAACATGGTGGTTGGGATGGGAAAGAAGAGGCTGCCTGGGTCATGTCTCGGACCAACACTGTCACCAGCCATCATACTACCCAAGGCATTGCCAGGCACAGTCCTGCTGATTCTCTCACTGTGTTCTCCTTCCCACCTCCAGGCCTTATTGCCGCCTGCACACTGCCCACAGCTCTGCCAGGGGGACTTCCGGGGGGGCCTTTTGTTTGCTTTCCAAAGGAGGTGGGCCAGGGTCATTGCCCACGAAACTCCAAAAGGATGCCCTCAGCTCTGATGCCTCAGGAACTGTGCATGCGAGGGAGGTGCTCTGATAACAAGTGAAAACCATGCAGACTCCTGCCTCATCCCCTTCCCCCGGGGGAGGCCAGGCTGGAATGAGGGGGCGGGGCCGATGGTAGGGTAATGGGAGGACTCTGGAAGGAAGAAGGCCGTTAGGCCGCAAGCTGGAAACTGGCATATCTTTCACAGCTTCTGCCTGTGGTGACCTTGACCTTCATGCCCAGTTCTGAAGAGCATCCTGGCCACATCCCCACAAACTTATTTTGGCAGGAGGGGAGGCCATTGCCCCATCATGCACCCCACCCATTTCTAACCCTGGAAGGAACCTTCTCTCTTCTGAGACAAGCAAAGTTGGTCTTTTCTTTGTGGAAATAAACAAAGACCAACCCAATGATAAAAGCAGAGGCTATGTATTCAGAGCTTGCCCTAGCAAGAGAGCAACTACCATCACTCATGGTTGGCAGAAACTCAAGGCAGGCAGAGGAGTGGGAGCGCTTCCTAGAAGAAAGAGGGGAGGCTCCCGGCGTGTCCTGGTTGGAGGCTGCTGGCCTGGGAAGGCTGCTAACTGGAACTGGGGTGTCCTGGATGATTGGCTAAAGGAGTAGTATGTTCAGCTTTTCCTGATTGTTCATAAGTTGGAAGTGGAGACAAATCTGAGGGAAGCTTTCAGTTATTAATCACGTCCTAGCCATTTTTGGCCAGTTGTTAGAGGGGCTACTGTTTAGCTTCCTAGATGGGCTGCTAGAGATAGTGTTCTGACTTGCTACAAGTCTGACTTGCAGATAGCGGGCCGGATTCCTGAGCCGGTTGCTGTAACTGCTACTGCTGTATCTGGTCTGGCCATTGCCCATTTGTATATTTAGTCTCTTCCCTTTAATTTATTGCCACAGGTCCCCCCCCCCCCAAACGGGTAACAGATTGGGGACCACCAGTATCAAGGTGAAGAGTAGAATGGGATGGAGAGCCCTGTATTCCCAAACCCAAAGGCCCCACTGAAGACGGATGGCTCTCCCATCTCATCATCTAATGCACCATAATGCATGGCCCATGAATGTCCTAAAATACGTGCTCCCCATGGTGCCCTCCACATACACACCCAGCTCTAAAATAACTTTCTCCATATCCACTGCTGGGGGCTAATTCCAGCATGTCCTAAATGCAAGAAGTTCCATCAAAAGGTTGATGGAACGTGGGGCTTATTCAGCAGGGCTGAATATACCTCCTGCTGGCCAAACAGCTGAACAGCAGAAGGCAGTTTCTCCCAATCTGACAATGCCTACTCTATACCAAACCTTAACCTTTGATATGCATATCTGCATTGCGTTAGAGCAATTTGTGTTAATAAAGAGCGAGGGGTCTAGAGATTCAGAGAACTTGGTTACTGAAGCTAGGTCTCCTCTGGCTCTCCAAAATGCCTTCCAAATATATATATATTTCATGTCTCGTCTCTTTATTAATTTATATATATATCCCTTCTCCAAATTCCTGAACCTTGTAGATTCTGAGAAACACCCCAGCAATCCACCCTTCTTTAGTCCTCACCTTCTTCTTCTAAACTCCATCTCAAAACATGAGGTGTTGGTGGACATTTGCAAAAAGTGAAGAGGTTAAGGTTGAGTGTGCCTGCAGAGCCTTCCTGGGTGGGGTGAGAAGGGATGGTGGGGGGCGGGAGGGCGGGGGGAGGATCCTGGGGCGGGTAATTCTTATCCTGTGCAGTGGGAAGGCCTTTCTAACTTTGTTGGCTTGCTGAGTGAGAGGACAGCCACAGCCAGGGGCAGGCAGCAAAGTGAGGGGTGAGCACAGGATTTGAGGCCTCCTTGGGGCCATGCAGGTAATAGGAATCATACCATTCACCTGGCCTCCCAGGTTGGAGATGGAGTCAAAGCATGTGGCCCATCAACAGCCCTCTCAGGTCACTTACAAAATGTTGTTCCTGTAGATTAAACCCCATAGATTCAAAGCCCACAGATAAAAAAGTGAGTGGCTAGGAATCTGGAAGAGAAGCCACAGAAAGCTGGGTCTGAACTGCCTTTGTTTGGTCTATAGAGAGGTTTCCATGTCTTCCTTCTTGCCCTTGACATGAAATTTGTGTCCCTGGTGCTGTACAAGGTGTGGGGAATATAACTGAAAACAAAACCCATGCCTAACCCCTCAAATCTCTCCACACAGGTGGAAAAGAAAACAGTTATATTACTGAATAAGCTTTAAACCAGAATGAGAGGAGGATCACGGGCAACCTGCTGAAGGGACTGCAAAGACAAAGCAGTCTCGCTCTGATGCTGCTACGTGGATAAATCAATGAGGTAGGTTTCCACAAGGTGGAGTCAGGTAACAATTTAGGCCATTGGCTCCCAGGACACTGGGAGATAGAGTGTTATCTTCAATGATTACATTGCAACGAGGTGGCTCCCAGGTCCTTGAGGAAACAGTCCTGAGTTGTAAGACTGGCAAGTGACTTTATGGCCACGAAAAAGATTTAAGTACATTTGAAAAGAAAAGAGAAATTCTGAAAGAAAAGGGAGAGGTGGGGTAAGCCCTCTCCCCCTGCCTCTCACCTGGGGGAATTTAAGCATCTTATTTTAAAAATAGAGGCCCGGCATCCATGCCCTGGGGAGGGTGGGGGATAGGGGATCATTCAGCCCCGCCTGTGCCCTCTCACAGTCCAGGACCCCTTGGAGGATGTCCCAGGGAGCAGACCTAAGCCGGCAGTTGGACATCCCCCAAGGGGTCCTTAGCACTGCTGTGGAGGCGGAAGAGGCTCCTGCCACCGCCACTGTGCTTGCCAATCGTGAGCCCAGCTTCTGGCTGAATGGGGAGTGCACTGACCACCAGGGGGCAGCTCCTGTGTTGAACATCTGCCCTCTGGTAGTCAGTGCATGTCATAGCGACCCGTTGTTCCACCGTTCAGTCGATTTGCATGTTAGCCTTTCATTGCATAGGATTTATAGTTGCCCTTAGAACAGCCCCACCTGATTCAAGACTCAATGAGTTGGGCAGCTTCAGAGGGACTCCAGGGACCTGCAGCCACCAAGTCTGGCCTGTGCGGGCAGTTTCCCTTCCAGATGAGGTTCTGTCTTCTCTCTGCCCCTGCAGCCCACAGTGAGGGAAGAGGGCTCCACATTCCTGGCTAGCCAAGTCCTCTCAGGCAAAGGTGGAGGGTTTATAAGGGCTATGTTCCCCTTTGATTCTCCCCACTCAGCCTTAACCTCCCCCCTCAGCCACCCATTCGATGCTCATGTCTTTATTTCTTACCCTGACTCAAAGATAAGGTTTCTATAATAATGGAAATAAGAACAACAACAAAAAAGCCTCAGTGGTGAGTCCGAGTCATTCAACAAGCAACTTAAGAAGCCCTGCTCCTAAGGCTGATGCAGGACTGCAGCAAGAAGTAGCAGAGATTAGGAACCTGCCAGTGCATAACACTCCTATCTGCACACATTTCCCCCATTTCCTGCCGTGTGGGCATGATGCCTGGCCTTGCCTCGCCTCACCTTGGAGTTCTTTTGTAAATGGACTGTTAACCCCATTTTCTCTAATACTTTTCTTTATTTCTTGAAAGGTATTAAAGGAGAGTGGTTCATGCATCCAATTACCTTGCTGACCTTGCATAACTAGGCAAGCCAAAAACTCTCCTTCTAAGATAGCTTGGCTGATGTATGATCCCATAACTAAGGAACTAGTTGATGAGCAGAGGTGGAGGATCAATAAAAGATTCCTCTGACAGTGGGGCCTTAGGCATTATAGGCTCTACTTCAGGAGGAGGGGGCGGTGGTAAATCCTCCTGGTGTTCTGAAGGCTCTTGATCCTCCGTATGAAGTGGGTGTGGTGCAGCTCGAACTAGAGCCCACAGAGTTAATGATGACAAGGGCACTCACTTGTCCTGGGCCTGATTTCTTTTTAAATTCCTACCTTCTTGTTCCCAGAGATCAAGGCCTAATGTTGCAGCATCAGGGAACCAAGTATTATCCTATATAATAAAAGGCTAATATGCAAACCAACCAAAAGGTGGAATGACAAGTCACTACAATGAGCACCGACCACCAGGGGGCAGACGTGTTCAATGCAGGAGCTGCCCCCTGGTGGTCAGCGTGCTCCCACAGGGGGAGCACAGCTCAGCCAGAGGCTGGGCTCACAGCTGGTGAGCACAGCAACAGTGGTGGGAGCCTATCCCACTTCCATGGCAGCCCAAAGGATGTCTGATGGATCAGTTGGATATTCCCCAAGGGCTCCTGGACCGTGAGAGGGTGCAGGCAGAGCTGAGGAAGCCCCCCTGAGTGTACGAATTTCATGCCTCAGGCCTCTAGTAAATTATAACAGTCTGCAATAGGCTCTTTAGTTGTTCTTCTAGAACCGAGGCACCATTTGCTTTTAATAACTGTTTCAATAACAAAGAAATCTGTTACTTGGTGAACAGCTGCTGTCCTATTGTGAAACCTTAGCTGAGAAACAATCCCCTCGAACTTGGAAATCCCAAGCGAGCTCCAATGACTTACTGCACAGTTATTTTCATTTCCTTCCTCTTTGTTTTCGAGGTTTCTGCCATGTCTCATTGGTCCTCACACAGGCACCACTTTGCCAGGGCTGACCAGCAGACCCTGAGTGATGGATGAATGATTTCTCTGACACAGCATTTGCTGTGAAAGAGAGGGCTAAAGGACTGCCTGGCTAAAGGAACTAGATAGCCTTGATCCTCTGCCTTGTTAGGCCTTTGAGATAAAGTTTATCTTTTAGATACAATCAGTAGGGTAAGTAGTCTTGGGAGGGCACATGTGTCTGCAGTGTCCTTTAAGCAAGGACACCTAAAGATTAAGCATAAGGATTCCAGTAAACACCCGGGGGTCTGCACATGCACAGACTTGTTTGGAAAGGTCAGGGAATAATTAGGGGCGCCACCTTCAGCGCTCCCCTAAGTTGGAATTCCGATAAACAGGATGGGCCGCTTTCAGCCCACTCATTTTTTCCCCCTCCAGAATGTCCTCCTTACGAACTTTCCAACCAAGTCCTGTGCTTTCCTACATTGTAACACTTTATGTAATACTCTAAACAACACAGAGAATTAAAAAAAAATCCTCTGTGCTCTTCCTATTCATTCTTCCCTTCCCCCAATCCCTGGCAACCACTGGCAAACCTATGGAGACAGTGGAAAGGTCAGTGGTTAAACATTGATTTTAAGACTCAGCTATCCCATTCAGCCAAAAAAACAAAACAAAAATAAAATAAAAACATTCATTGCCTCTGTAGTCCCAGAGGACACCCTTACTCAAGCCGAGTCGTCACAGTCTTAATGAGTGGTCTATGGGGAGATTGAGATGGGATGAGGTGGGGTTGAGTGAAGGACAATGAAGGCAAAGGTCAAAGGGTAACCAAAATAGCCGAAGAAGCTGTGAGCTCAAGAGCGTATGACATTAGTCTTGCAGCTCATCCTATATGGATCTCCGCTTCCTTCTCAAGGAAGGGATGTCTGCATATCTTCCTGAGACCAGTGCCCTGTTTGGTAGGAGCATTCTGGCACCTGCATCCTCATCTTGTCTCTACTCCTGCTCTAAGTTCTTTTGTCTAGAGACCCTGCTCCTCTAGGACTGGGATCTTACCTTGTCCCCTACACATCTTGAAGGGTCTCAAAGCCTGCCCTTGAAGCCCGAGCTTGTGGCTACACCCCTATCGCCCACTGTCAGGTTCTCTTTCCATCTCCCAGAGCTTAACCCCGTGTCCCCCTCACTGCCTGTCTCCTCCTGAGCTGAGCCCCTGGATGGGCGGATGCCGCTACTGACAGGCATGTGCTAAAACCCTAACAATGGCACAGATGCCCTGCCCTTAAGTATGGAAATGTACTTGAGCAGAGCTTTAAGACAGTATGAACTGGAATTCAAGAAATATTTGGAATAAACAGGTAAAGGGAGAGAAATATACTACAAGTATAGGTATTAAAAAAAACACACAACAGCTCTTATATCAAGTCACCCAATACCCAGCTTTGAATAGATAGTGATTATATCAGTACACAGGAGGTGGGGACCCCAGGAGTCAGATAGCTGGGGGAGGGTAAGTGGGCAGCTCACTACAACAGTATCTTACTTCACCTTGATTATATGCCTAAAGCAATGGAGCAGAGGCTCAAGAAAATTTGCCAAATAATTAAATGAATTGGGAATCTTATGTCTGCCTTTTCAAAGCAGGTTTGTTCACATTGGATTTTAAATTTTACAATGCTTATGTTTTTTCTTTTAATTTAAACTTTTTATTCTATAAGAAAACAAAACACACACACACTCACACACACACACACACACACACACACACACACACACACAAAACAGATACCAGAAAACTTACAAGAATAGTACAATGAACTCCATATACCCTCTGCCAATTTTAGCTATTTTCGTACATTTGTTTTCTTGCTTTTTTTGTTGTAGTTGTTAATCCTCACCTGAGGATATTTTCTCCATTGCTTTTCAGATAGAGTAGAAGGGAGGGAAGTGGGGAGGAGAGAGAGGAAAATATCAATGTGAGAGAGAGACATCGATTGGTTGCCTCCTGCCTGCACCTTAACCAGGGAGCAAACCCACAACCAAGGCTTGTGCCCTTGACTGGCAATTGCACCTGAGACCTTCAGTGAGCAAGCCAACACGCTAACCACCGCACAAGACCGGCCAGGCTTGTTTCCTTGATTTTATTATCTACTCTCTCTTCTTTCTCTAATAAGAACAAAGATATTTTCTTATCTAAGTACAATTAATCAAAATCAGGAGATTTTGCAATGCCATTTTATTATGTAACCAATTATCCAGTAATATCCTTTATGGCAATTTGTTTTTCTCATCCAGGATTGCACTTTGCATTTAGATGTCATGTCTTTTTGAAGAGTACAGGCCATTTGTTTTGTAGATTGTTGTTCCATTTTAGGTTTGCTTCCTCATGATTACAGTCAGCTTTCTTCTTGATTAGAAATGGGTTGTTCATTTTGGACAGGATTTCTACATCGATGATATCGGGTCATTCTCAGTGCATCGCATCAGGAGGCCTATGGTGTTGGGTCCCCCCATTATTGGTGATCACCCTGTGAAGGTGATACCTTCTATGTCTCCACTGCAGAGTTCCCTTTTTGCCCTTTGCAATGAATAAGTCAATTGTAGGGATATATTTTGATATATATAATAGCCAGTAACCCATTGTATTAAGGTTCTCCAGAGAAACAAACAAACAAACAAACAAACAAACAAACAAACAAACAAATCCATCCATCCATCCATCCATCCATCCATCCATCCATCCATCCATCTACATTGAAGGCTCAATACACTAAATTCATGCAAGAGCAGGCCTTCTTTCCCCCAGCTGCCGGCACCAGCTTCCCTCTGGCACCCAGGACCTGGGCTTCCCTCGCAGCCGGGGCTTCGTCCAGAAGGACAGCCTGTCTAATTAGCATATTATGCTTTAACTAGTGGCACAGCATGCGATATTGCGTGCAGTAGACCACCCGCTGCTTCCGCGGGAGCTGACGGGAGGGAGCCTCGCTGCTTCCACGGGTGGCTGGAGGCAGCCTGCTGCTTCTGTGGGAGGTGGGAGCAAACCACGGGTGTCCGTGGGAGCTGGGAGTGAGCCACGCTGCTTCTGCAGGAGCCAGGAGGGACCCGTGCCAGTTCCACGAGAGCTGGCAGGTGGGAGCCATGCTGCTTCCACAGGTGGCTGGATGCTGTGGGAGGTGGGAGCCAGCCTCACTGCTTCTGCAGGAGCCTGGAGGGACCTGCGCTGATTCCTTGGGAGGCGGGAGAGAGCTGCATCGCTTTTGAGAGAGGTGGGAGCCTCCACCGATGTCTGCTGGGGCTGTAAGGGGCGGTTGGGAGGAGACCTAGATGTGCTCCATGTGTGCACAGCCTTGGTTGTTACTGTGAAACTGTAACAGACAATTTGCATATTACCTCTTTATACATATACATATTTTTGTATAGATACTAGAGAGCTGGTGCACGAAATTCGTGCATAGGGAGTGGTGTCCCTCAGCCTGGCCTGCAACCTTTCCAATCTGGGACCCCTCAGGGGATGTTTGACTGCCTCTCGCAAACTGGGGCTGCTGGCTCCTAACCACTGGCCTGCCTGCCTGATCGCCCCTATTTGCTCCCCTGATGGCCCCTAACTGCCTCTTCCTCACGCTGCACCTGGGACCCAAAATTCCCTCCTCTGGCCGGCCACAGCCACAGGGGACTATGGCCAGGGGGGGTTCTTTGCCCAGGCTGCAGCTACAGGCCGTTTGGGACAGCAGGGAGGGTGGCTTGTCCCTCTCATGGGCTGCAGCCTGGCTGGTCCCTATCTCTTTCTCAAGAGCTCATTTGTGCCTGGCTGGTCTCTATTCCTCTCTCCCCAGTATTTAGTGTCTGAGCAATTATGGTGTGATGGCATGAGGGTGTGACAATGTGATGGTGTGATAGTCATTTGCATATTAGCTCTTTATTATAGATTATAGATAAATACCGTGTTTCCCCGAAAATAAGACATCCTCAGAAAATAAGACCTACTTACAGGTTTTCTTCTGAGTGAAATATAAGGCACCCCCCCCCGAAAATAAGGCCCCCAGGAAATTCAGGAATTGGATTGTTATGATGATGTTCCAGAAGATGATGACATGATTGTCATTGAATAAATGAGTAAATTCTTGATACTGTAGGATTCACAGTTTGTCTGGTTTGTGTTGACAACTACCGTACTACTGTACCATATACAGGTAATAAATTTCCTTTATTTTCATTTAACAGTAAATGTGTACCATATTCTTCTTCATGGGAAAATAAGACATGCCCTGAAAATAAGACCTAGCACATCTTTGTGAGCACAAATTAATATAAGACACTGTCTTATATTCGGGGAAACAGGGTAGTTCATATAGAAAATAGAGAAATATTGAAATTGATTGATAGATTTTAAGAGATTGGCTTACACGGTTGTGGAGGCTGTTAATTCCAAAATCTGTAGGGCAGGCTGGAGACAGAATTTTCTTTTTTTTAATCCTTATCCAAGGACATGTTTATTGACTATTTTAGAGAAAGGGGAAGGGGGAGAGAGAAACATTGATTGATTGATTGATTGATTGCCTTCCATATGGGCTCCGACTGGGGATCAAAACTACAACCTAAATAATGCACTGACCAGGAATCACACACACAACCTTTTGGTGTACAGGATAACACTCCAACCAAATGAGCTGAAAAGTTCATATTTTTTTCAGCAATTTGATAAGACACTTTTATCATTCTAATTCCCATATAATTTGGATTTATTTTGATCTTTATATCTACTAGAGGCCCAGTGCATGAAATTTGTGCACTGGGGGGTGGTGGTTTAATCCCTTAGCTCAGCTTGCATCCTCTCCAATCTGGGACCCCCTGGGATATCCCTCTCACAAAGTGGGACTGCTGGCTCCCAACCACTTGCCTGCCTGCCTGCCTGTCTGATTGCCCCTAACCACTTCTGCCAGCCAGCCTGATCAATACCTAACTGCACTTCTGCTGGCCCAATTGCCCCCCAACTGCCCTTCTCTGCCAGTTCAGTCGCCCCCAACTTTCCTCCCCTGACAGTCCAGGTGCCCCCAACTACCCTCCCCTGCAGGTCTGGTCACTCCCAACTGTCCTCCCCTGCAGGCCTGGTTGCCCCCAACTGCCCTCCCCTGCTGGCCTGATTGCCAACAACTGCCCTCCCCTGCGGGCCATCTTGTGGCAGCCATCTTTGACCACATGGGGGCAGCCATCTTGTGCGAGGGTATGGTGGTAATTTGCATATTGCATTTTTATTATATAGAATTCAATTTGTTTGTCTTATCATGACCTGTGTTAATTATAGAGGTTTTATAATATGCTGTGCTATCTGTTGAGAGACAATTGTCTTAGGGTTTCTTGCTTTTTTTTTTTTTTTTTTTTTTTTTTTACATCTTTTGAACTGAAGATGCCTTTGTTCTGGGCTATTTTTTCAAGGGTATGTGTGTAGCAAACAGCCTTGTAAGTGAAAGAGTGTCTCCTGAAAGCAAAAGTTATGAAAGATTTGTGGGGTTCCTAAGCTCAGTGTTTGCTTCTTAAATGGGTAACAGAACACACCCCACAGGGCTGCTGTGAAGATGAGGTAAGATCATCCATGTGGGTCAGGCATGGTAAGAGCTCAATAACTAGTAGTAATTGTAACTTTCTTGTTATAACTATTCCTTTTTTTGTAACAGGGATCTTTTATTTCATTTGTTCAGAAAAATCCCAGCTCTAACCACTTTAATATGTACAAATCTGTATGGTGAGGAAGCCTGCAAGAATTCTTAAAATAAGAAAATAAGATTAACTGGACACCAACCTAACATGATTAATTAATTTGACTATATGATTGTGATCATCTATAAATAAAATCCTCTTTCTCAAATGTATCTTTTAATTAAAAAGCATTTCACATGCCTCTTGGAGGCCACTACTCCATCACTTTTACAGTTAAATGAGAATGAAGGCCCTGCTTATTCAGGAAAGTGATCATAATGGATGGCCTTTTGTTCTGTATCAGGACTATTATGATACTTCTGAGTCCTCTGTCCTTGGAAATGGTTGCTTCATAGATGAAAACTGATAGGAGACATAGCAATCTTAAGAGCTTTTAACTGGAATTTGGTTATTTGCTCTATTCTAAGGCATATTTTCCCAATTTTTATTATTTCATTTGGATATTTAAAGTCATGCCTTTCATGACATAATAAATATAATATTATGGAAACCTGGATGGTTTCCATTATAATATGCTAGCCTTTTCTAAAAAAACCCCACAAAAACAAAACAAACCTAAATCCAAAATGCAGAGGGAGTTCTGGGCTGTTAAGAACAAGCAGGGTAACCTTCTCAGACACAGGAACAAAAGTGAGGCAAGGCCTGCGTGGGCATTTGAGGCAGCCGATGGGGTTTGAGGCCTGGTCTCCAAACCCAATCCCATCATCCCCCAAATCCTTAAGACCCAATCTACTGGGGGAAGGGAAACCAAGAAGCTCATTGAACATCAGCTGGTTAGCAGGGATCAGAAAACCCGATTAACACAATTCTCTGGAAGAAACATGTTTTATGAGGAGTTGCGGAGGTGAGCAGGAAAGTGGCTCTCACGTCAAAGTCAGCTCTGAGGAGCGCTCTTGTGTTAATACTCGTTTGTCTCAGGATCCCTCTCCCTCTCAGCAGTTTAGAGGATCAGAAACTCTAAGTTCTGTCATATTGGATTAAGGGCCCACTCTATTCCAGCACAACCTCATCTTAACATGATTACAGCAGGAAAGACCCTATTTCCAAATAAGACCACATTCACAAGTGCCAGGGGTTAGGACTGCACAACGTTGTTTTGGGTGGAGAGGGAACAATTCAGTCACAATAAGGCTTGACCAATGTAGTGTCTTAAGCGGGGGCTTTTCTCTCCCTCCAGGTCCCCATGCCCCCAAATCTCCCTCCACTGGTCCTTCCTGCCTCGCCCTCTTCAAGTTGCTTTCCTACTTGATGTCCCAATTACTTCATGTCCCCCTGAATATTCTTCTTTCTGTCCTGGTCCTATGGCCATCGCTCTAATTTTATTTATTTATTTATTTATTTATTTATTTATTTATTTATTTATATTTCCCCCCACTATTTTTTATTAAGGTATTATATGTATACATAGCTTACCATTGCCCCCCCCACACACCTCCCATACATGCCCTCCCTCCCCAGAGTTTTGTGTCCATTAGTTGTACTTATATGCATGCATACCAGTCCTTCAGTTGATCTCTTATCTCCCCCAGCTCACCCTGCCATCACTCTAGTTTTAAGGCATTCATTTGCATGGCCCTGTCCTGGTCTCCTGACTAACTCTTACCCGACCTCCAAGACCTGAGCCCATCGTCCACTCTCTGCCAACAGTCATCAGAGCAGACATGTCTGGCATGTGGTACACAGTGAAAATGGAAAGACGGAATTTTATTCCTTTTCTTCTTGTCTTTCTTCGAGCTGAACGGACGGCAATTGCCAGGAAGCAAAATCTCAATGGATGGAGAACATGCTCGCGAGAATGGTAGTTTTGCAGATTATTTTTACACAACTGAATAAGAGGAGGAGCCGTAAGGAGTGTTACCTGAAAATCATTGGCAATAGATTAAGGGGGCAGAAGAAAGTAAAGCGGGCAGTTCTCTGAGGTTGGATAAAGAGTAAAATGAAGAGACAAATACTTCTTTTACATTGGCAGGTACAGGAAAGCTCACAGTGAACATTTGCAGCACATGGAGCTGGTATGTGGGGAACAAGACAACCAGGAGGGGTTCTGTGGTCTCCAGCTCTATTGGGAGATTGTGCTCTGAGGGGGTCTGAAAAAAATGAGATTACTCTGACGATCCAAAGGCATATTACTGTATAGGCAAAAAGACAATAGTCAGGCTCATTCAAGGTAAAGATTGACCTTTGTCAAGGAAGATATCAGCCTAACAGTGTTTCCCAAACTTTTGACATATGTGTACCCCTTCTATAATTTTCATTACCCTGAGTACTCCTCGTAAAAAAAAAAAATTGGATGTATTTTAATAACAATCAAAATATTTTTCTTTTTTTCTTTTTTTGGTACATATACAAAATAATAATAAACGAAAAATAAAAGTATTCATAATAAAATATAAATAAAAGTTATATTATAAATAACATTTATTTGCACACCGGACCATCTCACACTTCACAAGACTGTCTTGACTTGACTCATGAGAATGTAGAATTAGGCACAGCTAAGCACGGTGCAGTGCATATCCCCACCAAACTCCGGTGCAACGTGTACCCCCACCAAACTCTTCCTGTACCCCTGGGGGCACGCGTACCACACTTTGGGAAACACTGGCCTAGGACATGACTACCTGCCATGACTCACTTTTAATTAAGATTTTTTTGTTTTGTTTTGTTTTGTTTTGTTTTGTTTTGAGGGGAGGATAAAAAAGAGGGGTTGACAAAAAAAGAGGTTTTTTTGTTTGTTTAATTTTAAAAAAATATTTTATTGCTTTTTTACAGAGAGAAAGAGAGAGGGAGAGAGAGTTAGAAACATCAATGAGAGAGAATCATTGATCAGTTGCCTCTTGCACACACCCTACTGGGGACATGCCCGCAACCAAGGTACATGCCTTGACCGGAATCGAACCCAGGACCTTTCAATCCGCAGGCTGACGCTCTATCCACTGAGCCAAACCGGTTTCGGCTGTTTGTTTAATTTTTTTTATTTGCAAGAGAGGAAGGGGGAGGGAGAAAAAAAGGGAGGGAGAAACATCGACTTCTCGTTTCACTTATTTATGCATTTATGAGTTGATTCCTGTGTGTGCCCTGACCAGGGACTGAACCTGCAACCTTGGTGTATCAGGATGATGCTCCAGCCAACTGAGCTACAGGGCTAGGGTGGTTAAGAAGTTTAATTTCAGACCATCCTATGTGGTTACCTTAGGCCTCTGTGTTGTGAGGCTGCCCTGCAGGCCTCCCCTGAGCTTGTCAGGGTTCCTGTGTGGCCCTCTGTCCACACTGCCCTGTGCGCACACACTGGGCATGCCTCTGGAAGCCCTGCTACGGGCACAGCCTTCCATTGCCCACGAGGGGAACTGGCTTTAGAATGAGACAAGCACAGCGTGAATGGAGAAAAACTGGAAGGAAAGGCAAAGCCTGAAAGAACTGGGCTGTTGATGACGCTGTGGAACAGCTGGACCCACCAGCGCGGAAGGCTAGCCCGCCTTCAGACTTTCAACTATGTGACTTAAAACAATGTTCATGTCACTTAAATTGGTCTCGATTGGGGTTTCTGATACACGCAGCCAAAGGCAAGTGCACGACTGGGGTTTTTCCTGTTTCTAAATGACTAAGCAGATGGGAAGAAACGAAACACCAATCAGAAAACAGGTGTCCGGCACACAAGGTGGCCGCATGAAAATGTGAGGCTGCTGGTTCTCAGTGAGGAAGGGGGTGGGGACCGTGTCTCCTCTTCCAGATTCCGGGTGTCCAGCCCCACCGGCCTGTCCTGCTGTCCTGACTGCGTGCTGTACTCTGGCAGTGTTTCCCAAACTTCGACATATGTGTACCCCTTCTATAATTTTCGTAATGCTGAGTACCCCTCATCAAAAAAAAAAGGATGTATTTTAATAACAATAAAAATATATTTATTTTTTATTTTTTTGGTACATATACAAAATAATAATAAACAAAAAATAAAATTATTCATAATAAAATATAAATAAAAGTTATATTATAGCCGGGACTGGTTTGGCTCAGTGGATAGAGCGTCGGCCTGCGGACTGAAAGGTCCCGGGTTCGATTCCGGTCAAGGGCATGTACCTTGGTTGCAGGCACATCCCCAGTAGAGGGTGTGCAAGAGGCAGCTGATCGATGATTCTCTCTCATCGATGTTTCTAACTCTCTATCCCTCTCTCTTCCTCTCTATGAAAAATCAATAAAATATATTTTTTAAAAATAAAAATAAAAGTTATATTATAAATAACATTTATTTGCACACCGGACCATCTCACACCTCACAAGACTGTCTTTACTTGACTCATGAGAACCTAGAATCAGGCGCAGCTAAGCACAGTGCAGTGTATATCCCCACCCAAACTCTTCCCATACCCCTGGGGGTACGCATACCACACTTTGGGAAACACTGCCCCGAGGGAAGGAGAGCAGGTAGCCGGCTGCCCTCTGCGGGTCCATCAGACGGCTTAGGGTTTGGGAAGGACAGGTTGGCAAGCTACACCCGGAGGGAAAGCATTTGAGCAAAGTGTTGGGAAGAGAAGAGACAGGAAGCATGTTTAATATGAGGAAGGCTGCGCTGGGACTTCTGGATAGAGATGAGAACGAAATATAAACATTTACATTTACTTCCTCCTTAAGCTCACTAAATGACGGCAAAGATGGTAAACTATATTCTTTTAACTATATAAGCCCACAAGAATTGGAGAGGAGACAATATTGACAATTTTGGAAGCCAAAAAGCAGTGGCTGATTTCAGAAGGCTGGATCAAAAGCTTGCTTTATAGGCAAGCCATAAAAGAAATCCGATTGTGTACACACACACACACACACACACACACACACACACCCCTCCCTCTGGTACCTGGAAGCAGGGGGAAAGTTGAGCAACAAGTAGGGATTTGGTCCTCAAAAGCCCCCCTGCCCTGGCACAGTTGAGAGCTTTTCCTGCCCCACCACCTCGGTGGCAGCCAGCCTTTGGGGAGGGTAAAACCAAGGGTGACCGGCTCAGGAGACAGCTGGCACCACTGGGGGCAGGGTGCTAGATGGCAGGGTACAGAGTGTACACGAAGCTTTACACCCTGAATGCTAAGGTCTTCGTCCTCTTCCCCGACCTAGAGCTCAGGGCAGGCATACTTTCATCCTCCGTCTGGATCAGCTGAAGGGGAATCAGACCTAAAAGTGCCGCTTTCTGTGTATAGAGATTCCAACTGGCTTTTTAGACCCCTCGTCCTCACTACGAGCAGACAGCCAAGAATCATAGGACACTGGAAGAAACGCACTATTTGAAAAAACAGAGTAAGAAACAAGCAAGCCAGAAAAATGGCAACTTGGAGGGAACAGAGCACCCACAGGAAGAGTGTAAAAGTTAGACTAGAGGATGCTGTCATCAGGAACTACAAGCTGGGTACTGCCATTAGTAACAATTCAGAATTAAAAAGACTCTGGACTATTTGACATAGAAATTGGGACTCCAAAGAACTCTTGGCCCAGAAAGGAACTCACTACAGACTGACTCATTTGCCTCTCAGCATAACCATTAAGGCTTGTCGCAGTTTAGGTTCTTACAAGGGTATTTCTTGGATCACATGACCTCACACATCTAGAGGAAATAATGAACGACATAGACTGGTGGACAAAAACAGATCCAGAGAAAGAGAAGCAGCAATCAGACTCTCAAACCTCAGTAGGGGAGGGTGGGGGTAAGGGGAAGAGATCAATCAAAGGACTTGTGTGCATGCACATGGGCCTAGCCAGTGGCCATGGACAACAGGGGGGTGGGGGAATATGTAGGGAGGGGATTGGGATGGGAATGGGGGGATAAGGACAATTATGTGATACTATAATCAATAAAAATTAATTAAAAAATAAACAAAAAATAAATAAAAAGATTCTGGATTAAAGACATGATGGTAGAAACGTAAAAAATACATTAGAGAGTTTGGAAAATAAGTTGAAGAAATCTCAAAAGTAAAACATAAAGAAAAAACCGGGAGAGAAAGGATAAGAAAACTAGAGGGCTGGTCAGGAGTGAATAACATCGAAACAACAGGGAGTTCTAGGAGAACAGGAAATGGAAGAGACAGAATTTTTAAAAATTCATGAAAACGGCCCAGACTCAAAGGACATGTGTTCCCAAATAAAACAGGCCCACTGGCTGAGCATTCAGCAAAGTAGACAAAATGGACCCACACCGACAGACATCGCCGCGAAATTTCAATTACTAGAGGCCAGGAAACAATCTGACCCGCTTCCAGAGACAAAAAGTGTTCAGACAAAGGGTTGATAACCAGATTGTTTTGGGCTTTCTGTAGTGACACTGAAAGCTAAGAGATGACAGCTTCCACAATCCCGGGGAAAAATGGCGTCCGCTTGTAATTCTATACCCATGCCAATCAAATGCGAAGGCGGAATAAAAGCATTTTCATGCATGCACGACCCCAGAAAAATACGTACCTCCCACGTTCCATCTCCCAAGCAGACATTACAGGAAAGTGCCCAACCAAAAAGAACACAAAAGGGGTAAATCAAGAAAAAGGTGACATAGAATACGCAATGCAGGAGATGACACAGTAGGGAGGTAAAGGAAACTGCAAGAAGGATCCTCCTGGCCTTTAGAAGGTTCTAGATGAAACCTCTTTAAAATGATGAAATGGCCTCCCCTAAACTCCCAGCCTTTACAACCCTCAAAGCGAAGGTCCCAACAAGTGCTCTCCCTCCCACAGGGACCCCTGGAGACTTGTAACCAGGAAGCAATGGGCAGCAGGAACTCCTCCAGGGCTAACCCCCGGGACCTGTTCTCAAGGCCCCCTGTTCTCTGACTTCTTTTTATTTTTTTATTTAAAAAATATATTTTAATTTATTGATTTTTTACAGAGAGGAAGAGTTAGAAACATCAATGAGAGAGAATCATCAACCAGCTGCCTCTTGCACACCCCCCACTGGGAATGTGCCCGTAACCAAGGCACATGCCCTTGACCGGAATTGAACCTGGGACCTTCCAGTCCACAGGCTGACGCTCTATCCACTGAGCCAAACCAGTCTTGGCGGTTCTATGACTTCTTAGTGAGCCAAAGCAGCCCAGCCTTCACTCATTTCCCTGCCTCGTCTCTTTCCTGTTGCTTCTTTTAGCCTAAATCCTTCCTTGTTTCACTGTCCCAAGCTTTAATAATCGTCTCTAATAATAATTTTAAAAATGGTTGAATGAATGAAATGGATAGAACACTTAGTGTCTGTGATCATATTGAGAGAAGATTTACCAAACCAAGGGAGACTTGGAGGTTGGATTAGTAAAAATATCTAGGAAGTAAGCAAAACTGTAAAAGAATGCCAGGGAAACCAAGCTACGGCATTGTGCAGAGAAGGAAAAAGTTGAAGAACGCTATGTGGCTTATGTGAAAATAGAGCTCCCAGGAGCATAATGATGTGACAGTGAATATTACTATAATAAAAATCACTCTATAGGTATTTTGGGGAACTCCCCTCCCCACACAAACAAGTGTGCATTTATTTGTAGCTGGTGTAAATGGCAGCTGTGTGCCAAGAAACAAATTCTCACCCTCTGTAGTAGGAAGTTAATGAAGTTTAAAACTGGAAACCAACAAGTAGTTATAGAAGAAGGCTACTTAGAGATCAACAATCTGATGAAACAATTCAAAGTGGTTCCTAGAGAGAGGGAATTGGGCAGGGCAGGGGAGACGGAGGGCTGCTCTTTTTTCAAAACAGGTCCTGTAGGGGTCATTGCCTCCTTAGATTTTGCATATACTGATTTGATCAAGACACTGATGCAATTAACTTAAGAAATATACTACATGAATACAGAGGATTTGAAGGAATGGATTGGGTCGGACAAGCATTTTGATTCGGGCGGGTGTGGAGAGATTTCATGCACCCAAAGCTCTAGTGAGACGCTGACTGAGGTACCAGGTGACCAGCCACTGGGCGTGCCATCTTGCCCCACTGTTGACTAAGGGCACCTCATCTGCAAGCCTAGGGCTCCACCATGCACTGTGCTTTTGCACCTCACTAGGTGCTCTGGAGAGGAACAAAGAGGGGCCAGCAGAATGCTCTTTCCTATCTCTGCTGCCAAACCACTTTGTTGAGGGTGCACTATTCTTTGTGGTGTGTGTGTGTGTGTGTGTGTGTGTGTGTGTTCGCGCTTAGTTGCAAGGAGGCAGAAATTTCAGAGACCAGTCAAAACATAGATGTAAAAGCTTCCTGGGCGCAGGGCTGGTGATTGGAGGAGTCGGGTGAGGAAGGATGTGGTGGAGAAGAGGGCTTGCTGGGCTCAGGAGAACATCTGGAGGGAGTTCCAGCAAATGGAGGGATGTCCAACCTGTTGGTAATCGGTTATCTTTCCATGGCAGAGATGGGAGCCCAACTCAGGCCAGGAGGGAATCTCATCACACTTTATTTTGCAATAAAATGGGGTCCACGCAGGGCATGTGTATATAACTGTGGTCGGCAAACTGCGGCTCCCGAGCCACATGCGGCTCTTTGGCCCTCTGAGTGTGGCACTTCCACAAAATACCATGGCCTTGGTGAGTCTATTTTGAAGAAGTGGCATTAGAAGATAAAAAATTGGTCTCTCAGAAGAAATTTCAGTCGTTGTACTGTTGATATTTTTGCTCTGTTGACTATTGAGTTTTCTGAACACTGGTTTATAGTATTCATACTTCCTCTACGCAGGGGTCTTGGCTGACATGCCTTGCTGGAGAAAATGATCTAAAAATTACGTCTGCACCACCGATGCCTGCTTAAGAGACCCCTAATATAGTATTTTTCTCCAGTTCAAAATCAACACGCTCACTCTATTCCATTAACATCCTCATTTCCATAGATTCCCTCAGCAGATCACATGCGGATGTGGACAGATGGAAGATTGTGGAGCAAAGGCCCACCAGGAAGGGCAAGGATGTGAGAAGGTATTACACTTTATGGAGATGTGACCACCAGCACCTCATTATGCTCGTTACCAACCACGGCACCACGGATATCCAAACCCTGCTTTGGAGAAATTTATATCTATCTAAACTTCACATTCTGAAAAACATATAGGAAAGGAAATATGCCTGGACCTAGCTCTGTCGCCATGCTTATTCCGCCAGCCATCACAGCACTGAGCGACTCCGATGCTTCAGAAAGTGCCTTTTCCCAGTGAGGAGTCACCTGGGATGATGGGAGGCGGGAGTTCCCCCCTTACAGTGCTTCGTTTTGAAGGGCTGCCTCCCATGACCCGGGCCTCATTTCCACGCACCGACTAGACCGAACGTTGTCTTTCCAGAAAGGCACATGATCTTAACCACAGTATGTTCACGTTATGCTTTTGCAGTTTTTATTTTGGTTTCAGACACGATATTGAATGCTGTGGTTTTGAGCCGCGGCCGCTTCTTAGAATCTCTGGGAGGGGATTCTAGGAAAAACCAGCCGCCCGCCTGCAACCCCTGAGTTCTGGTTCCAGGCATTGGAGTTAGAGCTCCTCACGTGGTTCTCATGAGCAGGCAGCATGGAGAGTCCCTGATCTGATAGCTTCCCAACGAGCAGAAGACAAAACCCAAGGCCCCTATCTCGGCCCACAAAGCCTTGCGGGGTCAATCTGGGTCACCTCTCCCTCATCCCTTGCTCACTGCACTCTGGACACAGGAGCCTCTTTGCTATTTTCATTTAAAAAAATATTTTATTGATATTTTACAGAGAGGAAGGGAGAGAGAGAGCTAGAAACGTCGATGAGAGAGAAACATCAACCAGCTGCCTCCTGCACAACCCCCACCGGGGATGTGCCCGCAACCAATGCACATGCCCCTGACCGGAATCGAACCTGGGACCCTTCAGTCCGCAGACCGACGCTCCACCACTGAGCCAAACCAGTTTCGGCCTCTTTGCTATTTTCAAACACACCAACCAAATCCTCATGTCAGGACATCTGCCCTTCTTAGGACCCCTTCTGGAATGTTCTTCCCCTAGGCATTGTTAAAAAACAGGTTTTTATTATTTCAGAGAGGCAGGAAGAAGAAGAGGGAAACAGAGGTAGAAACATCAATGACGAGCCCTAGCCAGTTTGGCTCAGTGGATAGAGCGTCAGCCTGTGGACCAAAGGGTCCTGGGTCCGAATCTGGTCAGGGGCATGTACCTGGGTTGTAGGCTCCTCCCCAGCCCAGGCCCTGGTCAGGGCTCCTGCGGGAGGGGACCAATTGGTGTGTTCCTCTCACATTGATGTTTCTCTCTGTCTTTCCCTCTCTCTCTAAAAATCAATAGAGAAATATCCTCAGGTGACAAAAACAAACAATCCTATATAATAAAAGGCTAATATGCAAATTGACCAAATGGCAGTCTGACCAGTTACTATGATGTGCACTGACCACGAGGGGCAGACGTTCATTCAACACAGGCGCTGCAGTGCACTCCCACAGGGGAGAGTGCCACTCAGCCAGAAGCTGGGCTCACAGCTGGCGAGCACAGAGGCAGTGGAGTGAGCCTCTCCCATCTCTGTGTCAGTCGGACATCCCCAAAGGGCTCCTGGACTGTGAGAGGGCGCAGGCTGGGCTGCGAGACACCCTTCCCCCAGTGGGTGAATTTTGTGCACTGGGCCTCTAGTCCTGTCAAACAAAGAGGGGATATGCTAATTGACCATCACTCCATCACAAAGATGGCTGCACCCACAGCTGAGGCCAAGTTTCCATAAGGAGCCTTAACGAGCAATCAGCAGGGACCTGAGGCTATGCCCTCCCCGCCCCCATGGGGCCTGACAGGGGACCTCAGGCAGTGTTCCCCACCCAGCAGGGTTTGACAGGGGATCTCAGGCCACATGCTCCACCTGGCAGGGTTTGACAGGGGGCCTCAAGGTGCGCTTCCCATCCTGGTGCTGGGCTAGGGGACCTCAGGCTGCTCCCCCTGCCCCAGCATCAGGCTGGGGGACCTCAGGCCATGCCCCCCACCAGATGGGGCTTGACAGGGGACTTCAGGCTGCACCCCCCAGTTGGTGGGGCTTGATGGAGGACCTCAAGGTGTGCTTCCCATCCTGGTGCTGGGCTAGAGGACCTCAGGCCATGCCCCCCACCCTGGCACTAGGCCAGGGGACCTCCCCCCCCCTCCCGGTGGAATTTGACAGGAGGACTTCAGGCAGCAGCCCCCACCCTGGTCTGGACTGGGGGACATCAGGCCACTCCCCCTGTCCTGGTGCTGGGCCAGGGGACCTCAGGCTATGCACAAGGGTGGGACTGACTGGTTCTGGATCTAGCCCAATGGAGGGGGGGGTTTCATATACATTTTATTAAATTTCTTTCATCTCTGACACTTCTATTATAAAGGGAAAATAGTAATATTAAATTATTTCCTCTAATTAATCCTCTTTTAATGTGCACACATTTTGTGCACTGGGTCACTAGTAAATAAATAAAGGTGATTACATGTAAAAAAAAAAAAGAAAAAGAAAAAAGAAAAACATCAATGATGAGAGAGAATCATAATCAGCTGCCTCCTGCATGCTCCTCTACTAGGGATCTATCCCATAAAACCCCAACCCGGGCATGTGCCCTTGACTAGAATCAAACCTGAGACCCTTCAGTCTGCAAGCTGACGCTCTATCCACTGACCCAAACCAGTTAGGCCTTCCCCTAGGTCCGTGGATGGCACACTGCGGCTCTCGAGCCACATGCGGCTCTTTGGCCCCTTGAGTGTGGCTCTTTCACAAAATACCACGTGTGGGCTTGCACAAATACAATGCGACTGGAACTTCGTGGCCCATGCGCAGAAGTCGGTTTTCGACTCTCAAAAGAAATTTCAATTGTTGTACTGTTGAATGCAGAGCACGCATTCAACAACCTCGAACAGGGAGTCTCTGTGTGGATGGGAAATGGAGCCCGGGTGCGCAGTCCTGTTCTGATTCACCATCCCCGTCGGAAGGAAGGGATGTGGCTCTTTGGAAAGGGTCACCTAAAATAAAAGTCTTCAGCCTGTAGCCAGCCTGTAATTATTATTTGGCTTAACGCTGAGTGACTATTGTCTGAACCTCTGGAAACACAATGGCAGTAAACCCCTATCCCCATGATGAGTTTGCTGACCACTGCCCTAGGTGTTTGCCTGTCTTGCTGCTCCCATACTCCATTCAGATGTCACCTCTGAGGAGAAGGCCTCCTTGGTGACCCCATCTAAAACACCAGCCCTGCCGAAACCGGTTTGGCTCAGTGGATAGTGTCGGCCTGCGGACTGAAAGGTCCCGGGTTCAATTACGATCAAGGGCATGTAATTGGTTGTGGGCACATCCCCAGTGGGGGGTGTGCAGGAGGCAGCTGATCGATGATTCTCTCTCATCGATGTTTCTAACTCTCTATCCCCCTCTCTTCCTCTATGTTAAAAATCAATAAAATATTTAAAAAATAAAACACCAGCCCTCACCACTCTCAGCCCCCTTCCTCTGCGTATTTTTGCTTCATTGCACTTATTGACACCTGACATATATTTATTAGTTCATCTGGCCTACATAAATGCATGTAAACAGTAGAAGCTTGATACATATTTTTGAGTGAATAAAGAGTGGACAAGGATAGATGTGAAACAATGCAAACTCTGGCAGGCAGGCAGTGCTTGATAAATGTGAGTTTCTTTCCCAAATCGCACAAAGCCAGGAGTTCCACATGCTGCCCGGGGACATACTGAGAAACAGCGACCCCTGCTGGAACTTGTTGTCCGAGCCCCATAGAGAACAGAAGTCCACTAATCGCCAGTCCCAAGAAACTTTGAGATATAGAAATACCCAGTATCGGATGAGGCCTTCTGAGGTACACTCACGAAAAACTCCTAACAAGACATTTCTGACATTTACAAAATGCCTTGGCTGGCACCACGTTTTCCAAAACATGTTCTCTTCTGCTGCCTTGTGGCCAAGATGGGGGATTTCCAGGCTGGGTGATGAACCTGCTTAGTCAAAAGGAAAGTTCGGGGCAGCTGGGCTGGCCCCGGAGCCATTTGGCAAAAACACCTGTGATCAACCGAAACCGGTTTGGCTCAGTGGTAGAGCATCGGCCTGCGGACTGAAAGTTCCCGGGTTCGATTCCGGTCAAGGGCATGTACCTTGGTTGCAGGCACATCCCCAGTGGAGGGTGTGCAAGAGGCAGCTGGTCGATGTTTCTCTCTCATCGACGTTTCTACCTCTCTATCTCTCTCCCTTCCTCTCTGTAAAATATCAATAAAATATATTTAAAAAACAAAAACAAAACAAAACAAAAACACCTGTGATTAACCGAAACCGGTTTGGCTCAGCGGTAGAGCGTCGGTCTGCGGACTGAAGGGTCCCAGGTTCGATTCCGGTCAAGGGCATGCACCTTGGCTGCGGGCACATTCCCAGTAGGGGTGTGCAAGAGGCAGCTGGTTGATGTTTCTCTCTCATCGATGTTTCTAGCTCTCTATCTCTCTCCCTTCCTCTTTGTAAAAAAATCAATGAAATATATTTAAAAATTAAAATTAAAAAGTTTAAAAACAAAACAAACACCTGTGATCATTTGACCCAGCTCCTCGGGCTTCCATTTTTGGGGAACAGGAAACGACTGAGGTGTCTGCCTCCTTTGGTGACTTCTTCAGGGTGACAGCTAAGCCCACTGCCCAAGGGCCACCCCCCAGGGTCCACCCCATCCGAACTTTGTCCTTCCATCCCGACACAGCCCCTATTATCAACCAGTCGCCGCCAGACCCTGGTCATAAATTCCTGTAAACTCCACAAGGGCAAGCGTTATCTATGTTGTACGCCCTGTGCGCTAAACCAACGTTTAGCACAGAGCAAGTTACTAAACAGTTGTTGGAGGGATGAGATAATTGCTAGCATTTATAGAGCACTCTGTATATGCCATGCGCTTGTAGGAAGCCCAAGCATTTTACATATACCCGTTCACAAATTTGGGCTCATCCCAAACTTGTCCTGATTTGCTCAGAACTGTCCCTGGAGCTCATCTCAGCCCCGGGGAACAACTGGTCCTTGCAATTGGTCATATCAGGCTGCCACATCGCCACAGCACAGCCTAGTAAATAAATAAAGGCGATTGATTAAATGTTAAAAATTAAAAGTCACCTCTGACGTGCACTGACCACCAGGGGGCAGGTGCTCCACCCAGGGAGCGCTGCTCAGCCAGAAGCCAGGCTCACCGCTGGCGAGTGCGGCAGCAGTAGCGGGAGCACGTCACCTTTATTTATTTACTAGAAGGGGGAGCTTACACAACGCACAGGAAATGAATATTCTCTCCAGTTCTGGAAGCTGGAGTCCAAGATGCCATCAGGGTCGGTTTCTGGTGGGAACTCTCTTCCTGCCTTGTAGGCCGCGGCCTTCTCGCTGGGGGGCGAGCGGGGTGCTCCTTTCCTCTTCTTAGGGGGACGATGGTTTTCCATCAGGAGAGCTTGCTCACTCTCTCGCTCCCGGCCTGCCTGCCTGCTGCGGGGCCTGAATGCCTGCTGGACACACATGGGCTGTGACTTTCAGTAGCTGAGCGAGACGTACAGGTGTGCCTCGTTTTATTGCGCTTCACGGAAGCTGCAGCTTTTTATGAGCCGAAAGCGGTAAGACTGTGGGTCGCTTTATTGCGACGCCTGCTTTATTGCAGGCGTCGCAATAAAGCGACCCACAATGTGTCTGAGGTATTCCCTGTACGAAGAGTTCTTCCCAGGCTTGTAAACCAAACCAAGACCTGAGAAAGACTAGTGACCTCCTGAAGCTTAGTTTGAAGGTCAGTCTTACCAAAGACTAGCAGCAGGGGGCAGCAGAGAACGTCATCTCTGCCCAAAGGCACAGTTTAGGGAAGGAGGGGCTCTTGGCATCTTTTGCGGACAACTGCAAACAAAGCTGGGGAAAGCTGTCAGGCAGAATTCTGGCACCCCCGTCTCTCTTTCCTGGGGAAGGGTGTGAGTGTGTGTGTGTGTGTGTGGGGGGGGGGGGGGATGAAAGGGGAAGGGAGAGGAAAGAGAGTGTTGTAGGAGCCTCCGACGAAATGGAAACCTACGGGAAACCTCATTGACCTAGGTCCTAATGCGTAGGACGAGGCGGTGCCCAGGCACAGCAGCCTGCAGTGGGGACCAATCCCCTGCCTCCCCAACAAGTAGGAAGCTCTTAGGGCCCCCCACTGGCCTCCAGAACATTCAGCCTTAAAAGCACAAGGCTCGTTGTTCCAGGGTCACCAGGATGGTGACCTAGCAGATCCGCCCCACGTTCCTTTGGAGTCTTTAAACTCGTGTACGGATTCTGCAAGTCTCCTTAGAACAAGCCAGAGGTGACACCCATAAAACCTCTGGTGGCTTTAACCGCCGGAGGTTTGAGCATACAGGGAAGTGAGGTGGACAGCCATCCTGGTTGGACCGCAGTGGGTGGAGTAAACTCAGTCCTTAGGGACATACCTCAGGGCCCCGAGAGGCCTGGGCTCTCTCCTCTTTGTCACCTTTGATCAGGTTGGAGGTGGGGCCCCTGGCACACAGGGCTCTGACATCACAGGATGAAGGCCACAAGGCCACTGGAAGGAGAAATGCTTCTGGTTTCTCCGGAGGCCTGGGCAGTGAGGGTGGGGGGTGGGGGGTGAGCGCCAAGGGAATGGGGAGTTGGTATGAAGTTTCAGGTTTGCAAGATGAAAACAGTTCTGGAGCTGGAGGGAGGCGATGGTTGCATAGCAACACGAAGGCTCTTAATGCCACTGAACTGCACACTGGAAAAAAAAAAAGGCTACACGGACAATTTTGTTACGTATATTTCACCACAATTAAAAACAAAACAATTGCCGAAACCGGTTTGGCTCAGTGGATAGAGCGTCTGTCTGGGGACTGAAAGGTCCCAGGTTCGATTCCGGTCAAGGGCATGCACACTGGTTGCGGGCACATCCCCGGTGGGGGGTGTGCAGGAGGCGGCTGGTCGATGATTCTTGCTCATCGATGTTTCTAACTCTCTATCCCTCTCTCTTCCTCTCTGTAAAAAATCAATAAAATATATATTTAAAAACAAAACAAAACAATAGGGCCTGCACTTCTCTGCCGTCCTGGGTGGTGACTTCCCGCCTCCTTTCTTCTCCTGCACTGCCAGGGGCACTCCTCCTCACACTCACCCCTGCCCCTCAAGCCAGCTGCCCCTCAAGCTGGGACGCTGGCCTCTGCAGGGCAAGTGTCGGAGCGAATCGCCACAACCTTCAAGGGAGCCAGCCCTGGGACTCCCTCCGGCTGCGGGGTGTGCAAACCTCAGGCCCCGGGGACGGGGCTCCAGCATGGCCAGGACGTCATGAGGTCTTTACAGCCGGCCCCGGCTCCTTCTGAGGTGGTAAATGTGTTGACTATTTTCTGTTTAATCCTTTGAGAACAGGCCTTCCCAGCCTCTCCTCCCTCCACACAGCCCCTCCTGTCCTTCTAGACCATCGCCTCTCTGGGGCCCTCCAGCATCCATTTTGCCCCTGGCCCCTGTACCTCACTCTCACCGTCACATGTTTGCCTTTCACTGTGTGAAAGGCCTGCCTCTTAGCCTGGTGGTTAAGAGACAGGCTTTTCTGTTCAGACATGCGTAGGTTCAAATCCTGTCTCAGCCAACTACCCGGTATATATCGCTTTAGGTAAATTGCTTTAGCTAGATATTTCTCGGTTTTCCTATCTTTAAAACAGGGGTAAGAAGGCCTTCCTGAGTGTAAAAGGGTACAATGGGGTTAATCCACACTGGCAATTAAACATTGGCATCGAGAGGCGGGTTGTTGAAGTGACTGGAGCCAGACGCTACTGGGTTTCTCTGTGCCTGCTCTCTCCTCTGTGGAACGGGGATGATAGTAATGGTAGTGATCTATATTATAGAGCTGTTACAAGCGTTATACGCTGGTAAACTCCATGCAACGGGGTGTGTAACATGCTATCTACACATACTCGGTGTCCAGCAAGTGTTAATCACTATTGTTTGTCATTTAAAAAATAAGGCTGCCAAAGCAAAACAAGCAAACAAACAAAAAACCAATATCCCAGGATGCATGACAAAATTTATGGCTAAAATGTCAACAAAAATAAAACTCAAACATATATTTAATAAAGTCATTTTATAGTCTAAGATAGACTGCAACACAAATATTTTATTACCTGGAAAGAACGAAAGAGCATCCACAAAATTGAAAAACAAAACTTATAGAGAAATGTGGAAACAAAACAAGAACAGGTTGATATGAGAACGACCCATGTGAACATTATAAATACTTCTCACAATGTTCCGGCTTTTTGGTATAAGCAACGGAAGCCCTGCTATTTTCAGTGAAAGCATTTCCGTTCTCTCCGACTCATGTTGAATTGTATTTCAACCGTTAGCCAGTCTTTCAAGTGTCCTATTTCTGTTATATACTGATCAGCCCAGAACTTAGAGAAAGGCATCAAACACACAAAAAAAATGGGGGCTGAGGAAAGGGAAGAAGACCAGAAGTTATTGATCTGGCCTCACGCGTTCCCCTCCGCCACCCCTCCCCCATGACACTGGCCACAGTCTTATGGCTCACATCTAGAACACCCATGTTGGCACCCATCAGTCTTACTTATACTTGGGAGTGGTCAAAGAATAGCCAGAGGGAAGATTACTCTGAAAACTCTACCCTCATGACTCAAGCGCCCCAGTTCTCCTCCTCCGTGCCTTTATCATACTGTTTAAAGGCCTATGATGATGGGGCAGGAGTCATTTCCATCCAAATGCAAAGCACTCTATAAGGTTACCCTCAGAGTCCACACAGGGGCTGGTCTTCATTCAAATATTTGGAAGCCCCTTGTGTGCCAGACACCCTCAAAGGATTTTTGAAACTCAGACCATCTAGGGTTCTCTCTGTTTCAAAGAAGAAAATGAGATCGAAGAGGTCCGGAGGTGCCCAAAGTTACCCCGAGGCTGCAAGAAGAGTTAGAAGTAGCATATCTTTTGATTACTGACAAGGGAAGTAATGAAAATTGAATGCCCATCACTGTTAGCTTCCCCCCTCAAAGGCATAACATAGAAGTTAGAGAGTAGAAATCATCAGAGAGGCAACATTAGCTGCCCTGTACACTGGCACCTAGTCTTTCACACTAGACTTCATTAATTAGGCTCATTCAAATCACTACTGAATGTTAAGTTCTTCATCTCTTCCATCTCACTCCTCCGGCCCGAGGGTTCACATCTATTTAACAGGTAGAGGCTCACTGTGTTCTAGAGAATGAAAGCAGAACAGGGTGCATGCCGAAAGCTTCGGTCTGTGGAAAACTAGATAGTTACAATATGGTGAGGGTGCGTGCTGGGAGAGACCTCAAAGGAGACACAACCCAATGTAGGTAGGGGAATGGGGGCAGGGAAACTCTTGGGGGAAGTCGCTTGAATCCTGAAAATTAAGAGGACCGAGCCAGATGGAGAGGTTGAATGAACAGTAGGTAGAGAATAAGTGTCTCCTGATTTTGATTTTTCTTTACCTGGAAGTGAGAATCTGATGCATTCCAGGAACTTGAGGAAACTCACTGTTGGTTAGATCAGAGTGAACAGAGAGCAGAGAGCTATGTCCAGAGAAAAAGGAGTCCCATGGGCCCCAGTGAAGGAATGAACACTGGATCCTAAGGGCAGAGAAGGTCTTTAGTGAGGTGTGGTCATCTCATGTGCATTTCTCTCTGGATTTTGAGTGCCCCCCTTCTTCCCCCACCAGCTTTATTCTGTGTCCACAGTGCAATGACGAGCACGAAACGCCTCAGAGGTCCAGCACGGGCCCTTCCTGCCAATCCAGGAACCAGTTCCGGCATTCGGGGCTGTGTACAAGTTTGTCCGAGAACCGTGGCTTGTTTTTATGAGCGTGCTAATGGAGACTTGTTTTGGGTCTGAAACCTGGGAATGGTTAAATAAAATGTATCTATACACTGAATTAGTACAAACATTCAGTGTTTATAATGGTTTCGAAGAATTTTTATTTAAGCAGAGAAATGCTTTAGTACTGAGAAAATCACTTTGAGATGGTACATAAATATGCACATTGAAAGATCTTAGTAATAAAAGAGGAAACACACACACACGCTAATAAAAGGGTAATATGCTAATTAGACGGAACAGCTTCTGGACATCCTTGTAGACAAAGCCATGGTGGCAGGGCCGAGGCAGAGGTGGTTAGGGGTGACCAGGCTGGCATAGGAGGGCAGCTAGGGGTGACCAGGGAGGTAGAATGGTTAGGGGCGATCAGGCAAGCAGGTAGGTGAGCGGTTAGGAGCCAGCGGTCCTGGACTGTGAAACCGGCAGTCAGACATCCCCAGAGGGGTCCCGGATTGGAGAGGGTGCAGGCCGAGGTAAGGGACCCCCCCACCCCGTGCACGAATTTCATGCACCAAATTTCAGGCACAAATTTATTCTCCCTCGGGAGAATAAAACCAGGAAGAAACAAACCTCCATATTTCATGTTCCTTAAATGTATTAATGTGGGCATTTCTTTTGTTCATGCTTTTATCAACTTCTGATGAAATTTTAACATGTGTCCAGCTTTGATAATCAGGAAACATGTTAAAAATTGCTCTACCCAAAGACATGCAGACATTTATTCTTAAGAATAGAAATTTATTTCATACCATTGAGACTCTAAAAATCATTATTGACTTTTACCTGAGTAGTTTTTTTAAGTTACACATAATTTAAAAAGAGGTAGGGACTGGAAAAACAAAACAAAACAAAACAAAACACAAAACCAAAAATAGGTATCAGATAATACTAGCTTATTATATACCATCCATAAGCCTATCAATTCACGTTCACATTGTCTCTGGACTCATTTAACATTGTTTTTGTATAGTGTTAGAATGCAAACCATATGGAACTTGGTCACTTTTTCCAACAATGGAGTTGGGAAAATAACTTTATTGGTGTTACAGGAAAAAAAGTTGAATGCAGGGAAACCTCATGGTGCTATAAAAATGTGTATGTGCATGCATGCGTACTTTAAATAATATTTCTCTTAAGAAAAAAAAAAAAAACTTCTTTCAGAGTTTTAGGTTTACTGAGGGCTGCTTATAAAATCGCTTTCTTGGCTTGGTTCATGATGCTGGTGTCTCCCCCGTAAGGGGCCATCCAACAGCTTCCTGCCACCTGGAGACACAAGCCAGGGCATGCTCTGGGCCCAGTTCATCCTCCACTGGCTTCCTGACCTTCACATCTTTGTCTGCACCGTCTGTGAGGCAGGATCTTCTATTTCGGCATTTACGTTCTCTTGCTGCTTCTTCTTTTCATCCTGGTCATCAAACTGAGCTTCAATTTCTGCTGGGTTGATGTAAGTGTAGAATCGAGCCATGATGGCAAAGATGATGCAGACAGCCAGAAGCAACGAAGCAAACAGAATGTACTCGGCCCACTTTGAAGGAATTGGAGTTGGAAAAGGAGGGGGGGGGGAAACAACAACAAACAAAAACAATCTCAGTTATAGTAGTGAATAGAGCACATGCATATGTTCCTGCTACGCCCAGATGGAAGGTACGTTGACCTTAGATTGTCAGGCAACATTGGTAGGCTTCTGCCATCGACGTAGAATGGCCAGTGATTGCCACAGATACGGAAGGGCCAGCTTCCATGAATGCTCAGGTATCAAGATAACCTTCTTTCTTATAGCACTGGAGTGCAGAAACCCAAGACTTTGGGAAGATGAGGGGACATTTCTGAAAAACCCAAGTTTTTCAGGCACACAGCTGGGCCCTGGGAGACCAAAGCAACACCAGGCAGTACTCTTGAAAGAAAAAGAATGGGCTGAACTGTTTGAAGGGAAGAGCCCCACGCCATCCTTTGCAGGACCTTGAGCCCATGAGCACTCGGGAATAGCGCATGCTCTGAGGGGACCCGCTAGGGGGAGTAATGAAACTGATGGGGCAGGGTAAGGGACAACCCCCTTAGGTGGATATGCTGATGTGCTGAAGGAGAGAGTCTACTAGTAAGTATCATAGAAAAAGCCCTTACTTTATTATTTTTTAAAAATTTTCTTTATTGATGACCTTTACTTTATTTAGAAATCACAACCACCTTTAGGATGCCTTTACCTTTAGGAATAATGCCAGTTTCTGGATAACATGCCTAGTTTGGGGCCATTACGTTGCATTCACAGAAGCCAGGGGAGGCCTTTTCTTTGACAGCAAATGGCATCAGGGTGTATGTATGTTAGCTCAGTCTGGTTAATTTGGTTGTTACTTTTCTTTCTTTCGTTCTTTCTTTCTTTCTTTCTTTCTTTCTTTCTTTCTTTCTTTCTTTCTTTCTTTCTTTCTTTTTTTTTTAATATACCGTATTTGCCGGCGTATAAGACGATTTTTTTAGGCCCTGAAAAATACGTATTTGCCGGCGTATAAGACGACTGGGCGTATAAGACGACCCCCTAACATTTCCACTAAAAATACAGAGTTTGTTATATACTTGCCGTAGAAGACTACCCCCGACTTGGAGGCATATTTTTCAGGGCCAAAAAATCGTCTTATACGCTGGCAAATATGGTATTTTATTGATTTCTTACAGAGAGGAAGAGAGAGGGATAGTGAGTTAGAAACATCAATGAGAGAGAATCATCGACCAGCTGCCTCTTGCACACCTCCTACTGGGGATGTGCCCGCAACCAAGGTACGTGCCCTTGACCGGAATGGAACCTGGGACCTTTCAGTCCGCAGGCCAACGCTCTATCCATTGAGCCAAACCGGTTTCGGCGTGGTTGTTACTTTTCAACAACACCCAGTGGAAGTGAGAAGAACCAGCACATACTTGGCCATAAGACCATTTGGTAACCGCCCCCTCTGGCCGGCCTGGCAGTTTTATTCAGCCACTCACGGAGATGACCGTGCATGTGGAGATGGCCGGGAAGGGCCAGCATGAGGACCACGGACAGGTGAGACAAAGGTAGATCTCCTCTCCCACCCCCTACCTGTTGTTTGATCTGGCCCGCTCCTGCCACGATGAGCACGATGATGTTGCCCACGGCCACCGTCAGCAGCCACCCGGCTTGCAGCACCGACTTCATGTTGGAAGGAGCCTGCGGAAGCAGAGCAGAGAGATATGCCAAGCTGGGTCTCAGCCTCAGCACGAGAACACAACCAGTGAGATTCCTTTACCTAAGCGGTCGCCCTGAAAATGCACATTAAAGGTCAGGCTGGTGTGAATGGAAAAGGGCTAACGGCTTGGGTTAGCAAGGTACCCCAAATCCTCAAGTGGCACGAACACACAAGGAACCCCTGTTTTTCACGCTCCACGTGCTTGCAAAGTTGCCATCCTAGTCAGACAGACAAAGCTATACAGGTGAACGGATCCTATTTCTACAGAAGGGCTTCCAAGCAAAGCCACCCAGCCACCTTCGCACCCCTGCCCCCCCCCCCCCCATTCCCCACCCCTTCCCTCACGGTGGGTGCCTGCGCTCTGGGTGGTGAGCTTGCTCTCCTGTGAGCCTCTCTGCCACGTCACCAAAGCCTGTCTTCTCACTTCTGTCATCTATGTGATATCATCTCCTGGGAGGTCACCACAGAAAGGGCTCATCCAGCTCATATTAACAATTTTTACTGCAAACCTTGAAGGTACTACCATAGATATGATAGTCGTACACTGACTGTAACTGGGGCTTCGATAAAATCACTCAGAAATTAAGCCCTGAGTCAGGTATGGGCAAACGTTGCCTCATTAATGTAAAACACACTGAACAATGTGTTTTGGTTTTTTTCTTAAAAGCTAGGCCCTAATCTGTATGTTGACTAGGAGCTACCGAGAGACCATGACTGAGCCATCAGGTCATGAGGACACAGGTCTGGAAGTGAGCACTGCTAGGAACCATTGACACCATTTGCTTGTTTCAGAAAGAAGAGCCCCCTGACTCTCATGACCCTGGTGACCGCGCTATCTAGTTTTTCCTACCTAGGTCTTTAAACCACTGAGTGTGCCTGTGGGAATATAGACGCAGATGATATACACACTCACAAAGCTCAACAGTAATGCTCTCAAGTCAATAAAGGCAAGACATGGTGACCTCAAAAACCTGGTTTGGTGGAATATACCCTAGTGATTTCTAGAGCTCTTCTGAACTATACATGTACAGCTAACACAGATTTACAGTCCCAGCAGTGTTTGGAAGGCAGGGGAGAGGGAGGGTGGTAAAAAAAATGAACATGAAACCTGAGAGTATGAGAACTCCAGTCCGGTGACAGAGAAAACCACCTCGCCGCAGGTTAGGAGGAAATACTGGGGGATTTGCAGGGCCATGTTAATTGTGTTGGGTGCAATATCTTCAAATGCATTCAGCGTAGGGCATCCGTCACTCTAAAATAATAAGGCAAAAGTGAGAAAAAGAAATGAAAATCAAGATTGCTGCTTAAGTAAAAATTGCTCAAATTAGAAAATTAAGTCTTGACTTCCAGAGTTACGTCAAATGATTTACACATTTTCTTTTCTTTAAATTTTTATCTATCTATCTATCTATCTATCTATCTATCTATCTTTACTTACTAATCCTCACCTGAGGATATTTTTTTTTCCCATTGAATTTTAGAGAGAGTGGAAGGGAGGGGGGAAAGACAGAGAGAAAGAAACATTGATGTGAGAGAGACACATCGATTGGTTGCCTCTCACGCTCGGGGATCAAACCTACAACAGGGGTACATGCCCTCGACTGGAATTGAATCAGAGACCCTTCTGTCCGAGGCCAGTGCTCTAACCACTGGGAAAAACAGGCTAGGGCAAGTAAGTACACATTTTCAATATAAACATGTAGCATTGCAATTTGTACTCATGATGAGATAGCTATGGTGGGATTTGAAAATATATTCCCTAGTGTATTCCTTTTAAATAAGAGAGTAGATGAGGAGTCAGGTTTGTTTCAAAGATTGCCATTCTGTGCACTTAGAGGATCAAATACTGGTCAAAGAAAGAAAGATGGATAGATAGATAAAAATTTAAAGTGAAGTTTTGGTGAGCAGTCAGTTAGTCTGCTCAATGTTATTCTCCCAGTGAACTTGAGTCAATGGCAAGGTAAAGACGTGGTGGTGAACTTGATTAATTCTAAGCCCATTTAAAAACAGAGATCCTAATACTGCCCTGGTTAAAACGCAACTATGTCCTAAGTGTCTTTTCCGGCTTGATGGAATGAGCTACTCACCCTGGTGGTGATCACATAGGTGTATGCACTACCGAACCCGAAGTCTAATGACGTAAAAGATTTATTGCAGGGTCCTGGAATCTCTGTTGAGGCCAGTGTGATGTTTTTCCTATGGAAAGAAAGAACAATATAGGTTACATTCTGTTCATGAAAAGTTTCAACGTACTGTTTAAAGAATGAGACTTAGAATCCATACATTTTAAAACAAAATATTCAGTATAGGTACTTACTTGCCGTAAGAGAAAAACATGTACTTGCTGGCGTTGTTATTGGTAATGTCTTCGTATAGGATCTCACCCATTGTGACGTTGAAGGTCCCACCGAAAGCATTTACAAATCTGAAACAGAAAACCGTCTTTCTTGTGGCTGGACCAGGGAAGGAGTTGCTCTCAGTCACAGCATTTGCCCCTGAAGCTGGGCTATGCTGTCCCTGTCAGAGGGAACTGAAGATGTCTAGAGCAAAGGCAGAAGGTAAGCAATCCCAGGCTCGCCCGCCCAGAAGGACACACCGAAAGCAATTTACTTAATACAGTTAAATGCCAGGAAGTGTTCTAAGTACACTGTAACTAGGAACCATTTCAGTGATGTTTGGGATATTAGGTACAGGCTGAACTGGGTGCTGATCATCTTCTTCTTTAAGCAGGTAGCTATGCCGTTGCGTTCCTTGCTTCAGAAGCTTTAGAGCTAACGTGGTGAAAGACCGGAAGAAGTTGCTGAAAACGTGTGAATTAAACTCAGGCCTGACATCTTCAGGCCTTCCATTTGGTGTGGTTTGATAGGTGATTAATACAGAAAATGGAACCCGGTGTGTCACCAGGAGCCTAATAGGTAGAATGAATACTGCGCCAAATTGTCAAAGCTGCTTTTTAATTAAAAAAAAAAAAAAAGCGAGACAATGGGCAAAATAAGAAGTTAGGAAGTAGACCCTTGGGCCTGGGTATTGGCTTTATAACTTACTAGAGGCCCAGTGCACGAAATTTGTGCATGAGGGGTGTCCCACAGCCCAGCCTGCTCCCTCTCCAATCTGGGACCCCTCCAGGAATGTCTACCTGCCAGTTTAGGCCTGATTCCACTGGGATCAGGCCTAAACAGGCAGTCGGACATCCATCTCACAATCCAGGACTGCTGGCTCCCAACCGCCTGCCTGCTGATTGCCCCTAATCACTTCTGCCTGCCAGCCTGATCATCTCCTAACCACTCCCCTGCCAGCCCGATTGCCCTTAACTGCCCTCCCCTGCTGGCCCGGTCACCCCTAACTGTCCTCTCCTGCAGGCCTGGTCACCCCCAACTTCCCTCCCCTTCTGACTTGGTAACCCCTAACTGCCCTCCCTTGCCAGCCTGGTCACCCCTAACTGCCCTCCCATGTAGGCCTGGTCACCCTCAACTGCCCTCCCCTGTAGACCTGGTCATCCCTAACTGCCCTCCCCTGCTGGCCTGGTCACCCCTAACTGTCCTCTCCTGCAGGCCTGGTTTCCCCCAACTGCCCTCCCCTGCAGGCCTGATCACCCACAATTGCCCTCCCTGCTGATCATCTTTGTGGTGGCCATCTTTGACCACATGGGAGGGGCCATCTTATGTTTTGGAGTGATGGTCAATTTGCATATCACCTCTTTACCGTGTAGGATAAGGCTCTGAATAAATCCCACCCTCAGGCTAGAGTACTAGGATACTATTACCTGCCTGACATGGGCCTCAGGCTGGTATAAAATACCAGCACGAATGAACATGATTAAAAAAAAAAATACAACATCCCACATATGGAAAAGATAGAAAATAGTTGAGCAAAAGCAGCAAACACACTCTGAGTGTTTTGAAGGGTGAGAAGAGTCCTGACCCATGATTTTTGAGCTCTACTAGCTTTGATCAGACACAGCCAGTCCCAGGCTTGTCAAGGTAGCTTGGGCCTCTCTTAGGAGTGCCAGGATTGAAGGCTACAAAGTAAATATGGAACAAGGTATGGAGAATGGGAACCAGCTGAGCAAATGACGAGATGGGACCAGTTCCTTAAAGAATAACCAAGGTGCTGAGAGACTGGATTCTTCTCATTTTTTTTTTTTTTTAAAAAAACAGCTTTGTGAATAAATTTCTAGACCACCAAAATTCAGGCCAATTTAAAGTGTACAACTCAGTGGCTTTTGTATGCCCACAGGGTTGTGCAACCATCATACTAATCTAATTCTCATCACTCCAGAGAAACTCAATGCCCGTTAGCAGTGACTCCCTTTGCCCCTGCTCCTTCCCTGGTGACCACTAATCTGCTGTCTCTATGGATTTGCCTGCCATTTCATGTCAATGGAATCATATACTAAGATGGGGTATTTCCAGTTGGCTTCTTTCACTTAGCATAATGTTTTTTAAGGTGCTTTCATGTTATGTAGCATACATCAGTACTTCATTCCTTTTAATGACTAAGTATAATATTTCATTGAATGGGTAGACCGCAGTTTATCAGTTTGGGCATTTTGGTTATTTCCACATTTTGTTTATTGTGAGTAATGCTTCCATGAACATTTATCTATAGGCTTTTTGGTAGACATATGTTGTCATTTCTTTGGGGCCTATTCCTAGGATCATATGGTAACTCCATGTTAAACCTTTTTAACATGACCGGTTTCTCAAAGTGACTGCTTCATTTTACATTTACACCAGCAGTTCATTATTGTCTGTATTTGTCAGAGTCTAGTGAGTGTGAAATCTCATTGTAGTTTTGATTTTCATTAGTCAAATCACAGTCATTCCCTAGTGACTAATAATACTGTGAGCCTTTTCATGGACTTTTGGGCATCTGTATATTTTCTTTGGAAAAAATTTCAATTCAAGTATTTGTCCCTTAAAAAAAAAAAACCTGGGTTATCTGTCATATTATTACTGATTTTTAAGAATTCTTTAAATATTCAGAATATATCTCATCAGATACATGATTTGCATACATATTCACTACTAATTCTGTGAATTGTCTTTTCATTTTCCTGATGATACCACTTGTAACACAAGCTTTCAATTTTGATGAAACTCAAGTTATTATTATTTTATTTTGTGGCTTGCGCTTTTAGTTTCATACCTAAAAGACCATTACCTAACCCAAGGTCACAAACAGTTACTCCTGTTATTTTTCTATTCATTTTATTGTTTTCATTATATTAGGTTTATGATCCATTGATTTAATTTTTGTGTGAGGTATCAGGCCAGGAAGGTCTAACTTCAGTCTTTTGCATGAGAATTTCCAGTTGTTCCAATACCTTGAGTAAAACCTTCACAACTTTTTAAATGAAGGTTTCTTTTTGAATCTACTTAAGGCCACTATGCCTCTCTCTCATTTCCTCCTTAAAGTATTTTTATCAGTATGACAGGGTTGAAATAAAAGGAACTTACAGCCAGACCTTTGCATAGCTGCCTTTTTCCCCCCAAATTTTAAATGTGAGATTTTTTTTAGAAACTAAGGAAGCATACAATCACATTATCTACATGAATGATTTCTGTACCTATAATGTGACTGTATTTGAAGACAGGATCTTTAAAGAGGTAAAATTAATTAGGGTGGCCTTAATCCATTGCCAGTGTAAAAATAAGGTATAGCCATCCAATAAGTGTCATGAACTCACTGTGATTTCAATTTATATTTCTTTAATGGCCAATGATATTGAACATATTTTTATGTGTTTCTTTGCCATTAGTATATCTTTTCTGCTGAGATTTCTGTTAAAATCCTTTGCTCTTTTTTTAAAAAAAAATATTTTATTGATTTTCCACAGAGAGGAAGGGAGAGGGATAGAGAGCTAGAAACGCCAATGAGAGAGAAACATCGACCAGCTGCCTCCTGCACATCCACTACAGGGGATGTGCCTGCAACCAATGTACATGCCCCTGACCGGAATTGAACTCGGGACCTTTCAGTCAGCAGACCGACGCTCTATCCACTGAGCCAAACCGGTTTTGGCCTTTGCTCTGTTTTTTTAACTTGCTTATTTTCTACTTATTAAGTTTTGAGAGTAATTTATATAATCTAGATACAAATCCTATGCCAGATATGTGATTTGTAAATATTTTCTACCAGTAGGTAGATTATCCTTTTATTCTCTTAACAGTGAGATTTATAGAATAAATGTTTTTAGTTAGGATGAAATCTGATTTATCAATATTTTCATTATAAAAATAATGTTATATAATATATGTTATATCTAATGGAACATGAACCAGCCATAAAAAGAGGAAAATCCTACCATTGTGACAGCATGGATGGACCTGGAAGGCATATGCTAAGTGAAATAAATTAGTCAGAGAAAGACAAGTACTGTATGATATCATTTATATGTGGAATCTAAAAAAAAAAAATAATAGCTGAACTCATAGAATAGAGAGTAGAATGGTGGTTGCCAGGGACCAGCGAATGGGAAATGAGGAGATGTTCAGTAAAGGGTATAAACTTTTAGTTCTAAGATGAGTAAGTTCTGAGGATCTAATATATGACATGGTGACTATAAGTAATAATACTGTATTGTATACTTGAAATTTGCTAAGAGATTAGCTCCTAAACATTCTTTTTTTTTTTTTAAAGCTTTTAAGCATTCTTATCACGATAAAGGTAACTGAAGTAATGGATGTGTTAACTTAATTGTGGAAATACTTCACATAGTATACACATATTAAATCATAATATTGTATACTTTAAATATATATACAACATTGTCAGTTATAACTCAATAAAACTGAAAAAATGAAAAATAATACTATGATTTTGATAAGAATTTCAATAAACCTCAGATCAATTTGGGGAGAACTGACATCTTTACGATGTTAAGTCTTCTAATCAATGAACCCAGTCTATCTCTCCATTTATTTAGCTCTTCACTGATTTCTTTCCTAAGCCTTTTGTAGCTTCAACTCTCAAATTTTATATATGTTTCCTCAGACTTATAACTAGTATTTCACCTTATTTTGGAGCTACTGTAAATGTTATTTAAAGTTTCAGTGTCCAATTGTTCACTGCTGGTGTATAGAAATATGTTTGTTTTGTGGTTGGCCTTGTAGCTTGGACTCTTTCTAAACTTACTTATTGATTCCATAAGATTTTCTTGTAGAGTTCTTGGGATGTTCTATGCAGATAATCATGCCATCTGTGAGTAGCGAGTTTTATTTCTTCCTTTTCAATCTAGATATTTTTACTTATTTTTCTTGTCTTATTGCATTAGCTTCTGGAAGGACGTTGCATATACGTAAAGAAAATAGATGATCTTACCTTGTTTCTGTTCTTATGGGGAGATCACTTTGACTCTGACCATTAAATATAATGGTAGCCTGGGGATTTTTTAAAGATGCCCTTTTTCTGAGTAAGAAAGTTCCCTTCAATTATTAGTTTGCTGGGAATTTTTCTCAGAAATGGATACTGAATTTTATCAAATGCTTTTTTTCTGCATCAATTGATATGGTTTTATGGACTTTCCTCTCTAGTTTTTAAGATAATGAATTATATTTGTTAATTAAAAAAAATATATAGAACCAGCATACCCTCTTGGGATAAACCCATAGTCTCACTTTATATCCTTTTGACCGTTGGACATTACTATGGGTATACATTACTTCCATAAGAAGCTGATACAACTTAATTTTAAAGACATACACATACCTGCCCTAACCAGTTTGGCTCAGTGGATAGTGCATCAGCCTATGGACTAAAGGGTCCCAGGCTCGATTCCAGTCAAGGGCATGTACCTTGGTTGCGGGCATATCCCCAGTAGGGAGTGTGTAGGAGGCAGCTGAATCAATGTTTCTCTCTCATTGATGTTTCTAACTATCCTTCTCCTTCTCCATTCCTCTCTGTAAAAAATCAATAAAAAATATATATTTTTTAAAAAACCAAACACATACACATACCTGACTCCATTTTCTCCTTTTTCTGGCTTCTGGTTAAGGCCATCTTTTATCTGAGAAAGAAAACATGTTAAAATATAATCCATTAGAATACATTTGGATGACCATTTCAGCCTCTGAGAAGAAGAATGATGTTGACATTTATCCTGGTAGCTAAGGGCATAATGATTACATTTGCAGGGCTCCATCCCTCAGCCCTACTTTTCCTTGAAGTTAACATTATCTCTCTAAATTTTGATGCTTGCTTTCGAGTGGTTCTGTAGAACACTGTGCTCCAAGAATTCCGAACATTCCATTCAAAGGCTCCCTAATTGAACACATGACTCAGAAGTCTTAATTCAATATTGCAGTTCTATAGAAGCCCACTTACATTCACCTTGCAGAATATCCACAACTCCCTCATTTAGCTCAATCACACCTTCACAGCTTCTTCATATGCCAAATGGCATAGCTAGATTCTATACTTTGTCATGATATATTTTATGCGTTTTTTTATTGCTTTTACCTGATGTGTATTTTTTATTGTTTTTTCTATAAAAAGTATATTCTTATATTTTTTTTATAGAAATGGTACCAATTTCTCAATCACTCAGGGCAAGGTTTTAAAATTAATACAATTAAAGATATATTTTAAACTTTATTTCAAAAAGTCACTGAGAATGCACACACAGACTCTGTGTGACTTATGTATATGTATACACACTCACATACACACACAAATACACACATACCATGCTCTTTTTTTAAATCCTCACCAGAGGATACATTTCTATTTATTTGAGAGAGAGAGAGAAAGAGAGAGAGAGAGAGAGAGAGAGAGACAGACATTAAAAGGTTGCCTCCCATACATGTCCTGACAGGTGATCAAATCCACAACCTGGGATTGGGAATCAAACCTGCAACATTCCAGTGTATGGGACGATGCTCCAACCAACCAAGCTACCTGGCTAAGGCACTCAAAAGTTCTTTATAGGTTTTTTAAATATTAACCATTCACACCCACCAGTCAAGCTTTTATTGGAAGTCAAATGACTTGTGTGATTGAAGAAGCAAGAAATGGAGGGTTATCTAATATGTTAATGATATGGAAGTAAAAGTCACACCACGAGAAGACCATGTCTCCGATTAGCACACGTGGAAAGAGTCAGCTGCAGGTGTCCAGCTACTTACCACTTGGTAAAAACTGGGCTCCCACACTAGAAGGGTAAAGCGATGGCCCTTCTCAAAATTGGAAATTACTGGAGCGACCGGTGATCCAGGAGAAGAAACGTTTATACTTGTCAGTTTGTCCAAATCAAAAGTCCTAAAATGACTTTCCTGTAACAGGGGGAAAGGAGTCACAGTTAACACTGCAGTCTTGCTCTGCACTGAGCAACTGAGCACTGTCATGGCATGCGATGAGGCATTCCCAGTGCACGTTCACACACGTCAAAAAGTGCCTTTGGGGAGCTGGCATGTCTGAGCCCCCCCCACCCTTACCCTTACGGATCCTGTCATGAAGTTGTTTGGTATTACCAAAGGAATTGGACTTTTCATCCAGCATTTTACTTTCATTTTGTTTTATGAAGATAAATGCTATAGAAATCATTTCTATCATTGGGTAAAGAACAGCCTCCTCAGCCCTGGAGATAATCAATCCCGGGTTGCTCCAAGCAGAAGGAGTCAAACTTTTTTTTTTTTTTTTACTTCAAGATTATTGATTTGGCAAGATCCAAGGGAGTGGTTCTCAATGGTGTCTAAACGGGAATGAGGCAAATTCAATCAAAATCTGTGGGGGTGGGGCCCAGACAGAATTTTCAAACCTCTTCAGGTGACCAAATAAGGACTCAAGGTGGAGAACTTCAATCCAGACCAAATGAATGTCCACATTGGGGTTTTCTAACCTTGGCATTATTGACATGTGGAGCTAGGTAAATCTTTGTTGTTGGGAGGGACTGCGTGGTGGTGTCCTGGCTTCTGCATAGGAGGATAGCACACTCCCAGTTGTGGTAATAAAAAAAGATGTCTCCAGAGATTGTCAAATGTCCCTTAACCACGGAACATCCTGATTTCTAGGACCTGATCTTAGACTAAAGGCATTAGGAGTCAGCGTGGCTCCATTGTGGGCGCAACAGGAATGTGAATTAGCTTGGAAGCTAACCATTATTAGGAGAGTTATGATACAAAAGGGAGGAAGTCCATAAAAAAGATAATTTACACACTTTTGACGTGTTTTGTGAGTGCTGAGTTTCTTTTAACTAGATCTTTTAGGAGTTCATAAAAGAACAAGTTTTATAAACTTCTCTCCCATTATATTGCCCCCGCTGGAGGACTGCCGACGCAGATCTTGCCATTTAAAGCGTGGTTCATGCACCAGCGGAGCAATATCACGGGAAAGCTTGTTAAAATGGAAGGTTTCAGACCTACTGATCAAGAGTCTGTGTTTTAACAAGTTCCCTAGGTGATTCCTGTGCACATTAACGTTTGATGTGCACGGGTCCAGAGTGAAACCAAAAGGAGACCATGATATTAAGACATTTCCCTTCTGGGCTTATCTTAGAATTTATACCAGGACCAGGAAGATCAGATTCTGCAGATCCTATTATGACTCAAGACAGATGATGAAACATAAATTTCTGTTCCGTCTACTTACTGCAGACATTGGGTTAACGGTCACCATGTCTCCAGGAAAATCTATCGTCATGTTAGTGTTTCCTATATTCAGCACTTTAATTTGGACTTGGTTTGCTTCAGGGAAGACCGGAAGAGTTTTCTGAATAAGATAAAAGACAATTGGCAGTGAGGTCTTCAGTTTGTACAGAATATACCTTAACCAGAGCGCTAGAGTCCCCTTCCCCAGGCACGGGAAGCGGTGCTGGCTGAGGCACACCACCTACTAGCCCCCCCAAGCCTCTACTCACTCACTTCATGGCACCCATGGAAAATGATGTGTGTACAGAACATGGAAGTAATCAGAAAGAGGCTTTCTTGCTCCTGCCTCCAGGCCAAGGGGTGCCAGGTTATGAAGCCTAATCACTGAGGAGGTCCGAGGAACCATGGCGTAAATGAATGCTTTTCTTATGGCACCTGAGAGCTGCTTTCTCGGGGTGCCTCCCCTCCAACTCTGGACACCCAGGCCTCAGTATAGGACACGGTGCTCTAAACAGCCTCTCACAAATGTGTTATGCCCTTGTGCCTCCACACTTTTTCTCAGGGTTTCTGCCTTTTCCCTCCATGTCCTCTTCTCAAACCCTATTGTCACTAAAGTAATCTATTTCTATTTCAGCGTCACAATTAAGTTTCCACAAAGCTAGCTATGTTCAAGAGAAACGGAATGCACTCACGATCATAATAGCACTATTCATAATAGCCAAGAGGTGGGACAACCTAAGGGTGAATGGATAAAAAAAAATGTACTATATCCATAAAGCAGAATATTATTCAGCCTTAAAAAGAAAGGGTATTCTGACACATGGTCCACATAGGTAAGTCTTGAGGTCATTATGTCAAATAAAATAAGTCAGTCACGAAAAGCCAAGTACTATGTGTGATTCCACCTAATGTGGTACCTAGAATATGCAAAGTCATAGAGACAGAAAGTAGAATGGTGGTTACTAGGGGTTGGGGAGGAGGAATGGGGAGTTGTTGAATAGATGTAGGGTTTCAGTTTGGGAAGATGAAAAGCATTCTAAAAATTGTGTGCACAATAATGTGAATGTATTTAGCACTGATGTACTGCACACTTAGAAATGACTAAGATGGTAAATTTTGTTATGTATATTTTTATCACAATAAAAAATGTAGATTAAAAAAGAGAGAAAGAAGGAGGGAAAGAGAGAAAGAGAGAGTGAGAAAGAGAGAAAGCTCTCTACCTCTTATCTTATATATCATATAACACCAGTTTCCTAGGACCTGAGCTTAGATTAAGAGTATTAGTTTAGCCCCACTGTGGGTCCAATAAACATGGGAATTAGCTTGGGAACGAATCATTATTAGAAAATTTAGAATACAAAAGGGCAGAAACCCATCAAGAAGACGACTGACACAGTTTTGAAATACTTTGTGAGTGCTAAACTTCTTTTCACTAAGTTCTTTTAGGAGTTCATAAAAGTACTAGTTTCACAAACTTATCTCCCATTCTAAAAACCGCAAAGGAAGCTTCTTAGGTGAGCGCGGTCCAGCTTTTCTCCTAAGTAAGTGTGCCTATTGACCCTATTCCTGGCCGCATCCTTTGCAGAGATAACACCCAGCAGTCCACGCTGTCAGAAAGGGACTATTTTGCCCCTGGGCTGCACGGTCCATAGTTCCAGGACCGTTTATTAGCAAAGATCCTGACCTCCCCTCATCCTTTCACTCCTGAAGTAAGAAGACTTCTGAACACCCCACCTGAGTGCCTGAGCCCAGAACGGCCCCTGGAGAATCAGAGGACAACTCACATCAATTTCCACCTGCACAACTGCAGCCACCACGAACGACATGGAAGCCAGGAACATCCCGACCGTCATCTTCTTCAACGGGCTGATGAGACAAGCAAGAGAGTGACCCCCAACCAGTCTCATACAAACCAGCGAATGACATGCCCCCCGAAGACACACCCCTCTCCCACCATCCCCCAACAAGACTAACTTCCCTTCCCAAACTCATGACACCGAAAGAGCCTCTTCGTTTGTTATTCATGACCAAGACTAGGGACACTAAATGGAATAGAGAGCCTCAATTGTAGTTTTACATTTGCTTTCTAGAAATTATAATTCGGGTGATACTATGGGTGATAGTTAACGTTTTATCATCTAGATCAGTGTTTCCCAAAGTGTGGTGCACGTACCCCCAGGGGTACGGGAAGAGTTTGGTGGGGGTACGCGTTGCACCAGAGTTTGGTGGGGATATGCACTGCACCGTGCTTTAGCTGCGCCTAATTCTACGTTCTCATGAGTCAAGTCAGTTTCATCCTTCTCATTGATCCAAATAAATGTTATTTATAATATAACTTTCATTTATATTTTATTATGAATAATTTTATTTTTCATTTATTATTTTGTGTATGTATGCACCAAAAAAATAAAAAATAAGTATATTTTGATTGTTATTAAAATACATCCTTTTTTTTTTTTAAACAAGGAGTACTAAGCATTACGAAAATTATAGAAGGGGTACACATATGTCAAAAGTTTGGGAAACGCTGATCTATATTATGGGGGAGGAAGACATTTTTCTCTACCCTTCTACGTTCCTTCTGTTGGTCTAATAATTAAATTGACATGAGACAGATTAACAAGCAAAAGTAACCCAATTTAACTGCATACGTATAGATGGGAACCCCCACATATGTGAGAGGTTCAGAGACAGAAAGGGAAAAATGGGATATAGATAGCATCCTGAGTCAAGATGCCTTGGGGCTTCAGAGGGGAGGAGGGCAGTTTGTAAGATACCAAGAAAAGCAGTTGTTCAGTCACTTAGATGTTTCCCCTGCCATTTAGATAAGTCGTAAAAAGGTATTCCTGGTAATGACTCATTATAGGCAAGCCCCCCCAATTTTAGTTCTTCAAGGGAGAGACAGACATTTTTTATTTTTTGATTTTTTGTGAGCCTACAGGGTCTAGATTACGTTCAGCTCAAGATACAAAATACTCTATGGGCCGAAGTGGCACATCCTGGGAACGCTTGTGCTGAACAACCTTCGGCATATCTGAGAGAGCCCTAATGAGAGGCTATTTCAGGCTGCTGGTAATAACATTTTATTTTAAGGGAAACTTTTCAGAAACATCAGCACACAGACATCTAATTCAAATGTATTTCTTTTTTTAAAAAATCCTCACCCGAGGATATGTTTCTATTGATTCTAGAGAGGGAGGAAGGTGGAGAAAGAGAGAGAGAGAGAACATTGATCGGTTGCCTCCTACATGTGCCCCGACTGGGCATTGAACCCACAATCTCTTGGTGCCTATGGGATGACACTGCAACCAACTGAGCCACGTGGTCAGGGCTCACATGTATTTCTTTAAAAGCCCCCTCATACAGATGGCCCCGTGGGAGAGGAGACGGGCTCTTTTTTTTTTTCTTTTCACGGAGACCTGGAAGCTGAGGGAATGCGGCCTTGTGGCAAAGTCCTAGGACTAATGGGAGCCTCCACCCCGACTTGCCGGTCACCTACGTGAAGTTGAAACCGCATTTTGCAATCAGAGGGTACACCACAGCGTCTACGATGGGGACCATGATGACGATCAAGACGGCGTTCACGGTCTGCAGAGGAAGTGGAGACGGACCGTTACCATTGACTCAGAGGGGACTTTGAGCTCCGAAAGCAACTTACGTATTTTCTCTTACCTGCATCTGATCTGGCTGAATGTCCAGGGGTCCCTAAAAACAGAGCGGGGGGGGGAGTTTTGTTGGTAAGTGCCCACAGATGATCAACTGGGGGGGGGGGTTGGGAATGTAATGAAAACAAAGGAGAAAGTGGGCAAAGGGACTAAAAGGAACAGTGACCAGGGGAGGTCTTAGACTTACAATTTTCCCATTCATTGTTGTTGCTTGCAGCGTCCACCTTGAACCCTTAAAAAAAAAAAACAAGTAAGCATACGGCATCATGTGGGAACGTGGGTTTTTAAACATTTTACAAGTCAAATGTTGATTTTTTTTTTCTTTCAAAATCAGGAATGAAGTCTGAAATGTTATGTTTTTCAATGCCGAGTTCACCTCCCAGCTCCATGTAATACTGGGTGAGGAGAAACGGCTTGCATTTCTGCTCTGCAAGTTAACATAACATGTGATACCGCTGACCCTGACAGAGCACCTTCACAGCTCTGCTCGGGGATAAAGCTGTCCTGTGGAAAGACAGAAATGCATTTCTGAGGTTGGTGGGAAGCGAGACATTAGCTGCCAGGCGAAAGCAGCTTTACAGCCTGAGGATATTTCTATATTCGCTGCCACCACAGTTTCGGGAGCATTGTTATTGCGAAGAGCCATTTTGACAGCCCAAGCTGCCCTGAAATGTGATCCCGTGAAGAGAGTGACAAATTTAAGACTGAGCGGCCTTGTTACCTTAAACCCATTTCCTAGGAAAAGAGGACTCAGGACTGTACAAGCATCATTATTCCCACAGAGGACTAAAGACGTAAATGTTTCAATGTAAACAATCCCCTCCACTACGAGGACATCATAGTGAGGGCACTGTCCGGAATGGAACCCGGGACCTTTCAGTCCACAGACCGACGCTCTACCACTGAGCCAAACCGGTTTCGGCTACTGTTCTAATTCTTAATACAGGAGTGTGTGCCCTAGTTCTCCATGTGGATACTCACAGCCTTGTCGGGGGTTACTAGCCTTTCAGAAGGGTTAAGGGATTATTACCCAAGATACATGGCTAAAAGGTGGTGAGTGCATTTCTAGTGCAAATTCAGTAACAGGTTTGTATCAACGTGCAAAACTGCTTTCCCTGGTGTTTCAAATGCTGTTCTCCATTTCACACTTACCAACAAGGAGATTAAATGTGTGCGCTCAACTTTCTTACAAGCGATGGCTTTTACCCATACAGTAATCCTCCCGGGACCATAGAATTACACATGCCTGTGAAGTTTTGAAAAACTCCAGTTTCTAAAAGGAATTATATCTTATTCCTTTGACTAGCAGGCATCATAGATTCAGTTATCTAACTCTGCATCGAAACATTCCGAGGCCAGCATCTTATAGCTGTGGGAGAAAAGAGCAGGCGGCAAGGTAACAACCGGGGTCTAGTTCCTGCTCTGGTCAGACCGACTTTGGGGAGTCATCGTGCACCCCTGGAGGGTGCTTCTAAACCACGCATCCCATTTAGATGGAAAGATGTCAAGTTCCTGTCAAGTTACAATATTCTGTGGATTCCAGAAAAGGTAATACATCTGTTTGCCATGGTGGATCAATGGGAAAACTCTTTATTCTGTGTTTAGTTTTCTTTTTCTTTTTTTTTTCCCCCCTCAGTTTTTCTTTTCTCAATTTTTCTTTATTCTCAGTTTCGATTCGAAAGAGTGTTGGGCACTTTGGTCCAGTCTCTCCTAAGGCTCCTCGACGTGCACACACCCGCTTTCCTCCTTGTTTTGCAATAGAGATGTGGCTAGAACCATCTAGAGTTGGTTTTTTAAAAAAGAAACTCAATGTGATTAAGGGATCAACTAAATGATAAAAGAGAAACCGGAAGAGAATGTTTCCAAGAACTAGATGCCACGGCTTGGTAAATGGTAGCGCCCAAAGTACATTTGCTACAGGAAGATGTACGAAAACATAGTTTCACCTTACCTGCTGGTCGAACAGGGCCCAGAACATGGGGAGCGGAATATACAGGAACATCACCCTCATAACCATCTTGATTTGACAGATGAGCCGCTCCTGTGGTTGGAGGGGGGAGGGACTCGTCAGACGGGGTTATGACACAGTCGTCAGCAATGCTAGGTGCAGTGTGGACTTAGCTGCATCTGAAGACAACCTGGGACGTGATGAACAATCCCGAAGAACCCTACCCCAGGTTCCTTTTTCTTTTTTTTAATATATTTTATTGATATTTTACAGAGAGGAAGGGAGAGAGATAGAGAGCTAGAAACGTCGATGAGAGAGAAACATCGGCCAGCTACCTCTTGCACACCCCCTACCGGGGATGTGCCCGCAACCAATGTACATGCCCTTGACTGGAATCGAACCTGGGACCTTTCAGTCCGCAGGCCGACGCTCTACCGCTGAGCCAAACCGGTTTCGGCCTAGGTTCCTTTTGAGAGCAAAAACTTCCTAAGCTATTTAAAATATGAGTGAAAATGTCTGTGCAGGAGGTAAATTACTCAAATGTATGTAAATTCCACTGAATGTAAACTCCACCGCCATCACCCTTTAACTCTTCTAGATTCAAACTGAAGTTATGTGAGCACAATTACATATGTTAATTGGCAGGTGGCACCAAATGCACATCTCTGGCGAGATAATATTGTTTCCAGGTACATTAGATCTATTGTTAGTCAGGTTCTTCTCGGTAGAAAACAATCCCACTCCCAGAGTCTTAGTGAACGCGCTGTTACAGGTTCTGAGGACACGGTTGGCGATCTCGTCCAGGAAGCCTTAACAGGATGAGTTGTAACTGTGGGTGCTCCCTTCCCAGGGGAAGGTCGCTGGGTGGGACACTGCCGCAATAGGGTCACTTACCTCATACTTCTCCCGGGCCCAGTCCAGCCAGTGCTCCCTTTTGGGGAAGTCCTTACTCCGGTGCCGAAACCTATTTTTGATGGCAAACTGAAGGAGGGAAGAAAAAGCAAATTTCAGGACAGAACTGATTACTTTATCAGGGAGACGCATTTCAATTCAACTCCTTTTTATGTGACGGATTTTATAACAAAACTCAATTTATCAAAACACAGGGGCGGGCTAAAGTAGGTTTACAGTTGTGAGCATACAAAACAGTTTATCCTTGTATTATTATTTATTACTGTATTGTTTATTTGTATCATTTGTGTTATTATTATTATTATTTTTTATTTCGTATCCTTACTTGTGATTTACCTTTTAGGTAACGGTGGCTGGTAATTTAGCCCACTTTTGCCCACCCCTGTAGTAAAGAACACTAATACAATGCTTAAAGGAACGTCGACATTTCACTGAATTCTAATTCGAAGGAAGTGAAAGGTTCTGGGGTGACTACATGCCACTGAGAAAGCGTGACTGAGGTACTTACCCCAATGCACTTGGTCACATCACCCATGATGTTCCCCTGGGGCTGGAACTTCTTGTACATGCTGCTGCCAGCGACAAATACAACTGCAGGGCAAAAGAAGATGTGTAACACGGTGCTGGAAGAACCACCTGGGACCCAGAAGAGGTGCTTTTATCTGAGTTATAACCTTGTTTTGGACACACCAGGGTTACTCAAAGAATGGGGCCACCTCTCCCTCCCGGTGAAGAAGGTGCTTTTGATTCTAACAAGCACAAGAGCTTCTGAGTACGGTTATGTGTGTGTGTGTCTCACATACAAACAGTTAAGTCTACTACTGTCTACCGTCCCCAAACTTGGGGCCGCTCAAAGACTTATAAAGTGAGACACTTCTTAGTTCAGCTATTTAGGCACAAGTTCTTTCACGATGTAAAGGGAGACAAAGAAATAAGTGCTTTTACATATTAGGTCAATGTATTACTCTATAAAGACAAAAATCAGCTTTAATTTTTCAGTTGCAATGACAAGACAGAGCTCTTTTTATTTTTTATTTTTTATTTTTTTAAATATATATTTTATTAATTTTACACAGAGAGGAATTGAGAGAGATAGAGAGTTAGAAACGTCAATGAGAGAGAAACATCGACCAGCCGCCTCCTGCACACCCCCCACTGGGAATGTGCCCGCAACCAAGGTACATGCCCTTGACCGGAATTGAACCCAGGACCTTTCAGTCCGCAGTCTGACACTCTATCCACTAAGCCAAACCGGTTTTGGCCAGAGCTCTTTTTAAATATTGTTTTATTGATTTCTGAGAGGAAAGGGGGGGGGGAGAGACAGAGAGACAGAGAGAAACATTAATGATGAGTGAGAAGCATTGATTGGTTGCCACCTGCATGGCCCCTACTGAGGATTGAGCCCCTGACCCAGGCATGCACCCTGACTGGAAATCAAAGCAGGACCTCCTGGTTCATAGGGCCACCCTCAACCACTGAGCCACACTGGCCGGGTAAATTCTTCTTTTAATCATCAGAAAGAAATAAGGACTACCTGCTGGAACTTTTGCTTACTCACATTAACAGAATTTATTCTGTGGTCATGGTACAGAATCACAGTTAAAATTATTTGCATCTGCAGCTCCAGTTTTACACAAGTAAAAAGCACTTTTAAAATGAAGCAACTCTTAAGACAGACATATTGTAAAAATAACGCAGAGAAAAAAAAAGCATTTCTGGAAGAAACTCCGAAAACACAATCCTTGTACTAGGATTTCTGATTATCCAATACCAGAATTAAAATTCTTTTATAATACTAATTGATCATCTGAATTAGACGTTTTTCCCTCCATTAAGAGAGAGCCTAAGGCCGAAACCGGTTTGGCTCAGTGGATAGAGCGTCGGCCTTCGGACTGAAAGGTCTCAGGTTCGATTCTGGTCATGGGCATGTACTTTGGTTGCGGGCACATCCCCACTGGGGGTTGTACAAGAGGCAGCTGATCGATGTTTCTCTCTCATCGATGTTTCTAACTCTCTCTCTCTCTTTCTCTCTGTAAAAAAATCAATAAAATATATATATATTTTTAAAAGATTTGTTTTTTAAAAAAGAGAGCCTAAGATTTTGATAGGTGCCAAATCTCAAGCATTATCTCCAAATATGTGCCTTATTATAGATATTTTTTATAATTAAAGAAAGATGAGTTTATTTGTAGTCTAACCCAATGCCAATTGTCCTTAATCAAACATGGATGAAAGAGATGAGCAACAGACTTAAGTCTACACTTTTTAAAAAATATATTTTTCATTGACTTCAAAGAGGAAAGGAGAGAGATAAAAACATCAGTCCCCTTACTGAGAACTGAGCCTGCAACCCATGCTTGTGCTCCAATGAGAAACCCAACTGACCTCCTGGTTCATAGGTCATGCTCAATCACTGAACCACACTGGCCAGGCCAGTACATTTTTTAATTAGCTAATATTTTAATATTTAAACTTCTGATTAACTGAAGCATCATTCAAACATAAGATTGCTGCAGATAGAAACTTCTAGAGAGGGTGTTGATACATAGGATTTGGCTTGTTCTCAATTCCTCCACAAGAAAAAGCATAATAATCTGCCAAAACCGGTTTGGCTCAGTGGATAGAGCGTCGGCCTGCGGACTGAAGGGTCCCGGGTTCGATTCCGGTCAAGGGCATGTACCTTGGTTGCGGGCACATCCCCAGTGGGGGGAGTGCAAGAGGCAGCTGATCAATGATTCTCTCTCATCGATGTTTCTAACTATCTCTCTCCCTTCCTCTCTGTTAAAAAATCAATAAAAAAATATATTAAAGAAAAAAAAAGAAAAAGCATAATCTTTGATGTAAGAATGACTCACACAGGACTAAATGACAATTTACCTGACAACTTAATATAGTGTCCAGCCTAAAACAACAGTTTCTGAAATTCTCTCTATCTCCATTTCCTCACTCAGAATTAGAGAGAAAAAGGTATACATGAGCCTTTTAGGGGAGTATGGCAGTAGTTAAACAATTATGGAAGAAAATGGGCATATAAAGGAGAGAATCCTGAGCTTAAGATGTAAATTGGGTTGTTTCCTTCTTGTACCCAAAGATGTTGAAGTCTTCATCCCCAGGACCTCAGAATATGACTTATTTGGAAATAAAATCATTGCAGACAATCAAGGTAAAGTGAGGCCATTATGGTGGCCCTACTCCACTATGACAGGAATCCCTATTAAAAGGGGACATTTGGACACAGATGTACACCCAGAGGGAAGGCCATGGGCAGACTGACATTCTGTTGCCACAAGCCAGGGTACCACGAGAGGGAGAGAGGCCAGAAGAGATCCTTCTCTGGGGCCTTACGTGGGAGCATGACCCTTCTGGCACTTGATTTTGGACTCCCAGCCTCCAGAACTGTGAGACAATGAATACATTTCTGTTGGTAAAGCCACTCGAGTCTGCGGTATTTTGTTATGGCAGTCCTAGGAAACGAAGACCCCCCATCATCTCTCAAGCCAAACTATCCATGTAGAAATCTCTTCACACTTCCTAAAAAGCCAGTGCCAAGAACTCACGTGTGAATGAATGCGTCTAGCACACATATATTCATCCTAGAGGGGAGATATTCTAGGAGAAACATTTTGAGATGCTACACTGTGGAAATACAGATGGAACTGGAAGTATTTAAACAACCGGACCAGGTTGTCATGTCTCCCAGTTGTCGATGAGCACACGTTGATAAGAAGGAAATCCTTCAGCTATGGGTTCAGCTAGTCCAGCAGATTCGCCATCTTCACCTCCATCTGCCTAAATAGTACCGAATGTTGAGCTGTCCAACTCAGTTGATCCCTTTTCCTGTAGACACTTTTTTGATCTTACTCTTTCTGAAAAATGCCAGCTCTACATTCTTTGACTTCTCAGAGCATGTTTAGCATGGGTTGGCAAGTCTTCAGACTATTTACCATTACAATTTGTTACATGACTTTTTAAAAAGTGGTCACAGTGATTAAGTAAAAACTTGATCTGATCATAGGATTGAATTAATTCAACTGATTCTACTTACTCAGAGCAATGGCCATGAGAGCAGCAGGAACGCCAAACGCCAGTGGGTAACAAGATTGTTTACTGTAAATCCCACATTCTTGAACTGGGGAGAAATTACGAGATTAAAATTCATTATGGCATTGGTAATGCACATATAATTCCCATTTTCTAATCCCTAAGTGGTTATCACATATTTTTCTTCACTTAATGTTTTAGACACATCCATTTGCTTCACTGATGTCAGTGCCAGAAGAGAAATACAGCTTTGTAGTAGAAAGAGCAGGAGATGGAGACAGATCTAACCTCTGCCCCTATGTAGATGTTTGATCCTGTCAAGTCAAAATCAGTCCTTACATTTCGTGGGTTTTCTTAGTGGGGAGATAAAAATTACCTGAATACTCAGTAAATAAAATCAAAAGTGGCTTGGAAAATTAATCTTGTATGTCCCTGAATTCATGCTAATTTGAAAATACTTAGATGACACAGTGTGGGGATCAACAGACTTTTCTGTGAAGAGCCAGAGAGCAAATATTTCATGCTTTGTGGACCATTCAGTCTTTGAGCCAATGACTCAAGCCTGCTTCTGTAATATGAAAGCAGCCACAGACAGCACACAAATAGATAGTCTTTTCTATATTTCTGAATTGGGCCTAGAGGCCAGACTTTGCTAGCTCTCAAATCCTAGGATTTGGCATACAAAAAATTAAGACATTGGAAGGGGCGACAGAAAATTCTGGAAATCCTTTGAATGGAATGCTGGGGCCTCCAGGAATCTGATCCTAAAGGGGTTTTAACTTTGTCTTTAACTAGCTTTTTCACAGTTCTATAGAGAAAGACGTTAACTAGTAGAAAACATGTAATGACTTGTTATGGCAAAGCAAAATAAATTCCTTCCCTGAAAAAGAATATAAGTAATCTTTTAGTCAAATTCCTATTGGCACTGACTAGTAGCTTTCCAGTTTCCTCATTAATTATTAAGTTATATAAAATCATTGTCACATACTCATTTTATATTTGTGTGAGAATCATGATTTCACCTTTAAAGAAGTTATCTTGCAACACATTCTGATGCACTACATGCATAGTAGATATTCTAGTAGGTGGGAAGGTCGGGGAAGTGAGAAAACATGAGAATAAAAACTACTAAATCTTTATACAAAACAAGTTGGAATGTGTTTTAAGTATCATGTCCAAACTACTAGTCTATGCAGAAATACAGAAACCCCCACAAAATATTTTATTTAATAATTTAATCTGATCCCATGGTCTAATTTGACCCCAAATAATCCCTTCGATGTGGGAAATCCACAAACTCTCAATGGATCCTTAGCAAGCACAAAGATCTGAGTGCTGTTGCAGGTTGCTGTCTCATCCTCTCACTTGGGAAGTTCTTTTTGAAATATCTGAGATGATAGAAAAGCAAAGAATAAAACCCTGCCCACAAAATTCTCCCTAACTCACTCAACATTACCTGGGAGCAAAGCTGGAAGGCAAAAAAGGTGTTTTTCAGAGCTTCTACTGTCTCATCTCTTACATGAATAAGGACTTTGCATTCGTGATCATTTAGAAAAGTGACCGCTGTGCTAAGGGTGCTATAGAACCTCCAGTGGTCATTAGGATAAGGGATTCTTATGAGATTGAAGAGGTGATACAACTGGAAGGAAAAGAAGCCCATACTCTGGACTTCAATGTGTACTTTGCTATGTGTCTGGTGGCTGAAGTGTAATGGAGGAGCAGAAGAGAAAACAAGCAAAGCAAGGACCAACTTTCCACATGATTTTCTCCCACAATTAAAAAAAAAAGAAAAACAGAATCCCTCCCCCTGATGTTTTTGTTTGTTTGTTTGTTTTACCTCTGAGAATGGGAGTGACGATAGTAGAAATCAAACTTCCAGCATTAATGGCCAAATAAAAGATGGAAAAGAATCGGTTTCTTTGTTTTTCCTATAATAAAGAGGATAAAAAAGTATAATGAAGTTGGCTATAGAACAACCGATCGAACCTGATTATAAAGCTGATAATCTGACCTTGCTTTGAACTTAGTTTTTGGTCAGTGTCTCACTTTCAAGCCTACTTGAAAAGAAACCAGCGGCGCACAGACTTTGTGTCAGTGGAATTTGATTCCTGGAAGTTTAGGGTCCATTTATGAGGTTTCTGGGAAGGCACATGCTCTTACCTGGCCCTCTTCAAACTGATCTCCACCAAATGCAGACACACAGGGCTTGATTCCTCCAGTACCGAGGGCTATCAGGCCCAGGCCGATCATGGACAGCGACCTACAGGAAGAAGGGGGTGAGGGTATCGCTGAAATGTGAGATTTTAAAGGCAGGAACCTCCTGTTTCTTAGTTTCCCTCAGCAGAACAGGTACAGCGGTAAGCAACGAGAAGGGACAGCCACCTCTATGAGAAGATAAGGCGCAGGAATGCAGTCTTGACAGGTGAAGGGGACTCGATCTCATGGGCCTTCATGTGTATTCCGTTATCTAACAACTTACTAGCTAGAAAATGTAAAGCAATAGTTTGAATACCGAACAAGGATTTTTGTATGGGGTTCTTCTGCAGCCTTATCATTTTCAATAAAAGAATAGGGAAGTGAAATGTTTAAGCATTGTCTCTGTATAATCTTAATAGACTCATAACAATCATTAAAAGGCACTAGAAAACATGATTTAATGGCAAATAACTAACCTGATATTCGTATCAGGTTAGTTAGTATGATCTTAACTTGTTTACAGAAGACTGGAAAGTGAAGCAAAATGTTTATTATAATATTGCACACTACTAAAAGGATTATTTATAATAATTAGAATGGATTAAAGATCATTTATTTTTATTTACTTTTGCATTATCCAAGTTATCTGTGTTTTACTTTCTAAATTAAAAAAAAAATCACTCAGAATTTGCCAAACCTCATTGCAGTTTTGTTAAGTGACAGCAGGTATTACAAAATTTAAGTTTCACATGTACGTTTTTTCCATATCTCTTGATTGCTATGTGCTTTAAAGTGCTAAAAAATATTTTCTGAAACAAAATCTAGAACTACCATGCATAGAAAGAATTCTTTAAAAAAAAATCACATTCATCTTTCCGAATTAACTGGTTGAAGCGCCTCTTTCATTGTTTGCTTCTTAAGGACTTAAGTGCTGTCACTCTAAGAACTATAAAAGACAACAAAACATGGCAGCTGCCTATAACACACCCAGCACTCCGGTGAGGATTGTGGGCATGCTCTAACAGGAACTCCATGAGCAAGGAGAGTAGCTAAGCTTTCCTGAGCACTTGTCACTTGCCAGGCAGTGCTCCAGGTGCTCCACCTGGATCAACACGCACAGTCCTGTCTCAGGCAGGTGCCATTACAAATGAGGAAACCTTAGGCACAGAGGTTAAGACACAACCAGTTGAGGAGCACAGCCAGAATTTGAACCCACAAAGTCCATGTTCTTTCAATCAATATTGTAGATTAGGGAATTGAGGCGTGGAGAAGATAAGTTGCCCCAGGCCTTACAGCTGCTCGGGGGAAGGGCTGGGGGTCAGACACTGGAAGTCTGAGCTGCCAGGCTGAGCTTATAGCCACTGCCCTCGACCAGCACAGTTTCCCGTGGGCACCACGGGTGTTACAACAAAGGACTTGTCTGGACAGCAATCTGACTGACGAACAAACCAGAAACATTGGGACTGCAGATAGGAATTTAAATTTCTTTCTTTTTTAAAAAAAATATTTTAAAATTGATTTTAGAGAGGCAAGGAGAGGGAGAGAGGGGCGGTTCAGTTATATTTTCCCAGCCGATAAGATGATTTACTTAGAGATCGAGGAACCGAAACACACGAACAGGAAACAAATCTTGGCCACTTGTCTACTAGACCAGACTGCAGTGAAGGGAAATCAGTCTCCCAGAGGAGCACGCGTCAATGGCAGCGTCGATGCCAGCGTCCATCAAGGACTCAGAACATACGGCCCAAACAAATATTTATGAAACTGAGTTAATGGGAGCTCAGCAAAAGTGTAGCAAGTACAAGACAGAAAACCAAAGGTACAGTCTTGAGGAAACCCTGGCCAACTGAGGATCAAGATCAGTGGCAGTAACGTCTGTCCCTCCGGAGAACATGATGATTAACATACTAGTAAGTATCCCGGGCACTGACCACACGCCACGTGACATGTACCCCAGACAGCAAGCCTCAGTGAGCAATGATTCCAGACAACTGTTAGGATGGCGACGTAATGAAGACCCAACACGTAAGTCAATTAAATCCTTCTCTGCGTTCCTGTAAAGGCCTCCTTACACTACGGTGAAGTTCAAGGTGAGAAGCTGGAGCACCAAAGAAGCATCCAGTGGGAGGGGGTAGGGGTAGGGCAGCAGGTGACATAACTCACACATGTAAAGGGAGATTGTCGGGGGTTCCGTTGCGGTCGTAGTCTGAGAGGTCGTGGATGGAGCTGACTGCGATGACTACCTGCCCAATTGTGTAGACGATGGAGAGGGACACGATGGTCCTGTGTGTAGAGGCGTTAAGAAAACCCAAGTCAATGGCACAATCCGCTTCCTACCCCACCACAAAGAGGCGCCCGGCTTCAAGCTTTCGAGAGCCCAGTCATGAATGTACTTGTATCTCAAGTTGAGTAAAACTGGTAACTCTTAGAAAAGGCAACCTGCTGAAGAATTTGTTGCCCAGCTTGCAAGTGCAGAGCAAAGACCTGCCCAGAGGAGCCGGAGCAAGGAGGGAGATGCATTTTATCTTCGAGCTCTTTGAAAGACTCAGTGTTTTATTTTACCTAACTACTGACATGGGTACTTGTCTCTTTAGACAACAAGAGAGGCATGTAACAACATTTGGCCAGGAGCGGACCACGGCTTGTTGGTGCATTGAGTTATTTTGAGAGAGTGAATCTTCCTGCTTCTGTCCACATCACGCCCTGGCCTAGCAGAGCCTTGACTTCTCTGCTGATTAAGTCCCGGGGACTTCCTGATAACCCCTTCTCGAGTGCACTTGACCATGGGATGCCCCGTGCCCATGGAGCAGTGTGAGCCTTTTGTAGCTGGGGCATCGGTTGGGGAGCTTCTTTGTTCTCCCTGCCCTTAACTCAATGCTCCCCACATCATTAGTGATCGATGGTGTCCCTGCTCCTATTTCAAGATGAGACGAAGATGTTATTGCTGTGTGAAGGAGGACAGAGGAACCTACAAATGCCACCTGCACTCACTGCGAAATGCCAGGCACTGTGCCACGCTAGGGGGAGGGGGGGGACAACGCTGATGAGCAGAAACAGGGTCTAGCGTGTTCTCCTAAAAGCTTTAGGTTTGCTGAAACCGGTTTGGCTCAGCGGATAGAGCATTGGTCTGCAGACTCAAGGGTCCCGGGTTCGATTCCGGACAAGGGCATGTACCTTGGTTGCAGGCACATCTCCAGTAGGGGGTGTGCAAGAGGCAGCTGATTGATGTTTCTCTCTCATCGATGTTTCTAACTCTATCCCTCTCTCTTCCTCGCTGTAAAAAACTAATTATATATATATTAAAAAAGAGTTTTAGGTTTCCGATTCTTTGCCCCCAGAATCCATCATCTCAAACCTCGAAGCTAATAATTACTTTTTGGCTTGCCTGGGAACAAGGAAGGTGCAACTACTCACGAGAATTTTCCCAGCCATGAGTCGGCAATGAGAGCGCCGAGAATGGGCGTCAGGTAGCAGATAGCCACGAAGGTGTGGTAGATGGCGGTGGACAGGTCGTCGTCCCATTTAAAGAACCTCGTGAAGTACAGGATCAGGAGTGCTTTCCGCAGCAGACAGGGTGGGGGAGGGAAAGCACAGTTAGGAGTGGCCGCGGCAACGGACGCTCTGCACGCAAGGGGGTGGGTGTCGAAAATAGTTACCTTTCATGCCATAGTAGGAGAATCTTTCGCAGAACTCATTGATCACGATGAAGAAGATGCTCAGGGGGTAGCCAAAGCAACTCTGACAAAGCAACAACAGTCCAGGGTTACAATATGCTCCTTGCTGGCCCATTTTCACAAACGAGTGCCAATGACATAAAAAGCAACCTGTCGCCGGGACCGGTTTGGGTCAGTGGTAGAGTGTTGGTCTGCGGACTGAAAGGTCCTGGGTTCGATTCCGGTCAAGGGCATGTACCTTGGTTGCGGGCACATCCCCAGTAGGGGGTGTGCAAGAGGCAGCTGATCCATGATTCTCTCTCATCGATGTTTCTAACTCTCTATCCCTCTCTCTTTCTCTCTGTGAAAAATCAATAAAATATATTTTAAAAAAATAAATAAAAAGCAACCTGTGCCTATTTAGTCACTTGTCAGTGACTATCCAGAGGTAGAATCTTACAATTAATTTTTTTTTTCTCCCCTACGCTCCACACAGAGACAACGATGAAATGAAGCGTCTAGTTCTATTGGCCTCAGAAGGGCTGCACAAAGCATTTCCTAAAGAGAAGGAACGTCTCATAGAAACTCGGGACTGCCCTCTCATGAATGATAAGAAGCACGACTCACATTTGTTAAGTGAATGAAGCACAAAATGCGAACATTTTGGAGCAAAAAAAAAAAAAAAAAAAAAAAAAAGACTAGAGTCTGTAAAGTGAAGTTATACAGAAAAGAAAAAGGGATACTTACATGTGATTTGGACAACCCTGAAAGAAAAACAAAAATGACACTATTAAAGTCAAGTAATTACAATGCTTTCTGCTGAGTCTCAACTCAGACCCTGTGACTTTTCCTGGCAGTCAGAAGGATTGCCCAGACCCCTGCAGCCACATCCAGGATCCCAGCCCCTTGTCCAGAGTCAGGCCTGGCAGCTGCATCTGCTCTTAATTAGCTGCAGACAACTCTCCTGTGGGTCCAAGTAGAGAACCAGAGGCACAGAGAATGGTGCCGAACCCATTTCCTCCTTAAAACACTTCAGAGGCTGCCCACTGCCCATAGGATGAAATCCAGACTTTACGCATGATTGCAGATTAAACCCCCCTTCTTAATCGCCTGGATTCCGTGTCTTGCTTCTGCGTCGCATACCTCTCAGCTGGGATCTTACAAACCTCTCCGCTGGAACCTTATAACCTTTCATCTTGGTGCGAAACCCGGGCACGGGGTAAGTGCCCTGCCCTGTAAGACCTTTCCCGGTCTGGGGTACCCCCGTGACTAAGGAACCCTCAGATTTCTCTCCAGATCGGCAACATCAGAGTCAGCGGTGATTCCCATTCCCTATTGATTGATTCCTAGGGTCATTTTTTTTTTTCCGGCACCTCTGTCTCTGTAAATCGCGGCCATGTCAGAGATTGCCTCCGGGGGCAGCCCTCCGGGGAACTCCCAGGGGAAGTTCCCAAGCCAGAGGAAGCGGTGAAGACTTCCGCTTCCCCCTGATTCTCTCTGGCCTTTGGCCTCATTCGGGACCCCAAGAGGCGAGACGAGGGAATGAGAATCATTCCCTCCCCTCGGGTTCCTGGTAGCTTTAGACTCACTTAGGATACTGTTCCTTGACCCTTGGCTTTCGACCGACCCTAGGTATCACAATGGGCAACCAAAACACCAAATTAGGTCCAAAGATCCCACGGGGGTGTCTTGCTACCAATCTGGCTAAGCTAGGCCTGTCCCAGGATCTGCATCCTAAATGCCTCATTTACTTCTGTAACGTGGCGTGGCCTCAGTATGAGTTGGACAATGGGTCAAGGTGGCCTGAACATGGGACTTTTGATTTTAACATTCTGATTAACCTCAACAATTTTTGCAAACGAGCTGGGAAGTGGCTGGAGGTTCCATACGTCCAGGCCTTTTTCCATCTGCGTTCCCGACCCTCCCTCTGCTCCTTCTGTTCCACTGCCCAGGTTCTACTAGCTCGGGAGAAACTCCCCCTCCCTACCGACACTCCTCCACTTTCCGCCTTATCTGAACCCCCTGAGAATCTTTCCTCCCCTCCCTTCTTGCCCGCCTCCCTACCACAGGGCTCCCTCAGCCTTGTCTCCTGCCCCGCAGTCAGTTCCCGCCCTTCCCCCATCCTCACTCCCAGACCTCCCTCCGCCGCCCCCTCCCCCAGAGCTTCCTTCTCTACCTTCCTTCTCAGCAGGCACAGCTGCTTTCGGGGGGCTCTTCGGCTGATCTGCCCCTGCCCCTTCCCCTTCCGGGAAGTTGCTGGAACTGAGGGCTTGGTCAGGGTTCATGTTCCCTTTTCTCTGTCAGATCTCTCCCAGATTGAGAAGCGGCTGGCGTCTTTTTCCACCAACCCCACTGTGTTCATCAAGGAATTCCGGTACCTTTCTCAGGCCTATGACCTCACCCGGCATGACATCCATGCCATTCTCTCTTCCATCCTAACATCAGATGAAAGGGAAAGAGTCTTAGGAGCGGCAACGGAACACGCGGATCAGATCCACCTTACAGACGCCTCTATGCCCGTGGGGGCCCAGGCCATTCCTCATCAGGAACCATTCTGGGAATACCAGGTAGATACCCCTGAAGGGCGAGACTGGCGCTGAGGTCTCGGCCAGATGCTCCAATGCCTAATAGCCGGCCTACAGGCCGTCTCCCACAAGGTCGTTAATTTTGACAAGCTGAGGGAAGTTACTCAGGGACCAGATGAGAACCCCGCGGTCTTCCTTAACAGGCTGACTGAGGCTCTGACCTTATATACTCACCTGGACCCTGGGTCCCCCCAGCTGGAGCAACTGTCCTAGCCACTCCATTTCGCAGTCAGCCCCAGATATTAGAAAAAAGTTAAAAAAAGGCAGAGGATGGCCCTCAGACTCCTCATCAGAGATCTGGTGAATATGGCATTTAAGGTTTTCAATGCCAGAGAAGAGCAGGCAGAGTCAGATCGGGAGGCCCGCCTTCGACAAAAGGTGAATCTGCAAACTCAAGCCTTGGTAGCAGCCCTAAGACAGGAGGCTGCGCATGGTCCAAGGGGGACTGTGCGTGATGGGGGTACAACAAAAGGAAGAGCGCCACCTGGAGGATGCTTCAAGTGCGGAAAAGTGCTAAACAATGCCCACAACCCCGTGCTCCAACCAAGCCCTGCCCGGCGTGCTGTGCCGTCAAAGCAGCCGCTGGAAAAGTGACTGCCCTTGGAAAAGTGATGGGCCCTCTGTGTCTCAGCGTGGAGGGGCCGTACTTCCAGGTCATGACCTGCCGCTGGCCATGCTGGGACTGGCAGACTGAAGATGCCCGGGTTCGACTACCCCCATCACCCTGGCCGAGCCTCGGATAAAGCTCCAGGTAGCGGGTAAGATGATCTCCTTTTTGATCCATACGAGGGCTACCTTTTTTGTTCTGCCTTCTTTTTCTGGGCCACTGTTCCCTTCCCCGATCTCGGTCATGGGAATTGACGGCAAATCCTTCCAGTTAGGAAGGCAGATGGGACCTACCGGCTGGTGCAGGACCTCCGATTAATCAATGAAGCGGTGTTCCCCATCCACCCAGTGGTCCCCAATCTTTACACTCTCCTTTCTCGCGTACCAGCGGGTACCACTCACTTTTCCGTCCTTGATCTCAAGGATGCCTTCTTTACCATCCCTCTGGATCCAGACTCTTACCATCTGTTTGCATTCACTTGGGAGGACCCAGATAAGCAGGTATCCCGCCAACTCACCTGGACAGTTCTGCCCCAGGGATTCAGAGACAGACCTCATCTGTTTGGCCAGGCCTTAGCCAGAGACCTCCAACAATGCTCATTAGAACCCAGCACTCTTCTCCAGTATGTAGATGATCTCCTGCTCTGCAGAGCTCTGCAGCTCTGCAGACATTTCTCGGAGGCAGACAGCTGACCTCCTCAACTTTCTAGGGGACAAAGGATACCGTGTGTCTCCTGCCAAGGCGCAGCTGTCGGCCTCTACTGTCACTTACTTGGGGATCTGTCTGACTCCCAACTCCGGAGGACTGACAGTTGACAGAGCACAGGCAATACGAGACCTACAGCCTCCCACTTCTGCGGAACAGATCTTGTCCTTTCTAGGGCTGGTAGGATTCTTCCGCCATTGGGTCCCGAATTTTGCTCTCCTAGCTAAGCCTCTGTACCAGGCCGCTAAGGAAACACCAATAGGCCCCCTCTCTTCACCCTCCCTCGTTTGCAGGCCTTTTCTAAGCTCCAGGATGCCCTTCTGGCATCTCCCCCCGTCTCTCTCCCGGACATCTCTAAGCCTTTTCAACTATTTACTGATGAGAAACAGGGAATAGCCATGGGGGTCCTCACCCAGACCCTAGGGCCAGCCTTTACCCCAGTAGCTTACCTATCCAGACAGCTCGATCCCACAGTTCGGGGATGGCAGCCCTGCCTTGGGCTCTGGCTGCAGCCGCTGCTCTCACCAAGGAGGCCCAGAAGATCTGCCTCCAGCAACCCTTACAGGTATTCTCCTCCCATAGGCTACAGGATCTTCTGTCACACCGCTCCTTATCTCTCCTTGCTCCCTCAAGCATGCAGGAACTCCATCTCCTGTTCCTCGAGAGTCCTGACATCTCCCTAACCCAGTTCCCAGCCCTGAACCCAGCCACTCTCCTTCCGGTTGCCTCCACCCAACCTATGGCAATGCACTCCTGCCCCGAGGTCGTCGAGGCCCTCACTCAACCTCGGGCAGGACTCTCATATTCCTCTCTCTAATCCTGACTTAACTCTGTTTGTGGATGGAAGCTCTTGCCTAGACCCCCAAGGGCGTCGGAAAGCCTCCTATGCAGTAGTAACACTCGAGCGGACCCTGGAGGCGGCCCGGCTCCCAGAGGGTACCACCTCTCAAAAGGCTGAGCTCATTGCGCTGACCGGGGCCCTGCATCTGGCCAAAGGGAGGAGGGTAAACATATATACAGACTCCAAATATTCCTTTCTGATAGCCCATTGCCATGCGGTTATTTGGAGGGAGAGGGGCTTTCTCTCCACTAGAGGCTCACCTATTATTAATGCTAGACTCATAACCGGTTTACTTGATGCCTTACAGCTTCCCTCCCAGGTAGCCATCGTGCACTGCCGAGGCCATCAGACTGACTCCTCGATGGTTTCACAGGGAAACGCCAGAGCAGACGCGGTGGCCAGAGGCTTAACTCAGGGTGAAGGGTCCCCAGCTCCGGTCCTGTTTCTTTCCCTTCCCTCCATTCCCTCAGTATACAGAAGAAGAAAAAAATAAACTTCTACAATGGGGAGGCTCTTCTGGTCTTGAGGGATGGATCTTCATAAATAACAAGATTGCCCTTCCCAAGGCTCAGGTAGGAACCATTGCTCAACAGGTTCTCCAGTCATTGCACATTGGACCGCTGGCACTTCGGAGGTTCCTCGAACCCCTCTTCACCTCGCCCACACTGCGAGAAGCTGTCATGAGTGCCTGCTCCTCCTGCTCCACGTGTGCAGCTGTCTCACCCCAGGGAGGAATGCGCCCTAACTTTCCTACCCATCAAATGAGGGGACACCTCCCAGGACAGGACTGGCAGGTAGACTTCACCCAAATGCCTCCCCGTAAGAAGACCAAATATCTTCTCACCATGGTAGACACCCTGACAGGGTGGGTAGAGGCCTTCCCTACTGGCAAGGAAACTGCTGAAGTTGTGGCTGAGACCCTAATAACACATATAATCCCTAGGTTCAGCCTCCCCAACTCCATATAATCAGACAACGGCCCAGCTTTTATATCAAGGGTCGTTCAGCAGGTTAGCACCTCACTTGGCATTTCCTGGAAATTGCACATACCCTACCGCCCACAATCATCGGGTAAGGTTGAGAGGGCCAATGGCCTCCTTAAAGACCATCTAACAAAACTCTCTTTAGAAATTCGCAGCTCCTGGCCGGACCTCCTGCCCATGGCCCTGACCAGAATCCAAGCTACACCAAGGAGCCCCACCTTCTTAAGCCCCTTTGAACTCCTATATGGGAGACCCTTCTTGATCAACCATCGTCTCCCTACTGACCCTCCTCTCCTGGCTACTTGTCTTCCGTACCTGTCTCTACTCAGGCAGCTGCTCCGGGAACACGCTGACAGGTTTCTGCCCAGGCCAGAACCAGCTGACCAAGCCTCACGAGGTCCACCCCTCCAGCCCGGGGACTCAGTTCTCCTTAAGAATTTACATCCCAAAGCCTTGGAACCCAGGTGGACAGGACCTCACACAGTCATCCTCACAACGCCCACTGCAGTAAAACTACTTGGCGATCCATGGTGGCATCACCTCTCCAGGCTCAAGAGGACCCCAGAGCAGCATGACTTCTATAAATGTGAGGTGTTGGGCCCCACTAAGATCCGTATTAGTCGCCCTCCCTCTCCTCCTTCTCCTCCCAGCCCTGGGCAACCTATATTCACCCCCACCTGCTTATGTGTGGAGGTTCAAGGTCCATGAAACCTATGACCAGGGCAACACACAAGTCACCCAGCAGGTAGGATCTCAGGACTGCCCTCTGGTTGGCTGCCAGGCAGAGATCCTGATTGCTGTTGACCTCTGGTCAGTGTCCAACGGTGGCCGGCCATATGCTTGCTTTGGTTACGACCAACGGAACCCAGACAGGTGTAACCAGGACGTCAACACCTATGGGGGTTGCCGTTGGTCAGGTTGTGTCATCCATGATGCCTACAAAGAGGTCAGGTATGGCCCCTGGAAGGTGGACCTCGTGAGGCTTGGTCAGCTGGTTCTGGAAGGATGGGACCTTCAACATCAGGGTCCGGGACCCCTGGAACCAGCGATGGGTTGCGGGAGTTATGGGAAAACTATATTGGAGTGGTTGGAGCTCGACCCCTTCAGGGACCATCTACATCTCCCGGGAGTATGTCATGTCTCAGGAGGCCCAAATCCAGGTCTCCAACAGCATCCTACAGGCCGAACAGTCCCTTAAAGGGAAGCTGCCTGATTACCCCCGGGTAGAAGTCCTGTCTTCATGGCTCCAACTTGTCCAACACACTCTACTATTTCTTAACGAGACCCACACCCTGCCCAATGTCTCGCACTGCTTTTTATGTGTCTCTCTCCAAAGACCTTTGCTGGTTGCTGTCCCACTCATGACTCTTCCAGGAACCAAGGACATGGTGAATGTCAGCCTCCCCTGGCTGGCATTCCCCTCTGGGAACCCGAAACTCCAGAACCCAGCTTGCCCCCGCGGATATGCTATCAGACCAGCAACCCAGTAACTGGGGGACAGGTCACCTGGAACTGTACCCAAAACCACACTGCAGTCAGTCTCACCAGGGCCAGCCCGGGTACCTTTTTTTGGTGCAACGGCACCTTAAGCAACTGCATAAACTCCTCTGAGCCTGGGCCTTGCTTCAGGGTCACAGTAGTTCCCCAACTAACCTTGTATGGAGAGCCAGAGCTCTCCTGGTTGCTCCCTTCATCCCACCCCTGGGCCCGCCGGGCCGCCTTCCTCCCTGTCATGTTGGGGGTAAGTATCGCTGCCTCAATAGGCCTAGCTGGGGGGGGGGGGGGGGAGGGGGGCCTGGATAACAGCATAATCTCTGCTCAGGATTTCAGTGACAAACTCCAGATAGCCCTGGAGTCTACCACGACCTCCTTAGCTTCCCTGCAGCCACAAGTAATATCAGTAGCCCAAATAGCCCTGCAGAACCGAAGGGCCCTAGACCTTCTTACTGTGGAAAGAGGAGGAACCTGCATGTTCCTTCAAGAAGAATGCTGTTACTACATCAACGAGTCCGGAGTGGTGGAACAGAACGTGCAGACCCTGACTAGGCTGAGCGAAGAATTACGTGCAAGACACTTACGGGACAACTCTCTTTTCGGCTGGCTCCAAAGCCCTTTAGCTACTTGGATCCTACCCTTGATAGGGCCCCTAATTCTAATCAGTGTCTTTTTTTGTCCCTAGATCCCTGCCTTCTCAAATTCATCTGCTCCAGGATTGCTGAAATGTCTCGGGTGACTGTAAAACAGCTCCTGCTCCATCCATACACTAGGCTGCCCTCAGATCTGCCTCTGCATGATCCTGGCCTCTGACACCTCCATCTTCGCCCATGCTCAGCCAGAAGCAGCCAGAAAGATTTCGATGCCCCCTATCACCAAAAGGCTGGGATGTTAGGTTGAGGCGGGGGGGGGGGGGGGGGGGCAGAGCAGATGCTTGGATGGATGGTGACAAAGATAGCTGGCTAGCTGGCACCTTCCTAGGGCCTTCCTAGACCCCTGGCCCGAGGCAGGAATTCCACACCCCTCATGCCCTCCTCCCTCCCCTCCCTAAACAGCTGTATAAAAGAAGTACCTATGCCGATTTTTGGAGCGAACTTTCCTGGCCCACCCTTAGACCAGGGAGCTTCGCCCGGGAGTGCAGATTAAACCCCCCCTTCTTAATCGCCTGGATTCCGTGTCTTGCTTTTGCCTCTTCATACCTCTTCTTCATACCTCTCAGCTGGGATCTTACAAACCTCTCCGCTGGAACCTTACAACCTTTCAGGTTCAACCAGCATTCTTGTTACCTGGGCCCACCCTCCTTCCAGCCCCTTCCTCAGGCAGAGAGGGCTCCCACAATATCCAACCATTTGTTCACTGAACTGGAATGCACCCACCCAAAGTCCTTCATGCACAAAACAGCAAACCCTTTGCCAGGAATGCTCCTTGTATGCCCTCCTTCCCTTCATGAAGCCTTCTCTGACCTCCTATGCTGCCAGAATGCAATAACAGCTTATGTATCTGCCTCCATTTTAGCAGAAGAGTCATGTGCTGTCCATCTCCACTTCCCTAATACCTACCATATCAGGGCCCATTGGTGGAAGAGCAAAAAGACAAAGGGATAGAATCCAAGTTGAGTTGGTACAAACCACGTGCCATTGACCATCTTCTAAACTTAGTGCCCTTCATCCCTGTTGCCCAGCCCTTGCTCCTCTGTCTCTCCTGAACTTTGACAAGATTTAACCTGTAGTCTTGTCTCAAGTCTTAACATTTCCACGTGCTTCTTTCTATACTAACGCATTGCCCAGTGTTAGTATAGAAAGAGGTCTGTGTCTGTGACACGCCAGGCCCCTTTCCATGGGGAATCATCTCCCTCCCCCTCTCAGCCCCCAATGACCACATCTTGGAGTTCTTTGCTATTAGGGTCCCCTGAGCAGTCTCCCCTCCTTTATTAGGAATCAGTGACCCCTCCCTCCCCCCCCCCCAGCAGTGATTCTGAAACTGAAGTGTGCCTGAGCATGACCCTGAGGGCTTATGAGAACTGGTTTCTGGACCCCACGCCCAGAGTTGCTGTCTCTGTAGGTCTGGGATGGCCGATTGACGTTGCATTTCTTTCTTTTTTAAAATATATTTTATTGATTTTTTTACAGAGAGGAAGAGAGAGGGATAGAGAGTTAGAAACATCGATGAGAAAGAATCATTGATCAGCTGCCTCTTGTACACCCCCTACTGGGGATGTGCGCGCAACCAAGGCACATGCCCTTGACCAGAATCGAACCCTTTCAGTTCACAGGCCGACGCTCTATCCACTGAGCCAAACAGATTTCGGCTGAGTTTGCATTTCTAACCAGTTCTAAGGTGATGCTGCTACTCAGGTCCAGGGACCCCACTGAGAACCACAGGTGAGCCGGGATGTTGAGTTGCCCGACTGATCTACATAAATAAGTTTTGCCACTTCTCTGGCCCGGAGTGAGACCCAGACAGATCCTTCGGTGCCAGTTCGGAGTAGGAACTGAATAGAGAAGCTGCTCAGCACACAGACGTCTCCACCAAGCCTCCCCACCACAGGCTCTCACATGGTTCCCCCTTCAGGGCCCTTCCTCTCCCATCTGCCACCTTGTGTTTTCATTATGTGCAAATCCCACAAGAAACAGAACTGTGAACTCTGCCTGAGGAACTCTGCTCTTGGCCCAGACTCACGTGGTCTTCCAGGCCTTCACCCGCTCATGCGGTGAGGCCTTCCTTCCCGATTCTGGTCATGCTGTCTGTGGTCAATGGCACTTCTCCAGCGCGGCACGGCCGCACACCAGATGGCCTCGCTTTTGCCCACGCCCACGTAAGAACGGTGATACTATTTCAGTCCTTGTCCCAAGGAGGGCATAAACTGTCTGGTCTCACGGGACTTCGATTCTGAGCTCTTCTTGCCCATAAAAGTTCTGCAAGGAGATTCCCCGATCCTAAAAAGACTGTTTTCTCTCCCCAGTTAGACTTCCTTGTGGGGGTGGGCTGCCTTGAGGGGCATGATGTGAGGAACGCGGGCATGGGCCAGACATGGGATTGAATCTCTGTCCTGTTACTTTCCAGCCGTGACTCTGGGTGAGCCCATCTTTCCTCGGGCAGGCTGACTATCATATGCAGAGAAGGCCACCCACCTCGCAGGACCGCTGTGCACGCCCCGAGAGAAAGCCCGGCCAGGGCTTGACGCGGCATTCAGCAGGAGATGCTACTACCTAGGCATCCTCAGCACCTTGCACGCTGCTTTCCAGAGGGGATATCAAATGTTTGTGGAATGAATATGTCCCCCAAAGAACCAGTGGTACCGGTCATCAAGCACCATGTTCCGATCCTGGTCCATTGGCCCCTCCAAGCCCGCTAGCCACCCTGTGCCCAGGAGGCTGACCTGCATGGATTTCATCAGTGTCCCCCTTTGTCCACCCAAGTCCCCATATGGTTTGGCCGGTGGGGAGCCCCGACAGGAGATCAGAAGGTCAGGTGTCCCTTTTCCTGGCTCCTTCTTGGAAAGGTAAGGTGACCAGACGTCCCACTTTTGGCGGGACAGTCCCGATTTCTAACCATTTGTCCTGCTTGTCCCGCAGCGTTTTAAAAAAGTCCAGATTTTTTTAAAACGCTGCGGGACACGGGACAAATGGTTAGAAATCGGGACTGTTCCGTCTGGTCACCTTACGGAAAGGTCACCTGAGACTGCTGTGTCCTCAAGTGACCAACACCGCTCCTCTGAAGTTGTCACTTTCCACGTGGCTCTCTCCTCCCGCAGCTTGGTCACTGTTTTATACCCCTTTCCGTGGGTGGTAGCAATGGGGTCGGGACTCCATGTTTCTGCACTATTATGTCTAGTTCCCATAATCAGTCTTTCCTAATTTGTCTTTTTTTAACAAGTGCTCCTATTTTGAGTGTGCCATTTGTTCCTGATGGGACCACGACTGACACAGCCCACAAGTCAGATTTCATCACCTGACTGGGGAGAGCGCCACCCCCCCGGGGAAATGAAAGGAGACGTGCTTTTGTAAAGCCCGCTGGCGGTATTTGGAGCCCAGCTTCATTGCAATGGTGCCTGGTCTGCTCGCGGACTTACAGTATATGGGGACGTGGCAGGACCGTACAATGCTCCGCCTACTAAGACTTCATATAATATGGTCTTACCTCTGTCTCCCACAGACCAGGCCCAGCAGGGAGTGACACCCACGTGGGCTCCAACCTTCTCCAGGAAAGCAGGAGGGAGGTATGAACACCCAAACTTAGCAGAGAGCGCCTGGGGCTTCCCTGCAATCCTTCCTTGTGCAGATTTCTCGGAACTTTGGTTTCCAGGGAAAGACTTGGCTAAATATTAGTTAACACTGATTACTGCCAAATAATAATGGCAAAGGTTTTGTTTACTTCAAACGTAAATATTGTTAAAGAAAAAAGACCGAAAAAACCAGAGAGCTTAGGTCTTGTTGCAACCATCGCACCCAGAACCACATGATGGAAAATGAAATTTCTGAAGTCCCAGCAAGAGAAAATCTGAGTGCTAGGTTTCACAAAGTTTCCACACTGATTTCTCTCCATTCACACAGCAGTGACGTCAGGACTCCGTGTAACGTCACTGGTTGCTAGATGCCAGTCGGGGCGGCCCTAGTGACCAGTTTACAGTAAATTAATTTTCATTCTGAGACAGAGCCTGGGGCCTTATTTTCAGACATCGCTCAGAAAGCTTTCCAATCTCTGGCAGGTGCGAGTTCCAAAGGTGTGCACTGCCGGGCAGAGGTTGGCAAACTCTTCTGCAGAATTCAGCACTGTTTACTGTGTGGAATACTGCAGTCAGCATTTTTTTTTTTATTATTCTTTATTCACCTGTGTCAACAGCATTGCTATCTTAAAAAGTGGACGTCATGCGTAGGGCGAGTCTTAAGTCTAAACTCAAATTTCAACTCAGTCACAAGAGTTTGTTTACTTTGGTACAATTGTGTCTTTTCTTGGCATTGAGTCAGCATAGTGGAGTGGTCTGATGTTTCTAGCATCATTCACGGGTCACCTGGATTTAATTGCTGATCTGAGTGAAACAGTTTAGAATTAGGCTTTGCCATGAGCTCACTTGGTCAGCATGGGGCACAGAGCAATCACTGAATTAAGGCCCATTCTTTTGTCTTTCTTTTGGCTAAAGACTAATAAAATAAATGTACATGATAGATTTATATGATTGCTGATGTGGGGGGAATAGCAGGAAAAAAACAAGAAAGACAGTTTAATCACTTTTTAATGAAATATCTCCGTTATGGTATTTCCTACTGTCTACCCTGCTTCCTTGAAAGTAAGACAGCGTCTTATATTAATTTTTGCTCCCAAAGATGCACTAGGTCTTATTTTCAGGGGATGTCTTATTCTTCCATGAAGAAGAATACGGCACACATTTATTGTTAAATGAAAATAAAGGAAATTTATTACCTGTATATGGTAGGGTAGTACGGTAGTTGTCAACACAAACCAGACAAACTGTGAGTCCTACAGTATTAAGAATTTATTCATTTATTCAATGACAATCATGTCATCATCTTCTGGAACATCATCATAACAATCCAATTCCTGAATTTCCTGGTGAATTTCTTGTGACTCCATTTCTTTCAGAATCAGTGGACCAAATCTCTTCAGAATCAGTGGACCAAATCAAAGACAGCAATAGCACTGTCTTTAAATGAATACTTCTTGTCAAGGTAGACTGCTTGCAGTGCATTTGCAATGCAACTGTCAGTGATTTTCTCCCAAGAATTCTTCACCCAAGTCACAGCTTCTTACAGTTTAGGTTTCACAAAGTTTCCACACTGATTTCTCTCCATTCACACAGCAGTGACGTCAGGACTCCGTGTAACGTCACTGGTTGCTAGATGCCAGTCGGGGCGGCCCTAGCGACCAGTTTACGGTAAATTAATTTTCATTCTGAGACAGAGCCTGGGGCCTTATTTTTGGGGGGGATACTTTATATTTCACTCAGAAGAAAACCTGTAAGTAGGTCTTATTTTTGGAGGATGTCTTATTTTCGGGGAAACACGGTAACAACGCACATTCCATATTTGGAACCATTTAGGGGGGTGGAATATGAACTTATGGTTTGTTACCTAGACATTAAGAACACCCTCGGTGCCACGATGGGTGTAAAGAGTGAGTTTCTAGCCCTTGAACATGGGGAGAGAAGGGCTGAAGCACTTTGCTAAAGTCTAAGAGAGGAGAAAAGCGCTCCCTATCAGTACCAGGAATGAAACGGAGGGAACACTGTAAGCGTTGCTGGATGTGTTAGAGATGGCGTGTTTGAGGCTGTAGGGTGTGGTAGGCAGAGCAGTGGTGCCCCCAAGCTGTCCAGGTCTTACTCCCTTGAACTTGTGGCCCTGTTACCTTCCATGGCAAAGGGACTTTGCAGATGTGACTCATTTAAGACCTTGAAATGGGGGTTCATCCTGGACTGGCTGTGGCCCCAGTGCGATCATGAGGGTCCTTGGAAGAGCCAGAGGAGGAGATGTGAGGAAAGAAGCAGAGGCCAGAGCGATGACCATTGCTGGCAAGGAATGCTTGGTGCCTCTAGAAGCTAAAAAAGACCAGGAAATGGATTCTCCCCTGGGGTCTCCAGAGGGAACTCAGCCTTGCTGACGCCTTGCTTTTAGCTCAGGGAGACCCATGTCAGCTTCTGACCTCCACAACCGTGAGACAATCCATCCGTGTCATTTTAAGCCACTAACAGCTGTGCTAATTTGTTACAACAACAATTGCAAATAACAGATGGGATTGCCTTAAGGTTTGTAAACAGGTTTTTAATCATCACTATTTAGACTCAAACTTCCTAGCAGTTTTATTTGTTGGCAGAATTCCCTTTTTGTAGCACACCCCCCTCCAGCTACATCTTCTACCTGGGCCTTGGAAGTCCACGCCTGGCGGCTGCCTTGTCCATGCGATTTGGCAGAACCTGTGCGAGCGCTGCCGCCTTCCGCAGGTGACTGACTCTCTGCTCTCCATCTCTAATGCGGGGCCGCTGCCAAGCAGGAGTGGTCTGCCAATGGTCCCACCCACCAGGATTAAACTAGGTCGATCACTGTTCCTTTAGGTCGGGGGTGGGGAACCTTTATTCTGCCAAGGGCCATTTGGATATTTATAACATCATTCTCGGGCCATACCAAACGATCAACCTAAAAGTTAGCCTGCTATATCTGCTCAAACATTTAGTTAACTCACCCCTAATGCCTTGGAGGGCTGGACCAAATGGTTTTGTGGGCCTCATACAGCCCGGGGGCTGGACGTTCCCCACCCCTGCTTTAGGCCACGCAAGTGCCTTACAAAGTAGGTTATGTGAGAGCCCAGAGAACGCAGTGGCTTCTGCTAGAATATAGCCTTGCTCCTAGCCTGAGTGGTTTCTGTTAGGTACACTGCCCCTGTAGCTAACAGGAGGAAGGGCATGGGCCTTGGAAACAGGGAGGCTGAAGCGCAGAATGGAGACATTCTTTAAATATATATATTTTATTGATATTTTACAGAGAGGAAGGGAGAGAGAGAGAGTTAGAAACGTCAATGAAAGAGAAACATCGACCAGCTGCCTCTTGCACACCCCCTATTGGGTATGTGCCCGCAACCAATGTACATGCCCTTGACTGGAATTGAACCCGGGACCTTTCAGTCCTCAGACCGACGCTCTATCCACTGAGCCAAACCGGTTTCAGCAGCCACGCGACTTTGTTCAAAGCACTTTACCACGGGACCCCCACTCCTTCACCCAGAGAGGCTAACACCTTCTTTGCGAGTTGACCTATCAGACAGAGTCTACATGAGGTTTGCTATCCACCGAGTGCCATGAAGACCGTTGGGTAGGATGGGCGGATGTTTGGGATGAATTGACTTAACATGAAAATATGGACAAGCATTTTCCATGGAGAGCCTTGGCCGGGGTGAGAAGGCTCTCAAAGAAAGATGCACTCCCCTCCAGGGTTGCTCACACTCAAAAGCAGAAGGTCCTTCTGATGTCACCCTGGGAACTCCAGGCATGGAGATTAGGACAGAGAGAAGTCAGTCTTCTCAAGTACAAGCCATCGCGGCAGGCCCAACGTGTCAATCCAGCTCAGCTGCGTTTCTGACGGGCGGACTACAGTGTGTGACTCCTGGGTAGCTGGAGGGGCTGAAGGATCGTTTTTAATTCTCCAGGGCGGGGGTTCTCAGAGTGGGGCTCTGGACCAGCAGCTATACCTGGGAACGCATCAGAAATGCAAACTCTCAGGTGCATCTGGGACCTACCTAATTAGAAACTCTGAGAATGGGCCTCCCTCTCTGCACGTTATCAAGCCCTCCTGCTGACGCCCCACGTGCTGTGGTTGGGGTTTGGGAGGGCTCTCTGCTCTGGGGCGACACTGGGGCCTAGCGAAAAGGGCCTGATGCGAAGGTGTGCACACCAAGTGGCGACTCCTGTCCAGGTGATCAGCTCTTATAGTGATTCTGCTATTCCTTCCTGCTTTCTGAGGCTCCATCTTTTACTTTCTGGTGTCCTGTCCACCCTGAGCTTCTCGAGATGGAGGCTGTCAGGACTGCTCTCTTGCCAGGCTGGCTCTCTGCTGCCTGCAGGGTCAGACCTGTTGCCCGGCACAGCGTGCAAAGCCCTTCGGCTCCCGCCTTCCACCTTCCTGCACCCCACTCGGAGGAAGGCACCGGACTTCCTGCTCCAGGCCAGGCTCTTCACAGCTGTCTGCACCGTTAGGGCGGTTAGCACCCCGCCCGCCCCCTCAGCCTCCCAGATACTCTCTTCCCCCTCTTGGGTCTCTTTAGCCTCTTTACAACTGCCCCTGACAAAGCAACTTGTTCTGATTTTTTGAAAAATGTTACAGAGCTGCATATACTATTTTTCTTTTTTTGGAGAAAATAGTGTGTACCAATTCAAAAAGAGCCCACCAGGATATGTCCGAGGCGTACCTGGGGCTGACCTGGGGGGAGGTGATGAGGTGGAGGGGTGGGGGCAGGGGAAAGAGAAAGGAGCTTAGGCGCCTTGTGCTGCACATTTGGTTTGATTTCTGCCCCACCTCCTCCCCCAAACACACACACACACACACACACACACACATGATCAGCTTCGATTAAGAGGAGAGACATGCCGAAACCGGTTTGGCTTAGTGGTAGAGCATCGTTCTGCGGACTGAAAGGTCCCGGGTTCGATTCCGGTCAGGGGCATGTACTTTGGTTGCAAGCACATCCCCAGTAGGAGGTGTGCAAGAGGCAGCTGGTCGATGTTTCTCTCTCATCAACGTTTCTAGATCTCTAGCTCTCTCCCTTCCTCTCTGTAAAATATCAATAAAATATTTTTTTTTCTTTTAAAAAAGGAGAAACATGCTTTTTTTCTTCCAGGCCAGCAGTCAGGTTAGCTCAAGAACCGGTTCTGGGCTTGTCACCAACCCTTGGTTCTGCAGTGGCCCTCCTTGAGGCTGTCGTTTGCCTGATTTGCTGACTTTCCCCCCTTATCCGAATGTTCTGCCACATTTCCCACCCCCAGGGTTCCTGCCAGTCCATATGGTGCTTTTCTAGGCATTAGGAAACTGTGATCTTGCAGGCCAGCTGCTGCCCTGGGAGGTGTGGCTGACAAGTGGACAGTGGCTTGGCGCCAAGAAGCAAAGGTGTCCCGGGTGGATGCATTGCTTGGCAATGGAGCAAGGGCTGCATCCCACGCCCTTGGGCCCTCTTTGGACGGTGGCCCTACCCAACTTTCAATTGGGTGTGATTAAAAAAAAAAAATAGAAATGGACTCCTTTCCTCAACTACCTTCTTCCCCACCACAGCGAATCTATTTTTTCCTTGATAGATACATCAAGAAGTAGCTACATAAACAGGGAACACACTGGTGTGTGTGTGGTCATCAGAATGCCACACGAATCCGAAAGCAAATGAATGGTCGGTCCTCTAAGAACTAAGAGTGTCAGCTAAACCCCAACAACACGAAGCTACTTTAGAAATGTGGGGAAATCAGTGCTCACAGGACAGCATAGGTTTTATTACATGACTTTGGGAGGGTGCCACTGCAGGGAATGGCTGGGCTCTGGGGCACTGGTGACCTTGCTCTACCCACGCAGGCCATGCCGGCGAAGGCGCGAGCCCTGCTGAGGAGGACGGGGCTCTCCGTCTTGCCCCCCTGGGAAGACAGATACAGAATGTGAAACCATTTGGCTACAGTCTGGCGTAGGCTTCTTGGCAATGGGGTGTCTCATGATGGGGTGTGGGAACAGGGCCCACAGCGAGGGGGCACCTTTGCCCAACCTTCCGTTGTCGTGTGAGTAACAAAATGCCTGGAGTGTCTTTGGCCATCCATCAGCCAGGCCTTGCCCTGGCCTAGTCCTGCGTGTGTCTGACGGCCATGCCTTTGCCTTTCTTTAACCCACCTCGTCCCTCAGCGTGGGGCCCGCTGGGCAGGACTGGGGGGGGGGCAGCTCTTGGTTGGCACATGGGTTTGCTGGGGCTGCCATAACAACGGACCACAAACAGAGGGGCTGAAAACCATGGAAATGTATCGGCCCACAGTTCTAGAGGCTGGAAATCCAAGGTCAAGGTGTGTGCAGGGCTGGTTCCTCCCGAGGGCGGTAGGGGAGAACCTATTCCAGGCCTCTTCCTTCCTTAGCTTCTAGGGCTTACGGGCAATCTCTGAGGTTCTCTGACATGGAGGAGTATGCCCCATCTCTGCCTGCATCCTCACGGGCCTTCTCCCGTGTGCGTGCTGGTGTCCAGATTCCCCCTTTTCATGAGGACGCCAGTCACATTGGATTATGGGACCACCTACTCCAGAATGACCTCATCTAAACTGATTATAACTCCGATGACCTTATTTTCAAACAATGTTCTGAGGCACCAGGGGCTAGAACTTCAGCACGTGAATTTGGGGGGCGGGGCAGAGGGGGTACAATTCAACCTATAACATTCAGGGAGCACCTGTAGTGCTCAATCTACAGCTGTGGTTACAGATATTCTCCTTTTAAAAAGATTTCTACACAGGACTGTCCAAAGTGATAGGCTTAGAGGCCTATATAGCCGCCTCTGATAGTTTTATAAATAACTATGACTTTTATCATTGCTTCTATAACCAAAGATGTGCATCACGGACCGCCATTCCTGTTCTCTTTCAGAAAGAAATGATCCTTGCGGGCCTCAGGATCCGGCTGGCTTCGGACATGCTCAATTCAGGGGAAGGGCAGCCAGGCTAGAGGGTGCTAGGAGTTAATATGCAATAAGCTGTCATGCAAAACAGAAAGATCCAGGCACAGGCTTAAGCTCTGCCTCGGCTACTTCAGCAAGATGGGTGCGAGGAAGGCAGCCCTTGCTCTCCAAGTTAAGTCCTTTATCCTCACCTGGACATTCCTTTATTCAGAAAAAGATCCTCTATTCTGAACTTTGAGCTAGGCTTCCTTTATTTTATTTTATTTTAAAAATATATTTTATTGATATTTTACAGAGAGGAAGGGAGAGAGATAGAGAGCTAGGAACGTCGATGACAGAGAAACATCAACCAGCTGTCTCTTGCACACTCCCTAACTGGGGATGTGCCTGCAACCAAGGTACATGCCCTTTACCGGAATCGAACCCGGGACCTTTCAGTCCGCAGGCCGACGCTCTACCACTGAGCCAAACCAGCTTCGGCTAGGCTTCCTTTCAATGCTATGACTGCTGGGAGCGAATAAGCAAATCTATTCTCAGGTCAAGGAGAAGCCAGACATCCTCAGAGCCGGCTCTGAAAGGGAATGAGAGAACAGAACAAGAAGGGAAGCAGCTGTCAGCCTCCTGAACAACAGCCTCCCACCACAGCCAGCTGCACACACCCAGCACACAATACTGCAGCCTTGGTAATATTGTATATTGGCGGAGAAAACAATACCGAGACATGCAAGTGTCTCTAAATCAAAAGGAAGCAACCTCTTGGTCCTTTACGGGGTTGTTTTGGAGGCAATTAAGTTGGAGACCTAAATATTAGAGAGAAAGATTTTTTTTTTTGCTCTTAGATGTGAAATCGTGGCTAGAAAATTTGCTTGATGAGCACAGTAAGTGGGAAGTTAGACTGCAAAGCTCTGCACGGGGTGTACCTTTCCCCCCAGTTGATATTTAGACTGCACATGCCCCCTTCCTATCACGAGTCTTCCTATAAGACATTTCTAGAAGCAGAATGCTGGTGAGACATTTGCATATTTTAAATTTTGTTACATATTACCTAACAACTCTCCGTGGAAGTATTAGGTGACTAATTTTTTCCAGTCTTGTAATTTTAAAACGAGCATACGTAGAAGAAAAAGCTATAAAAAAGTTTAAATATTATCCATAGCTAAGTGTTTGCCTGGAAACTTTATCCACAGATGCACACTACAATACCAACAGAGCAGGCACATACGTTTTAGAAGTAATTTGAGGTAAATTACAGGAGCCTATGACATCACTGTGAGCATTTCTGACTCACCTACTATTACACATGGGGGAGCGGTGTGTTTTCCACACACTTATTATGTTACTAAGCAGATTGCTGTTTAGGATGGATAGGGACTATCAGCAGATAAGTCTATCTGCCATGCTGGGGGAGACACCAGTCACCAAATGTAGCCCCAAAGCTGAGGATGCTGCCACAATACGATCATCCTTACACACTAAGAATGTTTCCTGCCGAGGTCGGTTTGGCTCAGTGGTAGAGCTTCGGTCTGCAGACTGAAGGGTCCCGGGTTCGATTCCGGCCAAGGGCATGTACACTGGTTGCAGGCACATCCCCGGTAGGGGGTGTGCAGGAGGCAGCTGGTTGATGTTTCTCTCTCATCGACGTTTCTAGCTCTCTATCTCTCTCCCTTCCTCTCTGTAAAATATCAATAAAATATATTTTTTAAAAAAAGAATGTTTCCTACCTAAAGTTATGTGTAAGTGATGCTCATATTTCAGAAAGAACCTTTTCTATTACCATGTGTACTGGGTGGGAGAGGATGTCCCCAAAACTCAGATTCTCAGAATCTCATAAGGGGACCTTATTTGAAATGCAGCCATTTCAGGCAAATGACCAGAGTAGAGTGGGTCTTTCATCCACTAGGACTGGCGTCCTCCTAAGAAGACAGCCGTATGAAGGCAGATATGCACGGAGGGGAGACGAGGTGAAGACACACAGACAGGAGGAGGTGGCCAGGTGACCAGGGAGGCAGGGATGAGAGTGGTGTATCTACAAGCCAAGGAATGCCAAGGATGGGCAGCAACCCCAGAAGCTAAGAGGAAGCCATGGGAGCTGATTCTCCGCTGGAGCTTTCAGAGCCAGCGTGGCTCTGCCAACACCTGGATTTTGGACTCCCAGCCTTCAGGATTATGAGAGAATACATTTCTATATTGTCTTAAACCGCTCAATTTGTGGTACATTTCTTTACAGTGGCCTCAGGAAACACCATGGGAGCTTATGTGTGTTGGCTATTTGGGTAAAAGGTTTGTTCCTCCCACAACTTCTCAGATGTACCTCCTGATACGTCCTCGTAGCTTTTATATCAGAATCTTCAGTGTTAAATGCTTGGCACGAGAGCTTTCGATGACTTGCGTTATGTACTTTGTGAACTTTCCCATCTCCGGTCTGATTCTCAAACCACAATTCCCTTTGGCTATGTGCTCAGTTTCACAAGCCCCACACAATAAGTGGGGACTTTACACCCTCACCCAACGACAGACTCCTTTCAGCAGCCCAGTGGGAGGCCTTGGCTGGTTTCCAATCTGGAGTAATTCAATCTTCCTCTCTTTGGAGGAGCATCTGTGGAGATCCAATCCCTTCCCCTCGACTGTGGTTACTTCTTCCTTTAGCTCTGTGCTGCCTGTGGACTGTAGCTGCACTGTACCAATCTCGGCAGCGAGCAGAAGCGTCGCCCGGCCCGCGTGACACAGCCCCGTTCACATCAACCGCATGAGATCACCTGTGGTTTCCTCAGCGATATATTTCTGGCCTGTGGAGCCAAGGCATGAAGTTGCAAAACAATAATTCTCTGGTTCTTTGTGTTGCAATCCCAGTCTGAGTCAACGTTCTCGTCTGCCGACAATACTTGCTCTCCTTTCCTCATCCTCACGGGGGAACATGGAACGTCTCTCAGATTCCACCCTTGTTTTTTATTTCCTTATCAGCTCACCTGGGACACCCACCTACTTTCTCTCCTGCCAGGGATGAAATAAAGATGCAACTGTGTCCTGGAGCTGCCCTGTGGAGTCCCGGTCCCGCGCTTCCATTCATCCCCCGACAACCGTCCCTCTCATGCGTGATGCTGCCAGCTCAGCTAGCCCATTGACTAACCTCTCCATCTGTTTTCTGCTCTTCGGAAACTCAAAGGGCAGCAGGAAAATCATTCACACAAAAAATCCACGTAAAGCAAAAATGAGGTAATTTCACTCAGGACATTATGTGCAGAGGTATGAGGGACTATGGAAAAATTTAGCATTAAGGTGGCAAGTCCTCCAACTCTGACAAGCCACTATTAGCTGCTTACTTTCACTGGTCTTATGACACGTCATGCACCTCAACTATAACACAGTGTGGAAAAAAAGTATATGGGCCCTAACTGGTTTGGCTCAGTGGATAGGGCGATAATTTCATTTGGGGGCACAGTGGCAAGGTTTGGATGTGAGGAGAGCCTGTCATTTAGAGCAGTGATTCTCTCTCTCTCTCTCTCCCCTTTTAAAATATATTTTTAATTGATTTTTCACAGAGAGGAAGAGAGAGGGATAGAGAGTTAGAAACATCAATGAGAGAATCATCAATCAGCTGCCTCTTATACACCCCCTACTGGGGATGTGCCCGCAAACAAGGTACATGCCCTTGACCTGAATCGAACCTGGGACCTTTCAGTCCGCAGGCCGACGCTCTATCCACTGAGCCAAACCGGTTTTGGCTAGAGCAGTGATTCTCACAGTGTGGTCCCGGCCCAGCAGCAGCTCCTGGGGACTTGTGCAAACACTAACCCTGAGGCCCTGCCCTAGACCCACTGAACAGACAGTCTAGGGTTAAGGCCGGGCAACCTGTCAGAATGCACCCTCACTCGGGGGATCCTGATGCATGCTACAGTTGAAAACCACTGACAGAGTCAGACCAGCACGGAGGAAACAATGTCAGTCCTCTCTTTGTGCTGTCTGGGGGGAAGGTTCTCCTAGGGATCGATGCCACCGTTGGTGTGGAGCAAGGTCAACCTCTAGCTGTACACGTGCCACCTGTAGTAGGAGTGCCAGCTGCCCTGTGCCCTCAGCATTGTTCTTCAGTTTACCCAAGAGCCTCTGGAAAGAGGAGAGAATGTGGAAGGATTTACAAATGGCCAGGTTCATAGTGCCTTTCAGGTTCATCCATTGTTTTATGCTCAGGCAGAAGGCCCTCTTGCAAAACTCACCAGAATCCCATACAAGGCCAGCAGGAGGCTGAGAGTTGGGGGGAGGGGGGGAAGGGGATAAGGGAAGAAGGGGGGTTTGAGGAGCAGGAACATAATAAGTACCCTTCATTAAGTGAGTGAATTTCTCAAATCAGCCTGGAGGCTCTGGGAGGGAGAGGGAGACAGGAGCTTGCTTCATAGAACTTGAGTCCTCCTCCTATTTCATTTTCAAAGTCAAATGTGTGGCAAATGAGAGCAGGATCCATGGTTTTTCAGACCAAAGTAATTTGCTGTAGCAATACTTGAACTCTGGTTAAGGGAATGGGATGGGGTGAGAAGAGAGACTGAATATTCAAAATCTTCAATCAGAGCATCTCAGTGCCACAAAGGTCTCCGTGGTGGCTCTCAGTCACCTGAGAGATTTTCGGCCATCCTGAGACCTGACTGCACAAGACAGCCCTTGGGAAATGGATCCTCTCTCTACCCTCAGCTCCCATCAGCCCACCCATACTTTATTTTTTAAAATTATGTTTTTATTGATTTCAGAGAGGAAGGGAGAGGGAGAGATAGAAACATCAATGATGAGAATCATTGGTCAGCTGCCTCCTGCACGCCCCCTACTGGGGATTGAGCCTGCGACCTGGACATGTGCCCTTGACTGGAATGGAACCCAAGACCATTCAGTCTGCAGGCTGAGGCTCTATCCACTGAGCCAAACCAGCTAGGGCTGCACATCCATACTTTAAAGCAAGGGTCGGCACACTATGGCTTACAGGCCAAATCCGGCTCACCACCTGGTTTTGTGCGGCTTGCAAGCTAAGAATAGTTTCTATATTTATATTTTTAAATAATGAAGAAACAGTTTTTAAAGGCTATATTGTGACACATGAAAATTACATAAAATTCAAATTTCTGTGCCCATAAAGTTTTATTAAGATGCAGCTTCTCCTGTTTATTTACATATTGCGAACTATACGGGTGGAGTTGAGTCGTTGCCATGGAGACTGTAAGGTCCCCAAAACCGAGAATATTGACTCTCTGGCCCTTTCCAAGAAAGGTTTGCCGACAAAGGGTTGGTTGGCAGTTTAAGATTCTAACCAGATCCTGCAACCCCAAAGCAACTTTCCATCCCATTTATTCTTGCGTATCCCCGTGCCTGTGTTACTAAGTCTAACTAATGCCTCAATGGTACAGTTCTGACTCTTCCATCCCCACTTTCCTATTCGGTCATAACTCCTGCCTCTCCATTTCCAGGGCGAGTGAAAGAACCTGGCGCCAAAATTTGTTCCAATGACAGGAGAGGAACTCAGCTCAAAGCAAACATTTTTTCTCTGCACCGTTTCCTGCTTTTCTCCCTCAGGCTGCGCTCACCAGCTCTTCCGGCTGTTCCCCTTTCAGTCACCAGGGGATCTGAAACCACTTGTCATAACCTAAGCACCCAAGGTCTGTTCTTCAGAGGGGAAGTTACTGCTCGTTCTTTACTAAAAAACATCTAACGATCTGTTTCCCTTACTAAACCCAGATATTGAAAATTTAGGACTTGAGTAAGCTGGTGTTCTGCATGTGAACATGTTGTAGCTACTCACACGCTACGCCAAACTCAGTTGCAAAAAACCCCAACCACCCACTTAAGGACCCGTTTGCAAACTAGAAAGAGTCGATTCACTGGGGCTATGCTTTTAAAGCTGTGTTTATTCCCCAACAACCAGCTGTCCTGATTGGAACTCGAAGGGACGTGGCAATGCAGAACAGCTGCTTCGCAGGGATTAGCCAGCCACAGATGGAAACAAGCGCTCAGAGCACCTCCCAGAACAGTTCACCGGACCGACAAGCGGATGGTGGCTGAGTTGGGATCCAGAACTCTAGCCCAGGAGGCAGCGGCCGGGGAAGTGCACCTGCTGACAGCCCGTACTGGAGAGCGGAGAGTGCAGCCTCTGGAACAGTCACAGGCCAAGCCCCGGGTGACAGGCGCTCAGTGCTGCCACTGCACAACCAGGGCGCGGCCAGGACCATGAGCCTCTGGCAGCCCGCACAGGTGCTGCGCTCCTACACACCTCAACACAGCCACCGAGTCCTCACTGGCACCGATACTTCTGTTAGATGGCTGAGAATTTCGGCCCAAAGAGCCTAATTTACCGATGCAAACTCACAGAGGTAGCCAGCGGTAGAAGAAGAACAGTAGTAGTAGCGCGGGCAGGTGGAAGTCGGACTCCCAAAGCCACACCGCCTGCCCGGGCCCTTTGCACAGCACCACTTAGGGGCCACCACTCCACTTGCTCCCCCACGCTGGAGGGAGAAGGGGGCTGGCTGACCTCTGGTCTCTCCCAGGACCTGCTCTCTTGCCCCTGCAGCCATCCCAGAGCGCTTTGTTCTGAAGCAGGCAGCGGTTAACTTGTTTCCTCGCTGTCCTGCCCACACTCGGAGCCCGTGGAGAAGCAAGCCTCCCTCCTCAGTGCCTTCTCTTGGGGTTTAAGGATGGTGGCAGGGCGCTAAGAGGAGCCACAAAACAAGGGGCCAGCCAGCCCCAGCTCCTCTCCGGCCTTGCAGCACTCCCTCCCCGGGGGATAAGAGAGGGGCGAGGGCAGCCGCTAAGCGCCCACAGCGGGTGAAGTTGCCGCGCGCTCCACCGAGCGCACCACCAAGCGGAAACGCCAAGCACTGAGATTCCCAACAGGTGCGGGCCGGCAAAGCGACCGCACTCATTCCTCCAACCTCCAAGTCTGGGCGCGCAGGACCCTCCGCCTCTGCAGCGAGGGGACCACCCGGCAGAGCGGCGCCTCGCCCGCCCCGTAGCTTCCCCGGAGCCGCTGACTCCCGGGTCGCTTGCAGCCCGGGGCGCCGCGTCCCGGCCCCGCGCCCGGTGCCCGGTGCCCGCCCTCCCGGCCCCGCGCGCAGGTCCGCGAGCCGCCGACCGCCGCGGGGACCAGCGCCGCAGCCCGGCTGGACCCCCCCCCCCGCCCCCCGACACCCCTTTTGCAGCGCCCCGATCGCGCAGCCCGTGCTCCCCGACGACCCCGCCCCGGCCCGGCCACCCTCGCCTACCCATGGTGGCGGCTCCGAGGGCTTCCTCCTTTCCTCTGACTGCAGCAGCCCTGCCGCCTTCGCTCCCTTCTGGCTCCTAGGACTCTCGGTCTCCAGGCCCTGCCCAGCCACCTGCGCAGCAGCCGGAGGTGTGCGGACAGACGACGGGGCGGCCGGACTCCACCCTTGGGGCCGGGCGGGTCGGGGAGCGAGGAGACACCTGTCGGCAGTCGGTGTCCGGCCCGGGACGCCTCCACTTGGCCCCAGGCCCTTGGAGGAGGGGGAGGCGGCGGCGAGGGGCAGGGCCGCAGGTGGCAGCGCGAGACCCGGGGACGCTCCGAGGTGAGCGCTCGCTCATCCGAGTCACCTGGAGGGCTTCTTAAAAACGCAGGTCCCCCGCCGCCTCTCCCCGATTCGCCGGGTGGCCGGTTGGGGGGTGGGGCCAGAGGATTTGCATTTCTGACCAGTTCTAAGGTGATGCTGCTGCTGCTGCTGCTGGGAACCTGGGCGCCCGAGAAAACACCCCGCTGGGCGCGAAAGCAAAAGTGGGCGGGGCGTGGATCAGTTTCACTCGTGTGCGCACGAGTGGGTTGTACCTGCGGTGCGAGCCCAGGAAAGCCTTTCTGGGGGGGGGGGAGGGGGGAGGATTCTACCCACCCTTTGAGGCAGGTGCGTGAGAAGCTAGGAACGTTCCTTGGCACGTGGGGTGGGGAAACTGAGGCAGAGAGCTGGAGAAACTGGATGAGCCATTTGTAGCAGATTCGGAAGGTCCCCAGGGCAGAAAGCCCCCCCCGTGCCTAACAAACAGGCAAAACCGGTGTGGGACCTCCCCCCAGGGTGGCCTTTCCTCCAGGGGATACGCTGGCCATGTGACTTAGCCCCCCTGTCCTGGTGCTGGCCACCCAGAGGAGACCACAGCCCTGAAAGGGCAGGGGGAACCCTGGAAACGCGGGGGAATCTTCTACTGAGATCCTCACCTAAGACTTCCCTAAACTCGGTCTCTAAAACCTTCCAGATGAAGGGCCCACCGCCTGCTCTCTCCACCCCCCAAACACACCCACGCCTTCCCCTCCCCCCTCTTCCCCCACAGGTGTGCATCGCCTAAACTCTAAGGGACCCAGTAGACTTGCAATCAGGGGAGCAGTGGGCAGCGGCCGCTCTTCCAGGGTAGTAACCCCCCGAACCTGTCCCCAAGGCCCCTTTCCTCCGACAGCAGCCCTGCCTCAGCCCACTTCTTCCCCATAACGTTTCTAGAGCCAAAGCAGCCCAGCCCAAGTGAAACGACAACTCGATGTTTCTCTCTCCACCTCCCCTTCCTCTCTCTCTCTAAAAATCAATCAATACATTTTGAAAAAAAATAAACAAACAAAAAAAGCAGCCCCACCTAGATTCATTTCCCCACCTAGTCCCTCTGCGGTTGCTTCTTCTGTCCTAAGCCCTTCCTTGTTCCATCCTTAATGACGGTACTTTCAAAATCACCTGCACTTAATATTATGAAATCTTTCCTACGTGAAGTCAAGAACCTGCACACTGCTCTGGGCCCAGTCCCTTTTCCAGTAACACTTAAAAAAAATTATATATATATAATAATATTTTATATAATAATAATATATATATAATAATATAATGATATTTTACAGAGAGGAAGGGAGAGAGATAGAGAGCTAGAAACGTCGATGAGAGAGAAACATTGACCAGCTGCCTCCTGCACACCCCCTACTGGGGATGTGCCCACAACCAATGTACATGCCCTTGACCAGAATCGAACCTGGGACCTTTCAGTCCGCAGACCGACACTCTACCACTGAGCCAAACCGGTTCGGCGTGTCCGGCTTCTTTCACTTAGCATAATACCTTCAAGGCCCATCCATGTTGTAGTGTGCATCAGAATTTCCTTCTTTTTTTAAGGCTGAATATTATTCCATTGTATGTGCCTACCACATTTTGGTTGAGCGTCAACCTACAAATCAGGTTCAATTCTTAGTCCCCAGTGGGGTGTGTGTAAGAGACAGCCAATCAATAATTCTCTCATCATTGATATTTCTATCTCATTCTTCCTCTCCCTTCCTCTTTGAAATCAACTTCTTTCTATATAAGCGTAAGTGACGGTTGTGACTGATGAGCAGGCCGACCAGTCGACCAGTTGCTATGACATGCACTGACCACTAGGGGGAAATGCTCAACTCAGGAGCTGCCCCCTGGTGGTTGGTGTACTCCCAGAGCCAGCCTCCAGCTGCGGGCTCACGGCATTGGCATCCAGTGTCTGTTCCTTCTGTGTCCGGCCCAGCGACCATCGTCTCCTCTCCAGACCCCTTTGGGCCCCAGGCTGGGATGGGAAACCGGAGTGGGTGGTGGTGGACATGGCCCCTTTCCTAGGGGGTCTGAGGGCTAGCTCCCTCCTTGGGACCAATAGCCAATCTTCTGCACCCTTTCCCTCCCCCCCTTTGGCAGGCCTCAATTGGCCCAGCCTTGATAGGCCTTGATTTCCGGCCAGGCCTTGAATTCATGCACGGGGCCCCTAGCAAAGATATATATTTTTTTAAAAAAATAATAAAGGAAAGAAACAGAAAGCTCGTGTTAGTTTCTTTTGATCAAAGTTTTCTCCACAAGGTGGTATTTCTGTTACTGAGCTCACAAGGCCTGGGATCCTGGCACTCTTGTTCTAGGCCATGTTCACCCCCGAATCAAAGGCCTTTCAAGGTGAGAGACAACAAGCATTTCAAGGTGAGAGACAACAAGCGTTTATTTGAGATCAAACAGCTATGGGGAAGCACTGATTCAGATAGAGGCCCAAACCCTGTTCTGAGTAAGAGACAAAGGCAATGGGTATTTGAGAAAGGGAAGGGGAACAATGACATCAATAGAAAGAAGGCATCTCTGTTGGTGCAAATGAACTAACACAGCAACGCCAATTCCAAACTGTGTTTTAACTTTCACTCCAGTAGTCAAAATAACTGCTGTCTTGTTATCTTTGCAAACGGTCTTTGAGGCACAATGTTGCTTTGGGTTCACTCCAAAGGCACTGCCCTGTTTTGACATTCTAAAGACTTGAGGCATTAGACCTGCAAGGTAGTTCCTCTGGGATGACAGCTTTGCTCCATTTTAAATATATATATGCCAGTGGTTCTCAAAGTGCGGTCACCAGACCAGCAGCATCAGTATTACCTGGGACTTTGTGACAAAAGAACTTCTCAGGCTCCATCCCAGATTTACTGAATCAGAAACTCTCTGGTAGGCTGCAGCCCACTTTTCTTTCTTTTTCTTTTTTAAATATATTTTATTGATTTTTTTACAGAGAGGAAGAGAGAGCGATAGAGAGTTAGAAACATCGATGAGAGAGAAACATCGACCAGCTGCCTCTTGCACCACCCCTACTGGGGATGTGCCCACAACCAAGGTACATGCCCTTGACCAGAATCGAACCCAGGACCTTTCAGTCTGCAGGCCGACGCTCTATCCACTGAGCCACACCGGTCTCGGCTGCAGCCCACTTTTCAGTGATCATGAGGCAAATGCCATTTCTCCCATAGGTTTATGTAAATTCTTTGTTACCAATCAGGAGACCGGCCCTGAGTGGGTCTGCCTCGGGCCTGGCAGTAGTGTGTGGGTTCTTGATTTCATGCAGGAAAGATTTCACAACGCAATTCCAGATGGTTTTGAGATGACATGTGTTAAAGCTGGGGCTGTGAGACAGGGATGGGCCTAGAGAGGAAGAAGCGGCAGGAGGGAGACTAGGTGGGGAAAAGCACCCAAGCTGGGCTGCTTTGGCTCACTAAGAAGTCAGAGAAAAAGGGGCCCTGGGACAGGTCAGGACGTCAGCCCAGGAGGGGCTGCCCGCTGCCCGCTGCCCACTGCTCCCCTGAGATGGGTGTTTATGGAGGAAGAAGGAGAGGGAAAAGGAGGAAAGAGAACGGCAGGAACCTGGCTCCTCAGAGGGAGAGTGCAGAGTCCTTTGACTGGAGGGCTTTATCCCTCTCAGGAGGGAATCTTAGGGGAGTCTCAGGGGAGGGTTTCTGCAGAATACTCATCAGTTTTCCAGGTGTGCTCTTTCAGGCGTGCCTCTCCTGATTGGTTATCACTCATTGCAGTTTGTCATGGCATGTGGTCCACCTGGTTCTGCTGCTTTTCTTGAGCCTGGAGCTGAAATACAATTGCAGCCTAAATGTTATCTCTAGGGAAGTGACCTTCTGTATCTGCTAGAAATTGCTCGGCCAGTTTGTTGAGGTGTCTCAGTTTCCCCATTCTACTTGCCAAGTAGAATTTCTCTAGCTTCTTATTGCCTTGCCTTCATTCAGCCATTATTTATTTACCACATTCAAAGGCAAAGTATTGTGCTAGTGACAGGATTGTGCTGTCAATGTTGGAAAGTAATTGTTTATTATTTGAATCATGATCACAAAGGCTCATACTGTCTTGTTCTTTCTGTCCCAGCTCTGCATTCACAGAGCTTATACTTGTTATTTTTTAAGGATGACAAGAAGACGTATGTTACTCAAGATGGAGAAGCAAAATAAAGAACAAAAACTGAGGGTACAGAGACAGCTCTGCTGACCCTGAGTCCATTGGCCAATCCCTCGAGCCCACTGGAATTCCCAGGAGCCGGCGCTCTCACTGATGCACCCTTGTCTGTGGTGTATGTAGGGAGTACCTTGGACTTGGTGCTTCCACCTATTCCACCTGTCTCGAGTGAGTAACATCGTGGGTCAGCCTCTATTTAATTCCTCCCTTTCCCTCAGCCCTCCATGTACTGACTTCCTGAGGCTGCCATTAACAAATTACCTCACATTGGTGGCTTAACATACAGATGTTTATTCTCTCACATCCTAGAAGCCAGAGGTCTGAAATCAAGATGGTGACAGTGCACTCCTGCAGAAGTCTCGAGGAGAAGACCCTTCCCTGCCTCTTCCAGCTTCTGATGGCACCAGGTGTCCTTGGCTTGTGGTGGCATCACTCCAATTTCTGTCTTTGTGTTCATTTCCTCTTCTGCTCTGTGTCTCCTTAAGACACTTGTCATAACCCAGGAGGATTTTACCTCAATCTCCTTAACTCCATCTATGAAGACTCTTTTTCCAAGTAAGTCCAGGAGGGATAGAGAGGGATCTGGGGCAGTGAGAGGGTGGGGCACCAGTGACCCCACTACACATCAACGAATTGCCCCATATGTGGAACTTGCAAGTGTGGAACTGGCAAGCTGGTTTGGGTGCACAGAAACTGTCACTTGGCCTCAGAGGACTGTCCTCTAAAAACTGATAGATCCTCCCTTCCTTCTATGTCCTTCAAAAATGCAAAGCAGCCGGCGGGGGGTACTCATCCCCAATAAAAGCCTGTGTCCTGGTCTCCCAGTCTCAGCTACCTTCTTTAATTAATCTATCAAAAACTACTGGTGGAGAAGTGAATGTTAGTGATAATGATGAGATCAGCAGAAAATGGTTGCATTAAGGTCATTCAAACTTAGACCTTTCATTATTATCTTTCCCCAAAGGCATGGTCAGATGTTTCACAGAGATTATTTCAGTAAGAATGCTACCTGGAAAGGTGGCTTGTGAGATTTTTGGAGCGATAGGAGTGTCATTTTCTCCAGTGCTGTCCCTCAGATTTCTTGTCCGTAAAGACCTTTTAATTTGGTCTCAGAAGAAAATTGAGTAGAAGTTTTGCTAATAAAGCAACTGGAATCGAAACAGAAAAAAGAAAGAAAAAGAAGAAAAAAAGGTGGGTCCCATTACTATCTGTTTGAGAAGAGCCAGAGATTCAGCAAAGTGCCCTGGGAAGGGGGAAGTAGGAACTTGAGGTATGAGGACATCCCAGGGATCATTTGGAAAACAGGTTCCAGGAAAAGAGAATCAGCTACGGGCTCGTGTTGATTCAAAGATAAGTACCTGTCGGGTTTCGTGACTCGTGCCATTTCTGCACACGGCTGCTGAGGCTGAGACTGTTCTGCAGAGAGCTTGTTGGGCAACATGGGAGGCACATGCAGGTGTATCTATCACATTTCCTTTCTTTAGACTCTAGCTTCATATATTTGTATCTGACCAAACTCTTTTTTTTTCTTTGTTAATCCTCACCTGAGGATATTCTTTTCATTGATTTAGAGAGCGTGAAGGAAGGGATGGGGTGGGGGAGGAGAGAGAAAGAGAGAGGAGAGGAGAGGAGAGGAGAGGAGAGGAGAGGAGAGGAGAGGGGAGGGGAGGGGAGGGGAGGGGAGGGGAGGGGAGGGGAGGGGAGGGGAGGGAAGGGGAGGGGAGGAGAGGGGAGGGGAGGGAGGGGAGGGGAGGGGAGGGAAGGGGAGGGGAGGGGGGAGGGGAGAGGAGAGGAGAGAGAAAAGAACATTGATGGGGGGAAGAATAAAAGTCATTTTCCCCTGATCTGAGGTGGCTTACACCCAGTGTGCCTATCCATCCTGACTGTCCGGTAGAATGCCTTAGCACCTGCCAAAGGGTGCAGAGGATATCTACATGGTTTTGGCACCGCCCAAGATGTACCTCATAGGCAAGTTTCCTTAAACTCTTAATGTAACTAACCATGGGGTTGTCAGCCTTTTACTTTTGGCCCCAGGAAATTATATATATATAAATGTCCTGCAATAATTGGTTTGGCTTAGTGGATAGAGTGTCGGCCTGTAGACTGAAAGGTCCCAGGTTCGATCCCAGTCAAGGGCATGTACCTTGGTTGCAGGCACATCCCCAGTAGGGGGTATGCAGTAGGCAACTGATTGATGTTTCTAACTCTCTATCCCTTTCCCTTCCTCTCTGTAAAAAATTAATAAATTTTTATATGTATTAAATACATAAATTAATATATGTATTAAAAAAAAAGTCCTAAGTGTATCAACACTTCATTACTTTCCTCATGTGGTTAGAAGGAGTATAAATCTCACTAGGAAAGAGGTAAGGAAAAAAGTGGGGAATATTTAAAAATTGTGATATGAATATTTACAAGTTAGATCCTTTGTTATTTATTATTCGAGTCATTACCTAGCCACCTTAGAAACTCTTTGGAAATGTTAAGAAATAGGTGACCAATAGAAATGAGCAATAAAAAAACACTGCATCAAGTGTTAAATGCCTCCCCGGGGCATTTATTACAAAAGGGAAAGCAGTAACTGCACAGCAGAACAATTCTACACATACCACCTTGACCACGTGATCAAGGTCAATATGCACCAAGAAGACATGTCAGCTTTATGAACCCCCAATATGATGCACTGAGATGAGCAGGACATCACTTCTGTAGAATTCTTGCAGAGAATGCACAACTTCATCATGAGAAAACATCACACAAACCCAAACTGAGTGACGTGATACACAATAAGTGACCTGCATGCTTCAAATATGGAGGCTCTGGAGAAGGAGGAGGACCGAGGAACTGCCATAGATGAGAGGAGGCTGCAGACTCAGATGAATGCAATGTGCGATCCCAGGACAGAAAACGGGTGTTAGTGAAAAGCCAGTGACATTCAAATAGGTCTGTAGTTTTAATTAATCGTCTTGTATCATTGCTGATGTCCTGGATTTGGTCACTCTACCATCCTCTATAAGAAAAGGCTAATATGCAAATAGGCCGAACAACCAAACAACCTGTCACTATGACGTGCGCTGACCACCAGGGGGTGTGGGCGGAACATGGTAGGCTCTGACTAAGGCAGGATGGTGGAGCAGGTGAGCAGGGGTGCCAGACCAAGATGGAGTGGCAGTCGCTGTCATTGGGGTGAGCCTCTGGTGGTTACTGAAAAATTCTTTGCTCCCACACGCTGCAGACCCACCCAGTAGTCACACCCGCTGCCGACGTTGGAGCTGCTGCTTGCACCCACTGCCAGTGCTGGCCCTGCATGCACCCACAGCTGGCACCGGAGCTGCTGCTCACACCTGCTGCTGGCGCCAGCCCCAATCGCTCCATGCTGTCAGCAGGTATGAGTGGGGCAGGTGCTATCAGCACATGGGAGTGGCAGAGGTGAGAGAGGAGCTGCTGGCAGACAATGGATGGGGGGGGGGGGGGGAACAGCAGGAGGCACCAGGTGGGGATGCGGAGGTTGGATCAAGACCTGCCCCTGTGCCTACCACAGCCTTGCGGCCCACAGTTCCTTTCAAGGTGCACGAATTTGTGCACTGGGCCCCTAGTGGTTATATAAAATGTTAACATTAGGGGAAATGGGGTAAATGTATATGGGAACTCTCTGTACTATTTTAGCAATTTTCCCAGAAGTCTAAAATTATTTTAAAATAAAAACATTTTGAAGATATGACATCTAAATTATATATTCTTGATAGATGGTGGCAATGTAAACATTTATATGCTATAAAATAATTTTTTTCTTTTATATTACATTAGAAAGCCCGGTGCATGAAATTCATGCATGGGGTGTGTGTCCTCAGCCCAGCCAGCACCCTCTCAAATCCAGGACCCTTCAGAAAATGTCCGACTGCCTCTGGCAATCAGTGACTGCTGGCTTCTAACTGCTTGCCTGCCTGCCTGCCAGACCACCCCTAACTGCCTGATTGACCCTAACCACCTCTGTCTGCCTTGCCTGATTGCCCCTAACTGCTCCCCTACTGGCCTGATCACCCTTAACTGCTCCCCTGCTGGCCTGATTGTCCCTAACTGCTTCTGCATGAGTTTCCCCTGCACTCGGGCAGGTAGATGGATGTCCTCAACGGGCCTTCCCTTTGAACGGAGAGACAGAGTGGCAGCCCTGGAGTGTGAGCAGCAGTGGTGCACTGGGGTGGACCCTGAACTGATTGTGCATATTTCTTCCCAATGCCACCTTTAGCCTTCAGATGGGTAGCTTTATACCGGCCATGGTGAGAGCATTTACACCAAAGAAATTGGCAAATGCTACTAACCAGGACTGTCCCCCGTCCAGGGAGCTGATTTTTATCATGCTATATGATTTATATCATTATAAATACCAATTACACCATTTTTTATATCTGATTATCCCAAGACCATATGTTTTTCTGTTTCCTTTATGTTTTGTTTCAAAGGATATAAAAACTATTATTCATATTAAATTATACAGGTATCTATACAGACCTACTATAGTTGTTAGCATTGTTCTCTAATATCTGCTCAGACTATATTGTGTAAATTTATTTCTTGAAGAGGAAAACAGAAAGTGAGTGATATGAACCTAACAAGGATACAGAGCACTCACAAATGCCATGTGAATCAGCTTCCCAAAGCTGCCACACTATGTATCAAGCAGGGAGAAAACTGTACATACGGTTGTCAATGAGTAAGATGAGAGGTGGTGCTATTTTGTTACAAGAGTCATGATACACGTTTCTTGCTAATAATTATACAAGTCCCATGGTCAGAAAATTATTTATGAAAATGTGTTCTTTATAAAAACAATGTCCTTCCAAAATACCAACCTTGGAGCCTTTGGAGCCTTTCATTGTTATTAAGGTTAGATTAATATGACTGCATAAAATTGGGTTTTGATTCTCAGCTTCTGCTCCGTGTAGTCCATGGACTTCGTGGACAGGAAGAGAGGAGGTAAGACTATTGTTAACTGGGTTTTCCCATCTTAAAGCCTTTAAACAATTTCCTTTAACTCTTCAGAATTTGATAAACTGTCCTTACAGTCTTTTATATATAATTTTATGGACTTCAGAGAGAGGAAGGCAGAGGGGCAGAGGGAGATAGAAACATCAACAATGAGAGAGAATCATTGATTGGCTGCTTCCTGCATGTCCTCTAATGGGGACTAAGCCGCAACCCAGGTATGTGCCCTCACTGGGAATTGACCTGTGACCTCCTGGTTCATAGGTGGATGCTCAACCACTGAGCCACACTGGTTGGGCTGCCCCTAAAGTCTTAATTTTCTACCTTATGAGCAAGACTGTTTTTTCCCCCTTTGTTTTGTTTTTCTTTGAAAGACTATGTTAATTACCACAACTTGGTGTTTTTTCCCCCTTTGTTTTGTTTTTCTTTGAAAGAGTATTTTAATTACCACAACTTGGTGACTTAAAACAATCAAAATTTATTCCCTCACAGTTTTGGAAACTAGAAGTCTGAAATCAAAGCGTCATCAGGGCCATACTCCTGGAGGCTCTAGGGCAGAATCCCTCCTTCTTCTTCTAACTCTGGTGGCTCCAGGAGTTCTTGGCTTGTGATCACATCACTCCAATCTCTGCCTCTGTCTTCACACCACCTTCTCTTCTGTGTGTCCTCAACTCTCTGCCCTTTTTTATAAGGATATATGTGATTGCATTTAGGGTTCGCCCTATAAACCAGGCCCATCCTAACCTCATCACATCCACAAGGTCCCTGTTTCCATATACTTCACATCCACAAGGTCCAGGGATTAGGCCCTATCCTTGGGGAGACAATTCATCAACCCCCCGCATCTCCGGGTCTATTTTCCTTTTTTCCTGTTGCTGGTCAGCCTCTAACCCTCTCCTCCTTTGGGCGAGGTCATTGGTAGAGCCTATTTCACCTCAGTGACACGTGAGAGAGGCTGCCACATCTGGCATGATGGATGTGGCCTCAGAGTCAGTCCATGGCAAGCAAAAATCATTCTTGGTACAAAATTGTGCGGCTGTGGAACTGAGTTGAATTGATGAACTGATCTTTTTTTTTTTTTTTTTAAATTGGAGATGCTCCTGAAATTTCCAAATCCCAAAATATTTACCATGTAAATATATTGGTAAACTGGACAGCTGCTCATCAAAAGCTCATGTTTGCACACTGCGTGTGTGTGTGTGTACTTCATTCAGGGCCGGGTACTTAATTTGTGATGTGGGTCCAGTGCAAAATGAAAACAGAGGCCTGCCTCTTGTTCAAAAAGCAGGACAAATGTGCCATTGAAGGTGTTAAAATATATAACTTTTTCTTGCTTCCACCGTTTCTCTCTTGACTTGTCACACTGTTCATTGGCTATTTAATGTCATTTTAAGTAAAGAAAAATGTAAATTATTAGCCTCAATTTTACTGTTCAGCTTCATATTATGTTTAAATGTTTACATGCAGGTATAAGTACATTTAACTCCTATGCAAAATCATAAAAATTGTATAATTCGTATTTCAGAGCTCACACATGCATGTGTGCTTTGTTCTCACCAGCAGAGTGGAGACCCTGGGAGAAACTAACTTACTGTTTTTATTTAAATTCTTGCCACACACACATTCTACCAACATGCTTCAACGTTGGTTTACTGATGAGTAAGGAGATCAGAAAGGAAAAGGAATTGAGTTGCCCTATCTTCCTTTTTCCTTCTATGTCATCATTTTCAGTATAAGACAAGGGCTGACAGGGAGTGAGAATAGAAGCACGAGGAAGGATAGGAGAGAGTCCCTTGGCTGTGTGTCTTGGAGCATCATTGCCTTCTTTCTGCATTGGAAGCAAGTTCTAACTGGGATGGAAAGCATGATCCCTCATGGACGTCAACGCTCCTGCTTACTACGTTGTAGATATAACTTTTTGCCTCACACTCACTCTGGATCTTGCTGAACTCACACACATCACAGGTCCATCGGGACCTCATGGACCGCTGTGAATGCCGTAGGTCGATGGGGCAGCGGGGAATGGCAGCCGATGATGTTTATGAGCTCATGCTCTAGTGTCCCACCAAACTTCACTTACAAAACACAAACGCAAGGATAATATTATTAGAAGTCTCAAGATGGTGACACAGAGCATTAAATGAGTACAAGGCCCTCCTGAGCTCATGGCCCTGGGTGACTGCATGGGTCGGGTCGTTGGCCCATATAGCCAGCCTTTGCAAAGTATAAAAAATGTTTAAGGACTGCTGGTTCCATTTAAGTCCTTTTACACCTGCCTAGCCCCAACCTTTTACTAAAGTCCCTGTTAGGAACACGCTGGAAATCCCTCAAACTCTGGAGTCAGACATATCTGATTTGAGATCTCAGTTTTGTTGCTTATCTTGTGTATAATTGGGCAGGTAGCTTAACAAAAATGTAAAAATGCAGATAATAATACTTAACTGATGGTGACGTTGTGGTGATTAAGGGCATATAAAATGTCTAGTTCCAGGATTCTCATAAAACAAGGAAGCACTCAAAATTGGAAGCACTATCTATAATTACACCAGTAAAAGCGTAATATGCTAATTAGACCAGATGTCCTTCCGGATGACCTTCTGGACAAAGCTGGGCCTCTAGTTTATTATAAAGAGAGAATGGTTTGCATAAGTATACCCACAGCCCTCTCAGTTCTTCCTGAGGAAATAGTGTTGAGGAAATGCATGGAATGAGTAAATCTGAAAACCGAGGCCTGATTCCTGCTTAATTAAACGGTAGCTACGTGAACTTGGGAAAGTCACCATCAAGTTTCATGTATGGGTTTCCTTTTTATGAAAAAGAGTAATAAAATTACCTTTCGCACAGAGAAGCTTAATGAAGGTAGCATATATGAAAGCAAAATAAGCATCCAATATTATTGTTGAGGGTGATGGATGAGGACCATTTAATTAGAAGCTGGACTTAAGAGAGACACTTTTCTCATGCTTTAATTTTCCATATTTCTAAATCACTTTGTTTTGCACCAGTCTCTTACAAACAGCATAGAGTTGAGATTTGCTTTGTGAGCCAATCTGAAACACTTTTATTTAATAGGTGAGTTAATCCATTTATGGATGTTTGATTTTAGTTCTGTCATATTATTTCATTTCATATTTTATGTTTTTTATAGTTTAAGACTTTTCATTATGTGGTCAATTCCTTTGCCATTTTAATAATTTTATAGGGATATAATTTATATAACATAAAATCTTTCCATTCTAATGTACAGTTTGTTGAATTTTAGATCTTTGTATTTTGGGAACTTAGTTTTTCCTGACATTTAGGGGAGAAGACTTGTATTTTTGCACAAGTGGTCAGTTTATAATCATAATCTTATGTGATACCCTCAGTTAACTATTTCTTTAGAAATAGATATTTCTTTAGATATACTAAGCAAAATAACATGAAAATATTTCTCTTCCTCCTCTTTACCACCCAACATAAGGGAGTTCTCTTTCTTGGTGTTTGTGTTTGTACTGTTACTTGATTTGTCATCTGGAAGGAATGTGTTTGACTCCCCAGCTAGTGTAGATGAGGCAACCAACAAACCTACTCTCCTCTCCACCCCATCCCATCCCTCTTTCCCCAATACTCAAAACATTTACACTATGACCTGTTATGTTTTTTTTCTCACATTTGTTTTAGTCTTCATTTTATTTTTAAATATATTCAGTGCTCCCCATTGGTCCCTTCACCAGAATTTCCCAGTTATCTTTTAGTGACTACATTTCATTCATTCATAGCTCCTGTAGGGTTCATGGGGACAATATTGCCTGAAAAATATTCTCTGAGCAAGGTGAGCTGTAATCACTTTAGTGGGGATACTATGAAACCAGAAAGCATACTTTTCCTTTCATGTGAGAGTCTGCAATTATATAAGAAAAGCAGCTTCAATGAACTGAATGTGCTACTGATCTCTGAGAAGAAGGCTTTCTGGGACAAGCATTAGTGTTGTATTACTGAGGGGGCCCTACTTTTTAAAAGCCGACAAGCAACAGGCCCAACACAGTGGCCAGCAACTCAAAGAATAAGTTCACTGATTTTATGGAGCAGGCAAGTCCAGAGGAAAAGAAACAATTCTTTGCAGGGAAGTTTTCTTATCTGTAAAACAGACTAATAGTGCTTTCTCGGGAGAGTGTGTCCTAAGGTCACCATGTATCCTTCTGCCAGAACAGACTGGATCTGCAGAGATTAGATATGCTTTAACCCTCCCTGCCTCAGTCACTTAGTAAGTAGTTTGCTCTCTGCAGTAAATGTACTTGGAAATTCTCATTTTAATCATAGATATTTTCTTTAAATCTACTCACCGAGAAGAGCTAACATCCACCCTGAAGATAAGAAAGTTACTCCCATGTTATCAACAAAATCAAGGGGACAATTTGTTTTTTCTTTTTTACCCCTCTGAATGTAAAAGTAATACATCTTCACTGTAACATTTGTTAGAAAGTTCTTAAAAGTGTTTCCAAGAAATATATATATATATATATATATATATATATATATATATATATAGTTAAAACTAATATTTATTGTACTTTTCTGCGGACTTTTTCTTTGTACATAAATTAATAAACTCGGCGACACTGGATTGTATCACGCATGTTGCTTATAACCTTCTATTTTCACTCAACCTCATCTCCTGGACGTTTTCCCATGGAGTCTTAAATTACTATTATTTTTAATGGCTGTATTCCATTTTAAGTAGATACCATAAATAATTTTAAGTTTTTCCCTTTTATTTTGGGCCTGTAAGTTGGTTTCTCATGCGGTTCTTTTAACAACACTAGCAACAAAGACTCTAGTATTGAAATAGCTGTGTGTCTCTCCAACGCTTTCCCAGTATAAGTTCCTAGAAATTGGAATTTCTTGGTCAAAGGGTACGGAAACAATTTTAGGCTCTCTTTAAACACATTGCCACGTTGCCTTCCAGAAATACTTTTCCCTCCTCAGCAGTGCATGAAAGTAATGGGCCAAATGTATTGAACATGAAAAAAAAAAATCATAATCATAAGGAGAATATTTCAGTCATTACTTCTTTAGAGGACCTGTTTCCAGGATTGCTGTGGGCACCTCCTGAGGAGGACTGCCTGCACACTTCTTATAGGCAACTGGCCAATGGTTCGCCCACTCACTCAGGTTAGAATCCCGCCGCAGCCAGGTGCGGCTCTGCGACCCTCTTCCTGCTTCCTCCTTCCTCCTGCTCATCCTGTGGCTTCTGCTCCCCCGAGATGCAGCCCACTCCAAATGTTAAGGGTTTGTGCACAGCACACAGCTGTAGCTACGTGTGTCCTCAGATTCGGCTCTCAAGCTGGTAACCTCAGGGCAGGTGGTAGATTAGTCATTCCTTGCTGCAATAATATGTGACTAAGGCTGAGGAAGGGAGGCCTCTGGTGGGAGGGGTACCCCTGGGCCTCAGGAAAATGTTTTTCAATAAGATGGAGAAGGGCAGACAAATGGTACGAAAGGGAGCACATAAGCAAGGCCTGGTTACCTCATCTCTCCAACCTTCAGTTTCCCTGTTCTGTAATCAGAAAATTACCTTCTTGGTTGTTATAAAGAGGAGAGGCAGTCTATGTTTGGTGTGAGGCATATAATGAGAGCTCTGTCGGTACTGTTTTTAAGAATTATTATTAGTTGAGTGGCGCGAATTTCAACTGAATTGAGCTGAGCATCAGTTTTCGGAGGAATTGAACTTCTGCCTGGCCTTTTGCCGGCTGGATTTCACCAAATCTAAGATGCCAACCATCACGAGCAGCTATGTGGATTGCTAAGGAAGAAAAAAAACAAAACCCACAGCTAACCGATGACACAGGCTATAGGAAGAAAAAAGCCAAAACCCACAGCCAACCGATGACACACGCTATAGGAGACATGTGATTTCAGAGATGTTCACATGAGAAAACACATCTTAGGCTCGGTGAGTGATGTTTCCCTGTGCTTCAATAGATAATCTCTGTGACCCCTGGACTCTACCTGGGCAGGGAGCAGGGGAAGGAGCGGGCACGGGCACGGGCAGGTGAAGAGACTCTGAGAGCACAGCCAGGACCAGAGGGTGGGGCCCGGGACGCCTGGGTGACGTGTAACCCTTCGCACGTGCACGGATGTGCCTGGGCACGGGCTGAGTATACACGTTACTTATGCACCAGCTACACTTGCAGTGACGCACCTCGGAGGAGGCTGTGTGCTCAGAGATGGAAGCAAGAGGCTGTCAGATAACTTCTGGAGATCAGAACATTTTGTCTCAAGCTTCCTGACTCTTAAACCATCAAATAGGATCTCTAACCTTTTGAATGTGTTTTATGTCATTTTCAGGGCGACCTGAGGAAATACACAGATTTTAAAGCAAAGTGCAAAGAGAAAATATTCTGAGGAGAATTAATTCTTTTGTTCAAAACTATTTACTGAGCACCTATCATGTGAATCCTATTAAAAATGAGAAGCTCGCTCTCTCATAAAATTTCTAGTCTTGTGGGACAGGCTGTGCACACTAATGAGTGACCTTTCTTTTTAAAAATATCTATTTATTTTATTGATTTCAGAGAAGAAGGGAGAGGGAGAAAGAGAGACAGAAACATCAATGATGAAAGAGAATCATTGATCGGTTGCCTCCTGAATGCCCCACACTGAGGATGGCTCGAGCCCGCAACCCAGGCATGTGCCCTAACCAGGAGTTGAACTGTGACCTCCTGATTCATAGGTCGACACTCAACCACTGAAGACACTATATTTTGCTGGCATTGTCAGTATTGTGCCTGATGCAATTTCTAAAGCAACCTCTTAGAAAAGAATTTAAAATATGTAGTTAAAAATCAACAGGAGTTAAAATGATATGTTATAAAATATTTGTTTAACATAAAAGAAGGCAGTGATGATTAGTAAGAGGAACAAAAAAGGACATGAAATATACAGAAAACAAATAGCAAAATGGCAGATGGAAATCCAATCATATCAATAAGCATATTAATGGGAACTGAATACCAAAACTCCAATCAGAGACCAGAGATTGTCAGATTGAATTTTAAAAGCAAAATCCTTCTGTATTCTGTCTACAAAGGACACATTTAGATTAAAATCACTAGTGGTTTCAGAGTGAAAAATGAAAAGAATATACATCTTGAAGAATGGAAAAAATATAAAAAAGCCCAAGTGGATATGTAAATATCAGACAAAATAAACTTTATGACAAGAACTATTTCTAGAGACAGAGGGACACTCATGATGAGAAGAGACTCACTACAGTAGAAGCATATAATGATTATAAATGTGTGCATGTGTAAATGAAGTTCCAAAATATATAAAGAACACCAACAAAGTTAAATAAAAAAAATAGATAATTTAACAATTATTGATGAAGACTTCAATATCCCACTCTCAATCAATTGTAGAAGAACAAAGTTAGTAAAGATATAGAAAATATGAGCAACACTGTTGATCAATCAGACTTAATTGACATCTAAATAACACTACACCTAAAGGCAGAATATCAATTGTTTTAAAGAGCACAGGGAACACAACACAATAAAGTTTATGGGATGCAACTAAAGCATTTCTTAGAGGGAAATCTGATAGCTGTGAATCTCTATATTTAAAAAGTAGATAGCCGAAACCAGTTTGGCTCAGTGGTAGAGCGTCGGTCTGCGGACTGAAAGGTCCCAGGTTCGATTCCGGTCAAAGGCATGTACATTGGTTGCAGGCACATCCCCAGTAGGGGGTGTGCAAGAGGCAGCTGGTCGATGTTTCTCTCTCATTGATGTTTCTGGCTCTCTATCTCTCTCCCTTCCTCTCTGTAAAATATCAATAAAATATATATTTTTTAAAAAAGTGGATAGATTTCAAATAAATAATTTAAACTTACACTTTAAGAAATTAAAAAAAGAGCAAACTGAATCAAAAAGGAAGAAAGAAAATATTAAAACCAAAGTGGAAAAAAAGAAGAAATATAGAAAAACAATAGAGAAAATAAATAAAAACAAAAGTTTGTTCTTTAAAAAAAGTAACAAAATTGACAAATATTTAGACAGAGGGAGGGAGTGAGGGAGGAAGAGAAACTCAAATTACTAAGATCAGGAATAAAAGAGAGAACCCTGGCTGAGTAGTTCAGATGGAAAGAGCATTGTCTTGATACACCAAAGGTGTAGGTTCGATCTCCAGTCAGGGCACATACAAGAATTAATCAATGAATGCATAAATGAGTGGAGCAACAAATCAATGTTTCTCTCTGTCTCTCTCTCTCTAAAAATCTATAATAATAAAAGCATAATATGCTATTTAGACTGGACATCCTTCCAGACGACCTTTCAGAGGAAGCCAGGGTTGTGAGGGAAGCCCAGGTCCTGTGTGCCTGCCAGAGGCTGGAGGGAAGCCCGGGCCCCAGGTGCCAGAGGGAAGCCAGTGCTGGCAGTGTGGGGGAAGGAAGGCCTGCTGTTGCACAGATTTCATGCATCAGGCCTCTAGTCAATAATAAAAAAGACTAAAAGAGAGAGAGAGCATCACTACTGACCTTACAGAAATTAAAAGGATTATAAGGAAATAATATACAATTTTATGAGAACCAGTTTGATAATCTCAATGAAAAGGAAAAATTCCTAGAAAGATACAAAATGCTGTTACTGATTTAAAAAATAAAAGTAAAAAATCTGAATAGACTTATAACAAATGAAAAGGTTGAATTAGTAAATAAAAAACCTCTCCCAAAGAAAAGCCTAAGTAAGTCCAGATAACCTCATGAGTAAATTCTACCAAACACTTAAAGAAGAATTAATGCCAAACCTTTATAAACTCTTTGAAAAAATGGGAGAAGAGGAAACACTTTCCAATTCATTGTATGAGGCCAGCATTTCCCCAATACCAAAACTAAAAACATTGCAAGAAAAGGTCAGCATGCCTTATGAATAGAAGCAATTTCACAACAAAATAGTAACAAACTGAATCTACCAATATATAAAAAGCATTATACAACATAACTAAGTTGAATTTGTCCCAAAATGCAAGGCTTAACTTACAAAAATCAACATAACATGCCGTAATAATGAAATAAAGGACAAAACCATATAATCATTCTAATAGTCACAGAAAAAGCATTAAACAAAATCCCAAAGTCTTTTCAAGTTAAAAACAATCAATAAAATAGGAATAGCAGGGAACTCCTTCAATTTGATAAAGACTACCTTTCCCCAAAGATCAGAAACAAGGCAAGGATGTCTGCTCTAGACACGTCTACTCAACATTGCATCCAGCAATTCCACTACTAGTTAAATCAGGAGAAAACTGAAGACACAAAAACTTGTACTCATATATGCACAGCAGCATCATTCACAAAAGACCAAAAGTGAAACAACCTGTGTCCATCACCTGATAAAGGATAAACAAAATGTGGTCTATCCAGACAATGGAATATTACTTGTCCATAACAAGGAGTGAATGACACATGCTACAACATGGATGAAGCTTGAAAACATTATGCTAGGTGAAGGAAGCCAGATACAAAAGACCACATCCTATCTAATAAAGATGGAATATGCAAATTGATCGTAACTCTGCTACAAAGATGGCATTGGCCAGAACCAATAAGGAAGGAATATGCAAATTGACACAACAATTCAAGAGGTGGAAGGCAGCTCTGGGCCAGAGCGAAGGTGGTGCCAGCAGCCAGGGGAAGGAAGGCCTATTTTTGCATGAATCTTCATGCATCAGGCCTCTAGTATTGTATAAATCCATTTGTATAAATATCCAGAATAGACAAATGCATAGATAGTAAATAGATTAACAGTTGCCAGGAACAGGGAGGAGAGGAGTTGGGAGTGAATGTTAATGGGTATAGGGTTTCTTTTTGGAGGAAATGGAAATGTTCTGGAATCAGATAATGGTAATAGCTGTTCGATAAATATACTAACAACTACTGAATTGCATACTTTAAAGGGCAAATTTAATGTATGTGCATTATATCTCAATTTTAAAAATCAGTGAGTTAAAAAAAAATGTGCCTGGGGTTCTAACCAGATCATAAGCTTGAGGAATTTTCACCCACATGAGCACATCCACATAACCATCACTTAAATATAAATAAACAGCCCCACAATTCCAGAAGCATTCCTGTGCCCCCTCTCATCACAACCCTGCCCTAAAGTGATCACTCTTCTACCTGTTAATACCAAAGGTGAATTTTGAACATCATACAAAGGGATCATACGATACGTACTCTCTGGGTCTAGTCTCCTTCACCCAACTTTATATTAATGAGATTCATACACCTGGTTGTGAACTTGAACAAAGGGCATCACCTGCCTGGAACCAGGTAGACCACACCTCCCTCCTTCGGCCTCTGCAGGTGATCGTGTCATTGTGAAGACAGACTTTCAGGTCTTCTCCTAACATTAAATATTTTTGTGATAGCTGTGTCGGCAGATAGTATTTCATATGTAGGATATTCTCTCTGTGTCCAGTTAATCTCCCCATGTTTATAGGCCCTGTTTTGATTTTAGCACCATGTTAGGAACCATGAATGATCCAGGAGGGGCCAGATGACATTTTCACCCTTGGGATTAGCAGCAAGTTATGATCAAGAGAGCTGGCTGTCAGAGATTAAGTAGCCCTGTGGATGGGAAGTCCCAAGTGTCCCAGGAGAGCTGTCTGATTGGAATTCCTATGTGGGCCACCATCTCTGCCCTGCTCTCTAGTCTCTGAGATGGAGAGCAGACAGAAAGTGTCACTCTCCAAATAGATGTGAATGAAGGTGAACCAGATGCCTAGACAGAGAAACATTTATAAATGTGCAGTGGTCCAAACAGTCTGGAAATTTCTCAGGGAGGAAACGGTGATGTCTTCTGAGACTCCACCTGGGCCGGGTGCTATGGCAGGTGGCTTCACAGACTCTTACAAGAGCTATCTGTGGAGCAGGAGCCACCACCTCCATCCTCCAGGTGAGCACCTGGAGGGCAAGGACTGTTAGAATAGCCAGTTGAGACGCCTCAAAAGAGGACATTGTCCTCCCCCATCCTCACCCCAGCTTTACTAACACAAAATTTACACACAACGAAATTCTCCCATTGTAAGCGTGTAGTATGATGACTTCTAGAAATTCTGCTCTAGGTTTCCAGGATAACCACGCCAAAGAAATGTGCACTAAATTAACTTTTTTTTTTTTAGACCACACATTTATTGAAGGGCAATTATATGCCAGGCATTTGCATAGGCTCTAAGAGTACAGATGTGAAGAAATAAGAATGGAGTTAATATCTCTTGCAGTTCATGTGTAAGAAATACATCAGACTCTGTGCAAAATACCTCACAGAACCCTGGCATACGCCAGGCCCTCAGGAGATGCTGGTTGAATTGAAATTTGAAGAAAAGTGAGAAGGATCCATAAAAAATGTAAATGATCTGGCAAAGGCAGCGGGTAGTATCCAGTGAAGTCCCTTCTTCCTCAGGCACACTGCTGTCCAGAATAAAGACTATATTTCCCAGGCTCCCTCGCAGCTGGGTGTGAGCATGTAACTAAGTTGTAGGAGGGGATGTATGTGGATGTATGTGGTGGTGGGGAGTAATAGTGGAAGTGGAGCAATGAATATTTATTTTAGTCATCTATTTAAGCAGTTACATCTTGAATAAATAGCAGATCTTGGGAAAGTAGGGAAATAAAATACTTGGAAAACGAATTGTCCTTGATGCACTGTCCATTACAATAGTTGAACTAGGGCCCTCTTGAAGACAGATTGCCTGGTCTAGGGACCAAGTGAATACTCTGCAACTGGTAGCCTCCAATTCAATTTCACTGACCTTTGAACTCTTCTGTATTGATATTTAACTATGTTACTTTTGCTGTAACATTTCCATCACTCAATCCATGACCTTCTAATGACATATTTGAGCAATGCAAAATATTTCAAGTGGAAAGCTTAGGCCTCAGATTTTATTTTCAATCATAAAGCTGGACTATTTCTTCATCTGATTGTCAGTTTATAGGATGAGAGCTCTAGAATCCTAAAAGGCACACTCAGGGATCAGTTAGTCTGAAAATAAACTCTAGAACAGAAGGTGTTTTACTTTTTAGATGACCAAACATCTTTTTTGGATGGTTATGACAACTAATCTATTCCATAAAATGACTCAGGTAAAATTATTTGAATGTCATGATGGATTCAGCCCACAACCCCTCTCCAATCCCTCCTTTGATCTGCTACTCAAGTTATGTTTCAGACCTCAGAGCTGGTCATGTCTCCCTCTTCCACATCCATCCACCACCTAACAAGACCTTCTGGGACTTCTCATGGGATAAATCCCAAATTCTAATCCTATATAATAAAAGGCTAATATGCAAATTGTCCCCTTGACCCGGAGTTTGGCCAAGAGTTTGAGCAGGGGGTAGGCTGGCCAGCCAACTGCCTGCAGCTCCTTTCCCTGTCCAGCCCCACCCCCGATCGGCCCACCCCACCTATCCAGCCAACCACCTGAAGCCCCTCTTTCCCTCTGCCCAGCCTGATGGCCCTGATCAGGGCGGGCCGGCTGGACCCCACCCATTCATGAATTCGTGCACCAGGCCTCTAGTCTATATATATATAAAGGGTAAGTGATCGTCCGACTGGCTGACCCGCTGGTCCCTATGATGTGTACTGTCCACTATGGGGCTGACCCTCAATGCAGGAGCTGCCAAGCAGCAGTGACTTGGCAGCTGCAGTTCTTGGGTGATGCACCCCTGAACCAGAGAGGAGGAAGTCCAATATTAAAATATTTCTTCTAATTAATTTCATTTCATTTTGCACACATCTGTGCACTGGGCTACTGGTAGGCACATAAGATCCTTCAACTCCAACATCAACTTTGTTTCCAGCACTGGTTCCTGTCATCTCAAACTGTGAAGGTCCCTAAAGATAACTGTGTTTCCTAGGTCCTTTTAAGAACACAGGCTGTTTTTTCTGCCCCAAGTACCCTCCTCTACTTTGAAATGTCTGCCTTTGTTAAGTTGGCCGAACTCTCCCTTGGTGTGCTGTATACATTGTTTTATTTCAACACTGATGACATGGTATTGTCATGAGGGGTTCCCCACAATGCAGCACAGGGCATGGCACACAGGGGTTGGCCCGCATGTGCTGGTGTAATGAGTAAGAGGACCAGAGGGAGATTTCTGTCAACTTTTGGCCAACTCCTGACTGCTTTAGCATGGGTGGTTCAATTTCACAAGGACCCAGGTTTGCTTCTCCAAGCTTCCTTGTTTGCTTTGTGAGGGGGTAGAAAGACAGGAGAGATGCCAGAACAGAATGGATTGATTTCAGAAGTGTTCCTCTGGCCTTGATTACAGAATATGCTTTTCCCAAATTATCAAAAATGGTGAAAACTTGCTGGGTTAGTTACCATTCATTAATGAATAGGTGTGTCTCATAGCTGCCCAAGGATCTATGAGCTACTAAAATAGCATGACTTAAAGTGAGTTCACATCCAAAGTCACAAATTCAATGACCGTGATGGCCCATTGCCCTGCTAAAGTTTTACTGGGTTACCTATTATTTATAAAAGCCCAAGTAAACAGAAGATTACACACAGTGCCCTGTGCTAAGATGGGGAAGTCCAAATGCTAGGCTATCAGAGGAGTGCCTAGCACAACACACTCTGGAGTCAGGAATTTCTGTTTAGGAGAAATAACATTTACATTACATATACTTTAAAGAAAAGGAAAAGTGGCCAGGCACCCAGTGGCACAGCTGTGTGGGGCATGAGGGCTCTGCGCTGAGGAGGTAAGGAAGCCAAGGGCAGAATGAAAGATTTTGCACATTTTCTTAAAGCTGTTAATAGGAGTCAGCTTTTCTAAAAAAGCAGGACACAGCATGGTCATATTCACATGGTAGAACACGGGGGCATCTATTTACAGAATGATATGGACAGAGGCAGCTTGAAGATAGGGAACAATTGTAATATTTCAAGAAAGTGGTGCGGAGACTAAAAACAAAAGTAGGGTTCATGAAGAGAGAAGGAAGAAGAGGGATTCTGGAAATATAAAGGAGACAGAAACAATTCAATTGAATAATCAGAGAGAGGAAGACTCTGAAGCCAAGGACAGCTCCTAGTCTCCCGGGGGATCTGTCTTTCCAGAGAGAGAGGTATAGGTGGAATGGTCTGGAAGGGAGCTGACCCAGTCTTGATAATTCTTTGTTTCTTTGCTTCTGATCTTATTAATTTGGTTGCTTTGGGCTACAAGTGACAGAGACCTAGAACCGGCTTAAACAATGAAATCATCTATTTTCTTGCATCCAAAGGAGTCCAGTCAGAGGGGCTGGTCCTATTTCTCTGGATCTCCTGGCTGTGCAGGCAACTTGGAGAACTTCCCTCTCAGTCTGGGATCAGGCCAGTGGCAGCTATTCCAGATGAATAGGAAGCTTTTCTCAGCAGCCTTTCTCTTGGGTTTTACTAGACAGAATTGGGTCACATGCCCATACCCGAAGTCCTCACTGGCCAGAATCCTGGCATTGGTATGAGCAGTGTAGACTAATCATGATCCTCCACCCAACCAGGAACAAAGATGGGGCTTACCTTGCCCACTCCCTGGGGGGAGGAGGATACTTGAATACACTCAGAATTCCATGGGCAGGGGAGCAAGAGGAGGAAATGGATGTGAGGTAAACTCTCAGCTGGGTTGGCCCTACCAAGGTGAACCTCTCTGGCATCACATAATTTCCCCAGATCAGACTGAGCTAGCTCCTCCCCATGTCACTAACACCCTGGTCTCTACCTTCATCATCAATTCATCACCCGATCACAGCATGCTTTCTTTGTGTTATCTTTTTCTCAGATTTTGTCTCCTCATGAAGATTGTGAACTTTGAGCGCATAAATCAGGGTTTTGCTACCTCTCCAGTGACACTACTCCTGTTGTCCATCCATCCTCATTAGTTACCTGTCTGAGAGAAACAAAGAAAGATGTTTCCTGTTACCACCATTAACTAACTTTTTCTCAACAGCACTGGGACAGCTAACACTTCTAAGTATATGCCAGACACTGTTTCAGATACAAAAAAGAACTGTTAGGTCCCACAAGGACAGGGGTCTTTATCAGTTTTGTAGCCTGATATATCCCTAAGGCTTAAAATACTGCCTGGTACGTAACAGGAGCTTAATAAATATTTGTTGAATAACTGTATAATCTCATTTACTCTTCACAGAAAACCTGGTTGGAAGATGCTATTATTATCCTCCATTTACTATGGCAGAGATGAGTTAATGGCTCTAAGTTGCAGTGTCAGGAAATGGCAGAGTCAGAATGCAAGCCCAGGCCCCTTGACTCCTGAGCCTAAGAGCTCACCATTCACCTCTATAGCCTCTCGTGGATATTGGCCATGCTTTTATTTCTGATGGGGATGGACAGGAAAGGAGGGATGCTGGAGCCCTTGGGAAGATAGAAAGTTAAGGAAGAGTTGTTCTTGGTAGTTGGGAGATTCAGTTTTGGCCAAGACACTCAAGAGTGGGGTGCTGGGCAGGGATGGTGGTCCTGTTTGGAGGTAGACTTTTGGTGATTCAGCTCTACTCCTGAAGTGAACCAGACCTGCAGGGATATGTGCCAGGACTGTGTGGTGGTGCCCTTTGTAGAACTGCTCTGTTGAATTGCCCTTGGCTTTTTGATATGAGGCCTACTGGAAGCTTGTTGTTGAAATGACCATTCTTTAGGGACCCTAAGGAGAAGTTCATGTCCTATCTCGGTTTCAGGACCACTTATGTTTTCCTTCAGCAATTGTCTTAATCATCTATTGAAAACTGAGTTTCTTTTCACTGACAACTAAAGATCTAAATGTGTACTTTCCTGTGGATAAACATCTAGGTCTTTAATGATACACATATTTGTCTCAGTCCCACTCTTGCCTCTATTTTATATTCCTGGTTTACTTCTAACTTCCCACCTGAAGTTATTTAAGGGACAATGTAAAATACAAATAAATTAGTTAAACATGTTAGTCTTAATATTACTAAAAAAAGGGGGGGGGCTCTCTTTTCCTGCCTTGTCATCTCTTTAGCAGCTCTATAAGCCACTGCTTTTTGTTCTGGCTCAGGGAATACTGGCATCGGGGACTTTAAGTTTTGGTCCTGACTCTGCCAGCAAATCACTATACCCTTTGAGCCTCCTTTTCCTGTTATGGATCTCACTGGGAAGTGGTGAAGAATAATAAGTTAAGCACCAAACACGTGAGCCAGGTACTTTATCAGCACAGTAATAGACATAATTGTGGTGAGAGTTCTTCTGCTGAAACAGAACAGCCCTTGGGTCTCAAAGGGCAAAGAAGGGCAATCAAGAGAGGGAAGGCAGCTCAGGGGGCAGGTCCAAATTCTTGCTAGACTCTGAACTCTTGGCCAGACAGAGAGATTATCATGCGGGAAGTGATGTGTTGTTGTGGATAGAGAAGGAGAAAGCGAAGGCTTCAAACTGATGACTTTCAGCTAGAAGAACACCTGGAAGCAATTCTGAAGCCGGAGAGGAGACTGGTGGGAATTGATGGGCTCTGGTATCTCACTGCTTTCCTCAGCCCTTCTTTCAGTGGTCGGGATGACCACCATGAGAGTTGTACTTCAGGGAGCTTCATTCTCCTGGACTTACAATTCTATGGCCCGAGTGTCTTGTGGAGGTGACTTCTCTCCTTCCTTCCTCCCTCCCTCCATCTTCCCACTCCTCTCAATTCCATTAACTGAACATGTGGAATATAGTTAGCCTTCATATCTATGAGTTTCATATTCACAAATTCAACCAACCATGATCGGATTGAAAATATTCAGAAAAAAGTTGCATTGTTGTTGACATGCCCTATGTAGCCAGACCTACGATGGTTGCTGGTTTCATTTGTACTGAACATTATAGGCTGTTTTCTTGTCATTATCCCCTAAACAACACATATAACAATTGTTTACCTAGGATTTATATTGTATTGGGTATTATAAGTAATCTAGAGATGATTTAAAGTATACGGAAAGATGTGCACAAGTTATTTTTATATAAGAGACTTGAGAATTGGCCAGTTTTGGTTTCTGTGGGGCTCCTGGAACCAGTCCCCTGCAGATACTGAGGGAAGACCATATTTACTAATTGCCAAGCACCGTGCTTGGCAATTTCCTTGTGAAGCCCACTTTCTGGGCAGGCTATTCTGATACTCAGGAAATAACAGGGGGTGGGTGAGTAGAGGTTTCAAGACTGCATCCTCTGTAACTGACCAGCAGCTACTCAGACCAAGAGCCTTATGGGAGCTTCACAGCACTGGAACATGCAATTAAAAGGTTTGTGGGATCTTATTTTGAGATTAAAAATCAAAATTATTGGACGCAGACAATAGGGTGGTGAAGGCATGGGGCAGGGACTAGGGACAGTTTAGAAGGGGTCAATGGGGGAAAAGGGGGGACATATGTAATACTTTCAATGATAAAGATAAAAAACACCGGAGGACTGAGAAGGTGGGGCAGTTCTGTACCGTGCTGCCTTCCACTGGTTAAGACCTCCAAGAGCAAAGGCCTACCGAGGTGAGGATGCCCCTACTGTCACCTGTAGAGGGGCAGCACTGAGCTGGCCAATATTCACAGTGGTGCTGCTTGTCCTGGCTCAGGGGAAGCGTTCCACTAAGTCTGAAAGACTAAGACATCGCAGGGACTCTCCGCCACCGCCCGCGGCCTGCTCTGCCAGGCCTTCACGCGCGCTGAGCTGGCGCTGCGCCTTCCATTGGCAGACCCGGAGAATCCTCTCTCCGCTGCCACAGGGCCAGGCCAAAGCATCAGACACTACCACCATGCGGATTTTAAAACTACAGGGGAAATTGAGCCACAGGAGCTACCATCGCTGCCGCTCCCACCGCCACCCCCAAGAATGGGAATCCACCAAAATCAGAGCTCACTACACACCGGGCTCATAGAGAATGTGGCTTCAGAAATTAGCCTCTGCATCCACAGCAGCTCCACATCCGCAACAAAGAGGACACCATTGAGGGCGGACTCCCCCCATGCAGCCATCACAGCCCGCTCACAATCTTCCCAGCACACCCACCATGCTGGGGGGGAAATGGAGCGCGCTGGTGAGGAAATGGCACGGTGCCTTCCATTACCCACCCAGGCAAGCCCATCCTCCGATGCCACATGGCCAAACCGAAGCTCTCACACCACCGCCATGTGAACTTTAAAACTACAGTGGTAATTGAACCACAGGAGCGACCGTCAATATTGCACCTGGCACCGCCACCCGCCAATGCCGCCGAGAATAAAGGAAATCCACCAAGAACAGAGCTCACCACGCCTTGGGCTCAGGGAGTGGGCGACCTCAGAACTTAGCCTCCATGTCTGCAGCTGCTCCGCTCCCACACCGAACGAGACACCTTTGAAGGTGGTCCCCCCGCCTGCAACCATCTCAGCCCAACTGCAGCTGTTCCAGCCTGCCCCCCATGCTAGCAAGAAGCTAGCGTGGCGCCTCCAATATGCGACCCCAACACCCTAGAGGGGCCGTGTGCCCCGGGTGAGCCGAGTGTCCCAGGGGGCCATGTGCCCCGGGTAAGCCGTACCCCCCAAAGGGGAAGGGTGTCCCGGGCGAGCCGTGTGTCCCAGGGGGCCGAGTGCCCCGGGTGAGCCGAGTGTCCCAGGGGGCCGAGTGCCCCGGGCGAGCCGTGTGTCCCAGGGGGCCATGTGCCCCGGGTAAGCCGTACCCCCCAAAGGGGAAGGGTGTCCCGGGTAAACCATGTGTCCCAGGGGGCCGAGTGCCCCGGGTGAGCCGAGTGTCCCATGGGGCCGAGTGCCCCGGGTGAGCCGAGTGTCCCAGGGAGCCGAGTGCCCCGGGTGAGCCGAGTGTCCCAGGGGGCCGAGTGCCCCGGGTGAGCCGAGTGTCCCAGGGGGCCGAGTGCCCCGGGTGAGCCGAGTGTCCCAGGGGGCCGAGTGCCCCGGGTGAGCCGAGTGTCCCATGGGGCCGAGTGCCCCAGGCGAGCCGTGTGTCCCAGGGGAAGCAGTGGGACCTAGGGGAAGGGGTGGTGAGAACCAGAGGAGGAGCGGACTCTATTCATAAGGTCCTGAGATAGTCACCATAAAACAAGCAGACTGCCAAATGAGGAGCAGATTTTATTCATATGGTCCTGAGATGGTCACCATAAAACAAGCAGATTGTCAAATGACAGCGGGGAGGGGAAGGAGACCTGGGGGGAGATAGGAGAACAACCGAGGGACTGGTATGCATGAACATAAGTACAACCAATGAACACAGAACTCTGGGGAGGGAGGGCATAAATGGGAGGTGGGGGGGGGCAATGGTAAACTATGTACACAGAAAATACCTTAATAAAATAAAAATAAATGAAAAAAAATAAAAAAAAATAAAAAACAAAACAAAACAAAACAAACAAACAAAAAAAAAAGATAAAAAACAAAACAAAAAATCAGCCAAAACTGGTTTGGCTCAGTGGATAGAGTGTCGGTCTGGGGACTGAAGGGTCCCAGGTTCGATTCCAGTCAAGGGTATACACTTTGGTTGCAGGCACATCCCTGGTAGGAGGTGTGCAGGAAGCAGCTGGTTGATGTTTCTCTCTCATCGATGTTTCTAGCTCTCTATCCCTCTCCCTTCCTCTCTCTAAAAAAAAAATCAATAAAATATACTTTTAAAAAATAAAAATTATGGTGGTATCTGTCTTCACACATTGTACAGTATATATATATATATATATATATATATATATATATATATATATATTAGAGGCCCAATGCACAAAGATATGTGCAAGAATGGGCTTTCCTTCCCCTGGCTGCCCGTACTGCCTTCGCTCTGGCCTGGAGCCTTTCCACCTTCCCACACTGCCCAGAGGCCCGGAGCAGTTGGGGTGTGCGGAACACTTGCATCGTTGCCATGGCGATGATGCAAGCATTCAGCACACCCTAGCTTCTCAGTGCTTATGTATGCAAATTAACCCACCATCTTTGTTGGGTTAATTTGAATACTCCCTCCTCATTGGCTGGTGGGCATCACAAAGTTATGGTCATTTTGCATCTTACTCTTTTATTAGTGTATTAGGTTACATCATTCCTTAAAAAACACCTTGAATTTGTTAGAAATAACTGGCTATTTGGACAAAACTGTACATTTTGGTAGGAGATTTGACTTTTGCTATTAGACTCTCTTGGCACTGGGCCAGAGGTTGGAGATCATTTAGAACAGTGATTCCTAAACCTTAATATGTGATGAATCACCAAGGGTCTTGTTACAATGTAGGCTCTGATTCAGTAGGTCTGGGTTAGAGGATAAGACCCTCCATTTAACAAGCTTGCACTGTCTGCTTGAGGCTGCTGGTCTGTAGACCACATCTCGACCAAGGATGGATTAATTAGACCAAGGCCTCTCAACTGTGGCACCACTGACATCCTGGGCCTGGCAATTATTTGTTGAGGAGGCTGTCCTGTACATTAGAGACTATTAGCAGCATCCCTGGCCTCTGCCCACTAGATTCCAGTAGCACCCATACCTCCATTTGTAACAACCGAAAAGTGTCTCCAAACAATGCCGAATGTCCCCTGAGGGCAAAACCATTCCCAGTTGGGAACCACTGGATCAGCTGACTTTCAAAGACACTCCCAAGTCCACGTTTCTATAATCAAAAGTCCACATCAAAACCTCTTACTCTGAAAACACTAAGCCTGGAAAAGATGCCCCCAGGATGGGTCTCTCTTTATGTCCTTATAAAGGTATAAAGTCACAGGTAAAACTGTCTTCACAACAGCCACATGCAGCAGCAGCACCCCCGCCCCAGCACAGGCTGGGCGGAGTGGTATTTGCACCCTGGTGTGTGGCGTGAGTGTGTGGGGGTGACAGGGAAGGCATGCCTGTTGTACCTGCCCAGATGCTCCCTGGCCAGGATAGATGTGAACCTACCTGCTGGAACAAGTGCCCTTCAACCCTGCTCAGCAATGGAGCTCTTCCTCAAGGGGCAAGAAGGCAATTCATCTAAATCAGCAGAATGCATTCCTTTCTTTATAAGGGGACTTTGCTCCCATTATCTGAGGGGCCTAGGGGGTGTGTGAGGGCTTTACACGGGGCTGGATGAGCGGCCGATTGCTCAGTGCACATCAGGACCCTGGCAGAGGTCCAAGAGTAATTGAAAGACAGGCACTTGGGTCCCACCCAGGATGGTAGAGAGCCTGGAGATTGGAAGCCACAGCAAGATGAGCGGAGAGGAGGATCATGAATGGCTATTGCCTGTTTATTTGAAAATGCGCTATTAGCTTTTATTGCTCTGAAGGAAAAATGAGACAGGATTTCAACAGTTGGATAAAGTACTGTGCTTCCCACATAATGGAAACGAGTCTTCAGGTGGCAAGAACCATGTGCAATGATGATAGAGAAAGCTCCATAAAGAGTCCTAAGTGGCAACAGGATGCATGTGTGTTATGTTGGAAAATAAAATGGGAGGATGATCTCAAATGCTTAAAAGGGTTTTCTTGAAGAAGGAAAGACTAGAAGGAATAAGCATAGAGGCTAGACTTCTTTAAATGTGTCTCTTTTATTCTTAGATATTTGACCTTGGAACTGTGTGAGTGAAAAAGACAATAGACTTTATTTTTTTAAAGAGTAGTTTTATGTTCACAGCAAAACTGAGGTGAAAGCAGAGAGTTTTCACATACTTCCTACCACCCCACAGAAGCACAGCCTCCCCCATTACAGACATCCTGCACCAGAGTGGGACAACTGTCATACGCCATGATCTAACATGTCATTATCATCCAAAACATACAGCTCAGAGTGGGGTTCACTCTTAGTGTTGTATGGTCTATGGCTCCTGACAAATGTAAAATGACATGTATCCATCATTATAGCATCACACAAGATAGCTTCTCTGCCCTACAATTCCATGTTCTGCCTATTCATCCCTCTCACCCTTGGCAACTACTGGTGTTTTTCCAGAATGTAGATCAGTTGGAATCACATAGTATGTATGCAGTCTATCAGGTTGGTTTCTTTCACTTATCAATGTACATTAAAGTTTCTTCTATGTCTCCCGTTGCCATGTAAATATTTTACCCAGTTATAAACAAGATTAAATTTGAAAGGAGAAATCTTTACAAAATGAAAAAGCAAAATGATACCAATGAACTTAACTTTCCAAGTGACTTTTAAGCACAGCAACTTGACTGGACATCCCTACTTGGATAAACCCTAAGGACAAAATAACTGCAAAAAAATGTTTTTAATAATTTTCAACCCTTGGTACTATATAGTGTTTTTTGTTTGTTTGTTTGTTTGTTTGTTTTTAGGTAGGATTGGCACTGTTATTCTGAGATTGTCAGGTCTAGAATGTGGAGTAAAGCAAACAAGTTATTAGTGATGGTTTATCCTTCCTGATGTTCTGAAAGCCAGGATTGTCAGTGTGGGAGAGACAGGGTAGAAGTGGAAGATAGACAAGGCTAAGTAAACAACCACAATTCCCGATATGAGTTGACAGCATTGGGAGCTCGTGGGGTAGGAAGTATTTTATAGATGTGTGTTTCCTAGCTGTTCCACCATAAAAGCCTAAAGCCAGTGACCAACCCAGAGCAATAAGCATCCCTGGTGTCTACGCTATGATTTGCAAATGTCTGACAAAACAAAACAAAAACCACCCCAAGGATCCTTGGAGAATGGGCTGATTCCACATCTGCCCCAGGGGATATACAAGATGCAACTGGAACATGTCATTATATCAAACAGGGAGACCTTACCAAGTTTGAGGGTCATGACAACGGGGCTCTGCTGCAGCCCCGCCAAGGTGGGGAAGCTGAACACCAATAAGAACAATTACTGCAGTGCAACATCAATTATGTTTGGATCTGTGCATTCAGAATGGCACTAAAAAACAAACAAACTGGTCACCGTAGGAGGATGGATGCAAGTGATCTAAGACATTATTTTGAAATATGGTAATTAAAGAAGAAGAGTTAAGTGTTTAACCACTTTTCTTATATGAACTGTACTGAGGGCTAATGAAATGGTGGGTGGGGGGCAGTGTTTCTTATTAGAGGTATTCCTGTTTGTAAATAAAGAACATCACCATTTTTGCAGACTCTAATCAAGTAATGGAATTCTTAACAGGTCCACAAGACATTATCTACCAGGATGGAAGAACATACTGCCACCTGAAAAATAGTCTCACCAAAAATAAATAAATAAATAAATAAATAAATCCATATTTAAAATTGATCCAGCCACATTGATCCAGCCACATTGGCTCTGGATCCCAATTCCCACTGATGGGCCACACAAAGGACAGAGGAACACATTAAGGGGCATTACAGGGATGCAATCTGCATAATCTAGTGGGAAACTTCACAGGACAAATGCTCTCTTTCTACATTTCAAGGAACTAAAAGGTAGAGGGGAAACCTATAAGTGAAAAAGGCTCCAAAGAAAATATCTACTTCTCAAAATAAAATTAAATTTTATTGGATAACAATAAAAGACTATTTTAAGAAAGTCTTATATTAATGAGACAATGGGAAATAACGGTGACTGGATATTTGATGATATTAAGGAATAATTTTTTTAAAATAAATCTTTATTGTTCATATTATTACAAATGTTCCTCATTCCCCCCCACCCCCACATTGCTCCCCTACACCAAGTTTCCATTCAATTCTCTGCCCTTTCCCCATCCCCCATTGTCCTCATCCATAGGTGCAGTTTATGTTCAGTCTCTTCCCGCCCCGCTCCACTCCCCATTTCCCCAAGAATCATCAGTCCACTCCCCTTCCATACCTCTGATTCTATTATATTCACCAGTTAATATTGTTCATCATGATTTTTACTTCCCTTGGTTTTTAGACTCACTTGTTGATAGTTACGTGTTTGTTCATAATTTTTATCTTTATTTTCTTCCTCTTCCTAAAGAACCTCTTTTAGCAATTCATATAATTCTGGCTTGGCAGTGATGAATTCCTTTAGCTTAAATTTATTTGTGAAGCTCTTTATCTGGCCTTCGATTCTGAGTGATAGCTTTGCTGGGTAGAGTATTTTTGGCTGTAGGTTCTTGTTATTCATCACCTTGAATATTTCTTGCCATTCCCGTCTGGCCTGCATGGTTTCTGTTGAGAAATCAGCTGACAGTCGTATGGGTGCCCCTTTATAGGTAACTACCTGCTTTTGTCTTGCTGCTTTTAATACTCTCTCTTTGTCTTTAGCTCTTGGAATTTTAATTATGATGTGTCTTGGTGTGGTTCTTTTTGGATTCCTTTTGTTTGGGGTTCTGTGTGCTTCCTGGATGTGTAAGTCTATTTCTTTCACCAGGTGGGGGAAGTTTTCTGTCACTATTTCTTTCAATATGTTTTCAGTATCTTGCTCTCTGTCATCTTCTGGGACTCCCATAATTCTGATGTTGGTTCGCTTGAAGTTGTCCCAGAGGTTTCTTACATTATCTTCAACTTTCTGGATTCTCTTGTCTTCTTGCTTCTGTGGAGGAGTGTCCTCTGGCTCTTTGTGTTCCAAATCTTGGACTTGATTCTTGCAATCTTCCAATCTGTTTTTAGGACTCTGTATAATATTATTTATTTCAGAGATTGTATTCTTTATTTCTAGTTGACCCTTCATTATTTCTTGTTGATCCCTTATCATATCCTCATAGGTCTCATTTATTTTATCGGCCTTTTCTAAGAGATTGTTGAACAACCTTATAAGCGTGGCTTTGAACTCTATATCCAGTCGCTTTTTGTCCTCCATTTCTTTCGTTTGTGATCTGTTTCCTCGTTTCGACATTTTCGCTGCTACCCTGAGTTGGTAGGTTGGGAGGATCAGCTGTGTCTATGCCAGGAGACAACCTTATTCTACTAGTCTTGAAAACCTGCAAAAGCCTCTCTGAGTTCAGCTTGGATGGGGCGGAGTTTCAGGGTGGAGCCTACAGCCTTGGCTTCTGGTTAGCCCCGCCCTCTGAGGTTCCAGAGTCTCAGTGTACCTCAGTGTCCTTTGGTACTCGCTGCAAGTACCTCTGAGAGAAAGGCACTCTAGAGTTTCGCCCGCTACCAGACAGTGTAGTCTTTCCCCCAAAAAGCCCACAACTGGGGTTCAGAGCAGTTGGAAGTGGGGTTAAGAACAGTCCAGAGCTTATGTCTCCTTCCCACTAGGGCAATCTCGTGGCCCAAACAACAGTCTGTCCTCTGTGCCCACAATGTGCGCAACTCCGGGGCTCTGCCTTTCGCTGGCTTCTGGCTCCCCTTAGCTTCCGCCTTACAGCCCAGATTCCCCCTGTATGAGGCTGGGACCCCAGGGTCTTGCCCAGGACTGGGGTTCAGTGCAGTCAGAACTGGGGCTCAGCACAGTCCTGAGCTTTTGAGTCCTTCCCGCTGGGGCAATTTAGCAGCTCAGCTAACAGTCCGTCCTCTGCGGGTAATGTGCGCGACTCAGGGGCTCTGCCTTTTCGCCGCTCCGCTGACTTCCGCCTTACAGCCCAGTTTCCCTCTGTATGAGCCTGGGACCCCCGGGGTCTCGCCCAGAACTGGGGTTCAGTGCAGTCGGAGTTGGGGTTCAGCACGGTCTGGAGCTTTTATCTCCTTCCGGCTGGGGAACGCCAGCCAGGCACTCAGCCGCCCCTCCACTCCGGCTCCGTCCTCTCCCTGCGCGCACTGTGCCTCCGTACCTTAGGCTTTTAGAGCTCCTCTGGTTTTCCTTCTGGTTTTCTCTTTCCTCCTAGTTGTAGAATTTCCAGTCAGTCAACTTTCCTGTAGTTCTGGATAGTGTCCGCTCTATATTTTAGTTGTATTTTTTGAAATTGTTGAGTGCGGCTGCAGTTAGGCTTTTACCTCTGCCGCCATCTTGTTGTCTCCAGGAATAATTTTTAATGTTGAGGTATAATAGTGGCACCTTTATCTTTTAGAGATACTCCTGAAATACCAGGGTATGAAAGGAGACATGCCTGGGATGTGTTTCTAAATAATACGAGGGGAGAGAGGTGGGGGTGAAGGTGAAAAAAGATTGGCTGTGACTTGGTTCACGTTGCTGAAGCTGGCAGAGGGCTCATGGGGAGTCATTACACTGGTTTGTCTCTTTTGTATACGTTTGAAGTCCTCCATAATAAAAAATTTAAAAAAGGAAAAAATAAATGTAGGTGTGGGTAAAATAGGTCTACAGTTGTAATACAAATAAATAAGACAACGATGAACCCTATCTAATAAAAGAATAATATGCAAATTAACTATCACTCTGTGACAAAAATGGCGGCACCCATAGCCGATGCTGGTGGCGTCTCCCCGGCAACTTGAGCCCAGCACCTGCTCCTTGGCTGTGGAGGGAGGGAAGGAGCCTCCGGACAGAGGACTGGGTGCAAGCTCAGCATCCATGCCCTGGCGGCCCCGCGTGGAGAGAAGGGAGGAGCCTGTGGGGATGCAAGCCCGGCATCCCCATCCCAGCCATATGGAGAGAGGGCAGGACCCAGAAAAATGGATCTTTCCAGTTCCTGATAGATGCTGGGGGTCCTCTGTCTGCAAGCCCCAGTCACAGCCCAGCAGCCCCAGTCACTGACTGGAAGCCCTCTGCCTGCAGTGCGGACTCTGCCAGCGTGGCACTGCAGTTGTGGGGGGTGGGGGTGGGAGTCTGGCAGGCACACTACAGACATCAAATCACTGCCGCTGTGGCCTCCCCACCCACCCCTGCACTTGCAAGTAGGTATGGTTCAAGGGGGCAACTCCTGAGGTGGGTGCAGCTCTCATGGCAGCTGATGCATACCACACTGGGCAGGGAAGCTGGATCTGAGAGTCCAGGTTCCCAAGTACCTGAGCTGCCAGGCATCATGGGCCGGGCCCCTGAGGTGGCCCCAAGGACAAGCATCTTCTCAGAGGCTGTGCCGAAGGAAGGGAGGAGCCCTCTGGCTAGAGGCCAGGGTGAGGGATACTGGCGTTATTGCAGGCCAAGCTGAGGGACACCCCCCCACACACACTCCATGCACAAATTTTGTGCACCGGGCCTCTAGTAAATACTAATACAAGAATAAACTCCGTGTTTGGCACACTAACAAATGTAAGCCTACCTTTGCCCACCCCTGCAGATCAGAGTCCAGTGCATATGGAAACCACAGGCCCCAAAAGAGGATCATCAGTAGTGGCTCTCGTTCCGCAGAACAGCATGATGGTTAAGAGTGTGGACCTGAGCCAAGTGCATAGCTCCAAACACCAGCTCTGCTATTCATTCCCTCACTGCGTCATGTTGCACGGATTAGTCACCCTCTCTTACCCTCAGTTCCCTCCTCTGGGAAGTGAGGCTAACAGAAATACCACTGTATTGTTGGTTGTTGGGCAGATTAAATAGGCTCCCATTTGTCAATCACTGAGGCAGGGCCGCCTGCCACATCGTGAGCACTAAATATGGGCTCGCTTCCTCTCTTGCTCTTTCACTATTTCTTCAGCTCCAGCTCAGGGCGAGGAGGGTAGAATAAACAAGCGCTAATGAAGAAGCACAGAGCACTATGTGGGTGCTGCCTCTGCTTGTGCGGGGGTGGGGTGGGCCACACCCTAAAGCAGGCGACAGCTAACCAGCACCCACAGTATGGAAAACTGACCCACAAAGAAGGCTGGGTTGGGGCAGGGCCTCCCAGGCCAATGCTATTTCATGTGCAAAAGGTGCAGAGCCCTGCGAGGCTGGGGCCGAGCTCAGCGACAAAATGGCAGTCTAACAGACACTGGTGGTCTGTTAGAGAGGAATTCCACGGGTCCCCAGGATGTTTCTGAAACTGCACCCTCCGGGAAGGGCAAGGACAGATGAAAAGGGCACCTTTCCTAGGAACTTCCTGGGTGCCAGGCCCTGTTCGTAGGGGCCTGCAGCAGCCCTGGGATGTTGGCAGGGTAAGGGAGGATGAGTCATCTGTCCAAAGCCGTGCTGTTAGTGAGTAAGCTGGAATCAGAATGCACAGGCCCGTGTGATTCCAAAACCTTCCAGAGATTTGACTTCTGTCGGATTCTCCCTGGCTCTGGGAAAGTAAAAACACGTTGATGGCAGTGATCTGTAAGGAGCAGGGAGGACTATGGCTATTTTGATTCTCACTCATATTTTTCAGCATTTTATACATTTCCCACTAGGAGCAAATATTGCTTTCATACTTAGGGGGAAAAAAGAATAAGTACAACTTTTATAAAGAGAGGAGAAAAAAAGTTTATTGTGTTTGTCTTCACATGAGACTGTGAAGAGATTAGAGATCCATTCACCTCTTCTAAGCTAAATAAATGTAGAACATCTTAAATGTTTGGAAATGTAGGTAATTTGAGTTTAGAACCTAGGTGGATTCTATTTTTCATGATTGCATAATGATTTACTTTTTTTTTCTAAAATATTTTTAATTGATTTTTTTACAGAGAGAAAGGGAGAGGTACAGAGAGTCAGAAACATGGATGAGAGAGAAACAGCGATCAGCTGTTTCCTGCACGCCCCCCCTCCCCCCCCACTGAGGATGTGCCTGCAATCAAGGCACATGCCCTTGATCTGAATAGAACCCGGGACCCTTCAGTTCAAAGGCCAATGCTCTATCCACTGAACCAAACCGGTTAGGGCATGATTTACTTTTAAAAAGAGTACAATAATTTAAAAAGCAGAATCTTAAAGTTCATAGTTTTCTTTTTTCTACTGTTAAAGTTTTTTTTATTGATTGATTTTGAGAGAGAGAGAGAGAGAGAGAGAGAGAGAGAGAGAGAGAGAGAGAGAGAAAGGGAAGGAAGGAAAGAGGGAAAGAGAGAAACATCAATTTGTTGTTCCACTTATTTATACATTCATTAGTTGATTCTCGTATGTGCCCTGACCGGGGATTGAACTTGCTATCTTGGGGTATCGGGATGATGCTCTAACCAACTGAGCTACCCGACCAGAGTAATCTTCCTACTTTTGACAGTGTTGTATTTTTTTCTTTTGGCTGCCAAGATGCTCAAAGCTAAATTTTGGGCTTAGTCCATGTTGTGTAGTACAGACATATCTTGGATATAGTACGGCTTTGGTTCCAGACCACTGCAATAAAGCAAAGTATTGCAATAAAGCAAGTCGTAATGTTTTTGCTGGTGGAGGGTCTTTCCTTCAATTTGTAAAAATTATGCAGCATCTGTGAAGTGCAATAAAATGAGGTATCCCTGTAAATATTTCCTCCCGCTATCCCTTAATTGCCATTATGCCATGCTTACTTGGATGACTTTATTTAGTATGTTTTTATAATAATTTTCCTGCCATCCTTTTGGAGAGGGTGTGGGTACAATATTAATAAATGCTCTTATTTGAGGGAAAACTTATGTGAAGTCAAGAGGAACAGGATTTTTCTCGTTTATGGATGACGAGACTGATGCTCAGAGATGGTGATGTAACCCACACTTACCGCACTTGAACTAGAACTCAACTTTTCAGACTCCTCATACAGCATTCCATCACTGGGCCAAGGTAACTAATGGGACACTGGGATGGCTCCCTGGGACACTTGTCAGGGATGGTGACAGGGAGGGCCACATGCTGCCCACTCCTGGTAACTCCCCATCTGAAAAGGTGCAAAGTAGATCAGGAGACATACCCACATTGCTGTGTATCGACTGCTAGGAAGCACATTAAGAGCCAGTCAAACAAGACTGCCAGAGTCAATGGTGGCAATTAATATTTCCCAATCTTGGTTTCAGAGCAAGGGTTAGTTCCTCCAAGCACTTACTGCCCTCATTTTGTCCTGGTTCAGTGACATTTTTTACTCCAACTGCTGTCCCTCTGTGGGTTGAGTCTCTGGTACATGTCCCCTTGGCTCTGTGCTTCCTCATGGACCGGGATCTTGCTGCGCTAGTACCACAGACCGGGGCTTAAGCAACAGAAGTTCATTCTTTCCCAGTTCTGGAAGCTGGAGGTCCGAGATCAAAATGTCAGCAGGGTCAGTTCCTTCTGTGTTCCCTCTCTTTGGCTTGTAGATGCCATTTCTCCTTTTGTCTTCACATTGTCTCCCCCCTGTCCAAATTTCCTCTCCTTATGAGGGAGCCTATTATACTGGATTTGGGCCCACCCCAATGACCTCATTTTAACTTGATTACCTCTATAAAAGAGGTCACATTCTGAGGTGCTGGGGGTTATGACTTCAACATAAAACTATTGGGGGACATATTCAGCCCTTCTGAGGTTTGGGCTATGGCTTCTGCAGAGGCCCGGGTTGCCAGGTGGCCCCTGGTTTGCCAGGGTACCCACTCTTCTTGAGCCAAGAGCTGAGCAGCCTTCCAGTCAGACAAATAAGAACTCCAGTTCCACCCCTCCCGGGTGGTGTGACCTTTGGCAATATCCTCCACCTGTCTGAGGTTTGGTTTCTTCATATGAAACCACCACCTACTTTACAGGATTGTTGTTAGGATTAAGAGTGACACGTCTGTAAAGTGCTAATACCTGGGAGGAGCTCGCGGAGAGGAGGCTATGGTTGATATTTAAGCAAATCACCAGCTTTTGCAAGGAGATGCCAGGCCTGTTCTAACTCTGAGCTGACGGGTCAGTCATGCATGAAACAAAATTTGTCCACAACAGTCTTTGGGCCTCCTCAATCAGCATTCTCCTCCACTGAGCAAGTTTCAGAGCTCAGTTCAATGTCTATGTTCAAAGAAAGAAAGAAGCTCTCTCTCAACTTCTCTCCTGCCTAGTGACTTTAAATCCTAACAGTGGGTTTGGGCCCTAAATCAGGAGTAATGCTGATCTGATCTCTAAAGCTTAGTTAGCAACTCAGCTTGCTTTCTCTTTCTTTCTCTCTCTCTCTCTCTCTCTCTCTCTCTCTCTCTCTCTCTCTCTCTTTCTCTCTTTCTTTCTCTCTCTCTCTTTCTTTCTTTCTTTCTTTCTTTCTTTCTTTCTTTCTTTCTTTCTTTTTCTTTCTTTCTTTCTCTCCTTCCTTCCTTCCTTCCTTCCTTCCTTCCTTCCTTCCTTCCTTCCTTCCTTCCTTTCTTCCTTCCTGCCTGCCTGCCTTTCTTTCTTTCTTTCTTTCTTTCTTTCTTTCTTTCTTTCTTTCTTTCTTTCTTTTTTTCTTTCTTTCTTTCTTTCTTTCTTTCTTTCTTTCTTTCTTTCTTTCTTTCTTTCTTTCTTTCTTTCTTTCTTTCTTCTTTCTTCTTTTTCAGCCTCATTTCTTCACCATCGTCCCCTTCACAAATCATAGGTGTGATGGTTGATTTGTGTGTCGTTCCAGCTTCACTGAGACATAGGATGCCCAGATATTTGGTCTAACATTACCCGGAATGTTTCTCGAAGGGTGTTTGGGTGAGTTTAACATTTGAAGCAGTAGACTGAGTAAAGCAGGTTGCCCTCCTTAATGTGTGTGGGCCTCATCCAATCACCTGCAGGCCTGAGTGGTACATAAGGCTGACCTCCCCCTGAATAAGAGAGAATTCTTCCTGCCTGACAGCCTTTGAACTGGGACATTGGCTTTTTTTTCTGCCTTTGGCCTCAAACTGAAAAATGTCTCAAGCTTGCTGACCTTCAGACAGAACTACACTATTGGCTCTGCTGCGTCTCCTGCTTTCTGACTCACCTGAGATCTTGGGACTTGCCAGCTTCCGTAATCTGTGAGCCAGTTCCTTAAAATAAGTCTTTTTTATTCTCTCTCCTTTCTCTCTCTCTCTCTCTCTCTCTCTCTCTCTCTCTCTGATGCACCCTATTGGTTCTATTTCTCTGGAGAACCCCAATACAACCGGCAAACTCCAGGTGACGACTTCTAGCATATCTGCAGGGGCCACCACCCCCGTCTCAACCAGTGAGCCCACATTCCAGCAAATTCTAATTGGCAATGACTTTAAGGAACTATTGTAGACATTGCTCTCATTTCTTCCAAACGAGAGGAGGATGCCCCTTCTCAGCCTTGATGCCCCCCCCTGTAACATGCACAGCGCCCCCATCTGACTTGGGGGATGGCATGGCTTTCCCCTGACTCGTAGAGGGCAGTACAGAGTGAAAGATGAATTTGCTCAAATTACATACAGACAAGGAAGGAGCATGCTCCAGACGTTTGTCCCAAACCTTTAGCTCTTCAATGTCCGTGCAGCATGACAAGCCCCAGGCCCTTGCTGGACCTCAGGCTGATCTGTGACATGCCACTGTATACATTAAGAGCAAGGCTCAGCTGGTCTGGAGGCGGGAGGGGGGCAACCCCTCTCCTCAGTGTATGTGTGTCCTACTTCGCTGCATGGGCTGAGGGCGGCAGCACATGACTGCCAGGTAGAGGAGTGACTGCCACACATGTGCTCCTGACCAGAGCCTAAAGAAGCATATCAGAGCCACTTCACACGGATCTGGGAAAGGAAGCAGGGAAGAAGATGCTCTTACGTGGTCAAAAGGAGCAGTCTGAAAGGCATGACCTTTGATCCGTCAGTTGGTGAAGAGGGAATGGGAAATGATGGGCGAACGGCTTTGGTTCCAGACTACTGCAATAAAGCAAAGTATTGCAATAAAGCAAGTCGTAATCTTTTTGCTGATGGAGGGTCTTTCCTTCAATTTGTAAAAATTTGCAGCATCTGTGAAGTGCAATAAAATGAGGTATCCCTGTAAATATTTCCTCCCTCTATCCCTTAATTGCCATGATGTCATGCTTACTTGGATGACTTTATTTAGTATGTCTTTATAATAATTTTCCTGCCATCCTTTTGGAGAGGGTGTGGGTATAATATTAATAAAGGCCAAGGGGACTGTATGGTTGACAGCAGGACTCAAGGCCAGGCCTCTCAGGCTCTGTCCCAAGGTGCGCATTACCCAGAAGCTTGCAAGGTCAGATGGGACGGACATGGTCTCAAACTACACAAGGGCCAAGAGAATGACCAATGTTATCTCCAGACTCTGTGGGGAACCCCCTTCCAGGTTTGTCACCATGGGGTTAAGTCACACAACAGAATGGGGGACATGCATACAGCAATGAGGAAGAAGACCAGAGAGTGAGTCAGGAAGAAGGAAACTTCATTATTTTCATACCATGTGAGACCAGCTTGCTTAGAAGTGGCATTACACTTCACTGCAACACTGGACAGGTATTTATGACCCTAACTCTAAGCCGAGCGCGGTCACACCCACTCTGCCTGACGCTCGGCTGTGGTCTCGGCTCAGACGACCCCCCTACAGGCAGCACAGGCCGCCGCCCCAGCAGCAGGAGCCTTTGGCTGGCAGAAGACAAGACCGGCGGCTTCGGATAAACGTCATGCTGCCTTTTTACAGCCCCCGGCTTCCTCCCATCCTGTCTCCTCTTTAATCCCCGACAGCCAGTGACCTCTCCATTTCTATAATTCTGTCATTTCAAGAATGGAGTCATGCGGCAGATAACCTTTGAGGACTGGTTCTTCTCACGCAGCATCATTCCCCCGTCACAGGTCGTCGCGAGCACCAGCTTTCTGCTGAGCAGCCCTGCGTGGCCTGGGTGCACCCCCCATCGGTTTGCCTGCTGAAGAGCATCCGGGATGTGCCCAGTCTTGGGCTATTGTGGTTGAAGTTGCTGTAAACATTGGTGAAGCAGGAGACTGAGTAAAGCAGGTTGCCCTCCTTAATGTGTGTGGGCCTCATCCAATCACTTGCAGGCCTGAGTGGTACATAAGGCTGACCGCCCCTGAATACGAGAGAATTCTTCCTGCCTATCAGCGTTTGAACTGGGACGTTGGCTTTTTTCCTGCCTTTGGCCTCAAATTGAAAAATGTCTCTCAAGCTTGCTGACCTTCAGACAGAACTACACCACTGGCTCTGCTGGGTTCTCCAGAGAAACAGAACTAATAGGGTGCATCAGAGAGAGAGAGAGAGAGAGAGAGAGAGAGAGAGAGAGAGAGAGAGAGAGAGAGAGAAGGAAAGAGACAGAATAGAAAGACTTATTTTAAGGAACTGGCTCACGGATTACGGAAGCTGGCAAGTCCCAAGATCTCAGGTGAGTCAGAAAGCAGAAACCTTTCTGAGTGGATATAAATTTTCCTTTCTCTGGGACAAAATGGCCAAGGGTGCAATTTCCGAGTCACATGGTTTTCACACACTTAGCTTTTTAAGAAACAGCCCAAGTTTTTTTGCAGAGGGGCCGGGCCATTTTCCTCTCCAGAGAGCCATGGACGAGTGATCCAGGTTCTCTCGCCCGTGTTTGGTGGTGGGTGTCACTATGTGTGATGTTAGTCACCCTGGCCAGTGTGTGACCTCTCGGGTGGCTCTGACCTGCCTTGCCTTTATGGCGAATGATGTTGAGTATCTTTTCATTATGAGCCACCTGTCTTTCCTTTCCAGTGAAACGTTCAAGTCGCTTGCCCGTGTTCCGAGCGGGTTGTCCAGAGAATTATGCTGAGAAAGAAGAGCCAGTCCTAAAAGTAAACATTTTTGCTCTGAGAAGACCCCGTGAAGAGGATCAACAACCTACTGACTGGGAGAACATTTTTGCAAAACAATATATTCAACGGAGGACGAGTTACCATTTTAAAGTGTACAGTTCTGTGGCAGTAAGTGTATACACATTATTGTGTAACCGCCACCACCATCCATCCCTACAACGTTTTCATCTTATCCAACTGAAACTGTGTACCTGCTAAACACTAACTCCCCATTTCCCTCTCCCCACACCCTGCAACCACCCTCCTGCTATGAATGTAACTGCTTTAGGTGCCTCATAGAAGCAGGATCATGCAGTATTTCTCCTTTTGTGTCTGGCTCATCACACTGAGCACAATGTCCTTAAAGTTCATTCATGCTGTAGCATGCGCCAGAATCTCCTTTTTTAAGGCCAAATAACATTGTTGTATGTACATACCACGTTTTGCTTTTCATTCATTCACAGATGGACCACTGGATTATTTCCATCCTTTGGCTACTGTGAATATTGCTGCTATGAACATGGGTGTACAAATGTCTGTTTAAGTCCTTACATCCATTTCTTATGGATATAGCCCCCAAAGTGGGATTGCCAGACCCTGGATGTCTGGTCAGAAAAGATGCTCCAGGCTCATTTTGGACTCCTGTTGTCCTAAATCTTGAATCATCCTTCCCCCAGGGAGTGCTGGTTCCTTTGATAGAAAGGTATTTAGAGAAAAGGATTTGGACATTTAGGGGTGATCATTAGCTACTGGTTTGGTCATTGTTTTTAGGCCGTTTTAGTGAACCAAGTTAAGAAATAGTGTAGATGTTTAAGCAAAACTCATCAAATTGGCATTTCCACACCAAATTAGAAACGAAAGGATTTTAATTTAATTCTTTTGGTCTTATAGATGTAACCTTGTTTTCTCCCATGATAAAAAGTTGATTTCCAATGATATCAACATAATTACTCACTTTCTTCAGCAATAAACATGTAACAGACTCAGAATAATAGTACAATCTCACAAAAACAACACACTACTTTCACAAACAAAACAATTACTGAAAAACGGTTTTATTATTCGTTGGTTTATTTCCACTATTTTTGTCCTTAGAGTACATCCCACTGGGATGCACAGTGAAATTCCTATAGTCATTTGAAAAAATTCCTGTGTATTTGTCACCAATCTTCTATTGGTTTATATTCATTTATTTCATCTGCCTTCAATTTTTAGGAATTAAAAGTAACTATTATGGAAATATTCACATGATTGTAAAGGTAAGTATATAAAGCAAATTATATTTGGACAAGTTTATCTTCTAACCCTGTCTCCTATATCTCATTCTCTATCCCCCCATAGGTAATAACTTAAAACTTTTTTTTCCTCTTCCACCTAATAAAATAAATGTAGCCTGGCCAGCATGGCTCAGTGATTGAGTATTGACCTGTGAACCAAGAAGTTGCAGTTTGATTCCTGATTAGGGCACATGCCCGGGTTGTGGGCTCAATCCCCAATGCGGGGTGTGCAGGAGGGAGCTGGTCAGTGATTCTCTCTCATCTTTGATGTTTCTATCTCTCCCTCTCCCTTCCTTTCTGAAATTAATAAAAAATAACTTAAAAAAATTCAAAAACCATCCTTTCTTAAGTAATGGGTAGTACACTATTCATACTTGTCTTAATTTTGTGTTTTTCACTTACAGTTTCTTGAAGATCACTCCAAGCAGTATACAGAGATGCCAATTCCTTTTTATAGCTACACAGTCCTCCACTGGCTAGATGTACCATAGTTTATGTGAACGATCCCCTGTTGATGGAAATCAAGTATTTTTTTGAATGGTGTTTTTACACAGAGTAACTGTCACATGGTTAAATAAATTCTCATGGTCATTTCATAAGTTACCTTTCAGTGTTCCACCCTTAAGTCTCAGCAGCTTTCTCCAGGCCAGGGGCTGGCTCTGTTGATGTTTACTACCTAGAGTTAGTTCCCAGGTAGCAGTTATGTCTGATGAGGTACTAACTGGAACTTTATTATTTGTATATTTATTTTTATTGTTGACACTGTTTCAGATGTTCCTATTCACCCTCCCCCCTTTGTCCATCTCCACCCAGCCCGTGTCCCACCTTCCCTCTGACTATCACCACACTATTGTCTGTGTCTATGGGTTATAAATGGCTACTAACTAGAGTTTTAATTTCAAAGTTATTTCACTAACAATTTCCGCAAAGGGGGAACGGTAGTTATTGTTTAATGAATACGAAGTTTCTGTTTGGTATGATGAAAAATTTTGTGGATGGATGGTGGTGATGCTTGCTCACAATGAGAATGGTACTTAATGTCACTGCACTGCGCACTTAAAAATGGCTAAAATGGTAAATTTTATGTTATGTATACTTACCTCAATTTAAAACAGAATAAGGCTTATGGGAAACACTAAAGAAATTACTGAAAAACAGTAAAAAAATATATTATTAAAAATATTTTTATTGATTTCAGAAAGGAAAGGAAATAGAAACATCAATGATGATAGAATCATTGATTGGCTACCTCCTAAATGCCCCCCCACTGGGGATCGAGCCTGCAACCCAGGCATGTGCCCTGAGTGGGGATCGAACATGACTTCCTGTTTCATGGGTCAATGCTCAACCACTGAGCTACACCAGCCGAACATAATTATTCTTCAATGTTAAAAAATTTCTCCAATAAATTGTTACTTTAATATAGAACTTTATATTAAAATTAAATTTCAATACAAAAACTAAATGAGGTGAGTTTTTTTTTTTTGTTCTTATTAATCCTTACCTGATTTATATATTTTTTTAAATTGATTTTTAGAGTGGAAAGGTAGGGGGGAAGAAAAGGAGGGAGAGTGAAACATGGTTGTGAGAGAGACACATCAATTGGTTGCCTCCTGAATGTGCCCTGACCAGGAGCTGGGGATCAGCCCTGCAACCCAGGTACATGCTTTGACTGAATCAAACCCACAACGCTTTGGTGCGTGGGGCGATGCTCTAACCACTGAGAAACACTGACCAGGGCTAAATAAGGTTTTTAATTGATAATAATTTGTGTCATTGCAGTCAGTAGATGTCCTCAACTTAGAGATGGCTCCTTTCTCCACTGGTATAATAAATGAGGGCTGGTCACTTTCCAAGCTGAATCTTATCTGACAATGACACTGGTACAGATTACTCTCCAAGTTTAATGATGAGATAGCAAGTTAGCTCTTTCTAGACTTTTATTTATGTTACTACATGGTGACTTGAGTTTTATGGCTTCTAAATGAGGCGTTTATGAGTAGGAAATCCAGCTCAGTGACAAAGAAGATAATATCCTGTTGATGCCAGAGTCCAGGGTGGGGATGTTAGACCCTCAGGGCAAACTACTAATATAGAAAAATGTCTTAGGCCCTATATCTTGATCCACTAATGAATGGGCTATAGCCTCTGGTGAGTTCCTATAACACTTCATCTCTCTTTTTTTTAAAAAAAAAATATAAACATTTTATTGATTTTTTTACAGAGAGGAAGAGAGAGGGATAGAGTTAGAAACATCGATGAGAGAGAATCATCGATAGCTACCTCTTGCACACCCACTAATGGGGATGTGCCCGCAACCAAGGTACATGCCCTTGACCGGAATCAAACCCAGGACCTTTCAGTTTGCAGGCCGATGCTCTATCCATTGAGCCAAACCGGTTTCAGCATTTTTAAATTTAAATTTATTTATTTATTTTTAACTTCACTTTCTCTTCATGACCTGTCTCCACCTGTGAAATATAGCCTCACTACTGAGAGAGAACATTTCAAAGGCATCCAAAGGTCCTTGGCATCTGGGTGCTCGAGATGTACACACACCATCACATTTCCTCAACCGGTTATGTACAAGGACAGCCTTTAAAACCCTTCGAGTAGGAAAGGCAGCCGTTTTACTTCTTGTGGAAAGAATCCCCTTCCTCCACCACTGGAGCCACATGGGGCCGAGTGACAATGCGCTGACTCGCCTGCAGGGTCACGGGGCACACGAGAGGCAGGCCTGGCCCCTGCAATCTGAGCCACCACTTGACGTGGGCTCAGCGTTTGTGATAACAGAGGGTACAGGGAGTGTGGGCCCATGTGGCCACCGATGCACTGCCGGGGCAAAGGACCACCTTGTCCTGGAGCGTTTATCTTGAAGCAGCAAGGGTGACGACAAAGGTGGAAGCCTTGGTACAGTTGAAGGAGAAAAGCCAGAGGTAACGCGGTGCCTACATACTCGTGGGGAACAACAGAGCCAGACCACAGTGGGACAAAGCATCTACCCAAATTCTCCCGGAGATCTGTTCCTCACACCTACCTGCCTCTTGACACTTGTATCTCAGAAACTTACACAAAGGCCTCTTTGTGTAAGACCGGCGTAAAGATTTCCCATATACCCAACCTCTGCCTCAAGAATTACCAACATCTGTCCATCTTGTTTCATCTACTTACCCTCTTCCCCCCGCCCCCCTCAGGCATTTTATTATTTTTTAAATTAATTAGTTTTATTGATTATGGTATCACATAATTGTCCTCATCCCCCCATTCCCATCCCAAACCTCTCCCTACATATGTCCCCACCCCCCTGTTGTCCATGGCCACTGGCTAGGCCCATGTGCATGCACACAAGTCCTTTGGTTGATCTCTTTCCCTTACCCCCACCCTCCCCTACTTTCCCTCTGAGGTTTGAGAGTCTGATCGCTGCTTCTCTTTCTCTGGGTCTGTTTTTGTTCATCCATTTATGTTGTTCATTATTTCCTCTAGGTGTATGAGATCATGTGATCCAATAAATACCCTTGTAAGAACCTAAACTGGGACAAGCCATAATGGTTATGCTGAGAGGCAGATGAATCAGTCTGTAGTGAGTTAATTCTGGGCCAACAGTTCTTTTGAGTCCCAATTTCAATATCAAATAGTTCCTTATGTGTACATGTCAGCCATGCTATTTCAGATCTGGTTGGTGGACGCCCAGGACCAAACCAGAGACGGTCAGACCTGCATCACCCCTCAGGTATTTTAAAATAAATTTCACATACCACGTTTTTTGCACTCCTGAGTATTTCAAGACCCTGTCCCTCCCAGGACTGTTAAACAACAAATACCCAATATCCACTATCAGAAATCAGCATATTTTTAATACAGATGTGGTACAGGATGTTTAATTACAGCAGGGCAGAGATTCCAGTTAAATAAAATTAAAAACCTTTATTTTCCCCAATATAAAATTACTAAATTAATGTCTCAAAAGAAAATATAACATGGTGAAAGCTTTAAATCACACCACTGTTCACCACAGGATTTATGATTTACCAACGACATACTCCACCACTTTGGCAAAAGGATGAACTTTTCAAAAAACAGTTTAAAAACCTAACATAGCAAAGACTGTATACATCTCCATATTGCACTTTTTTTTATGTACAAGAATAAAACAGTAAAGTCAAGTGTCTTGCATATACTAAGAACGGCACAAATCTATCGCAATTAAATTTAATGCAGAAGCTCATGTGAGGAGTATTAAAAATGTAGAAACGCAACACACGTATGTACAGAACAACGAGACTGTATTAACAAAGTTTATGTACATGACAATACACTGCATTACTTGAAACCTTTTAGCATAGTTGTGTTTATTAATAGAGGCCTTTGGTTCTAAACTGCTTGACGAGTTTGGAGCTCACATAGTTCCTTAAGCGTTTCTGTGTTTGCTTTTTTTTAGACGCAAGTAAATAAGTATAAAAGCACTAAACCTCCTGGCTCACTGGTACAAAAATTATAGCGGTCAGATCCCTCAAGTCATCAAAAACTAGTCACAAAAATAGTTCTCGTATTCAACCTGAATGTGCCACAGGAAAAAAATATTTTCAAGATTTCCCAGCTTAGCCTAGAGGCAAAGGGTTTCCCCCAGCCTCAATTTCAGTGCTACTGTCCCTGCTATGTTCATTCCAGAACACTTGTTTTCTCTAGGCCATTTATCTTAATACTACTTTGTAAGAAAGAATAAAATCTAGCTTCAGTTTACAAGGGTCCAACCACACGCCTCTGTTAAGACAAAAACGAAGACTTGGAATATTGCCAAAGGGACTTAAAAAAATATGTGCCCTCTCCTGACTCCTCTAGAAAAATCCGCTACGAAAGAACAGGTCCCTGCTCCCTCCCTCTCCCGTTCCCCTGATTTCTCCTTGTGCTCGGTCTCCCCGTGTCCCGCACGAGCCCAGTGATTAGCTTTGGAAATCATCCTGAGTTTGCAAATGACAAAGCAAGTCCCCACACGCGGTCCATGAGGCGGGTCACAGAACCGAGGACGAGTTGGTCATCCCGTGAACCATGGTGCTTGTGGGAGTCCCACTGATGGCGTTGAAGATGTGCAGGGAGTTCGGTAAGACACTCGTCTTCTCCTCCAGGGGGCAGATCTTGAGGCACAGAAACACAACATTACCCACGTGCAATGCCCTGAACAGCATTTTTCAAAAGGGTGCATTTTATGGAACACACAGGACTTATCTCATCCAGTGGTAAGTGTTCCTGTGAAGGAGGGTCTGCCTAGATAGAGAGTTAGGCTTTGGCAGTTTGCAGAAGGATTGCATTGGCTCATCTAGTGAACGGTGTTTTTCAGATCAGGATTATAAGGCGAAAGTCCAGAACCAACGTGTTTTTGCTTCCTTTACAAGTTAGTAAATGGAGAGCCTTTTAGTCTCACCAGATGATAAGGTGGCTTGAAGTTTATGTTACACATACTGCACGGGACACGGCCTAGCCTTGTCCCCTGGAAAAGTCTTTTAAGATGAATCTGGAGCATCTGTGTTTCTCCACTGGCTCCTTTTCCCAGGGTCTTACAGAGAGGGGCTGCCCTTTGACCCTGAGCTAGTCTCTTTTTGCATTCCGTAATGCAGGGAAGGGTTCTAAAGGCAGGAAGTGACCCACTGCTAGGCAGAAACTAAGAATATACACACTCAGAGGCTCCCTTGGAAAAGCCAAAAGGAAGTCTATTCCGGGTTATGACTTTTTCTTTAAGTGTTTAAAGGTGTTTAATCTTCATAGTTGTGGAGATAGTGGAAAGTTCCAGTATAAAGCACAGCACTGCATCAAATGTCCATACAATCTGGGAGTTTATTTTAATACTAGAGGCCCAACACATGAAGATTTGTGCAAGAATGGACCTTCCTTCCCCTGGCTGCCGGCACTGCCTTCGCTCCAGCTGGAGCGGCCTTTTTGCTCTGGCCCAGAGCCGTCTTTCTGCCTTCCCACACTGCCCAGAGGCCCGGAGTGGCTGGGGCAGGGCCTATATATGCAGATTAACCCACCATCATTGTTGGGTTAAATTGCATAGTCCTGATTGGCTGGTGGATGTCGCGAAGGTATGGTCAATTTGCATATTACTATTTTATTAATGTAGATTTTCAGCCCATAATTTTGTTCCTACTTTCATCTTTCTAGTGCCAAATGCTGGCACCCACCGATCAAGCGCTCCTTTCTACAGGAACCTGGAGGCCACATGGAAAAGACCTTGAGTATTTTCCAAACACTTGTGCTCCTGAGGCTCTCACATTCTGGTTATTCACACACTTATTTCCTTAATCATTTCCTACTTCTCCAAATGCCCAGAAGAGGGTTGCCTTCTTGTGCACATGCATTTGTCCTTATGCCAACATCTGCAGTTGCCCAAATTCAGGAATAGATTTATGTGAGTCAGTAAATCAAGTTTTAGAAAAATTAAGTTAAAAAAATTACATTACCATCCCATCTGAATGTGTGAGCATGAAGGAGAGAGGGAAAAAAAAGGCAAGTTAAAGCTTAGACATTTGCTTCCCTACAACAGAAATATCCTAAGTAAATCATCACATAACATTTTCACTGACACAAAAGGTCCTGGCTTCAATTTTGCAAGACCGAGGCCAGAATGTAGGGAAGAGACAGAAGCAGTTCTGTGTAGCAAGGTGGTAGCACTAGCTATAAAGATGGTTCTCTGGCTCGGAAGGAGTCAGTATGGTTGATGGAGAGCGGGCATCTCTGCAATTATGTGGAAGCTGCTCTTTGACATTTACTGGGTTCCCCGGGCAGCTGTCCCCTCTGATGACTACTGGGCCCACATCCACAATTCTCCTGAAAGGAATTAGTACAAGAAGGCAATAGCAGGACAATTAGAACAGATCCCATAATGACAAGGGGTATAGAAATAGCCAGGGATAATCCACTGGGGCACCCAAGTCAGCTTTAAATAGTTAAAAATTAAACAACCCTATTTTTATAAATGGCAAAAGACATTTAATACAACAGATAGTTACTTAAACTGGCTGGTAAACCCTGCTCTTCCAAAGGACTGGGTGAATAAAGAAAATTCTACCAACACTATGGGCATTTCTTCTTTATGTGAGAGTTTTTGCTTTGTTTTGTTTGTTTTGTTTTGTTTTGTTTTACACTAGATTAGGGTGGGGAGGGGCCACCTCTAAGAGTGTGGAAGAGGAGGTAGGAGTTGCTCTCCTCTGGTCACATTAGGTACTAATATGTAGGCAATCTGTTCCTCCAGTTGTTCCTCGAGTAAACTGCGGTTAGACAGTAGCAGCAGAGGAGAGTGCTACATTATTCTCAAAATCCTGGAAGGTTGTCAAAGGTGTAGGCCATCACAGGGTGTACTTAAGACCCCAACTAGCACACCTGCTTCCTAAAAATGAGAACTCCAGGGTGGCACTTACCTGCTCATGCATGATTTCAGAAAGCTCTTTTGCCATTTCCCTATAGTTGGCCTTCATTTCTTCCTGATACTCTAACTGGTCTTCCTTAATCAGACGTTCATTTACCACTAAGGCTTGACCGCAAGCTTCCACAAATTGCCTGAAGTGGTAAAGGAGAGGAAAAAAAGGATGTTGAGGACAAAGAATGAGTCCAAGTGGTAGTGTCTCTTCCTTGATTAAGCACTCAAGTTGCTCATACTTGAAGAGAGAAAGACACTTATAGTGTGTGCTTTACCTGAAAACTTCTTTAAGCAACTTCACTTTGTTGTCCGGGTATCTTTTTGTGTTTGTGTCATCTAAGAAAGCTCGGGCATATGCCAGTGGACCAGCATTGACCTATAGAAATAAACAAATAAATAAAGAACTAAGTTTTAAAGTTATGTTATAAAGAAAATGACCTCTAATTTCAGTTGGTATGCGCTAAAAATGATGTCTGTAGTCATGACCCCTGCCCTCCAGGAACTTACAATCCAAAAGAGGAAACCATGAAGAAAGCTACATGTCATTTAACTTTACCATCTCATCCATCCCCAGGCCACTTCTGATGATGGTTCATTCTATGTAGGAAGAACCAAAGCTTGGAAAACATAAGGGCCTATTACACCTGAGATCAGAGCCCAAGTCTTCCAATTGGTATTTGGCTACACTACACTCAACCTGACGAGCTCAGTGAAAAACTGAAAAGAAAAAAAAAATATGTATGCCAATTGTTTATATTGTATTTTTATTTTTTTCTTTATATTTTTTAAATTGATTTTTTACAGAGAGGAAGAGAGAGGGATAGAGAGTAAGAAACATCGATGAGAGAGAATCATCGATCAGCTGCCTCTTGCACACCCCCTACTGGGGATGTGCCCGCAACCAATGTCTATCCACTGAGCCAAATTGGTTTCAGCAATGTATGTATGCCAATTGTTTAAAAACCAACTCTTCATCTCACTGAACTGTATGGACCCCATACAGTTGCTTTCCTTGAATGAAGTAACCATCTGAAGTGTGCGGCAAGTGCCAAACATTAGGGGCATTTAGCAACAGGGTATATGAACCAGAACCGTAAATATCTCCCTTAGCCAAGAGTTCTCAGTTGGGAAGGTCAAAGTGGGAACGTAGATAAAAAGAAAGTTAGACACACTGGATGGGAAGGAAAAAGTCCCAGGCTTCTGAGACAGCTTGGGAAAGGACTTTACCACGTGATTCCTGCATAATTTCTCCTGGAAGATCTGGTGGGCTTGGAAGGTAATTAAGTAGGAATGGCTGTCTATTTTTTGTTGTTGCTGTTGGTGAAAAAATGGGCTGTGGTTCTGACCCAGGGTGTACAGGACTTACATGGCAACAGGGGATCTGCAGTGTGGGAATTCACACCAGAGGTGGGGAGCCCTCTGATACAGGAACTGCTAGCTAACCTTCTGTGATGACTAGGTCATCACACTGGATATGTGCGTGTGAAGATGACCAAAATGACAGATTATCCAAAATGATACAGTTGGCTTTCTGTGTCCAATAGTTCTGCATCTGCAAACTCAACTACCCATGAATCAAAAATATATTTTAAAAAAGTTACAGTTTGGTTGGAGCACTTCCCCATGCACTAAAAGACTGTGGGTTCAATCCCCCATCTGGATGCGTATGCAAGGCAACTGATGTTTTTCTCTCACATCAATGCTTCTCTCTCTCTCAACATATTCTTGGGTGAGGACTAAACAACATGTTATGTTGTTTCTGACATGTACTATGTAGTTAAGCCTAAGATGGTTGTTTCTGTTCTGAACATGTACAGACTTTTTTCTTACCATTATATCCTAAATAATACAGTATAACAATTTACATAGTATTGGATATTATAAGTAATCTGGAGATGATTTAGAATATACAGGAGGATGTATGTGGGTTATATGAAAATACTATCCTATTGTACGTAAGGGACTTGAGCATCCATGGATTTTGGTACCTTGCTGGTTCCTGGAACCAGTCCCCCAAAGATACTGAGGGATGACTCATTCAATTTAAAAAAAATGCCAAGGGGAAAGTTGATGAAACGTCCTAAGGTCTTGGGGCGCAGCGCCATGGAGCCAGCCTGATGGCTCTGTCCTGCACAACAGCAGCCCCAGTGAGGCTCTCGGTGAAGGAATTACAGAAACGCACAGATAAATTGATACAGCTAATTTCCTCCGGCTCTAGCTCTGTGTCAACGTCAGTGGTTACACATGTATGAAGTTAATCTTACTTGATCATGCAATTCTTTGCTTTTTAAGATGATTGAGCATTTGTAAAACTCTAAGGTCACAGTCGAATGGCAGGGCACATTTTGTCCTTTAGAAAGCTCAACCTGTCCAGCCCCACCTTTACTGGCGCCCACACCCTTCTGCTGGCCTTTCCCGGGTCACGTTGAGTGGTTTTGTTTCTAGCTGCAGAAAATTGTGGCCTCTGGCCCCGTTAGGTAATCACTCACGTTGCTGGAATGATTATCATATTCACTTGATAACTTATTTTTGGCACATAAGTCTTTTGGGCCCTAAGAGGTTGAAAACACCTATAAATACTTTTGTGGTGAATGACATTTAGAAAAATGTGAGGCAGCAACTCAGCATGAATCTCATAAAAAGTTGATGAAAACTGATTTCAAAAAATGAACCAAGGAAACTCCAAAATCTATATATTACAATCTATATAAATCTATATATTACATGTAACTTTCATAAATACCCTTCTTGAAAGAGAAAAAAATTAGAGATACATATAAACACACACACACACACACACAAACAAACAAACAAACAAACGTGTTTGAATTATATACATACACTTAAAAATATTAATGAAGTGACAGGCATACTGGTCACTGGAAGGAGGTGATTTAGCATTTACCAATTTCTTAGGAAACCATATAAGAAACCTCCAAAATGTATTTTTGAAGTGAAATATACAAAGAAAAAAGTGTACATAATGTAAGTGTATAGCTTGATGAATTTTCATATACTGAAGATATTTATATAATCATTCCCTCAATCAAGGGTGATCTTTTTCATAAATGGTGCACACCACTTGGATAGCTATATGGAAAAAAAATGTGTCTTGATCCCAGTCTGCTACCACATACAAAAATGAATTCTAGATGGACTGCAGGTCTATATAGGAATGTTAAGCAAAGAGGGAAAATTGAAATATGTTTCAAAGATGTTCTTTTAAAAACAGATTTCTTCAAGTGGACAAAGAAAAAAGCTACCAGTAAAGAGGAAATTAATCTATTGGGCTATATTAAAATCAAGATTTTATGTTAATCAAAAGATACCATTAAGAGAGTAAACTTAAGGTATTTTTTTAGGTAAGAAATTTTATAGGAACCAGACAACAATAGTTTTATAAGAAAACCTACAGCTATTCTTTATATTTAGAAGAGTCTTAATGGTTCCAATTAGGCACCCAGAATTCCCCAAATTACAAACAAACAAACAAAAAATCCCAGGTTAGTGTGGAGAGCTATCTCCTGCTTCCAGCAGACCGTTTAGTGAGAATGACACTCTTGCAAATGGGGAGAGTGGAGAGTGAGGGTAGGGTGGGGGTACCATATGGTTACCGGTATTAGGAGAAACTGCACAGACACTGCGGGGAGGTAATGGGGATCACCTGGTAAAGCCAGAGATCTACACTAGCCCTTGTTGGTGCAAATGGCCTGAAATATCCCCAAGGTCTTCAATAAGGAGTCTTTCCCTCGGTTGCCCCGTGGTTTGCTTTGCCCGGCGCCTGGCTCACCTGAACACTCACGCTGCCCTGGAGTTTCAGCTGGAGCTTGATCATGTCCACGTCAGCGGAGGAGCACAGCTGCCGCAGCTCAGCCACCTTCTTACTCATCTCGTCAATGGCCACTTCGATGGGGTTCAGGTCGGTGTGGTGCTGGTACATGACAGGGATCCGCTTCTTCACGTAAGGGAAGCAGTGTATCGCTGCGGAGGAACGGGTCCCAGAATTACTCCACAGTTTGCAAGATCTTTACTACTACCGACGTAGAAGTCATTATTATTCAAATTTTATCTCTTTTTAAAAAAACAAAACATATTTTATTGATTTTTCAAACAGAGGAAGAGAGAGGGATAGAGAGTTAGAAACATTAATGGGAGAGAATCATCCATCAGCTGCCTCCTGCACACCCCCTACTGGGGATGTGCCTGTAACCAAGGTACATGCCCATGACCAGAATCGAACCCGGGACCTTCTAGTCCGCAGGCCAACGCACTATCCACTGAGCCAGACCGGTTTCAGCTATTATTCCCATTTTACAGATAAGGAATGAAAGCCTGCCAAAGTCATACGTCAGTACTTCATGGAACCAGAATATTGTCTTGTTTCACTCTGGATGTCTGATGACAGGTTATATAATATAAAGTAATGAGAGTCGGGTGTTTGTTAATGTTTACTGTGACAAGTGTATCTTTGAAGAAATCGCTTTATTGTTCCCTCCTCAATTTTCTCATCCATAACTGTCTTGCCTTCCTTGGAAGTTGAGAGATCTGAGTGAACTAGCAGATATAAGGTGGCTTTGGAAATATAAAAAAAAACTAAATAGTTTAAAGATATCACATACTACATCTTAAGTCCAGAAAAAATATAAGAACATTCATTTTTATCCACAGAACAACTTTGAATCAGTCTGCATAAATCAGAAAAATTAATGAAAAAATAAGAAGTGAAGATATATTTCCAAGCAAAATATTTTATGAACCAGAATGGCCAAAGCTTTTGAAGTAGCAACAACAGAGATATTTTGAAACAAATAAAAAATATAAGTAAAAATATTTACTGCTTTTATGTATTTTTAAACAACAACAAAAAATATTGTTCTCATTTATTATATTAAAACACCAAAGAGTTAAGTTTAAAAATGAGCAGAGAAACAGCTGGATCTTCTTTGGGTTGTTTCATGTTTCTACTTTGCTGCTTTATATGGTATATAAATATCTGTAATATTCTCATTTAACAGAGGCTTACACAGTGGTCGGCAAACAGTGGCTCGTGAGCCACATGCAGCTCTTTGGCCCCTTGAGTTTTTAGCAAAGGCCAGCTTAGGAGTACCCTAATTAAGTTAATAACAATGTACCTACTTATATAGTTTAAGTTAAAAAAATTTGGCTCTCAAAAGAAATTTCAATCGTTGTACTGTTGATATTTGGCTCTGTGGACTAATGAGTTTGCCAACCACTGTACTAACAGATCTTTATATATATGCTTTCTTATTTTTTAGTAAGCAAAAATAAGGCAAGGAGAGTGTGCGTTTGGATTCATTATTATTTATTAAGTGGCCAGGGGGTGGGGAATTATTCCGAAAGGACTGATCGCAAGATGAGAAAACAGGCCAGCACCACAGAACACAGAGTTCCCATGGGCCACGTCTGGACAACGCTGGAGATGTTCAACCTGACCAGCCTCATGTGTCACACACAGGCCTGTTCTAGTCTCCGCATGTTTTATCAACCCTAGTCCAAGCGTCTGTGTCTCTTGTTTCTTTTGTATTCCTTGAGGGCAGTTGCTCAGTGTCAGCACTGGGATTGGTAAATCCGAATAAAACCAACAGCACTGGGATCGGTAAATCCGAATAGAACCAAAGGCTTCTTTGAGAATGTGGCCTGACCTGGGCCATTGCTGCTTGCCGGCCAGGGACACGGGGATCAATCCTGGCTGGGGCAGACTGACAGGTGTGTGGAGAACTAAGGAAGAAGCACGTGTGGAAATGTTTATGAGGCAATGGCCATGTTAAAACAGGCCTTTGTTTTGTCAGTGCTGGGGGCTGCGGTGTGGTAGCACCACCATTTCAGAGAGAAAACCCAGCTCCGAGGATGTTTATATGCCCATGGATAAGACTGATTTCTCTCAGCATGAGAGTCCTGAGTCACTGCTTCTTGCTTCTTGTGACAACAACTGGAGACTTAAAGAGGCGAAGAAGAGGTACAGTGTGGGGCAAAAGTAGGTTTACAGTTGTGAGTATGCGAAACACAGTTTATTCTCATATTATTTATTGATTATTGCCTTATTTTTCCATATGAACAACCATAAACCTACTTCTGCCCACATGTATAATGATACAGAAAAACACAGTCTGTGCAGGAGCCTTACCAGTCCCATGTGATCTGGGACTCTCCCCGCTCCCCACACGCCTTGCCTTACTTACTGGCCTTATCTCCCCTCCTCTTCCTCAGCTCCATCACACCCGCCTGCTGGTCGTCCCCTGAATGTACAGGGCATGTGGACACCTGCCCTTGGCCTTTGCCCAGACCTGTGGTCGGCAAACTCATTAGTCAACAGAGCCAAATATCAACAGTACGACGATTGAAATTTCTTCTGGGGGCCAAATTTTTAAAACTTAAACTATCTAGGTAGGTACAATGTTATTAACTTAATTAGGCTACACCTAATTTTGTGGAAGAGCCACACTGAAGGGGCCAAAGAGCTGCATGTGGCTCACGAGCCGCAGTTTGCCGACCACTAGCCCAGACAGTTCCCTCTCTCTCTACATGTTTGCAGGCCCACTCCCTCACCTCCTTCATCTGGACTCAAACGTCACCTCCTCAATGAGGTCTACCATCACCCTACATAAACCACACTCCACCTCCTCAGCCCCACATTTCCAATCTCCTTTTCCTTTTGTCCAGAATATACATCATCTTCCAAAGTAGGTATATTTATGCATTATTTTCTGTTTATATTTGTCTCCCGCCAGCATCTAATCTGCACAGCCAAAGAGTTTTGTTTTGTTGGTATGCCAACTTGGAACACCACCTGTACGCAATTAATTTTGATGAATTAATGACTGTAGTACTGCCAAAATGCTAAATGAAAGAGCAAAGTGGCTTGGAAGATGGGAAATTAGGTAACAGACTCAGTGAGCATCACTAGTAATCTGCAGCTCTTTAAGAAGGAGGGTGAGGAAGAGACAGCTAAGAAGTGACCGTCTGTCTGCTTAGACTGAATAGAAGGTGAAGGGAGAACATTCCCAACCTGAGTGGGACTCTGAGCATGATTTGGGAAACTATGGAATAGTGATTAAAAAGAAACTCCAGTGATTGGGTCAAGGTCATCCCTAATATATTTGTTAGGAAGTTCTGTGGAAAAAAAATGGAGGGGATCATGTTGGGAGGGAGGCTCAGAAATGTACACCAAAGGAGCCAGGAGGGTGATCACTAGGCTTTTTTGAATGATTACAAATGGCAGTTGACTGAACTATCCTGAAAAGTTGAGTGTTTGCTGCATTCAGAGGGCAGGGCGGCCTAGGGCTCCCCCATATCTTGGAAAGCCAAAGGTCAGGTTTGAAGCAACGCAATGACAGAAGAACCTAAGAGATTATTAACATGAGGGAAAATCTCAAGTTCAAAGTCTTTCAAGATAGTCTTTAACCAAAGATTGTATAGAATTTACATGTTTTTAGCAGCATTTTTGTCTCTTCTTATAAAAATATATATTTTTTATTGATTCCAGAGAGGAAGGGAGAGGGAGAGGGAGAAGGAGATAGAAACATCAAAGATGATAGAGAATCATTGATAGGCTGCCTCTTGCACACCCCCTACTGGGGATGGAACCTGGGTATGTGGTGCCCTTGACCAGAATCGAACCTGGGACCCTTCAGTCTGCAGGCGGACACTCTCCCCACTGAGCCAAACCAGTTAGGGTTTCAGTAGCATTTTTACAACCCTTCTCTAAATCTTTACACTGCAGAATAACTATCTGTCCAACATTCTTAAAGACTTTTCATGGCAAAAATGGCACTTTAAAAAATATATATATTTTATTGATTTTACACAGAGAGGAATTGAGAGGAATAGAAAGTTAGAAACGTCGATGAGAGAGAAACGTCGACCAGCTGCCTCTTGCACACCCCCCACTGGGGATGTGCCCGCAACCAAGGTGCGTGCCCTTGATTGGAATCGAAGCTGGGACCTTTCAGTCCGAAGGCCGACGCTCTATCCACTGAGCCAAACCGGTTTCGGCAAAAAAAAAAATGGCACTCTTGTTCTTGTGCTTTATTTACTACAATACCCTTGTGGTAAGGTGAGGTTTAGCAAAATGAAGTACATTCTTTCCCCTCCTGGGCATGATCTACAAGATGTTTAGTATGAGACCGAAAGTATAACTCTCCCTTTACAGAGGAAGAAACCAAGGCACAGAGAGGTTACGTGACCTGCCCAAGGCCACACAACGAGGATGTGACCGGGTCTGCAGGTCTCAGGCTTTGCACTGCCCCCGCTTTCTCAGCCTCCCAGCTGTGTAAGGTGGTCACTTCCCAAGCCAACAACACATGTGCCCACTCTGCCTCTCCGGCAGTGGAGCGACTCCTGGTCCCCCCTGTTCCTGCAGGTACAGAGCTTTGCCCCCTTTGTCTATCTAATCTAAAATACTGCTGTGACCAACCGGTAACCCTGGAGGAAATCTGCCCGGAGAAAGCACCTGGTAGTAACTGTTCATGAATCACAATGCCACCTGAGCGGAATAATCATAATCAAAATCCGGACCCTGACTCATCAGGGAATGAGGTTTATTTAAAGCAGCAGCTCTCCAACTTGAGTGGCATCAGAATCACCTGAAGGGCTGGTCACCCCCACGGTGGATGAGTCATAGGCCTGGGTGGGGCCCGAGGATTTGCATTTCTAACAGGTTCCCAGGTGCTGCTGATACTGCAGACCCAGGAACAGCCTTCGATAAGCACTGATTTCAGGTAATCGCAACTGCAGTGACAAACAAACAACCCAAGCGGACAATTCCCATAAAATGACTCCATTTGGAAAGGTAGTTATCTTGTTTACTAAGAAGAATGTGCTACTGTGTCCATTCGAAAAACAACTCATGACATATGGGAAGAGACAATATTGTTTGTGCTTTGCATGTCAGTTATTTTATTATTCTAAGAGCAGGGATAGAAACCCTTTCTTTAAGAAAGCAGATTAAAAAAAAATTTTTTTAAAACTTTTATCCCAGTTCCCTCGTAGAAAGGGTGAAAAATTCTATTCAACATGCTGTTCTGAGCTGTTTTGCAATGAGCTGTATCCTTTCTTTAACGGCTTTACTGGGCTATCAACCATATCCCACAGAATTCACCCACTTAAAATGTACACTGCGGTGGTGGGCGCGGAGCCACACCTGCGAGGCAGCACTAACAATGCTCTTCCATTATTACTGTGATTGCATGAGCTCGCCCAGGCGGGCACCCGGCAACACTGACTCCACACAAGCAGTGGGTGCTTCCTGGCTCAGTTGAACTCTTTGAAATGTGCCTACGTAGTGGATACAGACACACCTGGCCTTCTGAATGGGCCTCCCCACTGATTTTTTATTTTATTTTTTAAAAAAAAATATATTTTATTGATTTTCCACAGAGAGGAAGGGAACTAGATAGAGAGCTAGAAACGCCAATGAGAGAGAAACATTGACCAGCTGCCTCCTGCATACCCACTACAGGGGATGTGCCCGCAGCCAATGTACATGCCCTTGACTGGAATTGAACCTGGGACCTTTCAGTCCGCAGACCGACGCTCTATCCACTGAGCCAAACCGGGTTTGGTCCCACTGATTTTTTAAAAAGGTAAGTGCCCTAACCAGTTTGGCTCAGTGGATAGAGCGCCGGCCTGCAGACTCAAGGGTCCCAGGTTAGATTCCGGTCAAGGGCACGTGTACCTTGGTTGCGAGCACATCCCCAGAAGGTGGTGTGCAGGAGGCAGCTGATCGATGTTTCTCTCTCATCGATGTTTCTAACTATCCTTCTCCCTTCCTCTCTGTAAAAAATATATATAAATAAATAAAAATATATATTTTTTAAAAAGCCAAGTAAGTGTTTTATTTTAGGATACTGCAGTCATGTTGCTGACCTTAACCTAAGAATGGAGGAGTCAAGCTTCCTCAAAGAAGGTAAAAATCATTCCTAACATGATTCCACACTTGTTAGGAACTTGGAAATAGTGCAAAAACGCATTTCTGAGAGTGAGTCCTGGGTGGTAAATAGTACCGAAGGGTTAACTAAAACTAAGCAACAGCGGAAGAGGCGGCCTCTGACCGCAGCGAGCTCCCTGGAACTGGAGCTACTCAAGCTGAAGCTGACCAGGGACTCTCAGAGACCAGGTGGGAGGGATGCAGCCTCATCCCATTGATTCACGCAGCCATGTATCTCTGAGCAGGTTCATGCTGGGACCCGTGCGACCGAGATCCCGAGGGGTCTATTCCCATGAAGAAGAAACCGTACTGAGTGCAGGGGTTTCTGGCCTGGGTGCCATGGTCCCAAGAGGGGTCCACGTGGATTTCAGGAGGAGTCTGTAAATCACCTACAATGGTGTGCAAAAGCATCCTGAGGGCCCACTGTTTTCATCAGATCCTAAGAAGGGAAGTGGCCTGACATTGGATATAAACTTGTGGTCAGGGAGGAGAAGGAAATAGAATTGTGCAGCTAGGAAAACGCCAGGAGCCATACCTGTCAATATGGTGCGCCGTTTGCACTGCTCCTCGACCCCTCCCTGCCTCTTCCCAGCCTGCGTGAAGGGCATCTCAAACATGAAGCGGCGGATGTTATGAGATCTCTCAAACTCCGTTTTCCTTTCTTGCAATTCTTTTTCATCAAAGAATGGGGTGACGTGAGTCACCTGGATATACGCGTACTTGGAATCCAGATCCTTGGGGTTGACCTTTAAATGAATAATGAAATGGAAGGTTGGTGCTAGTTGTCAAAGCATGCCTATGTTGTATTTCCCCACTTTTTATCAGTAAGCATTTTAGAAAAGTTCAGAAAAAATAGTACAAAGAATAACACATAACTACCACTTGGAACAATTGCTAATACTTTGCTGTATTGTTTAAAATATATACACACATAAAGACCTATCAACCAATGAATACATAAATAAGTGGAACAACAAATCAATGTTTCCCTCTCTATCCTTCCCCCCCCCCATAAAGTTAATAAATAAGAATTTAAAAAAAAATAAGACCTAGTTCCTCAAATTATAATTAGTCTGGAGGTATATTAGATGCAAACAGATGTAGATGAATCAATTTATTACAGGTATAGATTAATCTAAGACTAATCTAACTATAAGTTTAGTTTCTGATCAACTCAAGATCCCACCCTGCTCCTCATAAAATAACTACTTTCACAACATATCTGGAATTAGTGATGCTCCAACTTCTGGGACATGCTACAAAATTAAACATGGGCATTTTCCATAGAAAATCAACAGCTGATTCATTAGGGAGTCAAATCAATTTTGCACATATCAATTGTATCCAAGTTTCTTAGAAAGGCAGAGAGCCTGGAGACTATACTGGAATCAGGGCAGGCAAACTAATATGGCCAAGGCAGTTTTACTGGTCTCAAATTATCACGCACCACTGTTCTCTTAGGGATGTTTGTGAAGAGAAACAAAAAGCAGATGTGAAAGCATCTTAACCTTTGGAAGTTAAGAAAATACATAGTTGTGAATTACTTCTATTTTAGAAAAGGCCATTTGGCCAATCACTATAATTGCATTCAAACCTATTAAACTTAACTTCCTTCAGCAGAAACCAGTTAAAGCAGTGGAAATGAACATTCCTGAGCATTGTGTTAGTCATGTTTCCCTAGTCTTCATTTTGAAAGTTGTACGTAAGTTCCTGCAGAAGGAAAGGAGGCCTGGTGTTTAGAAGAGAAGGTCTAGAACAGGGGTGGGCAAACTTTTTGACTCAAGGGCCACAATGGGTTCTTAAACTGGACCGGAGGGCCGGAACAAAAGCAACCTGACCATGCTGGCACTCTCATCTTGGGTTGCTGGTGAAGGAGTGGAGGGGAGAGCAAGAGAACTCTCCGCTCTTTCGGCTCCGCAGGCCAGATAGAACAGCTGAACGGTTTGTCTAGTTTGCCCACGGTTGGTCTAAAAAGTCTTTCAGCTGCTACATCAGGGACTACATGTGAAAAGGGGAAGAATGTATGAGAACTGCTGGAAGCTAATTCTAGCCAGTCATAATAAAGGCAAGAAGTCCTCAGAAGGTTGGTGGGCTTCTATATTCAGCAGGGCTGAATCGTATTGTTGCCTGCTGGAATGGATGAAAGCATTTCCCCAAACCTGAAAAAGATGTATATATTATTGCCTGTTGCCAGACAGCTGAGGGCATTTCAATCCACATGTTGTTACCTGCTGCTGGCCAAACAGCTGAGCAGCTGGAGGCAGTTCCTCCAACCTGACAATGCCTACTATATACCAAACCTTGCCTCTGATATGTATATCTGCTTTGCCTTAGGGCAATTTGTGTTAATAAAAAAGCTAGGGATCCAGAGATTCAGGGAACTTGGTTACTGAAGCGAGGTCTCCTCTGACTCCCCAAAATGCCTTCCAAATTCATATTTCATGTCTAGTCTCTTTATTAATTTACATGCAGCTCCTTCTCTAGATTCCTGAACCCTTCTAGATGCGGAGAAACACCTTGTCAGAGAGCCTTGAGAAAAAGAACATAATGTTCAAGTCACAACTTGACTCAAACAAAGGTTTCAGGCTTAGAAAGAAAGGCAAATTGGACCTGAGTAATTTGGTCTAGGTAGAAAGTAGGTTGTAATAAGGTTGTACTGAGGTTCCTGGTTAAAAATGGACCAACAACATGTATTTATCCCTTTTACTTTGTGCAATCTGTTAAAATGACAGTACAAAATTAACACAAGAAAAGAGGATGGCAGACAGTAGTGAACTGGAGAGTTTAGAATTTCTGGAAGGCAGGCGAGCAGAAGTGTGCTATCTGATTCAGCAGAGTGAAGAAGTTCTAATCCAAGTTCCGATGGAGAGGAGTAACAGGTGACTCAGAGCACCCCTGAAAAGCTTGCTGCTATCGACTGAATGTCTGTGTCCCCCAGAATTCACAGGCTGAAAGCCTAACTTCCAATGTGGTGGCATTAGTGAGATGGAGGTGATTAGGTCATGAGGATAGAACACTTAGGATGAGACTAGCACTCTTATAAAAGAGACCCTGCTGAGCTCCCTCACCTCTCCCTCCCTGTAGGGACATCATCAGATAATGAATCTCCTGGCACCTTGACCTTGGATTTCCCAGCCCCAAGAGAGGGGTGGGGCAGAAACCAGGGTGGGTGGCCCCAACTCTATCTGGAGTGGAGGAACCCCAGGTGAAAGTCCGGCCAAATTCGGACTGTCAGCCTGTGCCCGTCTCCTGTATCTAGAATCCAGAATCATGCTCCCTTCCCTCTTTCCTTTGTTCCCTCCCTATCACTGGGCAGGAGACTGGAAGATTATTTTCTGGAGAAAACGAAGGGCCCCAAGGTTCCAGACACTGGGGCTCAGGACAGAAACTGCACTAGGGAGCCCCCTAAAGGGTAGGCTTAGAAAGAGGGAGAGCTTGTCATTGCTGCACACTGAGCAGGGGAAGCATTTTTAAGGCAGAGAACAGGAGCTCTCCCCTGGCCTGAGTTTCAGGAAGCAAAGGGATAGCCCACTTCCTGGAGACATCCTGAATCGGTGGGACACTGGTTCAGAATTTCTGCCTTCCAGAAATTCTAAACTCTCCAGTTCACTACTGCCTGCCACCCTCTTTTCTTGGCCCTCTCGTGTTAATTCTGTACTGTCATTTTAACAGATTGCACAAAGTAAAAGGGTTATAAGGGTCCCGGGAAAACAAAGCCGGTTCAGAAAGGGTCTTCGTGAGAGCCATAGGGCAGAGGACAGCCTCTCCAGACAGGAGGTAGGTCTCATTCCTGTGAGTGTGCTGGCTAGTTAGCCCTTTCCTTGATGTGTCCGTCTGCTGGTCCACCTGTCCCTACATCCACCACGCAGTCAGTGTCAGGCAACAGAGAAGCCAGTGAGGAGTGTAGGGGAACGTGCTAGGAGAAACAGGACCTCAGGCCCTCCTCTCACAATTCCTAACTTTCTGGACTAAAAAAGTTACATTCTTTCAGGCGTTATTGTGTAAACGAATGTCTCTTTAAAATTATAAAATAAATATCTGCTTAATGAAGAACATCTAGAAAACAAAGAAAGGTATTAAGAGGGAAAAAGAAAGAAAAAAAATACATAAAGGTGCTACTTAAGGCCAACCATTCTTAATTTTTCCTGGGTCTTTTATTCTATTTTATATATACACACTTATGAATATACTAGAGGCCTGATGCACAAAATTCGTGCAAGAGTAGGCCTTCCTCCCCCTGGCTGCTGGCACCAGCTTGCTTCTGGCACCCAGGACCTGGGCTTCCCTCACAGCCCCGGCTTCATCCGGAAGGTCATTTGGAAGGATGTCCGGTCTAATTATTATTATTATTATTATATGATATGATCCATCATGCATGACCAAAACAATATTATATTGCCATAAAATGTTCCCAAACATGGTCCTACCTTTCCAGAATCCTGTATCATTTTGACATTTTCAGAACCAAACTTATCTGAGTAAAGTTTAAGGAGTCTCTGAGAAATTTCGGACAGAGGCGTGAGTTTGGGTTCTTTGTAAATATACTCCTTCCCGTCTTCATCTTCAAAGAATCCCTGTGTGACACAGAGCGCAATTAGAGAGCTATCACTGAACACAAGCCCACGGCTACCACCCGGGAGGGGGTTATAAGGGTTAAAAAATAAAAGATTCTAAAATAAAATCCTAATTAAACAGGCTTTTCAAACAGGAAGGAAAATGATAATAACATGAAGTCTGGGTGCAAAGATAAAGTTAAAACACAAAACTGCAAACGCATTCAGGAATGCTGTCATTAAGTGCTGAGTGAAATGAGAGACTGGGGATGTAAGACTGTGTTCTCCCGGTGAAGTCAGATGATGGGCATCAAGCCTGTTTCACATTCCCAAGAAACAAATCAATGGGGGGGAGGCTCATACAGCACTTTACGGCGCACGAGGAAGCTTTTAGGTCCGGAGTAGGTTCAGCAAAAGCTAAGTAAAGTTTGTGTAAATTCTATTTTGCTTTACCGATGAGAAACATATTAAAGGGCTGTAGCATGACGTCAGAAGATATTGTCATTATCACCAGTTATATCTGGTGCCATATCTCCAATATTTCCATTATCATCATATTTTAGCACCGCTCAGGCCTGGATAAAGCAAGGCTTAGAATTGTGCGGGAAGTGAAAAAGGTTGAAAATTTTGAAAGTCCAGATTGGGGTTAATATTTGAAATAAATTAAAACAAAACATTTCTCATGTAAAATAGAGGAGGAAAAATGGTGCCAAAAACATAGTATTTATATATATATAAAAATATACAGGCTAACATGAAACAGAAAACATCCACATCAAACTAGGAGTTTAGATGCAGTAATTTCACTACATTACTTGCTTATTAAGCTTTTACTGTAATTACCTCCACATCTGTTTCACTGTCTGTAAACTGGTATTGCTATAAAGTTATAAAAGACAATAACAGGATAAATTGAAGGTTATACAATGCTCATAGAAAAACCACACGACCTACATAAATGAATTATAATTCATACCATTTAATCATGTTAGAGTCTTGGAGGTTAAACATTCAGTTAAATTTAAAATGAACCCTTTTGTACGGGGTTCCTGAAATATTACAATGGTAAATATACTGTGGAGATGATAATAGTACAAGAGATAGAGATACACATAGACAAAAGAAACCAGGAAGTCTTAATTTTTGTTTAAAACATGCAGTATCAATGTATGAGGGAACAAATGATTTATTTCTGTAAATGGGATAAAATGTTAATGTTTTTGGAATCTGTGATGACTGGACAGATATACACATAGACTCGAAAAGGAAACTTGCAAATCGTATGGAGTACCAAAGATGCCACTAAGACAGTCTTATGGAGGGAGCACTTACCGCTGCCTTAAGAAAGTAATAAATAAAAGACAGGAAGAAAGAAAAAAAAGGAAAAGTAGAAAGTTTACTACTGAGGAAGAATCATACTGAACATGACAAATTCATCAAATTAGCATTTATAGGAAGCAGAACATTCACAAAATACAGTTTTGTAGAGTTACGGGAAAGGAAGAGGGACGTGGGCCGGCCTACAGCAGAGAGAGGAGGCTCACCTGCCCGAAGAAGGCCACTCGGAAGTAGGTGCCCAGGAGCCTGCGGCCTGAGTGCATGACCTCGGTCACCTTGCTGTAGGCCCGGTGCAGAGTATCGTACAGATGGGCTAGCCTCTGGAAAGCAGAACAAAACCCAGTTCTCCCACCTGTATGCAATGCGTACAACCAGTTTAAAAAAGCAAATGAGATCACGTGGGTGAACAAATCCTTGGACTTGAATTATTAAAAAAAAATCAAGACTGTATTTGGGTTGCACAACTGGTAGTGATCATTTTTGAATTGTACTACCCAAAGGACCAGTGTGCATATGAGAACCCATCCAATTTCCACAACGCAGTAAGCAAATTCTGCTTTCAAGTTAGCACGAGGCGTCAGAGATGATGAAGTCCTATGATGACTTTTTCAGTCCTTGATCTCCCTACTCCATCTGATATGCTAAGAGAAACTGGACGGCCTCCCAGGACAGGAAGCTTGGAAGGGACACCGTTTTCCCAGGTAGGGGGAGCAACAAAGCGCCCTGAGAAAAAAGGCACCTGGTGATTATGAAACTGTTCCCGGCACCTTTCAAAAGCGGAGCGTCAGAATTGCCAACCACTGTTGCTGGAGATGTGGGGTCTGCCTAGAGGTGGGGTCTGGGTGTGGGACGCTTGATGGCTCAGGGTGGTGACCCGCCAGCCCCACATGGAGGGTCAGAGACCACATGCTCATCTCTGACCGTGGCCTGCTTGCTCTCTTTGTATGTAAGGAAATCTGGGGATATATATGTCATTTCACTGTCCTCTACTCTGGGGGGAAAAAAAAACCACTAATAACTCAGATACCTCAAAATCTCTCCGCTTCTCATAAATGGGGATGATGAGTTTGTAGATGTCAGCAATCAGCTCGTAGCGTTCGGCCTTCCAGAGTCCATCAGCACACTGTTCGAGGAGCTCCATGAGCACATCCTGACCAAAGAAGGCGGCCATGGGCCAGAAAGGAGTATTACTAAGGAACAAAACAGCGTGTCCTTGCAGAATGCGAAGCTGGTTTAGATGGCTAGGAGGAAAATGTCCAAACATGGAATATTTTTATTTATTTGTTTGTTTATTTATTAAATTTATTGGTTTTAGAGAAGGAAAGAAAAAGAGGAAGAGAGTTAGGGGGAGAGGGGGGAGACATTAATGTGTTGTTCTATTTATTTATGCATTCATTTGTTGATTTTTCTATGTACCCTGACTGGGGATTGAACCTGAAACCTTGGTGAATTAGGACTATGCTCTAACCCAGTGGTTCTCAACCTTTCTAATGCCGCCGCCCTTTAATATAGTTCCTCATGTTGTGGTGACCCCCAACCATAAAATTATTTTCGTTGCTATTTCATAACTGTAATTTTGCTACTGTTAAATGTAAATATCTGTGTTTTCCGATGGTCTTAGGTGACCCACAGGTTGAGAACCGCTGCTGTAGAGCCTAAGACCACCGAAAAACACAGATATTTACATTACAATTCATTAACAGTAGCAAAATTACAGTTATGAAGTAGCAACAAAAATAATTCTATGGTTGGGGGTCACCACAACATGAGGAACCTCGGCATTAGAAAGGTTGAGAACCACTGCTCTGACCAATTGAGCTATCTGGTCAGGGCCAAAACATGGAATATTTTTAAACACTAACATCCATGCTTGTAAGAACTCGTCACTGGTATTTTTTAATGGGCTATTTCCCTGGCATGTTTGCAAGCAGAAATGAAGGGTTACACATTGTATGACTCTGTAATAAATTGCAAGGAAGAAACTGACACTAATAGCCTCTCATAGGCTCTCAAGTTTTATTCTAGTTCTCTTTTTAGAAATACAATTAGAAAAAATTTTTTTTTTCCTTTTTGAGGAATGATGACAATGCTACCACATGGAGAGTTACTAAGCATGACTTTAATCCAAATTAAACATCTCAGAACAATTCAGCGATGGCATGTGGTAGGCATTATGCCTGCTTCACCAGCATCCTTTCCACCTTCCCTTGGAAATTTCTATTTGCTGAAGTTTGCGTCGTCACCTTGCCTCCTTAAAATCCTTACACTTTCAATGAAGGGTTGGGGCATGTGGCTCAGGTTTAATGTAATTAGCACAAATCTACTTCCTGGCCACAGGCATTGCTCTGTCATGGGTGGACATGTGACCTAAATCAGCCAATCAGGGTAAATTATTGGACAGCTTGGGATTTGGGGACAGAAGTGCTCTCACCAGACTGGACCTAAGAGACAAAGCATGTACTAGTTTGATTGGGACTGACATCCACCTCATGAGTAGTCAGGGGCATGTCACCCTTAGTAACAGAGTGGAGGGGTCCCCCTACTTCCCAAAGCAACAGTATTACTAAACGCGTGGATTGATTGCTGCCAATCTCTCTGTGGAATTTCCTACTGGGAGCCAATTTATTTGATCTTTCCTGTTTAAGCCCATTTGGGTGGGGTTTCACTGATGATGCTGAGTAAATTATCATGTGCTTATTTGTCATCTGTATAGCTTTGGTGAAGTGTCTATTCAAACCTTTTGCTCATTTCTCTACTGGTTTGTTGATTTTCTTACTATTGGGCTTTGAGAGTTCTTTATCTATTTTACATAAAATTCTTTACCAGGCATGTGATTTGTAATTTTCTCCCAATCTGTAGCTTATCTCTGGATTTTCTTAGCAGTGTCTTTTGAAGAGCAAGAGCTTTTTAATTTTGAATTAGTTCAATTTATCAAGTTGTTACTTTTTGGATTGTCCTGAATATACTATATCTATCTAAGAAATCTTTAACCCAAGTTCACAAACATTTTTTTCCCATGTTTTCTTCTAGAAGTTTTATATTTTATATTTAAGTCTATGATTCATTGAGTTATTTTTGAATATAGTGTAAAGTATGTGTCAACATATGCTTTTTCCATATGTATATCCAATTTTTCCATTTGATGAAAGATTATCTTTTTTCCATTGCATTGCTTTTAAACCTTATTCAAAAATTAATTGACCATATGTGTGCAGGTCTACTTCTGATTTCTCTATTTGTTCCATTGATATGTGTGTATCCTTGTGCCAATACCCCACTATTTTGATTACTACTGTAGCTCTGCAGTGACATTTCTGATAATTGGGGCCAGACAACTCTTTGCTCCTGTGCATTACAGAATGTTCAGCAGCATACTTGGCCTCTACCCACTAGATGCCAGTAGCAGGAACTACTCCTCCTCACCCCATCCCAACCCAAAAACCCCTGTGAGAATTAAAAAAAAAAAATGTTTCCCAATTTGTCAAATGTCCCAGCAGGGAGAAGTGGGCAAAATCAAACCCCGTTGAGGATCACTGCTTGAAATCAGGGTGTGACTCTTCCAACTTTTTCAAAATTGTTTTGGCTGGTCTAGTTCCTTTGCCTTTCTATCTAAATGTTAGTCAGTTTGTCGATTTCTACCAGAAGTCCAGATGGGTGTTTGATTGGAACTGCTTTGAATCTATAAATAATTTAGGAAGGATTGGCATCTTAACAACATTGAATCACTTCATTTATTTACATCTTCTTTGACTTCCCTCATCAGTGTATTGTTTTGACCATACAAATGTACACAGATTTATACCCAAGTTTCATGTTTTTTGATGTTTTTATAAATAACAGTGTCTTTAAATTCTAATAATTTATTCTTTTCAAGGAAATAAAAGTTTGGAATAAGACTGAAAGTAATCCAGTGTATTTGTTTGTAAAAACTATACAAGATTATCATTAACAACGCAATAAAATTATAGTATAAGGGTCTCTAATAAAGTTGATTGATTTTGTATATTGATTTTTCATTTTATAATTTTGTAAATTCACTTATTAGTTTTAGTATTTTCTTCCATAAATTCTTTGGGATTTTTTTTGTCACAAGAGACAACTACATCTTAGGTTAATATAGATAGCATTATTTATTTTTCTTGCCTTACTACATTGGGTAGAACCTCTGGCACAATGTTGAAAAGGAGCGTTGAAAACAGATATTCTTGTCTTGTTCCCAATTTTAGGGGGAAAGCATTTAGTATTTCACCACTAAGTGTAATATTAGCTCTAGATTTTTTGTAAATAATCTTTTTCAGGTTAAGGAAGTTCCTTTCTACTAGTTTTTTTTTCTTTTTCTTAATCATGAATGGATATTGATTTTTTCAAATGGTTTTTCTGCATCTATTGAGATTATCATATGGTTTTCCTTATTTATTCTGTTAATATGTTGAATTATATTTATTGGCCTTCCCATGTTGAACCAATGGTGCGCTTCCAGGGTAAACTCCACTTGGTCATGATGTGCTCCTCTTTTTTATACTCTCAGATTCAATTTTCTAATATAGTTTGTAAGGGTTTCAATAGTTGCTTTTTAATATGTTTGATCCTCTGTCATAGGATCAATGAAAGGTAGACACCGAATTAAGAGCAGCAGGGGTTTATTTATTTAACAGTAGTCAGTGTGTCTCTGGGTGAGTACTGGGATGGCCAACCATCAGGTGAATGAAGCATTTCCTGCTCTCACTGAGCTGAGTCTATTGTGGAGACAGCTCCATAAAGAGATTATAATAGATGGCGGCAAGTGTGCTGATAAAGACATGTGCAGGGAATCAGGGATGCAGAGAGGTTCGGCATCCATCCAGTGATGAGGAAAGTGGTGGGCAAGGAAGGTTGCAGAAGGTGACCACTGACTGAGTGGTCAGGAGTTGGTGAGGAGAAGGAGAAAGGTGGGAGTGGAAGTCGGAAGAATGATAGGGGAGACATTCCAGGGACAGGGAACAGATGAGGAAGACACAGGAGAGGGCAGCAGGCATGGGAGGAATTTACAAGCAGTATGTGAGGTTGGAGTATATATGTAGCATCAGAGAGTGGCAAGAGATGAAGCTGCAAAGGAGGTGAAAAGGATTAAGTAAACAAGGACTATATTGCCACACTCAAAGTTTTCTATGTTAAACATAAATTAATAATTAAATGTTGATAATTTTATGAGACATGAAAATGCATACAGACATATATCAACTATAAATACCACTTGCTCCATTTTAGGATTAATTTAACTTAACCTTTCCTATGAAGTTAGTTATTGTCTCTGTTATCTGTCACTTGGGAATAACTGTGAATGTGTGACTTCGCTTGGACAATGTTGTGTTTTATGACATAATTCATGTTACCAACTATGTTATTATTTCTCAAGATGCAGTTAAAAACACCTTGCATTAGAAAAATCTCCTGGGATGCTTGTTAAATATAGATTCCCAGGTGCCACACCTACCCAGATGAATATGTGTGTGTGTGTGTGTGTGTGTGTGTGTGTGTGTGTGTGAGTGTGGAGTGGGAATCTCCAGTTGTAGCAAGAATATAAGTAATTTCTAAGCACACTACTGTTTGAGGACTAACTGCACTAAGTGAAACTATCTGAGGCAGACACTTTACTTGTATATCCCAAAGTTAGACATGGCACACAGCTAGTTTACGGAATGAATATAGAAATTTCCAGGTCACAAAGAACTCAGCCACCTTGCAATTCATCTTCTAAGGGACAGTGGCTTAGGTGTTTCTCGTCAATGGGAAGAAAGCATCAAAAGCAGTAGAGCTGCTAGGACAGGGACAACATCTTGCTCACCCTTGTATCTCCAGCACCTAGCTCAGTGCTGAGGAAACTTAGCAAGTATTTGCATGACGATGCAGGGATATATGTACAGAAATGAGCCAAGGGTAGAGCATTAGACAAGACCCATGGGTCAACACTCTACTCCTACTGCTATTGTTTTTGCGGAATCATTATAACTTTTATGGTTCTAAGAGCACTCTGGGTCAAGAAAAAGTGGAAGGTTAGACAACTTTATTGGTTACAGACAATCAGCACGCTTGAATGAGATGTAAATATAGAAATCGGGCAGTGTTGTTAATATATCTATTCTTGAGATGTTCCATAGATGTAAACATTTTATGTTGGTTATTGGCAATTATTTCTGAATAGAAACAGTTTGGTTGATATAAGCCAGAGACTTGCCTGGTTAACTTCATATGTTTGCTCTACCCAGTGGTGATAGTTGCTACTCTGCAAAACAACAGTGGAGTCTGCTAGACACGGTGGATTTTCACGATTCATGGTAATGACACTGAATAAATTCACCATGACCAATGAATTAGTGAACACTGAACCATCCCTCCTTGGGGAAATACAGGGTTAGGTTCCCAAGAGCCTCTGGCTACAAAATTTTTGAGAACCAATCAGTAAATAATCTTGTTTTACATGTGCTTCTGTGTCAAGACACCTACTGTAGTATATGCTGTTGATTCATTAACATTGAACTCATGACCCAAAGTACTCACGCCTGAAAAAAGCTCATTTTAACTCAAGTATTTAGTCCATAGGTGGAGGGATAATAACCCAGCTGCTGTTAATCTCAGGGAATAGCAATATTCCTTGTTGGTTTCCCCAAATCCTGCCCAAACTTCCAAAATAAGTCCCTTTATTAGACTTTTCTCAATTTCCCAAGCATGCCACCTACTTCCTTCCAGAACCCTGCCTGTCTGGCATAATGAGGGAGGGATCGCAAAACCACACGGGCCGTGAGGAATTTTGACACCATAACGGATTCAGAATTCTGTAGTCTGCACAGAATCCAACTTGTGAAAGAAAACGACAAACAGAAATGGGATGTTCCTTTTTATCTAATCAAAAGTAAATAAACTGGGGGGAGTCAGCCCTTGTGATCAAAGTCAGGAGACGTGAACTGTGACCAACAAAAACTCACCTGAGGCCTGTTGGGAGAATTATGTATTTTTAGGTAACTTCTCTAAAATCGCTGAGGAGATCATTACACGCGTTCAAATATATCTAATAATGCAGCCTAAAAGGACAATTATTTTTAAGCTATTCCCTTTTCTGGTAGAGATTTTCAACTTTCTCTTTTTCCTAAAACATCCTGATAGCTAAAGGGAAAAGGTAAGTGACAATATGTGTTTTTCTGGCTTTTCGAACACATTATCCTTTCCAATCCTGGCTAGTTTCAATCTAGGGCTTGCTCGGGACTTTATAATCCTGCTGTGTCACATCCTGATCATCACAGATCATGCACTATGGACCTTGTTAAAGATTTACCAACTGTATGCTTCAAGGACAGGGTGGCCAATCCATATTCTGAAAATGACTGATAAAGCTATCCCTATCACATGCTTGGCTATTGCGCAGAGCGGGTGCCATTCACAAATTTTCCCAATAAAATCTGTACTTTATTTCACCGGGTAATATTCTCTCGGCAGTAGTGATTATTCCAGCCTCGTATTTAATCAGATGAGCAAACTTGAGCTTTATTTTATCATCCCTGTGGGACAGGTTCCCGGGAATTGTTTACTTTCAAATCTTTAATTGTTGCTGACATCACCGTTTTCCTTACTGAATTCTAAACAAATGGCTGCACCCCAAAAGTCCGATTTGGCCTGGGGGACAAGGGTGGTTTCTACAAGGAGAAAATCCATTCAAGCTTCTTCTCAGGGAAAAACCCAGTGAAGAGTTGCCTGGAAGTGAGGAGTTCAAAGCCAAGAACACATGGGCCCTGTTACCACAGTGCATTTCAAAGTAAAAAATAAAAAATGAACGTCTGTCCAGGCATTTCAAGGCGTGGAGATTGCTGAACAGTGAATGCCATGGAACACCCAGCTTGCTTTTTTACTTCAGCATACTTGAAATAAAACTTGGTCTATCTTGGTTGAAATTATTTTAATACTTAAATATGAAAAACAATATATTATCCTCCTTTCTCATGTTTTAAGTTAGAACATTATTTGAGACTAGACATTTTAGGATAGAATCACAGAATCTGACCTCTCAGCCTCACTTCACTACTAACCAGCTCCGCAAACTCTCGTTGGGACGGGTTCCTAGGAAGGGAGACCGAATGGTAGAACTAACCGCTGCTCGGTTCCCGGTGTCTGGAGCATTACGTTAGTTGAGACAAAGCGTGTCAACAGCAGCTACAGAGAGAAGGGCCTTTGACCCCGCACTGGCAGGGTAAACCACAGGGGCGGAGGTTCTCGTCATTGAAAACTGCCCGGGGCTGGGGCACTCACCTCGTTGAAATGGACATCCTGCATGCCGACGTCTTCCATCATGGAGGCCTCCTCCTCTATGTTTGGGGTGATCACCCTGAAGGCTGTGCATCCCTGTCTGAACATGCCTAGAATCGAGACAGCAGGGGAGAGAGTGAGGTGTTAACCCGTAAGTGGATGAACCGAGGGTTCCTCCTGCCCTGAATGTTTCTGTATTGAGTGAAAAAGCCGAAAAATCCCCTGGGTCTCAGGCCAGCATTATGGGGACCACTGTGCGCTTTTCTTCACTTCCTTCCTCAGTGTTTCTTTTTCTCGCCCTGGTTTATTTTTCACCCACCTTTATTAAAAGGTATGCAATCTTTAAGCTGTAAATGAACGGAACTAGCTATTGAATCAAATTAATTATAAAATAATGACCAATAAACAATAAATTCGATTTGGTAAGATGATAGGTTTTCTTTATAAAAAAAATAAAGAAGCCAAAGCCAATCAAGGAAAAATAGTGGATTAAAAAATAAACTATATTTCCGTCAAGCTGTCATCTCACCCACTCTGCTTGGGATTCACCCAGAACCTGCCCTTCCTGCATGAAGCAGTCCATAAGACCAAGATGCAGCTCAACAGCCTCAGTGATGAGCCAAGAGGCTGACTCAGCTGGTTCCACATGGGCTGTCTGGGGTAAGGAGAGGCCTCTTTCTCCCACGGCTGGAGAGCAAGAGCACGGAAAGCAGAGTGCTTCAGGGGCCTAGGCACTCAGCTCTCGGGGGCGGGGTCGGGGGTGTGTCGAGATGGAATAAGGTTGCATTGGATAAGGTAATAGCAATAATGGTCCATTTGGGGTCTCTGCAAAAATAATCAAACGAAGGACTCGAAATGTCTTTTACTCTAGTTTGTGACCATTGTTTACAATAAACCAAAACAGAAGTCAGAACTTGCATTCAGACCTCCCATATTTTCGGGAACAGGAGGAACACAGGGAATTTTGAAATCAAGTCTTAAAGGAGCAGGACCTAGAGCCAGAGATTTTTTTTTTCCTGCTCATACTGGTCAAGGTTTCCACACGAGACGCTGCCCCTCTCCTAGTCTAGACTTGCTTTTGTTTCTATGGAGACAAATGAAAGCCCTAATCCAGGAGCTTCAGATACATTAACGTACAAAAAGCAAAACTGTAAAAGCCAACCACCCACTTTTAGGTGACAGAGTACACTGAAAGGTACTCTCTGACTCCAGTGAACAGCTACTGTGGTGGCCAGAGGGCTTTCCTTCCCTTGCCCCCAGGACAGAGAGGCAGGGACGGAAGGAGAAAGGAGAGCCAAGGCCACGGCTGTCCGGGCAGAGTTAAAAAAGGGAGTCCCCACACCTCTGAGTGTCATGTGGATGGGACGGCTGGGGCCCCAGGGACCGGGCCGACCCTTGGGCTCACCTCCCAGGCGCCTCCTCTGGCAGGTGCTGTAGCTGTAGGGGGAGAGGGTTGGCTCCCGTCGGAGGGCTATGTCTGCTTCTAAACATGAGGAAATGTATTACCTGACAATAGGTCTCAACAGGAAAGCGTGCTGGTAGTAAGAGAATATGGAGCTCTTCTTGAATTTCTCTCTCTCTCTCTCTCAGGCTCTGATGTACGGCAAGCCTAAGACTCACTTAAATTTCATTCCAAATAGCCAGCTACACCAGAAATACAGACATTCACTGTCCAGGCATCTGTGACTCCCTATCATTTCTCACTCCGTAAACACTCTCCTCGTTAGCCAGACCTGGAACTGCTGTGCTTGCCCACGTGCACACACAGCCAGGTTTTCCAAGATCCTCGTGCTGCAAAAATAAATGCCGCCATTGGAGGCTGCACGGATTTTGCAATGGAAATGAGCGACTGGTTTCCAACCCAAAGGAACGCAGGAGAGGATTCATGGCCTGCTAACCTGGGAACAGATATGAAATGCACAAATGGGCACCATTCACTTGTTGCCCTTTCCTTCCACAGGGAGGCAAGGTTTCTGGCCAGCAAGCTGCCTCTTCATACAATAAAGCCAACTGGGCCACGGTCCAGAAAATGCTGTCTGATGAGCTCCCGTTACAACTGTCTTTTGATAGAAAAACAGTTCCAGTGGGAACTATCTTAAGGGGAAAATAAAAATCTTTTTAGCTCAAGATTGGCCTCACTTCACTGCAAAGCTCATTAACTAGTCTTTGGGCGATGGAGCCATTAGAAGAGATGATATGACAACATGCCACCCACTTTTCTTTTTGATGGTGGCATTTCTGCTGTGCCTACCAAGTCAAGCAAATGTCACGCCTGCAAACAAAACAATGAATAGCGTACACACACACACACACACACACACACACACACCACAACCCCCCACCTCCAAATCTTTCTCAACGGCTCCTGCTTATCTTTGCTGCTTTGTACAGTTTTATGTTCATTTCACAAAACACAGGAAACTCCTCACCTTTTCGTGTGAGATATTCTGCCACCAGGGCTGTGACATGGACATAGCACATTGCCGCCTGCAACAAGAGACACATGCCTCAGAATCACTATTGATACAGCATGCCAAAATGCTCACGGACAGAAACCTAATGGCTGTGTGTACTTATGTTAGATCCCAAGGCACCAACTCATGCTCCTAATAGTTGACACCTTTACCTCTGGAAAGAAGTGGAACAATTATCAAACAGAATGGACTCCATAAATAATCAATATGAAAAAAAGTTACAAACTTTTTTTCAGATGTGGAATGTAATTTTACTAATTTAAGCAACTATAGAAGTTTAAAAGTAAGAGTATGCTTCTTTGTTAATTCCTTGGATCATGCCTACATGCCTTAGCACATCCCTAAACACAGTTTTCATGGGAATAAGAACATGCCTTATAGCCCATTGTTCTCCTTATTTCCCCCATTTTACAGTTGTTATTGACACACAGGGGGTAAAAACGGACTCAGTATCAGAGTCAGTAAATGTTGGACCTGGGATCCTGTACTTTTCCGGATCCCATGCACCCAACTCCTTCCCACACTGTCTGCTTACTGAGACATGGCAGATCTAAACACGAGAGGGCGCTCTAACACCTACCTGGGCCACAGATGGCAATGAACACCCTCAAAAAGGGAAAAACATATGCCCTATCAATACTTTAATAATAGGAAAATTTAATTTTATCATCAATAGAGGAGTTTTAGAACTCGAGGGGATATTGGATGCAGACACTGAGTTCACTTGAATTAGCAGGCATCTGTATGAACATGGATGTTTTTAAGAGCTTTCAACAGTGCCCTTTTGTGACATACACATCCCCTTACAATTTGTTAAATTATTAAAATGCTTACATGACTATGAAGTAGCCCTGAGCCTAATACTGTTTAAATTGGCTTCTTTTTTATTTTATTTTTGTTAATCCAAATCTGTGGATATATTTTCCACTGTTTTTTAGAGAGAGTAGAAGATGATTGGGGGGGGGGGCTGGGGAGGGAGAGAAACATTGATGTGAGAGAGACACATTGATTGACTGCCTAACCTGGAAAGGAGATTGAACAAAGGGGTTGCCCTTTATCAGGAATCAAACCTGAAACCCTTAGGTGTGTGGGCCAATGCTCTAATCAATGAACACACTAGTTAGGGCTAATTGGCTTCTTTTAATTACTGGAAATTTTTTTTCTCAGAATTGGCTTCTTTTAGTGAATGAGGCACAGTTTTCTCAACAACAACAATAATAACAAAAAATGCCCGTGGGAAGGCTTGCAGGGCTACCTCGGAGAGATCCCCGTTTTTGACGTGGATCCTGGCCATGCTGTCCAGCCACGTCTTCCGGAGCTCAGGGGTGCTGGCGTAGGACTTGGCCAGACTGTACTGGAGGTCCACCAGCATCTCAGGGTCGTTCTCGTGCTCCTTCATCTGGGCCGTGGCCATCAGGACCGTGCGGATCCTTTTGGTCAAGTCCTTCACGTCCGAGGAGAAGGTGGTGTGCTGAAACGGGAGTGGGAGAAGGACACGTGGTTTTCAGCTGTGTTCGGCCTGTCCACGTACATGGCAGAGAGGAGGCAGAGTCTCGGGGGTGAGAAAGACAATGGGACCGGGGCACCCACCTTGATGAGCCTGTCGCTGTTGGCACAGTTGTTGATGATAGACAAGGACTGCTGAAATCTGGTTCCCCCGATCCCCACAACATCTGCTATCAGCTGGCTGACAGAAATAATAACCTAGGGACACACAAATGTGAGCAAATCAATCCACCTTCGAATGCCTCCTCACCTGGGCTCAGCTCCTGCCTTCAGGTAGGCTGTGCATGAAGTCAGGGCAAAGGGGTAGCTTTGAGCAGGGATCACTCCAGTGTAGGAAATGATGACTGAGTGATTTTTTAAGAAGTATTCCAGAAGGGGATTATGCTATCATTAAATAGTTTATTTGCATAGGAAAATGGTAGTAAGATAATATAGAGGAATGAGGGGGCAGGGGCAGGGGAGTGGTCTGGAGAGATTAGCTGGGGAATTTATATGCATATATGCCTACCCCAGGGACACAGACAATAGTGTGGTGAAGGTCTGGGGATGGTGGATGTGTGGTGGAGGGTGCCAATGGGGAAAGTGGAAAAGGGGGGGGGCATCTGTAATACTTTAAAAAATAAAGATAAGTTTTTAAAAAAGAAAGAAAAAGAGAGAATCAGATAAGCCCGTACCATTTGAATGATTACCTATCACTTTACCTAATAAAAAGAGAGACCTTAGTATTTACCTTGTATGAACTTTCAATAAGTAGACTGTCCTTTGCATTTTTTGTTAAAAGGTATTCATATTAACTGTGCAATGGAGGAATCTCTCTTTTTTTGGGGGTCAATGAATAGCACTGGCTCTAACCAGTTACCCAAGCTAAAATGCATGGATGTCACCCTTATTCCCTCCTTTTCCTTCACTGCACCCAAGTGCAGCCAATCACAAAGCGCTGTCACCTCAACCTCCTCTTCCTTCTAACCTCACCACGACTGGTCCAGAGCACCAGCCTCTCTGGCCTATATTGGACTATGGTTTCCCCACAGTCTCCCTAGAGAAGGTCTTGACTCCCCCAATCCACTCTCAGCCCTGGGGTCCAGGCAATCCCTCCAAATAGGCAATGATGCCTCCTCAACTTGTTCTCACCCACATTCTCAACCTCACTATAAGGATCTTCTCCAGTTCCCTGGATGGGCCCTTTCCCTGGGTTGCTAAGCAGCGTTCACCCTTCACATCCTCTGGGAGCTTCGTCGCCTCCTTTCCCGGGTCCGCAGCCAGATGCCCCTCCTTGGGGCACTAACGCTCCTCTGTTATACTAGTAGCCCAGGGCACACCGCACTCTGAGAGTATCGGGGCTCCAGCTGAACGTACACTCTGTGGGGGCCAAAAGGGGGTTCTGTTTTGTTCATGGCTGGATCCATGGATCCTTGCATGTAGTTTGCAAATGATAAATACTTGTTTAAATAAACGAATAAATACAGGGATGAAGAGTCTCTGACAAAAATATGCATGACTTTTCAGTATCTGGCATGGTTCCCAGGACAGATAACTCTCACATTTTAATTCTGGAGAGACAGGTGTATATTAGTAGCTGGAAGACAGAAAGGAACCACTTTGGACATTTTGCGTCTTACCTAAGATGGCTACCATGAGGCATCCTCACACAGATTCTTATAAATCTCCACTCAATGCAATTTCAACCATTCTCGGGTTGATTCCATATATTAATACTAATTTACCAACAGAAACACATGCTGGGCCTAAATCTTACAAGGTGGAGGATGAAATAAACCAAACCAGTCAATGTGACTTCGAACATATCACCTCAAGGCTGGCCTTGTAGTACTTAAGGAGAGGTAAATCGGCACACGGGACCCACACAGTTTCCCGGCTGGAACAGAATTTCAGAGCACACCTGTGTGGGAAAGCTGAACCACACTCACTTGCAAATGCGTCCGGACAAAGGACTTCTTCCCCGTGTAGTCGAAGTTGTTCCTCATCAGGAAGTAGAGCAGCTGGGAGGCCTCGGTTCTGATGGAGCTCAGCTTGGAGTTGCAGAACTTGAGGATCTCGTAGCACAGAGCGGCACACATGTCAGCTCTCCCTTCATAGAACGTCGAGGGAAACTAGGTGGAGCATGAGAAAGCAAGCAACCAGGTCACGGTCAGGGTGCCCTGCGCCTCCGGGTGTAGGAGGAAAATCCAGGACCATCGGGTGATGCCCTCCCCGAAGAAAGAGCTTACCTTATAAATTAGCGACCTCAAGGCAGTGAAGACGTTCTTTAAAGCCGTTTCAGACTGATGTTTTTGAAGAAAGCACAGGTAGACATCAAAAACTTTTTTCATGAGAGGATTGTGTCCGTGGTCAGCCAGGAGCTGGTTCTAAGACACACAAGGACGGCTGGATCAGTGAGAACACCAGACACTCCAGGAGGTGTCACACCATTTTGAGGCTCAAACCTTAAATTTTCCAGGCACCAAGTAAGACAACTTATAACTTTAACTCTGCCATGAATCCTCTAAGAAAGCACAGAATCCTCTTGTGTTGTTATAAATAAACCTGCCAATAAACTTGTTTCTGAGAGTTTATTTTCTTTCTATAAAAAGAGGAATTATAAAACTTCCCAGCAAACTGTTCCTACATCTTATTGTTAGAAAATAATTTAAGGGATAAGTTTTGTATTTGTTTTTCTTTTAGTGATTCCCAGACGCATTCACAGCTGGTAGGACACCTGGAAATCACAATGCTCTTTATATTATGCAACATCGAAGCACAGTATTGAATCCATCATGAGAAGAAGCAGCAATCTAATGAGCAGGAAGCGTGTTTTAATGAACTGAATATTATGTAATTCTCAGCCATGAGCAACTGTTCAGCAACCAAAGTGAAAAGGCTGCTTCCAGTGTTGGGGACCTGCTTACCCGTGTGTTGTCCGTGAGCACCACTCTGCCAGGAGCCACAGTCCTTCCTGACTGTGGGCGGAGTAAGGTCTGGGCGAATCTGGACCAGAGCTTTTATTTCTCAGCGCTCTTTGCGCTGAGGGATCCAGAGGCAATGGTTCACAAAAACTGCCCGGACCCTGCTCCTGTTGTCTGAATTGCTCCCGTCTCTAAGTTCTTCCCTTGGGAGGTGAATTAATTTCCCATCACTCTCTCTGGTCAAAGTGTTGCTTCCCATTTTCAGGATTTAGTCTTCTTAGGTTCTGATCTCAAAACTTGCTTGCAAGAGTGGAATTAAAACTCACACAAGATATAAATAAGCCCTCACTTAAGGGGATTAAAGACCTTTCATCTTAGGGACACACCACCACCACCATCACCACCACCACCACCACCACCTGCTTTCCTTAATTTTCCAATCAATTCCTGCCTGTCTCTCATTAATTAGAAAGTCATAGACACTAAACATAAAGTGTCTGGAACATTCACTAAGGCCCACAGGAACGGAGGCTCCCTGTGAAAAGACACTTATTCTGTTAGGATCTGCGCATGATACCAGGGCAAATATTTCTACTCTACCAAAGAAACATGCTTTTTTGACAAGTGGAGATAAGCAAAGCAGAGAGATTTAGGTTCTGTTTTCCAAATACCCTTGCAAACAAACTGTTCCAATATCCACAGCATATTAATATTCATGCAGTTTCTCCTTTCCGTGCTGGAAATGGAAGCCATCATTTCACAAGAATGGGAAGCATTTGGTTCCTAAAAGCACGGGAGTGCCCGACAAGACCATCTTCATCTACTTGCATATTATTTCCCCAAACCCACACATCAGCCCAAAACAACCTTTTCTATCCCTGACCTACCATTTAACTAACAGGTTTTTTCAAATTTAAAAAGGTGCATGTGTTTGTATCTAATGCTTCTTTATGGGTAAATAGCTCGTTTCAACCGCTACCACACTGAAGACATGTTTAAGGAGTGGGGAGGCAGAGATGCCTGGTACGTTCTCACGTTTGCCATCCCGGGGGGCACAGCAAAAGCCTGCTCACACACCTGTGGCACACCCTGACCAGTAAGCTTTTCTATAGTTCGGGGAATTCAAGAGCAATTTCATGAAGGGCGCTGAAGGATGGATGGTTTTCCTTACCGGGGCAGACACAGTGAAGTAGGAAGACAACGCAGAAGGCCTTGCTGGCCCGAGAGGCAGCGCACGGACGTAAAAGGCGGGGAGCTCGAACCACGCACAGCCGTTCCATACCAACCTTAAATGCCAGGGTGAACAGAGAGAGAGTGTCCAGCGTCGTGAGGCACACCTCCGTGGCAATGTTGGCTTCAAGTAGCGACTGGTGAAGAACGTCTGCGTCCGAGTGGCCGTAGCCTGCATGGATTACAACACGAGGTCAGTGCCGGGGGCTGCACACGGAGCAGAGCGGTGGCGGAATGTACAGTCACAGTCAACTTTTGATTATTTATAGAAGGCTTACTTTTTTTTTTTTTAGGGGGGGCCCACGGGGAGGCTTGTAGTTAATAATGTTCCCATTCAATTTTAAGTCTTTTTCAACTCCAGAAGGGAAGGAATAGCAGCCAGCACTGACTGTGTGCTTGCTAGGTGCCAGCCATAATTCTGTGAACTTCACACGTATTACTTCATTTAATCCTCCCACAGCCCTATGAAATGTGTCCATTACTAACCCCCCTTTGCAGATAAGGAAACGGAGGAGAGGCTAAACGACTTGTCTGAAGTCACACAGCTAGCAAACGGTGGAGCCAGGAAGGCACCCGGACCAGACTCAATCAATCTAGCCCAGGGGTGGGCAAACTTTTTGACTCGAGGGCCACCATGGGTTCTTAAACTGGACCAGAGGGCCGGAACAAAAGCAACCTGATCATGCTGGCACTCTCATCTTGGGCTGCTGGTGAAGGAGCGGAGGGGAGAGCAAGAGAACCCCCCACCCCCACTCTTTCGGCTCCGCGGGCTGGATAGAACAGCCGAACGGGCCGGATCCGGCCCACGGGCCGTAGTTTGCCCACGGCTGATCTAGCCACTTGGCTGAGCTGAAGGACGGCGAGAGTGGCGAGGGAGGTGGAGATGTCCAAAGCTTCCCACACAGACAGAGGCAGCGCACAGCACAGGGGTAAGAAGATGAGCCAGGGTCAGGCTGCTGGTCCCTGAATCCAGCTTGGCCACCTGCTAGCTGTGTGACCTTGGGCGAGTCATTTGACCTCTTTATCCTCATCAGTAGAATGGGGATAATAACAGTATCTATCTCAGAGGCTGTGGCGAGTATTGAATTCGTTAATATTTGTGAAGTTCTGAAAACAGTGCCTGGCACAGAGCTTATGCTATGTAAGCATTAAGTCAATAATGCAAAGAGCTGTATTACCAGCTAGAACCATGATTAATAATCAAGAGTTGACCGTACTGCTAATAGTATTCTACTTGCTTTAATGAAAAAGCACAAAAGCCAGTGTGTCTGAAAGAAATGTTTAAGAAAAGGAAAGAACTTTGAAGAATCATAATTTAAGTACAAACTGATATCTTCTTAGGTGGCTGTAAAATCAATTTAGTACCAATAAAAATGGAGGTCGACATACAATTTGAGATATTAAATTATGAATGGTATGCATTAGCAGGAAATATAGAGATGCAAAGATGTTACAGTATTGATCTAGATTACAAAGAAAGATGGCAATATAATAAAACATCATGTAATGTCTTTCTCCAAGGAGCAAAAACAAATCAACACTTACTATGTAGGTAATTTTCTTAATACTCCAGAGAGGAGGACATTTTGTACATGGATCAGGAAAATGAAGTACAGAAAACCTACAGAATTTTCTTGAGGCCAGAAGTGGGGGGGGGGGGGGAACAGAAACTACACTGCAAATTCCTTATTTAGGTCCCATTATGAGGATAAAATAAAGTAGCTAGCATGATGTTATTCTGACTTTAATAAATGTCAGCTACAGGATGATTTTTAAAAGGTACAAAAAAAAAAGCTTTTCAAAACATGGTAAGAATACTACTATGTAGTATTCATCCGATTCTGCTTGGCTTTTAAAAGGCGGTTGAAGCCCTGTGTTTGTGGACTGCACTATTTTCTACTGTTGCACAGTCCACGTACCCTTAAGTGACCCTACGTAACATCCCTGGCACCATCCTGGTTCTTTTTATTTCTGCATTTTGGGTAAGCAATCGCCCAGAGAAAAGGAAGATGGATATTTTAGGGACTAAATATGTATTGTACTGCCTTCGAAGCCAAGGCATTTCCTCATTCAGTGAGGTTTGTTTGGACAGATTCAGAGACAATGAAAGAGGAAAACAGAATGATCACAAACTGGGGCAAGAAGGAGCAAAAAAAATTTACACCTTTTATTAGACCAACCAAAACCATCACCCAGCCCGGAAGGACCCTTTACTGAGGGCTGCCATTTACCCCAAATAAAGTTTTTTAGAGTCTGGTTTAATCTATAATAAGGAATGTGCTTTGGTGATTGTTTTTATTCTTTCTCTGCATGGAATTGTCTTTTTTCTTCTTTTTCTTTATTTTTTTTTTATTTTGAGGTGGATATAATATTAAATCCTCCAGATCAGTGGTAATCACACTAAAGGTAAATGGCACTTTGCCAAGTTGACATATTCTCCAAAATGCATTGGTAAGTTACAGATCTTTTGTTAAAGTCATCCTTTTTTAATTTAAATGTTTAATTGAATTTATCGGTGTCCTTTCTCTTTCTAGATAACATTGGCTAAGGGTATCCAGGTGGTTTTTATAGATGACGTGGCCTACGCACTTGAAAAATCCCCCACAGAATTTAGCTGATTTTGAAAATGCTGGCAAATGTGCAAAATTATATTTCTAAATCAAAGAAACATGTCTCAGAATGCAGGAAATGTGACTTTATAGCATTTTTGTTGTTGTTGTTGCTATCGTGGGTATCCAGCCTGTTTCATTTATTTTTTAAATATATATTGTCCATGTTTAAAAAAAATACTAATTTTACTTCAGAGAATATGCATCCTCTGCATTTTTCGTATTAATTCAATATTCTGTATAAAAAAAGAAATTTAATGATCATGTATTCATTTTCCTATTCTCAATTCATAAATATCAAAGAATTTGGGGGTAAGATGAGGTCTCATATGATCAGGTGCTCACGTGGTGTCTGTTTTCACACCTGCCCATACGGGCTAATGGGCATTTCAGGTAGATCATGCTTTCCCATGTTGACCTGAAATCTAAATCTCTGCAACTTAATCCAGTGATCTTACAATCTTATGCTGAATTATAAGAAATACAGGTTATTTTTCGAGCATTTCTACGCTTGGCTGCTCTTTCCTACCCTAGTGGGGAATGTGAATTAGCATGCAAATTAATTTAATATATTCCTCGAATATTGTAGAACATCAAAATAAATACAAAGTTCTTCTTCTTCTTCTTCTTCTTCTTCTTCTTCTTCTTCTTCTTCTTCTTCTTCTTCTTTTTGCAGGTCCATCACTTATTTGCAAACATGTTTCATGTCATTTTCCCCTCATTACTTGGTTTACATAAAATATTCTACAGACACCCATCACTCTCAACTCGTCACTTGGCACAAATCTCTTCTACCGACACACATTGAGTGCACTTTACAGTAAACTGGTCAATGTCTTCATGTTGTAAACATTTACCTTTCATGTACCTGGGCAATGACCCAAACATGTCTCTGTCCTTGGGATGTTTTTAAAAGTTAAAACTATTGCCCACAAGGGGATTTGCCATTTTCATTATATTCTCTTAAAATCCAAGAGTAAGGTTAAGTCCCTGCTAGAGTGACATGTGTAGTGCCTCTGATGTCTTTTCTTAGGTTCTAGTGATGGGTGATAGGAAGGTATAACTTGGCCCCATTGGATTAGTTTTCTACAATCCTCTGCTGCTCCCTGCTGGTCATGCTGAGGGCTGACAAAACCTTTCCTACTAGGACAGAAGAGCAAATAAATATAGGGGTAGAAGGGACTCTTGCTATTTTGATTCTTCTCTAAAATAAATTCATTTTACACTCTGGCATCCTAGGAAATATCTCACAGAAAATATCTATATCATATTGACTGGCCCAATAGAAAGTACTCTATTCACTGTTGAGTAAGATTTTTTTTTTTTTTAAAGAGACATATATGGCTATAAACTTCCGATAAAATGCCTAGGTAGAGATGTAAACAATCATGTGTGTACATATACCTATACATGACCACACACATACACCTGTATACATATGGTACACACTCCCTTCTCTGTGGTTTTTGGCCGACTTAATGATTTGAATCTCAAAAAGCTAAAGAGGGAAGGACGAAAGCCACCCAAATACATATAATCAGAATTAGAGCTATAACGAAAACTGACTTCCCGGGGAAGATGCAAGGACTCTGAGACATCAGGACCACTTGGGAATGAGCAGGAATTGTAGGGACACGGGCGAAAGGTACAAGAATCGGCTACACGCTGTGTATTGGGAAGGCAGAAGAAGAAACTGACTGAGGATTAGTGTCCCTGAAAACGGACTAAAGAAAAAACTCCAGGATGAAGGAGGAGAAAGGCAAGAAGGCCGGGCTCTCTGTGGGCAGCAGGAAGGCAGAACGAAGATCAACCGTGTTAACCATGTGGTTTTTGGCAGCAGAACCAGCCAGCTGCCTCTCTCCTCCAGTTCAAGCCACCGCCGCCAAGTCCATTCGTAAGTGGGAGGAGCTGCTGCACATCTTGGTGGACCAGTTATTCCACTGTTGGTCTCTTATTTTTGTTTGTCTTCTGCGTTTCCTAAATGGTTATCTTTAGTCTGTTTACGATTCTTTTTAAAAAATGTGTTAACGGTTAAATATTTGTGTCAACTGACAGGGAGGCAGTCCCCGTGTTATAACTGCTCTGGGCTAAGGCAGTGGAGCAGGTCCTGAAGCTTGGTGGAACTTTAATTTCATAACTAGGAAATGAAAACTGAAAATAACAAAACTCCTTGTTTTGTTTGTTTCAATCCCTTGCCTGCAGAGCTAGGGGAAGCCCTAACGTCACGATGTTGGACAATCAAGGACGGCAGATGTAGCCGTGCCGCTAAAGCACTCTCGACAGCTCGGTCAGAACTCAGCACTGGCGTCTGCAAGCTACCAATGCAGTAGGTGGCAGGCACAATACTGGTTTAAACTAAGCCTAGAATTGTATAAAGAGAGACAATGCCCATTACATTTAATGTGGTCAGGGGAGGAGGAATGGGGAACTGCTGTGTTTTGATTCCTCCGCTTTCTTACTTTGACCTACAGCTGATCTTGAAACAATACAGGTTTGGACTGCATGGGTCCACTTATAGGAATACCCCCCCCCCAAATAAGCACTGTAAATTCATTTTCTCTTATGATTCTCTTAATCACATTATTTTCTCTAGGCAACTTATTGCAAGAATACAGTATATACTATACAAAATATGTGTTAATCAACTGTTTGTGTTACCGATAAGGTTCCCAGGCAACCATAGGCTATTAGTAGTTAAATTTTGGTGGAGTCAAAACTTATAGGAGGATTTTTGACTGTGAGGGTGATTGTGCTCCTGGCTCCCATGCCGTTCAAGGCTCGGCTGAATTATCAGTGTAATGTGGTGGGAATATTGTCTTTACTCCTGGCCTACATTATGAAAGAGGTATGGAAGTCACAGTGAATGGAGTTCTTATGATTAGAGATGGTGAGGAGATATTAATAACCATGTACTAAAGACATTACTTAAAAGGAGCACAAACGTGGTCTAGATAGAACAATAACTAGCTACGTCATGCTTGGAGGAAAGATGGAACAATCCAGAGGACACACCACTAGCGGAAATGGTATTTATATTATACAGGATCATGTTAGTTTTCAAAGTGCTGCATGGTTGGTATCGTTTAGGTTTCCTGCTTTGAGAAATGACCCTTAAGAAAACGAAACACTTAAATTTTAGGAACAGCACATCCCCTCTTGGTGAGTGGAAAAAAAAGGTCAAAAAATATGGGCCCGCATTTTGGCAGAGTCTCTACGGTGAAGTTAGCAAGCACCACAGTTAGGAAGGCAAGATGAACAAAAGGTCTCAATTTGCAAGGGAAGCAGCCTTTGGAAAGCAGACTTCAACCTGATTAAATCTTACCATTGTCTACAGAAATTCCAAGCACACTTGATATCTTTCTCACACTGAAAACACAGAAAAAGTCACTTTGTTATTGGCTTTTCCACACCCTCACAAATTGATTCACCGGCTTCACGGTTTCACGGCAGTTAAACATACGCTCTACGCTGGAATGTCAGAATGTGGACGCTGATCAATTACATGCATGGGATCGGGGCAAAGGGCGCCTGTCCCCGATGTTCTCAGACATGGCGGGGTGGAGGACTGGGGGGCAAAGGGGGAGGTCAATGGTAAATTGGCGACAGGCAATGAATCCGAATATTAAATTAAAAATATAGAATGTTTGGCTATCGAACCTGCCATATTTCATTTTAAACACACAATCGGAGAGGTTGGGGCCAAGGGTCTAGCCCTTTCGGGGCTGGGGCCGTAGTTGACCGTGGTCCACATTATGTCATTCTCCTCCGAGAAGGGCACCCGCGCCTTGAGCTCTTCGTCCTACTTGCTCTGAGCTGGAAGAAAAGTCAGGTTGGTGATGTGGTGTGGTGTGGCCTGGGGCTCTCCCCTCTGAGCTGGCACATGAGATGGCTGGCTGTTACGATGGTATGTCATGGGACTTACTGTGGTTAAAAGTGAGAGAGTTATCCAGGCTGCCCAGCTGCTGCAATCTGGCATGCATCATTCCTGTTCTGTTATGGGAAACAGGCAATGTCTGAGACTTTCGATCATGAACTATGGGTCCCAACCCTTCCTGGTTCCTGCAACATGAGTGAAATGGGATAGAAGCAAAAGTTAGACTTGTTACACTGCAGAGAGACGGGGAGCGTTAGTGAGGCGAGGACAGGGCGAAGAGCAGGCGGGCCACGTGAGAACCAAGCACAGAGAGCCGGCCCGTGAGCCAGAGACACACAGGGCTCACAGCAAAGCGCCGATGACGACGGAGAAGCGAAAACCAAGCCAAAGCAGAGAACTTTCCAGTTTTAGAAAGTCCTTTCTACTTAAAAAGAAAAAATGGAGCCCAGCCGGTATGACTCAGTGGTTGAGTATCGACCCATGGAGCAAGAGGTCACGGGTTTGATTCCCAGTAGGGGGCGTACAGGAGGCAGCTGGTGGTGTTTCTCTCTCGTGGATGTTTCTATCTCTCTCTCCCTCTCCCTTCCTGTCTCTCTAAAAAACAAACAAACAAACAAACAAAAAAAACACACATTAAAAATATTTTTAAAAAAGAAAAAAATTTGAGCATCCGTCCAACATGGTGCTAAAGTTAGCGTTCTGACAACTGCCAATACACCACAAATCTTTTTGAATTACATATGCTATTAAAGATCAAAAAAAAAAACAAACAAACCAAACTTTTTAAATTAAAGCATTGGAAGAAACAGAGAACAAACATGCAATGGGAAAGATTATCTGAAGCGGTGTTAACACCTTTATTCTTACCCAGGCAGGAAGGAGAAGAGCCACACACTTTGTTAAACTTGTCAGCAGTCAAGTAAAGAAAATAGAAAAGTGATCTGGGTTAGCAATCAAACAGCTAAATTCCTGCTGTGTACCACCACCACCAGAGCAGATGGGAAATGAGACCAGTGCGGGACTGGCGCCTGTCCCCGTCCCTCAGCCAGCCGTCTCCCTCATTGTGTTATCGTGTGGAGTAGAACAGGGCATGCATGGGGCATCATCGGGCAGCATGCTGCTGGGTGATTTCAAGGTGACACAATGAGAAGGCGCGGTACTCATTGAACCAGACCACCGTGAACGGCAAACACTGATGACGCTTAAATCATGGCTCAGAATCGTTTTCCCATGCAGCGGAGACCGTGGTGATTTTCTACAAAGCATGGCGTGCCTTTCCACAGAGCGCCTAACAGAGCACCGCCCCCCCAGCCCGCCACTATCACCTGCTCGTCCATTTTTTAAGATGGCCAAAAGGTGCATACGTTTATATGCAAATATATACAAGGTATTTATGAAGTTGGATGATTTTCTTTTTTAAAAAAATCAAATGGATAGTCACTGAAAAATAAGTTTCACAAAACCCAATTTTAAAATGTTTTGTTGGGGCAGAAAAATGTCAGCTTCCCACATTCACCATGTTCGGCTCTGAGGCATTTTATTCTGTTTTGCACATTTTCCTAACACCATCTTGTGACGTAGGTGTCAGTTCGTGCAGGAAGGGTGGGTGGGAAGCCGGCCTGGTTCAGTGCCTTTTGGTTACAAAACACTGCCCATCTCCCCAGGACAGTCAAAGGGGATATACTGTATACGGATACCTTGTGTGTACTTGCATTTGGTACTCAAAATCTCAAATGTAAAAATTACTGTTATGATAAAAATAAAATCATTAAGATTAGAGAGCTTTAAGTGACAACCTATTTCTATTAAAAATATAAAATATTAACAGGAGGAAAGCATAAAATATTTGGTCTTTTAAAAAGAAAACATACTTTTATTTAACATAAAATGTAATGCTGAAAATTTCCCAAATATGCCAAGAGAATAACAATATTAGCATAAAAAGCAAAATTTTCATTCAGACAGAAAACATATTAAAGATATCATTGCTATAAAACAAAATTATAGGTAAGAGAGAAAAAAAAATCTCAATTACAACTACATTTTAAAGATTTTCTTAAAAACAAATGCTTACTGATAATTAAACTTTTAAAAACAATAGCATTATAAAAATATGATATTTAGACCAGGACCCCATAAATACATTATCACAGAATACACAGCAAGGGATAAAACACAGATACACTGAATGGCGACAGGGCAGGGGTAAGAACTTGGCAACAACAGGGTGTGCTCCGGGGAAATATTCCCAAGAAGGAGCTGCCGGGGTACCATCAGCAAGGAGTTTCTAGCTCTCCTCCAACTCAATGCAGAACCAAGAGTTTATTGTGGGACAGGGCAGTGTGGGTTTATGATACTCCAGAAAGGGTAAAAACAAAGGGCACAGGGTAGCTTACTTAGAAGCAGAGGAGAAAAGGCTCAATTTCAGAGTTTCTGTGCAAGTCCAAACACATTTGAGATGGACTGAAAACATTCTCTCATTAAGGAAAAAGGAACGTGATTAGATGAGAAATGACTATCTTTGTAGTTGGAAGACGGAATGCTTTAGAAAATAAAAAAAAAAGACCTTTGAAAGTAAAACAGGGAAAGAGAAATAATTGGGGAAGGAGAAAAGAGCCAGAAGACACGTCAAGAGGAAGTGGGAGAGGAGGAAAAGAAGACAGAAGGAATAGGACGTGAGGGAGGATTTGGAAGCAAGGCTAGAAGTGTAGCAACAGGCCACAAAGGAGGATCTTTCCAAGAGACATGCATGAGAAAAACGAAACAGAAGGACTGTAGGCGAAAGAGGCAAACAGATTTGATGGTAGCAATCCAAAAACCTGCCAACTGTCTTCATGGCTGTTTATGAGAATCCCAACTGCCAATCACCACAGATGACAATGCCCACACATTCAGATCCCAGTAATAAAATAAGTAAATAAAAAATGACATAATACTTGAAGCTGAAACCCCCACAGTACCTGGCTATATATCGCTTCCCCATGTACTGGAACTGGTGCAAGCAGACCCTGCAGACAGGAAGAACGATTATCAGGGAAACATGAAGATAAAAGTATTTTCAATGCATTGTTTGATTTAAGCCCATCAACAATAACACATTCAACAAATTCTTACTAGCCCCTTTCTTCAGGTGTGTCAGAAATTCTCTGGAAGGCCCCTCTAAACCAAGATAAAACTTCTAACCTGCAAAGGAGGCCCCATATTACGCTGCTGCCAGAACCGTGGTGGGCGGTGAAAGCCACACAGAAGAAAGGCTTAGGACCCATAGGATTGTCCATCCACTCCGGGTTCAGATGTTGACCCCAGGCGGTGTGCCTTAGAGAACACCATGGAAACTGTATGCCCTACTGTACTTCACTGAGTGGCTTTTCCGTCCTCATTCAAACCTAGGCAAGGAACTCTCTCTTTTAAGTAAATAGACTGGCCCCTTACAGACATTGTTTTTGGTTTGGTTATAATATACCCATAATATTTTTTTTAACAAGGCTGCAATTAATAAGGGGCAGTTAAAATAATGTCCAGTAAGTTATTCTGATGCTGAATTTCATCTCACCAAGTGCCAACTCCCACCTTTAGTCATCAGAGAGTACAGTCATGAGACTATGAACCAAACGCACAAAGCTCAGAGCACCGTAGGGCTCCAACCGAGTTTGTGCAAATGCATTTGGCAGCGAATCAGGACCCCACTAATAGACATAAAACTACTTATACTTATGATTTACCCAATGACTGTGAATAATGAGGGTACTGCAGACACAATTTTTTTTACTGCAGAAACAGTAATGTGTTTGACTGTGGGGTGTTGCCTGAGACCCTGCTGAGGTCTTACAGAGTTTACTCTATATGCAAATTTTTCAAAAATCCAAAAAAATTCTGAATTTGGAAAATCATCTGGCCCCAGCAGTTTTGGATTATGGATTGTGGATTCGTGTAATGATCTTAAAAGAAAACCAGAAACTTAGACTAAAGAGATAACACACGTTATATGTAAGATTTTACTTATCATACATTTAAAAATTATAGCAGTTTTTCTATCTCAGTTTCTGCATCTATTTGAAATAAGTTAGACTCAACCTAATGCAGCACCCACCCAACTCAGCTAATACATTTTCTATTATTTTCTTAAAATGGCTTATACATAAGGGTACTAGTAGTTGACTCTTATAATAACAACCACATATCTAATAATTTAAGGTTGGTCATTGACCACTGAGTCATAAGCTCCTGAGAATAGGTGCTGGGATCAGGTCCAGGAGAAACAGCTTAAGAGTATGGATGTGAATATCTGCATTCCTGGCTCAGCTACACAGTATTCTTCACACCCCTTCACTGGCTAGGAAAAGTCAAGAGGCAATTAACAAAACAAAACTACTCACTCAGATATTGTAAAAAAGTCCATAAGTTCAGATGTTGAAGCCTTGTTCCAATACGTAAACAAAGCATCTAGAAAGTAAACATTTATCAGGTCAGAATCATGATGTGCATTCTGTACATTATGAGATGGGAGGAGATCTCCGAGTGCAGGCCCCCAAACCCTGCCCCCTTTTACAGCTAATCAGAGGAGGAACCACAGTGACCAATCTACACTGGGTAACACATACAACGGGCTTATTCAATCTAAAGAAGCTATGTTTGAACCTTGAATCTTAATTTCTTCATACATCATCTAGTGCTATCCTATATAATAAAAAGCTAATATGCTAAGTGTCTGGTCGTCTGGTTGGCTGTTTAACCAATCAAAGTGTAATATGCTAATGCTACACTAAGGCTGCTCATATGCTCACTGTGATGTGTACTGACCACCAGGGGGCAGAATATCGACTGGTCGACCTGTGGCTATGATGTGCCACCAGGAGGCAGATGCTCCAGCCAGTAGGTTAGCTTGCTGCTGGGGTCCAGGTGATCGGCTCTGAGCCTGCTGGGTTGGACACGCCCTGGAGGCCTCCTGTAGTCTCTCCCCAGCTGGCCAAACTCCTGCTCGGCCCCGATGGTGCACTGGTCAGGTCACTCGGCCTGGCCTGCACTCTCTCGCAATCCGGGACCCCTCGGGGGATGTCAGAGAGCTGGTTTTGGTCCAATGGCAGAATGACCGGTCGCTATGACATACACTAACCACCAGGGGGCAGAAGCTCAGTGCAGAAGCTGCCCCCTGGTGGTTAGTGAGCTCTCACAGGGGGAGCGCAGCTTAGCCAGAAGCTGGGCTCATGGTGGAGAGCGCAGCCGTGGTGGCAAGAGCTTTTCAATCAGACATCCCCTAAGGGCTCCCGGACTGCAAGAGGAACAGTCCAAGGCCATGCATTTGTGTGTGTGTGTGTGTGTGTGTGTGGAGGGCCAATGAAGTGCACGAATTTTGTGCATCGGCCCTCCACACACACACAAATGGAAACCTGCATACTACACTACACTCACTGTTTTGTCCTTTGAGTTTTAATTCAACTATATGGCCTAGATCAGGGGTGGGCAAACTTTTTGACTCGAGGGCCACAATGGGTTCTTAAACTGGACCGGAGGGCCGGAACAAAAGCAACCTGACCATGCTGGCACTCTCATCTTGGGCTGCTGGTGAAGGAGCGGAGGGGAGAGCAAGAGAACCCTCCGCTCTTTCAGCTCCACAGGCCGGATAGAACAGCCGAACGGGCCAGATCCGGCTAGCGGGCAGTAGTTTGCCCATGGCTGGGTTAGGAGCAATCAAGAAGGCAGGCAGGGAGCAGTTGGGAGCCAGCAGTCCTGGATCCTACTGGGATTGGGCCTAAATGGGCAGTCGGACTTCCCTCAAGGGGTCCAAGATTGAAGAGGGTGCAGGCTGGGCTGATGGACACACACCCCCTCTGCCCTGTGCACGAATTTCGTTCACCGGGCCTCTAGTATTTTAATAACACAACTTGCTATTTGGTAAAGCCAGCAATGTCACACACTCTAAATAGAAGAGATGCAGAGGTTCCCCAACACCATATTTTCCCATTCAAGAGATAGACTAACAAGGCTGTGCAAGTTGCCAGTACGTTTTTTTAGACATTTAAAACAAAATAAAAAAGCCGCTTTGCTTTTCTGCGGCTGCCTCCTTTAGTTAAGATGGTCGGTCTGAGTTTAATATAAATGTATAAAAGAGTCCCATTCACATCTTAGAACTCATTTTCTAGAATAAAATAATAAAAATACGTTTCCAAATTAAAGCGTTTATTTCTACTCCATTTAGAAAATCAACATGTGTTTCAAACAAGGAAGAAAGTCGTTTTAAGTCCGTATATCCTTTCAACCAATTACAATCTTTAAAAAATAACGCCAACACTGAAACAAGCAAAGCACAGCAGACGTCTCCATTTTCACCTACCATCAGACATGCTTTTCAAGATGTAGAGGAAACACATCAGCAGGCTCTTAATCTCGGACTGGTCCAGTTTGTCACAGCGAACCACGGCATTCCCCAAAGTGCCACTCTGTTGGTGCTAAAGAAAGGAAATAACGGGTGGGTTTTTCCTCCTTCAACGGCAGGTGAAACACAACCAGCTTCACTTTTCTACCTTGGAAGAGAAAGGTTCTTAGATTTGAGCCCAATCATCCCAATCGGAAGGTATCGATAATTTGTCGCCAAACAGCACACCAGTGCTGCTCCACACAAGCTCTGGCTTGTCTCCTGCACACACTCTCCTGAGGGACAAGCCGGAGGCACCAGCCTTTCCAACTGGATAACCATGGTTGAGTTACCAGCTTAGTTCTGAAATGCCAAGTAAAACCTCATGCAGAAAAGCAGGAATGATGATTCAGAAGACACTGCAAAACCAACCACATCCACAGGAAAATGTCGGTGGCTGAGACAGCAAAAGTCTGTGGTGCTGCTGAGTACCAGCCACAAAAGCCTAGGCTGAGTTGCTGCCCGTCAGTTGCATCATGGGGCACCCTTGGGGAAAGCCACGGGCAGGTGCCCGACGGGAAAAACGGGGGTCACCTCAGCACAGCACTGCCAAAGACCCTAAACTGGCGAGGCCATTCCCTCATCAGCTTAGCTCAACACCGCAAACACCAGAAAGCTCAGGATGCAGGGCGAGGGCAGTTTTGCCACTAGACAGCAGGTTCCCAAGTTCAAAGGGGGTCACATAAAAAAAATAATAACAAGAATCGCATCTCATGATAAAAACACAGAAGATTTAAAAATCCTCTAAGTCATATTTCCAATTGAAATCAGGGAAAATTTTTTGTTATTGTTGAATACCAAAGCAGAAAGATCAGTGAAAAACTACCTCTCATTCAAGGTACTGGTGGGCAATTGAAAAACAAAAAAAGATAAACAGGTCTAATTCATAACATCCATGAATATTTGTAGTCAGGGAAGGGATATGGGAGCAGTCAGTGGCAAAACCGGGTGCCGATGCATCAGCTGGCCCACCCACTTCCTCAGAGCCGCTGGGAGGACTGGGCGCTTCCTGCAGCGGGAGGAAAGGTGCCGCGGGCAAGGTTTCCTCTGGCAGAGGCGGGATCGTGAGAAGGGAGAAATCCACAGTGACCCGGTGTTTCCTGGCTGACTGGCTGCTCTCCTCCTCCTCCTCCTTCTCCTCCTCGCCAGGGCTGCGTATGATGCAGGCAGAGTGCCTCCTGAGCAGCTTCTCCCTCTACACGCGAAGGCATGTCAGGGTCAAGGGAAAAGTTTGACAGGTCACGACACACCCCACACTGTGATGCGCACACCTCTACACTCTGCATGTACGGACTGCCGTGTCAATGCCAGCCACAGAAACGCGTGATGAGATGCCGAGGAAGGATGTGTCCCATGTTGCTGAGAGCTAGGGATGCACCCCTAAATGGTTCACCTGGTTAGTCATCGTTCATGCGCTTGCCTGTACCTTGAAATAAATTAGGACAGCGGTGGCCAAGGGAGACCAACCTGTCGAGGTTCCAGGTTTACGTCCAGGCTTTACCCATTCCCACAAAGTTCCAAAGAGCCGGAGCCGTAGTCATGTCAAGACAGAAGGTCTAACAGGAGGAAGATCTGTTGGGCTGGAGTTGGGCAGTGTGAAAAGAGTGATCTGAAATAAAGCCTAACCCCGGAATCACCTGTAGGACCGAGTAGGATCTTTCTGGGAGCTGGCTTTGGAACCGACGCCCGTGTGCATGGACGGCTGTGTTATAAACGGTGCTCTCCGGCATCCAGACCACGGGGATGCTCGATGAGTGGCATTTTGATCTCCCTACTCGTCCAACCTGCCAGAACCACTTGCCAAACTGTAAGCACTGCCCTCACCTGGCATTCTGGAAACAGGAAGCAGGTGGCTCCAGGGAATGGGCCCCATTCTCAGTTAGCGCTCTGACGATCTACTCCAGATTAACTGAGGTGTGTGTGTGTGTGCGTGTGTGTGTGTGTGTGTGTGTGTGTGTGTTCTGTTTTGTCTTAAAGGTCACGCAATGAACACTAGGACATGAAGTAGGTTTACTCTGGGTTAAATCTGTTTGTAATAAGAAACACATCATCTGAAAAGAAATTACCTTATCCAGGGAATTGCTCTTCTCAGTGTTCCTTTCAGAAAAGCCGTTCCCTGAATCGGTGCTTATGAGGGATCCTCTCGAATCAGCATTTCTCACACTGTTGACGTTTGGAGTTGAAGTTGTATACGGAGAAGCTAAATGAGAATGAAGCCAAGAACAAAGTTTAGGTGAGACAGGACAAAGGACAGGTAAGCACTAAACAAAGAAAAATTACTTTTACGGCACTTTTTTTTCCCCCCTGTTAGGAATTTGGCTCAAGTGTTGCATTCAATCACCTATCAAGTAGATAAAAACTAACTTCAATCAGAAACATTCAGACGTAGCTACGGATTCACTTATGAGAAACCACCTTTGATGACAGAGATTCAAGGAGCACATACTGTTTCAGAACGGGACAGAATGAAGACTTTAAAAGATATTTAAAAGATAAAAACCACCTACAACTATTAAATAAACAAAAAAAAATTAAATTGTGCAGCACACCCACAGTATTAAAACGGTGTGCTGAGGTGCCCTAGAAAACTTAGAGCGGTGTCCTGGGATAGTTTACATTTTCAGGGAAAACACAATGATACTTGACATCTGTCGGAAACTGTGGTTACAACATGAGATCATGCTACATTCCTTTCGGTGATGTCATATATTTGTGAAACAGGGTATTTTTGGCGGGTGCTCTGATAGAAAGCAAGTACTGGGCAATAATCAACGTGGAGCAAAATGAGGAGGACTCTGAGCAACCTGACTCAAAACTGGAGAGGCTGGGCAGGGCCCAACAGACACACGCATCCCATTAGTAGGAATGGTGGTTATTAAAAATGATACAAATGGTTTTCTTTAAATTTATGTATTTTTTCCAAATGCCCACTAAGCTGTTAGCACATAAGTACTTAGGTTACTTGGGCCTAAGTACTTAATAAACAAAACTATTAGATGTTTCTTTTGGCCTGAGGACCCCATGAAAAAAAAATCACTCTGACAATGTGAGTGATGTGAACTGAGGATTTTTGAGAAGCTCTGCAATAAACAGGGACAAACATACAGGAAATCTAACTTGGACATAAAATGCATGACATCTGGCCATAACTGGTTTGGCTCAGTGGACAGAGCGTTGGCCTACGGACTGAAGGGTCCCGGGTTCAATTCCGGGCAAGGGCAGGTACCTTGGTTGCTGGCCCATCCCCAGTAGGGGTGTGGAGGAGGCAGCTAATCGATGTTTCTCTCTCGTCGATGTTATTAACGCTCTATCCCTCTCCCTTCCTCTCTGTAAAAAATCAATAAAATATATAATTTTTAAAAATGCGTGACATCCGTGAAAAAACAGCAGTTGAAGGCAGAAATCAGCACCCACCACGGCGCTGTGCAATTTTGCAGTGTGACTGACTGATTCCTGCTTAGATAAGATGTACATAAATCACATAAATAAAAATGACTCTCAGACTTGCACATTCTGTGCTGAACCAAAACGCACGCCTCCAGCGGAAAGGCCTGGCCGGTGTGCAGCGGCATGAGGAGACTGTTGGCACCGCTCTAGTAAGCTATAAGCACGGTCTTCCGTGTCCAAGCTGAGGATGCCTTTACCTGGCACCCCACCCCGGGCTGGCCACTGCAGGTTTCAGCAGGCAGATTAGCCGCCATAGACTGAGACACTTCTAAATTAATCCCTCCCCAGGACTAACTAACACTCAGGCTTATCCACCACCACCCCCGAAACCGACTCAGTGTAGTAAAACCAAGAAAAGAAGAGCCAGAGGAATTAAAAAAAAATTTAAGTGATGGATGAAACAGGTGAACTCCCCAGAATAGAAACCACGTGGCTGATTGTCACAAGGAGCAGGTGTAACTATGAAAAACATACATGAACATAAGTGAGAATAAGGATTGGTGTTGGCATTGTAGGATAAATTCCAGCATTAATATGAAGTTTCCAGTTCTATATTCTGCCCAGTTTCATCACCTGCATGAAATAGCATGCTAACAACACACACAATGAAAGGACATAAACTCAGAATGACCAACAGTCCTGCAAATTACTCAGCTAAAACGACTTGCCCTTTATCCTGCCCTGAGAGTGAGTCCCATTACTGGGTGGTCTAAGCACTCGCCATGGCAAGACGTTTCATTCATTCCAAGGATGGTATAAGAGAAAGGGATAAAGACAGGCCAGGAATGTGTCTGTGACAATTTATAAATATATATATATATATATATATATATATATATATATATATATATATATATATTTGCATCATTTTCTTTGTGAAGGAGCTGGCACAGGGGCTCAATTGTTCAGAATATTAACAAGTACATTTCTCAGGCATTTTCTTTTTGAGAAACTACTCCATTTGGATCCTGATTTATGCCATCTGTTTTCCTCCTCATGGGGGCTGCTCTTACGTGATTTCAGATAGAAATATATTCCAGGAAAGAAGATTTAGGAAACCACTCTCAGGATCGTTCTCTAGCCATAAACCACTCGCCCCTGCAGCAATTATTCTGGCACATTTCATCTAAATTGCTAACGCTTCAGATAAATCCTACCACCCCTCTCACACGCACCTACAAAGATTTTCCTTTTCTAAAAGCACAAACACTCCAATTTCCAGATTTAAAATGATACATTAACTTAGGCATTAACAAAGAGCCAGCAGTATGAATATGTGGCCAAGTGCACCAGATTCAGAACTCATGAGACGCTGGGATGTCTTTTTCACGGCAGAGTTGTTGAGGGGGTTCAGTCGTTAACTATCAAAACCAGGAAAACAACATCCGAAGCAGAGATGCAGACTTCAGAGTCCTAATCTGAAAGCTCACTCACGACCAGATTACCAGGAAAAGACACCTTCGGAATCAAACCGGAGGGAAGCCCAGGAGAGAGCCGGGCATTACCGATGCCAGAGATGGCGCCAAAGAGATCTTTGTGCAGGTTGTTGTCCAAGGTGTTTCCAGACTTCTGTGGTGTCACCAGCGGGTTCACAGCGGGCAACGTGAGTGACTCCTCTTTCACAGTCTGCCAAAGGGGAGAAAGAGGAGAAAGAGTCAAAGACGATTTGAAAGGAGTCACCAGCCGATCTTGAAAGTGTGAGGGCAGGTGGTAGAGCAAGACAGCACAGCCTGCCAAGTGACGTGTGCCCAAGGGGGGGAGCACCACACGGGACCGAGAGGGAGGGGGGTGGCGGGTGGCCCAGAGAAAGAGCAGGGGGGAGGGAGCACAGACTATTTCATGGGGGACGGGGGGATGCACACGGGGGGCAGAGAAGTCTTGGCCCACAGAGTCATTTCTCTCCCGAGAAGGTCTGGCACCTTCCCCCTGTTCCAGAGCTCTGACGCCCAACAGTTCTTTGCATTATGTGGTACATTATTTCCAATGCGAACACCGGTTTTTCTCTCCTTGTTGGAAACCCTCCCACACGAGCAACAGGGATCCACAGGAGCACCAGCGAGACGCTTCTGCAAGCTTGCAGCTGCAGGTGCACCCTTACTCAGGGGAGAAACGCAGTTAATGAAGTGAGGGTACCCAGGGATTTTACTCGCTGCAAGCCACGGAGAGAGACCTCTGTCCTTTTTTTCTCAGGATGGAAGCATTACAGAAAGGGTAGCATTACGCCCCAAATTACTTATTCCGATTAGCAACGGTTTAGAGAACACATCTGTGAAATACAGTTTGTGTGGACAGGGTGCTAGCGTGGTGCAGTTTATGCGAGGACAGTGAGAGTTGAAGCCCTTCAGAACTACAGAAACATTCTATAAGTACAGCTCTTCTCAGGGCATCGTTATTTAAATGTATTCGGAGGTGAGGAGTAAAAAAAATGCAACAATGTATCACTATTTGGAGAAAAGGGGCAGACAGAGCAAAAGAAACTGCCCAAGTGTACGCCGATGGCAGAGTGGCAAGATTAACACTGAGCTGGTTCACGGGTCCAGAATGAAGAGGAAAAGGAAACTGCTGAACTCTGCCCGAATGAGTGGCAGGCGGTTTCCAATGAAGACGTTTTGAGATAATTTCTGGGATCACCCTTCAGTCAACTTAATCTCCAAGCTACAGATTTAAAATGAAAAATTAACATTTTTAAATGAATGGGCGAAGATAATATAAATTAAGGTGGCCACTTCTGGGCGGTGGGGCCTGGCCTCTCTGACATCGGCTTGACTTTCTAACGTTACCGACAGAGACTTTAGCCCGAAGAGGTGGCTTTTCAAAGACTGCCTTGTATGTTACAACCAGAACTCGGCTAGCCCTGAGCTTTCATACCACACAGGTTAGAACTATGCCTGTTTTTTTTTTTTTAACCTCCCTCCTCTATAAAGATTTGTTGACAACACAAAGAAGACCCTGATGGGTTTTTTTTTGTTGTTGTTGTTTGTTTTTTACAAGATATCAGGGCATGAAGAAAGCAAGATTTTTATAATGATTTTTAACAGGAACGATGGGTTCATTGACCCCCATGTTAGCCAGAAATACAATTTACCAAGTTCTGTGCATTATTATTGTTTTAGTGGCAAAAAGAGAGAACAGGTACGTACTGGGTTGAACTGGGTCACTCCCAAGTTCCTATCTACCAGGAACCTTGGAATGTGGTCTTATTTGGAAATGTAATTACGATTTAAGGCATGATGAGGTCCCTAAATACTGTCCTTATAAGACAGTGTTTCCCAAACTTTTCTCATGATGAGAATCACCTGGTGGAGTTGTTAAAATACAGATTCCTGAATCCCAACTTAGAAGGGCTAAACTAGAATTTTTGGGAACATACAGGTAAAATTGTATACTTTTTAGAGCACTAGTTAAGTATACAATTTTACCTGTATGTTCCCAAAAATTCTAGTTTAGCCCTTCTAAGTTGGGATTCAGGAATCTGTATTTTTTTAAAAAAAATATTTTATTGATTTTACACAGAGAGGAATTGAGAGGGATAGAGAGTTAGAAACGTCGATGAGAGAGAAACATTGACCAGCTGCCTCTTGCACATCCCCCACTGGGGATGTGCCTGCAACTAAGGTACATGCTCTTGCCCGGAATCAAACCCGGGGACCTTTCAGTCCACAGGCCGACGCTCTATCCACTGAGCCAAACCAGTTTCGGCAGGAATCTGTATTTTAACAACTCCACCAGGTAATTCTCATCATGAGAGAAGTTTGGGAAACACTGTTGTAAGAAAAGGAGAGGACTCCCAGCACCAGAGACACAGACACACCAGGGAGAAGGCCACACAAAGATGGAGGCTGAGACCAGGCAAGAGGCCACAAGGATGTCAGGAACCAGCAGACGCTAGGAGAGGGGCAGGGCACACACTCTCCACCCAGAGCCTCCACAGGAACCAACCCTGCTGATACTGTGATTTTGCACACATGACCTCCCGACTGTGAGGGAGTAAATTTCTGTTGTTTGGGGCCACCCAGTCGGCGGCACTTTGCCAGGGAAGCCACAGGACATGGATGCGGGCTGCGCATATGTGACCATGCTTACGTACACTGCCGGGGTTCACGGGGAAGGGGGACACCTCTCTCACGTTGATTCTCTGGACATTTTCAATCAGCAGGCCAAACAGAGGCAGGTAGAGAGTGGCTATCCGTGCTTGATGGCTCTGAAACAAAGACACAGAGCACACGTTTAACACCCCAAGGCCTGAGCCGGCACTAGAGACCGCCAGGAGATTTTTACTGCACACACAGGGAAAAGGCTTAATGCCGTTGCACTAATTTTATACATTGGATGCTTTCTTTATAGGACTTAACATAAAGGGCACTTATCAATTCCTGTTTTCTTCCACCGGGAACCGCTCACCCTGGAAGCGTATCTGTCGTCAAACGAATGCTTTATCAGCAGGTTCTTGAGCACGCTGATGGCGATCAGCCGGACCTCCCGGAACTCCTGGAGGGCGGTCCCCACCTCCCTCAGTAGCAGGCCCACCAAGAAGTGGTTTCTGCAGAACTCATCGGTTAGTGCGTAGTCGAGCTGGAGATCTGAAATGAGGACAGAGCTGCTTTCGTTAGCGAGAATGTGCTGTTCTTTGAATAAAATAAAAATCAAACCCCACCCTCTACACTCAGCCCGGTCTGGGTGTGGCTTCCAATGGGAAAAGCTTGAGTATCTAAATCAATGCTCTACTCCCGAACACCCAGGGCTCTTAAACGAAAACAAAATTTAAATACAGACAGTTGCACTGGATTTTTATTTTCAAGCCTATTACATCTATATAATTCAGTAAGTGAATAGCTTTAGTGCCAATTTTTATCATACAGAACAACATATATTAAGTTATAAATGTAATTTTGTTACTGACATGAAGTTAAAAAAGTTATCATGCTAATGGACAGTATTACACAAGAGTGGTCTATGGTTAACAAACATGTGATTAAAGAAAGAATAAATAAACATGGTTTATTTAAATGTTCTTTACTAAATGAGTTCATTTACCTATTTCCTAGTTATTAATGCCTAGATATGCCCATTAAAATCCAATGTGTTTAAAATGAGTTAGCATATAACCTACGTATTCTGTTATCACTAAATGAAGAAATTATTTAATGCAGAATTTAAAAAATATACTCTTAATACTTCTGCACCTTTAGAGGTGAATAAACTAAAACAAAAGGGACAAAACACCAGTCCAGACTCATAAATCACCAGCAGGCTAAATGACAACACTAAAGCTCGTCTGGAACAGAGATAGAAGCAAATGTGAAATCTCCTCAGACAGGGCAAATAAAAGCAGCCAAGCATCACTCAGAAGCTGACACACACCTTTTCAGTAAGCTGAAGCGGGATTTTAATTCTCATCCTTAATCCATTATTAGAGGAAAATCTATTGACCCTGCCTTTGTCTTTAGTGTCATATGAGTTACTCCTAAACCTAAAACCTATCCAAAATACTACTAAAACCTATCCAAAATACTACTAAAACCTATCCAAAATACTAACCCAAGCCCTATGATACTAACCCTTTAGCAGAAGCAAGAGAAAAATTACTTGTCTTTCCAGACTAATCATGTCCACTCTTTACATTAAGCCCCATATATCCAAATGATAGCTCACAGCTTAAATTCACATAAACCTCTTAGAAGAAACGTATGGGTTACATGTATGTGTGTGTGCACGTGTGCGTGTGTGCATGTGTGTGCATGCATGCACAAAGGGCAGTGAAAAGGGAGAGGAAGGGAAGAGATAAAGAACACTCATTCCTATCAATGTAAGGTAAACTCCCTATAGGTGACCCACACCTATCTGCCTGGGCAGTCGCTCTTGTCACCAAATACCCAGCACTCCACGATGAGTTTGTGCCCATCTGCTGGGCACTTGAAGGGTTTCCACTTTGCTCAGTTCTGCAGGATAAGCAATTGGACCTGCTGGGCCAGAGTGGAAGGCAGGCATCAGCACATGGTCCCTGCCTAATCACTGGGTCTAAAGAGCTGCCCTCAGCACCCTGACAGGGGAAAGGAAAAACCAGTCACAGTCCTCAGTCCTCAAGTCCAGGGGGGCTGGCAACAGACTGTGAGGTGAGGGAGGGTGTGACGAGGCTTGAAGTGCAGGCTGGAGAGCCGTTAATTCCAGCTGGGGTGCTGGGAGAGGGTGAGGAGGGGACCTGGCAGGCACCATGTCGGAGGCGCTGAGTGACTAGCTGGGGAGGACGATGAGGACTCCACCAGGGAGGTGGCTATTTGAGGTGGAGGGGTTGTCGGGGGTAGTAGGTGTGTCACGGTTGAGGAGTGTGTCTGAAATATGGGCCTAGTGGGAAGTGAGACCAGACAGCTGGCGGGGTGGGATGGGGGATGCTGAGTAACTGGCTGCCACCTCGGCCCAGAATGTTTTCCCCAGGGGTATGCACGGCCCCCTCACTTTCATCAGATTACCATTTCCTGGTCACCCTATCTCAAATGTCACCCCATTGCACACCCCCTTTTCTTGCACTGTTTTTATCTCCTTAGCAATGATCAATCTCTAACATTCTCTATATACATCTCCCTTAGGTAAAACAGCCAGGGAGTATCATCCTCCTGTAGATGAAAAAGGGGTTCTACGGACAGTAACCTCACCGGGTGATCTGATCACAAATTCCCAAATGGGCAGGTCATGGTGGGTAGTGATGTTCCGGGTATATCACCACCTGAGTAAAAGGTTTATCTTTGTCGTAAGCAAGACCATTTGTTTTTGTGCATCTAGATTACATTCCTTCAAAATAAGAGTTAACTACCCTCAAAAAAGCACATGTTCTCGTTAACTAGCCTGTAGTCTCATTCCCACCTTGCTCTCTCCCACCTTCATGGAATCTTCCTTTGGTTCCCTTCTTAATAATTCAAAATGCGTAAGGGAAGCTGCGGACTGCCATTCCAAGAAGTGTTTGCGGTCCTGCTTCCTGGCAATTGTCATCAGTTTGGTTCAAATAAAATCTTACAGAACTTCTTCACAGGTTCAGACATTTTCACATGGACGCTTGTCCACGACTGTGTCCTGAGGCTAAACATAGTTGGTGCTGGGTAAACATTTGGTGAACCCCGGAATGGCCAGCTCTAGGGCCACAATCCCTCTTCTCATTCCTTTGAAATCAGACCGAGTCTGTTTGGGGGGTAAGATATTTATGTCTCTGAATGAATGCCTGTGTGTATTTCTCTCTGAGTCAGTTGATTTAGGCGTTATTAATAGCTTGGTGGCATCCTTCTTACTTTCTTCTTTCCTTTAGCATAAATAATCCTGAGTACACACAGGCACCGAACCCAGTAAAGATCGCCCGACAGACCTGGCAGGCTGCATTGATTTACTCAATGAAGGTAAAGAAATCAATGTGAGCGGAACAGAAGGAGGGTACAGGACAGTGAGTACAGACCCAATATGCAGACGTAAAAGCATGTGGAAAGCCACGTGGCTTGTGACTTCGGCTACTGCCACCACTAAGGACAAGGTCTGTGAAAACGATGGAATAATACACTTTTGGAGTGAGCAGGCTCTTTGTTTGACTTCTTAAAGAAACCCCCCAGAGGACCCAGGAACAAAAAGTAAGATGCGTCCCTGGGATGCCACAGCGATATCTTAGCGAGAGTGAGGAGACGTTCACTGGTTTACCATGAGTTTAAGAACTGACCGAAGTATATGAGAAATGCCTGGATGAACAGCATGTGCAAGCATTTCAGCAACCACTTGCATTCTTTATCTATTAAAGGAGGAAAATGCAAGACAGCAAGCGTCACACCCGATACCTACCTACAGGAGTGTCATTTGACTCCACAGCTGGTGAAAGAAAAGCTAATTCATGAGAAAAAAGGAAAAGTGAAACAAATAAAAATAAACTACAGTGAGTAAAATGGATTTCTAGTGTTTAAGCAAAGGAATGTTTCAATGAAAAAAGAGTTACACTAACATGATTTGTAGTCTGGTAAATTTGTGGAAGAGTAAGTTCCCATAGAAAATTTTTTCAGTATTTTAAAATGGGAATTTAACTAGAAAATTTAAAAAACAACTCTAATGTCATGTTGGACTCAGTTCTCTCTTTGTATTAAAAATAAATGACTCTCGTAGTGAAAAATAAATAAATATAAAGGTAAGATTACCTTGGTATCTTTGAATCCTGCCTTTTCCAAAGGGCATTGGTAAATTCAATGGAATATAGTGTTCATGATTGCACACCACGCGGAGAAATTCAAACTTGTATTCAAAGAGGGTCTGCAGGGGGAAAAATATGTTTAGTCCTCAGTTAAATACCTCACTGGATACTTTATCCAGCATTCTAAAAAACCTGTAGGAAATAACAGACCCAGTCTTTAGCTTCTTGACCCTCTTGGAACAGCAAGCTCTCTGCTCTTTTAGATTTCCGAATGACTGCAGGGCTTTGTTTGAAAATTGAGAACACATTTCATGAAACGATGTTCTCCACCGACTTTTATGATTTATGCTCTTCCTACTTCAATAAAGGATCTCAGGCAGCGTACAGTTAGAGACACAGACTGAACACAATAAAAAAGCTGAGTGAGGGAAAGGCCGCGGTCCGCGGTCACTTCTATTATACCTTGCTAAATAAACTGTGACTCCCAACACGCATACTTTCAGTTTTGCAGTTGAGAAGTCATTTCAGGTGTTTATGAGAAAATCCAATAGATATGTTTATTTCACATTTGGAGTTCCCTGGTCCCCGACATCTCACACATGAATGCAAATGAGCACTAGTTAGTGTCTTCAAGAGGGGAGGGAATCGTGCCTCTGGGACTGAAAGAAAATTCTGATGTGAACCAAGAGAAACAGGCGAGTCTCTGGAAGTGAGCCAGAGAGAAAAAAAAGGACAGGGTGTAACACACACACTACCTTCGGGTCTCCAGGAGCAAAGCAGCTGGTGTAGTTGTTGATCTGCTTAAAGACAAAGCCCCGGTCCATGAAGGTGAAACATCTCTGTGGACAGAACAACCCGTAATGTTAAGTGTTCAGTCCCAAACTTTTTGGAAAGTTGGGTTCTAATCTGTCTCTACTGTAAATACGTCTGTCCTTCAGCACACAGACATGCCACTGACACTGAATGAGCAACTAACTGTGGACTACTGCACACCGGTTACTCCTCTAGAAAGGACACCCCAGTCAGCCACTTAGCAGGCGCCCTCCCGCCTGGCGCTCCCCACCTTGATGAAGACAGCAAGGCTATGGTTCGCATTCTTGGATGCTTCTGGGTTATCTCGAAATTTCTGAGTGATATGTGGCATCAGCATATTCACAACTGTTTCCACTGCATGATGATAGGACGCAGGAAACCTCTGGTTTCGCAATACCTGGAAAGAATTTAGAGCGAACATTTATTAGTTTTTAAAGTTGCAACCCTTTGGGGGAAATATCCCCTCTGTGAGTCCACTTAAGTAACACAGCCTTCTAATCTTATTTATCTGAAATTAGATAAAATGGATCATTCTTTCTTCTCTCAAGGCACTGTACAAGTATTCTAATCCTTCAAAGAATTTCTGAGGATTAGACCTGAGGTTTCAGACTGGGGCGTGACAAAGACCGGCCTGGAGATGTTGTCAGACATGTGGAGATGTGCCTGCAGCCGGACGCTGATCAGGAACGTGTGCTTTTAACCAGTACTTAGGGTGATTCTACCAGGGGTGGGCAAACTTTTTGACTCGAGGACCACAATGGGTTCTTAAATTGGACCGGAGGGCTAGAACAAAAGCAACCTGACCATGCTGGCACTCTCATCTTGGGCTGCTGGTGAAGGAGCGGAAGGGAGAGCAAGAGAACCCTCTGCTCTTTCGGCTCCGCAGGCCGGATAGAACAGCCAAACAAGCCGGATCCCTCCCCCCCCCACCCCAAGGGTTGTAGTTTGCCCATGGCTGTATCTAGCCTGTACCTCTCAGAGAGCCCTTCAGAAAACACCGCATTAGGTTTAAGCTTGAAGTATTCGAGCTGCAAAGACCAGTTGAAATGCTTGGAAGCAGTCCTCTTCAAATTAATTTTAAATTCTAATTTTCCCCCACTAGGAATGCTTACCTAAGAGATTACACTCAGACCAGTCAACAATTTGCTACCACTTGCTGTAGATCTTTGACATGTCAGTAACTGCACTAGACATTTTTATGTACTTTCCATTGAATTATTATAAGATCCCTTGTGGGTTTAAACCTCATTTCACAGAGGGTCAGGTTAAGCAAATGTGTCCTCAGTCACACAACTACCACCTAACAAAGAGTCAAATCCAGATCAACCATAACCAAACAGTCAGGTATTGCATGCTGAAAAGCCGCTGTGTTCGTCAATACGGTCCTAACTAAAAGTGGGACAACCAGATCTTGTCTGCCTCCTGGTGTGAAGCAGCAGTGCACCAAGTACCCCTGGCAAAAGCAAATCAAAGCTGCATGGGGCTGAGGCTCTAGATATCACTACAAGTTCACAGGAAAGACAGGGGCACAGAACCATGTCACAGAGAACGGTGACATTACCGTCAGCCAAATCTAGAATGTGGGAAACTCTGATACACTTGGTGGAACAGAACCCCTATTCCTAGCTTGGACTTTGATGTGGAAGAAATAAAAACTTTTTTCTTAGGTTAGTGTTATTTTAGATGGCTGTCACGTGGCTGAATCCACGACCCTGAAGCTTAAGAAATCTCTAGCATAACACATCATGTCCTGTCTTTCCTGGTAAACCATTCCTAATTATCTCTCTCAAAAGCTCCATTCTTGTATGCTCTCAGACGTAACATCTAAGCCCCCCCCCCCCACCCTGACTTTACTATGTTCTGTTTAATCAGGATTGGTAAGGTTTAATTTACATACCAGTATACTAACATTCACCGTTTTAAAGATGTACAGTTTGCTAAGTCTTGACCAGTGAATATAGTTGTGTAACCACCACCACAACCGAGATATAGTACATTTCTTTCACCATAAAAGTTCCCTCATGTCCCTCTGAATCCCTTCCCTCCACCTCAGCCCCTGGAGACCACTGCTCTCTTTCCTGTCTCTGTAGTTTTTCTTTTCCTAGAATGTCATAAAATGGGCTCATTCATACTGCATGAAGTCCGCACGATCATCACAGTTTCTTGCTGCACTTAACATAATGCTCTTGATATTTATCCATGTTTTTGCAAGAATCAATAGTTTGTTCTTTCTTATCACTAGGTAGTATTCCATTGTATGGAGTTACCGCTATTTGTTTATCCATTCACCAGTTAATGGACATTTGGTTGTTTCCAGTTTTGGGCTATTACGAGTATTAAGTTGCTATGAACATTTACATGCAGGTCTCTCTGTAAATATGTTTTTGAAATTTTATTTATTTATTTTTAAAGAGAGAAAGTGGTGGCGGGGGACATCAATCTGTTATTCTATATATTTATTCATTCATTAGTTGATTCTTGTGTGTGCCTGCAACCGTGGCCTATGGATACAATGCTCTAATCATCTGAGCTACCTAGCCGAAGCCTCTGTGAATGTTTTTATTTCTTTTCACTAAATACTTTTAAGTAGAATTGCTGGATCAAATAATTAGTTGACTTATATATTCTCCCTTATTTATTTATAATGCTTTCCATCCTTATCCTCCATCCCACCTCATTCCCTCCAATGCTGGGTCTTCATCAGCACCACCCTAAAATGTCATTTCATATTACTGCAGTTAGAGAGCTAACATGACAGGTATGTTAATCAGTTCCACAGGTTCCTCCAGTGGGACGATACACTCATTGATATAAAAGTTTCCAAGCCTCTCTGCTGACATTTATATGCTCTTTCATCTCGTCATTTCTGCTCAAGAACCTACCCTACCTCTCTATGGTCTTTACGGAATCATCGTCTGCCTGGGCTCAACCCCCCCCCCCCCCCACCTCACTGTTGTTTTGAGTGGATCTTGCTTTTCACTCTTTCCCTCTACTCTCAGCCTGAGCTCTGCCACGGAGGCCTTTCCTGGGCACGAGGTCTTCCCTGTGCCTCTGCTCCTGCTCTTCTCTCTAAACCTGGCCTTTCTAGGCCCAGGCCCAGGCCCAGGCCCAGGTAAGATTCCCTTTCTCTCTGCACATCAATCTCCTCTCATTCTGGAGCTCACACACACACCTTCCTGCACTCTCCTCTGACTGTTTCAAGCTGAATGTCTTCATTCTCCAAGGGCAATGTCAGCTTCAAGGCTGAGGCTGTGTCCTCTACTCCATGTGCATTTCTGCTTAATGCTCTGCACAGAGCAAACAACTGTTCAAAGCATTTATTCATGGATGAAAGCACAAATATAAACATTCTGCTATCGCCTGGGTACAGGATTTACAATTATGGTTCAGGGGAAGTCCAAACAGTCCATTTAGAACACAAACCATACCATCCTTCTTCCACTTTTCAAATGAAAGCTCTTTCTTCGCTCAATTAAGCCTGAAAATGGTTGAAGGCTAAATAAGTAACATTTAAGGGCATATGTTCTTCCTCTCCTATGCCAGGTTTTCCAAGTACACCTGTGGAATGCCAGCAATTTGCTGGATTCAATGTGGGAGGAAAGGAAATGCAAAATGAGTCTGCTGAAATTATAGTTGCTAAATATAAATGATAGAAAAAAAAAAAAACAACTACCTAAAATATGTTGCCCATTGAGGCACAGTGGGGTTGGGGTTACAAACTTAGTAGGTCTCAGAGGTCTATTCAAAAACCGCTTATTAAAATTCCAAGCACATGCCACCTAAGAAATCCTCACGTCTAGCAAAGAAATTGCTTATTTTAGATGCTTGTTCAAAGAGAGGCTGCGATCCACAGCCTTGCTCAGCAAATGTAACAAAGGGTAGCTGATTGGCTGGGGGTGGGAGGGTGGGCACATGTGGCCACCTCCATCTTCAGAAAGACTGTGGCATCAGAAGCAGGCAGAGCAGCGTGCCAATTTCTCTCTCCACATAGATGTGCACAACCCCACTAGCACAGGGAGTGTGCACTGAGGGCCTCGGCGAACATACGCCATGTCCCCAAAGGCCGATCAACACCAAGTAGCATGGGTAAGGACACTTTCAACACTACAAGCATGATCTGGCTCAGCCACCCGTGTGCCTGGTCTTGACATTTGAAGAAAAACTTGCCAATGAGGAAGGGAATCAGGTTAGAGTTATAAACACATTGGATGAGATTAATAATCTTCAGTCAAAAATAGAAAAACTCTGAGAGGATTTGATCATGATTTTGGAAATCATCAATGATATGGGAATGGTGGTCATGAACTTGTTCCTCAAATTCAGAACACTGGGACCGGGGACTAGGATATACAATTCTTAAGATGGAAGTATAAGGCAAATATAAAAATGACTAATCCAAACATATAAAACTCATTAGTCCAAAAATATAAGGCAAACTGAATGAAAGCTTCAAAAAAAAAAAAAAAAGAGAGAGAGAAAAGTTTCTAGATCAACTTATGTTCTAGATCAACAATATGTAAATTAGGGGAAAAGTGGCATGGTTTCTGGGTGACATGAAGAGAAGGTTCAGAGGGGAGCCTTCCAAAGCAAAAATGTTCAACTGTCCCAGGTGGTAAGTGGGCATTTGGGATCTCTTTTTATAGCAAATTATGTTATAGCTACGTTTTCTCTTTGTGGATGCTAGTGTTTGTTTGTTAAGCTGGGTAACAATTTTAAAATAAGCTACTTCTAAAAACTCTCTGAATATTGTTTTAGGACCAAGACACAATTAACTTCCAGAAAAGCATGTGTCTGGCGGCATTTGAGTGGTTTGTTCCATAGAGTTCCAAGAACAAACGACATCTCAGAGGCCCGGAAAACTAGGTTATGGGGCTGGACATGGGGGAGCATCTGGGAAAGACTGGTTCTGACTCCAGCATAAGTCAGGTCTTGGCTCTGCTCAGTTGGGTAGCCCTGAGCAGGTTACTTCACAGGTCTATACTTCCATCTCACCCTCGGTGGCATAAGGAGAAGCAGGACCAGAAGGTAGCTCTCAGGTCCATGGTTTAATTTGGCCTCTGGAGTAAAGAGCACATACAATTGAGTTCCTTTATTAACCTATCACAGGTCTCAGAAAGAGGTCATGGATATTTGATTTTAAATATACTTCTTGAGAGTGTTTCCAAACTGTTCATTACCTCCCTGACCATCACTCCCATGGTCTAGTTCCCTTCTAAATTCATGAGGGCACAAACCACACTACACTTAACTTCGTAGCCCTTGAGTCTGCATATAATAAAGGGCTCAAAATATAACAAATCAGTTATATTTTTAAACATAAGCAAGTCATCAATCCTTCTGAAGTGATTATATTGATTTAGAGCAAAAAAATAATAAAATATTCAGTGGGACCTTGTTATGAATGGAACTGTGTCCCCTAAAAACTCTTATGTTCATGTTCTGCACCTCACCTCAGAATACGACGGTATTTGGAGACAGAGTCTTGAAAAAGGTAATTAAGTTAAAGCAAGGTCATTAAGTGGCCTTGATCCATTAGGGCTGGGGTCCTTATAAGAAAGGAGGAGATTAGGACACAGAAGAAGGACAGTATCAAGACATAGGAAGCCATCCACAAGCCAAGGAGAGAGGAATCAGAAGAAACCAAACTTACAGACATCTTGATCTCGAAATTTCAGCCTCCAGAATTGTGAGAAAATATATTTCTACCATTTAAGCTGTGGAAAATATATTTCTAGCATTTAAGTTGGAGTGGTAGCCCGAGCAAACTGAAATAGGCCTAAAGCCCATCCTGCATACGGCAACATTTTTATTTTTATTTTTTTTACGACACCATTTTTAAGAGAAAGGTAATATATCCAAATAACCTGCCTACGTGTGTGCGCGTGCACGTGGGTGTATGCACACGTATATATGCCCGTATACCAGCAGCACACTGCCAAGTAGGCAGTCTGCTAGAGTTTTCCCTTGGCTGGCTGTCCTGGCATGATTCGGATGGTGCGTTACTCGGTGGTGGAAGGCAGGGCCCACCTCCATCTGGCACCTCCCTGGGTGCTAAAGCTGGAATGAAAAGGAAACCATCTGGTCAGGCGCCCACGCTGGCTCCGCTAGAGGAAACTACAGCTTTAGGGTCTGAACCACCAACCTGGAGCCTGACAAAACCCATCAGCCTTTCCCAAGGCTTCCTCCAGGAGTCCAGATGGCCCAGATCCTGACCCTCCCGGCCTGAGGCTCCGCCCTCCTCCCCACATTCATTTAGAGAGGCCGCCTGGCCCCACAATGGCTGCTCCCTGCACAAGCACCTTCGGCTCTCGCCCAGACCTCTCCAGCTCACACTTCTGTATGCAACGATGTGGCAAGAACTCACAGTCACAACAGCAACTACAAGACTGTGCATTTCAGGAGCTCCGAAGCATGCCACCTGCCTTGGAATTTTATAAAAATTCATCTGTGCTCAGACAGGCAGCAACCAGTCATACCTCGACAGGCAACAGTCCAGAGGTGAGCCTGGGACTCATGGAGACCCAGAGAGTCTTAAGCCACACACACGGCACCACGAAGAGGTGGGTTGGGGGTTGGGGGGAGGGCGGGGGAGACTATGTTATCTGAGTCCATTCATTGGCTATAGAGGACGTGAAGTAGCACCAGACATGCTTCTAAATCCCTGAGAAATGTCTAAGATGTTCAAGACACTTAAGAAACACCAGGTAAATGCATTTTAAATGAATACTTAAACTACTATTCCCATTTCAACAAACTGGGAGATTTCTAAGCTAGTCAAAGGAAAGGACACATTTTTCTTTGGATTTAATAACACAGTGCGTGAGGAGTATGGGCGTGAGCAGAGTGGTCTCAAAACCTGGCTCCCTCCATTTACCAGCAGGTAACCAAGCATCCTGGCCTCAGTTACTTCATCTGTAAAATGAGGGGTAAGACTAATACTCCCCCTGCCTACATTAGGATTGTTATGAAGCTAAAATGCTTTATCACTGGAAAGTAACTAAAACAGTACTGTAAGCAGCACACAGAAAGTTTAATAAATGTTAGCCACAAACACAACGATACTTTTCCCTAAGAACCGCCACACGATGGATCGACATACCTTAACCTTGGAGTTCTCTATCAAGTGCTGAGCCATGGATTTTATCAAAACCTCGAAGAAAAACCACGAGTACTGAAAGAAAAAAAGGATTCCAGTAAGCAAAACAACCAGTTGGAAGAGACGTTTATTCTCTTGGGCTGGCAAAGTCTTTGGCATAAAACAAATGTAACCAAAAAGACACGGCTGAACCTCCTGGCAAATTATTATAGGACCAGAGGTTCTGGCAGGTGTTCTCCTGCTTTCACATGTCTGACAGTAAGTGGCTCCATCCCACCAGGAAACAGGGTACATAAGCTCAGCGACCCACAAAGAAGCATGGCTCTATTAGATTTGCACCTGCTCCCCTTGGCTGAGTCTCACCTGCTGACACTTGCCTGTAAATTCTCTAACTCATGGTCCTCCAATTATTCAAATATCACTTATTAATGCCAAAGAGGCCACGAAGCTTTGAGTATTACAAAAACTTTCAGCTTTCATAGGAGCACCAGTACAAGGGGCAATGTAGGTACTGAAGAACTAACTCCGTCACTGCTTTTTAGGAGGTGATGATCCTCACTAAAAGCACACAGAAAGAGCGAACTGATTGAGCTGAGGAGTCTGAAGTTTCTCTCATCAGTTTCAATACTGCAGAGCCTCGCTGGCCTCCCCACATACCTTAAGCAGTTTGTTGCTGGTGAGAAAATCAGCAGAAGGCTTGAGAATCGCCGTCATAGATTTGGCCAGCTCTTCATGCACTGTCTTATATTCGGCGGCAATATACGGCTCAGCCTTGTACGCGTACTTTGAAGAAAAGGGAAAGATGCTTTAATGCGCCGGTTCTCCACGCTGAGCTGAAAGCTGAAGAGGCTCCGGAGGATGAGGATCGGGGACCCAGGTACAATCACACGGGTGGGAGAGGAAGGTATGGAAACGGAAGGTGGGAAGGGTTGTTGTCATGTGACAGAAAGAGGGAGCTCAGGATGTCTTTGGGGGACCCACCTAAATATGTGAATCACCTGACTCAGTCAGTGGTCCTCCAGCCCAGAGCTCCACCTCCTAAGGTCTTCAGGAAATGTGTCACATGACCATGGGTAACTGATTCCCTCAACAACCCAAACTTCACTCTTTAGATGGACACGTAGCTATAATTCATACTGTCCAAGATTAAATGGAATGTGTGCAACTGTTTAGAACAATCACTGCCACCATGTTTACTGACTATTGTCCATAAATGAAGAACTTGTTGCTATTTATCCCAGCACGTAGATGGAGGCCAGAGCTAACCTTCCTATCCTGGGAGAAGCTGTGTTCCTGGGAAATTGTAGATGGGGAAAAGAGAAAAATGAAGACAAGAAGCCATACCAGAGGCCTAGCTAAGAGTGGGTTAATACTCTTCTTTAAACGTCCACATCACGTGCAGCACCCATAAAAGAAGAAATGTAGTTGACAAAATGATATTAAGTAAATAAATGAAAGGCTGCCCTCTCTGGACTTCCCCTCTTCTAGGTGGCACCACTGGCTACGTGATACAGAAAAGAAAGCAGAGGTATTAAGTTTCATTCCAAAATATACCCCAAGTCACTAGATTTAAAAAAAAAATAAGTTCTTAGAAGGAAAATTGGAGAGCCACAGATTTAAGTGACTGGGACAGTTTATTTTACATACCTTTACATATGACCTCAAGTGGCTCTCCAATTCTTCCTCATGGCACTGGGCAACCACATGAATAATGACCCTACACACCGTAGGAATGAATAAAGCAATGAGTAGTAATGTGAAAATGGAAACATTTCATTATTATCACAGTACAACAATGATGATGCTATTGGCACCACAGGAAACAAAGAATTAGATGAGATCTCTCCATCGGCCTTCAATATAATGTTTAACACACACTAGCACCCGGATATGTATGACTGTGCTCCAGATGTGGATAGACCGAAAGGGAAGGAGAGGGTCCACCTCACACCTCTCTCACCGTGTCACGTTGACAGCGACTTCCTCATGAGTTGCTCTGGTGAGGACACGGAACAGCTGGTTTAGGATGGTGGGCAAGAAGGCAATCATCACGTGGCCTTCCATTGCGTGCAGGCTCTACAGATACGAAATACCAAAGTCCGAGTTATCCTCTGACATTAAACCAACACTAAGCAATTTTCACTCAGTTTCAAATAAGGTTGGGAGAAGTACACCTACAGCAAAAGGAAGGCAGTGGCAGGAAGGATAAGGGACAAAGAGGTCCATGTCTGTGACTAAGTTACATGGCAAGGGGAATTAAGGATGCTAACCAGCTGGCCTTAAGATAGGGGGACGCTCCTGGGTTTAATCAGGTGGGCCTGCTGTAACCCCAGGGGTCCTTAAAAGTGGAAGAAGGAGGCAAAAGAGGGGATTCGGGGGAGATGTGTCTAAGGAAGAATGGCCAGCGGTGCAACTTGTTGGCGTTGAGATGGATGAAGTGGCCACAAGCCAAGGAATGAAGGCAGCATTTGGAAACCAAAAAGGGTAAGAACTCAGGTTCACCCCTAGTTTCCAGAAAGGAAACTCGCTATTAATAACACCTTGATTTCAGCCCAATGAGGCTCATACCAGAACTTCTGACCTACAGAAGTGCAAGATAATACATGTGTGTTGTTTTAGGCCACCAAGTTTGTGGTAATTTCTTACACAACCAATAGGAAATTAACGCAAAGGTTCTTCTTCAAGTCACATGGCTGTCTCTGAGGCAGCTAAAAGGGGATTTAGTGATTTCAGGATCCCCAGTCCAATTTCCTTGCTTAAATCAAATAAACTACTGCATTTCGCACCTTTCTTACAACTTGTTCCCATGCCTAGAATGCCCTTTTAGCTACATTACTTTTAAAATTCCTTATTCCCCTAAGGAGACATATGTATTACTATTTGCAATACTTTAAACCAGTGGTTCTCAACCTTTCTAATGCCATAACCCTTTAATATAGTTCCTCATGTTGTGGTGACCCCCAACCCTGAGGAACTGTATTAAAGGGTCGCGGCATTAGAAAGGTTGAGAATCACTGCTTTAAACAATAAAATAATAAAATTAAATAAAAAATTTAATTTAAATTTAAAAATAAAAATAAAAAATGTCCCCCTTGAGTCATGTTCCGGATGGCACTCCCTTAGACAAATCCTGCTCGCTCCCATGTGCAAAAACTGCAGAGGTCTCCATGACCCTGCACAAAGCTGGGGTTGCTGGCATGTATTATCTGTTTTGAACCCACCTGCTATGCAGTCTCGAAGCTCATGTTATCTCCTACAGTGAACCAGAAGTTACTTAAAGGTGAGACTACAGTAACTGCTTCTATGTGTCTGATTCTGCGCTGTGGGCCCAGAGAGCACTCAACATGGGTGGCCTCTGTAAGCAAGGGGTTTCCTATGCAGGGAACAGTAGTTTTAGGTCTGGCCTGAGAAAAGTATGTGTGGGATTAGGACGAAGGTGGGAGGAGGACTATTTCTGAGTGCCCTTCTTGACACTATCTCAAACCATACAAAAGCTGTTGGTGTCAGGGTATCTAGCTAAGAGCACCACCAAAGAGAAAACCCAGTAAACTCCAAACTCATTAAAAAAGGGTCACTAAGAAAGCCATCTGATACCTTAAGGTACTTCACAAGTTCATTCCCTAGAGCTTGAGCTCCAGATTCAGTTTTCTGACAGTACTGGAAAAAATTATGTAAATGCTGATCCTGGGAAGGGAAAAAAAGAAAGTTTATTAGCATATCTGCTGTAGAAATAGAAGTACTTGCTTCTTATAGCATGCATGTTTCATTTAGACTATGGAAGCTGAGCATATAAAAATGCAATTATCAAAGAGATAAAAATGAAAACAAATTTTTTAAAATGTTTCCAAAGATCCTCCAACAAAAGAGGAAAACAGTTAAGAAAGGTATTCTTCCTTTATTTCAGTACATATGAGCACCTCATCTGTACATCCTTTCTTCAAAAGAGGGCTTACAGAGTAAACATATATCCATAGAACATGTCAATTAAACTTTTGTTGTGCCAAAAAAATTATACCAACTCATTCACAGAGCAACCACTGCTAATTTTAACAGACAAGTGCATACCTGAGTATACACCGTAGAAACCAGATGAGTTGAAACTTTCAGCAGTGGCTTGCTTCCATCCACCCATTTAATTTCTGGACCACAATGCTGAAAAATATGGAGGGGGAGACATCCCAACAGATGAGTCATCTTGGCTTCAATCACCATCCCGAATGAGGGCCCTGAGGAGGTGCGGAAGCCCCGACAGCTCTGGTGACTTGACAGTCATGCCTGTGCCTGGCTCACAGAAGGATGAAACCAACGCTAATTCCCGCCCACTTTCTTTCCCCGAGTACAATGCTCTTCTTCCTGGATTTTTATAAGTTGTCTTTCCTGTTGAGTTGCTGCTGTAGGGATTACTGTCCATTTGAGAGGGAAAGCATCCTATTTCACCAACGACTTAACTAAACTCAAGCTAAGGACTCTGAAGGTTATGGCACAAGGTACCAGATAGTGAATAGGACAGTAAGTACTCCTGACACAGCCAAAGGGTCAATATCTGTGCCTATTTTTAATTTCAGAAACCTTCATTTTTCTCATGTTCGGATTAGGAACCATAACTGAATGTTATATGATTTAATCTTACTTTTGGGATATTTTAACTATCTGTTCATAATATGAGCCCACATTTGGCTCTATTTAAAATGTAGAGAAACATTAAAAGACAGTAAGAATGACACAAAAACTTTCTGAGCATCTTATAAAACTGAAGTCTACATGATCTAAAATGGCTTAAAAAATGCAAAACCAACAAACCAACAGGAGGAATCTGAGACAATTCAGGCACTAATGAATCAGAACGAGCTACCATGTGGATGAGATATTTGCTTACTGGACTTATTACATTATGTTGGAAGATACTTCCTAATCATTTGCATGACCCTAAGAATGCATCTTTATTTGAGCATGGCTAGTTCACAGAGATTTTCTTCCTTATCAAGTATCTCCAAGTCTTCATGTCCTTGTTGAGGCATTGCTGCCTCTGGACTTATACTAAAATGCCTAAACTATAATTCTACATTGTGACTCTGTTAATATTACTGACTCCCAATGGCCTAAGTTTACTTGAAAACAAATAACAAAAACCAAAATGCCGAGACTGGAAAAAATACTATGTGCTTTTCGTGTGTAATTGTTGCTGTAGCTGATCTTTCATATTTTCTGAAGGAATGGGATAAGTCAATCTTAAATTCCGATACCCTGCCCATCCCAAGCTCCTGGTAGCCAAGGTAGCCAGATGGGAGATTGGCTGAGACAGGAACGTGCTGCTCATTGGTCACCACCCTTCCATCTTTCAGAAGAGGAAGCCAGGAATATCCAACTGTTGAAACAAAGAACAAAACAGATTCACTGAAAGTATAGAAAAACTGATGAAAGAAAGCCAATCTTACTGAATTGCCCAATCTTCAAGAACTGTTAATACCAATCAGGGTTAAGAATCTGAAGAGACCCTGAATACAATCTCTATAGTCCATTGACTGCTTTGAGATTAGAATTCTAAAATTGCCTTTTATAGAAGCTTACATATATAAGCTAGGCATGCTACCTTCACAGACATCATCTAAAAACTCCTTTGCGAAAGAATGCAAATTCACAGAAAAATGAAATCTAAGAAAGAAATTAGTGTAAGTTATAAGAAAAAGAATCAAAGGGATAATGAAAGCTCAAACCTTGTGTTTCAACAACATCCTTCTTCTTTGTGCTTCCTTTGCTTGAATTATCACAGCTGACATGGAAAAATGTGAACAACAAGTGGTGCTTTTCGTGCAGCTGGGTGGGCAACTCTATTTTAATCTGCGAGGAAAGCAAAGCAACAACTTTTCTAACATTCCAGAACAACAAAATGTCTTGGTGACAGCAGCCACACAACGTGTCACCCAATGCCTAAGGGTCCATTTGCTCTCCAAACTAATAGCTACATTTATAGTCAAAGAAATCTGAGACTGTAAATTGTGTTAAGGAAGAGATGGGTCCTCGATGCAATGTTATACTGTTATGGGCTGAATATTTGTGTGTCCTCCCCTCCCCGCAACCTTTCCCCCACAAGTCCTTCCCAAATTCACATGTTGAAACTCTAACCCCAAAGGTGATGGTATTAATAGGGGCCTTTGGAGGTGACTAGGTCATGAGTGTGGAGCCCTCATGCGTGGGATGAATGCTCTCATATAAAAGAGATCCCACAGAGCTCCCGAGCCCTTTCCACCGTGCGAGAATACACCTGGGAATCCGCGACACGGACCATGCTGGCACTCTGACCTCAGACTTCCAGCCTCCGGAACTGTAAGCTATGAATATTTGCTGTTTATAAGCCATATTAGTATGTGGTATTTTGTTATAACAGCACAAACAGACTAAGATATGACTGACCAAAACTAGAAGAGTTGATGTTTAAATTCCAAAAGGAATTGGAAAACACAAGAGAGAAACCACCACATTATTAATTTAACATAGCCAGGCATGGCGAAAAACCAGGGTAGAACATTTACCAGTAGAATTCATACAGTAGTTTTAATTACCTACATATAATGTTACATAAGGAAACCCAACAATAAGAAAGGTCCAACAGATGTAGCTATACTTAAGTATGATTTGAAAGAAACTATGTCAGAATTATTAACTGTGGTAGTGACAGAGGAGGGATTTTAACTTTTTATTTTCTACAATATCTGCATTTTCCAAGTTTTAATTTTTTTTACAATAAATACATTGTTTTTATAATTAGAAAAATTTGTGTAAAATAAATAATTCAACCTTTAGTTCTATCACTGCCCTTTTAGTATAGTATGCAGCTTCCCTTGAATTTTTGCTTTACTCATAAACAAAGAACTTGGAGTTTTCCTTAAAATGGGTTAAACTGGGTTTTCCCTTGAAAAATCTTACCTCATCATAAAACTCTGGGTTTTGATGATGGTGTAAAACTGCAGCAAAGGCGCTTCTTGTGAACACCGGCCCACCAGGTCTGCCGTAAATGCACTGAAAAAAGAGTTAGTGAGGGAAACACCAGCATTCACGTATTAGAGTAAGAAATCAAACTCAGATGTGTTGTAAAGAGCACTCCCACAGCATAAGCTTAACCAGCTCAGATGGATTTACTTCTTCTGCCTGTGAAACTCCAGACCGACAAGCCCCCTTAGTCCTGGGCCCAACTCACCCTCCAGCTACCTTCCCAGCCCTCCCCTGAGCCTCCCACCCTCTGAGCTGTTGCTCTAAATCAGACCTTGCTCACTGCTCCCTTTCCCACTGCCATGCCTCTGCTTATGCCACCCTCTGTCCCAGGGATCTTCCCTTCTACGTGCCCCAAGCAAACTCTCATGCAACCTTCCGAAAATGATGAACTCCTTCCTCTGTGTCCCTTCAGCATTTTTCCGTTCTAATTATTCAGTTTTGTAAAATAAACCCTTTCAGTACCTTCTATATGCCAGGTGTTTTTGTTTCGTTTTCCATAACTGTCTTTTCCCACTAAACTACAAAATTTCTTGAGGGCAAAAACTATACTACATTGTTCTCTGCAAACTCTGAAACCTTCCCTTACTGCAAAGTCATTTTCATACAGTTTCAGTAAAGAATGTGGGCTCTGGAGCCAGACTGCTTGGGTTTGAACATCAGTTCCCCTAATGTATGACCCTAAACCATTTATTTAAAGTCTATGCATTAATCTCCTCATCTTAAAAATGCAGATATTCATAGTACCTAACTCAAAAGACTGTTATGAGAACTAAAGGAGTTTAATACCTATAAGGTTCTAAGAGCAGAGCCTGGAATATTATTACTCAATAAGCATCAATAATATACTATTATTATTATTGGTATTATAATCAATACTTAACAAATGCCAATCTATTATTATTACTATTTATATTATCAATGTTACTAATAAAATTCTTAGCATTCATACAATCCCTGGCTCATAGCAGGTGCACAATGTGTTTACTGTATTGAACATGCATTAGAACCCTTCATCCCTAAAATGTATAACAAAATAGAAATAATGAATTAGGAATAATAACTCAATTTTTCTATATTCTGTAAGGTTCAGCATGTGTGGTTATATGATATGATGTCATGTGTTTCTGTGTTTGTGTCAATTAAAATGTGCCAGATTTCTTTAGGTGTGCTATATCATGCAACTGCATTATTAAAATGGGAAAATGGGAACATATATAAAAAACAAACCTTCAAAGGCTGAGAGTCTTCCTCATCTGAATCTTTGAATTCAATGCAAATAGCAATATTTCTGGCCTGCAGCATATATAAAGGAAAAAGGGGAGGAAGGGACAAAAAACCAGGATATATAAATATTTATAAAAGAACACAAGAAGCCAAAACCCAAGAGAATTTGATACCAAAAATGAAACCTCATTCTTTACACTCACCTTGGCAAAAGACTTCTGACTGTCATATTTCAAGTACTTGGGATAAACATAAAGGTGGTTATTATAGGTGGTGTATGGCTGAGTGTATTTTGGTAGGCAGGGCACAAATTCTTCTACTTCAAACATGATTGGAGTTTTAGTACAGGTTTCAAATTGTTTTGTGGGAATGTATGATGAATTGACATAATCTGAAAAATAAAAACAAACAAATTGAAGTAAAAAAAAAACCAACCAAAATTTTGTCTGTTTATTATACAGAACTTACACTTACTGGGAAAGTCTGAGGAAACATTATCGATTGTAATGTCTAAATTGCCCAATATCACTGGGAGCTTAGCCATCTTCTCAGGTCTACAGACAAGAGAAAAATCAAACATTTATAAGTTAGATGAGCTCTAAAACCTAAATTATAGAGAGCACTTCCTAGAGAAATATAATGCAAACCACAAACGTAGTTTTAAACTTTCTAGTAAGCACATTTAAAAAAGTAACAGGTAAAATTAGCTTTAAGAATATGTTTATTTAACCCTTTGTGTCCAAATTATTATATTAAATATATAATCACTATAGAAAGTGCATTCATATTATTCAATATCAGATGTGTATTTCCATTACAGCTCATTTCAGTTTGGACTTGCTATATCTCAAGTGCTAAACAGCCACATGTGGTAGTGGCTACTGAGTTGGACAGCAAAAGTCTAGTTAAGAACATGAGCAAAATATTAAAGTTTTCCTGAACCATTCCAACCTCACCATACATTTCTCACTTGTTTAGAATCATGAAAATTCAGAACCAGAAGTCATCTTAGTCTCTAGTGTCTAGCAAGCAGGTACTCAATGAAAGATATAGTGTCTGTTCTTGGTTGGACTCAATCCATTACAGGAGTCTCCTCTACAATGTGCCTGACAAGCACTGCCACTGCCTCACCCTTCCTAGTGACAGGAAACATTCAGCACTCAGGCTGCTCTCCCGCATAGCATGGGAAAGTCACCTCTCCGAAACTTCCACTCATCAAGGGGCTTAGTTATGATTCCCTACGGAACGCCTTTCGACCATCTAGAAACAGCTTTCGGAAGCCCTTCTGCACCTTCCACACCTTCCTCCAATGCCATTTCTCTCCCAGAAGAAGATCCCATTTATATCGTTGCACCCAGAATTGCATAGATCAGGCCCAATGGCCTGAGCAGTGAGGGTAGCTATCTGTTTTTACTTATTTTTTATTGATTGATTTTGAGAGAGAGAGAAAGAGAGAGAGAGAGAGAGAGAGAAGCAGAGAAAGAGAAGGACAGAAACACTGAGTCATTGTTCCACCCATCCATGCACTCATTGGTTTATTCTTGTATGTTCCCTGACAGGGAACTGAACCTGCAAACTTAGCATATTGGGATGATGCTCTAACCAACTGAACAACCCAGCCAACTTTTGAACAATACATCCATCTGTTGATGCTATTACTTTTAGGTACCCACACCTAGTGATGCAAATGAAATTTACAGCCACCTAAAATCCCTAAATCTTTGTTCACATGCTTTATTATCGTGCCACATCTCTCCGTTCTGATTTATACAATTAAGTTTTTGGAACTCAGAAAACGATTTGATTTTTATCTTGATGAAATTTCATTTCTTTATATATTTGAGGCATTTCTAGTTTGTCAAAACCCTCCTAAATCCAGGTATTAACATCTAATGTATTATATATTCCTAATGGCTTCGTGTTGTGAAGACATTTCACCAGCATGTTATGGTCTCTTATAAAAGTCAATGATGAAGATACTGCACAGAATATTGCCATGAACAGGTTCCTCTCAACCCTCTCATCGCCAGACTGACACTAGTCTATTCTTGGCATCTGGTTACTCCAGCAGTTGAACATCTGTCCTCTCAAGTGTACTACACTTTTCTGACTTGTTCATGGGACATCTTGGAATATGCACTTGTCAAAAGCTTTGCATCCCTGTTAGACCAGCTTAGTAGCCCAATTAAATAGAGAAGCAGAAATGTGATTAGAATGACTAGTTTGACATAACATGACTTGTTCCTAGAAAACAAACAGTTTCATGGTTTTTCATAAGCCACCTGGTTAATAATGTCTTTTAGATACTGCCAAGAAATATCAAAGCTCACTGGTCGACAGATGCAACATTTGGTTTTGTCCTCATTTTCTAAAAGTTCCTAACTCCTGCTTTTAAGATTCCTCAGACATACCGGTAACTGTAATCTGTCAAGCAGTCTCACATGTAATTTGTCGGGTTATTGTTCATCCGAATCAGATTTCCCAAACAGTTCTACATTACAGACTATGTTGAGCATATTCATCTGTGCCCATCAGCAGCTCCGACATGCAGAATCACGTTCTCTCAGGGTTCCTCCTCTAAATTGGAGCAATTTAGAAGACTGCTCCTGCTTCCTCCCTCCCTACCAAACAACTTCTAGTTCTGAGAAGTGGAAGTAAGCAAGGCCTGGAGACTCACTTCCGAAAGTCCGCCAGTAACTTGAGCATGTCGTCATTGGAGAGCTTATTGCTGTCTTGCTTGTAGAGAGCAGAGAATCTGGCATTCTTGTCAAGGTTTCCAGATGTATCCCTAAACAACGTCCTGAAACAGCAAAACAACACTTCCAAACTGAATTTCCAAAAGACCAAAATAAACCCACGACTTAACTCTGGTTTCTATGTGAAGACTAATTATTATTCCATTGGCTGTAGCCAAGAGAAATCTCATTACCTAAAAACATGGAAGATATTTATGAGGATGAACAAAACTAACTCAATTTACATAGAAAACATTTCCAGCAAATGGCCTATGCTTTGGAAACAACATACACAGTCGAGTTCTTGAGAAGCAGAGATGGAAAAATAAAGAGGACCGGCACACCGCACATGCCCAGCTGGAGACACGTGGCTGGAACCCGGAATACCATCTCTGCAACACACATTCCTGCTCATCCTTCCAAGTCCACACAGCTACCCTCCAACCAGCATCTTTCCTTTCTGTGGCTCTAATAAATGATTATTCAGATACAGGGCTTTTCAACTTTACACATTTAAATCCTATTCCTTTCCAAGCAGTAAAGAGAATGGGTTGGTTGATCTATAACTCTTATCTATCTATCTATCTATCTATCTATCTATCTCCATCTATAGGAAAGGTATAAAAGATGTACCCTTACCGTGCTGCCCAAGCAAATGGCATCCTGTACTGTCCGAGTCTTTGGCATGCCTGCTTGGCATTCTTCAGCACCTTCTGAGCAACCTTGAAGACATGAGAATAAAGCCATGAGATGCTGAATCACACTGACAGAAGAATTATCATCTAAAGAGCTTGTGTAGAATCCCATTATTTTGGGATTACTCACTAATAAAACCTTATAGGTGTTGACTTGTTAGGCCAAGGTTTTTAATTTTTATATTTTTGCTTTCTGAGTATATATTCTGCTATTTTCACTTCCTAATAACTATTTTTGGCTTTTTGTGGGTTAACTGATTAACCCTATAGTACACAGTGAAGCAGATTTGCTTTTAGCTTATGATACACACATGGCAGGTCTACTAATCAACTATACCCCATGACTAAAGCAGATGACACTTCATTTTCCCACATGTGCTTGTACTGGGATAGTGCACTATTACCAATGCAAAGTCTGATTCATCCAGAGTGATGTGTTGAAGGGCTTTTTACATTAGTTAAGAACATCTAAGACAAACCAAGTTTAGGAAAAATAATCTAATTCTTGTGAACCAGTGTGCGCTCCGCAGACTGCAGCATCAGCATCAGGAGGAAGCTGTGAGGAGTGCAGATCCCCAGGCCCTGCCCCAGGCCTCCTGGGTCAGAACCTGCATCTGACCAGACCTCTGGTGACCTGTGTGCACTGGGACTGGGTCTGAGAAGCGCTCATCTAGAAGGCTCAGAAGTAGAATAATAGAGCTGTCTGTCTCTAAGTCAAATTGAAACCAGCTGTTTGAATCTATAGGCTATTATGCCTCTCTAGGTTCCACTTTCCATATCTTAAAAATGAAGGGCTTCGTTTATACTTTTCATTACAAAACATTAAGATTCTATCATAATCATGCTGAGGGAATTGCTGCCTTCATGAGTGAAATGGAAAACACATCTTTCTTCTTCAGGGGGGTGTATTCATGTGGGGACTCAGGGGGACACAGTCACAGGGTAAAATGGCCTACTTTCCTGGGTGACAATTTGGGGAGAAATTATTATTTTTTGGTTTAACAATAATGACTATATTGTGGAGTAAAATGCAAGATCTGCATAAAACTTAAAGCTAAAACACAAGGCTTCAAGTAAATTTCACTTTTCCCTGCAGTGAATGAGGACTGAGTGCTCAGACTTCTCAAAGGTGCAAATGGATCATAATGTAGTGAAAGTCAGAGTGAGATGGGGAGAGGAAACTAAGTCAGCTCAGCAAACCCATGTATAAAACATTTTTTAAATGAAAATACTGTAAAAGTGGCAGGACAGCACTTGACAGCTTACTCTCACCAGTAGCTCAGAGTGCAAGCAAGTGACAGTCAAGTGTCCTTTGGCCATTCTAGCTGTGTGACACTAAGGGGTGGCTAAGCCTTTGAAAAGCTCAGTTTTCTGAATATGAAAAGAGGTCTTGGACTAGATGACTTCTAATAATCAGTAAGTCTACAGTATGTTCACATCTACACATTTCCAGGAAATAAACAGTACTTTGAACATACACTAAACATGTATCTTTTTGTTTCCCTTCCTTCTTTGACCTAAGGTTGCACTACCTCTGCCACCACAACCCGCCCCGCCTGACAAAACATAAGTAGACCTGAACCACCAATCCTACTGGCCACACCACCTGAGCCAGACTGTCTCCAGGTCTCACCTCATTTTTAAGTATAAATGGACCAAAATATAATTCCAGAACTTAAGAGAGATATCAACAAGTGAAATAAACTATCTATACATATAAAAACCTAAGCAACCATTAAGACTGAATGACTGCAATGACTGGCTGGTAGTTATGATGTGCACTGACCCAGACCTAGCTGCTGGGGCCCTGATAGCCCCAAACCTGGTTCACCCACACCCCGGACCCAATAGGAGGGAGGAGGAAGCCCAATTCTTTGCAGAATTGGCTGTTGGTTAGCTTCCCCAGCAGCCTGCTCCTCCCCACCACCCCCTGCATCGGCCTTGACCATGGGCCAGGCCAAGGTACCCCACCCATGCACGAATTCACGCACCAGGCCTCTAGTTTGAATATAATAGATGAACTTCATAATGACAGAAAACTTACTACTAAACTGATAATTCCTCTGCAAATTATTTGATGACGTTAGGATAGACCAGCCAAATGAAGCATTTTATTTACACACAGGACTACTTTTCATTGATAATTAAATACATAAAGTTAAATATAAGAGTAAATCTATGTACAGAAGTCTACATCTTTTGAAATATAAATATGATTTAACTTTGACTTCTTTAAGCATCTCTACTTCAATGGAAAGCCTTTTCCCCCCAATTGCTATTGAACTTCACAAGGCATACAAGCCACCCCTACCTTAGAAGAGTCGGAACTCTTCATGTATGGCTCGGCGACGTGCGTGATGCTCCCCTGGAGGACCTTTTCGATTCTAGCCACGAGAAATATATCTGGATGAGGACACGTGACTGAAAATATTCCCTAGGGGACAAAACATTTTCTCCGGTGAGTAGAATTCACAGCCACATTAAACAAATCCCTTGAATATTAAAGGGTCTAAAGCAGCAAAGAAGGGTGAAACCGTTCAGCTACTAAGAAGCACCCAGTGCCAAACTGGTTATCCTATCAATAGTTGATCATCTGCTCAAATAGGCTTTTGGTGGGGGAGGCAATTAGCAGAGACTTTAGAAAAAAGAAATGAGAGTCAAAACCGGTTTGGCTCAGTGGATAGAGCTTCGGTCTGCGGACTGAAGGGTCCCAGGTTCGATTCCGGTCAAGGGCATGTACATTGGTTGTGGGCACATCCCTGGTGGGGGGTGTGCAGGAGGCAGCTGGTTGATGTTTCTCTTTCATCGATGTTTCTAACTCTCTATCCCTATCCCTTCCTCTCTGTAAAAAATCAATAAAGTATATTTGAAAAAAAAAAGAAAGAAATGAGAAATCCTTCTCTCAGGCTTTCTTTTACTGTCGAATCCGATAAGCTGTTAATATAATCAACCTTTCTCCAGTTAGCATTACGAAGACTATGTGTTTACATAGCACATGCAAGCTGTGTCTTGGCATCCTGACTGCTGGGCTCAGGCCCCCACCTGCTTTGGATACTGCATGGCAGCTTCGTGGAGGATGTCCGGAAGGGTGGGCGAGCTCTGCCCGCTGCCATTCATCAGAGCGGAGGATGGGGTGGCCAGCATCTGCCTCACTGAGAAATGGTTCAGGTCCACGTGGAAATCGGCAGAGATCTTCCGGTTGTCCTTGATGTCAAACAGGGATAGAGTGACAAAGAAAGGCTCTACCTGAACAAAAACAAAACAATCCAGACCATCACTGAGGCTCAAAGAAGAAATTGCTGGACTTATTTATGATTGTGGCTATACATTTCCGCTAAAGAGAAGCAGCCCCCGATCCCCATCCTTTGTGACAAATACCCTGTCCCCACAGGCTAAATAAGCCCCCACATCCTGACCTAAACATTGTACCTCCTTGATGCCAAGAACTAGAATTTCACGTCTGCACTGCAATGGGCACAACTGAAACCTCTGTTTCTTTAGGAAATCTTTTTTAAAAATTACATTTGTAGTGGGTCCTTCTTCATTTTCGGCAACACAGCATTGCAAATTGAAAGATAGATCATTGCACTTGACAAGAATTCTTTTTCCAAACTTCTCTTCAAATGGCTTCACTTCTGGCTCAGCTGATGGTAAATCAAGCCTCTTTAAAAAAAAAAAAAAAAAAAAAAAAGCAAACATATAAATACATTGTGCTCACATTTAAAAATTCCCATAATAATTGTACCCTAAAGAAACTGCCATAAGGAAAAGTCATATACACCCTTACTCATAATAGTGTTACTATTTTATAAGTTTATACAGTTTATTAAAAAAATGGTAAAAATTTATGGCATATCTACTTGATGAATTATTATGCAAATTTTAAAAATTATGGTTATGAGCAACTCAGTCCTTCAACAGATGAATGGATAAACAAAATGTCAAATATACATACAATGAAATAGCATTTAGCCATAAAAAGAAATAAAATTCTGACACAATCTACAACATTGGTAGATCATGAAAACATTAGGCAACGTGGAATAAGCCAGACACAGAAGGATAAACATTGTATGACTTCACATAAATGAGGTTCCTAAAATAGGCAAATTCACAAAGACAGAAGGTAAAATTGAGGTTACTAAGGGTGAGGGGAAACAGGCATGGGGAAGTTATATTGTTTAACTCTGGTTGGCAAACTGCCGTTCACTGGGATAGGGGCTTAATCACAAGGAACAACAACAGCCTGTAATTACTGGAATCGAGAGTCTAGGTCAGTGGTCAGCAAACACAATAGTCAATAGAATGGCAAACTTCAGCTTGAGAGCTGCATGTGGCTCGCGAGCCGCAGTTTGCTGATCACTGGTTTAACTGATAAAGAGTTTCTGTTTGGGATGATGAAAAAGTTCTGGAAATGGATAGTGGTGACAGTTACATAGCATTGTAAATGCTCTTAACCCTAAATTGCACATTTAAAAAGGGTTAAAATGGTAAATTTCATGTTATATATACTTTGTCACAACAAGTAAAATATTATCAAAATATATATGGTTATGAAGCCTGTGAAAAAACACAGAAAAACATCTATTATTAAAGGTAAGTGGGGCCAAAACCGGTTTGGCTCAGTGGATAGAGCGTCAGCCTGAGGACTGGAAGGTCCCGGGTTGGATTCCGGTCAAGGGCATGTACCTTGGTTGCGGGCATATCCCCAGTAGGGGGTGTGCAGGAGGCAGCTAGCTGGTCGATGATTCTCTCTCATCAATGTTTCTAACTCTCTATCCCTCTCTCTTTCTCTCTGTGAAAAGAAGTTCTATAAAAAAGACTATCAATAAAAGGGGGGAAATATAGAGGAAAATACTGCAGAACCATTGTCCCCTCAGAGCCACCATATTGTGGGCCTCTCTGAGGTCCTCGCCATTCCCGGATTTTGCTGGGACACAGAGGTGGACCACATGCACTACAAGGCTTGCACTTGGGGTTGAGCTTGAACATGTCAGGAAATATCTCTGCCTACTGGGCATCTGCAGTGATACTTGTTCTTTTCTATTATTTTTATGGGGTAAATTATATGTTCTTTGTGGACCTCAGAATGTCTTTGGATAACTCAATTTTCAACAATCAATGAATATCAAATATTCACAATGGATGGATATTGTGAGATTGTGAGATGGACACAATGAGATTACAGCCTGCTTTTATTTTTCCTTTTCCCCTTGAATTTTATATATTGTTTTTATAATGCTTGTCAATCCAAAATAAACAAATAAATAAAGAACCTGTCAAAGGTTTTATTTCCCAAACTTAGTTTTAAATTTTAAACAGTGAAATAGTTCCTACCTGGGCATCCGGGTCCAAGTAAAAAAGTTTGACTCTGCTTTCGCTCTTCAGTTTGATTTCTGCTTCTCGGGTACTCTGATAACAAGATAAACAAAAAAATATATAAATTACATTTGAAAAATAGCCCTTTTCTTACAGGGTGTCCAAGTATGTTTGAAAGCCACCCCCTCCTAAAGTGCCACGCTGCCAGATGACTCCGCCATCAGCTTGGAGAGCCTGCCAGTCAAGGAACAAGGATAGAGCACACTGTGAATGTGAGTGTGTGTGTGTGTGTGTGTGTGTGTGTGTGTGTGTGTGTGGTGGGGGTGGGAGGAGTTGGGGGAAGATCAATACCTGATCCCTGACCTTATGAAGCAGACAATTAAATGGAGAGCCAAAAACAATACAAAGAAAGCAAAAGAGGATAATAAGGCATTCCTATCAAGAAAGCCTTTATAGACAAAACTGGTTTGGCTCAGTGGTAGAGCATCGATCTGTGGACTGAAGGGTCCCGGGTTCGACTCCGGTCAAGGGCATGTACATTGGTTGCGGGCACATCCCCGGTAGGGGGTGTGCAAGAGGCAGCTGGTCAATGTTTCTCTCTCATTGACGTTTCTAGCTCTCTATCTCTCTCCCTTCCTCTCTGTAAAATATCAATAAAATATATTTTAAAAAAAAGAAAAAAGAAAGCCTTTATAATATAATTGAACAGGGGCCCGGCTTTGAATGTGGGGTGGAATTTAGATAGCAAAAAGGAGAACGACAACACTTCAGGATGAATGAAGAGGATGCATGACACAGATAGATGGGTACTGTCTGTGAAAATGAGTCCGGATGGCAGAGAAATTTAGGGCCCACTTAAGACCGAGGGTCCACACAACGCAAGAGAAAGGGGTGTGTTTTGAATGGCAGGGTAGAGAACACCATGGCAGATACCGAAGGACAGCCACAGGTGTTTGTGGCAGGGAGGAGGTAATTGTTGATTCATTAAATAAATATTTATTGAGCATCTATTATGTTACCAGGCACTAGGGACACAAATATGAAAAAAACAAAATCCCTGCCCCTAACGAACACTTGCTGGAAAGACAGGCTATAAATAGGCAATAAAAAATGCAAAAGAGCCAAAGGGACAGTGAAAGCTAACCTGGACCAGGAGGAGGCAGTCAGGAAAAAGCTCCCTGAGGAAGACCATCTTGAGGACCAGGACACTTGGGTAGGAAAAGACAGAAGAGCATTCTAGGAGGAGATACTGCAGGTACAAAGGTGCAAGTCGTACCTGAGCAGTTACCAAACCATTCGTTATGACTGAATGCGTGGGCATCATGGAAAAAGTAAAGAACATCGAGTTGGGGAATTGTATGTTAAGGACTGGAGATTCCATTCAAAATCCAAATAAATCCCTCAACATTTTAAGCAAAGGAATAAAATAACCAGTTCTGCATTTCAGAAGCATCATTCGGGCAGGGCTGAGGAAATGGATTAAAAAGGGAAAGACCAGGAAGCCCACATGGTCTTTTCTGGGTTATCACAACCGCCCCCTCAGTTGCATAGGAAGGCCCATAACCAGCTCCACGTTCCTGGCTTGAGAAGCCAGGAACTAAGATACTAGATAATTCAAGAGGAAGAGCAAGTCTGTGGAGAAGGTGATGAATTCAGAGTTCGGAGATGTATCTGAGATTTCCAACTGGAAACAGCCAGCCGACAGCTAGAGATGAAACTTGAACACAAGGTACGGTAGGGATGAAGGCTAGAATCACAGACGTGGAGAAGAGGCCATTGAGACATACGGCGGCAGACATGGGGGCTGCAGAAGTGGGAGTGGGAAGAGAAAGAAGAAGCCTCTAACATATCCACAAGACCCACGTCATCTCCAGCCACATTATTTCTCACACCTGGTGCCTCTGATCTATATCCTGTTCTTCTTGTCACTCTGAACCTCAATGGTTAAATCTATACATTTACAGAGTCAGAATAGGATGTCCTCTTTCAAGTGCTCCTTTCTGCAAAAACCACAAGTCACATCGTCACACCTCAGGATGGGAGGGGTCAGTGACAGCCACAGTGGAGAGGGTATCTCGTCCTCCCTGCCGGTGGCTGAATGAGGTCTATTAATACATTTCTAATCATAGCTAATGCGAAATTGAGCCTCCCCTTACTTTTCTCAGGCGTGTAGCTGTTATAACAGGTTCTCAGCAATGACCCAAGTTCTATTATGACTGTATTTAACCAACTATCGATAAGTCTAACAAAATGAAATAACCACCAGAATACTAACTAAGAAATTGGATTCTAGCTGTGATTCAGTCGTTAACTGGTTGGTCTGACCTTGAGCAAGCCACCTTGCCTTCCTGGACTCCATTTTTATTTCTGAGCAAAAACACTGAACAAGATGAGGGCTCGAGTCTTCCGCCACAACGAAGTTCACCTGGATGCCATCTATGAGAGCTTCAGGCTCCTGGAGGTTGAGGAGCATTCCTACAGGTTGCCTCTTCATGCTTTCAAGGGGAAAACACGTGCTGGTGGTTGAGGCAGACTCCTATCACCTTTCCTAATTTTCCACATTCAAGGGACATGTATATCTAAAGCTACTTAATTGAGTTCAAAGAATTTTCTTTACTTGGTACAGAGCCAGGATGTTTCCTAACCAAAACATCAGAACGAGGTGCTGCGAGCCACCACCAACCGTGATGCCTCCCACTCCTGAATTTCTGCCAGAGTCCATCAACAAAGGCGAATGCTGTGATCTCAGGTGCTGGATCAGAGCAACGTGCTCTCAATGTGGATGCAATTCCCAGTGCTTTTCTCATAGATGCTTGCTGTCTCAAGCTGGCTGTGCTAGGAGATGAGACACGAATAAAGCAAGAATGACTTGCGTGAGCTCCGTACAGTGAGAGGACAAACAGGACGCAGACATACAAAAGAAGAAAATCAACAACCAGCCAAAAATAGACTCAAAGCATCCTGATGTTGCCAATAATATCCAAGAGATAAGAGTCTTCACTGGAGAAACCACTGAAAGAAGGGACCATTTTAGATGTAAAAATAACCTAAGAGTTTATAATCCACCTTACCTACACTGACAGCTCTGCTATGAGACAGATGAAAGCAAACTCAGCTTCTTAAAGTGCCTCCCATCCCTCCCAAAGCCCAGGATGCACTAAAAAGAAGGGATCCCCGAAAAATAGTGTTTGAGGAAATTTCCAAGTAAAGCCTAGACGGTAAGAAAATGAGGCTTGGGAGAAAATTTGCCCCTGAGCCAGGGAATAATAAATATCTGGAAGCATCATAATGATAAAATGCATATTTATTGATCATAGCAAACATCTCTATACTGGGTATCATTCTGAGTGCACACTTAAATGTTGTACAAACTTAGGAGGCAGGCACTATTACTGTCCTTGTTTAAAAGAGAAGACACTGAGGCTTCTGTGGTAAATACCTTGCCTTAGAACTCACAACATCAAATGGAAGCCTGGATTCTGAGGCTGACTGGCTTCAGAGCTCAGACTCTTAACAGACAAGGAAAAAAAATAGGTAAAGAATATGAGCAGGCCCGTCAGAAAATAATGTAAAGAAAAAATATAAACATCATTTTTCACTTTCTCTGGTGAGGATGCAGAAAAATGGGAATGTGACTCATTTCAACCTACTGGGGAAGTAACCTGTCAATATTTAAAGTATTAAAGATACAATAATCTCTGACCCAGAAATCCCATGTTGGGGAATTTCTCCTACTGAAATAAGAGTGCATGCATTTAAGCTCATAAATATATTATAATGTTGATTGTATACTGTTTGTAGAGGCTAAAAAAGAAAAATAATCTAAATGTTCGTAAATAGGGAGATGGTGAAATAAAGTGAGCAATATCCATATCTGGAATATCACGCAGCTATGATATTCCAGTAAACTAGATTCAGGGGTAACTATGAAATGTTTCTAAGTGACAGAATAAGTTGCAGAGTAACATAGAGATCACGAGCATATTTTAAAAAATAATTAAAAACACTACTGGAGGGAGAAAAGGAGGGGGAGAAAGAGAAAAAATGTGAGATATCTGTAATTCTGTCAACAATAAAAAAATTAAAAACACTATATATGCCGGAATCGGTTTGGCTCAGTGGATAGAGCGTTGGCCTGCGGACTGAAGGGTTCCGGGTTCGATTCCGGTCAGGGACATGTACCTTGGTTTTGGGCACATACCCAGTGGGGGTGTGCAGGAGGCAGCTGATCGATGATTCTCTCTCATTGATGTTTCTAACTCTCTATCCCTCTCTCTTCCTCTCTGTAAAAAATCAATAAAATATATTAAAAAAAATAAAAACACTACATATGTGTGTATGTTTCTATGAGCAATTGATTTGGTGAAAGAGGAATTACAAGAGGTTAACAACATCAGTGTTCTCAGACATATGGCCATGGAGGATGAGGGAAAAAGTTATCTTTTCTTTATATAACGTAGGATATTTTTATTTATAATGGCAAGCATATTTATTTTTACTTAAATTTTTTATAAAGACAAAATAAATTCCTGTTATATTCTCTTACAATATAAAGGCCTACAAAATATAACTATAAACAACAACAACAACAACTTATCCCACAGACTGTGCCATCCAGCACTTCTCAAAGTGACAGAAACCAGCTCGGCTCTTAAAATAACCTGTGGTTAGTTCCTACTGAGGAGGTAGGAAGAACTGGACTGGCACTTCCCCAAAACCCGCTGCCGCCTTCCTACCCAGAGCCCATCTAATATTCTGGGTTTGGTCTAGAGGGAAAAAGAGCATAAAATGAAGAAAATGGACAATGACAGAGCTGTTCTCTGTAAAAACTGACACTTGATCAGAAGTCAAAGAAGAGAATGATTCCTCTAAAATAAAGACTATTCCTCCAGCATCTGTATACCTTAAATTTAATCTTTAATGACACCCTGACAATGTCCCCACCCTTGTCCTAAACAATAATTATGGACCAAACATTTCAGAGTTTCAAGAGGGACTACTATAGGCCTACTTTATGTCCTCAGTTTACCTCTGAGCAGACAAAACAATCAGAGGTCCAAGAGTATGGTCCAAGAGTATGTGAGGTCAGTAAAATTGTATATTTAACTAGTGCTCTAAGCTTACCTATATGTTCCCAAAAATTCTAGTTTAGCACTTCTCAGTTGGGATTCAGGAATCTGTATTTTAACAATTCCACCAGGTGATTCTCATCATGAGAGAAGTTTGGGAAACACTGTCTTAGGGGGGAAAAAAAGGTCAAAAATAGAAAAGCTGTGGAGGAGAAAAATATAAGGTGGAAGCATGAGGGTTATCTTCATTCTATCTTTGTACAAGGAGGGATATCTATGTCATCTAAGAGAAATATAACCAGAGAAAAAAATTATTAAAGAAACTAAAGGCCCAGTGCACGAAATTTGTGCGTGGGCATGGTCCCTCGGCCTGGCCTGTGATCAGGGCCATCTTTCCCAGCTGCCCACAGCCGGCCCTGCCCCCTGCTACCACCCACCCCCATTTCCCCTTTCACCACGGGGAGATCAGTGCCTGATGGCCAGGGGAAGGGACTGAGAGGTCGGTTGTTACCTCTCACTCACCAGCCCCACCCTGCCATGGGTTGCCTTCTGTGTGTGGGGCGACCAGAGGGGCAGGGGCCTTGGCCAGGTGCCAACCGCATCTCCCACCACCCACCCCTGGTTCCCAGTTCACCATCAGGAGATTAGAGCCTGCTGGCTGGGAAAAGGAACTGAGAGGTGGTCAATACACCTCATAGTGACTGGTCCAGCAGTCGTTCTGGTCGTTCCGCCTTTAGGGTCAATTTGCATACTACCCTTTTATTATATAGGATAGTAAGCAGGCTTACTAATCTCAGCATATGAACCCTAGACTTCGAAGGATTAACTAACTTTATAGTTTATATAATCAGTAAAAATCTTTGTAAGAGTAAGTACTATCAATGCCATTGTATTTACAACAAGCATGTTTGGTGCCATATTAAACAATAGGAAGAAAAGAACAGGTGCTAGGGTACATGCAGCATGTCGCCTAGTAAAACAATAATAATGTCCAGTACTAATTGTATAAACAACCTTAGGACCAAGAATACTCAAAACATTCTGAAAACCTAAGTTCCTGTCCTCCCTACCACGCGTAAAAGGCCCCTCCATTACATTCCAGAACGAGACCTCAGTTATTTTTGTACTAAAACAACTTCCTGTCACTCACATCCTCTTTGGTCCCGTCTCAGTCCCAGTGGAAACAAAAGCCGGGGCCACAGGATAAATGAAGCAGAAAGAGGAGGACCTGCCATTAAATCACACCGGTAAGGGCCTTCTGCCTGCCCCCATTGTTCTAGTCCTTTCTCTGGAATCCTGCCTGTGTCCTGATCCCCTGCTGGGCCCTTTCTTGCACCTTCCTTCGCTGGTACTGACCTCTTTACTTCTTCAGCTCCCGATTAAACTCCCCTCCTTGCTCAGCTCTGCTTCCAGCCTTTCCTCTCTCCTTCCCACTCCACTTTCATCTCAGATTCTCCACTAAGGAACCCATTCTTTCTAAAAGTAACTTCCCTGCTTTTTTGTAACAGGTACAAATGATCACCCCCGCACACTGGAGGGGGTTGTAAACAGCCAAAACCACAATCGTACTCAGGCCCTGGGCTGTATAGGAGCTGCAAGCCGGCCCAGTGGGTGCCTGGGCCCCTCTCGCTGTCACCACAGAGGCACCGCCATAGACCCCTGCGCCTGCGAGCGTGATGGCAGCACAATGAGTGAACGACAATACATCTCAATCTTCTTTACTTCCCTCTGAAAAGGCACCTTTTGCCTCTTTCTACCTTCTTAAATCAAAATAGCTTTAAAAACGCTCGAGAGCCACGGAGGAGGGGAGGCAGCAATATGCTGCATTTTTCAGGCTTTGACCATGACCCACAGTAAAAAAAGTACATTTGCATCACAACTCAATGCACATGCAACGTCTGTATTTATACCTATTGCTGTAAGGTAATATCTATCATAAGGGCAGTGTACTTTCATGTTCTCTATTCAATTCTACCCTTTAGGAAAAAGAAAATCTGGGTCACACAATGCTGGGCTAAAGAAGCCTGACAGAGAGTGCACACTGTAGGATTGATTCCATTTGTGAGAAGGTCTAGGATAGTTGAGACCAGCCTACGATGACAAAGGTCAAAAGAATGAGAATGCCAGCTGGGAGGGGTTACAAGTCAGCCTGCTGGGTGCTGGAAGTGTTCTATGTATTGAGATCTGGGTGGTGGTTATGTGTGTGCACAAATGGGAAATTCATCAAGCTGTATAACTGTACTTGAGAATTTTACTGTATGTAAGTTCTACTTCAATAAAAAAATGAATAAAAAATACAAGTAAAACAAATAATTTTTTTAAAGAAATGGGGGGGGGGGAGGGAGATTGATAACTAATTCTGATTTTAGCAACTGAAATAGCTTCAGCAAGCATGGTTTTTACCCCCAGTTTGAAAATAGCTCCACATATGTTATAGATACATTTTTAAAAGAATATATATGTATTTTCATTTTCATGTCAAACTTATTTTTTATTTCTCTTTTTTATTTTTTTAAAATATATTTTTAATGATTTCAGAGAGGGATGGAGAGGGAGAAAGAGACAGAAACATCAAGGATGAGAGAGTCATTGATCGGCTGCCTCCTACATGCCCCACACTGGAGATCGAGCCTGCAACCCAGGCATATGCCTGACCGGGAATCAAACCCTGACCTCCTAGTTCATAGGTTGACACTCAACCACTGAGCCACACCAGCTGGGCCATGTCAAACTTCTTTAGCTTAACATTATGTGACCCAGATTTTTTAAAAAATGTACATATGTATTTTATTTTTTAAAAAGTCTCCCTAGGTTTTAGGATCAAGGCATTCTAAATTATGCTGGCTAGGTGGTGGTATGCAATGAGAGAAGAATGGAGAGCACAACTCCTGTATATCTTCACAGGGAACGATACAGATTTCTAATTAATCAACATTAGGTTCAAATAACATGAGTCTGCTCCTAGGTATCAATTGTGTTCACCCAGTAAGTGTAGAAAGTTGTTTTGAATTCTAGATCGCACTGCATATATCATCTGTTTCCACAAAGGTTTTGCTTTGAGAAATTAAGAACCCCCAAACATCTAGAAATTAAAAAAAACTCATCTCAATGTAAAAAAAAATATGATACATAGAAATTCATAACTCAAAAATGCAAGCACATACACTAAACTCTTCCCAGCCTAAAAGGTGGTTACAATGGTGGCACTAAAATTAGCTTTAATAGGCAGGTGCTAAAAAGATGCTGTGGTAACAGTCAAGTCCTAAGAAAAACAATATTCTAAAGTCCGAGCCAGGGAAGGAGGTTTTACATTTTAGAAGAACCATGTTGTCTAAAGTAAAGGTCAGTGCTGAATGCTAGGCTATTTATAATTGTATATAGATAAACCAAGTTTTCTATTATAGTATTTAAGATGTGGGTGTGTGCAGTCTCTGTTTCATTGTATTTGAAAAGAAAAGAATAGAAAGGCAGTAACAGAGTAAGAATATAAAGAACCAGAGAAAACAAAGATATGTCTCTCATTTTAAAAAGAAATCATTTGTAGACGCACACAAGAATCCTCACTGTAACACTGTAATAGAAAAACTGGAAATAATAGAACAGTTATGAGAACTGCTTACACAATACAATATAAAGATGAACTAGATCTGTACACCAACTTGGATGGATCTCAAAACAATGCTGAATTGAAAATAAAAGCAAAGGCAGAATAATATATTATCATTTACATAACATTTTAAACATATAAAACACAACCATATATATATATATTGGTAAAGATTTGAAAGTAACCCCAGAAAACTCTTAATAGTGAGGTTGCAGGGGAAAAAGGGAATTGAATAAGAATAATGTTTTTTTTAAAAAACTTTATAATTTTTTTCTTCTTTAAAAATATGGAAGCTAAAATTATAGTCACAGATGTTGAATCTGAGAGGTGGGAATATAGTTGTTTTGTTCTTTGTGCTTTTAAGTAACTTGTAAGTTTCTCAAAATTATAAAAACCAGGTACAACTTTTTTTTTCTTTCAGAAAGACCCATGAACAATTAATAGAACACAGGCAACCCCTCTTTGGTTTGGTGGCAAGATTCACATGGAGCCATAATCTTCAGAACTGTGTCCATTAACTTGAATAAGGGCCGCACTAATACTTTGTTCCCTTGGGAACATTTACCTGCGTATTTTGGTTATTTCTTCAATGCTTGCAATACGATATTAAATATTATGAAGGGGGAAAAGACTTAAAGCAGTGATTTTCAACCTTTTTCATTGTATGGCACACAGAAACAAATTACTAAAATTCTACAGCACACCAAAAATAGTTATATTTTTCTGATGACGTGATCAAAAAAAATAATAATAAGTATAATTTTATTCAGTCACACCAGAGAGCTATTGTTGTGTTGGCTGTTGGAGGTCAGTGCCCCTGACTAAAACAGTCAGGTATTGGATGTTTTAAAAATTCTTGCGGCACATCGGTTGAAAATCACTGACAAAGAGTAATAATAATTAAAAAAAAAGAATACTTTGTAAGGCACTTTCTGGAAAACAGACTGACATCAACTCAGGTGAGCAGTGTCTTTCATCTCAGCAAAAATTCAAGTTAGAAAAGAACAAGCAGTAACTAGCATGTCATTTTAATGTAACTGCTAATCGCTTCAACAGATGAAATGAGAATTATTCCAGTGTCATTCTATGAAGGGCAGGAGACTTAAGATGACGTTACCTTGACAAGTTCAGGCAGGTAGCTATCTAGACCGGAACCAGAACCTTCCAATTTGCTTTGTTCATCATCTAAAATGGAAAAACAGATAAGCTGAGTCACTTGTAGTTGAACATATATATATTTTTTAAAACAGGAGAGGAAGGCCATTTCTCTTACCTGCCCTGGAAGACACTGACTTTCAACCCTGAATGCCCATTAGAAACACCTTGGAGCTTAAAACACACAGAACTCTGATGCACAGGCCCAGTGGTGAGAGTTCAACATTTGACAGCTGGTACAGCGTGGACACTGTCTGATTAGAACAGATACTAGCCATGAACAGCCCACTCGCCACTCCCATCAGACGTGCTCAAAGTCAGGCCTCCCGGCACCACCCCAGGCCAGCTAAGTCAGAATCTTTGGTGGGACAAAGGAAAGAATGTATTTTAAGAGTTCCCAGGCATTTTTAAGACTTAGGTTGAGAATCACCTGTCTAAAGAAGCAAGACAAAAACTGAATGCGTGAATTGTCAAGAAAATAGATTTCCCCCGTCAATTTAATCAGAGGCTTCTCTGCCCACCCTAAATTTGTCCTGGAAGTTCCAAACGATATGATTAACGGTAATGGTAACAGCTATAGCTGGTATTTTAAGTGCTGACTCTATGTTAAGTACTAGACATACATTATCTTATTTAATCTTCCCAATAACCAACAAATTCCATTTTTTATTCCCATTTCTCAGGTGAGTAAACCAATACTCAGAAAATGTAAGCAGCTTGCCCACGGTCTCACAGCTGAAAAATTGTACATATTGCTGGGATTCAAACTCAAGTCTTCCTTTCTGCTTCCAAAGCTGTGGTTCTTCCAATTACATGATTTCCTTATAAAAATAATGTCAGGGTAATAAATTGTAATATGACAAAAATCTTTTTTTTTGGCAGGCTGTCTGTAAAAAGCTCCCATCTGTCTGACCTGCCATGTACGTATGCAATATATCTGTCTACTTTCCACACCTTCTGTCAGAAACAAATACACTCACAGGGCGTGCCTGCACCTGGGGAAAGCTAGACCTACCGACCTTCATGAGAGTCTCCGTTTCGCCTTTCTTGCATCGCAGCTTCGAAGTTGAGCTGGAGAATCTTGTTTAGAATCGTGATCCATTCTTCCATTTCCACCTCACTGTCTGCTGCCAAAAGATAACTGCTTTTGTCCTGCATCTTGAGCTCAAAGGCAAAACGCCTGACTTTGTTGTTCTAAAATGGAAAAAAAGGGTTACGAGACATATATTAAAAGAATGGAGATGGCATTGATAAGTTTTCTCTTTATTATTTGCTGGTGGAAGCTATCACATTGGCATTTGCAGACAAGCCTCCGCCCCATAAAACTCCTACTATCCACCTTTCCTGCTTTCTTCCATAAAATCCCTACTATCCACCTTCCCTGCTCTCTTTTCTCCATAAAACCCCTACTATCCACCTTCCCTGCTTTCTTTTCTCCATAAAACCCCTACTATCCACCTTCCCTGCTCTCTTTTCTCCATAAAACCCCTACTATCCACCTTCCCTGCTTTCTTTTCTCCATAAAACCCCTACTATCCACCTTCCCTGCTTTCTTTTCTCCATAGCTTTGTTTTTCCATCTGACACATTCCCTCATTCACAGATTCGTCTTATTTGCTGTCTGTTCCCCTCCAATGGAATGGAAGCTCCTTAGGGCAGAGATTTCTTTTGTTCAGTGCTATGTCCTCATTTCTAGAATACTGCCTGGCAAATAATATAGGCTCTTGAAAGATATTTGAAGGAATGAAATTTCATTGAAAGGTTTCAATTCCCTTAGTTCCTATTTTTTTTTAAAATGAACTAGTGGGTGGTATTACATTTTTTTTAAAAGCAAGGCATTATTGCCCTGCTGGTTTGGCTCAGTAGATAGAGCATCGGCCTGCGGACCGGGTTCAATTCCGGTCAAGGGCACATGCCTGGGTTGCGGGCTCAGTCCCCAGTGGGAGGTATGCAGGAGGCAGCCAATCAATCACTCTCTCTCCTCATTGATGTTTCTATCTCTTTCTCCTTCTCCCTTCCTCTCTGAAATCAATAAACATCTTTTAAAAGCAAGCCATTAATCTATCAATATGCTTGACTTCCTAATCTGGAACTTTCTCATCACTGATGAGTCCCAAAAGGTATTGGGACACTTCCCCTTCCTTCATGCCTGTGGTTTTATGCCTCTGAAAGGATGTCAGACTCGAAGTATAAAAACAGTAGTCCATGCGCATTAAATGATGAAGGACGAACATGCCAGGGTTTCTCAAGCTCTGCACTACGATGTTTGGGGCTGATAATTCTTGTGCGGGGGCGTCCTATGCATTGTAAGCATTCCAATAGCATCCCCATTAGATGCTAGGAGCATTCCCCTCTAGTTGTCAAGATCAGAACATGGCTCTAGATATTACCAAACATCCCCTGCGGGTGACTGCATTACACAGTGATCAAGCTCTAAGGACCATGGCACAGGATTCCTTATGGGTACAGGCTGAGGGATATCACACTCCTGCCAACCCGCTCAGGACAGAGCCGACCTCTCCCCCGCTAAAATTCTAGCTGGTTGGCTGCAGTCCCTGTGGGGCTCCTGAAAGCAGGTCTCCCTCCCAAAGGCATCTTTGTGTAGTTCTCAGAAACTCGAAGGAGAGAGCCGCTCCCGGCGAAGCCGCACAAACTGCTGTGTACAGACTGCACTGTGGGCGCCCTAATTGCTGCCCTGGGCCTCACTTATACTTCACTTCAGGGCAAGAATCAGAGTCAAAGTCTGGAAGAGGAACGAGTTTTCTTTCCCCCACATTCCTCACATACTCACTATTATGAAAAGTGAAAAGTTAAAAGGGAGGCGGAAGGCCTTGACCCTGGATTATTCCTGTTTCCTTATCTATAAAACAATTATAATCACTCCAAGTTTCTAAAATACGTTTAGGGCTTAACATTCTAACCTGAATTCCATTCAGGTCCATTTTAAAAATTCACTTTAGGCATTTCTTTGAACTCATAGTGTTAATCAACTAATCCTATATAATAAAGAGGTGAGATGCAAATTGATCGGCATGCCCTCACAAGATGGCTGCCTACCACCAAGTCAGCAGGGGGGTTAGTGAGGGATGACCAAAAAAAATGGACAAGCAGACTGAATGGGGTGACCAGGCCAGTAGGCGGTTAGTAAGGGATGACCAAACAACTGAACAAGCAGATGTGTGAGACACCAGGCCAGCAGGGAGGGGACAGGTGAGGGCCACCTGGCTAGCAGCCGGGGAGCAGTTAAGGGTGACCAGGCGGGCAGGGCGTCAGTTAGGGGTGACCAGGCATGCAGGCATGTGAGCAATTAGGAGCCAGTGGTCCAGGATTGTGAGAGGGACATCCCCCAAGGGATCCTGGATTGGACAGTGTGCAGGAGGGACTGAGGGGACCCCTCCATGCACGAATTTCATGCACTGGGCCTCTAGTTTTATAATAATGTCTGATAGCAATATATCTTTAAAAAACCCCAAAACACTTAAACCACAACTTTTGGAGCTTAGTTTACAATAAATGTGGATGAAAACAAATGCTTTTCAATTTTTAAAGCCTTAGATAGAATTCATTAAATGAAAAACACCATCAGCCACTTCTGCAAAAAGAATATGAAGAATGAGGCATCCACTGAAATCAGAACCTAAAATGCACTCCACAGACTGAGCGATAGCCCAGCATGCTGTGCTTATAAATCATTCATGCGCTGTGCTGAAGATGGGCACCAAAACACCTATTAAAAAAAAGTAATTACTTCCTACTTTCCAAATGCCAGAAAATGCAACTAAAAAGTAACTGAAAAATATAAATCAAACTCATATAAATATAAATCTCAACTTAAAATATAAATCTCAACTCAAACTATAAATCTCAACTTAAAAATATAAATCAAACTCCTACGTGGGAATCCCCCGCAAGAGGTTAATTTGCTATCCGTGGCCATTCACTCTGGCACTCCTCACTATACACTCCGATTAAACATACTTTGATATAAATTTGGTTTCTACAGTGGCAGCTGTCAGGTGAGGTTGGATTACCAGCCGGGAGACATCCACATGCCAATTAGCTGATGGCGTATAATAATTTTCAGCGAACATTAAGTGATGCTATATCCTCCTGAACCAGGGCCCAAATACGCTTTCATGTATTCCACCCCATTCCAATTTTTTTGTTGTTGCACAGTTTATGTTTTTTCAATTAGTTAGCAATAACTAAGAAGACCAATATTTAACTAAAATTTTGTATTTTTGCCCTTCTTGAAAACCATGATGGTCTGGCAACCCTGAGCTGGTATTTCCACCCAGCAGCATCAGCCCTCTTTAAATGGGGCCACCTGCCCCCAGTTTGTCATAGTCCCACGTATTTCCTATTGCTTCACACCTAGGCCTCTTCTTTCCCTGAATTACCTGCTTAGCCCCTGACAACATCTGAGTTGGGACCACCAAACTTCTACTGCTGGCCATGATAAAGTAACAGGGTCTGGACTTAATCCTCCCATCATAACTACTAGGAAACTGGACAGAATACTTAGGTGGGACAACTGTTTTCAGATATTTGACAACAGGGCGGGCAGGCCTGGGCTCCCTGAGAGAAGGAAAATAAATGAAGTGAGTTTTAGCACCACCTCACCTTTCTGCATGACACCCAGAAGTTAATGAAGGGCCTTTAAATCCTAAGGTTAAATTTACTTTGAAAATCTTCATCCGGCCAAATTATTAGTCAAGTATAAATGCAAAAATAATGATAGGTGCAGATATGCTAACCCTTAGAAAAATTAACATCTTATACATGATTCCTCAGGAAACTACTGGAGGATGTATTCCTCCAAAATAAGAAAGTAAGTCAAGAAAGAAGACAACTAGGATTCTCGAAATAGGGACTCCAACGTAGGGAAGAAGGTAAAGGGAATTTTCAAGATGGTAGCTGTGCAAAAGCTAAAAGGGCAATTAGGTTTGATGCTTGATTAACATGGGTGTGAACTGTATGAGTCCACTTACATGTGATATTTGGGACAATGTGAAAAAACTTGCAGATGCAATGCATAGCTTAAAATATGGAAAGTTAAGAAAAAGGTAGCTATATCATAAATGTATAAATTACATATAGATATTAGTCTAGTTTATAATTTACTACTATTGAATATTCAGAAATCTATTATACAAAGCTAACATTTATAAAAAAAATTCTGCACACACTTAGAGACCATATATTGCACCATTCGTAGTTGAGGAAAATGTGAACAAACATAAAGATATATCATACAAAATATGTCTGTGTTATTGGTAAGGTTTCTGGTCAACAGCAGGCTTTCACTAAATTTGGGTGAGTCAAAAGCTCTGCATGGATTTTGGACTCTAAAGGCGGTTGGTGCCCACAACCCCAGGGCTATTCAAGGGCCAACTGTAGTACAGATTAGAGCAGAAAGGAGGGTGGCAGGAGCTACAATCTCATCAGCAGCACATAATGTCCACAACTGCTGAATGGAGAACACGAACACTCCTTATCCAGCAATATGAAGACAAATCCAGAAAAATGAATGGAAAGAGTTGAAAATTATCATTTTAGAAAAATGGAGAATGGGAGAAGAGGGGTGATGCAGGCAGGTGTGGCAGACAGTGCAGAAAAGTAACAACCTTTCTGCACTGCCTGCCTGTTTACATCAGATGCACAATTACTTAGATGAAAATGTAATTTACATTTAAATAAACAGGAATACTTAAACAAGTATACCTGAGGGTCAAACCAGAGAGCTGTGTGTCTAACCTTAACCATACTGGTTCCACAAAACAACCTTCTTATAGAATTGAGATTTGGGCTGATGTCATGAGGCAACACTGAGTCGTTGTAAGGGAGATTTCTCTGATAATGGTGACTGTAGCTATTATGAGGAGTTGTCAAGGAGACTGTTCATTAATCCCACAGTGTGCCTCTGTATGAGGGCCCCCAAGAGAAATGCCTGAATGATCTTCATTCTGAGATTGCTCGGGCAGCTTCTGACTCATTAGATTGTATCTATGAGTGCACGGGTCTCCGAACTGGAAAGTATAGGGCCCAGTTTGTTGCCCACCTAATTAGGTCTTTGTAACATGCCTTTTCCTTAATTCCACTTTATCTCCTCTCTATCCTGACTCCTTGTTTACCTGTCTGCTTTCAAACCCACTTGAAATTTATGTTCTGTGTTTTATGAATCCTTGTAAGTTGCTGCCTTAGATCTTCCTGAAAAATGGCAGGGGAATGGGCTGGCTGGCTGGCTGGATAGTCAGATGGGAAAACTGGCAGCCTGCTTCCAAAGACAATTTTATAAAGGTATGGAAGGAGAATGCCAAATTCATAAAAAGCAGGTCTTTGGAAAAGGGAACAATTGGGATCAACAAGGACTTCCACATTATCTGTATTGCCTAATATTTATAGTATGTACATATTCATATATCTATACTAATAAAAGGGTAATATGCTAATTAAACTGAACGTCTTCTGGACGAACTTATGGACGTCCTTCCAGACAAAGCCATGGTGGTGGGGTCGAAGCAGAAGTGGTTAGGGGTGATCAGGACGGCAGGGGAGAGCAGTTAGGGGGATCAGGCAGGCAGGCAGACATCCACCCGAGGAGTAAATTGGAGAGGGTGTAGGCCGGGCTGAGGGACACCTCCCCAACCCCTGTGCACAAATTTCATGCACAGGGCCTCCCGTATAATATAAAAATTCTAAGAATAATTCTACAACCATAGCAGAACTATGATAATACTATCTAATACTAGCTGCTGAATGTTTACCATGTGCCAAACACTGTCCTAAGCTCATACATCTATTAATTAATCCTCTCAGAGACCATATTCAATACTATTAACATCTCTACTTAACAAGTGAGGAAACTGAGGCACAGAGAGGTTAAATAATATCTCTAAGGTTACACGATGGGGAAGTGGGAGAGCAGGGATTTGAATCCAGTTTGAATCTTAACCTAATCTCTTGACCAATATACTACTCTGCCATTGGTACTGTGATAAAAGTCATCACTGAAATGCTAAGAACTGTTCTAAATATTTTCAAGTTAGCTCATCCAATCCTCCAATTTACCCTATTAAGGAAACATTATCACTATTTGAATTTTGCAAATGAAGCAACTTGAGGTAATCGCTGTCCAAGATCACACAACTAAAAAGTGGCTGAGCCAGGTTTTAAACACAGGAACTCATGCGCAAGAGTATTTGTGGCTACTATAACACAATTCTGCCTCTATGGTATACCTGCCATCTTTTAAAATGATGAAAAAGCAGGCCTTTTCTCATTTAAAGTCAGCTATTATATTTCGACAAAACAAAACAAAACAAAAAAATCCTGCCATTTTTGGAAGTATTTGCTTCAATCTGCCAATTCACAGGTGGTACTTTTACAAATGAGAACACTCGATAAAACACTTTCCATATTTACCTGAATCACACCCATACAGGAATCCAAAAATATTGATCCTTTTGGCTCTTTGGAGATCTTTTCATCTTTGTAAAAATTCAAATTGTAGGATCCATCACCAAGTTGAATCAGGTGGAAAAACCGTCTTTTAAATGACTGAAAGAAAAGTACACATAAAGCTATTGTTTCAAAATGAAAAGAATCACAATCTTTCTCAATAACTCACAATCTGACACATAAATTAAAACCAGTTCAGTTCTCCCAAAATCAAACCGAATTCTGGCCAACGCCCCCGGCATGGGGTGAGTGAAGACTCTCCTTCACATCTAGTAATCTCACCTGTAGATGTTAGGAGGCGGTCCACCTAACATCCACGGGTCATTTTTCTCGCCCACAGAACATGGGATTTTACATAACTACCCAAAAGCAGTGCAGTGAGTTCCGAAACGGGATGCAGCTCAGAGGGAGGGAAACTTTCTCAAATCCCCAGGGTTTCTGCTCACACAGCACAGAAACCATTCTCTGCCTCGTGACATTGAGCACTTTCCCAGCCTCAGGACTGAGACAGTCAGCATTTCCCCCGATTTGATTTTTAATCTCCCTGTCTATCCTACACCCTCCCCCACTCCAGTGCTTCTTTTCTCTTTAGTGTTATCCTGGTCTTTCTCTGGCCCTATTTCTGTCCTGGGTAGTTTTGTTTTTACTCCGGTTTTACTTTCCTCTTTGCAACCTTCTCCCAATGTAACCATTTTCCCTTTAGTCCTCAATGTCTACTTCCCTTGACCTTGTCACAGTAGGTCTCCGCAAAAAGTGCTTAGGTGTAGCTTCTCGCTGACGTTCTTAAAGGTATCAAGTATCATTTTTGTAGTGCATACAGAGAAAAAAAGCCTGTGTTAGCCATCGCACCTTCACACCAGGCCAACGATCTCTTCACACGGGTGGTGAGAGGGTGACGGGTAAGTGGGTGGGAGGGTCTGTACGAATGGGGGGGGGTGTCAATCTTACTACACAGAGGGAGGCATCTTACTAGCCAGACAGCGCCACTTTTGGCAGGAAGAACAGCACGCTCATTGATCTTGAGCATTATTCCGAAGACCTTCAGCAAAAAAACACACGTTTAATCGGAGGGGAAAACAGGGCGACGGGCCTCCTTACCCTCATGGTCACGCTAATTGCACTGTTCATGTTGCCTTTGTACAGCCACCCGTGCTTGGTGATCCCGCCCTTCTGAGAGCCGAGGGAGGCAGCATCCTGGGAGAGAAGGAAAACAACAACGCGATCAATCTCTGCTATTTGCTGTGAGTCTGGTTAGTGGGAAAGTCATTCATTGGGTTGCCCCTTGCCCCTTCACTGGGGTAACCATCTGACACTAACACCTGCAAGTCACTCTGGAGTCCACTTAACAGGGAAAGAGAGGGACCAGCCTGCATTTCTGAAAACCCTTGTCCATGAAAAGGCAAAGCTGTTCCACTACAGATTTTTATTTTTAAGGGTTTAATGAGCCGCAGAAAGTACATACCATCCTTGACCACTCAAGTTCTAAGGTCCTGCCTGGTTTCACGAAAAAATGTTTTCAAACGACACTCCCCTATGATTGAGGGACAAAAGCAAATTCCTGGAAAACTTCCCAGAGGCTTAGTTCAGGGGGAGGCGAATAAAGAAAGGAAGGAAGGGAGGGAATGTGAGGCAATAAAGAGAGGACAGGTAACATGGTGGGGCAACCAGAAAAAAAAGAAGGAAAAAAAAGGAAGATAGAGAAGAATGCAACAGAGATAGAGGAAAGGAGAGTTAGAAAAGTGAAAGGAAACAGCTAGAAAAGTAAAGAAACAAGTTCTGACCCCAAGCTCTGAGATCTGGGTTTAAGGGGGTGGCTATTAAAAATATAGGCATATATTTGTACACATAATAAACAGGCCGGTGAAATATATACACACAAATACACAATCCAGCAAGTCTTCCACCACACCCTTGCACACTCTTTAAGAGTGCTCCCCTATGGCTTCTTTCCCCCTTTAAGGCTGTGTGTGCTCAGTGTGCACTTCAGTGGGCACTCTGGGAAGAGAAGCCACACAGTGTCAGCTGGCCCAGCTCACACCTCTTAAAACTAGTCTCTAATGAGGATCTTCATTTCTGTACAAGCAGTCGACTGCATAGAGGCCCATTTTATACTGTGTTTTAGACCATCTCAATATTAACATTGGTGGATTTACTGTTGTTATTATTAGCAATAACAGAAATAACTTATCTGTCTACAGTTTGTTTTGTGTGTTCCAACATACATTATTTTACTGGGTCTCCTCCTCTTACTATTAATCAGCACCACGTTTTTAATATCTTGCTTTTCATTTTGAATGACTACCGTCCCTTCTCAGAATTATTTTTTAAAAAGTGGTATCTAAAATAATTTGCTACCAAGGACATAGTTACAAGTTCATGAGGGGCTGGCGTTATTGGCTTAGCTAACAATTTAAAAAGAAAAGAAATGCTAAACTCACGATGAGGCACCCAATAGTGAGTAGGAGAGAAAGAGAAATACACCAACTTGAAGTAGGTTTCCCTCGCTCAGTGGACATAGTCCCCTTCACGTCCTGCTGCCTTTGTACACTGCCCTAGCCATTATCACTTCTCCAACAGTAGGGGAAGTGGTTGTTAAAATCAGAGCCTCTGGGTACTATATACTTCATTCAATGCAATCACTGAAAAACAGCAACTTAAAATGTACTGGCTACCAGTTTGTTTTAAGACATCCTGTTGAAAAACAACCTAGCCCTGGCTGGTTTGGCTCAGTGGATGGAGTGTCGGCCTGTGGACTGAGGGGTCCCAGGTTCCATTCGATCCCCAGTGGGGGGCGTGCGAGAGGTAGCTGGTGGGTGATTCTTTCTCATCATTGATGTTTCTATCTCTCTCTCCCTTCCTCTCTGAAATCAATAAAAATATATTTTAAAAAAGAAAAGAAAAACAACATAAACTTAAGGTCTAAGTAATCTTGATATCTTTTAACAGCGCAGCCAAATCTTACCCAGGCCTTTGAAAATGATCTCAGAACAAATAAACAGGGCCAGTATGCTAAGCAGTCAAGTTGAAACAGAAACTTTATTTCAATCAATCAAACAACACATTTAGTAAAATTCTTCCCTGTTTCAAAAAAAACATTCCAATTGCTGTTTTGGCTAAATGTTGGTAATTTTCTAATTAATCTTCCAAGTCTGTAAAAGAAATCAATTTTAAAATCTGTGAGTGATCATCCTACCTCGTCTTTGTCAACCTCCTCATCAACTTCATAGACATGAACTGGAAGTTTATCCAACTTGGCCCCTTTGCTTTAAAAAGAAGAAAAGAACTTGATTTATAATTACCTGGTCCCAGGAGAGATGCTGCACTCTTCTCCCACCAGAGAAACCAGCATTGAACAAACCCAAAGCTGGCCCACTCAGATAAAGATAAAAATCCACCAATGCCATTGCTTTTCACAGTGGAGTTGAGAGAATTCCAAAAGCTATGCATAGCTTGTTAGGAATTACAGAGTTATTTTAAAATGGGAAAGCTATTAGTAAATAAAGACTCGGTAGGCATTAACAACAAAAACATGACAGTAACAATAGCGGCTAGCATTATTAAACAACTATGTGTTAGTCACTGTGCTGGGTTATTTCACGTGTTTTCTCCTTTAGTCCTTTTTATGCGGGGACTGGTGTTAAGACCATTTACTGGGAACAGATGAGGAAACTGAGGCTTCCAGAGAGCAGAGCAAGTAGGTGACTTAGGCAGAGATAGAAGAGAATCTATATTCTAAGTCACTGTTACAATCTTCCCTCTCATCCCCATCATAATCAGAAACTCCTGTTTATGCCAAAAGTGAAGTCTACCAGCAGTAAAAGTAAAACATCGTATAGGAAATACAATATATCTCACAGTCTATTCTCTGTTAGCCAGGAGAAAAGTATGAACAAGACTATCAGTGAAGGTAGGTTAATCTGATCAAATGGGAAGAATTAAAAAATCCCCACAGGAGTACAGGGTGAACACAGAGCTAAGAAGCACACCCATCTGGATAACATAATGTTGGAGGAGAGTGTTCTCGGCTGAGGTTTAAAAAAAAGGCATCTGGAAAGCTGGCTAAACACGTTTAAGGAGTGGCTGAACCACACAAATAGAAAAAAACAAATAGCTAGATCCATCAAGAATAGCATAAGCAAATGAAACCCACAGGTGCAACAAACACAAAGAAAAATATATGAATAGGATCTCAAGTAAAATTTTCATTGGCGATGGTTACTTCTGAAACACAATCCATCATTATTTGCTTTCAGTTTTCATACTGAACTATATTTAAATTTGCCAACTGCATCATTTACGGGTGTACCATTTTATAACCGACACCCCTCCAAGGTGCAACCTACCTCTCCCTGGTTTACTTCAACTACCACTAATCAGTCTAAACGTACCTGCTTTGGGTATATTTTAGAATGAGTTAATACTTTACAGGAGGAAAAGAAATTTGTCTGGGGAAATGCTTGTTCTTTGATATACTTTTAACATAAAATTTATTCATAGAATTTTTTTAAAAAATTTCATTTATTCAACATAAAATAAAACAAAAAATTATGTTTCTTAAAATATTCTTTTAAAGATAAAACACATTGTAGCATATTTCAAAACCCTTACATTTTCTTTTTTTTTTTATTTCTCACTGAAAAAATTCACCTGTTTGTGTTTTATCAGTGATCCCCTGAAAAGAACCACTGGAAGTGATTAAACCATCCACGTGTTTATTACCACCTGCCAATCGCAGAGTACTGGGATTGAGTCCTATTATCACATGCCCTGTAAACAATATCTATCCCATATCACACAAACCATCTAGAAATAGTTTCTCCAATTACGCTGATTACTGGGAGGTACATACCTCCCTAAACATTTTAAGTACAAAGACTTTTCCCTATGTGTATAACCCCACCTTGTGTGGTCTGCCCATTTACTTACTTTGGAAGCTGTCGAAACTCTCCTGAGTAATCTTCATATTTATAGTTCACAAGATGCCAGTCAGAGTTATAGGTTTTGATGCACTATGGGGAGTAGATTAAAAAAAATAGAAAGTACATGAGAAAAATAAAAATTCTTTCCCCTTAATGCTCTCATGCCTGAAATTCCAGCATCAGAGGTTCCTGTGAAGTTTAAGAACCACTTAAACATCCCCCTTGGGAGAGGGGTCACTTTAAGTGCAATCTGAGAGCAGATTTTAGAGGAGACAAACATCACCGCCTCTTGCTACATTTACATAGCAATGTACAGTTTCTGACTTAAAAGCATTTGGTTCTAAAGAAGTTGTGTGGCCTCTACTAGAATAGGAAAGTGAACAGAGAGTATGAACCACAAGTTGCTTTCATGGTATTTACAAATATTACAATTGGCTTTGTTAGTCCATCTTATATACATTTGTTCTCAGTTTTTTCTTCTATCCATAAGGGACAGAGTGAGGGATTAGGAGGAAGGATTTCATTTCACAGTGGCACCATGACATCTCCGTGTGTACGCACGTGCATGTGTGTATAGAATGCACAACGTATGCAGCACTCCGTTGCCAAGGATTCTATCGGTGACACTAACCTCCAGAGGCTGCATTAGAACACGTCCTAACAGACAGACTCAACGGGCCAGCGTGACATCTTTCATTCATCTATACAGTTGGATCCACTGAGTACCACATACAGTCTTAAGATTATAAGATCTTCCAATACGAATAAGTCAAAATCAACAGGTGAAGTCTTTGGTTTAGTTACCATCAGCTTAGCCCAAATAATTTTTCTGTGTGATCAGCTCTTGACTACATGTATGTAGACTTCAGTACGGAAAAAAATAAATGAGTAAGTGAAAACATAGGTAGATAAATACATGTATGAATTACCGAATTGATTTGATGCTGGTTTTAACTAACACGAACAAAGTCTCTTTTCTGCTTACTTCTCCTCATTGTTTAATTGTGAACCTCTTTATCTATTTCTTAGCCTATGCTAGAAGGCCTTTAGAGGCAAACTCTCCTGCACCCCCCAAAATCATGAAAATAATTGCAGCAACAACAGCGAGTGCTTCTCCTGTGCCAGGCTCTCCATAAGCACTTCACTGTAAAGGTTGTAAAGAGAAGGCAGTGTAAGCTTCACTGTCATTGAGGCAGGATAAATAGGAGAGGTGGGATAAATAGCAGAGAAGGGTTAAGCAGGGAGTTAGATGTGCGACCTAAGCAACGTTTCCATTTCTCTGCTCTGTACTTACAAATGTCTTTAAATACTATTTTATTCTCGTAAATGCTTTCGAAAAATTTTCGAAGCACTTTCATCTTTAGAACATCAGATAGCCACACTCAAAATCACATTCCCAAACCAGGATGATTTCAGAATTATCCTTAGATTTGGATTTTCCCACTACTGTCCACAGGTCCATTATTACTACGTCAAGTCTGACTGTACTATACAGTCTCATGGGCGAGTCCCTGTTCTTGTTCTGGAAGCCAAATCAGGGACAGCAGCAGCACTCAGAGCCATGATGGCTTTGCATAGGGCAGGGCCACTACAGTTGTGCCACTGAAGTCTCTTACTGGTCATTACAACCATTTTGAAGTATAAAATGCACCTGCCCAGTGAAAGCATAAGTACAGACATACATGATACTGTACACTTATGGGCAGTACAGAATGCCTGATTGCCCAAAATTTTAATACCTTAGATAAAATTGGTAAGAAACATAATATTTAAATTTGTTCAATTATGAGGAATTGCAAAAAGCACAGTTAGACAGGTTAGCCAGACGTTCATTCATTTACTAAGCCATTGTTGACTGCCCACACAGCAGGCATCTACTAAATTCCAAGGTAGAAACAGAATAAGGCAAGCAACACCCATCCCTCTGGGACGCGGAAAGTCTGGGAGACAATGGGTTCAATCAGAAATCAGTATCCACGGAACCATATCTCTAAAAGCATAGGGATCTGATTTCATGACTGACCTTTCAAACTTGTGAAATTCAATAATATTTTGAAGTTATACTGCAGGTCTTTTGAAGTTGTTTTTTTTATAAAGCCATTAGGTCACTCTCCTCGGGACCAGAGGATGGAGAGGAAGTGCTGTTCCACTCCACCCTAGGGAAGGCTCTCCAGAGGGCTTAGCGATGTTGGCTCGCGCAGCAGAGGATGGAGCCCTGTTGCTCAACCTGCAGCGATTAAAGAACTTAATGGAGAGCTGCCCTTCAAAAGCCATATTTTTGAAGCAATTGGGAAAATTGAATTAGTAATGAATAATTTTGCTGCATGTTTTAAAACAGGAGTCCACAAACTTGTCCTGCAAATGGCCAGAACGTAAACATTTCCAGCTTTGAGGGACACCCTGTCTCTGTTGCAACCACTCAACTCTGAGCTGTGATATAAAAGCAGCCAAGGGCAATAGGTAAACAAATGGGTGTGGCTGTGTGCTGCAACAAAACTTTATTTATAAAACCGGCTGCAGGCCAGAGTTAGCCTGTAGGTCACAATTTGCCTACATCCTGTGTTAAAATAAACATTTAAGATCATATAAACATACCTGGTTGTATTTGTCTAGAGTTAATTTTACTAATACAATAGCAAAGGAGGCAAGATAAAAAGTTGCCTTTTCAGAAGGATGAGAGAACACACTTTAAAACTTTAAATACATAATGAATTTTTTTTAAATCTCCATGGAAACTAAATTGTGTTATTTTAATCGGTCTTCACTTATAAAAACACATTTTCCTTATAATGGGCAGATTTATCAATAGACTTATTTATCATCTAGAAAATGAGGATAAAAACGGCCCCTGCTTCTTTCTGGATAAGGAGCAGAATGCCAATGGCCACTCCCAGTAAAGTGGGGGCCCATTCAGAGAGCCCCCTAAACCCTCAGGTACTTAAATGAAGGAGCACTTCAAAAAACAGAATTAAAACACCTAATTAGCTCATCCTACCTAAAAGCACCTGGAGGAAGAAACAAACACCCCAAGGTGTGTGTGGGGGGGGGGGGGTGAGAAGGGGGAGTGGATAAGCAATCTAAATGTAATAACTTCTTTCCTCCTCATGATGGTCATTATTTGTCTGTTCAAACAAAAGTGATCGTGACCACACATTGATCAGGGATCGGCAGGCCCAGCTCATTTTCACCTGCCACTTTATAAATACTGAAATTGAACTGGTCTTGACGGTAAGTTCCAAGTATAAACATGTAACAGTGTAAATGATTACATGAATGTGTGTGCTGAGTCCCCATTAAATATCCATGACGAGGCCTCTGGCATTACAGCCTGTGGTTTTATTTCCTAAGCTCCTGCAGAATTCATGTTTTGTTGTTGGCATTCCTAAGTTTGGGATTCTGAAAACTTCATGTTATCCTCTGATTTTAATTTCCATTATAAATATATATATATATATATATATATATATATATATATAATTACTTCTCTGACACTGTCTTGAAAACATCATTAAAATTAAATTTAAAAAAAGGAGGTGGCCTTAGGAAACAAATGGCTAAAATAACGTGCACGAACGCGGAAGAAACACATTACCTCTGTGACAAACAGGCTCTGCGCCTCCTCCAGTGCGTGGGCAGGAACCGTGGAGCATCTGTAGCGGCCCTGGCGCCTCAGGATGGCAGTCTGCGAAGGAAAGCACCGGACAAGGGCTTGGTGAGTGAAGGAGGGCAGCCTCCAGGCGGCAGGGCCGGGCGTGGACAGTCACCTCAGTCTCTACCCACTCCTCCTTAGGTCACACAGCAGAGCCCTCTTGACACCCTCCCGTTCAAAAGTCATGCGGGGCAGTGACCCCAGCTTCTTTCTGGGTCAGGGCCCAGTGGCCCCTCCCGGGAGCCCTTCTGCTCCCCCCAGGAAGGCAGAGGCCCATTCAGAGAGTCCCTACCCCCCCCCCCCCCGTACTTGATCTGGTCCCATTAGACCGCTTTTTACTTGCCCCAATTGTCTTTCTTTATTGTAGATAAATAGATCTGACATAAAATTTACAATTTCAACCATTTTCAATTGGATAGTCCCGTGCCACTGTACATTTACACGGCTGAGCAAACCATCACCGCCATCCATCTCTGAACTGCCCTTTATGTCTGTGTTCTCTGCCACAGCTCCAGTGCTTAAGAGCAAGGTAACCAGAGAGGTTGAAGGCCCTTAATCAGTATTTGCCGACTGAATCTATGAAATGTGAATTCTACCTCCCTTCCTATGAACCTTAGAACTATTCTTGTTTCATGAGGTTTCAATGCTTATTTTAAATAACAAAATGCCTCAAGACTCTAGGCCAGCCGTGGGCAAACTACGGCCTGCGGGTCGGATCTGGCCCGTTCGGCTGTTCTATCGGGCCTGTGGAGCAGAAAGAGCGGAGGGTTCTCTTGCTCTCCCCTCCGCTCCTTCACCAGCAGCCCAAGAGGAGAGTGCCAGCATGGTCAGGTTGCTTTTGGTCCAGCCCTCCAGCCCAGTTTAAGAACCCATTGTGGCCCTCGAGCCAAAAAGTTTGCCCACCCCTGCCTAGACAGATGCACATCTATTCCAATTAACACTGTTTGTGTGGAAAGTAATGTCAATACAGGAAACAGGACCTCAGTCTTCAGAAAGATTTCCTCTCCCACAGACTACAATCCTTGGAGCTATTAACAGATCATAGAACGGCATACATGAAACATTTTGCGAACAGAATCTACCCTGTTGATCTTCCTGGCTAATTATGAAGCTGGGGTCTCCCAGCACCTGTCCCGGCTGCTTCTCTTCTTCCTTTGATAAGAAGCAGCTTTGGGTCAGATTCGTGATCCCTCCCCAACCTGTAGAGGTGGAGAAATCCCAGGGCATATATTTTATGTATAACTTAATTTTATTTCCTGCCCCCATTTCCTCTGTGTTGTGTTTGATTCACCTATATACATTCTTTTATTGCACCCTGCTCATCTTTGAAACTAATCTTAGCTCTTGGGTTTTTGGGTTTTTTTTAGAATAAAGATCCCTTAATTCTATAGGAAAGGAACTCGATTCTCCACAAAGTCCTTCACAGGTGAATTATTCATTCATTCAGCCTCCAAGAGAGTTTGTAAGACCCTGGGTGTCTTGGTTTCTTTGCGAATATCTCAGACAAAGAAACCAAGACACCAGGGTCTTCTCATTACTCACCTGTCCACATGAAATGCCATAGAGATATGTGACTAAGCTTAGCAGAGGACAATCTATTCAAAAAGCTTCAGCATAACACACACATTATAAGAGACTGTCAAAACTGTTAAGAATCAGGTAGAATATTAGTAAAGGGGACTTGCTTAAGAAATTGTGTATGCTTTCCCCCCCCCCCCAGATTCTATTTATTTTTTATATTTTCCCTTATCTTTTATTTTTTAAATCTTTATTTTTGAATGTATTATATATGTCCTCTTTTCTCCATCCACCTCTTGTGTTTGTGTAAGCTTCTTAATATCCTCACTTATTGTGTCCTTATCTTGATTATTTGGGTCTATCAAGATTTTATAAACTAATGATTAAGCTTTCAAAAATGTTCAGGAAATGGCTCAGGCTAAGAAATGGGACTATTAGAGTCATTTCCAGCCCATTTCCCATCACAAGACTAAGAAGAGAGAAAATGTATTACAAAATTTTCCCAGTGAATTGCCAACTCAAGAAACGTTAATTATGTAATACTTTTCTAAGCACCCCTTTAAGAGAAAAATAATAGGAAATGAGTCTTTTTGATTCTCATGGACCAAAGTACCATTATGCTCTCTATTTAAAAAGAAAGCAAAAATCATTAGACTTAACCTTTACCAAATAATTAAAGCAATCATTTACGTGTTTATTGCCATCCACTGATACCAGAATGCTAGGTTTGACTCCATTACTGATGAAGTCCTAACTATGATTCTCATAGTTCTTTCTGTACATCTGTTTTAGATCCTCTTTTTTCAGATGCCCACTATCCTTCCCTATATGTTCAAGCTGTTCCTTACACCAAAAAGTGGAGATTATTTCCTCTTCCCTTGAATCTGGGCTGTTTAACACCGATAAAAATGAGGTAGAAGTGACCTTGTGCCAGTTCCAAACCTAGCCTTTAGGAGAACTGGCAGCTCCTGATTCTTCCTTTTTGAAAGACAATAAGCATATTAAAAGATCCACCACCTTGAGATCACCATGCTGTGAACAAGTTCAAGCTAGTCATATGGAGAGGCCGTATATGGAAAGATGCCCCACCAGACTCCAGCTGGTTCCAGCCATCCTGGTTGAGGTATCTCGATGTGAGTGAAGAAGTCATCTTGGACATCCCAGCCCCCATAGACTCTAAATAGAGCAGAACTACCCAGCTTAGCTTTAACCAGACTTCAGAATATTGAGAAACAATAAATTATCATCTTACTAGACTTGGGAGAATTTGTTATTCAGCAATAGATAACTATAACAAGAATGTAAGAGGCCAAGAACATCTCGTAATTAAAGTATTGGAGAATACTGCCATTTTCATGGAAATGTCTCTGGAATGCTAATCACATTATAGGTTAGAACAGAAGCATGGAGGGGATACCCTAAGCTGCAATCTGGTTTCCATACTCACCCTCTAGTCAGTCAGTGTCCTAAGAGCAGGCAAGTAAGATAAAAATGTCTGCTAGACCTAGAGAATACACTGTAGTGACTTCTCTTCCTAAAGAACAGTCTAAGGCTCAGTATAAATATCACTCCATCCATCTGTCCGTCCGTCCATCCATCCATCCATCCGTCCGTCCATCTGTCCATCCATCCCTCCCTCCCTTCTTCCTCTTCCCCCTTCCTCCCTCTACTGAATCCCTACTTTTTACCAGCAGACAATGAACTAGCATTGGAGATACCACATTAAATAAAATGTAGTTCTTATAGAGTTTACAGTCTGATGGCAGAGGAAGACGAGGAAATAAATTATTAGAGTGGGATAAATACTGCAGGAGGGTATGAGAGAAAAGAGCACAGACACACAGGCTGGTAAGAGAGGAAAGAGTAGGGGAGTCTAAATTTGACATGGAGAAGAGGAGGTTGCGGTTCAATGCTGGGTCAGGTTGTGGGACAAACAGGTGATGTATGTTTCTCATTGATGTTTCTATCTCTCTGTCCCTCTTCCCTCCTCTCTCTAAAATCAATAATATACATTTTTTGAGGGAGGGCACCTATGGGGGGGGCAATGATAAGCTATGTACACAGATAATACCTTAATAAAAAATATTTAAAAAAAAAAAAAGGAAAAAAAATAAATAAATAAAAAATAAAATTCATCCAGGCCATGAGCTGCCCCCAAAACCAAAGATTTCCACCCTTTCCCTCTAATCAGGCCTGTCCTCCAACATGATTCATACTCCATTAAGCCACAGGATTTATGGCGCAAAAGGATCCAACTGGGCTCCTCAGGAGCTTTGCCATCTACCTGGCCAGATAAAATAAGCATGCCCGCCCCAGGGTGCCAATCTGGGAGTCACATCAACACGATCTCAGGCACAAACGTCCCCGACTGATGCATTTTGTCGTCGCTGACATCAAATCAGGCAGCCACGTGTCCCCAGTGCCGACTAATAAAAGCCTTTCTGTCACTTCGATGATGATGATGATAAACCATTCCTTCCCACCAAAAAAAAAAAAAATAATAATAATAATATACATTTTTTTTAAAGATGTGTCCTGAGGCAAAGATGCTTAAGCTAAATTGTACTTGTGCTGCATATACTTGAAACTTGGAGAGAAGCTTACCCTTGGAAAGTTAAAAGGACAAAATCAAGACACAATAAATGTGGTTAGCTCTTAGCTCACACATAAAGGAAACAAACCCATTAAATCCTAGAACTGAAAAATACATTCAATGTCAAAGGAAAAACTTCCTAGAGCTCTAAGTTTGAATTAAACAACACTGAAACCCTACCAACCCACAGGCTAGTCAGTGGTTTTAATTCATCTGGGGAAAGAACGAGCCAACAGAAAGAAACAGGCTTGCATGACCAGAGCACTTTTCTCAGTATCTTTAGAAGAAAAGGCTGGGATCCGCCAGGCAGGGACCCACCGGGGCTACGGGACTTGGCACCATCAAGAAGTCACCATGTAATACCACCAGCTGCCAAGGTCTTCCACTCACTGCCTTGGCTCTAAGTCTAGCCTCAACAATCCACTTGTTTATAATGTGATCCCCATTTAGATTTTGCTAGTTAGAGAGAACACACAGCCAATAAATACATCCTGATTTGCTTATTAATTCCAGTTCTGAATGCACATGTTTAAATGGATTCTGGTTTATACTCTTGAGGGCTTGGCTACTACAAGTGAATTCACCCGAGCCCAAATAATTCTGGTTATACTGTCCAAACAACGCAGTCTTTGGACTTGCAAAGTAAAAATCTGACCCTAGCCCATGATGGCCTGTCTGATAGCTCATCATCCCGGATTCCATTATACAGAAGTCTCTTGCAGGCACATCTTTTTTTGCCCTATCGGACTGTGGATTCCTCCCAGGACAGGAGATGCATCGTTCTATTTGTAGCTCTGTGCCAAGTACTTAATAAATGAATGAATAAAATAGACAATGGAGAAAGAAATAGAAACCTGCCAATAATTATCCATTACTTGCATGTGTGTTTTTTCCCCCTTTACAATAAAAGTTCTCTGATCTATTATGAAAATTGGCAAGGGATGGCTATAGCTTAAGTGAAACCTCTGTTTTAATTTCTCCATAGATTTTTATGTATTAAAAATTACATTCTGGTAATAGTCAACTATATGACAAATCAATTCACTTTAAATTTCTGTAGTTTTATTTATCTGTTTTATAACAGAACTCAAATTACCAAGATATATTCCATGAGTATTAAAGCCCTTCTTTAAAAAATTAGCTTAATTTTCTTTTTCATGGTTATGGTATTCTTTTTTTATTTTTATATTAGTTAAAAACATATTCCTGCTAAAAGATAGGTCTGTGTCCACTTTATATAAGTCAGTATCAAGGTTGGATATTCAAAGACTATTTGCCCTATTTTTATGTTTGGAAAGATACAATTTCCATCCTACTAAGAAAGCTTAGTAGCTTTTGCCTAAGTAACTTTCTACTTTTGCAAGTGGAAGGGAAAAACATTTCACATTATGAAGTGTGATAAGACCTGAAAATTAAATCTAAACATGGACATACAACCGTTAGGATATAAATCTCACGGCACAAAACAATTTAAAATTAAAAACCCTCTTCTAACTACTATGATAATCTAAAAAACCATCTATATTAGGTCAGTACCATTACTTAGGTTAAACACTGGTGGTCTTTGACACATAGAAATCCTTAATTACCATGGCCAAGTATGGGCAGGAGTCTTATGAGGAATTCCACAAAATTATAGGAGTAATTGAACTGCTAAAGAAGCAAAAGCAAGGGGTGAAGTCCTCCCCCAAAGACCTTATATAATGATGCACCAACACCTGAGAGCCCCAAGTAAATCTGTATAGGACTCCCCCCCACCCCCCAATGGAATGAGATAAAGAAGTACAGAGTTGTCCCTACCACACCCTCAACCTCCCCCACCCCCCCGAATATGAAGAGTAAAATCTAATGGTGATCTGAAAATCTAATTCGGAATAAAAATTTCAAATAGATGCTTTTTTTTATTTTAAAAACTTTTATTTTCTCTTGGTCCAAATGACTGGAGATAATTCGATTGTCTATGAGCCACTTCTGGATGCTTACCCCCGGGAGGCAGAGCGCCACGGGCCATCTAACGGGAAAGTACAGAGGCATCAGGTCTCCGCACCTGGGCCTTCCTGGCATTTCCCACCCCTCTTCTTCATCACCCATTTCTCTTCCCTCATGGCCTGCTGCAACCCTGTGTCTTCAGCTTCAACTTGGAATCCTTCTCTACTATCAAAATTCCTGACCCTAGTCTGGTCAAGGCTCTGTCTTCCTTCATCAGTGCTAGCCAACACACTGCCTTGACCCCACTGATACAGAAGAGCAACGTGAAGCACATAATTTAAGTAAGCTTCCTATGGAAGAATTTGAGAAGTATTAGAAAGCGGTTTGGATTCAGAGCCAGGAATCCTGCGTTCTCATCTGAGCTCTGCCTCTAATTAACTGTGTGATCTTGGGGGAAAGTTTTAACTTTCCACATCCATAAAATAAAAGGGTCTTCAGGATTTCCAGGTTTCCTTTGTGGTTTAAGAATTCCACAGTTCTGTGAACATGGAATTCTAAGTCTGTCTCACACAAAATGGTTTATGTTAGTGCTGTGCATTGCTCAGTGAGCCACCAGAACATAAAAGACATCCAGAAAAAAAAAAGTAATACTGTAACAGCTCTGATTTATAGTCCCCCGTTTATTTTGTTTAATAAAAGGAATTGTCAGATTAAAAGGAGGGAAGATTCACTACGTAGACTCAGATAAATAGAGGCATGAGTGTTAACAAAGACATGCTTTTTTAATTTCATCATTTCTTTATTTTTCTAACCCTTGAAACCCATATGGCACTGGATTATTATTTTTTTTAAATCATTTTACCATAGGCATGAAACTATAACAAAACAGCCTCCTTAATTCCTGGTGGGAAGTATGCATATCCAGTGAGGTATTTAAAATATCTCACTGTATAGGGTTTTGATTAAGAGACTGAAACAATGACCCTCCCTTCTCCTGGGACCACACGAACAATGAGCTAAAGTCGATATTCCAGAGAAGTGGGTGGGCTGCAACCTGAGGCAGCTGCGTGGATCCACCACAGACTGTCTCCCCAGTCTCCCCGGTTCAAAGGAGCACGGGACTGGGCGTGTCCCGCCTCAGACAGAAAACAAACACCGCGGGCCAGCCCGGAAGGAGTGCAGGCTTTGAACCAGGAAGAGATGGCTTCTAGTGTTCTAAACACAACAGCTGAGCTGGATGAAGGAAGAGGGTCCTCTTCTTCTTCTTCTTTTTAAAAAAATATATTTTATTGATATTTTACAAAGAGGAAGGGAGAGAGATAGAGAGCCAGAAACGTCGATGAGAGAGAAACATCGACCAGCCGCCTCTTGCACACCCCCTACCGGGGATGTGCCTGCAACCAATGTACATGCCCTTGACCGGAATCGAACCCGGGACCTTTCAGTCCACAGACCAACGCTCTTTCCACTGAGCCAAACCTGTTTCGGCGAGGGTCCTCTTCTAACTGGCCAGTAGCCACATGGCTGCAGAACAGACAGAGTGAAGGTACATGTCCTGGGGACCTGCTGTCTTACCTCTAAGGTGCAGATGGCCTGAAGTCAGAGAGAAGAAGGCCCAAGAGCCATTCTGCTGACCTGCAGGACACAGAAGCTCACAGATCTCAGAGCCTGATGAACCCCAATCTTTTCTTTGGCTCACACATAGACTATCTTCCTTTATCAGTCAACCCCTCCTGTTCGTAATTCCACATAAAGCATCGGTACTAGTGTTTATGTTTGTGTTTAATTTATTTAATAGCATTTATCCCTTCAAGCCTTTGAGAGATGGCTCCCAAGGCCTCCTTCCTTTCGTCTCTAGATCTGAGCCAAACCACAGGTGCCTCCCTCGTCTGTGGAGTCAGGTCCCTTTGATGTCTGCGGATACACTCCCGGCTGGGTCTGCCTGTATGTTAAACGTTTTGTATCCAGGGCCATATTAAACAGGACTGCGATTTACTGAGCACCGCGGTAAGGAAGCCTTCCCAACTGTCTGGCAGATGCCTTGTTTCAGAGCAGACGACCGGCTTTGCAGAGGGCGCAGTCCCACACGCGGCTGCGAACTGCAGTCCACACAGGGCGCGCCCCACGGCTCACTGCCGGGTCACGTCTTGGCAGCGGACCAACATGTTCTACGAAGATCAGACACTTCCATTTTCAGGGAAACAGTTTCCTGAGAATTTTAAATGTTTAATTCACTAATAATTAAGAACATGGGCAAAGCATGGGACAAGGGAAGGGTCTAGAGCTGGAAAAGGAATTCGATTTGGGTTTCTGTGGATCTAACAAAAACAAAAACAAAAAAACTCCCAAGGAACTAATTAAAACCATACAAGGGCTGAGCCTTGATTACGTGCAGGGAAACGGACATCTCCCTACCTGTTTCTAACAGCTCCTCTTCACTAGCTCCTGCACGGTCCCGAAGCTTCCATCTTTGACTACCTTTCTCCATTCACGCAAGTGTCACCCTGTGAGGTCAACGCCTCTCTTTCCTCTACATCCCTGTGACAATGCACAGAATGAGCGTGCTCTTGTATGAGTCTCAGGACAGCACCCTTCCTGGCTGGTATGCTTGTCTTCCTTCTATCATCCCTCTTATCCATTCTCTGCACAGCTGCCAGTCAGCTTTCTAAAACTCTGATATAGCATCACACCTCAGGTGAAAAGCTCTCAATGACTCTCACTGCCACCAGAACCAAGTCCAAACTCCTCAATATGACCTAAGCCCTTCCTAGATAAGCTGTACTAACATTTTCCTGACTCTTCCCCGGCCTTTCTCCAGCACCCGGGGTCCTTCTGACTCCCTCCTCCAACACGGGGTTCCTTCTGGCTCCCTAATGCACTGACCCCACTGCCCAGCTGCAGAGCTGTTCATACCAACCTCGGGACTCCTGCAGCCACTGTCCTCAGGGAGCCTGGGTGTCATCTGCTGAAATTACTCAAAAACCTCCCTGGATCTCCCATTAGGCTTGAGAACCTCCGGCTCTACTATTCACCTTTGCTTCTCCAACACCCGGCCTCACATCTGGCACCACCTAAATGTTTGCTGAGTGAATGGGAAGATTTTTTCTAATGGAGATCATTCTATTTAGTTGTGAGATTCCCTTGAGGTTCCATATTAGGGTTTCAGCAACTGGTGAGACATCACAGAGCTTCTGCATAATGTCCTGTTTCCTAAAATTTCAGTAGACCTTTAGAGGTCATAAAAAATTCATTCTTGCTACCTTTTCAAACCCACCACTTATACATTATAATTGCCTGTTCAAATGCAATAAACCATATCTAAATAAGTCCAATGTTCAGAACCCTGAGTGAGCAGACTCATCCTTTCAAAAGAGATTACTTTTTGGCTTATGTTTGATTTGATATTACAAAGAAGCTTGTTTTTAATCTCTTCAGAAATACCACTGCACAGTGGGGAGGATGTGTGTGAGGGGGGTGTGGTATCCAGAAAGCCAGGAGTGGCCTTTTGGTCATTCGGGGGGACAAGTGGCAGGCCTACCTCCCCCACTAGGAAGGGGCTCAGCCTGTTCTATATGACATGGCTTTGCAATTAAAACTGCTATCCTCTAAAATAAAACTATGTTACCTAGTCCAGAGGAAGAAGGCTGCAATAGGAACCCTAGCCCCTCAGATCCCTCCCGACTGGAGGACATCAGCCAGGTACACAGTCAGATCTCAATGGATTCTCTTCCACCTGTGAGAATCCAAATTTTAGGGCAAACGTGATCTCTGAATTACCAATTAAGAAAAGTGACTTTTAGGAAAGTTTATTGCTAATCCAAATACCCAGATTAGTAACTGACAGACCTGGGGCCAACATAGTCTGTGGGTCACATAACTAAGTCTTGGATCTTGCCATTGACCCTACCACCCAGAGCATCTACCATCCCTTTGAGTCATCTGCATTCCACTCGGAAACATAACTTGAGGGAGGTATGAGCAAGCATAGTTTCTTCGGTTTTCTAGTTGTCTGTGTATGGTGCTGTATGTCTACCTTTAGAATGCAATTCTAGCTTCTAAAGAGTCCATACCTTTGTGTGAATGTCTAGCATAGTGAAAATGCTTCACGTTAAACCATGCCCACTATTTACATATTGCAATATGCATACCAATGAACTTTCCCTTCAGAAGGCACACTCCCCTACGTGCCTCTCTTATTCATGTGCCAGGTTTCGCTAGTGCATCCAACAGCATTTCACTCAAATCCCATGCCTTTAACAGCACACCACCACACTGGTCTTGTTCAGAGCAGCACTGCGGCTTCTGGGATGCCATCCAAACTCTTACTTTACAAGTAAAACACCATGGAGCAGAGGTAATGCTTTGCAGATAAAATGCTAAGCAGATGGGGAAGACCTGATTGGAGGGCTTCTGACATCAGGGGACCTTGGTGAACTTCACCTGACCCCTCTGGATTTCATGCACACACTCAAGGTGGTGCCGACACAGGCTGCTCAAACCCACGCAGGACACACTTGGCAGCGGCCAGACTCCGCCACACAACCCTGGAGGAAAAAGGCAGAGGTGCGGACACAGCAGGACCCTTGCAGGTTGTGGGACCCATAAAGATTTTGTACCTGGTAATATGTTAAATGGCATCTCAGTGCTGAGGCCAAAACCTAGATTATCTTTTTCTTTAAAGACTTCTGTTTTTTGTTTTTGCATATATATATATATATATATATATATATATATATATATATATATATCCAATATATGTCTCCTTCTCTTCTACTGCCCTGATCTGCCACCTTGATTCATGCTCTCACAACCTCAAAGGCAGCTGGTGCCAAGATCCCAAACCATCCATTTCTTCAATACATATTTAGTACCCACGGTGGATAAAACCCTGTTGTAGGAACTCTTGCAAATGCAGGGGTGAATTTTCAAAACAAGATGGTTTGTAATAAAAACCCAATAATTATGGTTTTCTGCTCTCATAGAGATTTTACTTTCTATTTGGGGAGAGAATAAAGTCTGATAGTTACAAATAAGATATAATAAAGCACAATGTTCAATGATTGCTTTAGATACAGTATAAATGCATCTCCGCCTGCTTAAGCTATCTCTGTCATAAGGTATCATCTTGGTTTAATTCTTCCTCTATCTATGTGGCATTCACATGAATGAACAATAACCATGTAAGTAAGTATGTTAGAAGCAGATAGGCAATACAGTGACAAAATTAAAACTGAGCAAGGTAAAGAGGGCCAGGAACGCCTAAGGGGGTTGGAGGGTGTGGCAGTGGCAAAGGGCCTCACTGAGAAGGGAAAATCTGGGGAAAGGTTTGCAGGAGGTGAGGGACAGCCAGGTAAAGAATGTACCAGACAGAGGGAACAGCCTGAGAAAAGGCCCTGAGGCAGGAGTGACATAGGAGCCCCTCCCCTCTCCATGGGGCCCAGTGTGGCTGCAAGTGAGAGTGGGAGCCCGTCAGAGAGGCAGTGGGTAGACACGGGTCCTTCAGGCCATGGTAGGCCCTTCACTGAGGGACTCTAAACACAGGAGTGATGTCACGTGACCTGCCCTTTAAACTTCTTAAACAATCACTCCAGCTACTCTGTTAGATGGGCTGAAGGGAGCAAGAACAGGATCCAGAAGACTTGGTAGGAGGCTCTTGCATTAACCAAGGCAAGAAAGGGTAAGAGCTGTGGCCCTGGTCACAGAAGAAGAAATGCTATCTGATGACTTATTGTTACCCCTTCCCATCCTTTTCTTTTTTTTCTTTCTTTTTAATGAAGATTTTTAAAAATATGTTTTTATTGATTTTAAGGGAGAGGGATAAAGAGATAGAAACCGCGATGAGAGAGAAACATCATCAATCAGCTGCCTCCTGTATGCTCCCTACTGGGAATCGAGCCCACAACCCAGGTATGTGCCCTGATCAGGAACCAACCCCTGATCTCTCGGTTCCTAGGTGAATGCTCAATGGCTGAGCCACACCACCCGGGCTCCTCCCCATCCTTTCCCCATCGCCTGCTTTCCAAACCCTCTTACTCTCCCCAAGGCTGTCCCTCACCTGGCCAACCTGAGCCCAATTCACCTCTAAATGTCTCAATATCCAGTCCTCTCTTTGCAGCTCAGAGTTAGAACTCTCTCTCCTTCCTGAATTCTTCCCCCAAAAGTCCCCATTGCTAAAGCACCTTGCCTCAAAAGACATCCCCATAATATCTTGCATCTTCAGTCTCTTCATTCCTGGACTTCCCTCCTTAGCCCATTCTCACGTCCCCCCAATCTTGATAAAAACCTCGTTATATGAGCCAAATGATTCCTTCTCTCTCCTACTATTTAATGCCAGTCTCTGTGCTGAACCCACACACTTCTCCAGCCCTGGCTAGACAATATCTTCATTGGCAAAGACAGTTACCAACTCTAACCACCTGTCTCTCCCACCTCATCAGCCAGGACTATGTGACCGCCGCTCAGTCTGCCTGCCTTCCTCTAACTCAGTGGTTCTCAACCTTTTTAATGCCGTGACCCTTTAACACAGTTCCTCATGCTGTGGTGACCCCCCCCCAACCAAAAAATTATTTTCATTGCCACTTCATAACTGTAATTTTGCTACTGTTAAGAATTGTCCTGTAAATATCTGTGTTTTCCGATGGTCTTAGGCTCTACAACAGGGTTTCCACAGGTTGAGAACCGCTAGCAGGGTCACCTAAGACCATGGTCGGCAAACTGTGGCTCAATAGCCACATGAAGCTCTTTGACCCCTTGAATGTGGCTCTTCCACAAAATATCATGGCCTGGGCGAGTTTATTTGGAAGAAGTGGCATTAGAAGAAGTTTAAGTTTAAAAAATTTGGTTCTCAAAAGAAATTTCAATCGTTGTACTGTTGATATTTGGCTCTGTTGACTAATGAGTTTGCAGACCACTGGCCTAAGACCATTGGAAAACGCTGATATTTACATTACGATTCATTAACAGTAGCAAAATTAATTATGAAGTAACAACAAAAATAATTTTATGGTTGGGGGTCACCACAACATGAGGAACTATATTAAAGGGTCACGGCATTAGAATGGTTGAGAACCACTCCTCTAGCTGCTCTTGCTGCCTCCCCAAACCCCAAGTTTCCTGGTTCTGTTCTTACTTTCTGTTTCTGCTTCCCACCTCCCTTCTTCCCATGAAGGTACACCCCAAGATGGGGGCCCCATAAGCACTCTCATGCTCATAACCCCTGGGGCTACTCTAACATTTCTGTGGTGACCCCTGCCTTCTCTGAGGCCGGGCTTCTGCATTTCCAACACTTACAGCTCTTTTAGCACCTGAATGTCCCACTATCTCAAACTTAATAGAATAAATTCCTATGGGCCCCTGTTTATGCCATGACACTGGTCACATTCTCTTCCTTATTGCTAATATTAATTACCTCTCCTCCTAAGTTTTGAGATGCTTGAAAGCAGAAACTGTATCACATATTTACACTGCTAAGCATCTCCCAGCTGAACCCTCTGCACAAGGAGTATAACCATGACCTATAAGCTAAATCAATACACTGGTCAACTCAGCTGGTCAGTGCTATCTGAAAAATACGCTTTTCTTTTTTAAGGCGTATTTGATTATAAAATGCTTGAATTAAAATTAAAATGCTCATCTCCTGAAGTTCTGGCTAATGTCAATTCAGAAATATTACTTATCCAGGTTTTTCAGGAAGCTGCAATCCTAGACATGAGCATCCCAGAAACCACAATGTTCACAGAAAGTTACATTGTTAGCCACTGAATTATGACTGATAAAAATTTATAGGAATTTATTTTAAAAAATCACTTTCCAATCAAAAGTTCAAAACAAAGTATTGAGGTAATTTTTTGGCAGCATATAATAAAAAGTGAGGATAAAACCCCGTAAGGGGGAAAAAAATTCTTTAAAACACACACACACACACACACACACACACACACACACACACACACACACAAAGACAGATGGGAAATGAGATCAGAGACTTCCAGACCCTTTGTCAATAGCGGGGCCTGGCTTCCTTTTCAGGTTAGTGGTTTGCAGATCATTATCAGCCTCATGCAAGTCGAAGAGGAAAAGAAACAGAGGAAAAATAAAAATCAGGATGTTATTTAAAGGGAAATGGATTAACCACACGTTTCTATACAATGCTGAGAACTTGAGGATTCTCCTATAGCCAAACATTTTCAAAGGTGAAAATTTCTAGGATTGCCAATTATTAATGATCTTTGCACTATACTCCCATTTTCCTTTAAAATTCTTTTGCTAAGAGATTTGACGTTGATAAGACACTATGAAGTATCTGTAGAAAGAGCACCTTAGAAATCTCTCCTTATTTTGACTTTAGACACAGCTTTAAGGATGACAACATTTCACATCCACATAGCACAGAAATCCCGTAGCATGATCTTAAAAAAACAAATACTGTGCTAAAATACCCATCAATAACAAAAAAATTTACCATCTTAACCATTTTTAAGTATACAGTTCAGTGGCATTACCTTTGTTGTATAGCCATCACCACTGACCTTCCACAGAACTCTTTTCATATTGCAGAACTGGAACTGTGTATCCATTAAACAATAACTCCCCACTTCCTCTCTCCCAAACGCTGGCAATTGCCATTCCACTTTCTATCTCTATGAATCTGACTATTCTCAGAACCTCGTATAAGTGGAATTATTCAATATTTGTCCTTTTTTGACTGTCTTACTTCACTTCACATAATGTCCCCAAGGTTTATCCATGTTGTGGTATGTATCAGAATTTCCTTCCTTTTTAAGGCTTTATCGTATGCATCTACCACATTTGGTTATCCACTCATGCATCAATGAATATTTGGGTTGTTTCCACCTTTTGGCTATTGTAAATAATGCTGCTATGAACCCAGGTGTATAAATATCTCTTTGAGTCCCTACTTCCAGTTCTTTTGGATATATCCCCAGAAGTGATATATATGTTCTTTTATTCCTTCCATACAAACTGTCTCCCTTGTTAGTTCATATTATATACCAAAGTCTAACCCTATATAATAAAAGGCTAATATGCAAATTGACCAAACAGTAGGGTGACTGGTCGCTATGACACGCACTGACCACCAGGGGGAAGATACTCAATGCAGGAGCTGCCCCCTGGTGGTCAGTGTGCTCCCACAGGGGGAGCACCACTCAGCCAGAAGCTGGCTAGTGCAACAGCGGTGGTAGGAGCCTCTCCCGCCTCCGTGGCAGCACTAAGGATGGTTCACAGACTGTGAGAGGGTGCAGTCTGAGCTGAGGGGACCCCCCCTCCCCAAGTGCACAAATTTCATGCTCCGGGCCTCTAGTATTTATAAAATATAAATGATATCCATAAATTGCTTTCCAACATACTTTTTTACTATTTACTACCTTCTTCATATTTCAACACTTTAATAACTACACAAACATTAGTAAACTATGCAACAACTCAGATGTAAGAGCTCAAAAGGCCAGTTGTAGGCAACAGTTAAAAATGTCACAGCAGTAGCAGCAGCAGCATCTGGCAAGGACTTCCCTTGAATGTGAGTGATGATTGGAAATGGATGGGCAGACCCACACTGAATTCTATGTCTCTGATAGTAAAGAGAGGAGTCCTGGGCATTAGTTTCAATTATATATAAAGTTGTCATTTTTTAAGCAACAAATCAACTTATATTTCTTGATCTAAAATATTTTAATCAAAAAGGTTATCATCTCTATCTAACTTGCCCAATAAAATTTACCTACAATGTACCCATGGAAAAGTAAGTTCTCAGAATAAAGGTTTATTAACCATCAGAAGTAATCTGTGACATTGCTAAGACATTTTGCTTATTCAGCTAACTAGACAGTTATTGAAATTACCAAGACAAACTGGCAAGAAAGAAAGTGCAAATGGCCTTACTTGATTGGAAAATAGGAGTTTCCAAGAAAACAAATAACACCATCCAAATTTAAATGGAGACCATCACAATTACTGTGGTGAGGATCTAAGCTAAAATTCAACTTCCTTAACCTTTGGATAAACTTTCCCAAAACAGAAAATAACACTTGCTTGTTCAGTCTTGGCCAGAAAAACGTGAGTTCTTTGTGCCTGGTATCCCGAGAGAAGTAGATACAAGTGAAAAAGACCAAGACGTTTTTCTCAAAGTTTCAATTACTTGATTCTACAACTGCTTAAACATTTAGGTTCCTTGTCTCTGGGATAAAAGATGAAATTAAATTAACCATGTCTTGTTTGGTTTGTTTGCTTTTTAAGCAACTTCATCTCAAGGCTGCAAATACAACTTTTCATTCTAGGCTGTAAAACTTGAAATAATGTTGTTACTCTAATTAATACCAAGAATAATACATACTTCATGCTCAGAAAAACTTGAGATAACCTTTAGCTTCCTCTGAGCACACTTCAGGAAAAATATGTCAACATGGATTGCAATTTGTAATCAACTGATTAACTTCTCATGTTAATTTGTTGCCAAAATCACAGGCAAGAGGCATGGTTCTGAGGTTTCCTTTTATTTGTCCTTTAGCTGGGTAGTCTATGCAATGAAGTTTTCAAAGCCTCGTCTTTCCAGGCATGATTTGAAACCATTCATCAGTGGAACACATTTTGGCAGCAGCATCCCATTACGTACTTAATGGTCAATTTCATTTCCATGGCAAGCCTTACTTTCCAGGGAAGATCTAAGGGACAATACTTTTCTCCATATGCACTTCTAAAAAGTTAGAAAAAGTGAACATTTGTGAAAATTCTCAGCCTGTTATAAACTGAAGTCTCTTAAATTTGGTGGGGAAAGAAAATGTTACGGAATATAATTCAACAGTTATTATTAACATGGAAGTTTCTAAAGACAATTCTGTATGCACAGAATTGTATATAATAGGTTATTTTCTGAGAGTGGGTTTAGAAAGAAGGTGGGAGGGGGGGCTTTTAATGTCAAGTATTCCAATAGTGCCTCTTTGTTTGTTTACAAGTATGTAGTACTTTTAAAATTAAACACAAGGAATCAATGAAGTTGTTAAAAAAACAAAACAAAAAAAAACTAAGGCAGCTTAATTCACACAAGACAGAGTTCAGTCATAAAAGAATCAGATAGAAAAGGTGTAGAGAAGGCGATTAGGTTCCAGGAGAGCGAGAGAAGTAACCAGACCTCCAAATAGACTGAGGTAACTCCAGGTTGCGTGGTATCTAACACCACTGTATGGGTTTCCTGGAGGAAGAATGTTCTAGCTCCTCACTACCCTCAGAGTTCCTGTGAGTCACTCAGCCGCAGGCCATAATCTGAAAGGCTCTGGCAACAATCTAGAGCACAGCTCAGAGCAGGAGCTGTGCTGAGTCCTCTGCTAGCAGCTACTACGCTCCAAAGAACACACCTGCCACTGCACCAGAGAGGTAAGCATCAGGACACACCTTTACCTCCAAACCCTTCACACACAGTTCAAAGCCTCTCTCATGGAGTTTCCTAAAAGGATGCATGACAAAATCCTCTACTTCTCCCCAGCAAATCTCAACCTGAAGACTCTAAGGCACTAGGAAAAAAACCTAAATCCCTCTTCAAATAAATCTCACAAGACATAGGAGGTACTTGTGTCCATTAAAGTAGCCCACAGAATAGTACTTGTATTTAAGACACACACACACATATACACACACACACACACACACACACGACATCAGTGTTGTATATATGGATATGTTTGCATACATACTTATACAGACATATATAACATATAAATTCACATCTGCATATATATGCAAATATGCCATTAAAAATCAACTCATGAAAGAATGCCTGAAGACTATAATGACATAATTATAGTCTTAATTAAATAACATCATCTTTTAAAAATCCTAAATTAAGCAAACAATAAAGCAATAGATAGATGATAATTATAAAGATCAACTGCATGATTCTATTTGCAGAAACTGGAAAGTCACCTACCTGAAAGTCATCGTAAGGGAAGAGCAGCATCTCCCTTAGACAATCGTTCAGGATCTGTGTCTTCTTCTGGACGATGACATTTTCATAGTCAAGGGGCTCAATCAGCTTTGGTTTGGCCTGGAAGGTGAAAGATAAGCACTTGAAACAATCTTTTTGTTGTGTGAATTCTCAACATGAGGATATTTTTCCTACTAATTTTTAGAGGAAGGGAAGGAAGAAGGGAATAAGAAAAAGAGAGAAGGAGAGGGAAAGGGAGACATCAATTCAAGAGAGACATAGCTATTATTTGCCTCCTTCATGCCCCTGACCAGGGCTTGGGATCAAACCTGCAACCCAGGTACGTGCCCTTGAACAGGAATTGAACCCTTGACCCTTTGGTGGTCAGACCAACACTCTAACCACTTAGCAACACTGGCTAGGGGGAACATTCTTATAGACACAAGCAATTTAAGATTAAAGAACTCTGTAAATTCTACTGTATGTGTGTTTGCATTTTCTTACTTTTCTATAATTAAAGTGTGTTAATTTTGCTACCAGGAAGAATCAGTTGTTTTCCAAGAAAAAGAAGACACTTCGTGGCACCCTGTCTTTATATAGTCAGGCTTGTTTAATTCTTTAAACACAAAGGAGGCTATGGATTGTAGTGGAACTTCCAGTCGTGTCTTGGGTCACCCCTGGCGAGGTCAGTCCCCTTCCAAGCTTTAGGCTCTGCCAGCGATGCCCACTTAGGGCCCCAGCCATGGTCTAGAGTGGAGGCTGGATGCCCACAGTGGCTCCAGCCATGACCACCTTTTCTTGGCTCAGGGCTTAAAGCATCCACAGGGCTCACTATTTCATGTAAGACTCTACAGAACTCATCTCTGAGTCTCAAAATATCCCTGTCTATCCTGAAATATTTACAACTTAGCGATGTACTACCTAAACATAGAAAAACCAGGCAAACAGAGGGAGAATAAAAGCACTACTTAAACCAGTGCTCATGGGTGAACCTCATGGGTAGAGATGGCCATCCCTACCATGCACTGAGAAGGGCAAAGAGGCAATAAGCGAGCGGGGGAAGAAAAGAGATAACTTGCCTTTTCTAACTATCCCCAAAGCTATTCTTCTCAGGAAAAATCTCTCTCATCTTTGCCAGTCATTGCCATAGTGGTCACTGGTCACTTCCCATTTGCAAGGCACTAATGGTGAGGTCAGGAATATAGATACACGGTTAACTAACTATATAACACAGTATGTGAAGTGTTAAAATAGGTAGACACACACATACACAGAGCAAGATTGTTTTTGAAAATATTAATAAAAAGCATCTAATATAATATCAACAAATGCTTTATATATTACAATGATAATTAATTAAGAATATATGAAAAACATCTGATATGTAGTATCTAAATTGGATATTGTGGCTGAGGCTATATTACCTGTTCCCAAAATCTGTCTCTTGTCCTCCAAATACAGTTGGACTACATTTCCCAGCCTCCCCATGGTTAGGTGTGGCCATATGACTGTCTTCTGGCCAATGGCATGTTGAGTGGAAGGGATGTGGTCATAAAAGCCTCTGCCATAGACAGACCATTAGAATCCCCTCAAAATGCATACATTGAAACTTAATCCTCAATGTAATGATATTAGGAGGTAGAGTCTTTGGGAGCTGATTAAGTCATGAGGGTGGAGCTCTCATGAGTTAGATTAGTGCCTTTTTAAGAAAGACCCTGGAGAGCTCTCTTGTCCCTAGTGCTACAGAGGACACAGAGAGAAAAGGACTGCCTAGGTATCAGGAGGGGGCCTCACCAGACCAGGAATGTGCTGGTGCGATGCAATTCCTTTACAAAGGCCACACCCCGAAGCCCATAAAAGAGTATTTCCCTCCTTTGTTTCTCTGGACTTGCATGTGGTTCGCTAATAGACCACATGTCCCGAATTGCAATTCTTTGTTGTTCCCAAACAAACCCATTTTTCTGGAGAAATGTCTGACTGACTGTTTAAGGTCAGCAGTCTATTTAGCATACCCAAACAATGTTTTTGTTAATTAGATGAATTAGTTTTTGCCTGACAATATATTGGAAGTATTTGAAGACAGAATATAATGCAGGTATTACTTTTTTGTACCAGTGTGTAACATTCAATAACTTGCGTATTTTCACACAGGTGATCACACTCCATCCACTGTTAGGTTAATTAATCAGGAAGACCATTAAACTGAGGTGCTCTGAGGCCTGGCGGCCTATGTAAGCAAACGACAATCTAAGCCTGTAAACGCCTCACGGTTACAAAATCCAACCACTAAAGACAAATAATCACAAACAGCCAACGAGGCTTTAGACGACAGTCAATCAAATAATCTCTTTTCTTTGTTCCCACCCTTCATATAAGTCTCTCGCCAGCTTCTGTCAGTTGAATGCTCCTCACCATTTCCAGTTTGGTGCTGCCTGATTTGAATTGAGTTTTGCTCAAATAAACCCTTAAAAATGTTAATATGCCTCTCTTTATCTTCTAACACCCCCTAATCCATAAAGATAGGCATGAAACCATTGGTCTGTTTCACTGAGGCTGGAAACTGAGGATAACAAGCTGAGTTAATTGCCTAGAGTGTCTCCCCACACCACCACCACCCCCTTCTCCCACAAGTAACCAGCCGGTTAGAAGGCAGTCTTTCATCCACTGCAACTCTTTCTTCTCTAGGCTACCCTGTTATGATCTGGGATCAGCGCTACTCAACCAGAGTAAATTGTGGAGAGTTTATTAGCAACATTTCTGTCAGAGATGAATGATGCATGCAGTTTAAGTAGAAAAGCCTACAGGACTGATTTGAACCACGGAGAGACCTCATGGAAGAATGACACGTCTGTCTTCTTTAGTCTCAAGGATTACGAAGATTTGAAACGTGTACAAACCCTTAGGTCACTTCATGAAATGACTCCTTAGAGACCTGGCGGGGCAGAGGTCTCTAGCAGTAGCAGGGAGCACTTTCCAGGGCAAACCACCGACTCCAAGGAAAAGGGGTCAACCCTGAATGACTCACCTGCTACTTAAATGAAAAGCAAAGCAAAAAGCTCTTGCTTCAAATACAAATAATTGGCACAACGCCCCCATTCAACACGCGGCCCACGGGAGGAGGAAATAAAGTTATCGGAGGAGATAAGGCTGAAAATGGAGATTGGTGAGGGAGGGAGATGGTGGGGAGAAAGAGGCAAAAGAGACAGACACCTGCAGATAAGGGAGGAAGAAGATGCAGAGATGGAGGAAACATAGGAAGAAGATGAAGAGAAAAAGAAAGAAATAACAGAAGAGAGGGGACTGGGAGACTTGAGGTGAGTCCATAGGCAGTCACATCATCTACCCACTAAATTGTTGGTTAGGAGTATAAACACCTATTTTCTACTCTTTTTAAACTGATGGTTCAATGGTTAGAGCTGTTCACTGTTCTTCACTGCACTGAGCTTTTCCAAGTGGTCACATGAGCTGGGGGACAGCCCACAAGGGTAGGGAACTGACTGGCTGCCCTAAAGCAGTACTGGTGAAAAGAACCTTCACAGTAAAATGAAATTAGGCTAGTTACCAACCAGCCGGTCCCCGCTCCCCACTCCTGGTTTAGAAGAAAGAGGTTTGGCACAGATCTGGCTCAGGGCCCTGTTTTTAAAGTCATCTCAACATGCTTAAGTCCAATCTTTCTCCAGGTGACAGAGCTACAAGAGCTAAGATGTTGTGTTTTTGGGTGTTTTTTTTGTTTTTGTTTTTGTTTTTTATCTTAAGCAAGATTGTGTGCCCAGAATTACCCAAATTGGCCAACGGTCATGGATGGAGCTGCTCCTAGACCTAGACCACCAGAAACACCATGTTTTGTAACCAGGAGAATTCACCAGTTTGAATTTTAAATATTCAAGGGTGCTGTGTTTTCCTAAGCATGATGGGGCTCACCTATCCGGAGTCTGTGGCATTCGGAACTGTTGCAGTGAATGGTTATGCTGCTTTCACAGTGTGTGACACATGTCACTCGATCTACATACACAACGCCTTCAGAGTTCTACCCAGTTTAGGAGTTTAAAAGTCCTTATCTATGGACATTCATTTCTCAGGCTATGAAACCAGAAGGGGAGAGGACGTGGTACTTTCCATGTACAGCAGACTACAGCACTGGTTCTCAAACTGGGCCCAGAGACAGTAGCGTCAGCATAGCCTTGTGACACAAAAGTAAACTAGGGCAGAAACTCCAGGAGTGGGGACCGGATATCTGAGCTTAAAGCAAGCTCTCCAGGGGATTCTGCAGAAGCAGAATGTATAATGATGTCCAGGAACTATGCTGGAATTTGTCAATTCAGAGGGGGAACAAGCCCAGTGCTGAGCTTCTTAACCTCCGTGGAGTTATGGTCTCTTTTAAAAACCTGGGCCCACGCCTTCCCCAAAAATGTATATACACATTAGTTTCCAAATTTTAAATACATTTTGGGGGAGGGGGGTGTCACTCCCTGGAGAACAGCCATGAAACTTGAAGACACCCTGGACAGGCAGGCTCATAAACACTTAATTCAATACAGTGAGAGGTGCTGGCACAAGTTACCTACAGAGTCAAGGGAGGAGGTGGAGCCAATTGCCGCCCATGGGCTGTGAGGTTTCTTCACTTCACCGAGGAAGTGATACTCTAAGAGTGCGGAGAGAAGAATAGGAATTCTTCAGCGGGGCAAAGTTCTGAATTCCTTGACAACACAGCTCTCCTTGGCTAGGCTGGAGGGCAGGTTCCCGTCACACAGCTCTAGCCCAGGCGTCCATGACATAAGCAACGCAGCTCACCATTTCTGACATGAGCCTGCCGCTCACACCTCTGCACCTGTCACCGTCCTACAGCCCGTCAGACAGTGGTCTACGAATTGTTTATGTTAGCAGCAGAATCCTTCCTCTTAAAAACAAATCTCAAAAACAAGTATGCCCCCCAAAAAAAAAAAAAAAAGTTAGAGCAGGGTTGTTCTAGCCCAGGGCATGTAGTAGTAGTTGGCCATAAAGCTGGGGCACCACCTCCCTTAACCCATTAAGAGGTAGCCTTTCTCTTCTCGGACGACTGCATCCCTGGGCAGCAGCAGTCCTGGGGTGCAGTTCATTCTGCTTGGATTGAAATGTTCCAGGATCAGCCAATGTCCCCAATTATTAGTGCCTTGGGACAGGGCCGGTCTCATCATCTGTGTCCCCGGAGCATCCAGCCCAGAACCAAGAGACATAGTAACGGTGAGGGTAATAAAACTTACTGCCCCTCACTTGCACAGACCCCTCTGCAGGTACTGTGTATGTGTCAAGTTCAGCTTCTTGTCTTATTAGGATGATTTGTAGGAACACACCCACTGTGTCAGGCTACCCAATGTCCTGACTCATGACACGGCAGTGCAGAATGAGGGGCTGGATATATGGCAATACAGACAGATCCCAATTTGCATGGCCCCAGAGCTGGTGGGGACATTTAAGATAAGTCATTGTACAAACTGAGAATGCCCCCACATCATATAGCTCATATAAGAAACAAACCTAATAGATATTTTTCCAGTTCTAAAAATGTATATGATGTTACCTAATGCAAAGCTAGAAGAAACATTTCTAAACTATGATTAATAAAACACAAATTTCAACTAATCATACTATGGGAAAGATTAAATGATCTATCCTTGCGATACAGAATGATAAAACAAAATCATGATCATATGAAGAGATGATCACAGTATAACGCCCAAAAAATGTAAGAAAGTATTACTGAGTTGTGTCAAGAGGTTGATTTAAATGTATTATTTTCCTATATTTCTGATGTTTCTGGTTGGAGTTAGCTTTTTAAAATTTGTAATTTGTTGTGATTTCTTTTCAAAATCTAAATATTCACTTCCATGCCTTACTTTGAATTGGTAACTTTGAATCATTGTTCTTAAACAAGGTCCCCCAAATTCTATGCTTCATTGCTCACAAACCCTGGATCTGCCCTTGATAGGGCCATAGATCCCACATGTATTGATCAAACTGGAGGCAATAAAGTGGTTGGAAAGCTGAGCTGTGCAGTTACATGCGGCTATTACTGGGCTCCATTGAGTTAATGCAGGTAAAACGCTTGGCAAACTGTAAACACATAATAATCATTGCTACAATAATAATGATGATGATGATGATGATGATAAATGTGTTGCTTGCATGACAGTAATCTTAGATTTTATTTTATTTTATTTTATTTTATTTTATTTTATTTTCCACTTACATTCAATTTTACCAATCTGTTTACCAAAATTTCCCTGCACACTCCAGGGATGTATGAAATAAAACAGACAACAATGGCAGGGGGATTCACAAAAGAGGGGAAAAACAAAAGGCCAAAGACAGAGGAAACTAACTGTACAATAATAAATAGAGATGACACTGGAGTTCAGGGGCTGAGCCCAAAAGAAACATAAATAGATGCTTAGATTATGAACTGAATTGAGGAGTACTGATGAAGTTTGTGTCAGGAAGGATTGAGAAGAACAACAATGTCGGAGGAGGGGGGTGGTGTCAGGGTGTACAGGCCAGCACTGAGACCCATTCCCACCCAGTAGGCAAGCTGCAAGAGCAGCAGGATGTAAGATTCTGGAGGAGGGAAGGGGGCAAGCAATAAACCCCAAGGGACGCTGCTCAGCGGGTTTTGTGGCAGAAGATGCCCAAAGCTCACAGGCAGGGCAGGGCACCTGGTCCTGCTGGCCTCTCCCGGTGAACCTGCTCTTCTGCCTGGGAAGAGACAGACTCAGCTGGGGCGTCTGGGAGGCCCGGGATCCACAGATGGTTTTCTAACCGAGAATCAAAACCTTGGCTTTCGTGGAGGAGACCGACAGGCCGGGCCTGAGGCCAGGGCCATGTGATCAGAACACTGAAGGAGCTGCATCCTAATGGACAACATGTGCACAGGTTAGCCTCTGATACAGAACTCCCCACCTCCCACCCCTCCCCCGCTGGCCCCCATCTACTGGCCAAAACAGCAGGCAGCACGGCAAACCTCCAGTGATCATGCGGATCTCACAGGTGCCAAAGAGCAGGACCCACGTGCCCTCCCATTAGCCTCCCTTCGAGGCTCTCTGAGCTCACTCTTTCCTACAGCAGCTGCTGCTGCAGGTCTGGCTGCTCAACATCTATGCAAACTGAAATTCCAGATCCACAGGCAATCACAAACCAGGGAGCCTTCTCTATGCCAGGAAAATGAAATTCCTTAAGAATCCAGCACAACTGGAAAGCGTCAGACCGCAAACGGGTTCAATTCTGGCCAAACATGTATGAAGCCTAGAATACCATGGGAAGAGCTAAAAAAAAAAGGGGGGGTGGCTTACTGATTCCACCCTGGCCAGGGTTTCTCAGTGGTTAGAGCGTTGGCCCACATACCAAAGGGTCATGGGTTCGGATTTCTGGTCAAGGGTGTGTACCTGGGTTGCAGGTTCGATCCCAGCCCGGTTGGTGTGTGCAGGAGTCAACCAATCAATGTGTTTCTCTCATATTAATGTTTTTTCCCCACCCTCTCTCTGTCTCTCTCCCTCCCTCCCATCCTCCCTCCTTTCCTCTCCCTTTTCTTCAATGGGAAAAATATCCTCGAATGATGATTAACAAAAAAAAATTAAAAATTAAAAATAAAAAGCTTACTGATTCTATTGCTCTTCTCTCTGGCATGAGAAGCTTCCTGTGACCTTTTTAGTCATCTCTTCTTGCCTATACGTCTCTCATAATTAAATGTTAACACGAGCTGAAGCCCCAAATGCCACTTCTTAAAATAGCAAATGAGGGAAATGGCAACTCTTTGAGCATTCTATTATAGGAGAAGATAAATTCATCATTTCTGCTTATGAAGAATTTAGGACTTTCTTGACTTATCTGCGTGGCTATGAAAGTTACTTGACCAACTGAGATAAAAAACCTTTCATGGCACGTGGTCCCTTTTCAACCTTGCCAACAGGACGCCAGGGCTGCTGCTGGGGAGGGGGACAATGAGCCTGCAATGAGAAGGAGGGGCTTCTGAAGCCAGGTAACAATCAGTGTGGCCCCACGAGGCTTCCTGCACTACTCCACTGTACACACTCTCACTACATATCCCTCCAAGAGCTTCTTGAAGTTATCAGATCTGAAGGAAGATCCCGCATCTATAATAATAAAAGTCTAATATGCTAATTAGACCGGAAGTCCTTCCGGGCGTCCTTCCTTGTGAACAAAGCTGCAGTGGGCGGGGCCAAGGCAGAGGCAGCTGCCACGGCGGTGGGGGGAGGACCAAAGCTCTCGCACAAATTTCATGTATTGGGTCTCTAGTTTTCCTATAATTAGGGTGGGCATAGCTGCCTCCCTTCCTCACTTGCAAATGTGACTAGCAGTTATGTGTTTCTTCTCTCGGGACTTTTACTCAAGCCTGTCCATGCACACGGTGCTAGGTCTTTGGGTCACCAGGATAAAAAGGACATGGCCCCCACCCACAGAGGTCACAGTTCAGACTGGAGACAGATGTGTGAACAGTTAAGTAGGTTGACTGACAGCAATGGGAAACCCTGAGTGACATCTGACCCACCCGGATGAACCCGACTTCCTCCCAACTGGACTACAAGCTCTCCCAAGGCAAAGGTTTCTCTGCTGTATTCCACTACTTTCTCCAGCACCTAGAAAGGCACCCGGAATAGAACAGGCACTCAATAAAACATGCTGGATGAGAGAAGGAACCCAACAGTGTGGAGTGCTTCTTAAAGGGAGTTGTTAGAGCTGAGTCTAAGATAGGGGTGGGCAAACTTTTTGACTCGAGGGCCACAATGGGTTCTTAACCTGGACCGGAGGGCCAGAACAAAAGCAACCTGACCATGCTGACACTCTCATCTTGGGCTGCTGGTGAAGGAGTGGAGGGGAGAGCAAGAGAACCCTCCGCTCTTTTGGCTCCGCGGGCCGGATAGAACAGCTGAACAGGCCGTAGTTTGCCCACGGCTGGTCTAAGAGAAGAACAGGTTAGGCAGGATTCAGGGTACATTGGAGGCTCATAGCTTTAGGACAAGTCCTCCTCTAAGCATCGTGAGTTCAGGAAGCAGCAAGCAGCTCACAACAGCTGGGGCGGCATTGCATAAAGGGCTCAGGGTGGCAGCCGACCAAGGGCTTGAGGCACAGTCTCTATGGAGCTACAGTATCACTGGAAATGCAACTGGATGGAGAAAACCACATTTATGAGAACTCCTATCTGAAAGGTACTCTATGTGACTGCAGAGGTGAACTACGTGGCCGCAGGTGGGCATGCTGACAAACAATGGACGGTCAGCCTTCAGGCCTCCGTTTCTGGGGTCAGAGAGGAATGGCTCCGTTCAAGGACCCCTGCCTCACCTCTGCGCTGAACAGCCCCCAGTCTCTCGTCTAAAACAGCATACAATCTGAATAGCACCCCTTTGAGGGAGCACCAATGATCAGCTCACGTGGTATGCCACACGTCTCAAAGCCCCCCCTGGCCCATAGCCTGTGGTGAAAGATGAGGCCGGAGTGGCCGGTGGGCCATGCAGAGAAGGGCCCTCGGGAAGCCAGCAAACTGGTGAGGGAAGGAGGGGACCGAGACAAAACTAGACCCTGTACCCTTCTCAGGCCATGAAAAATGATCTCTCACCACCTTGTAACAGACATGTTGTTTTTTCCTTCCCTTAACCCAGGTCATTAAAACTTAGGAGACCCTGATAATCAGAAGAGGATCGCATTCCTTTTCGGTAGTACATGTTCTTCTCCAGACCGTTCATCAGCGTGCGAGGAACACGGGTCTTGGCAGCTCTTCAGAAGCATGCTCGTTTCAAAGGAGCCGGAGGTTCGGTAACATTAGAACTCCAGTTGGGCAAACATCAGAACCTGAGATGATCTGGTCTAGCCCTCTCGTCTTGCAGAAACCTGGGAGCACGGGAGTTGAGTGACTGTGTTGGGTCCCAGGAGGGGTTGCTGCAGGACTGGGCCTGGATCCCAGGTCTCCTGGCCTGTGGTCCACGCTCTTCCTCTCATTCTCTGCGTTTTAATGTTCGCACTTCCTTTGACAACGTGCATAAGCACGTGATGTTTTTAAAAAGCGGAGGAAGAGAGAGCCTTGGACTAAGAAGCAAGCTCAGACCCGAGCATCAAGCCACAAGTAAATGAATTTGAGAATGTTTAGAATGTAAAATGACCACCCATCTCGGACATTTAATATAGTTCTCACACTGAAATGTGGGTTTATCCTCCGAACCCCACGAATGACATAACTGTTCATCTACTTTTTTTTTAATCTTATAAGCATGGATAGATGTTGAATTCCCTTTTTATACAGCACTTTAAAAAGCATTCATATCAGAGAACTTGTCACTGAGGGAAGATTTTATTTAATTAGGTTTGGCAGCATTAGCAAAGCTTGAACACTCAAAATCAATCAATCAGAAGGAAAAGAGTTTGGAGTTTTGTATTTTGTCAGTTTTATAAATAACTATGGTTTTCCAAAATGATTACCCTATTACTAAAATGAACAGAATTAAAGACTGCAAAAATGTCAAATCAATAGTACCTAGAAAACAGTGTAAGAGAAACATAATCATGGAAATTGAGCTAACAATAAGAGATAATCATACCGATTACTGAAAACCCCCTACACACTTGCATTTAGTCAGCTCAACGGAGATGTGGCTCATCATGCTAACGAAGAAAGAAGGGACAGCAAGGACTTAGGGGATTTTCTCCTCCCCTATGGAGCGCACAAGCAGAACGCTGAGTGGAATGGAGCAGTTGCCCTTGCAAAGACAGCCTGGAAGTGTCATCTATCCTGACAGAGCCTGAGGGGCTGGCTCAGCATGTGTCTCTCACACATACAACCACCCCAGCTTCTGCCTGACAGTTTCTACACATGTGAAAGCAAAAAAAGAAAACGATGCCCCATGGCAGTTGTGTACATAATTCTATCTTAAAATTATACTACAGATCCTTTACCGGCCCATAGCCACTGCCTCCCACCTCACTTTGTAGCATTATGGTCCGAAATTCTTAATTCTTCCTAGGTCCGTAAAAGCTATTTTTAGAACTCTGTAATGGGGAGGTCAAGTAATTAAGCTAAAAGGCTCTCAAAGCCTGATTTAGTCAGATTTCAAGCAACTTTTTTTAAGCTACTTATTTGAAGATATTGAGGATGAGGATGGAATATTCATAATGTATATGACTCACAGAAGAGTTTCTACATACCTCATGGCCAGGAAGGCAGTTCAGAGACCAGTAAAGGGCAGATGTAGGGAGTGAGGACTAAAATCCTGGTCCCTAAAATGTTTACTCTTATTGGAGGTGGTGACAGGCAGCTGGGGGTTCAGAATACCAGACCCATGTTTCTTGGAGTGGCCCAGACTAGCAGCATCAGGATCACCTGGAACTTGTTAGAAATGCAAATTCACGCCAGGCAGACTGAATCAGGAATTCTGGGGATGGGGCTAAACAATTTGGGTTTTAACAAAGCCTCCAGGTGATTCTGATGTTCACCCAAGCTGAGAACTAATCCTATCTACTTCTTTGTATGTCTGAAAATTTCATATTCAAAGTATTTTCAAAAAAATCCTGATTCTACTGATAATTGGCTATGTGGCTTTGGGGCAACTTATTAAGTCTCCGTATCTGCATCTTAAAGTGGGAAAATAACTTTTTCTTATAATCATCACAGGGTTATTGAAGGATTTCAATATATAATGCCCATATCACAGGGAAGGAACTCAACAAATGGTGATTATGGGGATCATACATTGTTGTGTCATTCAGACTTAAGAAAATTTTAGTCCCTGTAACATATACATGACTTTAAAAAGATGTTTTTAAATATGTTTTTATTGTTTTCAGAAAGAGGAAGGGAGGGAGAGAGGGATAGAAATATCAAGGATGAGAGAGAATCAATGATAGGCTGCCCCCTGCATGCTTCCCTCCTGGGAATTAAATCTGCAACTTGGGCATGTGCCCTGAATGGTGACCACCTGGTTCATGGATCGACGCTCCACCACTGAGCCACACCGACTGGGCTCATATGACTTTGCCAGATCACACATGTTATCTCATTAAACTTCCCCCAAACTCTATGGTTGTAGTATCACCACTTCACAGATGAGGAAGCTGAAGTTCAAAAGGGTTATATGAATCGATGAAGGTCACACAGATGGTGACCGGTGGATCTCCTGGTTCCAAGCCCAGGACCCTTCCCAGAAATGAACGGCTGACAGTAATGATGGAATTTCAGTTGTAGGGCAGGAAATGCTTTCCCAATCCCTCCATTTCCCTTTGTGGAAGAACTAAATAACACCACTCCAGAGAGCATGCTTCGGCCACCACAGCTCTGAAAGGACAGAAGTTCGAGACCCTGCTCTCTGCCCAGCTCGGATACCTGGAGACATAAGCCACTTTGACCTGCCCTGGCTCCAAGACCTCGCCAAGGAAGAGAGAAAAGGCAGACTCCTTTCCGGAGGGATACTCGCTTTCTGTCTCAAGAATATTAAAAACCATGTCCCGAAATACTAAATCTTCCTGAAGAACCAGGCTGGAATGTTGAAATACATACGAATGCCAGTAGGTCGCACTTAATTTACTTTGCCAATAAACAGTTCCAGGATATGGCGGTCTCTGGAAGGAAAACCTAACCTTACACTTTTCCACACAGAATCAAGGTACTGGAATGCTGGTAATAAGGCCACACAGTGATTTTTCCGGGTGTACTACAACCATTCCAGGTGATGTTATGGTTTCAGATGTGGCTGACAAGGAAGAGGTAGTACCGAGGGCAGAAGGGTGCTAAGAGGAAGAGAGGAAAAGCTTCTGACTTTGGCCCCTGAAGTTTGCACTTCTGTACTCAAGCACTCACAGAAAACTTTATTTTTAATTTAGGTCAAAAATAAGAGACGCACAGGAGAGTTTGGTGGCACAATAGTCCAGCAGGTGGCTGGAGGTGCATCTTTTTTTTTTTTTCAATTCAACACATTTGGATATTAGTGGCTAAACCTTTGAAGGTGAAATGTGGGAAGAATAAAGGAGAATTAACCCCAGATCTAGTCTTTCTTGGAAGCACCTTTCTGCAACCCATTTTTGCCAATACATTCTGCAAAAAGTGAACAGGACCATGTGGAGAAGCAAAAACAAAGGGGGCGGGGAGAGGAAGGTAGTTTTAACTTTATGTCAGAGATGGAATACAAACAAAAGGATGTAAAGTATAGCATAAGGAATATAGTCATTAAGACTGTAATAACTATGTATGGTGCCAGGTGGGCACTAGACTTATCAGCTATAAAATCATTTAAATGTCTAACCACGATGCTATACACCTGAAACTAACATGAATTAGTATTTAACATTTAATTGAAAACAAAAATAAAAACCATGATTCCTGCATGGTAGGCATGCCCTCCCCTTATTAGTGAGGAAGACTAGAGAGCATAAACCGTAGCTGCAATATGGCAGAGATGCATAATTAACACACCGGGACAGCGATGCCATGATGGTTCGGCCACAAGAGCACACAGTATGAAAAGATTTCTTGGAGGAGCTGGCATGCGAGCTGGGACTTGAAGGATAAAAGGAAACGGTCAGGCACATGCCACGCAAAGGGAGCGGTGCCACGTGTGGAAGCATCTCCACTGGAAAAACATAGGGCCCAGGACAGGAAGGATTTTGGAAATTGCAGGAGATGAGGCCAGCAAGTAAGTTCAGGGCCAGCTGCTGAGGGTCACATAGGTAGGCCATGCTTTGCCTTCTCTGCACAGAGAAGGCATTTAAGCAGGAAGTTAATAACGTTATCTGTGTTTTGAAGCACACACACACACACACACACACACACACAGTCAGGTAGCACGCTGGCGTGTGGCTCAGAGTAAGAAAAGACTGAAGGCGGTAAGCTGACCTGGGCAGTCCAGATAACCTTCAGAGACGAGGCGTCCAAAGGGCAGACACTCCTCCTATCTCCATCTGATAGACACGCAATCTTGGCTTAGAAACGTCAAGTGGCGTTTAAAAGACACGGGGCCCAGGGCCCCTTTGCACCACTCACTCCCACTTCTCCCACAGCGGAGACAAGTCCATAGCAAGGCGACTCCGAAACAGAACTGCAGGCCGGCTCCTCCCCAAGAACCTGGCAAAGCCCTCACAGACCCGCCGGCAAGTGGCACAGACACTTGTCTGGAAATCAAGCACTAAAAATGTCTGAAGTGTCAAAATGTCACGCTGAGAGAAATGCAGGACTAGCTCTATCACATGACAGAGATATTTCAAACTCTGGAAAGTTGAGGGTGAACTATCATTTCCAAGCCTTCTTGGTCCTGAAATTATACTCGCAGTCCTATGCCATCCGGAGGCTCAGGTTGGCTTCCTGCCTCTCCCGTGTCGCATTCCCTGCTAACTCCACATCCTGCTGCTACTTTTACTTATTTCCAGGTTGGTCAACGCACTCCACTGGTGCTACTCATTTACGCCGGGTGGAAAGCCAGTAGCCCGTGCTGCAGCTGCTACAACTCAAAACCCAAACACTTTTGGGTAAACTAAGTTAGAACCAAAAACTAAAATTTCCAGGGTCTTGACCTGACTTCATCACAGGTTATGCTGGGATCAATGTTAATAGCCCTGAAACATTAGCCCCAGAAGAGATCTAGAGATTATTTATTTCATGCTTCTCATTTTACACATTTAATAGGTTTAAAACAGTGTCTGGCACAGAGCAAGGCACTATGTATTTTTTTTCCTATTGTATTATTACACACACACACAAACAAAACCAATCAGCATTACTCTAACTTCCACATTGATGACAGATATGAGCAAAAAAAAATATGCCAGAGCTCAGTGGATTTTCATGTTCTATACAAGCTAGAAGCCCAGAAAGTAAGAATGGCTCAGCACCGCAAGGGGATAATGACCTGAGCTACGGAATCCCCTTCTGTGAGACAGTCTTCCATTCTGGCGAAGTTATTAAATTCACCCCGACACCATCCAAGCATGCGCTCTCCAAAGAGTCCTTCCACTGACCACTCCACAAAGTCTGTGTGCAACTCTGGGGCCTCATTCATACAAACTGCTCATATGAGCAGCCAGGGGCCCTGTGCATTGGGTAAAGCTGGGCTAGGTGCTCAAAAACTGAGAACTCATCCTTGCTGGAGCCAACGATGATTTAAATGTTGTGTGCCTTCCCGGAGAGGACGGGACGGGAGAGGGGAACACTTGTGCCTAATGGGCACCTTGTGAAAAGCATTTATGAGAAACAAAGCCCCTCCTTACCCAGACCTTACTGCTTGGGGAGAGAAGGGGGGTTGGTCTCACTGACCTGCCTCCCCAGTACACTACACAGTGAGTCTGGCAAACCTCAGTGCTTAGGAATATGGGTCTAATGAACAAATAAAGGAGAAAACCAAAAAGCATGGGGAAGGCTTGCGGCTCTGACTCGGTAAAATGTCCCGTGTCACCTGGGACTATGTACTACACAGGCCTTGCTGGAACTTCCTTCCTTCACCACTCACTATTTTAAGAACAAAGAAACCACTTGTGAAGCATCACCATGGTAGTTAATATCGTTAATTATTTCTAAAGACATCAACAGGGATGCAGGAAAACCTGTAGGGCAGAAGGGGTTTAGAAGAATAATGTAATTAACTCAACCACAGACATCTGAAGTCTTAACAGGATATCATGATCGTGGCCCATCAGCTTATACTTCAGGGCTTGTGTCTCAATGCACTTCGTCTGCTATTTCTAGAGTAAAGAGAACTTGGGGAGAGAAGATGTTGACTCTCCTGGGAAGAGTGGCTCCTTGGCACAGCGATGGGGTAGTGACCCGAGCTGAGGAAGCTCCTCTGAGACAGCTCCCCCTGCTGGTGAGGTTATTAAATTCACCCAGGAACCGGGCTCCTCCTCCTTTCTATATTGGCTCACATGCTGCCTTCTCACCCAGTTAGCTAATCATCTGCTCCTTCAGACATCAAAGGAAGAACTCAGGTTCTGTTTTTAACACTTGAAGATCCCAGGAGAACAACATAAATAGAAAAGGTGTCTCTGAAAAGAAACTTGCCAAACACTACCTGAATGAGTGTTTCTCACATGAAAATTTGGCTATTTTCTATCTTCACTTCTTTCAGCCTTCAAAATCCCCCACCTGAGACCTGTGCTGCGGTCCTTACCTGCGTCGCGAGGGTAACTCAATGAAAGGACAACACAAATGACACATCCTCAGCCACTTCTGACTCTTTGAGGCCGCACCCTTTTCCTCTACATTGTTGGGCAGTGACTATTAGAATAATTTCCAGGAATTACTTTAAACTTTGGGGGGCAAAAAAAAAAAAAGGTATTCAAATGTAAGCAGGGTAACCAGCTGGTAGACGTCACGAATACCCAGATTGTTCCCCTGTTAGTCATTCACAGTCCACAGAGGCATTTTTCAATGGGGCTGGCAGGGAGCCTCGTGGACAGGAACAAGGGAGGTTCACCATGCACTTCCTCCCCGCTTACCATCACAATGAGGGCGCAAGGCCTACGCAGGTGCCCGTAAGTTGAACACTGCAGCCTTCGAAACTTTAGGATGTCCAAACACAAACTTCTCTTATAAACAGAACAAGTGGCCACTGCTGAGGGCAACCTTAAGCTCTGCCCTGACAAAGGGGAAAGAAACATCATTGCCAATGAGCGCCCAGAACTTTTACACAGCTAGTACTTCTGACTTTGTAAGTGCTTTAAGATACATTGACTAGTACATTCGCAGTTGGTCACTCACAGTCCACAAGGTCATTTGTTCAGTGACACTACACATTGTAATAACTGTAAAGAATTGGGAGCAAGTTGAATAACCCTCGAATTATGGTACAACTATAAACCGGAATAATATATACCCATTAAAAAGAACGGCATAAATCTACATATAGTGACAAAGAAAGATGTTGATATGTTCTAGGAGAAAATTAATGCAGAAATCTATAGTACTAGCACATTTTTTCCAAACACACACACACATATACACACACATACACACAGTTATACTTTTGTATGCACAGGAGAAAATCTGGAAGTATATACATCAAATAATTAATACTGGGCACTTTATTTTTCCATCTTTCTATACTATTTATAGTTCTTATTATATGCATTAATTACTTTTATGCTTTCTAAACTATGTAATATTTCCCCTCAAGGACTGATTGTGTACATAGCTAAAACCAGCAGAACCTGATTTCAAATGTTATCTCTTGAATAAAGTAAGGTATTTACAGTTCAACGTAATCGACTTGGGTTTTTTCACGGAATATATAGGCTACTGACATAATAATAACCAAAAGCACTACAAGAAATAGGCCTCATGGCTGTGCGGGCATACTTTTTCAAAACCATCTTGGGGGAAAAGTTGCACTCCAACTCATTGGGTGAATTCTCACTTGCTGTGAGCAGCGATAATCACAGGGAGGATCTGCCCTGGGCAGAGGCCCTACTTAAATATCATTGATTCTCTTATCTGATACTAGTTAGCTCTTTTTATCTAGCTTACCCCTGTGGAAGAAGAGAAACACTATCAGATAAGGAGAAGTGTCTAGTTGTATCACTGTTGCCTTCACCTCTCCCTCACACCTCCCTCTGCAGGTGCACAGAGCCGGATCCGCCCTGCCAGAAGCTTCGGAGCCCTGGGGAGCATCCCCCGCAGGTGCAGCTGCACCAGCACTGCCTTATCTGTTACAGGAGGAGAAAAAACTCCCAGTGGAAATGCCTGGAGTGAGATCTGACCTAAACAAATAACTGGGATACGAGCGACCGATTTTGTTTTTTAAGCGGTAGAAAGAGAAATAATTTTAACAGGCACTTGTGGAATTAACAATAAACCACAAAGCATCGTCTGATGGTGTATCTAATCATCTGGACACATAATGTCTACACATGTGAAGAACCACCGACAGAAGAGGTTTCACAAGATTCACCAGGGAACCCAAACCACACAACTTCCTCCGTGAAATCGTAAGCTACAACAGCGGGGAGCTGATTAAACGTACAGAACGTGTAAGCAGGCCAAGCGACTCAGTAAATGAGTGAACTGTTATGCTAGCAGAAAGGATTCCAAGATAATGAATAACATCTCTAAACAGTGTGCCGGGGTGGGAGCCTGCGTCTCTCAGACGAAAACCTGCAGTGAAAAGGCCCATCATCCCTGATGGGCTGTCTCAGTTCAGTTAGCAATGTAATTCTGAAGGCAATACAAGATAAGGTAGTCTCTCACACATCAGAGGAAAGCAGTTTAATTCAAGTCAAATCCACCATACGAAAGTTTAAGCTCAGATTCTTAAAGACATTAGAGTGTTGAAAAGTAAGTTAATTAACCGAACACTTTAAGATAATGGCAATTGGATCTCTGTGTTAAAAAAAAAAATCACTCTGTAATATCACTAAGTACTGGTTTAACTATCCCTTTAACAGCTCCTTTGAAAGGCTTAATTGTCCTCTTTTGCAGTGCGTGTTGGTGGGATTTTTTTTTTTTTTTACAGTTTGCTTTAAAAAAAATTATGTGCTTTTATTGTACTAAAGAAATTCCAAGAGAGAAGCACAACCTACTCATTGACGCTAACAACACATCCATTTTTCACATTCCTCCCTTATAAAGTCTGCCGAGGCACTTGAATTTATCCAACTGCTGTGAGTTTTAGCTAATGCCAAGAACAGAAACGTTTCTATCCATTGGTTCAAAATATAGGTTACCTCTAACTTTGCTCACGGCAAACCTGTTGAAATGAGTGAGTGAGACCACACGTAACTCCAACGGTTATGCCCCTGAAGACCCCCTGGTGTCATCTTCGTCACTTTCACAACAACATAAGTATATTACATAAAAAATTTTAAATTTTACAGAGGACGTCTTTTTCAACCCCACGGAAGGCAATTAAAGAGTGTCTCCCTGGGTGTACCTCTGGCAGCACCGCAGCTAAGTTGGGACATCATTTTGAATCACAATGCACGGTTGTTCTATACACAAAGGAGGCTCCTGGAAGCCAAGCTCGCCCACAAAATGTCAACACCTCTTTCCTCACAAAGAAAATCAAAGGGGAGCCCGAACACAAGCGACAGGAAAAGAGGGAGAGCAGAGTTCGCAGGAGACAGGCAGAGCAAGTTCTAAAATCCCACAGCGGGCACGCAGGCGCTGAGCATGCACACAAACGGAAGCACCAGCGCTGGGAAAGGCGGCAGGCTTGCCGAGGGTGAGCCCCTTACCAGCACGGGCCCCGGGCTCTCTGCTTCCACTTCTCCCTGAGCTGCATCCTTGTGCTGCAGCGGGGACTCGATCACCATCTCCTTTTTGACACTTCTGCTACTTGTCCTGTACTTATCAGCCTGCATTTCTGGGCTGAGAAGGCGCACGTCAGAAGGTCTGCAACGTGGATAGCCGCGAGTCCCCAGCTGAGCGGGGCACACGCATGCCAGTGGCCCGAGGAAGGAGAGGCAGCTAGCTGGCGTCCCAGGCACCAGTGGTCAGCTCCCGCGGGCTGGGTCTGTGCAGCCTGTAAGGGGTGGGAGGGCATGCCTGCCAGGGACGGCCTCCAGGGGTGTTACTGCTGCTGGAAAAATGGGAGGTTCCTGCTCGCAGGCCAAAGGAAAACAAACCCTGAACTGTACAATACACAGTGTACTGCCTCTCTGATAAAGACCGGCCTCATTGTGTCTGCTCCGCGCGGGGTGGGCCAAATGGACATGCATCAATATAGTGCAGTGTTTAAAAGAAAACCAGTCACAGTTAGACTCCTCCGTCATGCCTTCGAGTCTGAAGCCCGGGGAGCCGAGGAGACAAGACAGCGAGGTCGGCTGGGGTGTTCCAAAACCCTTAAGTTTTTGGATGCTTTCCCTTTGTGTTATGGCTAACCACCAAATGCGTGGCGGATGACCAGTGCTGGTAAGAGCAATGAGCAGGGGGGGTTCCGCAGCCTGCACCTCAAGGCTGCAGGTGTAAAGGAGTTTCTCCCTGCACGCAAAATGTAATTTATGTGTTATTTTGTGGCAAGCAAAACAAGGTCATCCAACATTGTCATGGGAAACTATGTATCCTGGTAAATGTTCTTAGGAATCGGAATGTTCTTTTACCTCCCTCAGCGGGCAGGGGTCTCTCCCTTCAAGCAGTTGTCAGAGCCCCTTGAGAAGGCAGGTGAATGGACAGCGTGAGCGGCTAAGAATAGCGCAATCAACAGAGAGATTCACACAAAGCACAAGAAAGGAGCTGAGTCACCAGCCCTTGGCTCAGTGGGGACGGCACCCAAAATGTGTTTTTCAAAAAAAAAAAAAAAAAAAAAAAAAAGGCTGCTATTTTTAGTATTTCCTAACAATAACAGCGGAGTAAATTTTTTTTAAATCACTTAAAAAATAATCTCCTAGGGAAAACTAAAACAGCAGTGTTAAGGGATTTTTATTTAAAAATTCATGGGAAATGGGCGGTAAGATGGAATTAAATATTAATCTGCACTTCCTGGGCTGCTGCAGGGCTTCTCCCAGTTAGTTATCATTCTGCTCGTGTTCTTGAGATCAGGGACAATTTGGTTACAGAAGAGAACAACCAGCAGCAGTACAGAAACAACGGAAATGAGTGTCATTTAGCAGCAACAGGTGCCATAGAAACCATCATATAAAATAAAGGTACAAATCCCCCACTTTCCAGGCCAACTAACCGGCTAGGAGGGATGAGGGAGGGGGGGGGGATATCACCTGTTCTTCCTCCCACCAGGATATCTGTCATTCAAACACCAGCAGCAATAATTTAGATATTAACTTGTTTAATCTTCATAGCAACCCTATGATGCAAGTAGCATGGCTATTGCCATTTCATAGATGAGAAGACAGAGGCACAAGGATGAATGTATCTGTGCAGAAGGTCACACGCCAGGCAGTAGCAATGTGGACCCAGGGTACATACACTGAACCCATGACGCTATGCTGAACCAGCAGGCTCTTCCAACGGCTAGAAAGTATAAATAGGTAAAAGCTACTGACCATCAATGAAAGATCAAGGCAGCCTCTGGGTTTAATTCCACAGAGATAATTTAGTGAAGAAGTAAAAAGGTAAAGATCTCACGGCACAGTGCCTGGTACATAGTAAGTGTTCATTTAATGGCAACTACTGTTATTGCTGCTGGTGTTACAGCAACCTGAAGAAATGTACCTTGGTCTTGAATTCAGGGCTTTAGCCGTGTGATCTGAAATGACAACTCCACCCAAGTGTTGCTGTAACACTTTACAAAGAGCTTCAGCAACTTAAAATCAATCGTTCTTGCCTCTTTGCAGCTCAACTATGAAAACTGCCTTCAAACAGTTTGCTTGACATCCCTGTGCTCATGTAATGGGCCAGGCATCTTCCTGAAGTTGTTCTGTGTTTTGTTTTTTTCAAAATTTTAGCAGTGAATTTATATATTTGTTGTAATCAAGGGAAAAATTTGAATTTGCTCTGAGCTTCCAGGTACGTCAGGAGAGTAAATTAAAAAAAAAAAAAAAAAAAAAAAGCTTCTCACACAGAGATTTACATAAAAAGGGACAGATTAACATACCAGACAAGGTTCTCAACATATTTATTGGAAATGCAGCAGCCAAATTAACACAGCTTTCTCACTGCCATCTCAGAGCATTAGGCTTAAATCCCGAATAAAAGAAAGCAATTCTGAGAGCAAGACAGACTTTTAGTCTGTCACCTTCAAATGGGTCCAACGAACGGAAGAAGAAAATTCTCACCACCTAGAGCAATGGAGATGCTCTTGTGAGCCTTCCTGCTACGTAACTTCTCAGGCAAAGTAAGGTCTGTTATATCCTGCTCGTGTAGGACTGACCAACACTTTAGAAACCTGACCGGCAAGGAGTTCCATGGCACAGCATTTCACTCTAGGCCCTAAACCTCAGAGTAGGATGTGGTTTCTCCAGGGGGTTTATGAGATTGATGTCTGAGGACAAAAGAATGACATCTGGTCAGAGCAGCCGCGAGAGGAAATGCCATCCTAGAAGAGCAGGAAATAGGTGGTGGCCAAAGCTTCCTTTACACCATTTCAAAGAACAAGGTGGATGCTAGACCTCTGGGTTCAAACCCACAACCATCTCCTGAGCTCCTATTGCCGAGCAGCCTCAAGCTCTTTCACACATGAACTCGTTTAACTCTTACACTAGCAAACACATCTACGGACATGTATTAAGGGTATAGAGTTTTACTCTTAAAACAGAACGGGGTAAACCCCATGAGGAAGTGGGAACACTTCAGAGGAGGATGGAATGCTTCTGTCTATGGGTTTCAGTTCTCAGATTTTAATACACATACTAATTCTTATACAGGTTAGGTACACAGAACCTTAAAATATTATGGGAAATTTGGAGGATTTTCTAGGGGTGATTTCTTACTTCAAGGAAGGCAAACTTTAGACTCTGAAAGTCCCCATCTTCTCCTTCCCATAATATAATGAAGTTCTATCACCTTCTGAAAAGCAAGAAGCAGAAGGGCCCTCTCACCTATGCATGCTTGAAGAACTGGTTTAAATAGCACCGTCTATATGCAACTCCCTTGATCCTCCTAGCCAGAATTAATTAGATCTTCTGTTAAACTTTTATTTACCTCTGTTTTGGAGCTTTTCACATTCTGCCTTTTATTAAGTTTGTACATGTCACACACACTCTTTGGTGAGACTGTAATCTCACAAGGGCAGGGACTACATTTTACCACCTTTGAGTCTCCAGTGTCTTGGGTAATGCAAGCACTCAAAACATATTCGCTCAACTTAATGCTTATGGCAGTTTGATGTCCCTAGCTATCTTTAACCCTGGAATGAAATTTAGTAGTTGTAAAAATATGCAAATATTTTTATTTGTTAATAGCCCAAAGCATTCAACTGTTCATAAGCTGAAACCCAATGGACCATTTACTAATAATTAAAATGTTCCTTTTTTTTCACCTAAAAAATATTATACTGAATAGCTTGCTTTAAGATACATACAAAGTTTATTTAAATGTATAAATTATATAGATATATAGCACACATATACATACTTTTGAATAAATATATATAAATATTAAATATAGGTACATGTATGCCTCTACGCCAAATAATCATTCCTTTTCTCTTATTCTGGAAAGTTTTGAAACAATAAGTAAAAATTATTAAGAGAAACTGCAAAAAGGAGCAAATGACTAAATATTTTCCACGGTGTGTTATTATTGGTCAGCTCGCTGGCCAAAGAAAAGAAAAGGTGTCAGGAAAATGATCTGCCCTTCTGAGAAAAAAACGAAAGTATGGAACGTAGGAGGCACAACAAACGGAACAGGACAGGATTAGAGGCAACGAGTGACGAACAGAGGACAGATGTGGGGGCAGGTGGAGGTGAGACAGGAGAGAGGGTCTCCACATCAGACCCTGGGGGGCCTCTTAGAGGAATTAATATGAAAACACATTCTGATATAAAGTCTGACGCTCAGCTCAATCATGTCATTAGAGATTTAATCCAGTAATCAAAGAAACAGAATACGCACTATCGTCTAGTCTAGTGTTTCTTAGCCTGGAATCCAAGGCTGAACGTGTGGGGAAATCGGTTCATGAAACTCTTAACATTACATTCAAAATTTGGTGTGCCTGCGCTTTTTCTGAGGGGAGGCCTCTGGAATCCATCCAGTTCTTAGAGAAGGGACCAAAGGAAAATATTCTACTCCCAGAGTGAGGGAACTGAGGTCCAGAGAGGTAAGCTGGAGAGCCACCCTAAGTTTGCGGACACAAAGCTCTTCACGTTAGCAGGTTCGAGTCTATTCAAGTAGAGATAACAGCAATTTAAACACCAAGCCCCAGCTAAATCAATAAGCATCAGATGGCTATCAGCAGTGTCAACACCTGCAGTCTACTCGCTTGTTGATGGATGGCCAGGTCAGCAAATGGATCATTACATGAGGCCCAATGCCCAGCAGACAATCCAAGGCCAATAAAGTATAACTCCAAGACAGGATAAATAATATAACCAATAAAAATTGTGTTCTGGAAACTAAAAACTAAGGGAATTAAAAAACCTGATGAATAATATTAACTGGTGAATATAATAGAATCAGAAGTATGGAAGGGGAGTGAACTGACGATTCTCGGGGAAAGGGGGAGTGGGGGGTGCAGGAAGAGACTGAACAAAAACTGTGCACCTATGGATGAGGACATTGGGGGATGGGGAAAGGACAGAGGGTGGGGTGGGAACCTGGTAGAGGGGAGCAATTGGGGGCGGGGGGAGGAACACATTTGTAATAATCTGAACAATAAAGATTTATTTTTTAAACATTGTGTTCTGAAAACTTTTAATGACATTGAGAAAATGCTCAGAATTACACACACATACAAGACAAATAAACAAAAAGAGAGCCTTGGTGTGTGGCTCAGTTGGTTAGAGCATCAACAGCATCCACCTGTATACAAAAAGGCTGTGGGTTCAATTCTCAGTCAGAGCATATACCTAAGTTGCAGATTTGATTACTGGTCAGGATACATATGGGAGTCAAATAATCGCTTTTTATCTCTCTCTCTCTCTCTCCCTTCCACTCTCTCTAAAATCAATAAACATCCTCAAGCAAATATTTTTAAAAAGTGACTTCTGATTACCCCTGGTATGTGAGACTATTAGTGATTTTTTTTCTATAAACTGTTTTGTTTCCCAGGTTTTCTTCAAAAGCATTTATTAGTTCTATAGTCAAAAAATGGGTGATATTACAAAGGTCATTTGACCGCTCTAGGTCCCACCTCACTGGGTCCTATAAAATGAAGACCTTAGACCAAAAAGATCTTTCCAGTTCTGCATGCCTAATGTGTTAACTATTAAAACTTCCCTTATTGGTGACATTTGGGGGGAAATAAACCACCTCAATGGAATGATAAACATTTCCAAGTCAGATACACGCAAAAGAAAAACACAAAGACCTATTTCTAAATGTGTCCAATCCTCATTTCCAACAGAGCAGGGGGAGAGCTGAGAGGCTGGCAGGTGAGAAGAACTGAAGGATGTTCTGTTGATAACGAAGGGTCAGGGGAGGCCTGCTGCCCTCTCCACACAGCTCCAGGCCCTGCCCCAGGGCTGGGACAGCGGGGAGAAACCAAGGTGGGCGGAGGCCTTCCCCTCTAGGGATGGCTGTCTGGTACTGGCTGTGCGAATTTAGGACAGCGACTACGTCACTCTGGGGACCCCAGCCCCCTCTGGAAGACAGGAATTAGAATGCCCTCCATTACAGTCCTGGCTAGACCCTGTTCATTCCCTAGGCCCAGTGGATCATGGGTGTGTCCCACTGTGAGGAGGAGCGCGGCCTGCAACCACATTCAAGAACCTTCTCAGTAAAGACCGCCCACTGCCTCCCGGGACAGCCCCTTTCCTGCTTCCTTTTTTTCTACAGCCTCTATCACCCTCTGGGATTATTCTCTATCCTATTTTCTTATTTGGTTAATGTCTGTCTAACCACAACTTGGAGAAGGAGAAGGATGAGGGGGAGGATGAAGAGGAGGAGGGAGAGGAAGAAGAAGGACAAGAAGAAGAGGAAGCAGTAGCTCCACAATGGCAGGGATTTTTGTCTATTTTGTTCACTGCTCTACTCACAGGACAGGCACTCAAAAAACATTTCTTGCATGAATTTACTGAATCCCCTCAATTTGGACATAGAGTTTTTATACCCTGGACACCAATAGTTTCTCTGTAAACTGTCAACTTATTTTAATCGCAATAATGACAAGTCAGCCAGCGGTGTCCATGATTTGTTTCAGAGATGGAAATTTACGACGCCAAGGAAAACATAATGTGCCTGGGATTTTTCTGAGGAAACAAAACTCCCAGGCTGAGTTACCGAGGTCTGGCCTGCCACAGGCTCAACCTTAACTGGAGGGAGCCCAGCACGTTTTATTGCCCCTCGATAGCTCCGAACACTGAGTGTGTGTGTGTGTGTGTGTGTGTGTGTGTGTGTGTGTACACAGAAGGCAATCCATAAAGATTTGCTTATAGACGGAATGAGGAGCCTGCCTCATCTCGGTTTGATTTATCATTCACCCAAGCCTCATAGGAGTCCACATGGAACAGAGTCTTCTAACTTTCCTCACTACATGACAAATGCTGAAGTTAAGGGCCAGAGAATAAATGCTTGGTGAGAAAAAAAAAAGATCACAACCTTTTTATAAGGTGCTGAATGGTTTCTTTCTAAATAAAATGTCTCGTTCAGTTATAACTAGAAGATAAATTCCATTCTTCCTCTTCTCATATCCACCTCCTGAAGCAACCTAGTGAAAAACGCAAATAAACACCCTCCCAGTTTATAGCTTTTGTAAATTCTGAGTTGGCGCATGTTAAAGTTACTTAAAGCGAGTTATACCAGGGTTTATACAGTGTAATGCCAGTGGACCATCTACGTACATAGATGACAGAGATGGCACAAGCTGGCAAATGTCTCACAACTCTGGCCTCTTCCAGGTATCAGAGTCCACGGCCATCGGCTACCTAACATGGGGGAGGCGAGGGGGCAGGCCTGCAGGAAACCTGCGGACACCCACTTCTGCGAAAAGGAAACCACCCCCAGGCTACAAGGGAAAGTCCGCTATCAGGAAACTTTGCAGAGGGGGTTGTGGACTCTCCCCGGCACCTCTGGCTTAATATAGCCGGTATTTAAAAGACGATGATCATTTACAATAACCCCAGGTCCCCTAACAATACCTGGGAAGTTCCCTCTTTTGAAACGCAATAGATTATGTCCCTTCCATATGATGAACTCATCAGCAGCAAAGATGATGTATCCCCCCTCTCATCCTGCTGCCTAAATGAGGACCTTCCACTTCTTCCCAGCTCATTGTGACTGGTTTCCTATGTGGTATCACCGGGCTGCCAAGGGTAGGGGGAAAAGCCAGCGAGTGTGAGGAACCTCAAACACAGTTGTTCCTAGGCAACACATCCCGATAAGTCACACTTCCTCCCCGCGTGCCTATAAACATGTGTAACCAAACTAAATGACCTTCTTCATAGACAGGCTACAATAAAGGGGACGGAGTTGGAGATCCAAACAGGGTAGGTGGGGAGGGTGAATGTCAAAGAAGGCCACCAAAGCTTCCTTTCTGCCGAAACCGGTTTGGCTCAGTGGCTAGAGCATCGGCCTGCGGACTGAAAGGTCCTGGGTTCAATTCCGGTCAAGGGCATGAACCTTGGTTGCGGGCACATCCCCAGCAGGGGGTGTGCAAGAGGCAGCTGATCGATGATTCTCTCTCGTCGATGTTTCTAATCTCTATCCCTCTCTCTTCCTCTCTATAATAAGTCAATAAAATAAAATAAAAATAAAAAGCTTCCTTTCTCTTCACTGCCAAATTGAAACACGCGCATCACATAACTTAGAGACGGTGGTGGTGGCAGTGATTGGGGGGGGGGGGGGGGGTAAGGGGGCTGTAGCCACCTTCGGCGCTTCCTAAAGGTCGTTGCACAGTCCGATGTTATTTCTGTTACATTTCTAACGCATTACACATGCGACACACTAGGCTTCGGCTTTTCCCTCTCCAATAAGGATGAAAAAACTCAGAAAACATGTGGTTTAAAGAGAGGGTGATGTTTAATCAAGCTCTGAAACTGGCTGTGAATATTCGTCTACTGGCCCATACACAAAGAGGGGCCGGGTCTGAAACATCCTCTGTTGATTCAAAAACAGCGGATTAAATAATTACAAAGTAAACGAGGCTTCCAGGGTTACATAAAGCCTTTGGGAACTCCCAGGCACACTCCCCATTTCCGCTTTGCCAAGACCTAAATCTAGAAGTCGATATTTATTTATTTGTTTTTATTGTAACTGACATAGAGGGATTTCAACATAGAAGGGGAGAGGAAAGGGAAGAGAATGAATGGCAGAGGCGAGCAAGGGGAACATTTCCCGAGTCCCTCCTCTATCTAGGCATTTGACATGCTTGCCCATTTCATTTAGGTCAATTTAACCCGTATGATAAAATAAATAATAACAACACTATAATTAGTTATTTTGTTTCCAGAAACTCGTGTTCTTATAAACCAAATAGCATACCCTAAGTCCATATAGTTATGCTTTGGAGCTGTGTTCCAAAATTAACCTTAAATCTGGGAATTAAATAGATCAGGATATTTTAAGTATTATTGCAAACATAATGTTCCCTCCCTTTTGAACATATATCTCTTTAGGGGAGCCGCAAAGAAGATTGGAGGGTTCTCTAGGGCCTGAAAATATTAGAATGAAAGCTAACAGAATATAAAACCCAACGGTTATCATTAATAGTGGTTGTGCCTGAAATTTGGAACAGAGGCTTGTATGTTCCCTGCTTTCAACTTATCTATATTTTTCAAACTTTCCTTAATAAGCATAAATTGCTTTAAACTAAACACATTTTTTAAAGTTTTAAAGCCATTTACTACTATTTGGGAAATTTTAATAATCAATGTCCACAAAGTAGCTGGTGCATATAGTGTGTCTGCCAGGGTTGGGATTGGAAGGAATTGAGTGAGGCATTCAATTCAGGAACAGAATTTCAGAGAGCCTGAAAACCTCAGTGATCAACATAAATACCTTAATGAAATACTCAAATAAAAATCAAAATTAATAGCAAAAAAAACCCCAAAAAACAAAAACAAAACTGTGATAAACAAATCAAAACTTGAAATAGAGACAGAATCAGTATTATTGATTGTTTGGGTTCTTGTTTGTTTTTTGCCTCAGACTCCAAAATGGCTCTGGCCAGCCTGGCCTTCCTCTGTGCCAGGCACTGTGATCAGCAGTATATGTACTTCCCCACCAATCCCGAGGTAGGTGCTCTTATTTTATGCAGATGAAAAGACTGAGGCATGAAAATTAGGGAGTTAGTCCAAGGTCATAGAGCTGTTTTGCAGACAAACAACTTTAAACAGATTAAAAGTCATTTTTATTTCCCTTGACCGTAAAGATAAAAATCAACATCTATTTTTCAAACTTGGTCCAACATGTTGATCAGATCTTCAGATATCATGCACAGCTTAAGAGATTTAAAACTCAAGTCTAACATAAGTTCTTCCTTAGAAGATTAAGTAATACAGAGGTAATTGGGGCCAAGGATCCAAACCTCACTCTACTAGAACCCTTTTTTTAAATTTTATTTTATTGTTCACACATAGGTGCAACCTCCTAATGGTTCAACGTATGGAACAGAGGGAGGGGAAAAGGAAATGCAGAGGTGAAGGCAAAGATTTTCTTCTCATTTTAATTCCCCAAAGGAAGGAAGGAAGGAAGGAAGGAAGAAACAATCAGTAAGTCCTGGAGATCTGGCTCCCAGGGCAAGACAGTCTCTCCATCTGATCACTCCCGTGATCACAACCCCTCATCCCACGGCCCTCAGAGTAACAAGGCACGCAGACATTTCATCCTCCTCATCACCCCATCCCCAGCTCTATGCACAAGGAGCCCTGACTGTATTGCTTCCTCCAGCCTTACCTTCAGGCCTCCAAAAATACTGTCCATCAACCTGGAATGTTCCCCCAGCCACCTCCCCATCTTAATCTGTCAAATGCCTGCTCACCTCTGTATTAAACGGACCCCAGGACCCCACCCAGAACTTCTGAGCTGGGATCTTAAGCTGAGACCCAGAGAGCTGCATTTTTCACAGCCCCCCAGGTGAAACCTATGCCACAGTCTTCCATCAACTGATATCTGAGAATCACTGATCTTGATCTAATAATTTAAAAGGCTCAGGAAGAACACTCACAATGTTTAAACCAACACAAGGACACATGGATGGGTTCCCGGATATGTCTCTGCTAGGGTATGAGAAAGAGAACTGTGTTGGGCTGAAAGTTAAGGGTGGGTTGGGAATGAGACCAAATCGTTTACTATCTTCCAAAGGACCTTAGCCTGGTTGAAAATGCCATGACAGGTTTTGACTTAGTAATGACTAATCATTTCTATTTAGCTGGACTTTGTGGAAAATCATAACTTGGTGGGTGGGTTCTTCCATCAGAATTACCCTTCACCACCCACCTTCCTTGCTCTTTTCTCCCCCACCTCTGCCAAAATAAAATGCCTTTTAAGTCAATAAGAAAGGATTTACAAAACAGTACAAGCCTCACGCATCTCTCAGGCATTGTTAATGGTGTGATCATGTAATTAAATACTTGCTTAGCAGTATACTTTCTAAAGATAGTGAAGAACAAAACCAGCAGCAGTAGGGTTTTGTTGCCTACAATCCCTTCACAAACACCTTACTTGTTTGCCACCTGAGTTGTAAGCTCTCATTCAAGTTCACATGTGTGGCCCATGTCCCTAACTAAAAGCAACTTAACAATCTGTTTAGAGAAAGCCACCATGCATTCCTAAGGATTTCCTTTCTCCCTGCCATATGAGGAATAACATGCCAAAGTTACATCCGCCATATGCATCCTCCACAATTCACTGCAATTAGGCCAACAATGGGGGGAAAAATACCCCCATCCAATATGGCAGGCTTACTGTACTATTATTTTCCTTTTAAGTAGAATCTCTTACTCAGATTACACCTTAGGTTGATAGTTTCATGGGCTTTCCTAGTCCCCAATTTAGGACTTGAAGAAAAGCCACTAAAATAAAATAAACAACTTTTGTTGGCAGCATTTTAAAAAACTGAGTCTATGTTAACACTTTCCACAACATCTCATTTTCAAATAACTGGCATATCCTTCAATATGTGTTCATTAACTTAGAAGAAACACAAGACTTCTAGGTTTATTGCAATAGAATTAAAGCAACCGAAAGTATCCACAGAGTCAGCTCCCTAGAGCTGATGTGCAACCTCCAAGTTGCTAATTGACTGGGAGAAACAAGTCCATCCAGTGAGAACATCAAAATAACTGATGGTCATGTTTCCCCCCCCCCCAAACTTTCTACAATTCAGGGATTCGTATTAGTTCCACAGGTACCTGTGTTTGCTTTGTTCTTCTACTGTGACATGAATTTTGTCATTCTCTGTGCAACCAGCACTCATCACAAAAGAAAACGTCTTAGAAACTTTCTCTAAGGAATCACAAGAGCCAAGAGAAATGTTCTTCTGTATTTATGCATTAACACTTTGCCTGCTCTATCACTCAGCAAATAAATTAGGCATAAGGAGTGTGGGAGTGAGATAGGAAGATGGAAAGGAGTGATTTCAATATCAAGTGAGGCAGGGATCTGTGCTGTCCAATAAAACAGCCACTAGTCACATGGGGTCGCTGACCATTTGACTTCTGTCTAGTCTAACTGAGACATGCTCCAAGTGAAAAATGCACACTGCATTCCAAAGGCTTTGTATGAGAAAAAGAATGTAAAATACTGTCTTCATACTTTTCTTTTTTTTTTTTTTTTTTTTTTTTTTTTTTTTTTTTTTTTTTCTGCATCTTAGGTTGTTTTTATTTATTTATTTTTTTTTTTTTAAATAAATCTTTATTGCTCAGATTATTACAATTGTTTCTCCTTTTTCTCCCCCATAGCTCCCTTCCACCCGATTCCCACCCCACCCTCTGCCCTTACCCCCTCCCCCATCATTGTCCTCATCCATAGGTTATACAATTTTAATCCAGTCTCTTTCTGCACCCCACACCCCTTCACCCTGATAATTATCTATCCACTCCCTTTCTTTGCCCCTAATTCTATTATATTCACCAGTTTATTCTATTCCTGAGATTTTTAATTCACTTGACCTTCTTCCTCTTCTTAAGTAATACCTTTCAGCATTTCATATAATACTGGTTTGGTGGTGATGAACTCCTTTAGCTTTTTCTTATCTGTGAAGCTCTTTATCTGCCCTTCAATTCTGAATGATAACTTTGCTGGATACAGTAATCTTGGTTGTAGGTTCTCCCTATTCATCACTTTGAATATTTCTTGCCACTCCCTTCTGGCCTGCATGGTTTCTGTTGAGAAATCAGCTGATAGTCGTATGGGTGCTCCCTTATAGGTAACCAACTGCTTTTCTCTTGCTGCTTGTAAGATCCTCTTTTTGTCTTTTACCCTTGGCATATTGATGATGATGTGTCGAGAAGAATTTTTCTTTGGATTCCTCTTGTTTGGGGTTCTGTAGGCTTCCTGTACTTGTAAGTCTATTTCTTTCACCAGGTGAGGGAAGTTTTCTGATATTATTTCTTCAAATATGTTTTCAGTATTTTGCACTCCCTCTTCTTCTGGCACCCCCATAATTCTGATGTTGGTGCGCTTGCAGTTGTCCCAGAGGCTCCTTACACTATCTTCAACTTTCTGGATCCTCTTTTCTTCTTCCTTCTCCAGCGGAGTGTCTTTTGGCTCTTTGATCTGATTCTTGTGTTCTTCCATTCTGCTGTTGGATCTCTGCATAATATTTTCCAATTTAGTCAGTTTATCTATACTTTTTAGTTGGGTCTCATGGAGTTTATCGAGCTTTTCTAGGATATTGTTGCATAACCTTAGAACCGTAGTTCTGAACTCTATATCCTCCATCTCTTTTGTTTGAGATCTGTTTCCTTGTCTCGGCATTATCACTATTTTTCAGAGTTGGTAGGATGGCTTTGTGTGTTTGGTGTCCTATATAGCACAGTGGATCAACCTCCTCAGTTACCTGAGGTAGACACTCTTGGTGATCCCCTTTGTGGACTGCGTGCACAGCTTTGTTGTAGCTAAGTCTCTATTGTTGTGAATTGACCTTCAGGCCAATTGGATGTGGGTATCAGCTGTGTCTACTCTGGGATAACTTCTGTATTGGAGACAGTCTTATAGGATCAGACTTGAAAAACTGCAGAAGCCTCTGCTCAGCTTGGATGGGGCGGAGTCTCAGGGCTGAACTGACAGTCTTGGCTTCTGCCCTGCCCTTGTGCGCTCGCCTGAGTTTCCGCCTGACAGGCCCAGGTTCCCCAAGCAAGAGCGTGGGTGCCGCAGGGGCTCACCCGAACTTGGGCTGGTCTCTGTAGTCTGGAGCTTCTGACTCCTTCCGCTACAGAGAGGCCGCCATCTTGTACATAGAGGCAGCGGCAGCCTCCGTGGTCAGACTGGAGCTTCTGACTCCTTCCGCTACGGAGAGGCTGCCACCTTGTACAGAGAGGCGGCGGCAGCCTCCGCGGTCAGACCTGGAGCTTCTGACTCCTTCCGCTCCGGAGAGGCGGAGAGGCGGCGGTCAGACCTCAGCGCGTACTTGCTCACGCGCGCGAGTCTGTAGACCCTGCCGGCTGCGACTGCGACTCCCGGTCCCCGGTCTCTGAGTCTCTGAGTCTCTGGGTGCCTTTCTCTGCAGTCCAGACTCCACCCGTATGAACCTGGGACCACGGAATTTCAGCCGGGGCTGGGTTCAGTGCAGTCGGAAAGGGTTCCGTGCAATCGGGGATTCCTCCCCTCCCACCGCCAGGCAGGTATTCGGCGGCCGCGTGCGCGAGCGTCTCCCTACCTCAGTGCTTTTCGGCTCCCAGTCCGATCCGTGAGCCTCTCTCTTTCTTTCTAGTTGTAGCTATTCCACTCCGCCAGCTTTCCTGACGTTTTGGTGAAGTCCTTTTTGATTTTAGTTGTTTTTTTAATTAAATTGTTGATGAGGCGGCAGCTTAGGAGACTGCCTAGGCCGCCATCTTGGATGTTCTCTCTCTTCATACTTTTCTATTGATTACATGCTGAATAAAACTTTGAACATGCCAGATTAAATAAAATATATTATTAAAATGAATTCTATCTGTTTCTTTTTACTTTTTCTAATGTGACTGCTAGAAAATGTAAAATTACATAGGTGTTTTGCATTGTGTTGGGAGGGGTTTTTTGTACAGTGCTGGGCTAAATGCTTCCTAACACGTTTCCCAAACTCCTTGACAGCTGTGTTGAAACTATGTGCACGTTCTGGTCAAAAGAATATAGTAAGAAAAATTAGGTAGCAAAATCTAGAGGTAGTTATAAAACAAAGGGCACAATCATCCCAGCGTGGGCTCTCTCTCTCTCTCTCTCTCTCTCTCTCTCTCTCTCTCTCTCGGCTGTAGGCGGACATTCCACAGCAGCCTCTGTGGAGGTCCTGGGCGGGAGAGAAGCCAAGAATGTGAGGAAACCAGCTTCCTAAATCATCGCATGAAAAAACACCTGATGCTCGGGCCATGAGATCTTGTCACAACTTACATTGTTAAGCTACTGCCATTTGGTTATAGCATTTAACACACTTTGATTAATTAATACACTAAGAAGGGGTGCTTTGACAAGAGGGATGACTACTTACTCAAGAATTGTCAAAATAAGCTTCAAAGTGCCTTACAGGAGGTGTCTACATGTGGTGGTTCTCAAACTCCATTGCTCAGTATCACTCAGATAGCTTGTGAAAACACAGGCTGCTGGGCCCTCTCCTATCCTCTCTAGGATGGCCAGCTAGGGAGGGAGGTCTGTGTGAGAGTGCTGGCCCTCTAGGACCACCCCAGCCCCACCTCCCCTGCCCTCCGAGCAGATCAGTCTCCCTTCCCTCCATCCCTCGGAGCAGCAGGTCTGCGGCACAGCCGAGGATCTGTGTTTCTAACAGGCTCTCAAGGTCCTGCTGACGCTGCCAATCCAGGGAGCAATATCTTGTTAAAAGATGAGCAATCTTTTGTCGAGCAGTGGAGAGAACAAAGGGCATTCAAGGGAAATGGAAATCTCATATATTTTGGAGGGTGGGAGGAGCATGATGGGTTCTGGGGAATAGCAAGAGTTCTGGTGAAGATGCACCACAGAAAGTGGGAAAGGAATTTGGGGAGAAAAGGGAAAGACAGACTGGTACTCAGCAGCCAGGAGTCTTGGATGAGAACTATGAAGCAGACCTTTCGTTTCCACTTACTCTAAAGTAAATATGAATACTGACTAATTCACATACTAATGCTTCAATTACCTACAGAATTCCTGGGAAATGACAAGGGTACATACAGCATGATAACTTGGTCATTATGGTCCAAGAGTGAGACTCCAAAAATCATAATTTTTGGGTCAACCACCCATTTATCATAATCTATGTGACTTGAGAAACAATTTAACTGCTCTGTGCAGAATAACATTTCCCTTCAGTCTTCTTCATAGAAACCTTGGGAGATTAGCTGTGGAAAAATAAAGAAATGTCTTCCTAGGAAAAAGTATATAATTTACATGCAAAGTGTCTCTATTATTTTAACCAGGTACTACTCAAACTGATGAGATACAAACAGCTAATTGTTTTTGGAGAGAAACAACCAGAACTGGTAAAGACCACAATGGAAGACATATGGGGTTGTGATGGTTAGGAAAGACAGGGACTAGGAGTAAAACCATGACCTCCCTAGGAATCCTTTCCAGTAGTATGATTCTGAATGCCCTCCTTCCCACTTTTCAGGACAGACTGGGGAGAAACAAAAAACAGTTTTTAACTATTTCAACTGGATTAAAAACCAGGTGTTGGTGTCTTCTGAATAGCTGTGAACAAGATTCTATGAAATAGCCTAGTTTATGACTATATCAAACTTCCATCCCCCCACCACAAGTGTGTGTGTGTGTGTGTGTGTGTGTGTGTGTGTTTTCACAGAAATTGATGGTGATCACCTACCTCCTTACACACAAACACACACACACACACACACACACACACACACACACAGGCACTGTAATAAGTAAATGGTGAAAGTAGGTTTCTAGGTAGGTGCAAGATGCTGAAACAGGCATGCTAACTGTACCGTATCCAAATGCATGCTAGGGAAAATATTTTGGTGTCTTTCTTTCTAATGACACAGGAAGAAGACTTCTGTTTGAGCTAATATATTCTTGGTTCCGTATGAAAATCTAATGGTCCCTTTATGATCATTTAGAGGGAAAAGAAAGTGATCAAAATGGTTTGCTTAAAAAAAGTTTATTAAATGTGTTTTTTCTCACTGTAGTTAGAATTAGATGAATAATACATGGAGTTTGCTTATGCCAAAAATGCAAGGGCGTAAACTGGTTTTACCTCAAAGAGAAAAAAAATGTATATTACTTCCAGCACCATGCCTTAATATTATCAAGCTACAAGAAAAGAAGATACCTTTTTTTAAATTATTTTTTATTGATTTTTTACAGAGAGGAAGAGAGAGGGATAGAGAGTTAGAAACATCAATGAGAGAGAATCATCGATCAGCTGCCTCTTGAACACCCCCCACTGGGGATGTGCCCGCAACCAAGGTACATGCCCTTGACCGGAATCAAACCAGGGACCTTTTAGTCCGCAGGCTGACACTCTATTCACTGAGCCAAACCGGTCTCGGCAGAAGATACCTTTTTGATAGTCTCCATTCACATACAATTTTGTAAAATAAGTGTCACATATATTATCAATTTATTTTATAGGAGCACTGTCATAGCTTCCCAGCATAACACTAAAATACAAAACCCAAAACAAACAAAACCAAATAATATTAATCACTGCCATTGTTTTGTAAAGAAAGTATATCAAAACACACAAGTATACATGCTTGAAATTAGGAATGGCAGTCTCAGAAATTTTTTTTTTAAGCTAAGAGTTCACCACATTTTCCTATTTTTCTCATTACTCCACAAGTTTAAAAAATTCACAGGAATTGATGGTGATCACCTACCTCCTTGCAAAGGTGGTTTTGAGTTAGCTCTTAAAGAATAATTAAGAGTTGGTGGATGCTTCAAGACTTTTTAAAATTAAGTCAGCGAAATATATTTCACTTACTTCAGGGAAGTCCAGAATGAAATGCCTACTGTAAGTGGAAGGCATGCCCACCATCCCCCACGATGGGACTCTCAATTGTGCTCTTGATGTAATGTCTTTTATTCTGTATATAAAGTGGTAATTCCTCTTCCCTTTTCTTTCCATATATTCTTTTGTATGATTTTGAGGAGGGAGGATTTGAAACATGCTTAGCAAAAATCTAGGCCTCACATATAATTTTTTTTGTGTCAAAGTTATATCATTTTTACATTTTAGGATAGTACATTCCGGAAACCCAAGAACATGAAACACTGAGTGTGATGTTTACGTTTAAAGTATAAATAAGCAAAAAAGCTGTAACAAAGTTAGTGAGGGACAGTTACTAACATTTTACAAATAGGAAACTGTGTAAATGACCCAGGTGTTCTAAAGAAATGTTTATACAGAGGAAAGGTCACTAAGATCTAAATCATGCTCTTGGAAGGCCATCTGCTAGGTGGTCGATGGCTCTCAACTGTCTGGATCTACGTGCAGGTCATCAGGCCGTGGACCCTGAGCCCACCATTCCAGAAACACCTTTCCCCAGAAACGCCCTTGGGGCATTCTATGAATACTGCTCACTCATAGAAAGCTAAGACCAGGCTACTGTTTGAAGTAATAACATCACAAAGGGTTCTTCTTTTATGCCAGCAAGTGGGCTGGGAGAAAGGCGCAAAGGGAGACATGTTAACTGTCCGGGTTTTCTACAAGCATATCCAGAGGTCAGTGGAATCAGCCAGTAAGCAACTAGCAATATAATCACTCGTTTATTGGCAACTGTGATAAGTGCGCTGAAAGGGAAGTAGAAGATGCTTAGTTAACCTGCAGTCAAATAAGCCTTCTCTGAGAACTCTTGAACTGTGGCTAGAAGGAAGCGTGAAAGTCAAAATGGCTGTGTTGGTAGAGTGAAGGGCAGGGAGGAGAGAATACGCAAAGGCTCTGAGGCACAAAAGAGCTCGTTCCTTTTTAGGGAGCTGGAAGGTGGCCCAAGTGCTTTCAGTGGAGTGGTCCAGGGGAGGATAGCTCACGATGAGCCTGGTGTGGTAAAAAAAAAGAGGGCACATCATGCTGACAGGCGAAATAAGAAATGCCCATTTTAGCCTGCGCTCAATTAAAGGGTTTTAAGCAGAAAAGGACACATAATCACATGTGCATGGGGATGAGAACAGAGACTCAGATGCACATGTAGTGGAAAACCACATAGAGGCAGATGGTTGCTAAACAATAAGAGTGGATGATATCACCTACAAAGAGCATGCTGGCCAAGGATAGAGCCCCCAATAACACAGGTGCTACTAGTGATTACCACACACCCCCTTCTGACCCCCATTGCATCCGTGATACAAACACAACTTTTTCCAGATCCTGAGTTCTGACAGCAATTCATCATTAGCTGACTTACGTTAGACCTTCCAGAGTCATCCTGAGCTAACGGCAAAGCTAATATTACATACTTAATCTTCCATGTATTTACATTTCATACGCCAACTGGACTGTGCTTTACAGTTCCCTGATGGTCTGCATTTATATGTATATAATCTATTTCAAATTCAAAGCATTTCTTAGCTGGAATGGATAATCTAATGCAAACTTCCCCCCACTTACACACAAGAAAATAGTAGTTTAGAAACATGAAGCAGCCTGGTCAGGTCTGTCCACACTGGTCATGGCCTATATTAGTTTACAGAAGAATGACCACGAACACCCAGCCTCATTTCCTATGTAAATTTGTTTCATTAGAATAATAATTTGGAATTAAACTACTCTGCCAATGGGAAGGCAAACATCACTAGCACCCCGAGTGTTCTGAAAACCAAAGATACTCCATCTGTTCTGGGCCCAATCAGCACTCATTTCTCAGCGGGTCTGACAGAAAGAAAAGCAGGAAGATGCGTGTTCCCCTTTCCACAGCCTCCGAACAGGAAAAGAGGCCTGCACGGGGCACTCGGTCCAGAGCACACCTGCTTAACACCAGGCAGCCCGAGGGGCCACCCGTCCCAGACATTTCAGGAAACAGACAGCGAAACTGCTCCGCTGAGGCCCCCCATAGAAAACACCACACTTTCCGCTTGTTGATGAGGCACAGTTTCCCACCCCACCTCCAAACAGGAGCGATACAAAAACTTGGGATAAAAAAGACCTCACCGATTCGGCTCAGATTTCTAGCTACAGCCTTCTCAGTCATGCAGAGCAAGACTGATTAGAGTTGCTTTGCCTAAACATTTCTGAAGAGAACCTCTCTCCGGGGCTTTGGTAACATGTCTCCTGGTTGGGCACTAGATTCCTATCAGCCAGACCTGGAGTAAAAGCAGACCAGTAACAACGTGCAGTAAGGTTTGTCTTTAAAACTACCCACTTCCCTGACACCCTTCCACATTCTCTCAGCACTTTCCTGCCTCACTCCATCCACAGGAGCCACCATCTACCTCCCTGTCTTCAAACTACTTTCCAGGGTAGGGCATGCTCAGCCTTCACTCTTTGTTCCTGGGGATTCGCTTTCCCTCCCTGGGCACCGCTGATTCACTCACAGCTGATCAGGACTATGTGTTAAGTCCTGGATTGACAAGGAACACTCCAAAGACACACACACACCCTAACTTTGTGCATCTTTGTTACAGAAGAGAAAACACTTCCATGCAGGATCCTGGGGCCATGGTGAGAAGCACCCTGCTTTCCAACCTCATAATTAAAGGAGGGTTTTGCTCTGCGTAGGTATGTGCCCAGTCCACCCTCTGCCAACAGGATAAATCCCTGCTAAATCCCCAGAATCCTCTTTGCTAAAGCCCCAAGGCATTTCGCAGACCGTGAGGCAGAGGCCAGTATGCTTTTCTGAGATGTGCTGCAGGCCCCAGAATCATCTCAGGTGGTGGTAAGGTTACACGATGGTGCCCAACCTGAAACCCTCCTCTACTTGTCCTTTGCTTGGGGTTGGCCTTCCATGAGGTAAATCACAGCCGAGAAGAGCTAACTCAGGGCCTTGGTGCTAGGTGGAGCCAAAAGGTGTGCTGAGGGGACGCATCACAGAGAGAAGCCACACAGAGTGTGACAAAGTTAAGGTCCAGGCAGCCTCTCACCTCTGCATATGGACCTCATCTCACTAAACGAAATGGAAGTCCCTGGAGGTAGGACCTACCCCGCCTTCACGGTGCAAGTTGTGCTCACCCCCTGGGTATCAACTATGGGCTGATCTTCTGTCCAGGAAGACAGACAAATGGAAAAGGCCTGTCACCAATTAAGTGATGAGTCCTCTTTAACCTTGAGTACACTAACAGCACTCCTGGCCTTGGTTTCCATCTGAGTCATGTAGGCAGAGTCCCAGGACAAACTGCCGAAGCATTTTACGCGTTCCCAATCTGAGAGACGTGGTAAAAACCATAAGGGAAGGAGACTTGTGGTCAGGGCGCATGGTCTTGGTCAGCACCTCCTCCTTCCAGTTTCCCTAACTCCCCACCCAGCCGAGCTCTTCCCAATCTATCTCCGACCCAATAGGGTCAGAGTAACACCCCAAGGGAGGTTACAGGGCTGCCAACACTGCAGCTTAAACTCCAGGCATATCATTTCTTCTCAGTCATTCAATTACTCTCCATGACTTCCAAAACAGTAATGCAGAGAGGTGTTAGGGCGCACTGTCCAGCAAGGTAGACAATCCAAAACCATCCGTATTTGCCCAGGGATCTGAGCAGCCAGATTCATCTTCCTAATGTTTCATTCGGGGCTATTATCAAAATGAGTTTGCAGTTCCGAGCACACAGTGAGTGGGTGGTGGAGGAAGACAGTCACAATGTCCCTGTGGGGGGAAGGAGCAGAGAAAGGGGGAGAGGGACTATACGCTTAGAATTGCAGTTTTACTGCATAAATCATCTAACCGCAGATAACAGCTGGGACAGGGAGTCAAAGCTATGCATCAACTCCCCCTTTTGCTTTTGTGACCCAACCCAAACTCAGCTTGGCAACAGAAGCTCATACGCTGTATATTTTGGAAATAGATGGCCAACGTAGTCTCACAAAACCTAGTATGGCAATCCTCTTGAGTTCCTTCAACAGACGTTAGTTAATTAATTAACTAATTAATCTCGCTGTGCACAGGCTCCGAGGGTGGCTATTGCGTCCAGGAACAAGATTCATCGGAGCAGCCTATGAACACCTCCCATCCCCAGGACACACACATGCTGGGAAGAGGCCGAGGAGAGGAGAGCAAAACAACTGTTTTTAATAAGAAAAGTAAAAATAGATTTAAGTTTTGTTGTTGTTTTTTAAGATTCATTTCCCAGTAGAAGGAATTCTTAAACAATGAACTCTCTTGCCTGTTTCAAGATCATGTGGCCTTCTCCTGGATTCTCTAATTGCCTGTTGGGGCTGCAGGACAGACAAGATAAGCAGTCCCCAAAACCTCTCCTCAGTGTTCCTCTTTTTTTATGTTCTTTTTTTCCAACAGAGGGTGATGAGAAGCAATAACAAGAAGTTTTAAGGTTCTGGTGCAGCTAGAGGTTGTTTTTAAAATTAAGAGCATAACTGCCTGCTTTCCCTTTGGACAGTGCCCAGCTTTTTGTTGTTTTGTGTGGGGGTTTGTGTGTGTGTGTGTGTGTGTGTGTGTGTGTGTGTGTGTTTCCAGATAAACATGCATCTGCAGGAACTATCAGAGTTTCCACAAGTTTTACAACACCGGTCACAAGAGAGTATAACTTGGATAGTGGCCCGCATCCTCCTGTAACACAACGCCCCAGTCTAAAAGGTGGTTGAATTACAAGGGTGAAAAGTGAAAACGGAAATTCGGCACTGACTCTCTTGCATTCAAGTTCCCAGAAACTATCTATGCACCTGTATTTGTTAATCTGGCAAAGAAAGACTAGCGCAATCCTACTCTTTTTGGTGGAAAAGGGAAACCAAAACTAACCTTTGGGGGTGGCTAAAGTGTTCATGGCTCTGCCTGACTTCAATACCCCATCCCAACCAACCCCCCCAAATCAGATTTATAAAAAGCAGGAAAACCTAGTCTGACTTAAGGCTCTGGGAGAGAACATTGAGGAGGCTTTAGGTGATACGTATGCAACATAGACCCGAGAACACCAGCCAGTCATATAGATTCAAACAAAAAAAGCAACATCATGGTGCCCTGTCTTCACAAGGCCCAGAGGTACAACCTGCAGATGTGTTCGGCTCAGGAGAGCAGCAGCCAGCCTTCCCGAAGCAAGATGCCAGGTCCCCACGCTCCACTCTCAGGGGCCGTGGAAGAGGAGCCGGGTGGCTTGCAGGTGGCAAAACACAGAGAGAACGCCACCAATAGGAACCTCGTGCTCTCCCCAATTAAACATCTGAAGTTTGCTCTAGATAACTTTACACAGAAAACTGTGGCCCACTTAGAAAACAAAGAAGAAAAGGAGGCTAAAAAAAACAAAAATCATCCTCCTTCTGCCATCAAAACAAAAACCCCAACTCACACACAGAGACTCACTGGCATACAGATGCTATCCATTCTGCTGTTTGGGAAATAAATGACAACCTGCTCCAAAATCTCCCATGATCACCTTCAGTGCTACCCATGGTTAGCAAACGTCCCTCTAAAATGAAGACACTCCTTGGCAGACACAATTCTGTTAGCTCTGTATACCACAGTGTGAACGTTTTAATCAGACAAGAGCCACACGTCTTAGCTGAGATCTTTCACACGCAGAGACAGACGATGAAGGTGAAAAGGAGCGAGGGTGGAATTCCGGAGCACCGAGGGAGGATCAGCCACTCAAGTGGGGGTTCCAAGGGCCAAGCCGCAGCAGGAGGACAGAGGACATTTTACCCAAATGCAACCTTGTCCTGGTGGCGTCTGCAATTACCTGCCTGCGAGGGGAGGTCTTTCAGCAGGAGCTATCCCGGGCAGACAAACAACTATTCCAGTGCTCTCATTCCCATTCCGGAAGTATTCCCGGCAGGCCTCTCAAAACGTGCTGCCTTCCATTTACTATTACGAAACCACTTCCAATCTATTTGGAAACCATTTAAATTTGGTTTCAAAGGTTTTGTTCAAAGTGAAAGGTTTTAGGTAAAATGGTCTCCCCCCCCCCCAACTCTTTCCTAACAGGAAGAGCCAAAAATGCTTCAGTTCAATTCATACATGGCTCCTGGTTCCCAGGGACAATCTAAACAGAGAAGAGTGTGTGTCAGAGCATTGTCCTCTTTTGGTCACTGGTAGCGATACTAGACCGAGCCCCTCATTCCATACAGGCTCCTTGTGGCATTTTCCTCCCGTCTCTCTTATAGGTCAGAAAGACGGAGGAGGCAGTTAGCTTTTCTGCAGAAAAGTCAGAAGGCACGGCATGGACTCCTCTGGACATCACGTGAAGGTAGCCCTTGGAGTAACCTTATTACTTCTCACAGTCTAATAAACAAGATGGTGACCAGCCTCGGGTTGGGAGGAGAACCCAGGGAGCCTCAGGCATCTGCCATGACACAGACCCAGACTCCCCAGAAGTTAAGGAAGCTTAAGCTTCAGGACCCTTCCTTGTGGATGCCCCGCCCAAGGTCCTGCATCTACTTGGGCACTCGTAATGTTCTATCAGTTACCTTAAGGAAGGACTAAGTTGTAAAAGCTCCAGGGCCCTGCAAAAGCCGGATCTGACCCTGATCCGAAGGCTCCTCAGGCATTCACACTCAGCAAGACCAACAGCCTGGTCTCTCTCCTCCTTCCCCTGCTCTCATCAGCTAAACTTTCACCTGCCCTCCCCTTCTGTGAAGGCATTTGATTAATGGTGTCATCACCTCCCAGGTCAGAAGACTGGGCAGCATCCTTATGCCCTGTTCCCAGTAGAGGGGGGAAAACAAGGAAGTTGTTTCAGGGTACTCTTTCAATTGCTCTTCACAATAGATAAATCGTAGAGAAAGAAGAATAACTTGTAAGACTTTGATGATGCGGTTGCCTGTTTCATAAGCCTAGAAAATATACAAGGAATAGCAAATGAGGGTAAAACTACTTAGGAATATAGGACTGCCACCAAACCCACATCTTAGGATTCTAAAAGCATAGAGACTCTGTAAAGACAGAGCCTCCTCCAGAAGAGAAGAGAAAACCTCAGTTGACATCAGCTCCATTCGGTTTCCTCAGATATGGGCTTTTCTTTGGCAGGAAAACAAATGTTGATTAAAATGCATCCTAGAAAAAAGCCTTGGACTGCTCCTTGACATGTGAAAAAGTACCCCTTTATCCAATAGTAGAGGCCCGATGCATGAAATTCGTGCAACGGGCTCGGCCCTCACAGCCCCACCTGCCTCAGCCCAGCCGGCCCTCGCAGCCCCTCGCAGCCTCGGCTGGCTCTCGCAAACTCGGCTTCATCCGGAAGGTTGTCCGGAAGGTCGTTCGGCTGTTGGGTCTAATTAGCATATTAGCTCTTTATTATCTAGGATTCCAGTCCTGAGATGACAACAAAAAAACACACTCAGCCGAAACCGGTTTGGCTCAGTGGTAGAGCGTCAGTCTGCGGACTGAAGGGTCCCGGGTTCGATTCCAGTCAAGGGCATGTACACTGGTTGCGGGCACATCCCCAGTGGGGTGTGTGTGGGAGGTGGCTGGTCGATGTTTCTCTCTCATCGACGTTTCTAGCTCTCTCTCTCTCCCTTCCTCTCTGTAAAATATCAATAAAATATATTTTTTTTAAAAACGCACTCAACTACACACAGTCACACATGCATTCACACAGACATACACATACCCAAACCACACACACATAACTAGAGTTAAGGAAGGAACAAAATTATATTTGAAACTCATATAAGATATATGTAAAAAGAAAACTATAATTTACTCTTCCTCTATTAAGAAACAGAAGTGTTTCCTGCAGACATAAATACACTTGTTTTAAAAACTCTGGTCGTAGTTCTACTTATATTTTGCTGGGACTCCCTTTGTTAGCAAAGACCGGATATACAAAAAGTGTAGATTCACATCAAGGCTACTTGAGGATGCAGCTGTCACACTGGAATTTTTCTTTCCTCATTCCTCAAAATGCACCAGAAAGTCCTTATCAGGACAAGTTAATCTACTTTATGGACAGGCTATTTCACACAGAAACAGATTTGTAACATGTGCTTTTTAGACTACTTAATTTCACAACTTATGCAGCATATAGCCTGCAGAATTTATGTTTCTCTCTCTTCAAATTGTTCCTATTCTTACTAAATTGCAGTTGAACAGACAACTGAATGAGAACTTTGCTTCTACAATGGACTCGGAGTGGCACCATAGCAAATCCTAGTATATAAAAGAACACAGATATAATGAAGGAAGGATCACAAACCAGTGAGTAAGAAATGGATTATTCAACAAGCAGAATGAGGGGAGCGGGGGTGGAAGTGTTGGGCTAAGGAAGAAATCAAGTTAGGGCCTCAACTAAGCTGTATATCCAAGTAAATTCTAGATTGACTGAGGAGGGGTCAGCAAGCTTTCTGCCAAGGGCCAGCTAATACATCCTTTAAGCCAGCTAGTAAATATCATAGGTCTCTGTCACAACCACTTAACTCTGCCATAGACAACATGTAAACAAATAGGTGTGGCTACGTACTAATAAAACTTTTTTTATATAAAAAAAAACACATTTGGACAAAAGAGCAAAGTAGTAAATAAATAAGCAAACAAACAAACTCTAAAAGAAAATACTGGTGAATATATGATCTGAGATAGTCAAGAATTTCTAAGCATAAAAGGGGAAAAAATCAGAGTTGCTTATCACCTACATTTATATTTTTCAGTAAAATAAATACTATAACAGAAGTAAACAAAACCAAATGCAAATGACAAAATGGAGATACATTTGAAATGAATATTACAAAGTATTTGGAGTTTGAAATGTGTCTCTCAAATTGGCAAAAATGATGCTGGCAATCATCATTTATAAAACAAGATTAGTTATAACTGGGAATGTAAGTTGGATCAATTATCAAGCAATTAAAACAAAATGCCTTAAAAGGCTTTACTATATATATATAACATATATATGTGTGTGTGTGTGTGTGTGTGTGTGTGTGTGTGTGTGTGTGTGTTATATATCTTTATTGATTTCAGAGAGGAAGGGTGAGGATAAAGAGATAGAAACATCAATGATGAGAGAGAATCATTGAGGCTGCCTCCTGCACGCCTCCTATTGGGGATTGAGCCCACAACCCAAGCATATGCCCTTGGCTGGAATCGAACCCAGGACCTTTAAGTCTGTAGAATGACACTCTATCCACTGAGCCAAACTGGCAAGGGTCTTAAAAGGCCTTTAAAAAATTCACCCCTGCCTTACTAAGTTCATGTTTATGAATCTGCCTTATGAAAATAAGTATAGATCTATAGAAAAATTTTGGGTAAAGATGTTCTCTGTAATCTTAGTTTATAACAACCTGAATGCCTAACAACAGAGAAACATTTAAACAAATTTCAGTACCTACATTACAAATGTAATATTATGTGTCTAGTATTAAATCATGTTTTAGTGGAACATTATGGGTATAAAAGTGATCCTAAATATTGTAAGTGGAAAAAGCATCAGAATTATTTATGAAATTTTATATCATTTTTTAATATTTGCATAAGTAGGGGAAACTATTACAAAATATATACTAAATGGTAAACAATAATTATTTCTGGGCTGTGGAATTATGGCTGATTTTTGTTTTCCTCTTCATTCTCTGTAGTCTATAAATTTTCTGTAAATTATATATTCTAAATATGAAAAATAAATGTTATTTTTGAAAAGCAAAATCAGTTGTTGGTTCTCACAAAATCTGTGGAAGAAACGGGAATCAACAACTTTGGATATCAAAAACGTAAGACTTGAAGCAAAGCACTAATGGCTCTACTCATCTGTTTCTACTCAGTATTTCTGGGGCTCTTTCCCACTTCAGTGTCCTGGAAATAGCTCTTCAAACTCTACAAGTATAGAGACCTCCCAGAACAAACACATTCCAGCCCCCACATGGAACGTTTCAGAATTCTCTTGGGATATTTAAGAATGCTAGTGATCATGATTCCAGAAGTTGAGGCAAAATTAGTGCTAATTTGAACCCCGGTATAACTAACTATGTTACTTGCCTAAGTATACAGCATCTAGTCAATATTATTCTGTTCAGCAAACAACTCTGTCAATAGCTTAATAAAGATGAATACAGAGGCAAACTGCCTGAAGTCACAAGGGGAGAAAACAAGTTTTATTGTCTTTAATTTTTAAAAAATCTCAAAATAATCTTTCTGGTGGACAATATGGAGATATATATATTAAATATGGCCCAGCTGGTCTGGCTCAGCAGTTGACCGTCAATCCAGGAACCAAGAGGTCATTGGCTCAATTCCCCATTAGGGCACAGGCCTGGGTTGGGGGCTCAATAACCCAGTAGGGGGCGTATAGGAGGCAGCCGATCGATGATGTTCCTCTCTCATCGATGTTTCTATCTCTATATCCCCCTCCCTTCCTCTCTTTCTAAAAAAGAAAAAAAGTAAATAAGATTGACCTGTTACTCCAACTTTAGAAATCTGTGCTCAGAAAACAATTTGACCAAGTGTATAAAATACACACATGCAAAGATGTTAATCAAAGCATTTACAGTTGTTTTAAAAAAATGAAACTGTGGCTATAGGTTAAATAAAATGTCACATCCTACAATACTGAAAGTCTATGACTCTAAAACATAATGCAACAATGTGATGATATTAAAGGTGAAGCCTTTTGGGGGTGATTAGTTCATGAGGGAGGGTCTTGCTTGGATGGAATTAGTGCTCCAATAAAAGAGACCCCACAGAGATCCCTTGACCTTTCCACCACATGAGAAACATGAGAAAACAGAGACAGCAAGATATTGAAAACCTATTTGAAGAAATAATGACAGAAAACTTTCCCTACCTGGTGAAAGAAATAGACTTACAAGTCCAGGAAGTGCAGAGAACTCCAAACAAAAAGAATCCAAAGAGGACCACACCAAGACACATTATCATTAAGACACACAAAAACACAAACAAGCAGGGCTATAGGCTCTTAGGGGCCAGATATCATATCACCTTCAACTCTTATTCCCTTTGCACATAATCAATAAATGATTATTAAATAAGTATGTAATAAATCAAAGGATTTTCACAGCCAACATATTTTTAAATTACAAATGACTGTTTAGCCTAGGGAGTATAGGTGATTGGATAAAATTCAATACATACAGTAGTAAAGGCCGAGGACACATTGATGATATGTAGCAAATATTATAATAGCAGAACCACGAAAAAAACTCTAAAGCTCTAAGGAGGTATAAATAAATAAATAAATAAATAAATAAATAATTTATAATGGGTAAAATTATCGCTATATTATTCTAACACTAGTGGCTTGGTGCACGAAATTTTTGGGGTGGGGGGTCCCTCAGCCCAGCCTGCACCCTCTCCAATCGGGGACCCCTTGGGGGATGTCTGACAGCCAGTTTAAGCCCCATCCCTAGGGCCGCAATCTGGGGCTTCTGGCTCCTAACTGCTCACCTGCCTGCCTGCCTGATCACCCCTAACTGCCTCTGCCTGCCTGCCTGATTGTCCCCAACTGCCCTCCCCTTCCAGCCTGATCTCACCCCCAACTGCCCTCCCCTGATGGCCTGATCGCCTCTAATAACCTCTGCCTCATCCCCACCATCATGGCTTCTGAGTTCCATCTGAGAAGGAACTCAGACATCTGGAAGATGGCTGATCGACTCAGTCTAATTATCATATTACCCTTTTAGTAGTATAGATAGGTTATATAGGATAGGATTGCTTAAATGGGGGGGGGGGAGCTTTTTCATCAGGAGGAGATGCTCTTGGCAGACAAAAATACATAACCCCTATATCTGGACTGATAGCCAGCCATATGCACTATTCTGCCAAACCAGTCATTAAAAAATTGAACCGCTTTCTTACACCTTACACCAAACAGCTGTTACCCTTAAAACCCCTCCTCAGTCCCCACTGTTGGTTCTGCCTTTGCAATTCACCCAGATTAGGTTCTGATTGGTTGGTTTCTATGCCAGTCATCATCAAAAGCTCTGCTTCCTAGGCAACCATTGGCTCCTTGCACTTCACCCAGATTTGGTTCTGATTGGTCAGTTTCATGCCATTCAGCATCTCCAGGCCTATCAATGGGCCTGATCAGAGGCGGGGTTGATCAGCAGCCCCAGCAGAGGCCCAAGAGGGAAAAAAGGCACAGCTGCTGGCCAGGCCCAGAGAGATAGACAGAGGCAAGTGCTGATCAACAGCTGCCATGGAAGCTACGGATCAGACCCTGCTTCTGTCTCCAGGCCTCTCTGTGGGCCTGATCTGCAGCCCCCTCAGCAGTCAGTGCTGAGTCGGGGCACCCACAGCAGTGGCAGTCAGTGGAGCTTTCGGCCATTTTGGATGTTACAGACCCTTGAGTTTTTATATTTTAGGATGGCACACACACAAAATTGAAGAAAAGAAAGTTTGCTTTCACCATGTGTGACTTCCAGCAGTTTGCTTTCATTATTGCTCTTATGCAGCTACCAACAGGGTCCTAGCTGCTGTCAAGGTTATTAACTGAGGGACTTTTTCCTCTTCAGGTACAATCGGCAGAAAGAGACATGGGGTAGGATAATCCCATAGCTCCTCAATTCTTCCACAGACATGGTAAGAGAGGGGACGATTATATGACTAGCTGGAAGTAAAGCAGGCTGAGTCCTAGCCAATAAGGCAAGGCCCATCACAAACCTTCACAGACAAGGAAAAAGGAATTTACAAGCATTTTGTCTCAATTCAAGCTGCCACTCCTCATGGAAAACGCCTGGCCTGGTGCCTTTAGGCCCTCTGGCGAACAGTGGCCTGTGAGACCTGTATGCCGGCCTGCCCTCCATGAGGATGTGAGCTTCCTCATCACTTCTGTACATCCAGCACACAAAAAAAGCACTCAAGTGGTTTCCTGAATGAGGTAAAGTGATACATTCAATTAATTAGAAAAAGGAGACTTTAGGAAAAATCTATACTCAGGAATAAAATCTATCCTGACTCAGCCGTGCCGTCCGTTGCAGTAGAATTACTAGTCAAAATTTAAGTGCAATGCCCTTGAAATCCGGTCAGTCCACAATGGCCACATAAGCCCATTCCCCAGAAGACTACCTACCATGGGGCTGATTCATGCCATTTAGATATACTAATAAAAGGAAGCTTCCTGTACAAGACTGCCTGACAGAGCCAGAGTCTGCTGCACTCAACACATCTGGTTTTTGCTTTAGAGCCAAACTTAGTGTTGCAGAAAGGCTTTTTCTTTACTATGTAGTTCTATATTGGCTTATTAACTTATGCTTTGCCTTTAAACCCCAAAGGATTTCATGTGATTTACATAAATACATACAAAATAAGATTTAAAATATTTTAAAAAGAAGATGAGAAAATAACAGACTATAATAAAACAGTAATGCAGGAAAAATAAAAACCAAAGTTAAAGAGGAATATTAAAAAAAAATCATTTGATAAAAATTAAGTAAAAAATCATTTGGAACAGTCTATGTATCTGATAGAATTGAATCATAAGTTTGGAACTAAGCTTTCTTTTTTTCTTTTTTAAATCCTCACCCATGTATATGTTTTTATTAGTTTTAGAGAGGGAGAAAGAAAAAGAGAGAGAGATCAACTGGGTTGTCTCCCATACCTGCAACCTAGGTATGTGCCCTGATCTGGAATAGAACCTGCAACCAACCGTTTGGTGTATGGGATAATGTTCCAACCTACTGAGCCATCTGGCCAGGGCCTAATAGTCAAATGAAGAAGTGGCTAAGATATATTTTCTGATACACTGCCTCGGGCAAGGGAAACAAAAGAAAAGTAAACAAATAGAACTACATCAAACCAAAAAGTCTTTGCAGAGTGAAGGAAACCATCAATAAAATGAAAAGACAGCCCACTGAATGGGAGAAGATATTTGCCAATACATCTGATAGGGGCTTAATATCCAAAATTTATGAACAACTTATAAAACTCAACACCAAAAAACCCCCCAAACAATCCAATTAACAAACGAGCAAAGGACCTGAATAGACACTTCTCCAAAGAGGACATACAGATGCCCAACAGGCATATGAAAAGATACTTAACATCACTAATCACCAGAGAAATGAAAATTAAAACCACAATGAGATGTCACCCCACACTTGTCAGAATGGCTGTCATCAATAAATCAACAAACAAGTGCTGGAAAAGATGTGGAGAAAAAGGAGCCCTCATGCAGACTGGTGCAGCCACTGTGGAAAGCAGTATGGAGTTACCTCAAAGAGTTAAAAATGGAACTGCCTTATGATCCAGTAATTCCACTTTGGGGAATATATCCAAAGAAACCCAAAATATTAATTTGAGAGAATATGTGCATCCCTATGTTCATTGCCGAATTACTGACAATAGCCAAGATTTGAAAGCAGCCCAAGTGCCCATCAGTAGATCGGTGGATAAAAAAGCTGTGGTACAGCCCTAGCTGGTTTGGCTCAGTACATAGAGTGTCAGCCTATGGACCAAAGAGTGGCAGGTTCCATTCCAGTCAAGGACACATACCTTGGTTGCAGGCTCGATCCTGGTCCTGGTCAGAGCACATGTGGGAGGCAACCAATCAATGTGTCTCTCTCACATCCATATTTCTCTGTCTCTCCCTGTCCACTCCCACCCCCTTCCACTTTTTCTAAAAATCAATGGAAAAATATCCTTGGGTGAAGATTAACAACAACAACAAAAAGCTGTGGCATATATATTTACACATGGAATACTATTCGGCCATAAAAAAAGAAGGAAATCTTATCTTTTGCAACAGCATGGATAGACCTGGAGAGCATTATACTAAGGGCAATAAACCAGTCAGAGAAAAACAAGTAGCATATGATTTCACTCATATGTGGAATCTAATGAACAAAATAAACTAACAAAATAGAAACGGACTCATGGAGAACAGACTGACAGAGGGGAGAGGGATTGTGGCGCTGGGTGAAAAGGTTGAAGGGATTAAACAAAATAAATCCAAAACTCACAGACACAGACAACAGTATGATGATTACCAGAGGAAAAGGAGATTTGCGGGGGAGGGGGTGGAAAGAGGCCATAAATGGTGATGGGAGGAGACTTAACTTGGGTGGTGAACACACGCTACAATATACAGATGATGTATTATAGAATTATACTCCTGAAACCTATACATTTTATTAACCAGTGTAACCTCCAATAAATTCAATAAGAAAAATTAAAATTAAAAAAAGAAGAGTGAACCTTTGGGTAGATGTGCCCCAGGAGAGAACACTGAGGCAGCCTCGAAAGCTGGAGCAGAGTGAGGAATGAGGAGAGAGGGAGTGAGAGGTATGAGGAGAAGAATGAAGAGGAGGAGGAAGAGGAGGAGGAGGGCATGCTGGGGACAGACCTAGAGGCCACTGTAAGGACGCCGGATCTGATCTGAGCAGAGAGGAAACCCATCTGACTTTCCTTTTCAGAGGAAGGTCACTGTCTGCCACCTGGAAAAGAGGTCATGGGGTCAAGGCCAGAAGCAGGGAGATCAGTTCTGAGGGTGCATCTTTCACATGTACGCATGCCCATATAGCTTTCCTGCTGGTGCAGGCAAGGGTGGTGGGCAGAGAGCATCTGACCCAACACACAGGAGCAGTGTCCCCAAATGCTGTCCAGAGCACCAACAAAGCCCCTGAAAGGTTACTGTTTCCTCATGCAGTAAAACAAAAAAGAAAAACAAGCAGTCTCTCAAAGGTGGGTTAACCAGAGACAAGTTGGCGTGGCCGGAGGGAGCGGACGCTAGTACTGTGGCAGGGGCGTTGCCATCGCTAGCTAGTCAAGCCGCCCCAGGGCTGTCAGGGTTAAGGATCACACTAATGGGACCGACGCTGTAATGGGCTCGTCCTTCTCATTCCTGATACCAGTGATTCTCAAAAGCCCATTCCAAAATACATTAGGGTTTAAAATATTTAATAGTTAATACACCACCACTTAAACTCCATACCCACACGTAACACTGCTTCCCAAAATGCATCTGATGCTCCAGAGAGGTGATCCATTTCTTCCTCCCCAGAATTCAGAGAGCTCAAGTCACATAAGCCCCTCCACAAAACACACCCTTCCCAGGGGGCCCCCCTGCAAGGGTGGGGCGGCCCAATCTGATGCCGAGATTCATAGGGCTCACCGGCACTCCCTTTCCTTCTCAGAGGGCAGCCTGACAACCAGGGAAGGTTAGGGGTTTCGGCACACCTCGCCCTCACCATGCCGAGTAACTGCTGGCTAGACTCACACCCAGCAACTCTCAGAGGCACTATTCTCACTCATTTTGACAAAAGCTGTGATAAGAACAGAAGGGAAAATGGCAAGGCATCCTGAGGGAGGCGGAGAGCCATATGCAGCTTCCTCACGAGCCTGGAATCTGTTGGAAGGCGGTAGGGAGGCACACCCATCTGTGACCCGACACCTCCTGAAGCATTGTAAAAGGGAATAAAACACTACATCCAAAAATAGTACATACCGTTGGATTTAAAATAATAAAGCTATGTTTGTCTTATACCCATTACAGTTTCTTTCTTGCTCCCCTTGAAGGTCTCCCCCAAATCAAAGAACTGACCCCAAGCCATTCCTAAGAAAAGCCTGGCCAAGTAGAAGACGAAGATAAAAAGGGACTGAATAATTCTCTACCATTTGAAGAGGGTTCAATATCTAATTCCCTAAATATACACTTTACCAAGTATTATTTCTGGGACGATACCAAGATCATGTACATTCCTAACGCTCACTTAGAAAGAAAACTGTTCTGCAGTCAAATATCTTACTCTGGCTTCTCTCTGTGTGCTTTTAGCTTTAATGCCTAACATTCTCACACACACAAATGGGCACCTCCTAATTTAAACTGAAGGCCACTCACGACCCATTTACACCACACAGACTATACAAATAGATAGAAAAACATATAGTTGCATTACAAGTAAAGACTAGCGGGGGTTTGGTGTGGTTTTTTTTTTTTTTTTAACACCACCAAACTACTTATAAATTAAGCAAAACAGCCTTTACCAGATAGTAGGAGATCAATAGTTCTGAATCTTCTCTTGTCCAATTGTATGCTGTATATTCAAGGGCATTATTCTCGCCTTGCTGTTTGCACATGTAAGCACAGTTTCTTTCAAAAACGGTGCGAATGCCTTTAAACAGAATCACGCTAGTAGTGCAACCCATCCCCGAGGCGTGGATGCTCAGATCTCTAGCAGCCTCCACTCCGCTTCCACATCATCTTCCTTGGCTCTTCAGAGCAGGCTCCCACTGTACCGTCTTCATGACAGGCAGCTGCCGGCACCGGAACAGAAGGGAAGCTCCGAGCTGTCTCACTAGAATCCGCTCCTGCCCAACAGCCTGGCACCAAAAAAAAAAAATCCAGGCTCCGGGTGTAAAACAGGAGGGGTGGTGCCCACGCAAGATGACACACCTCGGATGCACCAAAACCTTTAAAGTATCGCTTTTTTCCCAGGAGATCGCTTCACTGTTAATACCAAAAACACACACACAAACAAGCAGAAGATCTGCATGTGGTTACTGGAGAGTGGCCAGCTCCTGTGATGTGCTGGGGATCGTTCTGAATCTCAGAACCTGCCCAAAATGAAAAAGCCGGTCCCAGACAGCCACCCTGCTGCAGATACCGCTGGAAGACACAAAGAATGTTCGTCTGCTGCAAGGAATCACGCTCCCAGAATGCTTAGCCTAGCATCTATATTAGCAAACATCTCTTTCCTTGACCTAAATATGCTGTTTGTTTAAGCCTGCATCAGCAAGGAACGGCGAAGCAAAAGAGAGGGGGGAGAAAAAAGTCCAAAAACGAGTGAAATCCCTAAGATGACTGCTGCTATGGAAACATGGGTAAGCCCACTTCAAACAACCATTTGCGTGTGTGGGTAATCGCTTGCTGACAGCAAACCACAAGGGAATACAAAACTGCTGTGTCGATCATGACCTCTGTCCACTTCTCCTCTCTGCTAGAGAGAGGGCTAGCAAGTTTACACTGCTTATAAGGATTCTCCCACCTCTGATACCCAGATGAGAACATGGATAGAGAGCATGCAAATAAGAACATGGATACAGAGTGACCCGGTCCTCCTGAAGCAGCACCCCTCAGTATGCAATGGCAAAGACACACTGAAGTCCCACAGGCAACAAGGTTATAACTGTTGTGCATAAGTAATTTCAGATGCTTCTACTGCAGACTGAACTCACTGACATTATGCTACTTTATGTGTATCTGTGGGGTGGCTAATTAGAGAAGCTTGTCATTAATAAATACTAAGTTGACTCTTGCCATTTTCCTTCTAAAAAAAAATGGAGGGAGAATTACATAAAAAGACACAGGTCAACCCCTTCCACCTATGCCATGCATCGGGAAAGAAGTGATTGCTCTTTTAAGAGCTGTTTTCTAATAGTCTTCCTTATTTTATACGGCAATGAGGGTTTTCATTTTCTTTTTTTTTTCTTTTTTCTATATATTTTATTGATATTTTACAGAGAGGAAGGGAGAGAGACAGAGAGCTAGAAACGTCGATGAGAGAGAAACATCGACCAGCTGCCTCTTGCACACCCTCTACTGGGGATGTGCCCTCAACCAAGGTACATGCCCTTGACCGGAATCAAACCCGGGACCCTTCAGTCCGCAGACCGACGCCCTGCCACTGAGCCAAACCGGTTTCGGCGAGGGTTTTCATTTTCTATCAATAGATTTCAAAGTTAGAGTGGTTGGAATGACTGAGTACCTACAGTGAGTAACAGAAGCCTGGGTAATGTAGTCAAAGCACCAGGCATGCAGCCACATAACCCCCAAATTTGTTTTCTATGGCTAGCTTACCGATGAGGCTCCATAGATAAACAAAAATCTAGGCTTTGTCTATCTCCTGCATTTTTATGCAAAAATCTAATAGCCACAGGAGATCAAAGGAGTAGAGATACTGGCCACATGAAAAAAAAAAAAAAACCACACAGAGGAATTATATGTGGCCTAGAATGTTCTGCTTCAGAATGGCTATTCTGTTAATACAGAGCAACAGTGTTCAAGATTACACCCAAGACCTAACATCAGAAGATATAATCTTCATGCAACATCACAATGCTGGCATATAACTATATGGAAGCACATCTACACAGAAACTGAATACTAGAGACTATAAAACACTACACAGGGTAAATTGTTTTGGAAATTCAGAAAAATTAACCTACCTTCTATATTACAAGAGAAACCACTTACAATAGTTCACTGAATATAAATAAAGATGGTACCTAGAAATTAAAAACTTAATGTATTATTATTACCTATTTTTACACATTCTGGGTATAAAAACCAGGAAACATTATTTGAGGTGCAAAAGATTATGTTTGAACTTATAAAGCAGTATGAATGATAACCAAGCAAATTTGAAGCTACTGGTATATATCTGATTTACTTTAAAAGCTCTAAGTTAATATTTAGAACAATGGGAGAGAATGGAAGTTTTCTAACCATCATTCAGAGAAAAAGGAAATGTTTCCTAGAGATGCATTAATAAATATTTCAGCAACTGTACCAATTTTAAATACTAATCATTTTCAAACCAACAAAATTTGTGGACAAGAAAAACATCAGAAAATATTTAGAGCAAAGGATTCAACAAGGCCAAAAAGTGGGTTTCATGCTAATAGGAGCATGACAAAATAAATCATTCAAAATATCTGTTTGGTTTTGCTAATTTTTCTGCATCAGAATGGTCTTAGATAAAAACCATTTAATAACAATTAGCATGAATTCCATCAGAGGACTGGAGCAGATGAATGCCATCTACTGACAACTAGTTCAGCCACCTACAAAGTATATATTTCAATTTAGAGATCACGTTTACTCTCACATCTTTAAATGTTATCTCCAATTTACACAACTCCCAAGGCTGGATGTCCCCCTTCACTCCCTTATGAGATCCAAGCCCATGTCTTCTTCTCCTGATGCTTCCATCACCACCTCACCCTAGATGGTCCAAGTTAATCATCTTTTAATACGACAAACTAGTACAGCCACACAATGGAATGTTACTCAGCCATTAAAGGGAATAAAGTGCTGATACATGTTGCAATATGGATGAATCTGGAAAATGTCATGCTTAGTGAAAGAAGCCAGTCACAAATGATCTTGTGTTATATGCTTCTATTTCAATGAAATGTCCTCAACCGGCAAATCCAAAGAGATTATAAATAGATTAGTGGTTTCCAGGGACAGGGGGAGGAGGAAATGGGGGCTGGCTGCCAATGGACACAGAGTTTCTTTAAGGAATAATGAAAATGTTCAGAAATTAGACAGTGTTTTCAGCATCTGCATTATCTATACATACTATGTAGTCTATGAATATACTAAAAAACACTTTTAAAAGGTGATCTCACTCATTTGTGGAATATAATGAACAACATAAACTGATGAACAAAAACAAATCCTGAGACAGAGAAGCAGCGATCAGACTGTCAAACCTCAGAGGGAAGGTAGGGGAGAGTGGGAGTAAAAGGGAGAGATCAACCAAAGGACTTGTATGCATGCATATAAGCCTAACCAATGGGCACTGACACCAGGGGAGTGAGGGCATGAGTGGGGGGAGAGGGGGCAATGGGGGGATAAGGACACAATTAATACCTTAATTAATAAATTAAAAAATGAAAATGAAAAAGAAATTTTAAAACAAAAAAATAAAAATAAAAGGTGAATGCTATGGTATGTGAATGTAATAAAAAAACTGACTCCATTTTTGATGTTTCACTGCTGAAAGCTTTTAGGCCACTCCCTCTCTCTTCCCCTCTGTCCCACATCTGTACAAGCTGAAAGGAAGTTCCAGGTGCTTCCCTCCTTTGGTGCCAGCGGGAATGTCAAACACTCACCCAGGCTCACCCCACACCCCACGAAACCCCCAAACCAGTCTCCTTTCCCTGCTCTTCCTTTAAGCCATTTTAGGACCTGCTTGGGAACATCCCTGCTCTTCCGAGAGAGTTTCATTACATGAGTAATAAACTTTTACACACCCTCTTGGGGGAGCACAGTCTGTGTGGTATCATTAGCCTCAACATCTAAAGAAAACGCTGGGGCTGGATCCATCCAGTTTCTATGGAGTGGCCCCAACAGTGAATAAAGCTGTTATTAAAAATGGTAGGGGCCAAAACCGGTTTGGCTCAGTGGATAGAGCGTCGGCCTGCAGACTGAGGGATCCCAGGTTCGATTCCGGTCAAGGGCATGTACCTTGGTTGCAGACACATCCTCAGTAGGGGGTGTGCAAGAGGCAGCTAATCGATGTTTCTAATTCTCTATCCCTCTCCCTTCCTCTCTGTAAAAAATCAATAAAATATATATTTTTAAAAATGGTAGGAGGAGATCTACTCTACCCACCCCATAACACTGTCAAGTTTAAGTCTATATTAATAAAAGGGTAATATGCTAATTAGACCAGGAGACTAGCCGGGGAGAGCAGTTGGGGGCCAGCCAGCCATTGCATATTTCAAGAATATAAACCTCAAATTTTGATGAGGGGAATAGGATGGATAGACTTATGCATATCTAAATTTATCCATCATTTATCATCCCCACCTCAAAACACTTTGAAATGCCGGGACCAATGGCATCTCTAAGTGAACAGAGATGACAGGTAGCCCAGAGGACGTTGGTACAGACAGGAGTCTTAGACCCCTAAGAGAGCTACAGTCTGTACCCCTGTCTACCACTGTGGTGAAACAAATTAACTTTGCTAAAAGCATATTTCTAAAGTCATGAGCACAGAAAACATTGAAGTCAGGTCTACTGTTAACACAGTGGTAGTTAAATGTTCTCAAAAGTAGAGAAGGCAAAGTTACGCAGGTGTCTCCATGTTGGTGCTAGAATATAGGGAGGCAACCAGCCCCTGTGGGTGCTCTGACACCTGGCACGAGCAAAGGGTGAGACCAAGTAAAGGGAGTGAAAGCGACAAAGTGGGCTCCACAGAACTGAGGGGGTGGGTGGTCTTGAGAGGTGCTCAGTCTTTCAAAAGAAAGGAGGATCCTTCTTTTTTTGTGTTGGCAGTAGACCAAGTTAAAAGCTTTTAAAATAAAACAGCTCTCCTAGGGGAAGAAAAGTTTGGTTAGGAAACCCAACTTACTTACTGGTAGGAATGTAAACGGTGCAGCAGAGTTTGGTGATTCCTCACAAATTAAACCGAGAATTACCGCATGATCCACCGAGTCCACTTCTGAGTAGGCACCCAAAAGAATGGAAAGTGGGGTTTTGAAAGATATTTGTACACCCTTGATCACAACAGCATTAATCACAATAGCCAAAAAAGGGACGCAACCTAAATGTCCATCAAAAGATGAATAGATAAATGGAATACATTTATTATATCATTCAGCCTTGAAAAGGAAGTACATTTTGATACAAGCTGCAACATGGATAAACCTTTCAGGACATTATGCTAAGTGGAATAAGCAAGTCACAGAATAACAAATACTATATAAGTCCATTTACATGTTACCTACAATAGATAAATTCATAGAGGAAAAAAGTAGAAGGGTGGTTACAGGGGCCTGGAAGGAGGGAGAAATAAAAATAGGGAGTTTAATAGATATAGAGACTGTTTCAGATGATGAAAAAAGGATAGTTACTTAATACCACTGAATGATATAAATTATAAATTTTATGTTATGTAAATCTTACCACAATAAACAACAGAAAGGGGGGGCAGCAAGTTACTGGGCACAGCTTTCCTATAACTCCCAAAAACAAGTGATGTAAAATAATAGAAAACCGGGAGGGTTAACTAGTCTTTCCTCCCTTTCTCTCCTCCTACCCCTCATAAAGGGCAGGCCAGCCCAAGGAATTGGCTTCATAATATTTATTTTCCTTATAACTATTTCTAATAATTTATATTAGATTAACTTATATGCTATAGTTTACATAATTACAACTAATAAGTATTTCATCATTCCACTTGGTAATGCACTTCTTTAAAAAAAAAAAAAAAGAACACCTTTGAACTATGTACCAACACAGAAAAAAGGATAGCTGAGATTTAAATTCCTGATTCACAGGCAGCTTCTACTTCTTTCACTGAAGCTACAAAATGAACAAACCAACAGCATTTATTCAATTTATCCCTCAGCTGCAGGGGATGTCAGAACTCCAATTACTGCTATGAGAGATCATGAAAGAAAAGCACGGTTTCTGAGGGAGCTCAGTTCTTTGAAGAGAAACCAATAAATCCATAAATGCTGATCCTATGTCAAATATGAGAAGTTACCCAAAGAGGCCACCTATTGGCAAAGCTTTACATTATTGTACAAACATCTGTGGGGGAGGAGCAGAGTGCAGGGAGGCTGACGGCACAGAGACCGAAATGAATACTGTGAGCGCCTCTGTCCAACTGCAAACAAGACGCTAAGTGAAAAGGCAAGGAAGCCGAGCAAACCCACAAAGGCATAATGAAATCAGAGCTCACAGTGACCTCTTCCTGGCCTCCGCCAGCCTCTTCAAGGAAATTCTATTTTAGGAAGACACATCTGAAAAGATCACTTAGCAACAAGGTACACTGTCTTTAAACAATAGAAGAGGTACACAGCATAATTCATGAGCAAACGCACCCATGAAATGGTTTATGTGCTTCCAATAGGGAGTTCAGGCTGCTGGAAAGGCGTTCTTTCACGTGAAGAGAGACTGATACTCAAATTCTATACCTTAAGAAATTGTATATTACCTTCTAGCATTTTATTTTATTTGTTTTACTCTCATTGTGTCAGTAGAGAAATATTGTCTCCATCGGAGGAGAAAAGGAAATAAATAAAAAGGAAAGCATAAACATAAAATCTAGTTTGCCAGTTTAAAAACTATTACAATATAATCAAATTTTCAATTAGATTAATGAAAAGGCAGTAAGATATAAAGGTACTACAGTAGTTACCTCTCCAAAAAAACAGAGGAGTGAAAATGCAATCTTTAAAAATATCCTTATGGTTTAAAAGAAAAAAAAAAGCATAGTGAAAAGACACAAAATAAATTACGTATTCCTTTGTCCAGGCTTCTGGACAGGTTAGAAGGAACTAGATATATCACGTGTCCCCACTTACAGAGGCTCACAAAACTCCCTTCTCTCCCTGACTCCTTACAAAGTTTTCATTTCTTTTTACAAAGGCACAAGTTCAGAACGTTTGTAAGATTCTCTTTTGTAAACAGCCTATGGTTGAGCTATGCTTTACTATAACTGTGTTTTATAAGGACGGTTACTTCACTCAAACATTCCCTGATGCACAAGTAGATCTCATTAGGTCAGAGAAGTGGGAAAGGCTTTGGAGAAACCACTCGCCATATAAGCATCGGACAGATAACAAATATTGCCATCCCTCCATGCCAACTAAAAACAGATGATGCTGGAAACCAATCATTGTCTCCTAATAGAAAGAGGCTGGTCAACCTTGAACTCTGAAAGGTCAGAGCCAACCACTCCCTATCTAAGTGAGACAATGATTGGTTTCCCGCATCTCCCCCGTTTCTTTCTTTTGACCCAAAGAAGATATACAAATGGCCAAGAAGCAAATGAAAAGTCACTGGAGAAATGCAAATCAAAAGCATGAGATAGCACTTCATATCTACCAGGACAGCTAAGATCAAAAAGACAGACGGTGTTAGTGTGGATGTGAAGAATGGGATCATTCGTACACACCTGGTGGGGGTGCAAAATAGGGCAGCTATTTTGATGCTCCTCAGATGGTGAAACATAGAGTTACCATATGATCCAGCAATTCCACTCCTAGCTACACACCCAAGAGAGTTGAAATTTTTGTTCGTACAAATGTTCTTAATAGTATTATCCATAATGGCCAAAGAAGTAGAAACCCAAATGCCCATTAACTGATGAATAAGTAAACAAAATGTGGTATATCCATATAATGGAATATATATATATATATATATATATATACACACATATATATATGTGTGTGTGTGTGTGTGTGTGTATATATATATATATATATATATATATATAGAGAGAGAGAGAGAGAGAGAGAGAGGAATATGCAAATTATCCAGGACATCATCACATCACAACTGTTCACAGGGTGGGTGGGGCTGCAGGGTAGGACTCTGAGTCTAGTGCAATTTGGTCCTGCCCAGGCAGACTCTCCCATGGCCCCACAGCCAAACCCCGATGCTGACCTAGGGTTTACTAAACTTTACTGGAGCTGCTCCCCACACCCCCATCCCCTGCTCCAATCCCCTGCCCACAGCAGGATGCCCCTCAGCCTCCTGACAGGTGGGTGGCCGGGGAGAGCAGAGTGGGGTGGAGGCTGCAGGGAGCCACGGAGGGGAGGGGTGGCCAGAGCCAAGTTGCTGGGGGTCTGAGGAGAGCGCCTGACAGGAGCCCGAACTGCAAAGAAGGAAGAGGAAGTGGCCACGGGGAGCTCTTCCAAACCCCCTGCACGGACACCCTACCCCAGCCCCCGCACTCCTGGGGGGATGGGGAGGCTGACCGGACAGGGAGAAGACCCAGTCTCGGGGGTAGCTGCAGCCTGCACCTCATACTCCTGATCTCTTCCTCCATCATCCCTGCCAGGGGCACCCACCACAACAGCACAATGGCCACCCATCAGCGCCCCAGAGGCACCCGCCTCCCACTCCCATGGAAGTGGCACAGCTCCCTCCCGCCTCCTGCAGAAGCTGCGTGGCTCCAGTGGAAGCAGCCTACTGCACAAGGTATCGCACACTGGGCCACTAGCTCAGAAATAAAAGAAATGAAGTACTGATACATGCTCAACATGGATGAACCTGGAATGAAAGAAGCCAGTCACAAATGTCCAGATATCATATGATTCTATTGATATAAAATGTCCAATATAAGCAAATCTATGGAGACAGAAGACAGATTAGTGGTTGCCTATGGTAGGGTGGAATTGGGCAGTGACAGCCCAATACTGGAAGGATTACAGGGTTCTTTGTGGCTAATAAAAATGTTGATTATAGTGATGAATGCACAACTGTGAAATACTGAAAACCACTGGATTGCACACTTTAAACATCTGAATCATATCTTGACAAAGCTGTTTAAGAAACTGATCGGCCACATCTGGGGTGCACCTATAAAACACTGAATTTCTCCTGAAGGCACTCTACCCTAAACACAATGATCTCTCCACAACATACCAACTTCTGATACAGTGAATTTCCGAAAGCATTCCTGGCACTGTATATGTGAAAGGGAGTACGGAAGAGAGTGTCAGATGATTTCTTCAACCAGGGCCAGTTACTCTGCTTTATATTTACAGAGCACTTAAGGGAAACCTTTTGTCTGGTCAACAACTTTGGCTCATTCATTTTCTTAGACAAGATCTGGGCCTGAGAGCCGAGTATTCTATCCCAATTCATTCTAAGGAATTAATTTTGCAGATCTTTTCCCATAAAATTTCCATCTCTGCTTTAACCACAAGGCTCAGGGGGGTGGGGGAGACAGGAAAAAAGTTTTTGTAGAAAAAGTCAGAGGAGGAGGGGTAGAAAATTTTTGTAGAAAAAGTCAGAGGATCTGAAATTTTATTCAAATTACAGAATTTTTTCTATTAGGTCATTCTAGAAGATTTACATCTTGAATGTCAATTGTATTGTAAATTTTAAGGAAAAAAAACATTATTTAAATAGTGCTGGGCACATCTTCAACAGTGTCACATGGACCTAATTCCTGCTACCTGCCTAATGCTGAACGAAGAATTCAGCCACATGATCTCTTCTAAACAACTCTAAAAGTGAAGTTTTATAAGTGATCTCACTTTTGTTTGCTCTTCTCTGACCATTTTCAAGTATACAAGATTTTCACAGAAACACATGCTTGTGTGTGGGCCCACGGAAAGACTGAAACCCACACTAACATCAGGGGAGTGGGACAGACAAACCCTGGGGATTGGAGATGAGTAACTCACAACTTCAAATACCTCCTTAGACCAGTAGCTTTCAAAGTATTGTCACCAACAATTATATGAAGAAATTAATTTTTAAGTCACGATACGGTAAATCTGTAGAAGAGTATTTTCCCAAAAATATGTACCCTTATTGGTTACACTATTTTATTTTCTACTCCAGCCTCTCCTGTCTACTCTAGTTCACTGAAAGGAAGGAAAGAAGGGAGGACGAAGGGAGCTGGTCACAGCCCACTGAACTATTCTCAGGACCGCTGTGGTTCATGGCCTACAGTTTTGAAAAACAGTACATGTACCAGTTACTAAGTAAACTCTGTCAACACTTGGAATTCACCAGTCTCACCACATGTCTCATTACTTACAAGCAGCTAGCCCAATAGAAAAAAGGAATAGAAGACAGGAATGTAAGACAACATTCTGAAAGAATGGAGTTCTATTTCATACAATTCTACCTAATAAAAGAGTAATATGCAAATTGACCATCACTTCAACACACAAGATGGCTGTTCCCATGTGGTCAAAGATGGCTGCCCCCATGTGGACACAAGGTGGCCACCACAAGATGGCCAGCAGGGGAGGGAAGATCAGGCCAGCAGGGGAGGGCAGTTAGGGGTGACCAGGCTGGCAGAGGAGGTAAGTTGGGGGTGACTGGGCCTGCAGGAAAGGGCAATTGGGGGGGACCCAGGCCTGCAGGGGAAAGCAGTTAGGGGCAATCAGACTGTCAAGAGAGTGGTTAGGCATCAATCAGGCTGGCAGGGGAGTGGTTAAGGGGTGATCAATCTGGCAGGCAGGTGAGCAACAGGAGCCAGCAGTCTTGGATTGTGAGAAGGATGTTCCAGATTGGAGAGGGTACAGGCTGGGCTGAGGGACACACCCCTGTGCACAAATTTCATGCACCAGGCCTCTAGTATCATATATGCTTTAAATCAGCTGCCTCTCCCAAAGTCAGAAGACATCGACTTTGAATCAAGTGGCAGAAGAGGAGTGGCCCCTCTCCCACCACCCTAATAACACATTCAAAGAACTTTTGTTTTCAGTCCTTGCTGGTATGGAGGCCCTGGTTTTAAAGGGGAGAAAGGTCCCTTTAAAGGGAGACAACATTTGTACAGTGAATCCAAAGGTGACACTGCCACCAGGCCATGCTCACTTCCTCAAACCACTGAACCAAGAGGCAAATAAAGAGGATACTCTACCAGCTGGAGTAAGAGGAAATGGGGTTTGTTGCTCCCAAAAGGGTCAGGAAGGACTACGGCTAGAACTGCGGGTGGATTCTTCAGAGCATCAATTAGTGCTCTATCTATCCCAGATAGTAAAAGTTCAGGCAATCCCAAGAAAGGCAGGATCAATGAAAATTCTGACTTTCATGTGAAGAAGGTCAATCAGTCGAGGCCCTGCCTGAGGTAAAGGAAATATGTTATGAGTAACAGGAGGATAAAGACATAAACATCAAGTACTGCCAAGGGGCCAGTTAGACAAATGAGGACTGCAGCAGCGATTTCCCTCCGGCTTTCCTGCACGCACACGTGTGTGTGTGTATGTGTGTGTGTGTGTGTGTGTGTGTGTGTGTACACATACCAATTTCTTCTCCTTCCTCTTGTATTATTTTATACAAACGTTGTTGTTGAAACTTAACTCTATGACTTAGACTTTGGGTAGCATATATACATGCAACACTGCAAATGAATTTAAGGATTAATTAACAAAGCCCAGAGATGAATACAATAACTAATGAGACTGTGACTCCTTGTTTTGGGGAGCCCGTGAGAACACCTCCATTTGCATGAAGAGTATCGGTCTTCTGTTAGGCTGAAACATCGTCATTTTTGTTGCACGGAAGTTCAAATATGTGTGGAAGGGTAGGTCTGCATGCTGAGTAGTCAAAGGGGAGGACCGTGAAGGTTATTAAGTTATTGTCTCCATGCTCCAACCCCACCCTTTACACACTCAGTTCTATGATGCTAATTAGGTCGGGCACTCTGAAAACCACACTGTGTTAGCAGCTGGCTCTCGGTTTAGGCTCTCTACAAGGGCACCAAAGGGAGACTGAGGGGCTGAAGCAAGAGGAGCTTGCTCTTTGGTGCCTGCTTCCTCTGGCTTTGGCTCCTCATTTCACCCAGCAAGACTTCTTCACCCTGGCAGGAGCAGAGCCTTCCTGTGCAGCAGCTGAATCTGGTTTGCAGTTGTTCCAACACTTACAAAACCACCCTCACTGCACCCCTCAGAAACACCATCACCAGCCAGCCAGCATCCACTCCTCACACTCCTCAGAGGTCTGTGTTTCAGCTCCTTGGGGCCCCTCCTCTAAGTTCCTAAGATTTATTAACACAATCTCATCCCTCAGTCTATCCAGTCCCAGAGCTGACGGCTGCTTGTTGCAGCTACTGCTTCTATAACACGTTAATGTTCTCTTTGTACCTTTTTCAGTTCCCTATTTAAATTCATGTCTAATACCAACTTTATATTTAATTCTATTAAAATAAGTGGCGTGATTTCAGTTTCCTGGCTGGGACCTGACTAGCTACCCTAGGTTCTAAACAGTTCCAAAAGACTAAGATCACCAAATAATAAGAATGGCCAATAAGCACATAACAAGATGCTCAAGATCATTAGGGAAATGCAAGTTAAAACTACAGCAACATCCACTACACACTGATTAGGATGGCTAAATGTTTAAGAATGGCCATACTGAGTGTTAACAAGGATGTGGAGTAGCTGGAACCTTCATACTGTTGCTCGCAGAGCCACTTTGGGAAACAGTTTAACAGAGCCTAAAAATGTTAAACAAAGTTACTGTTATAGCACAGCAAATCCACTTCTAGGTATCCACCCAAAAAAACGAAAGCACATGTATAAAAGTATTCACAACAACCTATTCATGATAAACCAAGACATGGGAAGTCCATCAACTGGTGAAGAGATAAATAAAATGTGCATAATCTATGAGGATTGGGGAATGTCCGGCCTGCAGGCCATACAAGGCCCATGAAATCACTTGGTCTGGCCCCACCAAGGCATTCGGGGTGAGTTAATTAAATGTTGAACCAAATATAGCACACCAATTTTTAAGCTGATAATTTTGTATGGGCCACAAATGATGTTATCAATATCCAAATGGCCCTTGGCAGAAAAAAGGTTCCCCACCCCTGTTCTAGACAATGCAATGGGTTACTATTTGGCAATACAAGGGAATAAAGTACTGATACATGCATGCTACATCATGCAAAAACCTCAAAAAATACTAAGCTAAGTGAAAGGAACCAGACACAAGGCCACACACTTACTTATTCCACTTATAAGAAATGTTCAAAAGAGGCAAATCTAGAGAGAGAGAGAGAGAGAGAGAGAGAGAGAGAGAGAGAGAGAGAGAGAGAGAGAGAAGATTATTGGTTGCCTGGAGCTGTGGATGGGAACCAAGAGTTAATGCAAATGGGCATGAGATTTCCTTTGGAGGAGATTGAAGCATTCTAAATTTAGATCACTGTGATGATTGCACAGGTCTACAAACTTACTAAAACATTTACATTTTAGAGTGAATTTTGAGATATGTAAATTATGCCTCCGTAAAGCTGTGAAACAAAAGAATAGAAAAAACATTTGAAGAAGATCTACTGTCAGAGGAAAATGAAATAAATCATGATAAGAAACCACAATGCACTGATAAGTAAAATGAAATGTTTGTGTCTGGACACACATATAATTTCATATGATAAATACAGCATACCTAAAACCAAACACTTTGAGTAAATGAAATGTCTTTCTTTCAACTACTTAAAAACAGGTCTGGAGTGAGGCATTAAAGCAATGCCTAGCTTGAGTGAAAAGATCGTTTGATTGCTTCAGAACTTAATAAATGGGATGACACCAGCATTCAGATCTAGCTAATGTCAATAAAGAGGAAGATACTGTTTTAAAGTTGAGAAAATTCTCTCAGTTGAAAAGATAGGCTTTTTTGCCCCTTAGGAATGCCTCTTACCAATGACAGTGAGGTTGACAAGGAAGACAGACTGATGATGCCTCATTACAAAACAGGGAAGACTGACTGTCCATAGGCATCAAATGCTGTTATCACTGAAATTGTGCTTGACTCTGAAAATAAACTTGAACTCAGATACCATTACAATGTAAAAGCAAAGGATCTCTAAAAATGGGAACACTCACTCCATTAGACAAACCATTCAGACAGGCAAATACTTTTTTAATGAATGACTCAGATTTTGAACTCACTTGTTGATTCCTAGAGGATGAAAAATGTCCATATAATATATCCAAAGTTCATATTTTATTCACATTTTATGTTCATATTTTAAGATGACTTCCCCAAAAATCCATGTAAAATATCTCAAAAAGGAATATATTGATAACATAGATTTTATTAAAAGATACTTTGTTTTTCATAATTAATGTTTTAAAAAGCAAGTATTTATTATGACTTTTAAAAATAATCTTTGGTACTTTTATGGTATAAAACTATTTTCTGCAATAAAATCCAAATAGTAACACTGTGCCTAAGGGAAATACATGCCGAGTTTAAGAGATATCTCTTTAAGAAATTCTGACGAATCTGCTTCCAAATAACACAATCTTTTTTGTACTTGGCAATAAACAAGAATGTCAACTTATGTGAAAGCCTTTATTCAGCAGATGGCTAATTATGAACAGAAATTACAAATGGTGAAATTACCCATTCCCATAGAAAGTTCAAAGCTGTGTGAAAATGAACGTTTTTAAATTTCACTTCATTAAACATTAATAGCAGATCCCAGTGGTCTAAGATATTGCCTTTCAGGAACAAGCGTGTCAATCATTTTTAAAGAATAGTTCCTTGCTATGAATCTAAGAATTTTAAGATATATGATGTTTTAATATAGCTGAGCACAAAAAACAGATTTAAATATAACTGACTACTTTCCTACCCATCAGGTCAGAGGTAAAACTGGGAAAGATTTTGATTATTTATTTTCCTGCAGATAATTTAATTCAGGCACGCCCAGTAATAGAGAAGGCCAAAGACAAATGCTCTCTCTAAAACAGAAAATTTGAATATGGAAGACAGGTTAGATTTACAAGAACTGGGCTGCTCTGGAAAGACCAATATATAAAAATTCTCTAATCACCAGTGTTACCCTAAAATAGATTAGCCTATTTAGGAGTATAAATGAAACTGCTGCCCCACTGTGTGCTCGCCAGGTGAATGACATTGCAATTGCAAATGAACTAAATTACCTCAAAGATCCTGTTGGGTCCTACGATTTTGATGGGTTCTCCACTCTACAGATTATTGGCTATGAGTGTACTTTCAATAAGACTAAAAAATGAAGCTAGGTCATCTTTGGGAACTGAAAGGATAGTCAGGAAGTTCCAATATACCTAACATGTATGAGGTGCATCTCACATATCACCTAGTACATAATCATATTGCTTAGTTACGTGTGAGGACACTGAGGCTCAAAGATGACATGACCATCTGACCATCTGACCATCTGACCATCTGACCATCTGAGCGTCTGAGCGTCTGAACTAGAACATCTATACCCTTCACCCCCAGACTTGCAGATGAGAACTCTTTCTACTCTACAAAGATGCCAGGCCCCCAAAAAACCTCATATATTCCTTATACAGAGAAGTTCTAAGTAAAAGAAAAATATATATTTATTGAGGGAAAAATCTATAGATCAAAATGCCTGGCCAACTTCAGGGGGTCTGCAATATGGCTCAGATGTGAAGATCACATCTTTTCTTCCCACTTCTTATCATGAAATATATTCAAAGCATGTGCTCCATCTAGTGGATTAATGGAAGATCCTCAGGATTAGGGAAATGCACATTTATAATACTGCTCAGTTCACACAACCCTGAAGCATGCATTTGCTATTCCATACCTCTACCCAAAATAGCAGCACTAAAAAGGAGATTCTAAAGATTACAAACTTTCAACAGTCGAGGATGAATTCATTCCAACTGATTAAAACTGTACTCTAAATTTGTTTTCTCTCCCTGGTTCTCGTGTTTCTCCATCATTGTACAGAGTCAGCGAGGTGGCTCACCTCACAAATAACCAAAGGAGGAGGTCTCAGGTGGCATACGCCCAGCAGGACTAACTCAGACCTTACATAGAAGCTCACAGAGACTCTATTGCCCCTTCATATTACTCTGGTTACTAATCTCCATCTTAAGTCCAAGAATAGATCTTCCTTTCAAAAGAAAAGAACACGAGGTGGTGAGAAAAATCTAGGTTCAGAAGTTTCTGAAGGTTGCAACCATCAGTAAGTCATTGAACTTCTGCCCCAGTTCCTCCTGTGTATAACATGGATGATGGTATGCCCCAGTGGAGTTCTGAGTGGATGAAGAGGGATGGCCAGTGAGGAGCACTTCACACTGTTCCTGGAGGACCAGAGCACTCAACGAATGACAGACACACAGATGGATCTAAGTAGGCTCACTCCTCCAGTTTTGGGGCCCTTTCTCTCCTTTTCTTCACATCCAAATTTCTATTTTAAAAATGTAATACAAATGGCAAGCTGAGTTGCTGGAAGACAGGGAGATACATAACAATGAGGAACAGTCAGGGAGCTGTAGCTTATTCAGTGTGACCAAAACATAGGTGGTAAAGGTAGATGCCAAGTTGGGGTGAAACAAGAAGGTGGGTCCTTATATAGCATATCAATGTGGTTGGATTTCACACAACAATCGATGGGGATCCACCAGATTATCTTTTCATGACCCCAATTTGTCACATCTCCACACTGCTCCCAAACTCTGTCAACCCATTTCCTAAGAATAAGGTAGAATGTTGCTAATAAGGTGGATTTCTGTCTTATGACAGCTTCACAAGTTGTATGTCAACTTTCATATACATATTCACTGAAGACTTATGTTGTAAGTGCTAAAAAAAAGATCAAATTCAATAACACCATTTACGAACCTTTTATTGGGTAATCATTCTCAACTTTTTAGTTTTGAATGAACATTTAATATTAGCAGTAAAACCCTCAACTCCAATTAAACTTGTAACTGTAACATAAAAAAATATGAATGAACACTGCCAAGAACTGTTGGTTGCCTCCCTGGCTCCAACATCGATCTTCCCCTTTCAATATAATAACAGAAGTATTCATGGGCTTGTAACCATCCAGCCCAAGATTACATTTCTAAGCCTCTCCTGCCTTGGAATTTAGACAGAAGTGATGTGTGCAACTTTAAAGTCATGCACTTAATGAGAAAGAGAATACCATTCTCTTACCATCTCTTCCTGCTAAACAGAATACAGACAAGTCAGCTGAAGCTGGAGTACCAATGATCTAAAACTACAAAGAAGAAATATTATGTGGAAAATGGCAGAACAACAAGATAGAAGGAATCTAGATCCCAAAACAGTAATCATCAATTTAGCCTGGACTGTATAGATTAGTAACAGAGACTTTAACTTCCATCCTTTATAAGCCACTGCTTTTTAGTCTTTGTAAAAGTCAAATCCTAATATTGAAACAACTACAACCTGAAAACGAAGATTTTGCCCATTCAACATTATGCCCATTCAACAAATATTTATTGGGAACCTACTAAATGCTAAGCATATTATAGACTTCAGAAATACAACTGAGAATAAGATTCAGTTCCTGCACTCTAAGAGCTCACACTCTGATGGGTTTTTTAAGACTCTGGACTAAAGTATTTTAAAATAGAAGATAATGTGAATGTACTTAATGCCACTGAACTATACAGTTAAACAATGTTTATATTATGCATAGTTTACAATAAAAATGACAAAAGAAAAATTCAGAGAAAAAAAAACAACAAATTTTAACTCAGTGACTTAAGATTTTTAAATTATATATCTGATAAAGGACTTTGTATCTAGATATATAAAGAACTTTTGAAACTCAATGATAATAAAAAAAAACAATGAATAAACAATTTAAATAAATAAAAGACATACAAAATGTAGCACATGAAAAGATGTTCAACATCATTAGTAATCAGAAAATTTTATTTTAAAAATCAACAAGCTACTTCTATACATTTACTACAATGGCTAAAATTAAAGACTGGCCATAGCAAGTGCTGACAGAGACGTGGAGCAAAGGAACTCTAATATATTCAGATAACACTATTAGTGGAAATATTAAATGGTATAACCACCTTGGAAAGCAGTCTGGAAGTTTCTTAAAAAGTAAAACATTTAGCAAACATATGACCCAACCATTCGACTATTAGAAAAATTAAAATATGCACCCATACAAAAACTAATACACAATATTCTTGGAATCTTTATCTGTAATAACCAAAAACTGAAAACAATCCAAATGTACAAGAAAACTGGTTGACTAACTGATTGATAAATTCTAGTATATCCATATAATCAAATATTATTCATCAATAAAAAGGACTGAACCACTGAAAAATAAAACATAAATAAATCTTAAAATAAGTATACTGAATGAAGGAAGTGACACCAAAAATAGTTTGTAACATCTGACTGCATTTTTATAAAAACTAACATAGAAACAGAAAGCAGATCTGTGATTACCTAGAATGAGAAAGAAATAAGAGAAATGGGTTACAAAAAAGTATAAGAAGACTTTGGGGTGATGGAAATGTTCACTATCTTGAATATGATGATGGTTTTATATATGTCAAAAGTTATCATATTTTACATTTTAAGTATGTGTAGTCTAATGAATGTCAATTACCCTCAATAAAGCTATTTAAAGAAAAGGTCTTATGGTAGCATTTTCATACAGACTCAAATGCACATTCTCTGTCTTACCTTGGGGTCAATCTCATTCAGACTTTGCTCTAAATTATCAAAATACCTTAGTATTACTAATTACTAAGGTGAAAAGCTGACATTATACCATTTTTAACAAAAACAAAACTAGCTTCTGGGGGTAAAGGGCAGAAGAACATGCATTTCACACTGTCCTTTGAAAGTAAGAGAATTTCACTTTTTCCCCCATGCCATTTTTGGCTTCTCTCAGGGGAAAGTACATTTACACTCAGTGTGTGCACATGTATATTCTTCAAAAATGGGTTAAGAAAGAAAAGGATAAGTAGTACCTAGAAGTTATCAAGTATTAGTAGATGAACCAAAGTTCTCCTAATTCCACTATGAGAATTTCTCAAAACAATGAAAAACCTCATATACATATAATGTATTGGATATCTTGAAAGCTATACGCATTTGGTGCTTGACAATTATTGTTCCACATCATCTTCTGAATGATTGTAAAACATGAAAATAGTAATTTAACTTTATAATTACTTGATTTATATGTACTTCCTCAGAGAGTTCCTAAATAAAAATCTGTGCTATTGCTTTTACTATTCCCAGCATGAAGTACCAAAACTTTTCAGGAAACATCTTTTATAGATATAATTTTTATTGCATTATTTTAAAAACAACATTTGTTTGGGCAATAGATCCAGTAAATAAAACACTTCACTTATGGAAGTTTAAAAAGTATTGTTTTGTACACATAATGATTATGTTAATAAAGTATCCAATAACTAAGATAAGATCTTAAAAGTCTTAACATTCCAGCTCACAAAATAAACCCTATAATTTATGGGTGTTAAAACAGCTCTCCAACCTAACTTTTAAATGACATTATTGTCAACCATGACTCATGGGAAGAAAAAAAATGTTTTTTATTTCTTAACACTTGGGAGTTGTTTTATTTTTAACTACTAAAATAGAATGGAACCTTATTCTCTCAAATGAAAATGTGGGGGAAATATTACAAAGAATAAAACTTGGTGGAAAGTCATACATGTAATACTTTAATTGAATATTGTTAATAATAAAGCATAATGGCTATTCGCTACAAAATGATGCTGCTATTCTTTCAACAAGCATCATGCTTGGTGTAGGAAATACAGTGAAGAAGAAATTAATTCAATCCCACAAAGGCCTCCGTCCAGTAGAGAAGTTTTCTACACAACGGGGGAAGACCAGCCCATTCTTAGTAACAGAGTCTGTTTCCTCCTCAGTATTTGCTCACTCATTAGCACAGAAACGCCTTCAAGGAGGCCAGGGGCCATTATATGGCTTTAATTATAAATTCCTGCCTGGACTGCCTAATGGGAATTATATTTTTTGGATAATACTGAGAGGGTGCTCAAAATCTAGAGGGGCTCTGGAGTCAGGCAGCCCTGGTTTGAGGAGGTCCAGCTCCACTCCTTACTGAGCAAAACAAAACAACAAATCATCCAGAGTACTGTGCTAGAGGTAGGTACTGTTTCCCCATCTGTTAAAGGGGACAGTAACAGTACCTACCTCTTGCACAGTAAGTACTTCAGCAATGCTAGCTATCACTATACAGTGCTTTTTTATATCACATTCAGCAGGAGGGACATCTACAAATATTGCTGAGACCTGAGTGGAAACAGAAAAGGCTTGACACTGATTCTCTAAGAAGCCCAAGATATAACAGAGTCAGAAACATATAAATTTCAGGAAAGTATGTGCACGGTGATTGTGTAAATCAGGGGTGAGGAACCATTGTTCTGCCAAGGATATTTATAACATCATCTGTGAGCCATGCAAAATTATCAGCTTAATAATTAGCCTGCTATTATTTGGCCTAACATGTAATTAACTCACCCCTAATGCCTTGGCAAGGCCAGGCCAAGTGATTTCTTGAGCCGTATAAGGCCCACGGGCTGGATGTTCCTCACCCCGATGTAAATAAAGCATTCTACTTCAAAATTCAAATATTTAACCAGAGATTTAGTGGCAGCATAAAATATTCATGAATCTACAGAACTGAAGTACTCATTCACCAAACATGTGTGGTGCTCTAGCCTGGAGGGAGAGGAGACACAGAAGGAAGACCTGCTACCCTCCTAAAGGAGCCATGACAACAGCAGATGAAGCAATTAGGGGGAGGGAGAGAACAGGGAGGTCAAAACTCACAGCAGAATGTACTGACCAACCCTTTTCTGCCTTGCTGATCCACCCACAATCCCCAAAGCATTCCTACATGAGACCATCCTCCCTGCGTCAGCAGCGTAACAAAAGATGACTTTATTACTTTAAAGCAAACTACAATGAAAACTGGTTTGGCAGTCCACACAAATGTCTGGGGGTTGGTTTCCCTGTTCCCAAGCATTCTACTCACACCCAAGGTGGGTCTTGCAGAACCCTTTGTCCAGAGGCGTCTAAGAGCTGTCAAGTAACTATGAATTTACTGGGTGTGAGGAGGCATATTAGTCTGCTCTGGCTGCCATAACAAAGTATCACAGACTGAGTGGCTTACACAACAGAAATATATTACTGCCTCACAATTCTAGAGATCAAGGTGTTGGCAGGTTTCATTTCTTCACATGGTCTTTCCTCTGTGTGTGTCTGTGTCCTGATCTCTTCTTAAAAAGACACCAGTCATATTAGATTAGGGCCCATCCCAATTATCTCATTTTAACTTAGTTACTTCTTTTAAGACCCTAACTCCAAATGCCATCACATCCTGAGGTACTGGTTAGGATTACTTCAACATATGAATTGGGAAGTGGGTGGGGAGACAGCTCAGTCTATAACAGGAAGTACTGAGCACTATAACAGGAAGGACTGAGCATCTATGGCCAGAGCATCTTTGAAGGGAGGCATGATGATGTTCAAGCAGGACAGCAGGTGAGAATACACTTCTTTCTCCTTCTATGCTGGAGAAGACAAGTTCTGGATGGTATGTTGTTTTGTTTTGTTTTGTTTTTAAAATAGGTCTTTATGGATTTCTAGAGAGAGTGGAAAGGAGAGAGAGAGAGACAGGGGAGAGATAGAGGCATCGATCGCACACCCCCACTGGGGAAGAGCCTACAACCCAGGCCTTTGCATGACCAGAAATCAAACTAGTGACCTTCTGTGCATAGATCAATGCTCAAGCACTGAGCTACACCGGCTGGGCTCCTCTGTATGTTTTAAATGTTCTACAATAAGCTAAAAATGAACTACCTTGATGTCTAAAAGTACCCTTCCCATCAGAGTCAGGCACCTAGTGCAGACCATGGGGTGACGCTGGTACACTTGCGAGTCATCAGGATACAGATGGAGATTATACTGAGTTGAATGGTAGCCCCCCAAATAATATGTTCATGTCCCAACTTCCAAAACCTGTGAAAAAAGGGTCTCTGCAGACGTTATGAAGGATCTTGCCATCAGATCATCCTGGGCGTATGGACCCTAAATCCAAAGACAAGTGATGTTAGAAGAGACAGAAGAAGAGAAGACAGACACCGAGGAGAAGGCCATGTGAAGGCAGAGGCAGAGATTGGAGTGATACACACTGAGGACTCCTGGAGCCACCAGACGCTGGAGGAGCCTTCAGACTCTGGCCTCCAGAACTGTGAGTGAGTATGCTGTTTTAAGCTACCAACTTTGGCATCATCTATCATGGCAGCCCTAGGAAGCAAATCCAGAGACCAATATTATTAATACAAGAAAATGTGTGAGGATTTTCTGGTGGCCTTCTCTTGACAGCCTAAAGTTAGGCAAATTCATTTCTGTTGTAGCCAACAATTCTAACACACTGCAAGGTGGGTATTGTCTCTGTTCTGCAGACAGTCCCTGATGCACCAAAAGTTAACTTACTTGAGATCGTGCAGCAGCATACAGTGGAGCAGCACTGCACACCCCTGAGTCCACTAAAGGTCTTTTTTCTATACTTCTATGCCTTCCATCCAAAAAAATGTTTAAGTTTGCTGCACTGTCCAGCCTCCTCCTCCTCCTCCTGTCTACCCCCGCCCCTGCACCATCCTACAGGGCAGAGTGATGCTTCCCAGACTTCCAGACTCCCTGTCAAACAAGGAAGCAACCTGGAAATGTTTAAACTTGAACTGAAATGTGTTAACACCAATGAGTTACTACTCCCCAAGCGTTTACATTTTTAGATGTGTTACTTTCAACTGTGGGACGAAAAGATCTGTCACCATTATGTAAATGGGTCAAAGACTGCCTCGGTACCTTGGCCTCCCGGTGCTTTATTTCTTCCCTAGAGGTTGAGAGTGGTTAGCTGGAAAGCCCTCCAGTACCAAACGCAAAGTGTTGCACACCCAATTATTTCTAAAATGGCATAGACAAGAGATTGTTAGGCACTTAACCTGCTTTACACAGCCTGTGAACCTCAGCTGACATTGATAAGATAGGGTCTTATAGGTAGAAGGCCCTAGGCCTTCAGAGTTCACCTAGACATGAGCCCTGACCCAGGAAGCCCCCTGTCCTCCTCCCTTCTGAATGGAGGTCCATTTGCTATAAGCCTCTGGCCGGCCTTATGCAACCCTTCTAAACACCGTCCAATAAAACTTGTGTCACTCTGATCTCTTGTGGTTGTCCTTTTTCCTTTAATTAGCTCCAAATCTCTTGAGCCCCAATACATCACACCAACAGGACTTAAAAGCAAAAGAAAGAAATGAAAGAAATCATCCTGTCTTTTCCTTGCCTTGGAAATAGAACTTTCCTTAGTTGCACGCACCTGGGATGGGAGGCCTTGGGGGACATACACCCATCCCTGTGCCCCAGACCTCTGAGGGGACGCCCTCACCCAGCAATCCTGGACAAGCCTGTTTCCCTGTACATAGAAGGTTCATCCGGCCTATTTCTCTAGTCTTGTGTCCACCCCTCTAGTTTCACATCATTTACAACACAATACCCAGGAACATGGGACTCAAGGACTTTACAGGTTCATGGAAGAGAGGGGAAGGCAGCCAGCCAGGTACACAAACAAGACCCAAGAACAAGGTGTAGCTGCCAGGGTCTGTCCTTATTCCTAATCCACTAGGGGTAAGGAGGGAAGCTGAGGACACCCCAGAGAGAACTAGGGATTCAAGTAGGCAGTGTAATAATGGAGAACTGACTCCTTTACCAGAATCATCCGTCCATAGCCCCACACTCAGCTCAGCTCCCCGCTTGCCCTCCAAGACCACACACAGCAAGCTGGTGTTTGCACACACCTGCCCCACGCCAGCCTCCGTATGTGTTGTTGTAGCTGGGACAGCACTGATATAACCACCTCCCTCCACACTACCTGGCACCAGAGGCCTCTAGCAAATGTTTGCTGAATGAATGAGTGTGAGCGTTAACATATCATTTACATGTAATTACCGCATAACCTGTAATTCCCATTCATATGACACCCTAACTTTGCTATAGAGTTATCTGCTAACAATAGCTCAGGGAGGTTCAGTCATGACTTGCTGGTCACAAAGCATGTTCAACCGCTCCAGCAACATTGCTGAACATTCATTCACAAGTAGAAAACCAGGGCCAGCCCTGACTGTTCATTGCCCCGAGTTTTAGTAAAGTTAATTGATCTTAAACACAGACACCGAGAGAAACAATTGGCCAGCCTTCTTGCAATTATTTCTGTTAGAGTCACTGACTCAACAAACAAGCACCCTGCAGGCAGCTCAGCCACTGGCAGTGGATGTACTAATGTTTTGTTTCCTCAGCAGCATGTAGGATGTCTGGTATACAGTAGGCCATCAATAAATGCTCAGCCTGAGGTTTCCTGCAGCAGCAGATGCTTCCTACAGCTGAGGTGTTTCAACCTCTGGAGACAACAAATGCCCCCTCACCTGGCTGAGGGCCCCTGTCAGACCCATGACATTCAGGATGGTGATGTGGTAGCAACTGGAAAGAAACAATAGACCATTATTTATGAAAACCAGGATTACTTCCTACTTCTTTATTTTAAAGTGATACAGAACAACTACTCACTGAATGCTTTATAAAAGTGCAAACTCTGCTGCAAAAAGGAGGGGGTAAATAATTTGGAAATCCAAAAGCTTAGAAAAAAAAGAACTGAGTTATCATAAAAGATACATACTTTGGCTCCTTTAGAAATTGTTTCCATACTGATAACAGGTTGAGGACAAGAGCAATCATTTCCCCCAGAATACAGTTTTTAAAATCATGAGGTAAACCTAAAAGAATTATCACCTGATTTTATATGCAGCTGCTTAGATCACACATCTATGTGTTCCTTCATTTCTTTGAAGGGGTTTAGGAACAGGATGAGATTTTATCATACTGAGAGAAAAGGCGGGGGGGGGATACCAGTGTTTCCCAAACTTTTGACATGTGTACCCCTTCTATAATTTTCGTAATGCTGAGTAGCCTTCATCAAAAAAAAGGATGTATTTTAATAACAATCAAAATATATTTATTTTTTATTTTTTGATACATACACAAAATAATAATAAATGAAAAATAAAATTATTCATAATAAAATATAAATAAAAGTTATATTATAAATAACATTTATTTGCACACCAGACCATCTCATGCCTCACAAGACTGTCTTTACTTGACTCATGAGAACGTAGAATTGGGCGCAGCTAAGCACGGTGCAGTGCACATCCCCACCAAACTCCGGGACAACACATACCCACACCAAACTCTTCCCGTACCCCTGGGGGTACAGGTACCACACTTTGGGAAACACTGGACCAGCCCATAAAAACATCCACTAACCAACCATTTAGCAGCAGGCAGGTGGATAGAATCTTCTGCAAGAGATGCCTTGGCGGAACCTCTGTTCCATCACCAGCAGAGCCACACTGAGTGAGATGAGTGACACTCCCCAACAGGTTCTACTGGAATGAGGCCCATGGGCTCAGAGTAGGAGGATCCTGACCTTAGGGCCACACTCATTACATAACTACAGGCTCAGCACTGGAGATTAGGAGAGGAAGTAGTTTGTTGGTTTTGAGGTTTTCAAAAGGAGGAAGGATTTTACACCCAGTGTGCTAACCCCATTGGCTCTATGCTGGAAAACAGCAATTAAAGGGTTGCCCAACTTCAAGGACCTGTCTTAGCAGCAAACACCCCATAGAACTTGCCAGGTTATTAAGAGGGACTGACCTCACAGGACAGCCAAGGGCCTGCAGAGGGGGTGGTCCCAAAGAGCCACTCTGAATCACTGCTTGTTAAATACCTGAGTGGGTTTCAAACACACCCTTGAAACCAGCTGTTTTCAGAGTATAAACTTCAATACCGACTGTCTCTAACTCCATCATTTATTTCATTCTTATATCCAACTCTTGACCTCTAGCTTTCCTAAGGATGGCCCCAGAAATAGGCCATGCTTAGCTTCACACGTGCACTGATGCTACAAAATGTAGCTCTGAATGCTTCCTAAAGGCTCCTATTCAGGTCATATTTCAAGTGAAAGTCCATCTTGAAATTTCCTCTCCCACAGGCTGACTGTGGAGAGAGAGCGAGCAAATGTTGGGTAAGTCAAAGTTTAATCTCTTGTATCCACAATAATTAATAGGTAAAACAGTTATTAAAAATCATGTCAAAGAGACACCGAAATATGTGCCATTCTTGGACTCACATGTGGAGGCCAAATAAATAAAATGAACCAAGCCTATCACTAAACGCTTGGTAAAATTTCACAAGATGATAAGCTGTAATTAAAATACATTCTCCGGTTGACCCTGGAAGTAACATATGGCCTATTTACCCAAAAGAATTTTATATTCTTTTTTTTTTAATCCTCACCTGAGGATACATTTTTATTGAATTTTTTAAATGAGAGACAGAAACATCATTTGGTTGCCTCCCATTATGAGGCCCCACAGAGGACTGAACCGGCAACCTAGATATGTGCCCTGACTGGGAATCAAACCCAGAACATTTTGGTGTATGGGGTGACACTCTAACCAACTGAACCACCTGGCCAGGGCATACACTCTTGATTTCCTCAGAACACAGTCTTTCCAATTGGATCACCTTAAGACGAATGATTGCAAAGATTCCAAATCTTCCTAGATAAGGCAGAGAGCCACCAGACGAGAAATACAAGGCTGGAATAAGGCCCTGCCATCCAAATACTCTGGCTTCAAATGAGCACTTCTGGTACTGTCAAGGTCCCGAATTAGAATTAGGGATTTTTTTTTTTTCAATTTTTAAAATTTTTTTGGTCTAAGAATGTCTTCTTTTTTAAAAAATATATTTTATTGATTTTTTACAGAGAGGAAGAGAGAGGGATAGTTAGAAACATCGATGAGAGAGAAACATTGATCAGCTGCCTCTTGCACACCCCCTACTGGGGATGTGCCCGAAACCAATGTACATGCCCTTGACCAGAATCGAACCTGGGACCTTTCAGTCCGCAGGCCAATGTTCTATCCATTGAGCCAAACTGGTTTCGGCAGAATGTCTTCTTTATTGCATTATTTTTCACTCCTGGGATATTTGAAAGTAACCAAACAAAAAATTAAACATGAACTCCACAGTCAAACTTGTTCTCAGAAGTGGTTGTTCTAAGAAGCACCAGCCTTCAGCAATAGCCTTTCCTGCAAAGTGTCCCTGGACACAAATTCAGCATTTCGCTCTCCCTTCCTTTTCCTCGCCTATTTTGGAACTCATTGTTTTCCCATTTAGAACTCCTCAATAACAGAGCTCCTACCGGTCAAATAAGTGGCTCTAAAATTTTAGCCTGGCAAGGCCCTAGTCAGTGGGAGGCACCAGGGACCACAATGGCAGCAAACGCACTAGCCAGCACTGGTGCTCAGGATCGGTGCTCACTGATAATGGATTCCACTGGCTCCAGAAAATGTTCACACGTGTTAAAATGATTCACCACTGTCCATTTCTTGGTTTACTGTTTTGTTTGTCTGTTTTGTTTTTCTTGGTTCAAAACTCTGGCAAGAGTTGCACCAAATTGTGATTTTGGAGAAAGAAGCAAACCTGGAAGACAGCCTATGGGGGGAGCCAGGACTCTAGGCTTTTCCAAATTCATTCCTCACTCTCACTGCTTAATGTTCACCACTCTGCTACGAGCTGGTACCTACTTGGGAAGAGAAGATAGGGTGGAGTTTTTAATGTTGAGTATTTTGTATTTATTAAAGTGACAGGTACACATATCGGGAAAATATAAACAGAGGGCTTCTAATGAACAGCAAATCTAGCCTGGCTCACCCCTCGCTACTCCCAGCCTTGCTCCTCAGAGGCAAATCCTGTCAATGACTCTAGTGTTTCTCTTGGTAGTTCCCTCCATACCTCTAATACATACATTTTCTAAATTCACTCTTTCTAAGCATTTCAACTTTCTACTGTGAGAGGTAGGACAGTACACAAACAACACTCCCATCCTCTCACAGCGTCACTATTTTTAGGTCTCTTTAGTTACCTATGTACCTTTAAGTAATATACTTTATTATACTAAGCCATCCCTGACGGGCAGTTTCTCATAACTTCCCACGTTGCAAAAATTCCAGTACTAGGAAGTAAAGCTGAATCACTGGAATTTGGTTTTGCTCCTGATAATCAGCTGATAAATTATGTGGCTGGGAATGGAATGAACAGGAATAGTTAATGCTTTGCTATTGTATGTGCTTCAGTAAATCTCTGCTCCCTGTTCCCAACTGGCAGTGCAATCAATGGCCATTCTTACTCAATTCATTTATTACTTAAGAAGTTTAGAGGTGAAGCCCAACTGTGAAGGGAAAATCCATAAATAGTGACCCCGAGTTCACCTGAACATGTTTACAACACCTGCCCCCTCACCTCCCCACTTCAGGGTAACTGGCTAAGGGAAGGTTACAGGTGATGGCAAAGGTTTTCATCAGAGCAAGGTGGCCTGGCCACCCCAGAGCTCCAGGAAGCTAGCCACAGCCGTGGAATAAGAACATACTAGAAAAAGGCAATCTGACTAGAGGGGGCCAGTTAAAGCTACTTGAGGAAACAGATAAATTTTTGAAGGCATGACACATACTATATGGCCAGGTAATGATTCCTAACCTATAAAATTGAATTTCAATAGGAAATAGTTGATCTTTCAAGATAAGCAATGTGTCAGCACTGCCTGAGACCAACAACTTCAGCACACCTAAAAATACAAGCAGCAGTTACAGTAGAAACAACAAAAATTTTAAGCCAATATGTAAATATATTTAAAATAACCTGTGAAGCTTTCAAAGTTAATAGAAGATATATAGGTTTCAGAATGTAAGATGACACCTGATTACATGTTGGATCCTGTCTAAAATTTCAAACAGGAGACAGCAGGTAGAAACAAATCGAAACTGAAACACACATGGAATGTGTAGTTTATGTATATCACAAAGCAGAAGATAAAACTTCAATAATGCTTTAATTATAATCCACTGCCTACAGCTCATCTGTATTTCAGGCCTATGGGAGCAAAGTAAACAAAACAGCTTCCCTCGGGGTAATGCCCCAGTAGAAACATTTGAGAGCAGGAATATGAAATCAACAACAGTCGATCCTGAATGACTCACTTACTCTATTGTCCGTTCAATAAACACTTCACAAGCTTTCGCTATGTTCCAGACACTGACAAGTAAGTCCCATAAACTACTCATCTATAACCTGGAGCAGCTGCAGCTTTACCCACTCGAAGGTGCCATTGGCTCTGCATTTAGATTCCACTCCAGACACATGATCTCCCCAAATGCTGGCTCCCCTCTGACTCTCAAAATCAATGATCAAAACTTTTCTGAGAGAGCTACCAGTACGGGACACCTGCACGATAAGCTCATTTCTCAAAGCGGATGTAAGGAGGAGGGAGAGGAAGGTAGGAGACTTCTTACTCCAGCACCCACCCTCACATTCAGCCCCCTCGCCCATGTCTGCCAGGATCCCTCCATGCAGCAAGAGTGGGTGTGAGGACTACTGCCCTCTGTGTGATGTACAGCCCCTGCACTATCACCTGAAACACAAAGTCACATCAACTATTCCTGTTCATTCCATTCCCAGCCAGATAATTTATCAGCTGATTATCAGGAGCAAAACTCAATATTAAAATGAATGAACTTGAAAAGGCCAAAGGGAAACCTGACCCACATTTTTTTTCTCACTTATTTGCCAGATCAATACTTTGCTAACAGGGAGCTGGCAACTGAAACTGTAGACTTTCCCACGCTACCCTTTCCCCTAACTCATCGGGTTCAAAGGCTCAATTATTGCTTTTTTAGTTCACTGATTTCCACACTCCCTATTCATGCACACCATGCCTGCAACCTCTTCAAAGTCTCCAAAGACAGAGCCCAAGGACACACATCTCATCCAGGGATTGGGGCTGAGGGCCTACAGACTTTTCATCCTCCCCTTCACTCCCACCCCCTATCAGGAACCTGAAGCCTGCGGCTCTCATGCCAATGCAAGTAGCACCTAAACAAGAAAACTGGTTTCATAATACCCAGGACTGAAGATTATCAGAATGATTACAAGTCACTCACTGACAGATGTAGAACAAATTAAAGAAAGCACAATATGAATGATGAAGACAATCTACTAGTACCGTGGTGGGCAAACTGTGGCTCACGAGCCACATGCGGCTCTTTGGCCCCTTGAGTGTGGCTCTTCCACAAAATACCACGGCCTGGGCGAGTCTATTTTGAAGTAGCATTAGAAGAAGTTTAAGTTTAAAAAATTGGGCTCTCAAAAGAAATTTCAGTTGTTGTACTGTTGATATTTGGCTCTGTTGATTAGTGAGTTTGCAAACCACTGTACTAGTAGAAGACCTGACCTAGCTACAGAATTGTTTTTCACCATCATCACATTCATCCTTATTACCTGCAATTACCTCAATCCACTGACAAAAAAATAATAATAAATGGTCCTAGTTGCTATAGATGATCCACAATGTACAAAAAAAACCCTCTCAAAAATCATCAAATAAAAAGTATTGTTTCAGTCTGGAGAAAAGAACATGTTTCACCCCTCTCGTGGCTAAAACAGAAAGTCAGAATTCAATCTGCTGAAGTTCCCTCATTATAAATTTGCCCACAAAAACACAAGAACCACAGGAAATATCTCATAGAAAGGAGAAATGAGCTGGCTTTTTGAAAATAGAGAAGAAACTCAAGGAGCAACAGAAGCCAAATTGATATTCAGCCAACGTATCGTTCCTGTTTAAAGATTCAAAACATCCTGAATAACCATAAGTCATTAGCTCTTGGCATCCTAGCATGACGATTTTCTCCATGGAAATGCTTGGATGCCAACAGAACTAGGGTGATGGGCATGAACCCACCACTCCACGACTCTCGAGGAAACACTGAAAGACTTGCCAGGTGTAGCAGGTACCCAGCAAAGGAAGGAGTGCGCCAGAATCCTCTCCTCCACAGGGGCCCCTCCCCTGGCCCACTACCCACTACCTGGGCATAAAGCAGGGTGGGAAAATCTCATGTTAAACAGGTACCATACACGGCTTACTCCCCATCTCCCCAGATTCCTTGAAAGCATAATAATCAACAAAATATCGTACTAGCCTAAAATATTTCCAAGTATTTGTTTCTCCAGTCACCCCTTGCCACAATCACCAAGGAAAAAAGACTGTTAAAGAGAGTAAAATTATATTAGTTATTGATAACCACTAACAATATATTATTTTTAAGAAGCATCATAAATTCAACGCCTACCATGCATCAAAGCTTAAACCAGATATTCTATACACATCATCTTTCCTCAAGGCAAATTAGGGTACAAAATCAGTGACAGAGAAAAGGCACTCTGGGTCATTGCTGATCCATCCTTGCCAGAAACAGCTGCCCTAATAGTGAAGTTTCACTTGTTCAAAATTTTGTCACTCACATGTTGTTCAAACTGCAGCAATGAGTACTATAATCTTATTGCTAACTTGGTCATCAGCCAAGGCCAAACTGGTAGGCTTATGACATAGCTCTCCCATTTCGTGTTTTCCCCCCACTCTATTCTTATGAGGTCAATTACCTCAAAAAATACTTGGTTAGAAAATATCAAAGAAAAACTTACTTGCACTAAGATATTGGCGAGTTAAGACATGATTGTTCCCAGTGATGCATACTCAATATACTAAGAAGACCACAGGAAGACAGCTGTGCTTAACACAAACGAATGAATTGCTAATGGTAGCTATTTTTCAGGTCTCAACAATAAGGATTACATGGTGGGATGAAGACCTTCCCATTTTCCTTCAATCTGACCACTTCTAGCACCTCATTTCTCAGTTGTCTCAAGGAACCCAGGTTCTAAATAGCCCTGGAAATATCACATCTGAGCAGCGACCTCTCCACTGTGCCCACCCCCCACAATGAATTATTACTGACATCACCACTACTCCCTCCCCTAGCTTGCACTGTGTTTACTCTCCCCTTGTTCTTCTCTATTTAAACCAGGCAGGGATATGTTGATTATAACTTAAGCTACATAGGTTAAGTAGGACTTTGTTAAATGAGAAATGTAAAAATTCACATGCCTATTAAATTTGCAGAACCAAAAAGATAAATTGTGTCACTTGCATGTTGTTAAAAACTACAGCAATGAGTACTATAATTTCCCATATGTATCAGAGTTGCTCAAGAAAAAAACAAAACTACAGCAATTCTGATACATATTTCCAAAATATTACATTATGCTTTCAGGAAAAAAAAAACTAAGAAAAAACTTTTAATTATTCAAATCCAATGTATTCCAATTTAATTATTCAAATTCAATTTATTCAAATTTAATGTCATGCGATTAAGTTAAGTTGTTCTCCAGTATATTCTTTCTATACGCCACTTGAACCAAGAAAGCCACCTGGTTTTATTTAAGCCAATGGCAAGAATTTTCTGAGACAAACAGAAATCTCTGTAACTCGGATAGTTGTACAAAGGAATAAAGATATAAAAACAGGGTCCCAGCTTTCAGTACGTACTAGAGAATTCTGCTTCCTGCCACAGCCTGGAGTCAGGTTCAGTTACTGTAACTAGGATAACTCAGACTGCTACCTGCTCCCCAGTGACAGACAGTACAGCACTCGGCCTGGGCCAATCAGATAGCAGGCTGCAAGATCTATTAGCAAAGGGAGCAAAGCACCCATACCTCCCACCTGCACTCACCCACCTCCCTACACCCAGGAAAACACCAGGTGGTTCTGGGAGCAAGGTTAATTCTGCATTGTAGAAACACGCAACAGACAAGGCTGAGATGTTTAAACACCACCTCTCAAAGAAAGGTATCTGCCCTAACCCATTAAACAAGAAAGAAGGAATCATGGAGTAGCCTAAGTCAAAATCTGGGGTGAATTTCTATATAGCTCATTTTCACCTTTCTCCTTTCCCACCATAAAAGATGTTATGATGCTTTGCCATATGTCAAAGGATGAGACTCTTCCGGTGGCTTGCTCTGAAATCTAGTTCATGAGGATTATCCAGGTCTATTTATAAACCCCAATGGATGCAAAATCACAAATATAACTGCTCTCACCTAGAAAAAAAGAAGTCTCAGTTCCAGAGTAACTATAACATAGAAATGTGATTCTCCATTCCCTGTGGCCCTATATGAGGTACTACAAAAGTCAAATTCATAGAGACAGAAAGTAGAATGAGGTTGTCAGGCGTGATTGAGGAGTTATTGTTTAATAGGTACAGAGTTCCAGTTTTGCAGGATGAAAAGGCAGGCCACACGGCGAACTGTTACCTAGGCCAAGATAGTTTAACTGTAATCTTAGTACATCCTAAGAAACAGATGTAGACACCGAGTTCACAACAGCAGAAATAATAAGAATCATGGTGAAGCAAGTTTTATAGGATAACTGGAGAAACCACACAAGCCCACACAGTACAGTTACGTTCCTAACTGTGGCAAACCTAAAAACTGGGCTTTTTTTGCTTATTGGTTTGTTGAACAGTATTTGAGGGTAAGTACAAAAGAAGCACAGGCACAACATAACATCTAATTTATTTTATTGCTATTGTTCTGCCCCAGGCACGAAGCACCAAGGTTTGGTGAAACCTGCACCTCTTTTTACCTTTGCTACTTAGGTTCTCTCTCCTCAGCTAGGAGATTGTTAACTACACTGTATCACTCACAGACCAAGTGCAATCAAAGACACCACCATGCTGAAGGTAAGGGATGAGGCTAAGGGAGAAAGGAGGGATCCTCAAACCACCTTTCATCTGAGCTTGCCTTTACTATGAGCCATTTTTAAAACCAATATCCCACAAAGAACATATAAAAGATGGCATCTCAGAACGATGCGGAGCCTTCTCCATTTACCTTTCCAAATCACAAAATAGGTTTTTATCCATCCATTTTATGGATCAAGAAACTAAATCACAGTTATGACTTTCTATTAGTAAATATAAAGTAGAGAGAGAAAGGTCCTTAACCATTTTTTATATACAAAGCCTCTGTTATGAAAATTTCTGAATGAACATATAAATGAATGGCTCATTATGCCACTACTTGGGAATTTAGTGGCTTCATTGATTCTGTTTTACTTAAACAGAGAATGGGACAAGAGAGAAGAGGAACAATTCCCTTCCTAGGTATAGACACAAAGAAACTGAAAGCCAGGACCTGAATAGATACTTCTACACCAATATTCATTGAAGCATTATTCACAAAAGCCAAAATGTGAAACAACCCAGGTATCCACCAAGAGATGAATGGATTTATTTATATGATGGAATATAATTCAGCCATAAAAAGAATGAAATTCTGATACATGCTACCATATGAATGAACACTGAAAACCTCATGCTAAGTGATAAACTCTAGAAACAAAAGGATAAATATGTATGTATGATTCCACTTATAAGGACCTATCTAGAATTGGCAAAATCATAAAGATAGAAAACAGAAGAGAGGTTACCAGAGGCAGTGGTGGAAAAATAGAGAGTTATTGTTTAATGGGTACGTGGAGTGATGAAAAAGATCTGGAAATAGACAGTGATGGTTGCACAATAATGTGAATGAAATCAATGCCACTGAACTGTACACCTAAAAATCATTTTAAAATCCTCCAAATTTTAAAAACATTATTACCACATGATTCAGCAATTCCACTTCTGGGTATATATCCAAAAGACTTGAAAGCAGAGACCTGAAGATATATTTGTACACCCATGTCCATAGCAGCATTATTCATAGTAGCCAAAGATGGAAGCAATCCAAGTATCCAACAGATGAATGGACAAACAAAAGGTAGTATAGTTTAACAATGGAATATTATGCAGCCTTAAAGAGGAAGGAAGAAAATTATGACACATGCTACCACATGGATCAACTCTGAGGGCATTATGTAAATGAAATAAGCCAGTTACAAAAGGACAAATACTGTATTATTTCACCTATATGAGGTACTACAAAAGTCAAATTCATAGAGACAGAAAGTAGAATGAGGTTGCCAGGGGTGAGTGGGGAGTTACTGTTTAACAGGTGCAGAGTTTCAGTTTTGCAGGATGAAAAGAGTTCTATGAGTAAATGGTGGTGATTTGGGCCCAACAATGTGAGTGAACTACACACTGAAAAATGGGTAAGACAGTAAATTTACATTTTGTTCACATACTGCAGGGAGTCGGCTGGCTTTGGCCAGCCTGGGCCCTCCATGCTCTCTCTTGGAAGGCTCTTGAGAAGGTCTGTGCAGAATCCAGGAAAGAGTGAGTTGTGTGGCTCCAAGGCAGGGTCCATTTCTCCCTCACACACCCTACCCTACCTCACTCAGCACACCGTTCCTGTGCAGAGCCCTCCCTTCACATGACCAAACGATGGTCTGTTTGGGCCTGATGAACTCCGACACCCTCACTCTGACGATTCCCTGAGACCCCACACCACCACAAAGGTGTGGCAGTTGGCCTTGGTGTACCCTGAAACTCCTCTGAGTGGCCTCAGAACCAGTACTGGTGCTGAATTTGAGTCAGTTATCAATCAGGTGAACACCACTGGTTCCTACCGCATGACTCACTGAGAACCTACCTCACCAAACTGGCGTGTCACCAGAGGATCTTTGAGTGCCTGAGCCTCAGAGGGAGCTGGCAAGAAAAGCTGGGGTACTCTGGGCCATTTGCTGACCTGTGCCTAGACTTGGTACTGGTGAAAGCCAGGCTCGGTGCCCAGCTTGGCCCCTCCCACGCACACCCAGGCTGATCAGGGGAAGCTATGAACTGTGGACTGCAATGTGGATTACATTTTGTAGCTTTGGGTTAGGGTTAGGGTTAGTGTCAGGGTTAGTGTTAGGATTGCAGTGTGGTGTCACACAGCTAGCCCAGGGCTGGTCACAGGCAGTGCCTGACATTGATCCATACCAGAGGTCTCCAAACCAACACATTAGTGGTGGGATTCAGATCATATCACAGCACAACCCAATTAACTCCACAAGCAGCATGCCCTGAGGGAGATCTCATTAGGCATCACACATGGCTGGGGCAAATTCCTCTTCGTGGAGTCATTCTCTACATAGCAGCATATACACTCTGGTCAGGGTCAGCCCTCATACTCAGCTAGTCTAAGAATCAACCCCACCCAAGGATGGGCCAGCAGCAATCATGACTCAACTACAACAGCCCACAAAAGGGATATTCCTGGAACACCTAACTTAGGTGATCAGAGAGACGATGTCACTGAGCTCCACCAGACACCAACTACATAAAGACCCCTACCCAGACTAGGAGGTATAGGAGGTCCACCGAGTACACAGAAACAAATACAGAGAGGCAGCCAAATGGGAAGAAAAAGAAACAAGCCCCAAACAAGCCCCAGGAGAAATCTCCAGAAAAATAACTAAATGAAATGAAGGCAAGCAAGGTACCAGATACTGAGTTCAAAACAATGGTCATAAGGATGCCCAAGGAAGTTAGAGAAAGAATAGATGAACTCAGTGAGAACTTAAAGAAAAAGTTAACATTAAAAAAAGGAAAGCATAGAAAAAGAACCAGTAAAAAAAATGAAGAATAAAATATCTGGAAAAAAATACACTAAAATGAATCAGCAGTAGGTTAAGAGAAGCAGAGGATCAAATCAGTGATTTAGAATCTGCTACCTTTAAGTAAGGTAGCAGAAAACACCCAATCAAAGCAGCAAAAACAAAAAAAGAATTCAAAAAAATGATAACAGTTTAAGGGACATATGGGACAATATCAAGTGTAACAACATAGGGCTAACAGAAGAATAAGAGAGCAAGAGATTAAGAACCTATTTGAAAAAAATAATGACTAAACATTTCCCAAACCTGGTGAAGGAAATAGACACGCAAGTCCACGAAGCAGGAAGCATAAACAACATAAAACTAAAGGCCCACACCAAGGCATATCATGATTGAAATGCCGAAGATTACAGACAAAAGAGAGACTCTTATGAGCAGCCAGGGAAAATAATCTACATGGAAGCTCCCATAAGACTCAGCTGATTTCTAAAAAGAAACTTTGCAGATCAGAAGGGATTGACTTGAAATACTAGTATTCAAAGTGATGAAAATCAGCAAGGCTATCATTTTAAATTCAGTTTATTTTTTATTGGTTTTTTAGTGAGAGAGAGAGGGAGAGAAACATCAATGAGAAAGTAACATCAATCAGTTACCTCCAGCACATCCCCTGCTAGGGATCAAGCCTACAACCTGGGCATGTGCCCTAACTAGGAATCGAACTGGTCATCTCTGGGTGCATGGGGCAACACTGAGCCAACTGAATTTCCAGAACACAGGCTAAGACCAGGCTATCATTTTAAATTAAAGGAGAAACAAAGGGCTTCCTGGACAAGAAAAAGGTAAAAGAGTTTAACACCAAACCAGTATTACAAGAAATGTTAAAGGGATTTCTTTAATAAGAAGAAAGACAAAGAGAAGCATAATTATAAAGAATAAAATGACAATAAATACATACCTATGAACAATTACTTTAAATGTAAACAGATTAAATGCACCAATCCAAAGACATAGGGTAGCTGAAGGGGGATTGGGGGAACATAAGACCCATATATACTGAGTCGCTAGATTATTATGATCTCTGAAGGCATAACAATCTGGCCACTCTGTGTAGTTACTGCTTTTTCTGAGTACCTTTAAAAGGAAGATAATCAATAATAATCCACCTAAAGTAAACAACTGGGGTTTCTAGATCAAGGGTATGAGGGACTTACTGATTTATTGCCTTTTTGTGTATGTTTGAAATTTGATAAAAGTTCCAAAAAACAAAATAGGGGGGGGGGGGAATGATGAATTTGCCCTCTGTGTAAATGGTTCCTTCCATTAAAGACCAACATTAAAGGAACTTTCTAGAAACTTTCAATGGCAAAAATCTGTGTCCCCTTTAGAAAGAAGGGGGGGTTAGGGGGGAGAAAACTCCCTGAGAAGAATCCGAAAGGAAAGAGGGAGCTCCAGTGGGACTGGGAGGCGGGACGTTTGTTTGGACTGGAGATGTTCTAGCGCAGTGGTCGGCAAACTCATCAGTCCACAGAGCCAAATATCAACAGTACAATGATTGAAATTTCTTTTGAGATCCCAATTTTTTTAACTTAAACTTCTTTTAACGCCACTTCTTCAAAATAGACTCTCCCAGGCCGCGGTATTTTGTGGAAGAGCCACGCTCAAGGGGCCAAAGAGCCGCACGTGGCTCGTGAGCCGCAGTTCGCCGACCCCTGTTCTAGTGAATGAAAGAAGGTGGCTGCAGGACAGTGCTGCACCTGGTACAAGAAAGCTAGGCTCCTCAGTCTAGAGAAATCCGTGGGAGGGGTTAGAAGAGAAGGGCAGCCGAACAAGCACTCCCGCTGTGGTCATTCAAAAACGCAGGGCAGAGCAGAAAAAGAGGCGCAGGAAATCTGAATCTGGATTTCAATGGAAAAAAAATATCTGCAATCACATGGGCCATCAACTATGTAATTAATTACTACTATGCACAGAGGCAACTTTTCTCTAAGCTTCTAACAGGGATAAGCCTGCACAGCCTCTCTCCGGCCTTGAGGAAAGTCAGATAGCAAACACGAGGAAGACAGCGCAGAACAGATCCTAGAAGTCTGTAGCAACTAGACCCCAGGATCTGAGGCCTGTTATAAATCCCTCCTCGCCCAAGGCATCTGAGCTTTTTCCGAAATAAGCAAAGCTTTCCAAAAGCACTGTCAGAACCAAATATCAGCTGCGCTAGCATCACAGGGACGTGGAATTTTAACAACAAAGTGCCTTTGTAGCTGAATGAAACAGAACCTAGCCTGGCTGTTGTATACCACACCAAATGCTTTAAAGATGACAAATTAAAATTCCCAAGGTCTTCTTCCAGTTTGGTGAGCACAATGTCTCCGCAGAAATATTTTCTTTCCAGATAAAAAGAGCACTAAATATATGTTGAGGTCATTTTTTAGAATATACATGTAAAAATTACTTCTGAACACATATTTGTGAGATGTTTCGCCTCACAGACTAATAACAGGCAATTCAGCTTCCCTGGGCATCCAGTTACAATGTTTTGGGCACATTGAGTGGTCCTGTTGAAGCTATTTTTGAGATTGTCTTTTAAAGCAACAAATCTTAATGGAAAACACCATCGAAGGGAGATTTAAATACTAAACATTCAGAAGTGTTATAAAGATATGTTAGTATTCTTAGGAAGGATAGTTAATATTACTTTGTACATAGTTAAATGGGTGGAAAAAAGATGTCTGTAATGATTCAGCTAGGTGTGGTCCAGGCTTTGTGCTGAGTAAAAAACCAGCTCCTAACCACCCAGAACAAAGAAATGAGCCATCAAAGTCATTTCTGAATGAATTCATGTTTTGGATCAACGAGCATCCCTCCCAATTCTGACTTTCTAAGTTACAATAAGTTTCATGCAGTATCTATTGGGGTGGCTGCCCAGCACCTCCCTTTCCCCATAAGACACCTTTTGTCTGAGATGTCCCCTTTTCCTTGCCCCCCCATCCCCAACCCTCACCTTCTTGGCAGTAGGGGTCACTGAACAGGCTAGGCTGAAAGTCCACCCAGGCCAGCTCTCTGGGGTGGAGAAGCAGTCCTTGCTCTGACAAAAGACAGTGGCCCTGTGGATTTATAGGTACAAGAGTGGGGCTCCCAGAAGCCACATTACTACAATGACCAATGACCCTAACCACAGTAGAGGGTTCTAAGGGTGAACATCATATCTAATCCAGATACCCTGGGGGTTTGGAGCCGGGCCTGAGAGAAGAGCCATTCTCTTGCAGTTAGCCAGACTCAGAAAGCCATTTCCCACCCTGCAGACTGGGAGCAAAAAAAGTGAAATCCTCAGGTAGAAAAGGAACCAAAGACAAGGACAACAGCAGAGATAAAGGACATTCTTGGAGGCTGGGAAACCCCTCCATACACCTAGCTGCATCTCTGCCCTTAGGCTCTGGGAGATGCCCTGTGTTCTTACAATAGTCCCCTTTTTTCTGCTTAAATTACTTGGATTTAGTTTCTGGTACTCGAAATCAAGAATCCAAATAGATACTCAGAACCCCGAGAATATACACCTAAAAGCTGGTCTCACAACACTAGGAGTTGATAACATTGTGCTTGAAATCTTGCAGCACAAAATAGATAAGCGTGGAACAGAAATAAAAGGATATTTTTATATCTGAATTTTTAAATAATCACCCTGACCCTCAGGAAGGGAATTCCTGGCTGAGCCAGATGACCGGGCTTCATTTCACTTCTGATTTCTGCCTCAGGGTCAGTCTTGCAGTTAGGGTACTTGCACATGTTGCTATTGCACAATATTCCCCAAATAAAATAATCATGGTTATTTGAACACCTAAATGTTTCCGTAAGACTAATGTGCTTCCTTTAATAAAGAAAAACTAACTGTAACTTATAAAGTGATGGTTAAACATATAGATTATAAATGTACTATGGGCCCAGTGCATAAATTTGTGCACCTTGAAAGGAACTGTGGGCTGCGAGGCTGCATTGGGGGGAGGGGGGGGTAATGTCAGCCCAACCTCCGCACCCCTGCCTGACCCCCCCACTGCAGCCCCTGGCCCCCTTGTCTGCTGGCAGCCCCGGTCCCACTGCCACCGTTGCCCCTCCTCCAGCATGCTAATGGCGCCAGGGCCACTAGCACCCACTGATGGCACAGAGCGATTGGGGCTGGCACCAGCAGCAGGTACCATGGTGCATGGGAGCAAAGAATTTTCAGTAACCACCAGAGGCTCACCCCGATGACAGCAACCAGCATCCCACCTTAGTATGGCACCCCCACTCACATGTCCCACCACCCGCCTCAGCGGATGCCCACCATGTTCCACGCACACCCCCTGGTGGTCAGCACACATCATAGCGACCAGTTGTTCAGTTGTTCTGCCGTTTGGTCTATTTGCATATATATATGGAACAAATGAAGGTTAAAAGTATAAATTATAAATGGATAAGTGGAATGGCTTCAAAGCTCTTTGAAGCAGTAACTATACGTTTTGAAACAGCAGTTTCAAAAACACAGATAAGCAGATCCAGAATTCCAGGCCGGCTCAGACCAGACTTAAAGACCAGCAGGCACTCACTCTGTTTATCTGTGTCTTTGAAGATACTGTCATTCACATTGATTTTTCTTATCCAGATAATTCACTGTAACTTTGTTATGTCGAAAACCAAGGAGACCTAGATTTGCAATTCTAAGAGAATTGCATAACTCTTACTAGACAACATTTCAAAAGGCAAAAGAATGTGCCAAAACCAGGGGTGGGGTGAAGGTGGCTGTTACTTCCAAGTATGTATACAGTATTGCTCTCAAAACTGAGCACGACCAACAAACCAAGAAAAACATGTGATGCCCCAACTTCAAAAGCCCGGGGCCTCGGTGACTCAGACCCACCACCCATCAGTCCGTATCGCGACATAAAAAGGGTGGGGGCCACGAAGCACTGGACTCCACGAGGCCATGTGAAGAACCACATGGGACATCTGCTTGTGTCCTGAAGCCCTCTGGCCTAATGCTGCGTCTTTCTTACCCCTCCTTCAAGCTGTACGTGCCCCATACGCCTGGGCCACTCACCACGACTCCCCCTCAGACTCTGGTCAAACACTCAGGGTCCATTCCACAGAAAAGGCTGTGGAAGCACATATTGTGCTACGAGGCCACGCCATGGGAGGGGGCAGAGCCGAGGAAAACATGCTGGTTGGTGCCACCTTGGCGAGCCCGAGGGTCACACGGGCATCCTCAAACAAGCTCGGCTCTGGGGCATGTCTGCATCGCTCACGGCCCTTACCTAAGTCGCCATTTGTTGGTGAATCCAATGCCGCTTTGCATCTCTTCCCTCTCAAAGCTTAAGACCCCCTGGACCCTTTCTCACTCTGAAACACTCTTCCCTTAGCTCCCCTGACACCCGCCCTCCGGGACACCTGTACATATATATCCTGCTGCTTCTGTTTCTCTGGACAATCCTGATTAATACATCCATGTACAAGTTTCAGTGTGAACATATATTCTCAATCCTCTTACATGTATACCCAGGAGTATACAAACTACTGGGTCAGAGAGTAACTCTATATTTAGCTTTTTGAAGAGCTGCCAAACTGTTTTCCAAAGTGTCTGCAGCATTTTACGTTCCAACTGGCAATGTATGAGAGCTCAAATCTCTCCACATCCTTACCAACATGACAATAACAGATATGCCTGTATTTATATAGTAGCCATTCTAGTGGGTGTGAAGTGGTGTCTCATTGAGGTTTTGAATCACACTTCCCTGATGACAAATGATGCTGAGCAGATCTACTTGCACATTTTCTTTAAAGAAATGTTTGTTTAGATTCTTTGCTCATTTTTTAATTGAGTTATAACAGTCATTTATACATTCTGGATAAGTCCATGTATCATATATATGATTTGCCAACTTTTTCTCCCATTCTGTGGGCTGTTTTTTTCATTTTCTTCACTGAGTTCTTTGAAACACAAAAGTTTACATTGTTGCTATATTGTTGGTGCTACCGTGTTTCCCGAAAATAAAACATCCTCCGAAAATAAGACCTACTTACAGGTTTCCTTCTGAGTGAAATATAAGGCATCCCCCCCAAAAATAAGGCCCCCAGGCTCTGTCTCAGAATGAAAGTTAATTTACCATAAACTGGTCGCTAGGGCCTCCCCAACTGGCGTCTAGCAACCAGTGACATTACGCCGAGTCCTGACGTCACTGCTGTGTGAATGGAGAGAAATCAGCATGGAAATTTTGTGAAACCTAAACTGCAAGAAGTTGTGACTTGGGTGAAGAATTCATGGGAGAAAATCACTGACAGCTGCATTGCAAATGCACTGCGAGCAGGCTACCTGGACAAGAAGTACTCATTTAAAGACAGTGCTATTGCTAAACATGAGGGATTTGGTCCACTGATTCTGAAAGAAATGGAGTCACAAGATATTCACCAGGAAATTCAGGAATTGGATTGTTATGATGATGTTCTAGAAGATGATGACATGATTGTCATTGAATAAATGAGTAAATTCTTGATACTGTAGGACTCACAGTTTGTCTGGTTTGGGTTGATAACTACCGTACTACCGTACCGTATACAGGTAATAAATTTCCTTTATTTTCATTTAACAATAAATGTGTACTGTATTCTTCTTCATGGAAAAATAAGACATCCCCTGAAAATAAGACCTAGCGCATCTTTGGGAGCAAAAAATAATATAAGACACTGTCTTATTTTCTGGGAAACAGGGTATCTCTAACAAACCCTGACCCAATCAATACAAGGTTTAAAAAAATACAAACATACATTCTTTTTCAAAGAGTTTTACACTTTTAGATCTTACATTTAGATCTATGATCAATTTTGAGTTAGATTTTATACATGGTATTATGTAAGGATCCAACTTAATTCTTTTGTATATGGATATCCACTTGTCCTGGCACTATTTATTGAAAATACTGTACCCATTGAATGATCTTGGAACTCTTTATTGAAAATCAACTGGCTATAAATATATTAAATTATTACTGGACTCCTCTCAATTCTAGTCCACTGATTTATATGTCCATCTTATGCCAGTATCACATTATTTTTATTACTATAGCCCTGAAATAAGTTTTGAAATCAGGAAATTTAAGTCCTCCAACTTTATTCTTTTTCCAACATTGTTTTCACTATTCTGGGTTCCTATGAATTTTAGAATCATCTTGTCAATACCTGCAAAAAAGAGAGCTAAAATTTTGATAGAAATTGTGTTAAATCTATAGACAGATTTGGGAGTACTGCAATCTTAACAATAGTAAGTCCTCCAACCATTGAATATTGGATGTTTTCCACTTGTTTAGTATTCTTTCATTTCTTTTAATATTTTTTAGTATACTCATATTGCACTTCTTTTGTTAAATTTAGCCTTAAGTATTGTATCCTTTTTGATGGTATTATAAATGGAATTGTTCTTAATTTTATTTTGTTTGTTCATTGCTAGTATCTAGAAACACTACTGAGTTTTGTATTGTGATCTTATACTCTGCACATTTGCTGAAGCCCTAAGTTCACACACGTTAACATGCTCTAGAAGACCCTTCATGTTGGGCCCCAGCTCACCTCTTCAGAGCCACACTGACCAGCTTTTAGTTCCTGGGTGATTCCATGCTTTTCTTGCCTGCAAGCCTTTGCACATGCTACTTGCTATGACTAGAAGAGAGTATCCTCCTTTATCTGACTCATTTCCTCTTATCCTTCAGTTCTCAGCCTAGATGTCACTCCCTCTGGCCCAGAGTAGGTGCCTCTCCCATGTTACCACAGGACACTCTACATGTCTCTTTTGGAGCACTTCTCCCACTACTCGTGTTCTGATCAGACTTTAAGGTATGTGAGGTGTCCAATCTACAGTTCTAAAGCCAGGTTCTTGCCCAGTTGTGGTATGTAACAGTATCCAATGAATATATGTTAATTAGCAAGTTAGCAAAATCAACAGATTATCTAGATCAATCTCTTAGACTTTCCATTTGACATGTCAATCCTATATTAATCATAGTAAAATGGCTGGTGGATTTGTTGATAAATATGTTTTCATACATAAAAGAAAGCCCAGGACAATTTAATACCATGCCTTATAAGGATTTCTCTCACTATATAAGGTAAAATTGATTGAAAGTATAACCTCTGACAGCTGTTCAGTGATGCTTACTGACACAATACAGTGGAATGTACATTTCCTCCTCCTCCCCTGCCCCCCCCCAAAAAAATGTTTTACTCTTCATTTCTCTTTAATATATTTAATATATTCTTTATCTCCCTTATATGCAAAGTTCTCAAAGACACACTCTCTCTCTCTTCCTCTCTCTCTCTCTCTCTCTCTCTCTCTCTCTCTCACACACACACACACACACACACACACACACACACACACACCACTCACGGATATATAGTAAATCTGTCTCTTCAGAGAATCTCATTTAGCGTTCCTTTTTCTTGACTGACAAGAGGTAAAATGCAGTGAGTTAACTAGACTTTAGTTTTCTAGTTCTAAACAACCTTGAAATGGCCATTTCTAGATCCATCGCAGACTGGGGAAGCCAGCCTTAAAGGGTATGAAGTCACCACTGAAGGTATGGCATGCTGACAGGACACCCTCCCTGGGGGGGGGGGGGGGGGAGGTCCCAGGAAGATGTTCCCTTTCTCTATTTCCATCCCACTGCTCCCAGAAGATACTAGTTTTCTCTCCTTCACCACATGGCTCTAATTTCCATTTCCATGTCTTTCCAGCCCATTCCCAATCTGTTAAATTGCCTGTATGTGTTTTCTAACTTTCCTATAATAAACATGTATTGCTCTTGTAATAAGAGAGGAAAAAGTTAGCTTTCTTTTTTGTAAGTACCAAGGAATGATCCCCTAAGAGTATATGACAATCCATCTTATAAATCTAATTCAGCAAGAATTTGCCATTTTAAGTGTTTTTTTAAACTTAAAAATAAATAAAACTTGGATAGAGTTTACATTTACTTTTACAGTTCATTGCCCCATCCCAGGCAAACTTAGAATGACTTCATGGGAAACAAAAAACTGTTTTGGTTTTCTAATTTATCATATGCTATACATCTTTGAATCTGACAAGTTTTTTAATCACAAAGAGTAAACTTATAACCTTCTTATTAAGCATCATAAATAATAGGAAACTTTGGCTTGGCCTGAAAAGTGAATGATTTCCTTTCCATCTCCTCCTATTCCTTAAAGACACAGAAAAAATGAGGTGCATTTGTCTGCATTCACTCCCCCAAGCCTTCTCCAACAGGATATGGCCATCCGCTGCTCGCTTTTTGTTCACTACTCGTAACAGGAAAACTTGCTTTCCTGCTTTCTCAATACCAAATGGGTTAGTCCAGCAAGGAAAAACATCCCCCTCAGAACCCACCCCAAGGCTACAGAGAAAGCAAGAGAAACAAAAGCCAGCCCATTCTTTCTCCAAATATTCCTTTGGCAGATAGCCAAGGATAGCGCCAGCTCAGTGGTTTAATATCCTGTCGGTTTGAAGGAAAAGATAGAATTATGAAGTTGCCAGTCCAGGGTCCAGAATCTGCTCTGCTGGTGATAATATTTGCTGAGTGTCCTTCACGGCATCACCTTTCACAGGAAGAAAAATCGTTCATTGTCAGACAAGTGGTAGAATTTGGGCCAGTGGAAAGGTACATGGCTTAGAATCCAAGAGATCCAGGAAAACTATCCACAGAGGGAAACTTCCTTCATGATGAAAGAATTTTAAGGGTTTGAGAAACAAAAGAAAAGAACCACCATTAAGGCTTGGCAATATGTCTAGGGAGAGTCAACGTAGGAAAGTGCAGGGACAAATCAAAGATGAAAGCAAGCTCAGGGCACACAACGATGTGATACCCTAGCATGTCTAGTGAGCCAGAACAACAGTACTAGATCCATGGCCAGTGGAGCTCAGTGGTTAGATCATCAGCCCATGCACCAAAGGGTCACAGGTTCGATCCCCCATCAAAGGCATATACCTCGGTTGTGGGTTTACTCCCCACCCCCAATCAGGACCCGTACGGGAGACAAGTCCATGTATCTCTCTCACATTGATGTTTCTCTCTCTCTTTCTCCCTCCCATCCACTCTGAAAAGCAATGGGGAAAATATCCTCAGGTGAGGATTAAAAAAACAGACAAGCATTACTAGAGATGATCCAGAAACCCCTACTCAGACCACAGGGAATCCCTTCCAGCCTAGAAAGTCCTTCCAGCCGGGCAATACAGTGGTTCCCCTTATCCACAGTTCAGCTTTCTTTCTGCAGTTTCAGTTACCCAATGAGGTCCAGAAATAGTAAATGGAAAAATTCCAGAAGTAAACAATTCATAAGTTTTAAATTGTGCATGGTAATGAGTAGAGTGATGAAATCTTGCATTGTCCCACTCCACCTGCCTGGGACGTGACTCCTCCCTCTGCTAGTGTCTGCACACTGTGTGTATACACTCCCCAACCATTTGCCACTGAGCAACCATCCAGATTACTAGTCTCTTATCTGTGCTGTGTTCAAGTAACCCTTATTTTATTTAATAACTAGAGGCATGGTGCACGTATTCATGCACTAGTGGGGTCCCTCGGCTTGGCCTGCAGGGATCGTGCCAAAACTGGCTCTCTGACATCCCAGGGAGGTCCCAGATTGCGAGAGGGTGGTTCTTAGGTAATGCACCCCAGAATGGGGATCCCTCCTCTCTGGTTCCGGGTGTGTCACCCAAGAACTGTAGCTGCCAAGCCACCACAGCTTGGCAGTTCCTGCATTGAACATCTGCCCCCAGAGGTCATTATGTGTCATAGCTACTGGTTGGACTGTTGGATGGCTGTTTAGTCTTTTATATATATAGATAGCCCCCAAGTGTAGTACTGCTGGAAATTTGGATATGCCAAAGAGAAGCCATAAAGTGTTTCCTTTAAGTAAAAAGGTATGTATGTCTAAGAAACAACAGTATATAGGGTTCAGTGCTATCCATGGTTTCAGGCATCCACTGGATGTCTTGGGATATCACCCACTGGTAAAGGGAACTATTAAATATACCGGTACATTCCTACCAAATGCTGAGGCTGGGCCTCACCTCAGTGTGGGCACCACGTGTCCAAACTGTCCTCCACCCACAAGTCCCTCAAGTCACCAGACTCCACCTTACTAGGGCCTTACTAGGGAAAGGCCTTACTAGGGAAAGGCCCTTAGGTGCCCCTAGTCCCAGACCAACCACTTCAAAAAAGTTACCATCTCCACAACCCTTTAACAGGCCTTTTCAAAATACTTGTGGTGAAGGTCCACTTCTTCCCACAATCTACTGAGGAACAATACTTGTATAAAAATACAAAATAAGAACAACAACTAATAATAAATAAAGACATAAAATGTAAGTCCCAATTTTTTTTTAGATTCGGCAGACTTAAAGTTGTCCTCTCAAATTGTTAAAGATTTCTAAACTCTCATTTTCAATTTCTGTACGTATGTCATTGTAGGTCAGCTATAAACAGTTCACAAACCCCTGTGTGTAGGTTTTACGTTGTGTAGCACTGCCATCCGGCAAGAACTAGAGGTTCAACACCTTCACATCTTCACTTCCTGCTGTGCTTCTCTACTCTGAAGATTTTCACTAAGACCTGTAGATCTCCCACTGGGGGAAATTCTCATTTATCCTCCTCCCTTTTTGCTCATCATATTCCTTCACCAAATGGCTTTCTCCCGACCCTCACAAATGCCTTAGTCAAGGCTGGAAATAAAGACAAAGGGATGAGCCGAAACCAGTTTGGCTCAGTGGATAGAGCGTCAGCCTGCAGACTGTAAGGTCCCAGGTTAGATTCCAGTCAAGGTCATGAGCTTTGGTTGCGGGTACGTCCCCAGTGGGGGTTGTGCAGTAGGCGGCTGATTGATGTTTCTCTCCCATTGATGTTTCTGACTCTATCTCTCTCCCTTCCCCTCTGTAAAAAAATCAATAAAATATATTTTTTTTTAAAAAAAAGAAGAAATGAGGATGAGTTATTGGAATAAAGATAGTAGCTAAACTCTCTGGAAGATAGGAGGAGGGAAGCATCAGGTTCTCATTCTTCTGAGGGACGACTAGAGTAGGCAGTTGAATGGGAAAACAGTGAAAGAGAAAGAGATGAAAAAGTTGTTATCGTTATTACCACTGTCACCATACCGATTAATGATCTGGCAATAATAACAGTATTTCAGTATCAAAGGAACACAGAATTTCAAAGAAACGAGTGATCTGTGGTTCTAGGGACACACTTTTCTATCTGTAATTTATCAATCCATGTTGTAGCTTAGCTTGTCCTTGACAATGTTAAAGAAGCTCACATCCAAAGATGAACTGGGGCTCCTGTTGTACAAAACAGTCACATTTATTTTCTCTTACCTAAAACAAGTACACTATAGAAATGTGCCCCAAAAAAGGTAACAAAATTAATTACCTAACTCTCTTATCTCTAAATAATTGTTTATGAACCTACTATTTTAAAGGCTTCTTTAATTATTCCCTTAAAAAGGAGAGAGAGGAAAGCTCATCTTAGAAAATCGATATGAAGTCAGAGTGGCAGCCCTGCAGATAGTGGTGGAGAAAGCAGCTGATGGAGGCTTCATGGTTAAGCACACACCGATTATGACTATTTTAAAGAGGACTAGAGAGAGAGTTTTTAAAGCTGCCTGCTCACCCAAAATACTCTCTTAAAAAATGAAGGTCCCCAGCAACTCACTGCTAATCTTTCTCTGGTGGTGGTTTATAATGGGAGATGAGATTCTAATCTGTCTGCAATGGTTTATCTGAAAGCCGGAGACCAGATAAATTACACTCCCCTCAAGGCCTGGTAACCGGGGTGGGTGTTCTCAGATTTCTTTATCACCACCTTCCAGGTCTTGCAGGCCTGAAACCTGAGGCTATATTGAATACCTCCAGCTTTTCAGCCTCACCTAGCCAGGAAACACCAACCCCACCAGGGTGTGGGAGGACAAACAATTATTGATAAATCTTTATCAAATAAATAATCTAATTTAATCAGGTTCAAGTACCCATCCGCGTTATCCCAAAATACGTCTTATGCATAACTTCTTTTCTTCATGACCTCCTTATTAACTGCTGCCTAGACTATGGTAAGGGTTTTCTAAACAATATCTAAACACCCAGCTCTCTGCCCCCATCAATGCCCCAGCCACTAGACTCCAATAACACAAGTCACACACACCACAGCAAAGCTCTGATTTAGGTGCCTTGCAACTCAAAAACAGACAACAAGTCTGCTTTCAATTCAAAATGCCATCTCCTTCATTAAACTGTCTCTGATTCCCTGGACAGAAGGCATTCTCTCTCCATAGTTCCCTTTAACACTTTACTTATAACTCTCCAATGACACTGTCTTCTATGTAAATGTATATAAAGCTTATTTCTCAATGTATATTACAAGTGTACAGATGTATAATATAGATGTTCTCACATCTATAAAATTCATGCGCTTGCATATTTATTTGTCAATCAAATACGTGCTTGTTTCTTTTCCCATGGGATTATTAACATGCCCCACACATGTGTTTAATGGCAGGAAGTTAAAAAAAAAAAGATTAAACTGAAAACAGGGTAGTTCAGTTGGTTGGAGCATCATCCTGAAACACCAAGGTTGTGGGTTTGATATCCTATCAGGTCACATACAAGAATCAACCAATGAATGCATAAATAACAAATCGATGTCTCTGTCTCTCGCTCTCAAATCAATAAATAAAAAGAGATAAAACTAAAAAAAAAAATCAAGCCTCAATCAAATACATGAACTTTTACATGAGAACCAGTTTTAGTATTTACGAATAAAGATGTTTCTTGGCAATTGAAAAGCAATCCTTTTCTAGAAGCAATGACCAGTATGCCACTTTGCTTATTAAAAACCCCCATGCTAAGTATTCAGTACCTTTTGCATTCACTTAAAAAACCAGGCAATAGCACCATGCAAATCTGTGTTCCGTGGAGCTTAAAGTCACTGATGATTTCACATTAAAAAACGTAATTTTCTTCTCTCACACAGTTATTATAATCAATTCAGGTTATTTTTAAGTTGGAGCCCCACAAAAATCAGTTTCATTTTCAGTTCTGAAGAAATCAGAGGTTTTCTAGTTCTTGTACCCTCAAATATAGTATATAAAGAACTACAATAATATACCACATATTATTTGATATAAGTTTAAAATGCTAGCATGACACTATGTTATTTAACATACATTTCATATGTTACTTCTCAGGTCAATTAAGGACATACATGAGATTTGAATCCCTGCAAATTTGAGGGTCTCTGCCCTAGGGTACATATTCTAGATGCCAAGAGAAATAAGCCTTTTAAATGGCCAGTTTTTCCCTAACTAGCTTGAAAGTAAAGTACAAGCATATACTAGTTAAAAATCTTCATTTTAGCTCTCTTTAGAATGCTATTAGCCACATTACCATGAAAATAAAAAGCCTTCCCTCCACCTTTCTAGACTATTCTTTATCTCCATTGCACTCTAATCACTGACATCAGTTTCCTTTATCCCTATCCAATATCTTCACGAGAAAAACATTCTATCATTACTCCTACAATGAACCTGCATATGGTTTCCTGGGTCTCATGGAAGAAGAGTGATAGATGTGGAGGTCCAGGTATGTTTCTCCTTCCCAGAAAGCTGACTTTAGTCTCAGCACCCTCCTGTGAAGTTGATCTGCACTGGTCACAGCCTTCCTTCTTCCTTCAAGGATGCACAAGAACCAAGCGGTAGAGGACTTTCAAAGGGGAACCAACCCAAAAGCTCCCTGGGTCCCATTTAGGCTCATTTTCCTTCTAGATTACAAGCTCCTTGAGGACAAGGTCTAAGTCTTAACCAAATGTTTGTCCTTAAGTGTTAGAGTAAATGAATGACCAATGACAACTGGGAAGCTAGTAAATACTGAAACATGAGAGCTTTGAAACATTGCAATAACACTGGATTTTTATTGGTAACTAGAGGCCCAGTGTATGAAATTCATGCACCAGCGGGAGGGGGGGCAGATGAGGGGTCCCCCTCAGCTCAGCCTGTACCCTCTCCAATCCAGGACCTCTCGGGGGATGTCAGACTGCCAGTTTAGGCCCAATTCAACTGGCTCCTAACCGCTTACCTGCCTGCCTGCCTGATTGCCCCTAACCACTCTGCCTGCCTGCCTGATGCCCCTAACTGCCCTCACCTGCTGGCCTGGTTGCCCCTAACTGTCTCTGCCTCGGCCCCCACCACCATGGCTTTGTCCAGAAGGATGTCCAGATGGATATCCAGAAGATGATCAGTCTAATTAGCATATTATTCTTTTATTAGTATAAATGTCATTGGTAAGAATTCAAAACTGTCTCAAAACCTGCCAAGATCCTGCCTAAAGATAAACAAGAGAACACTGAATCCTCAGAAGGCTCCCAAGCACCACACCCTAGCCTGATAATGTGGAAGAAGATCACAGGGAAGCTAGGGCAGAGAAGACTAGGCTCCACCTGGCCTCTGCTCTCCCCTCTCAGCGGTCACTGCTGATGGAAACGAGCTCCAGTGCAGTACCAGGCCCAGCTACAAACCAAAGGATTTGGTCAGAAAGAAGTAGCTTAAATCCTGGGCTGGTCAGGGCCTCCCCCACTGGACAGGTGACACAACCCAGGCACCAGGCCAACCCCACAACCGAGTAGGCATCACAGGCAGAACCCAGTTCTCTTGACAGGAAATGTACTGCTCACTGGAATAAGCTAGCAGTTTGTGGGGTAGGACTAATTTGGGGCTTATTTCTCAGAGTAGAGGATAGCCAAACACCAAGACTCCATATTGTGACGATGGAAGTCAACCTTCTGTTTGACAATTTACTGAGACCATGGAAAAAGACATCTGTGATTACCTCAAGTTCTAGAAGCTGTTCTGAAACCTTCTTCCTCAAAAAGAAGTTCCCGCCGAAACCGGTTTGGCTAAGTGGTAGAGCGTCGGTCTGTGGACTGAAAGGTCCCAGGTTCGATTCCGGTCAAGGGCATGTACCTTGGCTGCGGGCATATCCCTGGTAGGGGGTATACAAGAGGCGGCTGGTCGATATTTCTCTCTCATCGACATTTCTAGCTCTCTATCTCTCTCCCTTCCTCTCTGTAAAATATCAATAAAAAATATTTAAAAAAAAAAAAGTTCCCATAATATCGACACCCAAGGAGTCTATCCCCACCACCCACCCAGTGGGGTCTCCAGAGCCCATAATCTTCAACCTCCTCCTGCCCAGCTTTGAAACTCCAGACCATGATATCTGACTTATAAAATGTGACTGTCCTCGATTCAAGAAACCATCATCTACGATTGGTCATCGCTCCTCTCCCATGCCACCTCTTACACATTATGAACACCTCAACACCAGCGTGTTTACTCAAGTCTGCCCAATATATTAACTATTCCAAGAGAAACTAACACGATGCCAGGAACCTTTGCCCTCTCAGTTTTAAGAGGTTTAAGTTCCTTTTAAAATTTTATATATTCATTGGGTTTTTCACAAAATTACCTTCAAAAAAAAGTCAGTTGAGCACACACAGTCTTCAGTTGAAAGAAAGAAAAAAATCATATAATAGCAGTTACTTCTGATCTTTTAGAAAAAAAATTATTAGCATTCTCTCAGGTTTTCTTAAAAGAATAAAGAAAATAAAAATGGATAAATGAACATATTGAAAGGCCTGGGGAAAAAGTTCACCTAACAGATTAAATATCCTGTAAATTCTAGCTAGTATAACAGTTTACAAATGAATCTAATATACTATAAATATTATGGCACCTCTGCTATCACCATAGGAACTCTGCTTTCTACTTAAGAAAACAGCAATATGTTAAAATGACAGCTTAAATAAATTCTCTAAACAATCTTAGAAATGCAACTCTTTCTGTAATAATACAATTTGAACAAAATTGCCATTTATAGCAGAATATTTACTTTAGCCAAGGCAATGCAGCTTGCAAGGTAAAATCAAATAGATTAACAGTTTATTCTACATTAGAGAATTTTAGGTTAATAGGCCTGGGAAGGTTTTCTCTCAAGCCACATAATTATTTTAACCAAAGTATACATAAAATCATGATTTTCCCATCCCTTAAATAACTTATTTGACTACTAAATTAATTCTTCCTTCTTCAATAAGTTTATATTGAGATCTTTTTTTTAGATTAACCCTGTAATTCTTGTTTTTTATTTCTTTCTCTCTTCCCACCTAATACCCCTTAAATAGAACTATAGAATTCCTTTTTGGCTTGTGGGAAATGTGTCAATTTCAGCTACAAACTGGCCTAGGCCTAATGAAATATACAAGCAGGGAGGAGGTCCATGGTGCAAATAGATGTTTCACAGTCTGATAATATCTGATTACCATGGTCTGTAAAAATACTTGATGAAAAGTGCAAGTGTAAACAAAGTCAATTCAATTATTTCCTGTGGTCAGTGGAAAATACTTTGGACCAGGAGTCAGTAAACTAGATTTTGTTCTTGTCTGTAACACTAACTTAGCTGCATGACCACAGACAAATTGAAGACTTTACTTCCTCATCTGCAAAATTAAAAAAAACTGAACCAAATGGCCACTAAAATACCTTTCTCTTTCACTTCTAAAAAGCATGATTTCATTTCCACACCACAAACTTCTGTCAACCCAGAGAATTCATGGTACTTTCCAGAAAAGTGCTTGGATTTCCAAGAAATTCAATTTTTAAATTATCTTTCAGACAATCCCAGCAATCTGAATGAGGAGGAAATGTTAACTATTAGCCAGGTGACCTTAAGTGAGTTGAAAACCAGAAGAAGAAAAAAAAAAAAGGAAAAAAACAAAACAAAACAAAAACTATCCCTGTTTGACTAGATTTTCCAGAAGCTCAAGCAAGATTTTTTTTAATTTTTTTTAAATATATTTTATTGATTTTTTTACAGAGAGGAAGGGAGAGGAATAGAGAGCTAGAAACATCAATGAGTGAGAAGCATCAACCAGCTGCCTCCTGCACACCCCCACCGGGGATGTGCCTGCAACCAAGGTATATGCCCTTGACCAGAATTGAACCTGGGACCCTTCAGTCCGCAGACGGACACTCTATCCACTGAGCCAAACCGGTTTTGGCTCAAGTAAGATTTTTTTTTAAGAATTTTTATAAAACTGTCAAATACAAAGTTTCATTATTTCACATGGGCTTCTTTCCCCTCTATGAACATTTAATGAGCAGGACTCCTAACTAGCCAACAATACTTTCGCAATCAAGGTGTGTGTGTGTGTGTGTGTGTGTGTGTGTGTGTGTGTGTCCCACACAGGAACACATTTGACATTAAGAAGCACACCTAAGCCGAGGTCGGTTTGGCTCAGTGGTAGAGCGTCAGTCTGCGGACTGAAGGGTCCCGGGTTCCATTCCGGCCAAGGGCATGTACATTGGTTGCGGGCACATCCCCGGTGGGGGGTGTGCAAGAGGCAGCTGGTCGATGTTTCTCTCTCATTGACGTTTCTGGCTCTCTATCTCTCTCCCTTCCTCTCTGTAAAATATCAATAAAATATATTTAAAAAAAAAAAAAAAGAAAGAAAGAAACACACCTAAGCCGAAACCAGTTTGGCTCAGTGGACAGAGCGTCAGTCTGCGGACTGGAGGGTCCTGGGTTCGATTCTGGTCAGGGGCATGTACCTTGGTTTCGGACACATTCCCAGTGGGGGGGGGGGGGTGCGGGAGGCAGCTGATCTATAATTCTCTTTCATCGATGTTTCTGACTCTCCTTCCCTCTCTGTAAAAAATCAATAAAATATATTTTAAAAAAGAAAAAGAAACACACCTAAGATGTACAAGTGTAATTTTCAAAGAGTACTAACGTAAATGTCTTATGTGACAAAATTTCAGTTCTATATCAGGTTTTCTTTTTCTTGATAGGTTATTATTCATTCTCTTCTTTTAAAAGCAAAACAATCCTATACAATAAAAGGCTAATATGCAAATTGTCCCCTTGACCGAGAGTTCAACTGGGAGTTTGACCAGGGGGCAGGGCTGGCCGGCCAATCCCCTCCCCTTAGCCTAATGGCCAGGGTCGGGGTGGGCTGGCCAGATTCCACCCATGTATGAATTCCTGCACTGGGCCTCTAGTTAGAAAGTATTAGACTATGTAAGGGAAAATTATATGCCTACCCTTTCATGTATTCCCTTCCAACATTTTTCTTAACACGTTATTTATTACATAATTGTGATTATACATATTTCCAAATACTAGGTATCTTTTTCACCCAACATTATCATTGTTCCATGTCATAAAATTATCTCGAATCAGGACTTATAAGGGTTGAAAGGTATTCATAAATAACAAAAGCTGGCACTTCTTAGGTATTTACTGTGTGCCAGGCCCTTGTCTAAGTGCTTTATATGCGTCTGCTCATGTAATCATCACAAAGATCTATGGGATAAGTGCTATTACAATTTCCATTTTCAGGGTGAAGAGCTTTCTCAGAAGAGCAAGGTTTAGAGCAGAGGTGGGCAAACTTTTTGAATCAAGGGCCACAATGGGTTCTTAAACTGGACCGGAGGGCCGGAACAAAAGCAACCTGACCATGCTGGCACTCTCATCTTGGGCTGCTGGTGAAGGAGCGGAGGGGAGAGCAAGAGAACTCTCCACTCTTTCAGCTCTGCAGGCCCGATAGAACACCCGAACGGGCTGGATCCGGCCCATGGGCCATAGTTTGCCCACAGCTGGTTTAGAGCCTCCTGAGAGCAAGTTCTTATCAACTCTACCCATTGTCATTCCTAGCAAGAAAATAACTCTTATTAACAGAAACTTGGTTATAGCACCATATTTTCTATCTTTCAGAATTCAGAAACTAAACATTTGATATTTAATGTACTCTTGCAACAAAAGAGAATAGTTTACTATAGCATCTGTAAAATCACAAAACTTTTTCATGAACAAAATACTGCTTATACTTTTTTTAAAACATGAATCATTCTGTATACACTGTTTATAATTTTTTTAACTTAGCATGGTAAACATCCTTCCTTAAAACATTACTATAACCAGATGACAGAAAATATATTTTCTGTTAAGATAATGTATTTTCTGAAAACAGAGTATGTGAATCTCTAAATACATAAAAGCTTGAGAATAAACTTCAGCTGGTCAATGGAGACCCTCAGTAATTCAGACATCTGCTTTCAGATTAACATTCAATAAATGTCAATCTATAATAAATAAGTGGACCTGTCTCTAAACACATACACTGAGCCAGCCAGCCTCCCAAGTAGACACACTCAAGCACTATCTTAATTGGATTATCCCTGCCAACTTCAAAGAAAAGAGTGGCAGGGAGATTCAAACAAACCATTTGGCATAACAGAATTCTGACCAGATAAGGACCTTGCTACCAATTCATGATAAGGACCCAAGAAGTCCAGGAGAGAAAAAGTGACAAAAATGTAAAAGAAATAAAAACAACTTCACTATCCAAGTAAGAGGTCCTTGATGGTTTGCAAACTTATGGTTTAAATGAATAAAAAGCAGCTCCAATTATCTTTATTATTTGTATATTTGTTTTACTTATAGTTTCCTCTCCTCTCCCCCCCCCCCCAAATTAATGAGTTACTAAATACCTAACAGAAGAGATAGATCAGTGTTCTTTTACATACTGGAGCTCCAGAGAGCTGTGAAAACAAATAAAGGAAATTAACGTTACTTTGAGTCAAAATGTGTGGCCGTTTTCAAAAATTATGCAAAGATGCTGCAGCTATACTGACAACCTGACCGGCCTTTTCTAAACTACTGCAAACACAAGGCCAGTGCCAAAGTGATACATGCGAGAATACCGCCAATTTATCAGGTGGCAATGAAAAATTAATGGCATAATGGTACCTGTGCGTTAGGAAAATTAATCTGGTAGAGAGAGATAGGATTGAATGAAGCAAATAGAAATGGTGTAGAGGAGAGAAATTAGGGACATTGTGGAACCATAAAAGGATGAAAAATGGAAACACGTTAAGGTAGAGTCTTCAGGATGCATTCATTCATCCATCATTTTTTTAAAATATTTTTTAATTGATTTTTTACAGAGAGGAAGAAAGAGGGATATAGAGTTAGAAACATCGATGAGAGAGAAACATCGATCAGCTGCCTTCTGCACACCCCCCACTGGGGATGTGCCCGCAACCAAGGTACATGCCCTTGACCTGAATCGAACCCGGGACCTTTCAGTCCACAGGCTGATGCTCTATCCACTGAGCCAAACCGGTCTCGGCAATTCATCCATCATTTATTGAGCCAGACACTGAAGAAATCATGGCAAACCAACATTCCAATGGGGGAAATACACCCTGACACATGCACATACAAAGAAATATATAAACATGCTAAGTGCTACAAATAAAATTTTAAAAAAGCAGGCAGTGCATATTGTGGGTTGAGTGGATAGGCAAGGCCATGTTAGTACAGTTCCAAAGACCAAGGGGAGTGGCCTGCCAGATGATGAGGCTGGCAAAGAGGTGATGATTACCCCAGGCAGAGTAAGAGCTTCTGCCAAAGGCCTGAGATTGGGGTATGAGAGAGCCTCAACTCCAGAGCATGTTAAAGCTGGGCCAGTGAGCAAGGGCAGGATGGTGCCCAATAAGGAGAACACCTTACTGTCCAAGGGAAGATGCTTCTACTCCAAGGGCAGTGGGAAGCATCGGTGTATTTAAGGATTCAGAATTGAAGCCTTAAGGGCAGAGTAAGAATGGCAGCAGAGACCAGATGGAAAACCCTATCCTCTACTACTGTGTTTCCCGGAAAATAAGACATCCTCCGAAAATAAGACCTACTTCATGGAAACATAACACATCCCCTGAAAATAAGACCTAGCGCATCTTTGGGAGCAAAAATTAATATAAGACACTGTCTTATTTTCGGGGAAACAGGGTACTACAACGACCAAAATAAGGGCAGGAGACAGAGGGGAGGGACTTACAGGCGGCAGCAGTCATGAGGGCTACTCACCAGAGAGTTCTCTCTCCTTCCAGGCATTCAGATGGGACTGTACTTCCCTCCTTTTTGGCTAAAGTATAGCCATGAGACTTGCTTTAGCCAGTGGCACATAAGCAGAAGTGGAAGCTGAGAACTTATGGGGGAGTCCCCGCACTCTTTCCCTCAACAGGGACGCACTACGTTCAAGATGATGGCTCTTTCATCATCAACCCAGGATCCAGGACATGGACAACATGGTCCCCAGCCACCCTCAACGGAAAGGAAGAGTGGGTGGGGATGGGGCTAGGGGGGAAATAAAAGCTTTCTGTTATGAGCCACTGAGATTAGGAAATCATCAGCCCATACTGACTGATGCAGAAATAGAACATACTGGATATAGTGATGATGGGATGAGGGAGGCAAGAGGAGATGAACAGAAGAGATAAAGGAGGCATTCGAGATTCAAAGTTGATGGCCATGAGAATGATGCAAGAATGCAAAAAGGTGGCTGGTTTGGGAATAAAAAGTGACAGCTTGTGCTTCATAGATGCTGAAGGTGAAGAACTGGTAGGTCAGCCAACTAACCACACATCAGGCAGGTGAGCAGAAAACCAGGCCTGAGCTGGGAGAAAAATCACAACTGAGATAAAGATCTAGAAATTGCAATAAAGGTGTTCAGAGTGAAGGGAGGAGATTAAATTCTATGAACTACGGGTAGAGAAAGGACCCTTTAGAAAAGCTCTTGGGTGGTAAGTGCAGCAGGGGGACAGAGGAAAGAAAACAAAAGCGGAAGGAAAACCACAGAAGGGGATGGAGGAGTGCCGGCCAGTAACAAGCGCTCAGACATTCTGAAGACAAATGAAAGGAGGACCGAGAAGCCAACCTACACCAAGGACAGGGGCCAGGATGCAGGGTTGCAACTGAAGGCCACACAGCGGTCAGTAACAAAGAGTTACTAGAACCCAGGCAGCCAGGTCCAAGGCCTGGCCCTCCATTACGGTAAGGAAAGAATTTTCTTAAGTCATTATTCTTCTGAAACAAAATTTAATGGTATCACAAATGGTCCACATTCCACGATTTTTTAAAACTACCTTAAGACCTTCAGATAGTTTGCAGTTGGTCAGCATTTTACATCTCTGCCCTAATGAGTCAGCACTGTGACATTTCACGCTAGTCCTTAAGAGAGAGTCCCACAAATATAAGTATTGGGCCAAAGAATAGGAGCTTCTCCAAGTTCTTGATACATATAGGTCAACCTTTGCAAAAAGGTTCTATCATTCACCATCTTATAATATATAGGAGACAGGATTCTCATTTAAAAAAAAAAAAACCTATGTGACTGGGTCCCCTGGAGTTGTGGAATGGTTGTTGCTTTGCAAATAAGTGTGCCCAGTTCACCCACGCTTGCAAACACCTTTTCTAGCTCTGCAAATTTTCAAATTATCAGGCTAAATGGCACTTTATTTTACTTAATGTTTCTTTAATTATTAGCAAAACTGAACTTCTTTCTAGCTGTTTATTGGCTAATTGTATTCCTTTCTTCAAGGAACTGCCTTATTAATGCCCTTTCCCATTTTTCTACTGGAGTATGTGGGTTTTTTTAAATTAATTTTCAAGAACTCTATATAATTTTAGAAACGTAATACTATGACTGAGATATAGATATAATAAACAGAGTACAAATACTATTTCTAAGCCTATTGTTTAACTTTTACACTTATGGTACTTGTAACATACAGAACAGAGGTTTGTTTACATGCGAAGGCGGTAGGCACAGAGATTAAGAACACACAGGGTAAGGCACACACAGTGCCCAGGTTCAAGACCCAGTCCCTCCACATACAGCTGTGTGACCTTTGGGTGACTTACCTTCCCGTGGGTAAAGCCTTGACACATATCCTGTGACACATATTCTGTGGCATAGCAAGTACTCAATGAATGCTGGCTCCAGATATATTTAGTCAAGATCAGTTTTCCTTTATTAGCATAATACAAGCTTCCATTTGTGGAGCACTTACTAATAAGCTCTTCACATGCATTACCTTATTTAATCTTTAAAAAAAACAACTCTCTAAGATAATAATAATACCTAGCAATCCCAATTCTCAAATGAACAAACTAAGGCTTCGTTGAAGTAACTTGCTCAGAGGTCTGAGCTCATCAGTGGCAAAGCCACGGCTCTCACCTCCCAAGCCCAGGACAAACTGGTCTTTTCCCCCTTCATTTCATACTTTAAAAATCCTTCTTCACCCTCCCATGATTATTTACCTGTAATTTATGCTGTTCCTGTTATTTGTTTTATACGTACCGTATTTGCCAGCGTATAAAACGACTGGGCGTATAAGACGACCCCCTAACATTTCCACTCAAAATACAGAGTTTGTTATATACTCGCCGTATAAGACTAACCCCCACTTGGAGGCATATTTTTCAGGGCCAAAAAATCGTCTTATACGCTGGCAAATACGGTAACTGTTACCTTTAGTTATAATTTATCTCAGTAGATGGGGCTCCAACACTGTTGTTGTGCAACCTCGTTTACTGAATGGGGACCCCTCCCATGATACCCCCTAAATGCTTCCACGCAGAGATATTCCTGGGTTTTCTCTTCCATACCATAGACCTCTATCCTGTCCTTGGGCCTGCCTGATACAAAACTATCACATATACCCCAAGATTACACTTAGGGGAAGATCACTCTGAGAAGCATATGTTCATAGGGTGGTTTGAACCTCTTTCCTAAAATAGATGGCACAGGAATAAGAAAAAAATATTTTATGATGTGTTCTCAGCTTATCAAAGAAATTGCTCCCAAAATTGGCAACTGTATTTCTCAAAACTCCCTCTTTCCTAAAACGTGCCCCTCTTTGCCCAAGCTGCTTCCCTTCCCCTTCGCCTACATGGACATCCTAAGCATTATCTCGGTCCCTCATGCTTTTCAGGGGGGGAGGGGGGGAAGGGGGGGCTTCTTAGGTCTGTATCTTCCAGTTCAGTCATTTCATCTCCCTCAATTTTCGGAAGCAAACACTTGATCCTTTACATTTGCTCCTTTGTGCTGTTATTCATCTTTTTATAGATGACTTGCCTTTCCACCTGTTTAGATGATAAACCCTACAGGGCAAGGGCCTGCTCTAACAAAGCAGCATATCTTTAGCACCCAGCAAAGAATCCTAGCACAAAGCAGGCACTCAATAAATGTGGATCAAGATTTCACAACCCCTTCCTTCCCTTTTCAAATTCAAGGCCCTCCCATCTCCTAGTATTCAAAAAGACTAGAAACCAAAGAAATAGAACCTGTTGTTGATTATCTAGCTGGAGATGGGCCTCCACCCTGCTTCCTGTATTTTTGGGATATTTCTGTTTGTCAGGACTCCACCAGAGGGTGGAGAAAGACAGTGAGGTGAAGCTCGGGCCAGTTCAGCTGCTGATTTACTCACATATCTGATTTGAAATTACAGCCAAAATGAGGTTTTATGTTACCAGAGCATTTCAAAGAACACCACCCGGGTCTCACATTACCTCAGATAATGCTGGAATCCTGAGCTGACGGAGCTGGGAGGGTGAGGGTGAGGAAGGCCCAAGCACAGACTCCGAGAGATTACCATTCCACACCTTCTGTCCATCCTCCTCCAGTAACACAGAGGAAAACTGAGTAATGACCTGACTTGGTTTCATTTCGTTTTGTTTCATTCCATTCCGCGTTGTTGGGTCCCGGCAGGCGCTTGCCATGGAAGGAGAGTTTGAAACCGAACATACTGAGATAAGATCAGTAAGGAAGCCGGCTCCCAGATGACTTGGGCATCGATACCCAAGTGCATACAGTGGGCAAACCAAGGAAAAGAGCTGTGTCACAATACTTAAACCTTTCAGAGAAAGGATATTTTTAGGCCTGGAGGGGTATACTGTTAGATCTAGGCCGCTGTGATGCTATCTTTAATACAGTGAGAGACCCAAGGTAAAATGCCTTCAGGTCCAAAAGCAATCACAACTCAACTCTGCTGTGGGAATTATTTCTAGTTTTTCTACTGAGCTTGCATATTTTGAGCATGCCACCCTCCTGACAATTCTAAATCATGGATTGTGAAGATTCTTCTTTCATTACCCAAAATCTTAAATTACCTTTCCTGCGGTAAATATTACTGGAATGTTACTAGTAGTATACCTTCCACTTTTAAAAAAAAAAAAGTTCTATTTCTTACAGAGAGTAAGGGAGAAAGATAGAGAGCTAGAAACATTGATGAGAGAGAAACATCGACCAGCTGCCTCCTGCACACCCCCACTGGGGATGTGCCCGCAACCAAGGTACATGCCCTTGACCGGAATTGAACCTGGGACCTTTGTCTGCAGGCTGATGCTCTATCCACTGAGCCAAACCGGTTTCAGCACATCTCCCACTCTTACAGAAGCAGCCTGCTAGAGGGGAAAGGAACTCTAGAAACAATCCTGCAAAGCCCTGTTTAATAGAAGAGGAGCCCTGAGGCTCAGAGGAGTGAGGCAACAGCACAAGGTGACTTAAGTAGCTAGAAGAATACATGCCACGCACTAAGAGCTTCACCTATATTGCACATTTAATCTCCCAACAGCCCTATAATTTAAGTGCCAGTACTATCTCTATTCTAAAGATGAGGAAGCTGAGCATGAGGTTAAGTTATGTGCCTAACATTGCATAGCTGGTACCAGGTAGAGCTGGGATTACAACCCAGGAACTGGGTCTCCAGAGGCCACGCTCTGAATCACCAAACCTCTAGGATTAAAACCCAGGACTTGACCCCATCAAAGGTTCACTCCATTATAAATCATTCAAAGGCTCACAAAAGAATAAACCCCTTTTGAAAAGGTCTGCAAACCATGTTAGAGCCTGATTAGAACAAACTACGAATCTAATTATTAGTTTTGCTCTAGGTGATCTGGCTCAGTGGATAGAGCGTCAGCCCGCAGACCAAAAGGTCCCAAGTTCAATTCCGGTCGGCACGGACCTTGGTTGCAGGCTCCTCCTGGACCAGGGTCCTGTTCGGGGCTCGTGCAGGAGGCAACCAATCAATGTGTTTCTCTCACTCACATCGATGTTTCTCTCTGTCTTTCCCTTTCTCTTCCACTCTCTCTAAAAGATCAATGAAAAAATATCCTTGGGTAAGCATTAAAATAAACAAATAAAGAAAAATTAGTAGTTTCTTAAACAATCTGCAAAAACTGATTAGTGTATCAATAGATTATTAACTTTATCATAATGACATTATGTAATTATGTAAGAAAATGTCCCTATTTTTAATAATATATATTAGGTACATACTAGTAGGGGTTAAAGGACAGGAGGCCTGGATCTCGAAAGAAGGAAGGAAGGAAGGAAGGAAGAAAGGAAGGAAGGAAGGAAGGAAGGAAGGAAGGAAGGAAGGAAGGAAAGAAAGAAAGAAAGAAAGAAAGAAAGAAAGAAAGAAAGAAAGAAAGAAAAGGAACAGCTAAAACAAGTCTGCCAAATCTTTTTTTAAAATACATTCTTATTGATTTCAGAGAGGAAAGGTGAGAGAGAGAGAGAGAGAGAGAGAGAGAGAGAGAGATCAATGATGAGAGAGAATCATTGATAACCCACTTCTGCCCACCCCCTCGGATTGAGCCCTGGTACGTGTCCAGACCAGGAATCGAATCATGGCCTCCTGGTTCATAGGTCTATGCTCAACCACTGACCCAGCTGGCAAATCTTGATAATTATTGAATCTGGGTGACGGAACATGAGGGTTCATTATACTATTCTCACCACTTTTTATTTTCAAATAAGTTCATGCAAAACCATTTTTAAAGGTCCACAACCTAAACATATAAAAAAGTGTCATAAGCTATGAGGCAATGATAATTTTATGAGCACATCTCACTTTTACATTTTAAAGTCTGTTTGTTAAAAGGCAGCCCTTATAACCCACTGAGCTATTTAATTTTGTTGTTTCTGAACTCACTACCGGCCACTCATCAATACTAGAAGCATGGGAAAAGCTAGTTAAATCAATATCAATATCCTATTCGTTTTTTCTTTTAGTCCATCTGCAAAACTGCTTTATTAGTCAGCTAGTTAAGAATATTTAATGAGTGATTAGTATGCTGGAGGCACTGTATTAGCGCTGACACAAGTCGTCAAAGACAGAGCAGAGTAATATTTCCATCCAAGCGTAGATCAAGGAGCCACAGGATTCCAAAGCCTGGCTCAGCTGTGGCCTGCTTCCTGCGTGGATCAGAGTTACTGTCTTAGATCCTCCTAGAGCACAGCTGAGCCAGAACCTGTGCGGACAGATGCACCAGCTGTGGCTTCCTGGGGAGTAGCGAGAGGGAGGCAGAGAACCTGGGGGGGAGGGGGAGGAGTGAGGTTTAAGGTAATTTTTAGTATGGGTAAGTTACCCCAAACTCCTCCTTCTGCAATGCAGAACCATTGCAATGCATTTCCCTTTTAGGGGGAGTCTTGCACTCACCAGAATAGGCCCACCTACTTTTCTGCATTTTTACATTTGTTTCATCACACAGGTGATCACAGATAAACAACCCTAGGGATTGAGACAACCGCCAGGCTCCTGGCTGTTCATGCCTGAGGGTATCCAGGGAAAACTGATATATTATTAAAAGTGTCATAAGGTAACACAGTAGAAGTATGTCACACACAGGTAGGTATGGGCACTGAGTCACTATCGGTAGGCCATCCTTCAAAAGGAAGATCAGATATTCAAGGACCGTCGGACATCAATAATTAGCAGCATTGCATCTCTGTTGGCACTTCTGTGCTCAGCCTAGTGGCTTATTAAACTGATACCTCCCCTTCAATCCTGGTCTCCAGCACTTTGGAAACTATGGCACAGTCATGTTTTATTTACTCTTCTTTTGCCTCAGGTCCCTGATGAGATGTCCCTCATCCTGATGAGGACAGTGACCCCAGTTTAAAAAACTAAGTCTCGTGTGAGAACAGAAAAGGTGCCACAGACGTTTGCGGGCTTTATCCTTAACATTTTGGCTGAAGTTGAGAAGACGCAGACATCCTACTTAAAAGCCAGAGCAACATAAATTAGTTCGGATTATGGATGAGATGCCAGGTTATGGTCCTTTGCCAACTCCTGCTCTGCTCCTTACCATCGGCAGATCTTCAGTAAAACATAAGAACTTCAGTAAAACATTTTAAAAAATCCCTGTTTATTATGGAACAAATTGGAGTTTGCAGAATCTGGAGTGAGTTGGCAGCGCTGGCAATTGAGAGAAAAACCAAACCAAGCACGCTGAATTTGGATATCAGCGAAACTTCCTCTCCAATCTCCACAAACATCATCATCCATGCCATCGTGTGTCTGCCCAGGAAAGTCATCTAACAGCCATCAAAAAGCTTCAGCCCCTGTGTTAAGGAACCTGGCACTCCATCCTGACAATAACACACACACACACACACACACACACACACACACACACACACACACACACGGTGCCACCACGTCCAGAGAATCACTTCCGAGGCCCATCTTCTTGCACTGTTCCAACAAACACCACACATCACCCACCCACAAACAAGCCCCTTTCAAGAAAACAAACAAAAGGGACAAGGCAAGGTGCTACTAAAAGTTTCCAGCTGCCCCGGGGAGCACATTGCTGCTCAAACAGTCGCTCCTCTCCGGAACCGTGCAAGTGATGGGGCACACTGCATTTCCAAATACAGCAGGACCAGCCTGCCAGGGGAAGTTGATTTAAAACTTCATCCCCCTCACATCCACGGGCCTGCTCTCTAAAGACCTTCTGCTACAACCAGATTAAAACCTCTCGGAGTTGCTTGCTTCGTTTGCTTCCAATCCCCCAAACTTCGTAGTAATTTACACTAAACTGAAATTACCAAGGGTTCCCCATCACGCGCGCCCTACCCCTTCATAAGAAGAGGCCAAACATCAGGATCCCGGCTAGAAGAAGGGGATGGAGAAAAGGATGAGGCACCCCTTCCCTGCTGGAGTTCTGCCCACCCAAAGGGTCCGCAGGGCCATCCCCAACCCTAGGTTGCGGACTGGGAAAGAAAGCCCCCATCTCCACGGCCCTGCGACCCTCCAGGCTGCAGGTGCCAAGAGAAAAGTGGGCTGTGGGAGGGCTCGGGGGGGGGCTGGGGGAAGAGAGTGATTTCCCAGGTGGCAGAGGAGGTAAACCGGAGAGGGGGTGAGGAAGGAGGGAGGTGTGGAGGGGGGAGTGGCGATCTCACCCCCAGAGAGAGGACAGCAGTGGGAGAGGACCCCCGGACACAGGGTGGGGTCTGGAAGTTACCGCCCCTCCAGTGCCATCCCTTCAGCCCTGTCCAACGCCCCCGCCCCCCTTTCCCCACCACCTCTCACATCTTAAATCTCCAAGACCCGAGCAGGGGGTCGGCTGCTCGGACCAACTCCGAGGAGCGCGGAGGGGATCGCCGCCCGCCCGCCCACCCCCCTGGACCCCCGGCCCCCTCGCCGCGCACTCACCAGCACCACCGAGCCGCGCACGACCTCCGACACGCTCTGCCGCAGCTCGGCCGCGGTGCCCGGCTTACTCAGCGCCCGGGTGAACTTCCGAGTCTCCGCCGAGGCGGGGAGCAGCGACAGCTGCGACATCCTCGCCGCCGCCGCCGCCGCGCCGCCGCCTCCTCCCGCGGTCCGGACGGGCCGCGCCGCCGCCAGGTGCGCCCGGGGCGCCCCGCCCGCCCGCCCGCCCGAGGCTCCCAGCGCCGCTGCCTGGCTCCCCCCGCCGCCGCCGCCGCCGCGCGCGTCCCGGGGCGCAGCCCTGGCCGCGCCCTCCTCCGAGCCGGGTCACGCTCCGAGGCGAGCCCCTCGGCGCCCGCAGCTCCCCGCGTCCGGAGCGGCGCCCGAGCCGGCCGGAGGTGACCGTGCCTGTGGCTGTGGCTGTGGCTGTGGCTGTGGCTGTGGCTGTGGCTGTGGCTGTGGCTGTGGCTGTGGCTGTGGCGGCGGCGGCTCCCCCATGCCACCAGCTCCCTCCGCGGCCGCTCCGCCGGGCCGCCTCCTCGGGGCGGGGTGTCCGGCGCGGCGCGGGGCGGGGCGGGGCGGGCGGAGGAGGGGCCGGCGCGTCGGGGCGGGCGGGCGGGCCCCGCAGGGCAGTCCGACCCGCAAGGCAGGGAGCGGGAGCGAGGCGGCTGGAGCCGGGGAGCAGGCCGTGCGGGCCCCCCTTGCGAGACAGGTGGGGAGCTCAGGGGGGGGGCGCCTCCTTGCGGGTCCGATGCTCCCCAAGCCGCGCGCCCGACTGCCCAAGGCGAAGGGCCGCACACGCTGGAGAAGGGCGAAGACTCGGGAGCTGGAGCCTGTGCCCTGGGACTTTGGGATCCCTGCCCGTGGAGAATTTCCCCTAACCCTCACCCCCAAGCCCCCAGGATCCTGGGGAGTCCAGTCACCCTCAGGGTCCAGGTTCGGGGGGTGGGGGGGCGGGGGCACCACGCCCCCCTGTGCGCCCAGGGCTTGGGGGCTCGGAAGTTTCGGGAAAGTGGCCTTTTTGCAGCCCCAAGGGAACCCGGGGCCGTGCAAAGCTGTGGCGGTGGGGGAGCCGGGCGGAGCGCCGCAGGCACCCCTGGGTGCCGCTCCTTGGCCTAGAAGATCCACCATTTCGCCCCCCGAGGCGTGGAGCCAACTGTGGGAAGCCTTGGGAAGCCTTGGGAGCCTAAGGAGCATCCCGGGATGAGGGCGGCGCAGGCCGGGACCGTTGCTGCTCCCCAGTCCCACAGACCTCCGCCGGCGAGGGCGACCTGCTGCGTCACCTGGGACGGGATCAGAACTTCTGAGCCTCTCCCATTTCTTCTATACGCGAAGGACAAGAATCTGCAAGAGGCTTGAATGACACCTTACGCCTGTCCGCCGCCCCTCCGGGGCCGGGCCAGGCTGCAGAGCGCGCGGAGCCCGGGAAACCGTGAAGCGCAAAGGGTGTGCGAACCCAACGTGACCCAAGGGCTGGCGGCTGCCAGCGACCGCTCCCACTCTGGGCAACTCCTTCGCGGAGCCTTTGCCGCTTTTCCATCCTAAAAGGCACCCACCGCCTCGCCTCCTTTTCCCCTCTTTTTTTTTGAGGATACTCTGGGCAGCCTAACCCTGACCCCGCCACCGCGCAGGAGGGAGGATTTGCGCAGGGCCCTAAGCGCATGCTCAGTGGATTGGGTTTGGGTTTGGGCGGATCCCGGGGCAGGGAATCTCTTTCAGAGCGGTTCTGGTGATTGGCTGGTCTGCGCAGGCCACGCCCACACCCTGCTGATGGACAGCTCTTTACCTGCCAGATCCGCTTACAGGGAGGCGCGCGCCGCGGCGGCTCGCACCCGGCGTTCAGGGGAGTCCTGGCAGCTCCTCCGGCCCAAGGGTCCAGGGGCCTCGGAGCCCCTGTTCCTGCGGGGGAGAAAGCCCCATTGCATTCCACCCTCCAAACGCTGGCCTAAAGCAGAATCTTAAAGTGGGAGAGAAAACTACCAAGCCAGTGCTGGAAACAAAACACCGCCATTCAGGACGTAATGGGCAGGTCTGGCACATAATAAGGCTGGAAGTCGGGGCATGCAATCAGCACTCAATAAATGCTTGCTGGATTAGATTGTGTTTCCTAGTGGACTGGAACGCAGGATGTGGCACTGAGTGAGCCTGACAGACTGGAAGATAAACAAAACAATTAATGTGTGGATAATAAAAAATAGTCACACAGTAACCTGTTTCCTCTCTGAAATCAGGGAATGGCCTAGAGCAGGAGTGGGGATCCATTTTTTGCCAAGGGCCATTTGGATATTCATAACATCATTCACAAGCCATACAAAATTATCAACTTACAAATTAGCCTGCTATATTTGGGGGGGGGAGGGGAGGAGTGTTGTTTTTTTTACAATATACCCAGTAAATCTATTTAAACATTAAGATTTCAAGAAAAAGCCTACTGTACTTGATCAAACATTGAATTAACTCATCCCCAATGCCTTGGCAGGGCCAGACCAAATGATTTTTGTGGACCTTATATAGCCCTCAGGCCTAACGTCCCCTGGCCCCAGGTTCCCAGGCCTCTCTGTTCCAAGAGTAGACTGGGTGACCTCAATAGTATTGGGAGGTACAGGCCAGCCCCACCCTGTCTTTCATGGGGCCCCTATGCTGTTTTATATGACCTTCCACACCCCAACTTTACACCTCTGATCTACCCTGGTGTACGTTAGCTCACTTCTTACCAGAATTGCCAAATGCTAGTCTGAGAATTCTAAATTAGGATTTCCCTTTGAGTTTCTGACTTCTGAAGAAGTCCCAAACAGCACAAACCTTTATTCACTACGTTAACTCAGGTCACTAATCAGTATCTACTTCCATATATATATATATAATATATATATATATACATATATATATATATATGTTCTATGGAACACACGTCAAAAATGTGTTTTCTATGGAAAACGTCAAAAAGCACACAAGGTTGTGGGTTTTCTTTTTTGTTTTTAAACTTTAGCTATTGTGGTTTAATTTGTTTTTAATTTTTTTATTTACTGATTTTAGAGAGAGGGAAACATTGATTTATTGTTTCACTTGTTTATGCATTCATCGGTTGTTTCTTATATGTGCTCTGACCGGGATCAGACCCGTAGCCTTGACGGATCCTGATGACACTTACCAGGTCAGGGCCTTTTCCCTTTGTTTTGTTTTATTTTGTTTTGTTTAAGAAAAGAGCACAAGTAAGTGGAAAGTGAAGAGCCCCCCCCCCCAACCTTCTTTCTTTTTCTTTTTTTTAGTTTATTTCAGAGAGGAAAGGAGAGGGGGAGAGAGAGAGAGAAACATCAATGATGAGAGAGAATCATTAATCAGCTCCAACCTTCTAATTTCATCCTCATCTCTACCAGCTGCAAATTCTGTGCATGCCACCTGACTCGTTATACTCTAGAATTGGCAGATTTTCATTTAGAAAGCAGGGGATGGCATTTAAAGTGCTGACAGGAGTCATTGGCAGTGTCTAACCAAATGCAAGCTCTTAAAGGCAAAGAAGGAGACATGGAAATGTAAACTAAGCCCAGAAAGACTGATTTTTCCAGCAACCTGGAGTTGAGACTCTCCTTCTTGGTAAAAGCATGCTGTTAACAAATGGAACATTTCTCATGTTTAAGTTTCAACAGAAGCTTGGTCCTACTGTTATGGGTTGACTTGTATCCCCTCAAAATACATATTGAAGTCCTAATCTTGGTACCTGTGAATATGATCTTATTTGCAAACTAGAGGCCCGATGCACAGAATTTGTGCAAGGGTAGGGTTTCCTTTCCCCAGCCGCCAGCACTGGCTTCCCTCTGGCACTCTGGACCCGGACTTCCCTCATAGCCCTGGCTTCCTCCGCTCTAATTAGCATATTACGCTTTTATTATAGATAAGGGTCTTTGCAGACACCACGTTAAAATGAATTTATACTGGACCAATATAACTGATGTCCTTATGAGAAGAGACACAGACATAGACACACAGGGGGAAGGCCATGTGGTAACAAAGGCAGAGATTGGTATGATGCATCTACAAATCAAGGAACACCAAGGATTGCTGGCAAACACCAGAAGCTGAGCCAAAGGATTCTCCCCTTGAGCCTTTGCAGAAAGTATGGCCCTGTGCTGACACTTGATTCTAAACTGTAAGAGAATAAATTCTGTTGTTCTAAGTCACCCAGTTTGTGGTACTTTATTACAGCAACCTTTGGAAACCATACACTTACCAAAGACTATTTTTTTTTAAATCCCCAACTAGAATTGTGGGAGTTCTTATTCCTGGAGAGAGGCAGTCACACCTTTACAGAAGAAGCAGCAGCTCCAGGCACAGGGGCTAGGTAAAATAGGAATGAATGGTGTGTAAGGTGTGTTCTACGATACACCCCTCCACTTTAGCTTGGGGAGTAATCCAGTCTTGGTTTTCCCAAAACTATAACAAGGAAGTTTTCCTTTAGTTGAGAACCAGACCAGTAGGTAGTGGAGATGAGATACAATTGCTGCCTGCTTGGAAAATTTGCATAGAAATGACTTCACTGTGCTCAAATATTTGTAATTCAAACATTATGCATGTTTAAATAGCCACTTACGGCAGTGTTTTCCTGTTGGTGTTGCTATAGGATTTATATGTGTCTTAATGATACATAATTAGTATAAAATCTTTTCCAGGCATACCTTGAAAGATCACATCTGTCTTTAACATAAATAAAAAGTATCCTATAAAGATTAGTCAGGCCTGTGGATTGTAGCATCCAAGGAAGTGCAGAGGAGGTTTTCATTCTTTACTTTACCCTTACATTGATTGCATTTTTAAAATAAGCATCTATTAGTTTTATACCTCATTTTTCCTATGTAAGTTAAACCTATAAAAAAGATGAACTTCGTTGTATATTAAGGCATTACTAGAGATAAAAATTTATAATAATAAAATTCTGAAGTCCATTACAAGCTAATGGTAAATAGACTTGGGAGTTTTATTGTGGTAAAATACATGTAATGTAAGGTTCACTATTTTAACCGTTTTTAAGTGTACATTTAAGTGGCATTAAGTACATTCATATTGTTGTACAACCATTATTAACATACATCTCCAGAACTTTTTTCATCATTTCATCATCTCAAACTGAAATTCCCTACCTATTAAACAGTGATTCCCCCTTTCCTCGTTTCTGGCAACCACCATTCTATTTTCTATCTCTATGAATTTGACTACTCTAGGTACCTCCTGTAAATGAAATTATACAATATAATTCTTTTTGTGTATAGCTTATTTCACTTAGCATTTCTTGGAATTTCCTCCTTTTAAAGCTGAACAATATTCCATTGTGTGCACATACCACATTCTTCTTATCAATTCATCTGTCACTTGGGTTTCCCCTTTTGGCTATTGTGAATATCGCTGTTGTTATAAACATGGGTGTGCAAATGTTTGTTTCGGTCTCTGCTTTCAGTTGTTTTGGGTATATACTCAGAAGTGGAGTTGCTGGATCATATGGTAATTTTATGTTTAATTTTTTTTTTTGAGAAACCATTACACTGTGATTCATTTTCTACATGTTTCATAATATTTGTTTTCTAGGAACTTTGGTTAATTTATTTTAGAAAGCAAGCTTTTTAAAATTTTATCAACATCACTAGAAGACACAACCTTTTCTTCAAGATAAGGCATCTGGGGAAAGGTATGCAATTAATCTAACACGTGAGTTTACAGACACCACTTAGGGTTAATAGTATTGGAGGAATATAACTCCCTCTTTCACTTCTATTTTAGTCAGAAAAGATTCCTAGAAGAGATGAAATATGTGGACTTTAAGCCATCATTGATATCAGGCCTCTTAAACTTTATAAGGCATATAAATTATCTGAGGATCCTGTTAAAATACAAGTTCTGATTCAGAATGTCAGGTGTGGTGCCGTTTTATCAAGTTCCCCGGTGATGTCAAACTTCACAAATGCAGGTGCTGTTTCACAGACCACATTATGTGAGTGGCAAGCATTTAGACATCTATTTCCAGCAGTAGGACAAACTGCAGACCCTTAAAAATTCACCCCCACACATACAAAAAAGAAAAATCCTCCAGCTGGCTCCTCCTCCTTCTCCTCTGCCAGAAGTCAGTTCCAGCATGTCATAATTGCAAGTTTCATAGAAAGGTTGAGGGAAATTGGGGACTCAACAAGGACTGAGTCATATATGTTATTGACTGTTGGGAATAGCTAAAGGCATGTTCCCCAAACCTGAAAAGGATGCATTAAATTGATTGTTTGCTACCAGAGAGCTAAGGGCATCTCAATCTACATGTTATTGCCTCCTACTGGCCAAACACTTGAACAGCCATAGGCTATTCTACAATCTGACAATGCTTCTGTAAGAAACCCTACCCTTTGAAGTGTATATCTACACCTTGGCTTAGGACAATTTGTGTTAATAAAAAGCAAGGGGTCCTGAGACAAGGAGAACTTAGCTCCTTTAGCCAGGCTCCTCTGACCCCTCAATGCCTTTCAAAATTATCTTTTGTCACTGGACTCTTACTTCAGTTACATGCAGCCTTTCTCCAGATTGCTGAAGCCTTCTTAATGCCGAAACAAGAACCTCAGCACTCCTCCTCCTCCAACACCATGGCAACCAGGCAGCGCTTGGGTGAGCCAACTGTGAGCTGAGCTGCATTGAGTGGGAGGTGGGCTGGGAGTAGGGACCTCTGCTCCCCTCTCTAAGCCTCAGTTTTGGCATCTAGAATATGGGCACAACAACCCAGTTACTGGCTCCTGTCAACCCAGGGGCTCAAGAATCCAAGGCCCAGGCTGGACTCATTAGGGGAAAGGCCAGAGAAAGCAAAAGTGGGGGTGGGGATGGAGGTGGGGGGGGGTGCAGAATTTCTGGAATTCGATTAAAAAAATGAAATAAAATATCCTCCAATTGTCCTTTAAGGGAAAAGAAAACCAAACACTTGATAGGAAAATGGACAGAACTCATAACCAAACAATGCACAGAAAAGATATAATAAGACTGGTCAGCACTATCCTGATAAACTCCACCCTGCTTTTTATATTTAGGGTTGATTTAAGCCCCACAGATTAGGCGTTGCTATTTTTGTTTGATATAGTCACTATTTGGTTAGATATGCTCATATATTTATTAGTTTATTTGTTCACCATTCTTTTTCCATCCCAAGTTTTTTATTTGGGATCACTTTTATCTTACCCAGCAATAAACCCAATCACAGTTTTGGTTCCTATGGTGTTTATCTCTTTATAAACTTCTACACATTCAAATTCTTCCCTCATTATGCTGTATCATAATGAAGAACTAAAACAGTCACTGAGCTATTGGTGTCATAAGGAGACTTCCTGTCCTAATCTGTTCTCTCTGCAATGGTTTGACACACATTCTCAATACTTCTGGCATCCAACAGGCAGAGATAAAAATCCAGCTGCATCATCAGCCCTTCTGAATAAATGAAATTTACCATTAAAGTAAAGGAATAGTTAAACTATAATATATAAACAAAATGTAAGGAATTGTTAGTAAAAGGATTATATTAAATTATAAAGATTTTTTTTCTTAAGTAAGTGATCTGGGGAGAGAGAACAGGGCAACCACATGTTACTTCTTGCTTTAGATCTTTTCCTTTTATTCTATTTTGACTCCATTCTTTCCTCAGTCATTGAAATATTGCTTAGATAATTTAGAATGATCTGTCTTTTTCTAACATCAAAGTACAAATTGAAAACATTCTATTATCTTTCACATAAGGAATGTTCTTAAAATGACATTTAGAGAGAGCATTAGGAAATGCCCATCTCTGTAAAACATTAAGTTTATCCTCATCTTTTGTCAGTTGACACAAATTTATTCAGTCAACAAATATTTACTGATAATCCACTATTCACAATTCTTCATACAGAAGATATAGCATGATTTAAAAAAAATCAATTTTCTTTGTGGAGCTTACCTTCTAGTGCAGAAGACGATCCATACAAAGTAAAATAAAGCAAAAAGTATTCTGACAAAGGCAAATACTAAGATAGTTAAGCAAAGAAGGGACTATGATTTATTGTGGATGAGACAGATTAAAATGTAAGTAGTATGGCCAGGAAAGGTCTCAAAAAAAAAAAAAAGATCGGCTGAAACTGGCTCTCCGACATCCTCCTAGGGGTCCTGGAATGTGAGAGGGCATTCTGCAAGGTTCTGCAAAGTTGCTGTTGTACAAGGTGTGGAACATAAACACAAGTATGTGGTAAACCAGGGCTCTTTCCTCTCTGGTTTCGGGGTGTGTCACCCAAGAACCACTGCTGCCAAGTCACTGCAGCTCAGCAGCTCCTGCGTTGAGCATCTGCCCCCTGGTGGTCAGTGCATGTCACAGCGACCAGTCAGATGGGCAGAGGTTCACTTAACATATTAGCCTTTTATATATATACTAGAGGCCCAGTGCACTAAATTCATGCACAGGGGAGGGGTGAGGTATCCCTCAGCCCAGCCTGCACCCTCTCCAATCTGGGACCATTAGAGGAATGTCTGACTCCCCATTTAGGCTCGATCACGGTGGGATTGGGCCTAAACGACCAGTCGGACATCCCTCTCACAATCCAGGACTGCTGACTCCCAACTGCTTGCCTGCCTGCCTTCCTGATTGCCCCTAACCACTTCTGCCTGCCAGCCTGATCACCCCCAAACCACTCCCCTACCAGCCTGATTGATGTCTAACTGCTCCCCTGCCAGCCTGTTTGCCCCCAACTTCCCTCCTCTGCCGGCCTGGTCACCTCTAACTGCCCTTTCCTGAAGGCTTTATCACCCCTAACTGCCCTCCCTGCAGACCTTGTCCCTCCCAACTACCTTCCCCTGCTGGCCATCTTGTGGTGGCCATCTTGTGTTCATATAGGGGAGGATCTTTCACCACATGGTGGCAGACATCTTGTGTGTTAGATTGATGGTCAATCTGCATATTACTCTTTTATTAGATAGGATAGAGGCCTGGTGCCCGGGTGGGAGTCAGCTGGTTTGCCCTGAAGGGTGTCCTGGATCAGGGTGGGGGTTTCCTTGGGGTATGGGACGGCCTGAATGAGGGGCCTGTGGTGGTTTGCAGGCCAGCCATGCCCCCTGGAGACTCAAGCAGAGGCCCTGGTATCTGGAATTTATTTACCTTCTACAGTTGAAACTTTGTAGCCTGGAGTGGAGCCAAGCCTCCTGCTCACTCTGTAGTTAGCAGTCATTTCTGTTTGGATTTGTTTATCTTCTATAATTGAAACTTTGTAGCCTTGAGTTGAGGCTTAGACTGGCTAGGGCAGGTGGAAAGCTTGGCTTCTTCCATTGCCTGGGAAACCCAAGCCTCCCTCCTGCTCTCTGTGGCCATAGCCTTCTTGGTTGGGTTATTTGCATAATCACTCTGATTGGCTGGTGGGTGTGGCTGGTGGGCATTGCTGGTGGGTGTGGCTTTTTAGGTGTAGTGGAGTGATGGTTAATTTGCATATTACTCTTTTATTAGGTAGGATAACTTAGAACAGTTTATTTTAGTTTCGCAATAAGTTGTTAGTAATGTCTTCCAACTTTCTTGGATTTTTTTCAAATTTCCAAGAAGTAAGAAGTTTCTTTCATAAAAGAGCTATAACATTACAGTGTATTTTAAAGATTGTTGTCAATGTCTTCCAACTGGCAGTATTCAATAGCCAGTTTGTCATCAGCGTCCTCATTGTACTGGAGCATTAAGAGTTTTCATGTTCTTATCAATGTCAATATTTCCTGTTTAATTCATAAGAACTTAAAATTCTTTCCCAGTTAGTGATTATAATTCACAGTTCTTCATTAATCTGATTTCAAACAATCTAAATACCATCTATTTCTCCTCATAGAATGTTCCTTCCTCATAGTGAATGATTGATTTTAGCAGAATCTGAAAGTTTTGTGTTATGTTTTCCTTCTGATCCCATAAAGCTTCTATTGACTTCATCACTCCTCTAAACTGTTTGTTTTTTTAAATATATATTTCATTGATTTTTCCACAGAGAGGAAGGGAGAGGGATAGAGAGCTAGAAACATTGATGAGAGAGAAACATCCCCTACCAGGGATGTGTCCACAACCAATGTAGATGCCCTTGACTAAAATTGAACCTGGGACCCTTCAGTCTGCAGACCGATGCTCTATCCACTGAACCAAACCAGTTTCCGCTTAACTGTTTTGTTTCCATTAATTTTAAGAAATGGAAAATAAGCTACCTTTATGTACATTTAAATAGTTTATAGTTTCTCATTATTTCTTTGAAATGTTGCAAAACATCTTTCTAAATTGCAGTTAATATGGCATATTCCCAAGTTAGCTTTCCTTTAGCAAATCTCAAAACTGTCCATGAAGGAAATTGAGATGGAAAGACACTGTGGGCTTAACAGACTGCAGTTAAAATGGCCTGATTCCACAAATTGTAAAAAATGTAAGACCATAGGAATACATGACTAGAGCCCCTTCCAACGCATTGGAAAGAGCAATGCACATCAGGTCCTCAAGATTAGGCAAACCCGCTTCTGCCTCCAGCCCCAATAGAGCTGTACCCTATAAATAATGTCCACAGAAGCAAGCCAGCAGTTTTGAATTGTTGAACCATACATTAATTTTACTTTGTTTCATGACTACGTCCTGTCAAACTCCTCCTACTCCTGCTATAATTGGGTGTAATGAAGGCTTCTTCCTTTCTTCCTATCCCTCCTGGCTGCCTTTCCACTCCTCTAGCATTCTGGGAAATCATGCTCTGGAGCCCTGCGGCTGCTGACAGATTTCATTAACCTGATGGAAATGTTTCTCCTTCTCAGGCCCTCCTTTGGCTGCTGCCAAATTCCTCTCAGCCTCCTAGGGAGCAGAGTCTCAGCTCAGGTCTACACTGACCCAGAGCTGCGGTGGCCAATGTTGCTCATGAGAGAGGGTAGGTGGGTGACAGTCAATGGAAATACAGCCCCGCACCCCGCACCCAGCACGCCCGCCCCTTTAGTTCACACCAAAAAAATCTATTTTGACCAATGAAAATAATAATACAACTTAGAATGCCCCAAATATGATTTCTATTTTCGGTCACTCTTTGCCTTTCTGTGTATCTTTGATATCACACGAGTGAGCTGAAGATTCAGGAGCACGAGGCTCTAAAATGAGGTGACATTTGCCGAAACCAGTTTGGCTCAGTGGTAGAGCATCGGTCTGGGGATTGAAAGATCCCAGGTTCGATTCCGGTCAAGGGCATGTACATTGGTTGCGGGCACATCCCCGGTAGGGGGTGTGCAGGAGGCAGCTGGTCGGTGTTTCTCTCTCATCGACAGCACCTCATAATTATAGCTTTTAGCATGTGTAACATAGAATTACACCCTCAATACAATGAAGTGATCATTTCAAACAATAGCCTGCTCATAGAACTCTTATTTTTTTTAAAAAATTTATTTGCACTTTTATTTATTGTTTTAATATTTTATCAGGACAATTTAGATAATGATTGGTCAGCTTTTTTGTTGTTAAATATATTTGTATTGATTTCAAAGAGGAAAGGAGAGATAGAAACATCAGTAATGAGAGAGAATCATTGGTCAGCTGCCTCCTGCACACCCCCTACTGGGGATTGAGTGGGCAACCCAGGCATGTGTCTTTGACTGAAATCAAACCTGGGACCTCTCAGTCTGCAGGCTGCTGCTCTATCCCCTGAGCCAAGGAGGCCAGAGCTGGTTAGCTTTTCAATGCACAAGACACCAGTAAGTAGTCTCTAATGGGCAGGAGAATTTTTCAAATAAAAAAAAGATAAGACTTGAATAAGATCAGGATCCAAAAACAGTGGTTTTCCAAATCAACTGGCTCCTACAGTAGCTGATTATGGATCACATTGTTTCTTCCTAATATCATCCTGATGATGATGATGAGATAGCAGCTTATAATTTGATGTGCATTTTCTCCTCACAACAATTCTACCATTTTGCAGACAAAGAAACCAAAGCTCAGATACTTCAGTGAACTTCATGAAGGTTTCAATCTAATAATTGGTGGAGTTTTGGTCATTTGTGTCTAAGTTGTCGAATTTATGAACATACATTTGTTTATAATATGTATTATCCTGTTAGAATCAATGGAATTTGTAGTGATATAACTTTTTTCATTCCTGTTATGTGGTGTTTATATTTTCTCTCCTTTTTTCCTGATAAGTCTTGCTAGAAGTTTACTAATTTTATTGATCCTCTCAAAGAGCCAGCAGTATTTGACTTCATTGACTTTTCCTCTGTTGTTTTAGTTATTATTGTTGTTGTGTCAAATTTTACTCATGTTTGATCTGATCTTTATTATTTTCTCTCCTCTCTTATGTTAAGTTTAATTTGCTCTCATTTGTTCATTTTCTTAAGATGAAAGCTGAGATCACTGACTTGAGACCATTCTCCTTTTCTAATGTAGGTGTGTAGTACTATAGATTTTCCCAAGCATGCTTTAACAGCATCATACAAATTCTGGTATGCTGTTTTCATGAAGGATCCCAGAGCTCCAGAACACAGATGCAAGAATCCCTACAATCTAGCATTGGAAGTCCCAAAGGGCATGTTCTATTGATCAAGCAAGTCACTGAGGGCCAGCCTGGTTCAGGAAAGGCCAGGGCAGGAGCTGCTTAGAAAGGGTTGGTGCCAGGAACCGCTTGTGGATAAGATCACGACTCAGACAGCCAAGGCTCCCCAGACTCCAATCAATGAACAAGCTGCTTAGCATGGAGTGGGTCTTGATAATTCACAAAACAAATAGAGAGGAAAGTGCCTTTCTTTGGATGAATTTGCACATGATATATATATATATATATATATATATATATATATATATATATATATATATAGAGAGAGAGAGAGAGAGAGAGAGAGAGAGAGAGAGAGAAGAAGAAGAAGAAGAAGAAGAAGAAGAAGAAGAAGAAGAAGAAGAAGAAGAGAGAGATAGAGAGTTAGAAACATCAATGAGAGAGAAACATCAATCAGCTGCCTCCTGCACACCCCCTACTGGGGATGTGTCCGAAACCAAAGTACATGCCCTTGACCAGAATCGAGCTTGGGACCTTTGAGTCCCCAGGCCGACGCTCTATCCATTAAGCCAAACCGGTTTCGACCATGCGATATTTCTTGTCCTTGAGCAAAATTACCAAGGATGTCCTTTGAATGCCTATATGCACAGAGCAATATCTCTTTACTCGGTATCACGGTGCTAAATATGTGGGTGACATAATAAGTCTGCCCTTCAAGATTACAGTGTTATTGTAGAAATATGTATACAAATACTAATAAATGGGTATGCAAAAATTGCCAATAAAGAGGTCGTTTAAGAGCTTTATAAATTCAGAAAAGAGAGTTAACTATTTTCATCTCTAACCATATGCTATTTCAATCCTGGCTTCCCAATGGTTGCAGGGAAACCATTTACCTGGGGAGTTTTTTTGAACATAACCCCCTCCCAAGATCCTGATTTAATTGAGGGGTAGGGCCCAGGGATCAGTATTTACAAAGAGCTCTCCACATGATCCTAATGGGAAGCCTGGGCTGTGACCAATCCCTGGCCTCTTCCTCCTTTCCTGATGATCAGACTCCATGCTGGGTCCCTTTGTGAACTGTGTGAACCACGTCTCTTTCCCCAGGAGCTGGGCATTCAGCAGGTCTGAGTAAGACCCCCAATTTGTATTCCAGCAATTGCCCGGGTGATTCTTGTCATCAAGGAAGTTTAGTTAACAGGGCTGTATACCAGTCCCTTCCCAGTGTTTAATGCAAATTCCACTCTGAATCTAAACTTCCTTTCAGTCTCAAATAAAGAGGCCGTCCCAACCTCAACGCTCTTGGTAAAATTCTAACTCCAACACCAGCCTTATGTTGAAACCTAGCCTAATGATTTGCTTCACTTGTCACCCTATGTCCTCCTCCAAATATTTAACTCCCCAATCCAATCACTAACACCTCTGCGGAAAAGGCTCCTTTTGAAACTCTATTTCCCTGTCCTTTTCTCCACCTTTATTTCTATCAGTTTGTTTAACCCTAAATGGGAGTCGCGTGATACTTTAGCTTTAGAGTCAGGCTGACCTCTGTTTCTATTCCAGTTCCACGTCCAGCTAGTTGCTTGATCTCGCTAAGGCTCACTTTTCCTTATCTGTCAAATAGGGATAATACCTGTTTTAAAAGATTGTTTGGAATAATTAAGAAAGTGATGTGTGTCTGGAAGGCACTTGGGGTTAATAGATGCATTTTAACATTCTTCCCAACTCTCCGATGACTCCGTTCCAGGCCTCAACCCCAAAAACCTGTCTAAACTCCTGCTTTAGAAAACCTATACATGTATTTGACCTTGTGGTCAAAGAAAAATCTGATCTTACACAAAAAGAGTCAGAAAAATGATGAGATAAGAATGGTTTGCTGAGATGTCTGATCTTTCCCCCTTCTGCCTACCCATGAACGTTCAGAGAGTAAGTTTTACAAGTTTAGATCTATTGAATTGGGAAAACTTTTACTGTATGCACTAAAGGCATATTAGCAACAGATGCTTCATATTCTTCTTTTTGACCTCATTTATAAATCTACCTGAGTTTACTCTGTTTATGTTTTTGAAACAGTTATTCTTCCTTTTAAACAGTCATTACATTTTTCTCTAGGATTTAAGTTTCAACATAAATCCACACAACTCCAAAGGAAGCAAAATCCTGTATAGGGATAATTCCAGCTTTGATATTTTCAATATTTTAGAATATAGAGAATGACAAATGACTCCCTCCCCCCCCCTTCCCGCCCGCCTTCCATATATTCCTCGCCATACACAGGCTCTCTTCTAGAAGTAGGACATAACCTACTTTTATGTCAGTTATTAAGAAGGATCAAAAGAAAAAAAAATATTTTAACCTAACTTGGTTAGGTTAAATGGTTCCTTCTTTGGTAAGTTGGAAATGGAGTTCCCAATAAAAATGGGAAAGAGCCAGAACTGGTTTGGCTCAGTGGATAGAGCGTCAGCCTGCAGACTGAAGGGTCCCAGGTTCGATTCTGGTCAAGGGTATGCACACACTAGTAGGAGGTGTGCAGGAGGCAGCTGGTTGATGTTTCTCTCTCATCGATGTTTCTGACTTTCTGTCCCTCTCCCTTCCTCTCTGCAAAAAATTAATAAAATACTTTTTTTTAAATGGAAAAAGGAAAAAAGATCACTTATGAAAAAATATACTCACTGCTAGGTCTGATAAAAAAATATTGAATAGATACCTCCTCTCCTGGGAACTGACCTTTAGGCTACTTCACAGCGGACATTCTACTTGCTTAGACCACATTCCACTTGCTAAGGCCATCAGCTCTCCCCTCTGGACTTTCCCAGAATCCCACATGCACAGAGAATCCTCCACCCAGAAAAAGCCTGCCTAGAGTCCTTTAAAAACCTCCGACTCCCCGTCTTTGGGAGCTCACACCATTTTGGGGCTCAATGCAACTGGTTTCCCAGATGACCTAATAAATTCATAATTCTTCACCCTTTTTGGCCTTTTGCATTCCTCCTTCGGCGACTCTAACAGTCACATTAAATACACATACAGTTAGAGTCAGGGAAATGGTATTAAGGTAAAGAAAGTGTTTATTAATTTATACTTAAAGTTGAAGGAGGGAGGATTTGTGTGTATATGCAAACTTTCTAAGTTTAAATTTTTTCATTTCTCAAAAATTCATAAATATGTAATTAAAATGAAATAGAAAACATTTAGCACAAAAGACGCAATGTCTTGTAGCCAATCTTTTCAATTCCCTTCTATAACTTGTAGGTTTGTTTAATTATCTCTTGTCAGTAATTGGGTGGTACTACAAAGCAAAGTCTTGAATCAGGTGTTTTTTTTAATTTTATTGATTTTTTTACAGAGAGGAAGAGAGAAGGATAGAGAGTTAGAAACATCGATGAGAGAGAATCATCGATCAGCTGCCTCTTGCACCCCCCTACTAGGGCTGTGCGCACAACCAAGGTACGTGCCCCTGACCGGAATCGAACCCGGGATCTTTCAGTCCACAGGCTGACGCTCTATCCATTGAGCCAAACCGGTTTCGGCTTGAATCAGTTTTAAAAGTGGCAATGTTTCACCCAGTCAGGGTGGCACAGTTGGTTGGGCATCAACCCGTGCACCAGGAGGTTGACGGTTCAATCTCAGGTGCTTAGGGGACATGCCTGGGTTGTGGGGGCAATCCCCAGTAAGGGGGCGTGCAGAAGGCAGTCGATCAATGTTTTTCTCTCATCAATGTTTCTGTCTCTCTCTCCCTGTCCCTTCCTCTCTCTCTGAAATCAATTTAAAAAAACAACATAAATAAAAATACATCAAAGGAGCAATGTTTCACATCCTAATTAGGATCTAAGAGTATCATTTATACAAATTTGCCCAAGTGACCACAGGCAGACTTACCAATCAATATGTGTGCATCATTGTCATAATGCTTTAAGTTTCAGACAACATGAAATGAATTAAAGCCCTTCTTGACCCACAGGTTGACAGGATAGCAAAATACATCTCTTTCAATGAGAGTCAAACTGAACAAAGACTGAGTGCCTTTACAATTCTGTAAGAGGATGAGCATCGCAAGGAGAAGAAATCCCAGCGGTGGCCTTCTAACGGCAGACCAAAGGAAAAGGAGAAGGACATTGCTGTTGGAGCAGCGCCTTGAACTCAGCCTGAAATGGCAAGTAGATTTGAGCCCGGAGCCTGGCGGTACAGCCCCACATGTGTCCATGGCAGAGCTGCTTTCTCTGGAAATATCTGGAGTGGAGCAGTCTCGCCCAAACTAGGGGAGGGAGTTTTAGCCACAACGGTTTTGTCATAACCTTCCTAATATCTCACAAAGCACAGGCACCTACCCGAATGGGAGCTTTTATTGGCTGCCAGGGGCCGAGACACTACATTGACAAAAACTTTCTGGACTGATCAAGGAATTTCAAACGACGGCATTAGGACCAAGGAAAAGTTCAAGGGAGGTACATTTCAGTCCAACCCAGAAAAACAAAAAAGAAAGAAAAGAAAAGAAAAAAACACCCAGTCCTAAAAACTGGAGTGCTTCCCTCCAAGCTGTCTTATCTTGGAAAGTCATCCCCACCAGCCACAGCAGCCAGAAGCACCCCTTCATGATTTCTGACTTTGGATGGGTTTGGCCCTCACGCCCCTCCTTAACCCAAACAACCTATAGTCCAGCTGAATATTAGTTACTTCTCCCTGCAAGCGGGTGGGCTTGGGCCAGGCTTGGCATCCTTGCGTTGCCCTACATAACTGGTGCTAAACAGTGCCAGGCCTGGTGAAAGTGTTGCAGTCCAAGCCTTGCCCCTTCCATGCCCCAGCTGAGCCTGGCCTGCTGGCCCTCCCGCCTGGCTCCCTGACACATATTTTCACCTAGCTTTCCTCAAAGGAGGAAGAGCCGGAAGCCCTGCCCAGCTCGCCTATTTCCTTCTAACCTCTTTGCCCAGCTCTGGCTCTGTGTCAGGTTTTTTCTCCCTAAAGGAACACCTATATACGTCAGCCGGACAGCTGCCGGAAGGCTGGCATGTTTCTGTGTCATTCCTGACAATCTCATCACGGGAGCCGCTAGCAACCACACGTAGCCCGATGCCACGTGGACTGTTGTTCTCACTGTTCACCTTCGCCCTATTAGGACTCAGGTTTTCTACTCCCTCAGACTCGCCACCTCCATTGCTGCAGTGGTTTTCCCCTGTTCAAATGAGCCCCTTCCCCCTTGGATACTACTGGATTTAAGCAATGAATGTCACAGTCCCTCCTTCTGAGTCAAAAGAGGGAGAGGGACTTAATTCTTCCTACTACCGGGAAGCATAGCAGGTGTTCCTTTTGGATTCATTTCCAAAATCAAAGGCTGCTTAGAGCTGACCCTTGACAATCTCCACTTGAAGGCTTTTCCTGGCCTTGGAAACACTGTGCCCCGGCATGGGGCAACCAGAAATGCCGCAAAATTAATTACCCCGAAAGCACCCTGGGACCCTCTCTCAAATAAACTACTTGAACTTGAACCTTTATCTCAGGCTCTGCCAGTGGGTGAGGCCTGGCACCATGCCAAAGCACACAGTAGGCACTCAACTAAATAAATAATTAGTCCTTGGCGAGGCACCTGTCAATGTTTGCAGATGGGATTTCTGCACTGGGAGAGAGGCTGCACTGTGTGACCGAGAAGAATTCTCCCAGGAGCAATGATCTGCCTGCATAGAAATAATTGTGTCTCCAATTAGGAGAACTGGAAAAGGAGCTGTAAGATGAAAACATGTGGAAAAAAGAGACTTTTCTCCTCTCTGTGCCAGTGTGCTTTCAGGAAGGGGGAAGGCAAGCATCACAGGTTAGGTATGAAACCATTTAATTTCTCGAGCCAGCACATTGCCTTTTATGGACGCTGCAGGCCGGGGCACTGTGTAAGGTGATTTCCCATCATGGTCTATATAATTCACAGCTTCCAGCCACAGCAAGCAAAGCCAAAAATAATAGGAGATATTCAAATCCAAAAGTATTAGGATATAAGTACATGAGGTCAAAATGGTATACGAAATGAAATTTTAATTCCTCTACGACCAGCATTCTCATTACACTCTTTCATGGTTGGCTGGCACTGCATTAGTATTTCTGTGCTACAAATGAGGAAATGAGTCACAAAAACCATAACAAGAGCGTGCTGAGGACTCTCCGGCTGCTGTCTTAGGAGAGCTGGGAGAAAATGTTCCTGTCCGCTCTTCGTACGTGCTCGAGCCAACACGGGCTTTTCCATCACAGTGTCAGGCCCTCACATCTTTCTGATACAGTTTTATAAGAGAACAAAACCTTGTGGTGATGAGCTACATAAGAGACATTTGTGAAGGGGAGTCTGATAAAAGTATATCATTTTGGAAGCAAAATGAGAATGGGAAAATCAAATTAGTTCCCCCCATGACTAGTAAGAGTTTAATAGGGTTGAGCAAAATCAGATTCTTTTTCATAACCACTCAGGGTTCAATAAAGATGAGCACATGCACAGTGAGGTGCCCCTCTCCGTGGAGCCGCCCTGCTGGGAAGTCTCTGAACTCCACATCCCTTCTATCAGACAGGAGCTTACGGACAGAAGGGGTGGGGTGGGAGAGGACAGTCCAGGAGGGGTTTGCACCTGGAGTCTAGACATGTTCACGGGGCAAAGACAGATGCTTAGAGAGAGTCGGACAGCACACCACCTGGTGAGAGGACTGTGGCTGCCAATGAATCGGGCAATGCTCAGCACTTCCCAAGCCCAGAAAGCAGTATGTTGGTGTTTCGAGACCGCGGAGGCATGGTAGCGGGGAGAGGGTAATACAGACAGGTAGTAATGCCTAGCAGCCACACGACTGACTAAAAGCAGCAGTCATTGCTCTGGTCAGTGGAGCTCCGTTGGGTAAGCATCGTCCTATGCACCAAGAGTACCTGGTTCAATTTCCGGTCAGGGCTCTATGCCCAGGTTGTGAGCTGGATCCCCACTAGGGGGCATGCAGGAGGCTGCCAATCTATGTTTCCCTCTTATCAATGTTTCTCTCTCACTCTCCCATTCTCTAAAACCAATAAAAGCATACATTTAAAAATAAATAAATAAAAGCAGTAGCCATTTGTTGGGCTACAAAAGTAATCTTGGAAGTCAAGAGACACTGGAACTGAGTACTAAGTGAGGCAGGGGCAGGGTATGGAGGTGATCAGCCACTAGAAGGAGAACCAAGGTGTAAGCATACCCATGGCATGGTAGACTCAGTCAGGACTTATCTACTGATACACACTTTGAAGTCCCTGCAGCTAAGGACACAGTTGGCCTCAAAGCTGGAGTGGGGCCGAAACCGGTTTGGCTCAGTGGTAGAGCGTCGGTCTGCGGACTGAGGGGTCTCGGGTTCGATTTTGGTCAAGGGCATCTACATTGGTTGTGGGCACATCCCCAGTGGGCGGGGGGGCGCGCAGGATGCAGGAGGCAGCTGGTCGATGTTTCTCTCTCATCGACGTTTCTGGCTCTCTATCTCTCTCCCTTCCTCTCTGTAAAATATCAATAAAATATATATTTTTTAAAAAGCTGGAGTGGGTGTATGTGTGTCGGGGGAGCTGTTCACTGACCTTGAGTGTGGGCTAGGGGGAGGGGGGGATGTTAGTTCATTAGACCATAGGGACAGGTACAGAGGCAGGGGATCTGGCAGACCATACTATAAGTAATCCCCAAGAAGAAAAACTTTGATTTCTAAAAAGCAAAGGGGAAGTGGTGCCCCTCTTTCAAAAATTGAGACCCATGATGAAAAGGCGTCCAAGTTCTCCAAAGGAAAACGAGAACAAAAGCAAATTTATTATTTAAAAATTGGGCCTTAGGAAAATGAGGGATTAAATGGGAAAAAAGGGGGTGTGTGTGAAGGGCTCCTAAAGAGTTGGTTTCTGCCCTGACTGGTTTGGCTCAATGGATAGAGCCTCGACCTGCAGACTGAAAGGTCCCAGGTTTGATTCCAGTCAAGGGCATGTACCTGGGTTGCAGGCACATCCCCAATAGGAGGTGTGCAGAAGGCAGCTGATGGATGTTTCTCACTCATCCATGTTTCTAACTCTCTACCCCTCTCCCTTCCTCTCTATAAATATATATTTATAAAGAGTTGGTTTCTGGGATGCATCTTTGGCTTTGATCTATTTTATATATTTATCAATGTCTTGGATGAAGACATAATATGCATAGTTATCAAATTAGAAAATGGTAAAATTCTGGGAAGCTAGCAAAACTCTGGCCTATAAAAGCAGGTTCAGAAGGTTCAGAAAGAATCCTGACAGCCCTGGCTAGTGTGGCTCAGTTGGTTGAGCATCATCCTATGCACCCAGCAGCTGCTGGTTTGATTCCTGGTCAAGGTACATGCCTGGGTTATGGGCTTGATCCTCAGTGGGGGGGGGGGGGGTGCTCTCTCTCATCAATTCTTCTCTCTCTCCCTCTACCTCTCCCTTCCTTTGTCTCTCTGAAAAGAAAAATTTATCAAGAAAACATATATTTTTTTCAAAAAGAATCCTGACAAAAATTTTGAGAAAAAAACTGTCTTAAATATCCCCATGTACTACTTCCTTCCCAACTCCAATCAATTCTAGGGGAATCTAGAAGGTGAGAGGAGAGCTTTGGCTTCTGCCACCATTCTCTTATTAGAGTCAGCCCAGAACTTGGCCTCACTGGCTCAGAGAGATGCTATGGGACCAATGGCCAAATCCTGGAGAAAAATCAGAGAAGCCTTGGAGAGGGTTTAGCTTGTGAAGATCTAAGGACCCATAACAATAGGGTTCTACAGAGACATCGAACCAATAAAATGTGTGTGTATATATTGAGAGAGGGATAGACAGATTGATTTTTAAGGAATTGGCTCATACAAATGTGTGTGCGTGTGTGCGTGCTTGTGTGTGTGTGTGTGTGTGTGTGTGTGTGTGTGTGTGTCTTGGGAATGGGTGAGGAGGGTGCTGGCAAACCCAAAATCTGCAAGGCAGGCCAGCAAGCTGGAGACCCATGAAGAGTTGATGTAGAAACTTGTGTGGAGGCCATCTGGAAGCAGAATTTCCTCTTTCTTGGGGAATCTCAGTTTTTTTCTCTTAAGACCTTCAACTGATTAGATGAGACCCACACACATTTTGGAGGGTACTCTGCTTTACTGAATGTCTACTGATTTAAATGTTATTCTCACCTAGAAAATAACTTCAAAGCAATATCTACATTAGCCTTTAACCAGATATCTGAAAACTGGCCTAGGCAAGTTGGCACATGAAGTTAACCATCATAGACCCTTGAGTGAAAGGGTAACTCCAGAAGAATGTATTGGTCTTCCTGAATTCCAAGAAGCTGGAAAAGCATTTCATGGAAGAATGTCTCATGTCAGAGAGAGAGATCATTACAGAAGCAATTGGTAATCAAGTAGGATAGTAAAAAATTTCAGTCTTGCCCAGCACATGATCCCTCTCAAATATTTGCCTTAAGTAACACATTTTTATTTATTTATTTTTTAAATATATTATATTGATTTTTTACAGAGAGGAAGGGAGAGATACAGAGAGCCAGAAACGTCAATGAGAGAGAAACATCGACCAGCCACCTCCTGCACACCCCCCACCGGGGATGTGCCCGCAACCAATGTACATGCCCTTGACCGGAATCAAATCTGGGAACTTCCAGTCCGCAGACTGACGCTCTACCACTGAGCCAAACCGGTTTTAGCAAGTAACACATTTTTAGTTAAAAATTTTAAGTTATTGTTTCTTGTGTTCTTTGTGGACACTTATCAAAAACGCCAAGAAGTTTCTCAGTAAAATTCTTTAAACCACTGCAGAAAAAAAAGAAGAAGAAAAAGGCTAGAGGAGACAAATGTGTCCTTACTGCTGAGGGTGAAAGCCTAAACCCATTTAGCTGAGAACCTAAGGGGTCAGAGAGCCTTTCTCCCAGTGTCACAATAGAGAGCTGATGACATGTTAAGTGCCATAAAACAGTCCCACCGGGGCAAGCATTGTCTTGCTTTCGTCATTCAAAGAATGACTTCAATGTAAGTAATGTAAACAGGAAAATAACCCTCCCCCAAAGATGTCTACATCCTGAGCCTTGAAACCTGGGAATATGTTATTTTACAGGGCCAAATGGATATTGAGATATTAAGTTACAAGTCTTAAAATAGGGGAGTATTTGGGACTATCTAGATGAGGCCAACGCGATGACAAAGATCCTTATAAGAGGGAGGCAGGACAGTCAGTCAGAGAAACCGAGGCTGGGGTGAGTGTTTTGAAAATAGAGACAGGTCAAGGAATACAGGTCCTACAATCTGGAGAAAACATGGACATGAATTCTTCCCTGGAACCTTCAGAAAGAAACAACCATTAGAGTACTTCCCCTCCCCCCTCTTTTATTTCCTTTTAAATTTATTGGGATGACATTAATAGGACCATAGAGGTTTGGCGTTAAATTTATTGGGGGCTAATAGGACCATAGAGGTTTCAGGTGTGGATTTCTGAGTTATGAGATTTGTATATTGCACTCAAAGTCAAATCATCTTCCGTCACCTACAGTATTTGTCACGTGAATTTATGGGGGAGAAATTACTGGAAGAGACAGACAAAAGCCTGAAGTAAAATATAAGAAGAGCACGTAAGATTTCATCCCAACACATGCACTCACAGACTTTCTGGAACTAAAAACAATTTGAGAAAAATACAGAGGAGGCTTCAAGATGGCTGCAGAGTAGGTGGAAGTTGGATTCACCTCCTCCCAGGTCCAAACTGGGATTACAACTAAATTCTAGAACCATCAACCCGAATAACCAACTGAAGAGTAGCTGAACAGGAAGAAGTCTTATTCCCAAGGATTTACAAAAGAAGCCACACTGAGACTAGTAGGAAAGGTGGGGAGACTGAAACACATTATTAGCCCTGCACGCCCACTTGATGGTTGAGCATCTGGAGGGACAGCTCAGCTGCAAAGGTTCCTCCTGAGGCCCATGGGTCTCAGCCCCATGCAGGCTCCCCCGCCTGGAGCACCAGACCAGAATGAAGATCAGCTGGGATTCTATCAAACCAGGGAGAGATGGGAGCCTCCGGGAAACCCAGATGCCCTCTTACAAAGCTGACCCACGACATCTCCTTTGCGGCCACTCACCCTGGGCTCCAGCAGAGGAAGGGCGAGTCGGAGCAGACTGGAGTCCTGCAGGGAAAAACGGGGTTGTGGGGCTTCGGAGAGAGAGCCGAAGGAACAGCGGCCGGAGGCCCTGGGCTTGGTTCTCCCACAGACGCCACCTCTTCTGCGTTGAGCGCTCCCCTCCATACTGCGTTAGCTTGGAGAACCCAACCAGCCTCACGCTCCCAACTCCCTGTGGCCCCGCCCTGCCAAGATCACGCCTTGAGGAGGAGCCAGATTCCTGGGCCTGTGGTGTGGACTTTCTTGGAGGGCTCTTGAGGGGGAACTCATGGGTGTCCGAGACTGAGTTGTGTGGCCCTGGAGTGGGGGCCCTTTCCTCTCCCTCTTCCCTCGCAAACCTCCACAGGAGACCCATGAGCCCCGCCAAAGGGAAATCTGCTGTCCCCACCTTTTCAACTGGTGGCTCTGCCCTACCACTCTCCAGCTCTGCGATGTGTCCGCTGACTGTGACAAGCCTGGACTCGCAGTGCAGGCTCTTTTGGAAGAGTCTGGAGAAGGTCTGGTCAGACTCAAGAAGAGATTGCACTGTGTGGCTCCAGGGCAGAAGCCATTTCCCCTTTGCATGTCTGTCAGGTGCCACATTCCAGCACGGAGCTCTCCCTTCACACAGCCAAATCTTGGTCTACTCGGGCCTGTTGAACTCTGCTGGCCTCACCCTGAGACCCCGCCTCACCACAAAAGTCCATATGCACCTGGCAGGTGGTGGCTGGCCTTGGTGTAGCCCAGCCGTGGGCAAACTACGGCCCGCGGGCCGGATCCAGCCCGTGGAGCCGAAAGAGCGGAGGGTTCTCTTGCTCTCCCCTCCGTTCCTTCACCAGCAGCCCAAGATGAGAGTGCCAGCATGGTCAGGTTGCTTTTGTTCGGGCCCTCCGGGCCAGTTTAAGAACCCATTGTGGCCCTCGAGTCAAAAAGTTTGCCCACCCCTGGTGTAGCCTGAAACTGACCCAGCTCTGACACCAAGCTTAAATATGTATGAGTCTGATGAACACCACTAGCCCTCCCTGGGTGCTCACGGAGAGCCTACGACACACAGCTCACAATCCATGCGCCACTAAGGGCTCTTTCCGTGACTGAACCTATCAGGCAGCCGGCAGGCAGAGGTGGATCGTGGGCCTTTTGCTGGCCTGCGCCCAGGCTCAGTGCTGGCAGAAGCCCGCCTTGGTGCACAGCTTTCCCCACATCCTCCCAGGCCCAGCAGAGGCAGCCACAAACTGTACATTACTTTGTAGCTCCAAACTGATAGCCTGGGGCTGGCCATAGGCAGCACCTGACAATCACCTGCATCGGAGTGCTCCCCAAAAGGCCCCAGAACCAGCACACCTGGTAACAGGATTCAGGCCACATCAGAGCACAACCCAATTAACTCCACAAGCAGCACACTCTAAGGGAGATTTCACTAGGCATCAGACCCTTCTGGGGTGAATTACTCTTTGTGGGGTCAGCCCACACACAGCAGAACATACACTGTGATAAGGGTAGATCCTTATTTATAGTCAGGATCCAAAGATAGGCCAACAGCAACCAAGACTCAGCTATAACAGAAGCATTCACATAACCCACACAAGGTACATTTCTGGAACACCTAGCTGAGGTGGTCAGGGAGACTGTGCCAATGAGTGAGCCCACAATACACCTACTACATAAGGCCACTATACCCAGACTGGGAGGTATAGGAGATCTACAGAAACAAATACAGAGAGGCAGCCAAATGGGGATACAAGTAAACACACCCCAAATGAAAGAACAGGAGAAATCCTCAGAGAAAGAACTAAACGAAATGAAGGCAAGCAAGCTACCAGGTACTGAGTTCGAAACAATGATTATAAGGATGCCCAAGGAATTTAGGGGAAGAAGAGAACTCAGTGAGAACTTAAAGAGATAGTTAACATAAAAAAGAACAAAGAATTCATAAAAAAGAGAACTGGTCAAAAATGAAGATTAAAATATCTAAAATGAAAAATACAGTAGAAGAAATCAGCAGCAGGTTGATTAAAGCAGTAGATAAAGCAGAAGACTGAATCAGTGATTTGTAAGACAAGGTAGCAGAAAACATCCAATCAGAGAAGCAAAAGAAAAAAGAATTTTTTTAAAAAATGAGGCTAGTTTAGATGCCAAAATACTCAACAAAATCCTAGCAAATTGGCTCCAGCAGTACATCAGGAAGATCATACACCATGACCAAGTAGGTTTTATTCCAGGAATGCAAGGATGGTACAATATCCGCAAATCAATAAACGTGATACATCACATAAACAAATTGAAAGATAAAAATCATATGGTCATATCAATTGATGCAGAAAAAGCATTTGATAAAATCCAACACCCTTTCCTGATAAAAACTCTCAACAAGGTGGGAGTAAAAGGATCATACCTCAACATAATAAAAGCTATATATGATAAACCCACAGCCAACATCATACTCAATGGGCAAAAACTAAAGCCATTCCCTCTTAAAACAGGAACAAGACAGGGATGCCCACTCTCACCATTCCTGTTTGACATTGTACTGGAAGTACTTGCCATTGCAATTAGACAAGAAGAGGAAATAAAAGGCATCCAAATCGGAAAAGAAGAAGTAAAGTTATCCTTATTTGCAGATGACATGATATTGTACATAAAAAACCCAAAAGACTCCATCAAAAAACTAATAGACTTAATAAATGAATTTGGCAATGTAGCTGGATACAAAATTAACGCCAGGAAATCGATGGCATTCCTGTACACCAACAATGAATTTACAGAAACAGAGACCAAAAAAGCAATCCCATTTACCATCGCACCAAGAAAATTAAGATACCTGGGAATAAATTTAACTAAGGAGATAAAAGACCTATATACGGAAAACTAGACAACACTGAAAAAAGAAATAGAGGAAGATGTAAACAGATGGAAGAACATACCATGTTCATGGATCGGTAGAATCAACATTATCAAAATGTCCATACTTCCCAAAGCAATCTATAGGTTCAATGCACTCCCCATCAAAATACCAACGGCATATTTCACTGACCTAGAAAGAACTCTCCAAAAATTCATTTGGAACAATAAAAGACCTCGAATAGCATCAGCAATCCTGAGAAAGAAGAGTAAAGTAGGAGGGATCTCCATACCAGATTTCAAACTGTATTACAAAGCCACTGTGCTCAAAACAGCCTGGTACTGGCACAAGAACAGACATATAGATCAATGGAATAGAATAGAGAATCCAGATATCAACCCAAATCAATATGCTCAATTAATATTTGACAAAGGAGGCACGAGCATACAATGGAGTCAAGACAGTCTCTTCAGTAAATGGTGTTGGGAAAATTGGACAGATACTTGCAAAAGAATGAAACTAGAGCACCAACTTACTCCATACACAAAAATAAATTCGAAATGGTTACAGGACTTAAACATAAGACGGGAAACCATAAAAATACTAGAGGCATCCACAGGCAGCAAAATCTCAGATATATGCCAAAAGAACTTCTTCACTGATACTGCCCCTTGGGCAATGGAAGCTAAAGAGAAAATAAACAAATGGGACTATATCAAAATAAAAAGTTTTTTCACAGCAAAAGAAACCATCAACAAAACAACAAGAAATCCCACTGCATGGGAGAACATATTTGCAAACGATATTACTGATAAAGGTTTAATCTCCAATATCTACAAACAGCTTATTCAACTCAGTAAAAGGAAAATAAATGAGCCAATTAAAAAATGGGCAATGGAACTAAATAGAATCTTCTCAAACGAAGACAGAAGGAAAGCCAAGAGGCACATGAAAAACTGTTCAAAGTCACTACTTATCCGAGAGATGCAAATCAAAACAACAATTCGATATCATCTCACACCTGTCAGAATGGCCAACATTAACAAATCAACAAACGACAAGTGTTGGCGAGGTTGTGGAGAAAAAGGAACCCTTGTGCACTGCTGGTGGGAATGCAGACTGGTACAACCACTGTGGAGAACAGTATGGAGTTTCCTCAAAAAACTGAAAATGGAACTCCCATTTGACCCAGTAATCCCACTACTAGGAATATATCCCAAGAAAATAGGAGCACCAATCAGAAAGGATATATGCACCCCTTTATTCATAGCAGCACAATTTACAATAGCTAGGATTTGGAAACAGCCTAGGTGCCCGTCAGCAGATGATTGGATCAGAAAACTATGGTACATCTACACAATGGAATACTATGCTGCCATAAAAAAGAAGGAATTCTCATCATTTGCAGCAACCTGGATGGAACTGGAGAATATCATGCTGAGTGAAATAAGCCAGTCAATGAAAGAGAAACACCATATGACTTCACTCATTTATGAATAATAAAGAACATTATAAACTGATGAACCATAAGTTAAATATAGCGACAGTAAAGCCACAAGCAGACTGTCTAATTACAACGGGGAGGGGAGGGAAATATGAGGGAAATAAGAGATCAACGGAAGGACTTGTACACATGCATATAAGTATAACCAATGGACACAAAACTCTGGGGAGGGAGGGAATGTTTTTTTTTGGGGGGGGGGGCAATGGTAATATATGTACACAGATAATAATTTAATAAAAAAATTAATTAAAAAAAATAAAAAATGAGGCTAGTTTAAGGAACATCTGGGACAACATCAGATGTAACAGCACCCACAAGAAGGAGAAGAGAGAGAGCAAGGGCTTGAGGACCTATTTGAAAAAAATAATGACTGATAAATTCCCTAACCTGGTGAAGGAAATAGACACACAAGACCAGGAAGTGCAGATAGTCCCAAGCAAGATAACACCAGAGGCCCACACCAAGACCTATCATGATTGAAATGCCAATTGTTAAAGACAAAGAGAGAATTTTATGAGCAGCAAGAGAAACACAGTTATCTACAAGGGAGCTCCCATAAAACTGTCAGCTGATTTCTCAAAAGAAACATTCAAGGCCAGAAGAGGTTGGCATGAAATTTTCAAAGTGATAAAAACTAAGGACCTACAACCAAGATCACTTTATCCGGACAAGCTATCATTTAAAATTGAAGGAAAAATAAAGAGCTTCCCAGACAAGAAAGGGCTAAAAGAGCTTACTAACACCAAACCGGTATTACAAGAAATGTTAATGGATTTCTTTAAGAAGAAGAAAGACAAAGAGAAATATAGTTATAAAGAATAAAATGGCAACCTATCATAATAACTTTAAATGTAAATGTATCAATCCAGGACCCATCTATATGCTACAAGAGAACCACCTCAGAACTAAAGATATATATAAATTAAAGTAAAGGGACAAAAAGATACTTCATGTAAAAGATACTTCATACATTTATTTGTATGTCCATTTACTACATGAAGTAAATGGACATACAAATAAATGGAAGCATATACTGTGCTTAGGATACAAGTAATTAGCATCATTTACATGTACATTCTACCCAGAGCAATCTATAAATTCAATGCAATTCATATCAAAATACCAATGGCTATATTTCACAGAACTAGAACAAGTAATCTAAAAATATATATGGAACCACAAAAGACCTCAAGTAGCTATAGCAATCTTGAAAAAGAAAAACAAAGCTGGAGGTGTTATACTACCTGATATCAAACTATACTATAAGACCATAGTAATCAAAACAGCAAGGTACTAACCTTAGTTGGATAGCTCATTTGGTTAGAGCATCATACCAATACTCAAAGGTTGCAAGTTTCATCCTTGATCAGGGCAGATACGAGAATCAATCAATAAATGTATAAATAAGTGGAACAACAAGTCAATATTTCTCTCTCTCAAGCAATATTTAAAAAGCACACAGCATGGTACTGGCATAAAAGCAGACATAAAAATTAATAGAATAGAAGAGAAAGCCCAGAAATAAACCCATACATAAATGGTCAATTAATATGTGACAGTGGAGGCAAGAATATAAAATAGGGTAACCATAGTCTATTCAATAAGTGGTGTTGAGAAAATTAGACAGATACATGAAAAAAATGCAACTAGGCCACCTTCTCACACTACATACAGGAATAAATTCAAAATAGATTGAAGACTCAAAACCATAAAGCTCCTAGAAGAAAACTAGGCAGAAAGATCTCTGACATTTCTCTTAGCAATATTTTTCCTGATATGACTGCTTAGGCGAGGGCAGTGGTCAGCAAACTCGTTAGTCAACAGAGCCAAATATCAACAGTACAACGATTGAAATTTCTCTTGAGAGCCAAATGTTTTAAACTTAAACTTCTTCTAATGCCACTTCTTCAAAATAGATTTACCCAAGCCTTGGTATTTTGTGGAAGAGCCACACTCAAGAGGTCAAAGAGCCGCATGTGGCTCTCGAGCTGCAGTTTGCTGACCACAGGGCAAGGGAAACAAAAGAAAAATAAACCAATGGGACTCTGTCAAACTAAAAAGGTTTTGCACAGCAAAAGAAACCATTAACAAAACTAAAAGACAACCTACTGAATAGAAGAAGATATTTATAAAGAATTCAGACAACTTAACAGCAGGGGGGGAAAATAACCCGATGATAAAGTTGGCAGAAGATCTGAATAGACACTTCTGGAAAGAAAACATACAGATGGCCAATATGAAAAGTTGCTCAACGTCACAGAAATGCAAATGAAAACCACAATGAGGTACCACCTCACACCTGTCAGAATGGCTATTATCAATACACCCATAAACAACAAGGGTTGGTGAGGATGGGGGATGGGGGGGAGAACCCTTGTACACTGTTGATGAAAATGCAGAGAGGTATAGCCACTATAAAAAACAGTATGAAGGGTCCTCGGAAATTTAAAAATGTAGCTGCTGGGTATTGAAAGAAACCCAAAACACTAATTCAAAAGAATATAACCCCCCCCATGTTCATTGCAGCATTATATATAATTCCTAAGTTATTGAAGTAGCTGAAGTGCATATCCATACATGAATGGATAAGAAAATAGTGGTACAGCCCTGGCCAGGTGGCTCAGTTGGCTGAAGAATTATCTGTACACCACAACTGCCCTCCCTTGCAGGCTTGGTCCCTCCCAAACCGTCCTCCCCTCTGGCCATCTTGTGTCCACATAGGGGCAGAATCTTTGACCACATGGGAGCAGCCATCTTGTGTGTTGGAGTGATGGTCAATCTGCATATTACTCTTTTATTAGATAGGATAGAGGCCTGGTGCATGGGTGGGGGCCAGCTGGTTTGCCCTGAAAGGTGTCCCGGATCAGGATGGGGGTTCCTTTGAGGAGTGGGGCAGCCTGTGGTGGTATCTGGGATATATTTACTTTCTACAATTGAAACTTTATAGCCTGGAGCAGAGCCAAGCCTCCAGAATATAATAGAATATTACTCAACCATGAAAAAGAATGCAATCTTATGATTCCAACAGCATGAATGGACCTAGAGGATAATATGCTAAGTGAAATAAGTCAGTCAGAGAAAGACATATACTTTGTGATTTCACTTATATGTGGACTCCAAAGAACAAAATAAAAAAACAAACAAAGTTGAAACAGACTCAGAGACACAGAAAACAGAGTGCTGGTTACCAGAGTGGAAGGGAGCTGAGGGACTGGGTGAAAAAGGTGAGGGGATTAAGAAGTACAAATAGGGAGTTGTAAAATTATGTCAAAAGAATGGAGCCTTGGAGACATGAGACGGGGGTGTAAAGTACAGCATAGGCAATATAGTCAATGATATCATAACAACTATGTATGGTACCAGGTGGGCACTGGAAGGATTAGAGGGGAACCCTTTATAAAGTACATGACTATCTAACAACTATGATGCTCGTCAAAACTAATACAAAATAATATTAAGAATAACCTGTAATTGAAAAATAAGATTTAAAGTTCTTTTAAAAAAATACATTTTAAACTAAATTATTCAAAGATTAAATAGTCATGGTTAGGATCCAATGTGGTGGCATAAAAGACAAGCAAGTAAAAGGCTTACAAGTCAGAACAAATATATAAAGTAATGGAAATTATGAAAGAGGAAAAAAAAAAACCTTCAAAAAGCATGAGTAGAAGAAACCCCCCCCCCCCCAACAAACAACAGAATTATAGAAAGGTAAAAAGATTTGGGTTTGCTAGAAAATAGTCCAATTTTCTGTGCTGACGTGGTCACAGAGAAGCAGCGGGGAGGGAAATGGAAATAAAGCAGAGAAGGAGGAAAAATGGTTACAAAGGGGTGGTTGGCCCCTTCCTGACGGGTTGTATGAGCTGCTGCGTCTCATAAAAGCTTCTCAAAACACTAGGAATTACTCTCCAGCTCTCATTACTGCACTGTCTCTCATTGGGGATTCCAGGGACAAAGAATGTTAGATCATTAGTTATTGTCCCTCAGGTGCCTGAGTCTCCGTTCACTTCTTTTTTACACTCTATTTCCTGTCTTTCTTGCTATCCCATCTTTGAATGCATGGTTAATGGCTGATGCTCATTGTGTCTGTTATCAAATCAGCATTTGATTATATAACTGTCCTTATTTGTGCCTCAGCATTTCAAAAGAATGGAGCCTTGGAGACATGAGTCACAAACAAAATATACAAAACAGCCCATGTCTAAATAAACAAACCATTGGATTGAAAGTTAAAGCTGACCACCGGGAGACTGACAATAAAATGTCCACCATTGAAAGCCAAATCTTTCCTGATGTGATTAGCAGACACTCACTAAAATATTAACAAGAGGAGTAGGGAACCTAAGGGTAACAGATTGGTGTATCAAATAACAGTTTGGGACATAGATTTCTATTGTTGTTTTGTGGTTTACAACATTTTCAAAGGGAGAGAAACAAGTTCGGTTCATCTGTAACAGAAAAAATCCCCAAGGAACTGTGCATGGACTTTTTGCCAGTGCTCGGTCTGATCGTATAAAGTTCAATCGTAACTTTAGATTCTCCTGGCTCTCAAGCCAGAGGAGGCTCTGAGTGTAAGTATGTGACACACTGGCCCGAGGAGAACAGAGCCTCTGCCATCCATCTCTTACTCCCTCCGACCCCCTCTCAGAAGACAGACCTAACGCTGGGAAACTCAGAATGACTGTGACTCGAAATGAAAGCCCCAGAAGTCAGAGTTTTGGCAGCTAAAACGCAGGAGAACTCTTCTAGCCACTATGAAAGGGGAAGTGGGAGAGAAATGAAGAGGTGCGACAGAGTTTAATAAGAGGAAAGAGGTATTAGATGTATTTACCTGACTTTTTAATTGCTGTTTGACCCTTTGCTCTCATATCCAAAGCAGTGAAAGAGTGAGGAAGAGAAATATCAGTCCTGAGAAGAACACAGAATTTGGGTAAGTAGATTTTAACCAACTTAGAAATTCACTGGACGAGTTCTATGGGACCTGGCTGATGTTGCTCAGTGGTTGAGCATCAAACCATGAAGAGGTCATAGGTTCTATTCCAGGTCAGGGTACATGCCTGAGTTGCCCGCTTAATCCTGGGGGGGGGGGATGTGTGCATGCAAGAGGCAGTCAATTAATATTTCTCTCTCATTAATGTTTCCATCTCTCTATCCCTCCCCCTTCTCTCTCTCGCTCTCTCTCTCTCTCTCAAAAAAAAAAGGGGGGGGGCAATAAAAACCTATTTTTTAAAATGTTCTATGGGGAAAAGATTGAAAAGACTAAGTAAAAAGAAACAAACTTTGTTTGTTTGTTGAAGTCAATTCTAATTTTCTTTAAAGGGTCAGGGCCAGCACATAATTTCCAAACCTTGAGTACACTGGGCTTTAAGTGCTTCTGAGCGTACAGTGTGGAGGGACTGTGATGAGCAAGTCGGTGCCAGTAAGGATCACGTAAGTGGCAACAAATAAACCAACCCGATGAGTAGGAGGCAATTCCAGGTCAGTTAAACCAGACTTCTTGGTGGAAAGTCAAGAGAAGTTAGATGATGTGTTGAGGAAAACAGGGAATGTGTGCAAAAAGGTGTGTGTGTGTGTGTGTGTGTGTGTGTGTGTGTGTGAGAGAGAGAGAGAGAGAGAGAGAGAGAGAGAGAGAGAGAGAGATCCTAGATATTACAAACTAGATCATTTGACATGTTGGATGATGCTATCGCTCCTTTGATTCCCTTGCATCCCTTTTTACCTCTTTCCCTCTTTGCGATTCTTTTGATTTCAACAAACACATACTGCATGCACTTTTATGAAAAACAACCTTTTACTTACTGGATCTCACTTGCCTACAGGCAAAGTTCCTCAGGTTGGTCTAGAACCCGTGACCAATGATTAAATCTACCAATAAAGTAGGAGAGTAGGAGAGACTTTTGCAATTCTCAAAGTAGGAGTGTTAGGTGGCTTGGGTTAGACAGAGTGATGCTAGTGGATGTGGTGATAAGCTGTAGATTTCAGGATATATATATATATATATATATATATATATATATATATATAGAGAGAGAGAGAGAGAGAGAGAAGCTAGAACTTATCTGATGTATTAAATATGATAGTGGGGGGGGGAGAGTAAGGGGAGGGAAAGAGATGATGACTTTGAGACTCTTGGCCTGAGTAACCAGGTGGACAATGATATAACTGATTGAGATAGGCAAGATTTTAGGAGTAACAACTCTAACCCGTTTTAGAAACATGCTTCTACATGCCTAGTTTCATAACGTCCACTCATTGTCTACTGAGATTATTTCCCTCAAAGTGAAATGCTGAGTCAAGCTATATATAGTCAACATGTCAGAAACCGTCATTTCTATGCTGCATATATTCATAGGTAGTGACTTAGAGCCCAAGAGAGCTAACATTATACTGGCAAGGCCATCCCCTCACCCAGTGCCTGATTGTGACCTCTTTTGGCAACTTGAACACAAATTATGCTATCAATGGGAGACACTGACACACCTCTGTGTATGAATTGATTTAAATAAATCTGACTAGTTTGCCCTGAATTTACAATTTAACTGACGAGTCTAGTCAGTTTAGCAACATGGCCTGGGAACCCAATAACAAAAAAAATCAGATCAGTTTGAACATGCCCAGAGGACCATGGTCTGTAAGCTCAGTCAGTGGGGGTGGTGGAAGAGAGTTATTTTATAATTGACTATGTTATGTATAATTTTTAATAATCCACTATTTTGTAAGGTATATGTTCCAAGGTTAAGTACAGGATCTTTATTTTACTGGGTACCACAACCCAGCCAAGCTGACACATAAAATTAGCCAGGATACACCTCCATACCCACAGGTTGCATATACCTTTGTGCCAAGTAGACACTTTTCAGGGTAGACAGTGGGAAGTGCTGGGGGGTAGCTTAGTCAGGCGCTGCCAGTTACAACTGCAGGAAGCCTGTTTCTGCCACAGGGCTGCAGAGGTCAAAGGAGAGCCAAGCTGTGAGGCTGTCTGTGCTCGTGAAGTTTCCAATATTACTCTGTGTCATATTTTCCTTTTCAACGCTGAAGAAAAAAAGGTGTTTGAGCCAAAGCAAACAGCTCCAATTGCCTAAATTTACATTTGGAAGCTAAAATGGAACATGAATACAATTACTAAACATTTGAAAATGAAACTAAAATCAATCATTCGTTTTTAGTAAAACTAAACTACCTGTAAAAGAATTCTGAAATTTTTATTTTTATCTGTTAAATATATTTTATTGATTTTTCACAGAGAGGAAGAGAGAGAGGGATAGAGAGTGAGAACACTCCCTACTGGGGATGTGCCCGCAACCAAGGTACATGCCCTTGACTGGAATCGAACCTGGGATTTTTCAGTCCTCAGGCAGACGCCGGTTTCAGCGAATTCTGAAATTTTTAACCAGTTAACTTTAGCCATTTGACTTGATATAAAACAAAACAAAACAAATAAAACGTGTGCTCCTTTCAGCAGATATTCTCTCATAGGTACTGGAAAGAACCAAGACCAAATTCTTTTACTTTAACAATAGAAAAGCTTGAGCTTCTCCTTTTTTAGAGGTTGGAGAAATGCCAGAATTCTTGGGATATTTCCCTACACCTGAGAAGTGAAACATCTGCAGACTCCCAATGGCACCAACCCATGTTGATGAAGAGTTGTTTTTAAAGGAAGATCCATTTATTTATTTTTTAATTTTTAAAAAATTTATTGATTTGAGGGAGAAAGGAAGAGAGAGAGAGAGAGAGAGAGAGAGAGAGAGAGAGAGAGAGAAACATTAATTTGCTTATCTACTCACTCAAGCATTCATCATTTGACTCTTGTATCTGTCCCAACTGAGGATGGAACCTACAACCTTGGTGTGTTAAGATTATGCTCTAATCAGTGTTTCCCAAACTTTTGACATATGTGTACCCCTTCTATAATTTTCATAAAGCTGAGTACCCCTCGTCAAAAAGAAAATGGATGTATTTTAATAACAATCAAAATATATTTATTTATTTATTTGTACATACACAAAGTAATAATAAATGAAAAATTATTCATAATAAAATATAAATAAAAGTTGTATTATAAATAACATTTATTTGCACACCGGACCATCTCACACCTCACAAGACTGTCTTGACTTGACTCATGAGAACATAGAATTAGGTGCAGATAAGCACGGTGCAGTGCATATCCCCACCAAACTCCAGTACAACGTGTACCCCCACCAAACTCTTCCCGTACCCCCAGGGATACGTGTACCACACTTTGGGAAACACTGCCCCGGCCAGGGTAATGAAGAGTTTTGATACACATACAAGTTAAATAATTTCTTCTTTGCAATCCCATCTTGAAGGAGCTGGAAAAATATTTATTTAGGCTTTTGAGTAAAGTAGCCAAATTTGCTTAATCTAAGATGCTTAAGATATATAATACATGAATTTTAAAAATAGATTATTTTAAAATATTTTGTGCTTGATTCTATTTATTTGAGATATCTAGAATGGTCAAATTCATGAAGACAGAAATTTGAATGGTGGTTGTGGGGGGTTATGAGGAGGGGAGAAATGGGAAATTATTGTTTAATGGGTACAGAGCTTGAAATGAAGAAAATGTTCTGGAGATAATGGTAGTGATGGCTGCACAACAATATGAACATATTTCATGCCACTGAGTCATATAATTAAAATAGTTATAACATTAAGTTTTATGTTACATTTATTTTACTGTAATAAAAAATATTTACTGCAGAAACTTAGCTATCATGAGTGATTCAGGGGATCACACCACCTCCCTGGCAATGACCAGACAATGAGCTTGATGATTAGGCCTGATTGACTATAAAACTCAACAGCTTCAAGGAGTATTGCAGTGGTTTTCATTATAAAATATGTCTATTTTCTTTTTTTTTTAATTGAATTTATTGGGGTGATATTGGTTCACAAAATCATTCCGTGTTCAAGTGTACATCATCTGCACACTGCATTGTGTGTCCATCACCCCAAGCAAAGTCTCTTTATATCCATATCCCCCCCTTTGCTCACCTCTACCTACCTCCTACCTTCCTTTCTCTTTGACTATCACCACACTGTTATCTGTGTCTATGTGTTGTGTGTGTGTGTGTGTGTGTTTTCTGCTTAATCCATTTGGCTTCTTTCATCCAACCCCCCAATTCTCCCCCCTATAAGTCTATTTTCTGATTACTGACAGAATAAGGAAGAATGTAATTAAGAGAATGCTCTTAAGGATAAGAGGTCAAAAATTTGACCTGTGTCCTATGTTAGCAATGGGAAGTATGTAGGGCAGGAAAAGAATTCTTCTCACAGAACAGGAATTCTCTACAATTTCTTCTTAAAGACCAGTACTTTAAAAAAAAATATAGTGAGTAGTCACGATCTAATGAGAAAAAATATTTGTGGTTTTTTAATTGTTGTTGTGATGGGCACAATCTACAAGTAATACATTCTTTGATTGTATTAATTGTTGCCCTACTCTCATTTTGACTAATATGCACTGATATTTTAACTACCAATGTACTTTAAATCAAAGCCATTTTTTATTAAAAATATGAAATTCCTAAACATCACTCCACCTAAATAATAAGCTTCTAAAAATCACTACTTAAATAGAAAAGCTATACTTCATTTATCTTGATACTTTACTTAATTTTGGAGCTTATACGTTACAAATCAGTGAATTGTTAAGTGTCATACATAAAATAGCCAAATACAAAATTATTATAGATGCCCAATGCACGAAGATTCATGCAAAAATGGGCCTTCCTTCCCCTGGCTGCCTGAACCACCTTTGCTCTGGGACAGGAGCCTGATTTCTGTCTTTGCTCTGTCCCAGAGCTGCCTTTCCCCCTTCCCACACTGCCTAGAGGCCCAAAGCAGCTGGGGCAATGTGGAACACCTGCATCATAGCCATGGCAACAATGCAAATGTCCCACTCCACCCCCAGCCACTCAATGCCTGCATATGCAAATTAGCCTACCATATTTGTTGGGTTAATTTGAATACTCGTTCCTGATTGGCTGGTGGGTATCATGAAGGTACAGTCAATTTGCATCTTTCTCTTTTATTAGTGTAGATAGCCAAGCAAACTAAAATATATATATATATATATATATATATATATATATATATGTATTATTTATACAGAAATATCTACATGACAATTATATAATGCATGAAAAGTTCTTAAGACAGGGTCTAATACATAGCTACTGCTTAATAAAAGTTGTTTTTTAATTTGACAATGTTAATGTCTTTAATTTGCTTGATCTTAAGCCCATGAATATGTAATAAATACTTAGTGTATTTTTACAAGGTAAAACTCATCTTACAAGGCTATATGGGGGAACAGAACATTGAAGGAGATATGTACACCATTGAGAGAAAGGTGAATTCTTCTAAGGGGAGGGGAGGAAACAATTACACTAAAAAACTGAAGTATTTCACATAAGAGAAGGTGCCTAAGAATACAGAGATTCATTTAGATCAGGGGAAATTTCACAGAAGAAGAGGTATTTATTCTGGACCTTGAAGAATGGATGAGATTTCCACTTGCAAATATGACAGAGGGAGGTGAGAAACATGCTAGGTGGAGAGAGTGAGGAGAGCACAAAGGCAGAGAGTGAGGAGTGAGTATAAGAACCAGATTTTCAGGTTTGTTGGGAACTCAAGATGGTGGCAAGAGAGTTCTTGGAAGAGAGCCTGGGAAGGCTGGATGGGGGAGGAGCATGGAGACCTTAGATTCTGAGAATCCCTCAGATACTGAGACAAGGAGAATGCTTGGAGGTGTTTGTACATGAAAGGACATGACTAGAGGCAGTTTTAGGAAGACTGAGCTAGAAGCTTCCTGCTTCTGCAGTATTGATATAAAAAGGCAAATACCTTTTATCTAAGGAAAATGGTTAGTACTCATTTCATAGATGTGGCCACTGGCTTGTCTTGGGTCAGAACCCACCCTTCGTTTTGGGATTTAAAGGCCAGTGTTTTTTTCTATTTCTGCTTATATTTTATAAGGTCTACTTGCCACTAAGACAGTATCTGTATGGATCTGCAGGCAAGGTAGCCTAGTGGCTCATGTGCAGGCTTCCTGATTGAATCTGCAAAGCAAATTGCAGGCAGTCCTAAGGTCATGTTGGACTCAGCGTATGTCGTTTTGTGGTTACATTGCCATTTCCCACTTATTTATTTTTTTTAAAAAAAAGTGCCGTCATTTTGACGTGTGCACTTATGTGCTTTCTTGTTTTTGTTATTTATTTACCACAAGTCAAGGTCAGGAATTGTTATCTTTCTTTCAAATGTTGTTTACTGTTTCACTTCATTACTGCTGTGTATGTGCTCCATGTGAGTGACGTAGGTGCTTATGTAGGTGGGTTCATTCTTACGGAGAAAATCACATTACATCGAGCAGCAGGAATGGATCTCCGATGTACCCTGAGGACCTACTGTAGTAGGATCTGTGTCCTTTGTTGCCCTCCAACAGCACTGGCTGCTGTTCACTCAGCCCCTCCCCTCCTGAGCCCTGCAGCACACCTTAGTATTCTGGACGGGGTGAGAAACAGGAGGTCCTCTTTGGGGTATCCCACACAGCTGGAGAAGCCAGGTGCTCACTCACACATCCTCACTTTCTTCAGGAGAAATCACCAGCAGCAAAGGTCCCTTTTGGCCCCCCAGCTGTACCACATGGGGGCAGAGTGACGAGGATAAAATGAAATTGTTCCTCTTACCATCTTCAATGCATTCAGTCCTCCACCTTCCCTCCACCTTCACCCCCAATGATGTGCTGAAACTTCTCTATGGTATTCTTGGATTTCCAAAACTACACTCTCTTCTGTGGGAGACCATGAAAATTTAGAGGAAAGACTGAAGTGTCAACAAAATTTGCTGCCACCAATCTAATATCAACAGGAGTCTCCAACCTGGGGTGCAGAAAGAGGAGAAAGTTTATTCAGGTAAACAGTTTGCAAACTGGGGAAATATAGCCTCTGATGGAAGTGGAAAGTGTGGTCCACTGAGACAAAGGTGAGACCAATTTTTATAAAGTCCCTGCCCTGACCCTGACTGGCTCACTTTATGCAAATGAGGAATCCAAATTTGCACAATCTGATTGGTCCAAATAGCACAGCTGATTGGTTGGAATTGCATGTTCTGATTAGTCATTATGGAGCTGCTCTGGTTGGCCAGTAACGATGGATGCAAAGGAAGATATTGCTATGCAGTTCCAATTGGATAGGGCATTAACTTTCAACTCATTGGTTGAAAGTTAATGCCAGCAACTTTTTTATGTGTGTACTTAAATGTATTTTCTTTTTTCAATTGTTGATAGTATTACAATATCTCCCACTTTCAGCAACTTTTTTATAAAGGTCAGCTCAGCGGACAGGAGCACAGTGTAGGAGGCTGCAGCTCAGTCTGTGGCTTTTCCTTGAAATGCAGTGCGTGTGTGAGAGGTCTTTAGTATGGCTGCTGGACTCTGGTTATGATTTTGAGTGCAATTAACCAGGAGGAGTCCTCCCTAGTGCATATTTTCCTTTTCAGGGTCAACAGTAGAAAACTCCTATTCAGCCATTTTGCTTATGTCAATCCACAGGTCCCCTTTTAAAGAATGAGAATACACCTGGGAAGATTAGTCTATCTTTGTTCATTCAGACCTTGCAATAATTATTTTATTTTATTTACTTATTTTTTAAATATATTTTTATTGATTTCAGAAAAGAAGGGAGAGGGAGAAAGAAAGACAGAAACATCAATGATGAGAATCATTGGTCGGCTGCTTCCTGCACTCCCCACATGGGGATCAAGCCCGCAACCCAGGCATGTGCCCTGACAGGGAATCAAACCAGGACCTCATATGCTCAACCACTGAGCCACACTGGCCAGGCAAGAATTATTTTAGTTATACTTTCTGATTGTGTAAGATCTAAGCAATTCAGGGCATTTTCTTTATAATTAAATATCAAATTTAAGGATATCAATAATATTAAAATGATGGATAAATTCAATCTATTGTGGACTGGTTTAAACCAGCGTGACTATGAAAAAAAAAATGATCTTCTGTTCTGTTTCTGAAGGAAATTCCAAGAGAGTTGGTCCAAAGAATATTTGTTAAAGCAGACAGCACTACTTGAATTAAATATATGACGTCTCATAGAACCTGCTTTGAAAGTCAGTCCCGTGTTGGCTTTTCTTAAATTTAACACATTTGTTTTCAAAACTGACCTTCATTCTTTTATGAGTTGTTTGTAACAGAGGCTGCTAATGTTCACAGTATCAAGCTTTCCTCTCCTTCCTGGTCACACAGCCTGACTGTACCTCCCAGGTCCCTGTGGTCTAGGGGTGATCATGAACTAGTCCCAGCAAATAGAAGGTGGGGAGAAGTAATGTGTGGCATTTCCAGATGTGGCCCTTCATCTTTCCTGGATTCTCCATGCGTCCCCTTTGCCTTGTCTGTTGGATGGATGCAGAGAATCTTCTGAGGACTCCAGGGTTCTAGGGGATGGAAGGGCCACCAGATGAATGAAGGCTGAACCCCTTGCCTGACCACAATCTATATTGGATTGTGACTCTGCTTTCTGAGAATTAGATTTAGGTGCTGTAGGTTATTCCAGTGAGCGTCCCCTGAATAATACACATCGTACCTCTTACATTCTGATGAAATTGCTGACTCCATAGGTGACACCTACATGGACACAACTGCTGCTCTAGGATCTGTCTGACATTGGTGTTGTGCTCTTTTAGGGCCTCAGGCAAACCCCTCCTCTGGATTTAGTTTTGTTTTGATGTCAATCAGTGTCAATCAGTCTAATGACCTTCGCAAGAGAATTCCATGAGGACAGTTAGCTCTGTTGCCCATAACAGGCTTTGACTTTCCAGGGCTCACTACTTTACAGTTTGTCACTCCTGTCTTCACCAACTCTATTAACAGCCTTAGAACTTCACCACCACCACCACACACACACACACACACACACACACACACACACACACTCGCAAAGTGCCCGCGATCTTTCCCACATTTTCTTGAACATGGGCTTGGAGATTGTGAACTGTCAGCATACAGGGCCATAACTTTCTATGACATAATCAGTCCACCAGATTCCCAGAGAATCATAAATCTATTTTAACATCAGCCTCAAGTTCTCTTTTTGTCTCCTCAGGGAGAGAGATGAACAAATCCATTCTATTTGTGTTGTGGAATGAGTCATAGTGAAAACTAATCACTTGACACAAGTGACCAAATTCTCAAGTATTAAGCTCAAAAATCCTCAGTAGACCTAGTAAGTGAATGAATTTTGCCGGCTGCTCAAATTTGCTAAATGTATATTTTTATGGACTTAGCTACATAGACTAACTGGCTTAATGCAATACAGGCAGAGGTCTGCATATTGTTGTCTGCACATCTCCTGGAGGGGACCAGATGCAAAGACCATGTCATGTAGGTAACACTGTATGTAAATACGGGCTGTGGTTCTGAGAGTTAGGTGCTGATAGTTGTGGTGAATAAGAATATCTTATAATATTTTGCTTCCAGCAAAAATGTTGATGGCTGTATAAAAATCAAGGTAGCCCATGGCCATGTATTTTGGTTGAAAAGAAACGATTGAGAACCAGTAGTTTAAATAGCCCTGGATCTTTTTAGACTAACATTCTAATGAATTTGAATTGCGTGTCACTTTCTCAGAACTACATTCCTTTTATGTGAACTAAGTGACAGGTTGCATGGCCCAAAATCATCTAAGAGAAGTCATTCAATCACACACCTAATAATGCATAGAACTGGGAATAAAATGAAGGGTTCTTGGTAAAAAAAAATGTTTTAAGAGGCCTCTAAAGGAGATGTTATTGCTCTGATAATCACAAATGTAGGCAAAATCACACCTTTGAGGATTAAACTAAAACATGATTATATATAAAGGATCTATATAAGCTATGAAACACTATATTAAATGACAGTTAATCATTGCTTCTTTTACTACAAATGTTTATTGTGCATCTATAGTATTATAAGCCAGACACCGTTCTTTTTTTAAAAAATATATTTTATTGATATTTTACAGAGAGGAAGGGAGAGAGATAGAGAGCCAGAAACGTTGATGAGAGAGAAACATTGACCAGCTGCCTCTTGCACACCCCCCACCAGGGATGTGCCCGCAACCAATGTACATGCCCTTGGCCAGAATCGAACCTGGGACCTTTCAGTCCGCAGACCCACGCTCTACCACTGAGCCAAACCGACCTCGGCCAGACACCGTTCTTACTCAGTTAGATGTATTGGTGAACAGTTCAAAGTCCATGAATTATTACATATATTCTAGTTCTAAGCAGGCAATATATAATAGTTTTTAATAGAAGGACAGGAGGTGACTGATGATGCTTTGATATAAACGAAAGCAAGGTAGGTGTATAGAGAGTTACAGGGGCTGCTCTCTTACACCGTATGGTCAGGGAAGGCCCCTCTGTGGAGGTGACATTTGATGGGAGCCCTGAGAGATGGGAAGGAGTGAGCCATGTGGGAATATGGAAGCGGTAAAGATATGAATGTGGAGTGTCCAGCATACGAATGTTATTCATAACCATGGATTTGGATGAGATCACTAGAGAGAAAATGTTGAGAGAAACTAGATAGACAAGAGACGAGAGGCACTCTCAAATCACTTCATCCCTTAGAATTCAAAGAGGAAGAAGAGCCAGCAAATAGGGACCAAGAAAAAGCAACGAGTCGGGTGGGAGGAAAACCTGGAGCACGTGATGCCCCTGAGGCCAGGGGAAGGAAGTGCTGTACAAAGGGGGCGTGAGCAAGTGGCTATCCACACAGAAACAAGCGTTATAATGAAATCCCCACCTTCCCTACATCATAAGACAGGCTCCACCTGGACTAAAGCCCTCGGATGAAAGCAGAACTTTAAAAGTTTCTGAAGGAAGTATATGAAAATATTTTCATGACCTCAGTCAATGTAAGTTGTGTCTTTGAAAGGACATAAATAGCTCATACCACAAATGAAAAAAAATGAATACATTTTAAATTTCTGTTCCGTAAAGAACAGTATTAAAAATAAAATAAAAAAGCACAAACTAAAAGACATTCGCAGTATATATAATCAGCAGAGCTTCTTAATAATTCAGAATATATTTAAAAAAAAACTCTTACAGATTGATAAGTCACATAACCCAATAGAAAAATGGGCAGAAGGCACAAATAGGAGAAGCCTGAATGGACAATACTAGTAAACATACGAAAATACTTTCAACCTCATTAGGAATTTGGAAAAAATGCAAATTTAAATCTGCAAAAGATATCATTTTACACCCACCAGATTGGCATACATTTAAAAATCTGACAATATCAAGCATTGACAAGGATATAGAGCAAGGGAAACATTATTCATTGCTGGTGGGAGTATAAATTGGTACAACCATTTTGGGTCAATTTTGTCGTTATTTAATTACATTTGAAGGTCCATAAACCCTGTGGTCTGGCATTTACTTTCCAGAGAAACTCTTGCTCATATACATCAGGAAGTCTGAAAAAGAATGATCATAAAAACATCTATACTAATAAAAACCTAGGTGGCCCTCACACCCTCACATCATCACAAGATGGCCACCCCCAGTCTTCACAAGATGGCCACTAGAAGATGGCCATCACAATATGGCTGCCACAAAATCCATCAGGGGAGGGCAGTTTGGGGTGACCAGGCCAGCAGGGGAATATGGAAACGGTAAAGATATGAATGTGGAGTGTTCAGCATACAAATGGGGAGTGATTAGGGGGCAATCAGGCTGGCAGGCAAGCAAGTGGTTAGGAGCCAGCAGTCACGGATTGTGAGAGGGATGTCCGGCAGTCGAACATCTCCTGAGGGGTCCCAGGTTGGAGAGGGTGCAGCCTGGGCTGAGGGACCTCTTCCCTGCCCCCAGTGCACAAATTTCATGCACTGGGTCCTCTAGTTGTTTATAATAGCAAAAACAAAAAGAAATAACATTAATGTCATGAATATGAGAATAGATCAATAAATTGTGATATAGTCATGTGGTAGCTAGCCTCCAAGATGGCCACCGGGGTCAAGTTTTGGTATTCATGTACTTTGTGTAGTCCCCTCCCACACGGAATAGAGCTGAACTGTGTAACCAATAGGACAATTTAGAAATGATAGGAGGTGACTTCCAAGGCTAGGTCATAAAAGTCAGTGTGACTTCTGCCTCGCTGTCTTGGATAACTCTGTCTAGAAGAAGCCAACTGCCATGTTGTAAGTATACTTTCAAGCAGTGCTATGGGGATATCCTCATGGCAAGGAACCAAGACCTCCTTCCAACAGCCAGCACCAATTCTCAGTCTTGTGAGTGAGACATAATGGAAACAAATTATTCAGCCCCTGTCAAGCCTTCAGATGACTGCATACGTAGTCAACATCATGACTGTAAACTCATGGGAGACCCTGAGCTGGCACAACTCAGCTAAACCTCTCCTAAGTTGCTGACCTATAGAAACTATTTATCATTGTTTTGAGCTGCTAAGTTTTGGAGTAGTTTGTTGCACAGTCATAGATAACTAATACAGGATATAAAAGAATACTACTGCACAGCAGTGAAAAAAATATGGTTACAAGTAACATCAAAGATAAATCTCATAAAAATAATGTTGAGAGAGAAAAGTTACAAAGATATGTTCACTAAGTTACCATTTATATAAAGCTCATGAAATGAAAACTAAATAATTAATTGTTAGAGATAACACATATATACAGCGGAACAAGGCAGGATATCAAGGGAATAATAAGCACAAAATTCAAGAGAGTAGTTACATCCAGGAAATAATAAGGGACAAGCAATCAGAGAAAGACACATGAAAGTTTTTGTGGAAATGTTCTACTTTTTAACTTGACTGATGGGTACAACTGGCATTTATTATATTAATATTTATATCTTTTTAAGAATGTATATTTTTATTGATTTCAGAGAAGAAGGGAGAGGGAGAGAGAAATAGAAACATCAATGATGAGAGAGAATAATTGATCGGCTGGCTCCTGTAAGCCCCTCACTGGGGATTGAGCCCATAACCCAGACATGTGACCTGACCAGGAATCAAACCTGTTCATAGATTGTTCATAGATTGACACTCAACCACTGAGATATACTGGTTGTACTATATCTTTTCAATATATGAATAATGTCATATTTTTTTAAAGATGGGAGTAATTGACTGTCTAAAGGTGCTAAGAGGTTATTATAGTATGCTGAGGACAAGGACTGACCATTGAATCCCGCCAGGTAGAGGGCATTGATTATCCTAATGAGCACAATTTCACTGAGTCAAGGGTGAAAAGCCTGTTTTCAAATGGGTTAAGAAGAGAATTAGGAGTTAAGAAATGGACACAGCAAGTACCACCAACTCTGAGATTCTTTGAAAAGGGGAAGAGACAAAATAATATGAACTCAAAATGGTAATAAAAAGATAACTCTTGCCGAAACCAGTTTGGTTCAGTGGATGGAGCATCAGCCTGCAGACTGAAAGGTCCCAGGTTCGATTCCAGTCAAGGACATGTACCTTGGTTGTGGGTACATCCCCAGTAGGGGGTGTGCAGGAGGCAGCTGATTGATGTTTCTCTCTCATTGATGTTTCTAACTCTATCTCTCTCCCTTCATCTCTGTAAAAAAAAAATCAGTAAAATATATTTAAAATAAAAATAAAAACATAACACTTTTGGATAAGATGTATTTTGAAGATCTAATAGAAAGTGAAAATACTAGTTATTTCAGGAGAAACAAGTGAGAATTTTATATATTGTATTCTTGAATTGTTGAGATGATGAGCTATAGTTCAAAAATGAAAGAGTTGGCCTTAGACAAGAGTATAAAATTTGCCCTAACTGGTTTGGCTCAGTGGATAGAGTGTTGGCCTGCAGCCTGAAGGGTCCCAGGTTTGATTCCAGCCAAGGACATATGCCCAGGTTGCCGGCTTAGTCTCCAGTGTGGGGCGTTCAGGAAGCAGCCAATCGATGATTCTCTCTCATCATTGATGTTTCTATCTCTTTCTCCCTCTCCCTTCCTCTCTGAAATCACTTAAAAAATTTTAGAAAGAGTACAAAAATTATATATTGATATACACTGAGTGGCCAGATTATTATGATCTCTGACTGCATAATAACCTGGCCACTCGGTGTACTTATGTGTAAGGGAAAGCTTGCAAATCTTGATATGCCAAGGGACCAGGAGATAGTGGCCCCCAGCCTCTAGCTCAGCCATGGGCAAACTACGGCCCGCGTGCCAGATCTGGCCCTTTTGGCTGTTCTATCCGGCCTGCGGAACCAAAAGAGTGGAGGGTTCTCTTGCTCTCCCCTCTGCTCCTTGCACCAGCAGCCCAAGGTGAGAATGCCAGCATGGTCAGGTTGCTTTTGTTCCGGCCCTCCAGTCCAGTTTAAGAACACATTGTGGCTCTCGAATCAAAAAGTTTGCCCACCCCTGCCTAGCTAGTAAGTCCTCTGCTTCTTTCTAACTACCCACAATGCAGTTCTTATAAATAGAAAAACCTTATTTTAAAATCCCAACTCTGTGATCAGTCCACACTAAGTGGCCAGATTATTATGTGTTCAGAGATCATCATAATCTGGCCACTCAGTGTAACTCATAGAAGAGTGGTAGCACCAAGGCTGGGTGGACAGTAGTCTTCATGCAAGAGAATAGAGCACACAGACTTTCATCGTAATGTTGGTGATGTAGAAGACATCAAAACCATCCCTGGGATTTTAGGACAGAGATAAAGACAAAACTACGGAGCAGATAGATTGTTTCCAGGAGCCACCCTTTGATTATCCTCTTGTCCTTATGGTCCTCTCTGCTTCTTTTTCTTCATATTCTCTTCTCAGCATCAACCTTTCAGAATCTGATAGCAGACAACAAAATCACACTGAAGTGTAAGAGATTAGTAAATTCACATGGCTCCCTTTGGGGAACTTTGGCACTTTTAATTCCATTCCATAGCGGAAGTTCTGAGTTGGGATATCTAGGTGTCTCCTCCCTCAAACATGTGTGATTCCATGAATTTGAGGTGCTTAGGACAAATTAATGGACATGTTCTCAACCCAATCTCAATCAATTTGGAAAGCAGGTATTAATATTATACTTCATGGTGAAGCGTGAGGTTGGTTATGAAGAGCCATCCTTCTTTTTTTGTGCGTGTAGGTGTAAGTTATATTGTTACTCCATTTATGTCATATGGTCATGATATTGTAAAATTTGACGGATGCTAGAGCTAGGTCCAACCATCTCTAAACCTAGGAGCCACACCTGAGAATGGGAAACAGGGGAGAAAGGTGCATCCTTTCATGATGTCAGATACCTAGGAGAGAAATATATCTTTCTAACCAGAACTAGAATTGAAAGGGAGCCCCTGAATGACAAAAAGAGGCCTTTTCTTTTCAGTTTAGTTATGGAGAGGTTAAGGTGTCCAGGAGGAATCTGGTGATGAGAAATCAGCTGGGGCCACCTAGGGAGACAGGCTAGGAGTACTCTTTCTTCGGGATGCCATGCACAAAGGGAATGGACCATGAGCTTTGAAGACAGAAGGAAAGCTATGGTGGCATTAGAGTTTTATTTCTAAGACAGACTTATTTATATTCCTCATATTCCCCATGGTGAGTTGCCTGTTCCTCTCCAACCGGCATCCCGTGAAGTCTTGCTAGGTCCAGTATGTCTCAACAGTAATAGTTTCTAACAGTACTGAACACATACTAAGTGCCAAACATTGTATGAAGTCACCTGACCATTTGGGAGACAACCCGTGGATTAGGGAATACTCCAATGATAGAATTAATGCCCTTAGATCAGCTATCCTGGTGCACCAAATTCTAATTCTAGTACTAAACTTTGGTAGCACTGGTTCTTCCTTACACTGGAAGCGTGAGATCCAAATGGGAGAAAATATTGAACCTGGAAATCAAGAGAAACAAATGAGATCTAAACTAGGAAACACTGTGGCGAGAAATGGAGAGTTCGAGAAAATGTAATCAAAGAGAAACAATGAGAAATGCTACTAAAAACAACTGCTACAAGGAACAAAGAATGGAGAGAGAATATTTAGGAAAGGAGTGCTTTGTACATACAAGTAGAACAGTGGCTTTAAGTATTTGAAATTATACATTGGTTGCCTGAATATTTATTTATTTATTTACTTACTTACTTATAAATTCTCACCTGAGGATGTTTATTGATTTTAGGGGACAGAGAGAAAGAGAGAGAGAAGAATATTGATGTAAGAAAGATCTATCAGTTGCCTTCAGGACACCTCCACCTAGGGGTCCAAACACAACCTGGGTATGTGTTCTGATCGGGAATCAAACCTGCAACCTTTTTGGTTCATGAAATAATTCTCCAACAAACTGAGCCACCTAGCTAGAGCTGAATCTTTTATTTTTAAGTAGAGGCCTGGTGCACAAAATTCATGCATAGGTAGGGTCCCTAGGCCTGGCTGGTGATCAGGGCCAATCAAATTCCCTGCCTTCTCGCCTTCTGCTTCTCTTGCTCCCTCAGCACCACACTGCCACCGTGTTTCACGCTGCCCCCTGGTGGTCAGCATACATAATAGCAAGCAACTGAACTCCCAAGGAGACACTTTGAATAGTAGCCTTTTAGATGATAGATAGATAGATAGATAGATAGATAGATAGATAGATCTAATCCACTGTATTTCAACCTAATTTGGAAGTAGCTTCCTCTACTATATTAAAATTCACTACCTTAAACAAACAATTCTGCATTCTCCAAATCAGTTTTGGGGCACTGGAAACATTTTGCTAACTTTATGGTATTTTAAAAGGATTGTGTTAGTATAGTTCTTGCAGTTGGATCCTTTATCTCTGTTGCCTCAAATTCATTTGACTAAAATCTGTCCCAGTGTCCTAAAATAAAACAAGGTCAGTCTATGTGAAATTATTGTTCTCAAGTTTCTATTCTTGTTCTGTTAGTGGGGGGTTTGAAGTGTGGGGACCTGTGTGCTAGGTTTCTTTTTATGTGAGTGTGTGTATTTTTTTTCCCATGTCATAGGTCAGAAACTATAGTATTTTTCTACCTCCAACCCAGAAAGAGGAAAGAAATGTAACGCATTTGGCCCCACCCGCCTGCATTGAGGGACAGGTCATTCCTCAGCCCCAAAGTGTATCTGGTCATGCTCCTTCAAGGTGTCCTCTAGTTGTGCCTCTTGAAATAGGGAAGAGATAAGCAGGGACGGGGTGAGGCTGGTGGTGACATTTTCAGACCGAGGGGGGTGTGGGTGCAGAATTCTCAGCAGAAAATCTGGGATGGGCACCTTTGCAAAAGCTGGTTCTCAGCAAGGCAAAGCACTCCTATGTGAATTCAGGTTAATTGCTGCTAAAATTATCCTGGGTTTTCTTTTCTTTTTATTGTTATAAGAAAAAAATCTAGGAAATTCTGCAGTTAACTTTCAGTGAATAAAAATACGATGTGTCAAAAAGGAAGTCTTTAACACGTGTCCTCAGCAAGGCCAGCCTACGACAGCGAGTTCTCTCCGGTATCAGACTCAAGGTCTGCCCAGTTTCTGAGCCATTATTTACGAGGGCAGGAGCACATCAATATGTCTTTCCTCACTTCCAACACAGGTTGCTGTGTAAAGCGTTGGTATCTCCTGAGTGGTGTACAGGCCCTGTTATAGGCTCAGTTGTGTCCCCGAAAACTTCATGCGTTGAAGCTCTAACCCTTAGTAGCTCTGACTGTGACTGTATTTGGAAAAAGAGCTTTTAAAGAGGTATTTAAGGTTAAGTAATCCCCTTAACAGTAAACAATAGATGTGCTCTAAACATCCAGATGACCTGTCAACATATGGATGGTTCCCCAACGCCAGGCACGCTGGGCCCCCATTTTGTCTCTCTCTCCATCAGTCCAGGCTGCTGACATTTCTGCATGCTATGGAGCCTACTCCACTGATGCTACAGATGGAGATGCTTGAAGGTTTTGCTTGGGGCATGAGTCCTCCATGGATAACGCAAGGAAGTTAAGGAATGTGATTCTGGTTTGATTATAAAAGGACCACATGTAATACTAGAAATAAGAAAACCAAGCTGACCCTAATGTTTACTATAGTTAGGGGGAGCTATGATCGTTAGGCTTAGACTTTCGAGCAGAATACTTATGAAAAAAGCATGGAGTTCAGGGATTGAAAGACTGTCAGAGGTGTAGGTATAGGTATGGTCGCTGGTTGAGCTATTGTTGATTGGTGGCATGCAGAAGTGTGTTTATTAAAGTTAGTTCATCTATTGGTTAGCTTATAAAGACTTGCTCCTTGAGGCAAGTTGTCATTGACCAATTTAACAGATGTAAAACTGGTTCTGGTGGCTACTTGTTGCCATGGTTATAGAAGGACCAGTTTTTTTCCATAGGTTTATGGGAATTTTTATTTATTTATTTATTTATTTATTTATTTATTTATTTATTTATTTTAAATATACTTTATTGATATTTTACAGAGAGGAAAGGAGAGTGATAGAGAGCTAGAAACATCGATGAGAGAGAAACATCGACCAGCTGCCTCTTGCATACCCCCTACTGGGGATGTGCCCGCAACCAATGTACATGCCCTTGACTGGAATTGAACCCGGGACCTTTCATTCTGCAAACTGACACTCTACCACTAAGCCAAACCATTTTGGCTATGGGAACTTCTAAATTGTCATGTATAAAATGTGAAGCTGTCTCTCCAGGCATCAAAATCTTCCTTATCATCCATGGCAAAGACTGTCGATTGCCTACCTGATATCCATTCTCCTCTTCTTCCTTACCAACAGAATCTGTTTTTGTTAAGGAGAGCAATGTTCCCAACAACTGTATTTCCCACACAGCCTTGCATATGGATTCATCGTGTGACACAATCCTAACCAATGAGAAGTGAGCAGAATCACGGGGTGCTGCCTCTGGAAAAGCTCTTTCAACGGGGTGCAGAGTCACTGGTCATGCCCCCTTTCCTTCCAGCTTGGAAGGGATCACAATGTCTGAAGGGCAAGAACCATGTTGGGTCCCTGGAAGTTAAAGTTATACCTTAATGAGGGCAAATAGAGAAAAGAGGCCCTTCATATGGTGGAGCTATCATATCAGCTCTGGACTGCTTGCCTCCTGACTTGTAGCTGTGCAAGGAAATACAAACCTTTTTTTTTTTTTTTTTTTGGCACGGCTACTGTGAGTTTGGTGGGTCCCACGTGTCTTCGTTGTATATGAGAGTGCTCAGCATACCACACACCACACTCAACATATATTTGTTGAGTCTGCAATTCCCAGATGAGGTTTTATGTGCCTCCTACTATGAGGCAATAAGAAGTATAAAGCATCATCTAGAAAAGAATCTTGCCAAAATTACTTAACCAGGTTCTAATCATGAAGAAACTACCGGACAAATTCAGCATGGAAGACGATCTTAACACATCTGGAATCTTCCAAAAAGTTCGATGTGACCAAAAAAACACACAAAACCAACCAAACAATAAAACAACAACACAGCACTAAAACGTAAGGGCAGGGGAATTACTCTAGATTAAAAGAGACTGAACAGCCGAAACCAGTTTGGCTCAGTGGATAGAGCATCGGCCTGCGGACTGAAAGGTCCCAGGTTCGATTCCAGTCAAGGGCATGTACCTTGGTTGTGGGCACATCCCCAGTAGGGGGTGTGTAGGAGGCAACTGGTCGATGATTCTCTCTCATCGATGTTTCTGGCTCTCTATCTCTCTCTCTTCCTCTCTGTAAAAAATCAATAAAATATTTTTTTAAAAAAGAGAAAGATACTGAACAAACATAACCATCAAATCCAATGTGTGAACCTCAACTGACTCTTGGATCAAACAACAAAATATACCGGCATCACCCAGTACACCCACACTCAGCTGCCAGAAATCCTGAAGACATCCACAGTGGCCTCTTCTCAGTGCCATGAGAAAAGGCACTTCTCATGGAATAGATCCCCCACTGAGAACCCCACCGAGACCACTCAGGTCAATAGAGGAACTGGGAGAGTTGTTTGCCCCAACACTCATGTAGCTGGGAAACAGAAATCTTCACCGTTTCAAGGGTCAATTAGGTCAGAGAGGCTTAGGAGAACTTAAATCTACCAGAGATGCGCCTTCGGAGAGGGTCAGGGCTGCTGTAACCAGCACACGTTAATCCTGCACAAGCCTGGAAGCCACCAGGGGTGCTGCTGGGAGGTGAGAACTTGTGCCTCTCATAGGCGTGCAGCAAAGCTCAGCCACTGCTGCCCCTTGCCGTGACACAGCCAGTGTGGTGCCAGGGCTGCGGGAAGCGTAAAGCAACCACTATGAAATGACTTCTTACTGAGTGGGAAAGAAGCGGGGGCCTCTACTGGAGTCCTGTGTTAGTGAGAGCAGGCAAGACCAGAGGATCCACTAGGGGGCGGTGGAGTACGCAACTTAAGGGCAGGGGCTCTGAGTCAGAGAGCAGATTTGTCCTAGCTTCTCCGGTTAGTCACAACCCCTCTGAGCTTTAGTGTCCTCAACTATAAAATGAAAAGGAGGACACTATTTACAAGAGTTTCGTTGTGAATAATACACGTGCCTGACATACTGGAAATATTCAATTGCTATGAGCTATCACTATCATCCGCTGAAAGAATGTATTATTCACAGGAAAACTAGAGGGTAAGGTTGCCCCTGCACATACATATACCGTATTTGCCGGCGTATAAGACGATTTTTTGGCCCTGAAAAATACGTATTTGCCGGCGTATAAGACGACCCCCTAACATTTCCACTCAAAATACAGAGTTTGTTATATACTCGCCGTATAAGACTACCCCCCACTTGGAGGCATATTTTTCAGGGCCAAAATATCGTCTTATACGCCGGAAAATACGGTACATCTTGGGGAGGGGGTGCAGCAGAGGAAACAAGGACACAAATGCAGTGGAACTTATGAAGCACAGCCTGGGAAATGCTGCTCATGAAGGTGAGTTGAAGAATGAATCACTATGGGAACACGGAGACTGTGACACATCAGGCTAGGGGTCGCCCACCCATATCCTCCGCCTAACTTTTTTTTTTAGTTTCTTTAAAAATGTTTAAATTATGGCAAAATACACATAATATATGATTCACCATCTTTACCATTTAAAAATATGTTTTTATTGATTTTTAAAGAGAAAGGAAGGGGAAGAGATAGATAGAAACATTAATAAGAGAGAAACATCATCAATCAGCTGCCTCCTACACCACCCCCCCTTACAAACACACACAAACACACACACACACACACACACACACACACACACACACACACACCACACTGGGAATTGAGCTGAAACCCAGAGATGGGTCCTGACCAGGAATTGAAACGGTGACCTATTGTTTCATGAATTGACGCTCAAATACTGTTGTGCAAACATCACCACCATCCATCCACAGAACATTTTTCATCTTATAAAACTGAACCTCTGTGCGCATCAAATAACTCCTCATTTTCCCCTCCCCTAGCCCTTGGCAGCTACCACTCCACTTTCTATGAATTTGACTACTCTAGGTATCTCTTACAAGTGGAACTATGTAGACTTTGTCTTTTTTGTGACTGGCTCATTTCATGTGTCATAATATCCTTAAGGTTCATGCATATGGTAGCCTGTGCCAGAATTTCCTTCGTCTTTAAAGCCAAACAGTATCTCATATTACGTGTATACCACATTTTATTTAGCTTCTCATCCCTCCATGGACACTTGTAACCCTTGTTTTCGTTTCTTTCGAACCAGGTAGTCCATCAAGCATTTCTGGAGGATGTTAAACCACCAAAGAAACCAGTGGCTGGTTCCTGGAATGAGGCAAAACCTGCAGCAGGGCAAGGGGCTAAGGGAACAAAAATTATTTGCAGCTGAAACCAGTTTGGCTCAGTGGACAGAGCATCAGCCTGCGGACTGGAGGGTCCCAGGTTCAATTCCGGTCAAGGGCACATACCTTGGTTTCGGGCACATCCCCAGTGGGGGGTGGGGTGCAAGAGGCAGCTGATTGATGATTCTCTCTCATCAATGTTTCTGACTCTCTATCCCTGTCTCTTCCTCCCCATGAAAAATCAATAAAATATATTATAAAAAATTATTTGCAGACAAGGAAGAAAAGAAAATTCAGCCAGTATAGAGACACACATGTGTATACAGTCCCTAAATGTCAATCGCACAGTTGAGGGCTTTGTGTAGTCCCCACGACAGTCACTGCCTCTCAGCTCCAAGCCCGTGCTTCTCTATTTAGCTTTGTCATGCTGGGCTGAGACCCTGCAAACCCCATGCTGGGCTCTGTCAATGAGGGGTGCCACAGGAAGGCTGCAAGCCTGGAGGAGGAAGGCTGCAGCCTCCTTTCTACTTGTGGTTCCTCCGAGCAGCACCCCCAGCAATGCCTCTTCACTCAGGAGGGGCAATGCCTTCCTGTAGCAGCAGCTGAATCCTGTTTTCGGTTGCAGAGACAGTTTCACTGCTCCTGGCCATCACTAGTCAGCCAGCAGCCCCCCTCTGAGGTCTGGGCCCCACGCCCATGGGACCGACCACTCTTCTAAGTTGTAGGTTTCCATAATTCCAGACACTGGCCTTGTTTGTCCAGCTTGAGAGGGGGTAGCTGTTTTGTCTGTGCTATCTTGCAATTCTATCTCTCTCTCTTTTAATATATATATTTTTAAAAAATGATTTCAGAGAGGAAAGGACAGGGATAGAGAGAAAGAAACACCAACGATGAGAGAAAATCATTGATTGGCTGCCTCCTGCATGCCACACACTGAGGACTGAGCCCACAACTCGGGCATGTGCCTTGACTGGGAATCGAACCGTGGCCTCCTGGTCATTAGGTCGATGCTCAACCACTGAACCACACCAGCCAGGCTGCAATTCTCTCTTAACGTTCATGCAGTTGACAGTTCTTTATATTTAGTTCTCTCTTTTCAAGTTATTGCTGTGGTTTTGTCTCTTGAACGAACTCTAACTGATACACCGCCATCACCCAACCACCATTTCAACCCTTTAATGTTCTTCCAGGCAGCATGGTTAGCCCCAGTCCCCTCACTCTAGCAAGGATGACCTGGCCTCCAGTTTTATCCCTAAAATTAAAGCTGTTGTAGGTGACCATAAACATACCTTCCCACCACCCAAATTACAGAATTTTATAGCCAATTTTATTTTCTTCAGTCTGAAATAATAAAGCATTTCCTCCCTGGGTAATTCCAAATCTTCCATAGGTGGTTTTGATCCCATCCCTTTCCCCTTCCTCCTCCCAATATCTTCTGAGGCCCTGCTCTCATATCCTCTCCCAATGCTTCACATGCTCTTTTCCATCGTCTCTGGGGAGCCGACAGAATGCAGGTTAATGGATTGGTAGGGACATCCTTTCCTCCTTCCTGTTCACCACATCCCTATTTCCCCCATAGCATATTCATTCCCACGTCTGACTTTCTGGACCAGGCTGGCAGGAAGTGTCACTCAGTAAGTATTTGCTGAATGGATAAAATAGACAGAAGTCCCTCTTCACCTGCTTGCTGAAGGAATCAATGAGTGGGCGGGGAATCTGTAGAAAGTGAAAGATTAACCAAGCAATCCTGTATTCTTAAAAACTGGGAGAGAACACATTTATTTGTGCAAGTGGGAGAATATTATTGGATGATTGACATACCAGCTAAGTGTGTCTATTGCTTATACCCAGCCTGCTTTCGTCAGTGATGGCTCTTCTGAACCTCAAGCCAGTGAGAGCAGCTGCAGTGATAAACAGAGCAAAGATGGATTCTTCCAGGAGAAGGGGAGAGAATGAATCTTCTCTCCCCTGTGCTTCAGCATACCCTGGGGATCCTATGGAGGCCGCAGCTCAGCTCCCAGGGAATCAGCATCTGGCGGGACTAAGCCAGAACTTGCATTCTGTGCGCTTCATCAAATTGCATGATCATTCTTCTGGTTCTTTATTTCTTTTAAAAAATATATATTTTATTGATTTTTACAGAGGGGATGAGAGAGGGATATAGAGTTAGAAACACCAATGAGAGAGAATCATTATCAGCTGCCTCCTGCACGGCCCCCACTGGGGATGTGCCCGCAACCAAGGTACATGCCCTTGACCTTGGAGGTCTACACTAGTGGAGACCCTTCAGTCCGCAGGCCGATGCTCCATCCACCGAGCCAAACCGGTTTCGGCTGGTTCTTTATTTCTAATAATTACTTTAGGAACAAACTGTCTCATGAGTGTTCTGGCACAAATAGACAGACTTGATATTGAGAACTGTTTTAACCTCCTTGTCAATGATCAGAGTATAGTTGCTAAAATGATAATAATAAAAGAACTTACTATGGGGAGGAATTGTTCTAGTGTGTTTTAAAAAAATATATTTATTTTTATTGACTTCAGAAAGGAAGAGAGAGGGAGAGAGACATAGAAACATCCAAATGATTCTCTCTCATCATTGCTGCTGGGGTCTGGCTGATCGGGACTGAGCAATACAGGCTGGGCATGCCCTGGAGCACTCCCGCAGTCCTGCCCCGGCTGGCAAACCTCCCACGTCCTTCCCTGGCCCCGATGGTGCACCACTGGGGTCCCTTGGCCTGGCATGGGTCCTCTCACAATCCAGGACCTTTCGAGGGATGTCAGAGAGCCAGGTTTGGCCCAATCCTGCAGTGATGAGAGAGAATCATTGATAGGTTGCCTCCTGCATGTTCCCAGAGCCTGAAATCTGGGCATGTGCCCTTGACTGAAATCCACAGGCCAATGCTCTCTCCACTGAGTCAAACCAGCTAGGGCCTTAGTGTCTTTTAAAAAAAATGAACTAACTAATTTAATGCTTATAAGACCCCTAGAGACAGGTATTATTAATACTGTCATTCCTTGTTTATGGATGAGGAAATGAGGTACCCAGGAGTTAAGCAGACCTACTTGGAGGTCTACACTAGTGGAGAACAGAGCTGGGATTTGAAGCCATTCTCCAGGCCCTGGGCATTTCACCACCACACCACACTGCCCTGGCTCTCCCAAAAGTTAAATAGATGCCTAGAGTTGTTTAATTCTAACAATAGATCAAGGTGCCTTAAAAAACACTGAAGACAATTACCTATTTATATTTAATGTACAAAGTACATTTGTGTTCACATTTTAAGGTGATAACAAACATATAATATATGCTAATAGTATATGAATCATTTATTTTAAATAGAATCCTATATAATAAAGAGGTAATATGCAAATTGACCATCACTCCAACACACAAGATGGCTGCCCCTGTGTGGTCAAAGATGGCTGCCCCCATGTGGACACAAGATGACCACCACAAAATGGCCTGTAGGGGAGGGCAGTTATGGGTGACTGGGCCAGCAGAGGAGGACAGTTTGGGGCAACCAGGCTTGCAGGGGAGGGCAGTTGAGGGGGACCAGGCCTACAGGGGAGGGCAGTTAGAGGCAATCAGGCCTGCAGGGGAGGGCAATTAGGGGCAACCAGGCTGGCAGGGGAGGGCAGTTAGGGGCAATCAGGCTGGCAGGAAAGCAGTTAGATGTCAATCAGGCTGGCAGGGGAGTGGTTAGGGAGTGATCGAGTGATCAGACTGGCAGGCTGAAGTGGTTAGGGGCAATCAGGAAGGCAGGCAGATGAGCAGTTGGGAGCTAGCAGGAAAGCAGGCAGGTGAGCAGTCCTGGATTGTGAGAGGGATGGCTGACTGCCCGTTTAGACCCCATTCCCTGAGATGGTATCTAAATGGGCAGTTGGACACCCCTTGAGGGGTCCCAGACTGGAGAGGGTGCAGGCTAGACTGAGGGACACCCCCTCCCCCAATTCTATGCACGAATTTTGTGCACTGGGCCTCTAGTTGTTGATGAAGGCTTTGGCATGTTCATTACTGGCAAGATGAGCTGTTAGCTGGAATTGATATAAACTATTGGTGAAAATGTTGTTCTGCTGTAAATTTATTGGAATACTTTTTTAAATGATATTTTTAATCTTAAAAATCCAGGGGGGTTGTTTTCCTTATCAAACCAACTCTTGGCTTTGTTGGCAGATTGTGTTAGTATTGCTTTTCCTTTCCTTTAGGAAATCTGGAGTAAGAGATTCAGCCTTGTCAATTATTTTCACAAATACATCATGATTAATGATATTTAATGCCTCTATTTATACACCACTTAAACTCCATGGTGTAAGAATAATTTGGAAAATTGGAGAGTATTCAAAAATAGAATCCCATATAATAAGAGAGGAATATGCTAATTATCCATTATGCCTTGAGGGGTAATGACCAAGCCTTGAGGGTGTAACTACCAACTGTCTAAGGACCAGATCACGGATCTGCAGGAGGGTGGGGCAGCAAACTACAAGTGGCAGTGAAAAGCTACAGGAGGGGGCAGGGCAGTAAGCTATGAGGGGGGAGAGGAGAAGAAGGGGGGGTATACAGGAGGGCGGGGCAGTGGGTGGAGAACTACAGGAGGGCAGCAGAGAGCTACTGGTGCACGGATTCGTGCCCAAGGCTACTAGTAAAAATATTAAAGGATTGAAAAGTTACGGAAATATTTAACCTGGAGATAAGGGGCTGATGGTGTTTGAAAAACTCACTTCAAAGAGAATAACAAATCAGGAGGATATTAAACATGTTCTAGTAACTGGTAGAGCAGGTTTGGTTAAGCATATTACATCAAGCAACCATATGGGAATAAAATAGGGGCATGAGCACAAGAAGTCAGGGGTTATAACCAGTGAAAGGCATGTTTTTGTGGGCAGAATGGTAGAAGCACAAAGGCAGTGGTGTGTTAAACATTACTCAGCCCCAGGGACATATGGTCTCAGGGACTGTCCAAGGTCAGTATCAGGATCCCACCACTACTGTGGGCGTGCCTTCCTCCTTGGAGTCTGGCTTCCTCAAGCAGGGTCCACCTGAGTGCCAGTCTGTCAGCCTGGCATGTGCGCTCGTTGTAAAATCTGCTTGGCCTGCCCATGAGGACAGACTGCTATCAGCTGGTTCAGAAAACCCAGGTGGTTATTCTTTCATTTCTTTTTTGGCCATTGGTGGGCTCTCATTGCTGAATAATGTCCTTCTAAATAAATACTCCAATTCCAGCCGGCGTAAAGGACATATATAATTGCCAAATCAGAACAATCACCTCACTGTTTAACCAACCTCAGTTTTTATACACTTATCGGTGAAACAACATAAAGGAGACTGTTAAATCCCCCCTGTAAATGCAGTTCTACCAGCAGGTTTTCTGAGACTTTCCCAGAACATAATTTATTGTACAATGCTTTTGGAAATCCTGTGTCCATACTTGGTAGGGGAAGGTGAGTGGGGGGTGAGAAGGAAAGGAGGAAGATGGAATTGTCTTGAATTGTACCTGGGATTTTGTTTCAATCGGGTATGGTGTGATGACAGACGTGGAGACATCTGTCTTTGGAAGAAAAGTTTACTAACTGTAGTTCCCAAGAGGAGGAAGCAGGTCAGGCCACACAGGGTCATATGGGGGAAGCACCAGGTCAGTCAGGAGGCAGAAGTGAGGTGAGAGCATGGCTCAGAGCCTTTCTTGTGATTTCTGCAGGATTGAATGAGCAAGGAGGGAGGGGTAGACAAATTTAAGCAAGTTAAGGATTAAATAGTTTGAATAATTTCCATGGGCTCTGAGCTATAAAGGTGATATCTAGTTGTCTGGAGCCTGGCTCTGAGAGATTCAGGGCAGAGGAATACTGGCTTGGTGTTTGAGCGTTAGATAAAGGAGGCGGCTGGGGGCCCGGGCCCTGGATTGGTTGATCTGTATATGAAAGGCATGTTCACAGGCTAGTTGTTTACTATCTCTAGAAATTAGCTAGCCTTGGAGTCTCTCCAGGCCCGGGTATGTGAAAGCTCCATGAAGTATAGAAAATAAACAAACAAGCAAACAAACAAACATGCCTCATGCAAAGGTCGTATGATGCAGAACCAGATCTGAGTGGCCACTGTAAAAGGCTGAGGGCAAGTCTAGTTAGGCAGGCTGTACACATGATCAGGAAAGTGGTACAACCAGCAACAGGGAGTGTCTGTCAGGGATAAGGAACATCTGTCTGCAAGGGAGCTGATGAATCTGGCATTCTCAGGCAGGTTGTTGGTCCTTGGAAGGGGATGGGATGGTGTATTAGGGTTCTCCAGAGAAATAGAACCAGGAGAATGTATAACTATATATTTACTATACGATCATCTATCTCTCCATATCTATCTATCTATCTATCTATCTATCTATCATCTATCTATCTATCTATCTATCTGTCTATAGATTAACCTTATGGAATTGGCTTATGTGATATAGGGGGCCTGCAGTCCAAAATCTGCAAGGTAGACCAGCAACCTGGAGACTAGGGGAAGAGCTGATAATTGCAGTTGATTCTGAAGGCCATCTGCTGGCAGAATTCCCTCTTCTTCAGTTGAGGTCTTCTTAAGGAAAGCTGTTTTATCATGATCCAAGAAGTCAAACACACACACACACAAAGAAGTCACTAATGTAGCATTGATGCTAGCCACATCCATCAAAAGGAGGAAAATGCTGGCCCCACAAAAATGTTCTTCCCTGGGACCAAATGGATAAGAGGACTTGGCAATTTGGACTCACTTCTTTCCTTCCACTTTCAGCAGACATTGCTGGTGTCCCAACCATGCCCTTTTCACCAACCCTGCAGGTCAGCTAACTTTTACAGGACAATTTTCATACAACCACCCCTCCACCTGAGGGCTTTCTCTGGATGGGGTAGTGCCGGGCAGTGGGGGTTGGAACACCCAAAAGCAACCTTCACGCAATGAGGGAAGGAAGTTGGTAGGCAAAGAGCTCAGCTTCCTTGCCCATTGGTGAGATAGTTTTGAGGTGTGTTCTGCTCACTCTCTTAGGGGGCTTGAGTGCAGCAGGACAGTATGAAGTTAGGAAGATTCCTGGGCAAGTGGAATGGGGAAACTGAGACAAGAGAATTAAATAAGGCCAAACAGTTCAGGCAGCTTACAAGACCTCATCTCCCTTAACGAAGGACATTGAGAGCAAATGGTGTATAACCTCCTCCCTAACCAGAAAATATGTAGCTTAAATCACCCTGGCCTGGGAAAATAGAGAACAAAGACCAAATTAATGCAATTTGTGCCAGCTAAACCCAAGGACAGATGAAGTTGGGAACAAATAACAAAAACTCCATTAAAGACCAAAAATAGAAATAAAACAGACCAAAGAATAATCCAAAATTCCTCTATATGCTCACTTTGATGCATCAGCATATTAAAAATGCATCTGGAAAAATGAATATTCTACTGAAAACCTTCCCTAAGATTCTCACCTGTGGGGGGCCTTAGAGGGGAAGGATTAAAAGCCTTCAGAACAAAGACTCATTGTGGGCTCACTTTAGAGAGCATACCCATGCCCCTTTCTGAGCTTGAACTTTTTATTTCGAAGGGTCTCCACTGAGATTGCAGCCAGAGGGAAGTGGCAAATCAACCTGTGCTCACCCCCTGATCCTCTCTCTAAGACCCCCTTTCCTCTGACTTCCTGGTGAGCTAGAGCACCCCACTTTAGCTCACTTCTATCACTGTGACCTTCACTTTCCAAGGAGCTAACAGCAGCCCCTGCCTTGACTCACTTCTATAACATTCCAAAGCAGAGCTCCGCTTAGGCTCCCCCACTGCTGTTTCTCCTCCCCCCCCCTAATGTCTTCCTTTGTTTCACTGTCCCCAGCATTACTAAACATACTCTCAGACCCCTCTGGACTTGTGGTGTGAAATCTTTCCTACATGAAGCCACGCCCCACCTAGGCTGACCCAAGGCAGACCTGCTCCAGGCTGGCCCCTGGCTGGTAACACTAGGTGCCCACAGCTGTACCCCACTCATTTTTGACCACTCTCTTTCCTTTCTCACTTCCCTAGTTCTCCCCCCACGCTTCCTGGGATCAACTCTCAAATAGAGACAGGGGATTTGCACCCCCAAATTTTTTTTTGGGGGGGACACAAACTACCCCTGTTTCCCCGAAAATAAGACAGTGTCTTATATTAATTTTTGCTCCCAAAGATGCACTAGGTCTTATTTTCAGGGGATGTGGTATGTTTCCATGAAGTAGGTCTTATTTTCGGAGGATGTCTTATTTTCGGGGAAACACGGTAGTAGTATTACATCCACTATCCTCTGCTATGAGGTGTATTCAATTTGTTTAAACAGTATGGAAGGGCCAGGAAATGAGGAATGTAATACTGACACACCACTCTGGAAGGCTAGGAATTCATTTCACCTTCATTACTGCAGCAAGATCCTGTCCATGGATCAAAATTACTCTTGGGAAATAAAAATGAATAAGGGATGAAATAATTTACGTGCAATTATAAATATTCTAAGCAATGGTCAGTGATATGGAATATGTATGGCCATACTGAGATAATTAAAAGCTTCTGTGTCTCCTATTTAGTATATATCACACGCCTAAAACAAGGTATAAGGAAATGTCTTATACATCTGGTAGGCAATTCTGAAGATTATCTAAGATTGCATTGTCTTTATTTTCATTAGGCTATTCAGAACTCAATAACAGTTTGTCAAATCTATGCATGCATAAATGGCATATTATCTAGTCTAATGGTTCTCCATCCTAGGAGAACCAATTCTCCTTTTTATGACAAATATTCTTTAATTCTGCCTCTAATATCCTAAATGAAACTCAAGGAAAATATGCTATACATAATTTAAATAAACACTATAACACCCTTACTTTGGTATAAAAAAACACACACAAGAAAATAAATTTATTCTAAAAATAATACATATTTTGATCTGTGAGATGTTCAGACTACACTAGGAGAGAATGCATGCATCCACCCAAACATAGATATTAGTTTGTATATAAAACAAGTAAAAGATCTGAAGTGATGCCACAAAGGATGTATAGAAAAATGAAAGAGTACAAACTAGTAGTGTAGGATGAGTGAGTACATGTGAGGTACCAACATACCAGACATATTTGTATGTGACATGAGAAAGAGAAGTAACTTTAACTTGGCCCTCAAGAAAGAGCAGATGGTCAGGGTGAAGAAGATGGAAGTGTGATTGTCTCATTAATGTGACAAGCTCCAGCTGAGTGGTTTAAAAATACTTCCCCATGTTTTCAAGGGGCGGTGATCAAGTTTGACAGAAAACGGATCTTCTGTTCTGAAATCCCACCGCATGTGCTCCATCTCTAGAACACAGACCCTGGAGACCACATCCTTTGACGTGTGCTAGGAAACAGAGAAGAATCAGAAGAAAAAGCCCTAGAGAAATGATATGGGGGGCTTCTCAGGTGGGTCCTGGAGGAAGACCGAACAACAAAATGCAAACCAGCCTCATCACTTCTCTAAAAAAAAATCCCAAAACCACAATTTCCACATGTAATTTTCTCAGCATAGCCTTCTCATTATGCTATGAAAACCATGGGCAGCGTGGTGCAGGCGATGCTGTCAGCGTCCTGCCTTAACCTCTGAGGCAGAACATACTTCCCAACGGCAGCTCTTTGCCTGTGGGCTTGCCCTGCTACCAGAGCCTCTGTCCACACACATGGGCAGCTGAAAGTGAGGGGAAATTGTATAGCTTTGGGTAACCTTCAATGACTGATAGGAGCCAGTGTATACACACTCCAGGTGCCTTGCCCTCTGGTGGGGATGATGCTGGGCATTGGCTCCAGTTACCCACAGTTAGCACTGAATCTGTCTGACAATTCAGCTCTACTGTCTTTCATCTTTCCTTTCCCTGTCTCACTTCCCCACCCTCACACTGGTCTTTCTTAGGACCACTCCCCGAAAACTTGAAACTTTGTCTTAGAGCAGGGGGTGGGCAGACTTTTTGACTCGAGGGCCACAATGGGTTCTTAAACTGGACCGGAGGGCCGGAACAAAAGCAACCTGACCATGCTGTCACTCCCATCTTGGGCTGCTGGTGAAGGAAAGGAGGGGAGAGCAAGAGAATCCTCCGCTCTTTCGGCTCCACAGGCCGGATAGAACAGCCGAATGGGCCGGATCCGGCCCTCGGGCTGTAGTTTGCCCACGGCTGTCTTGAAGTCTGCTCTTACTAAAATATATGATGATAATCTGAAATATTTTTAAATTTTTGATTGATGAGATTTAATGAGGTTCTAATTCTGATAAAAAGAAATCTCAAATGTTCTGTTACATTTTGTTGGTTTTGCAGGAATTGCTTCACTGCACTAAATCCTTCCCACTAAATATGCAGGTGGAAATACTATCTATACTAATAAAAGGGTAATACGCTAATTAGAGCGGGCATCCTTCCGGACAAAGCCGCAGCGGCTGCCTGAGGCTCAGGCAAGCTGAGGATGACAGCTGCTGCCGCCCAGGGCTGGCCAGAGGCTCCGGCAAGCCGTGGTGGCTGTGAGGGCCAAAGCTCAGGCAGCCACAGCCAGCAGTGGCAGCAGCAGAGGCATGATGGGGGCATCACTTTCCCCTGATCAGCCCGGTTGCTTTCTGCAGAGACTGTGGCTGATCACATATACATAAGTTATATATAAGTTATCAGTAGGACAACCCCTGAGGGCTCCCAGACTGTGAGAGGAGACAAGTGGGGCTTAAGGACCCCCCTAGTGCATGAATTTTTGTGCACCAGGCCTCCAGTCTATAATAATAAAAGTATAATATGCTAATTAGACCAGACAGCCAAATGACCTTCCAAATTGTCATTCTGGACATCCTGCCAGAGGCAGTTAGGGGAGATCTGGCAGGCAGGTGAATGGTTAGGGGCAATCAGGCAGGCAGGCCAGTGGTTAGGGGCAATGAGATAGGCAGGCAGGCCAGCAATTAGGAGTTCAGCAGTCCCAGATTGTGTGAGGGATGTCTGACTGCTGGTTTAAGCCCTATCCCACAGGGGTTCCGGATTGTGAGAGGGTGCAGGCTGAGCTGAGGAAACCCCCACCCCTGTGTATGAATTTTGTGCAACTGGCCTCTAGTACTAAATAATGTAGCTCCCATGTTATAGAAAGATGAATGAAAATGTTAGGCAAATTAAAACCTTTTTTTAATTAAATGATACATTTTGTCACCCAAATCATATTTTATCACAATTAACATTTTTTTGCAAACATTGACTAATATGTTGCATAATTTTCAAGTGTATTAAACTAATCTAATATTATAAATACACACTGATCTTTAGGTCTAATCATTGCATTTAAATGGCTCAAAATTAGCAACATAATTCAAAACCAGTAATTTACATCCAGTTTTATCTGCTACAGATAAAACAAATAAAAATTCTGGCCAAGAAAGCTCTTAAAATGATGCAAATTTGTTGAAAAATCTCGCGATAATCTTCTTTAATAATATCAATATCATTTGCTTGCAATTTAAGGACTTCATTTAACATTTCTAATACATGTAGAATATCTGTCAAATCACTTCATAATATTTTGCTATCACTATTTATTTTTTGTCAATTGAAACAAATATTGTATGTCAGTATTAAAGAATACATTAAGCCGAAACCGGTTTGGCTCATTGGATAGATCGTCGGCCTGCGGACTGAAAGGTCCCAGGTTCGATTCTGGTCAAGGGCATGTACCTTGGTTGCGGTCACATCCCCAGTAGGGGGTGTGCAAGAGGCAGCTGATCGATGGTTCTCTCTCATCTATGTTTCTATCCCTTTCTCTTCCTCTCTGTAAAAAATCAATAAAATATATATTTTTTAAAAAATAATACATTAAATATTTTAAAACTATTTTCTTTGGAATGCTACTTAACTTCCATATGTAGGATAAGGCAAACTCCTTTTAAAGTCACAGCAAAGATTACAAAATGATCTTTTATAAAATGCATACATTTTAATTTTATTATTAGTACTGATATTCATTGATTTGTGGGCTTTGCATTAAAATTTTTGGTGGCTGAGGGTGTTAATAATTTAATGACTTCCCAACATGGCTGTTATTACTTTTCTCACTAGCTGACTATGTTTGCTTCTCCATCTGTTGCATAGTGATATAGAAAAAGAAAAAAGTTTTCCTGTAAAGTTATTTTAATAATTTCACTCTTTCACAACTTTTAGTATCCATTGTCGGTACGTATGGAAAACAATTTTCTGTTCAATGTTTTTATTCCCATGACTTTTACATTTGTGGTCAGCAAAATTCATTATCATACAGGTTACTTGCGTTCACTTGTAACAAACATTATCCTAATTGTAGATTATTTCATAACCTATTTTCTACATCCTTGGATTTCTTATACAGTGTTATTGCTCAACAGAATAGAAGAAAATACCTCTCTTACTATTGAAATAGTAACTTCTTTTACAGCTGGTAAAATTTTCTCTGCTATTGTTTGGATTAGACTGCCATTATTTGTGCTATTCTACACAAAATGACGCCTTATGTTTTTCAGATTTGATTTAAGAGAAACATTTCAGGGAAAGTACTATGATTTTCAAACTCTCCTCAAATCTCTGAAGTTTCTACCTTTGCAAACTCTATTTTTTTAAATGAAATATTCATTTAATCTAGATGAATTAAAAAAAAACCCACTTTATCAGTATGGATACTTTCAAATATTCAACTAAATATTCTCAACATCTTTTCTTTTTAAAAATTGTGAAATTTATTGGGCTGACACTGGTTAATCTATACTAATAAAAGGGTAATATGAAAATTGGTCAGAATGCACTCACAGTAATGACCAAATAGCAGTCTGTGTGGGGCGACCAGGCTGGCAGGGGGGTTAGTGAGGGACGACCAAATGACTGAACAGCAGGCTGCGTGGAGCCACCAGGCTGGCAGGGGAGGCAGTTGGGGGCGACCAGGTCAGCAGAGGGGGGGGCAATGAGGAGTAACCAGGCTAGTGGGGGGGGGACAGTTGGGGGCAACCAGGCTGGTGGGTGGGGCAGTTGGGGCTGACCAGGCCAGCAGGGGGCTGGCTGTTAGGGGCACCAGGCTGTGTGTGTGTGGGGGGGAGCAGTGAGGGCCGACCAGGCCAGTGGAGGGGGCAAGGGAGCAGTTAGGGGTGACTAGGCCAGCAGAGGGGGCAGTTGGGGGCGACCAGGCCAACGGGGGAAGGGGGGCGGGCAATAAGGAGTGACCTGGCCAGCAGGCAGAAGTGGTTAGGGGTGATCAGGCTGGTGGGGAAGAAGGGGAAAGTTAAGGATGATCAGGTAGTCAGGCAGGTGAGCAGTTAGGAGCCAGTGATCCTGGATTGTGAGATGGATGTCCGACTGCCGGTTTAAACCCGATCCTTGGGATAGGGCCTAAACTGGCAGTCAGACATCTCCTGAGGGGTCCCATATTGGAAAGGGTGCAGGCTGGGCTGAGGGGACCCCCCACCTGTACATGAATTTCATGCACTGGACCTCTAGTTATATATAATATTTTAAAAATAAAGGCTAAATTAGTACATCTTTATGAAAGATGTCAAACCACTAAGAATGCACCAGCCATAATGTAAACTGATATTGAGGGCTCAAACGTAATGAGCAGTGTTAATGGTAGATAGGATGGGTTTTTTGAATTGGTGAACAACTCCTAAGTTCCAAATAACCAAAACAGTATAATAGTTGTATTCCTGGAAAAATGAGCAGGAATTAAAACTCTGCAAAGCACACATGCTTACATATAAAATGGAATTGGTTTTAGACTCAAATATAAACAGGCTACTACCTACATAAGAAACATAAGGTGGGAGACTCAAAAGTTGGTTAGGAAAGAGAACAATTCTATTTTTATAATAAATTGTGTCTGGCATCACTAGACCTACATAGTATCCCCCAATTCATTGTGACAATCAAAGCTACTCAAGAATTTCCAAAATGTCCCCTGTTCAGTAAGCATTTATTACGAATATTATTGAATCATTAAAAAGATGTAACTACCCTTTTAAAAAGCTTCCAGGCCTATTTTCTCATAAATATTAGTTTCATAAATATTATATGCTGAAAGTGCATTTGAAGCAGTATGAGGGCTATTTTATCCAAGAATTGACCATCAACCCTAGTGATTATCTACTGGTTCCTCTAAAACAGTGTTTTCCAAACTTCTCTCATGATGAGAATCACCTGGTGGAGTTAAAATGCAGATTCCTGAATCCCAACTAAGAAGTGCTAAACTAGAATTTTTGGGAAGAGCACTAATTAAGTATACAATTTTACCTATATGTTCCCCAAAATTCTAGTTTAGCACTTCTTAGTTGGGATTCAGGAATCCGTAGTTTAACAACTCCACCAGGTGATTCTCATCATGAGAGAAGTTTAGGAAACACTGCGAGTCCAAACAAGATCCCAGGTGAAGTCAATGCTGCCCATCCAAGAGCAACACTTGCTTCTTGGAAGACAAACCTACGGCTTTCTACCAGTCAATACGTACAGGTCCTTAAGAATACAGAGTAGATGTACACTCAAGGTCTGGATCATTGAAAATACTTTCAAACAAGGTCTGCTTATCATATTATCATACATTTAGTTTTTAAGAATGTTTGGAGAGTGTTATGCCAAGCGAAATAAGCCAGTCAGAGAGACAACCATCACTTGACATCACTCATATGTGGAATCTAATGAACACAATAAACTGATGGTCAAAATAGATCCAGAGACAGAAGCATGGAACAGACTGTTGAATCTAAGAGGGAAGGTGAGGGAGGGTGGTTGGGTGGGAAGGGATAAACTAAAGCACTTGTATGCATAGCCCATGAAAACAGACAATAGGGTGTGAAGGTCTTGGGTGGGGGAGGGCTAGAAGAACTTAATGGGGCGGGGAGGGGAGAAGGGAACATATGTAATACTTTCAGCAGTAAAGATTTAATTTAAAAAAAATAAAAAGAGATTGAAACAGACAATGAAATGGAAGATCGGATATCATAGAAATGCACACTTGCAAACTGTATAATCTTATAATCAATGTCGCCTCAATTAATTTAATAAAAAGGAAAAAAAAGAACACATTGATTGTTAAAAGGGGGAAAAATGCTGCCAATCACAGTGAGATGCCATCAATTGTAAGGCAGATTTTGATTTAAGAGATACTAAACTGTGAAAACAAATGTGTAATGTAGAATCACTTAAGCTTGGATCTCTGGATATATTTTGTATAAAATCAAACTATGTGATTTGTCTGTGGAGGAGTATATTAAAAAAAAACATGTACCATCCATAATATATAGATGCTCTGGAAATTACAACATAATCTGAAAACATGCTTCAGGTCTAATCCACATTGTGTGTTTTTTCTACTAAATATATTTTTTGTTGATTTCAGAGAGGGAGGGAGAGGGGGAAAGAGAGAGAGAGGGAGAGAGAGAGAGAGAGAGAGAGAGAGAGAGAGAGAAACAGAACATCAATGATGAGAGAGAATCATTGATCAGCTGCCTCTTGCAGACCCCACCCTGGGAATAGAACAGTGACCTCCTAGTTCATAGGTCCATGCTCAACCACTGAGCCACACTGGTCAGACTCCACATAGTTTCTCGCTCAAATATTCTTCTTTTTAAAGTGGTAATAGATACTATAAATTAACATAATAGTATTCACATTAAAAAAAAAAAACCAACAACAAAAGAACAAAAAACCTGGCACTGGAAAATTATCCACCTGGTAAGTGAAACTTATTTGGTATTTCTGTCACCCTCTCACTGTTGCTTTTATTTTTCTAGATGATTAAAGAAATAGATCTGTTATTATTTATACACATGTTGGAATCATTGCTGTGAAAATATTTTTTTCATCAATGTTTAATGTTATCAAAATAGTCAACCCGCCGAAACCGGTTTGGCTCAGTGGATAGAGCGTCGGCTTGCGGACTAAGGTCCCAGGTTCGATTCCGGTCAAGGGCACGTATCTTGGTTGCGGGGCACATCCCCAGTGGGGGGTGTGCAAGAGGCAGCTGGTCGATGTTTCTCTCTCATTGACGTTTCTAACTCCCTATCCCTTTCAATTCCTCTCTGTGTAAAATCAATAAAATATATTTAAGAAAAACAGTCAACCCATTCTATATCTGCTTCGGTGCCTAAATATTCATTGATCGGAAGCACTGCAGAGCCGAAACCGGTTTGGCTTAGTGGTAGAGCGTCGGGGTCTGCCGGCTGAAGGGTCCCGGGTTCGATTCCGGTCAAGGGCATGTACATTGGTTGCGGGCACATCCCCCGTAGGGGGCGTGCAAGAGGCAGCTGGTCCATGTTTCTCTCTCATTGACGTTTCTAGCTCTCTATCTCTCTCCCTTCCTCTCTGTAAAATATCAATAAAAAAAAATAAAAGAAGCACTGCAGACATAAGATATGTAATAATTCCCAAATAAAACAGCTGAATAATTTAAAAAGTGCGGGGGGAAAAAAAGTTTGCAGAATTGAACACGAATAAGTTGAAAGCTCTTTTTTTCTTTGCCTTTTTTAAAAACCTCAGAGCGCTTTATGAACTATTACAGCCGTTCTCAAACCTTAGGGTCTCGGGGGTCCCCCTCACACAAATAATTGACACCTGGACGAGCCTCGGGAGCTGCCTCAGAATGACTGAGCATGCGCAGGGACACGCCGGGCGTCCCGTCCAGGCCGAGGTCCGGAGGAGTCCGTTGCCCGGGCGGACCCACCCGGCGGGCAGGCAGGCAGAGGTGAGCCCTAGTGGGCGGCTCCCAGGAGTTCCACCTTCGCCCCGCCCACGCCATCCCGGCCCTTTCCCGAAGGGCGCCCGCAGCCATCGACAAAACCCGGAGAGGTGGACTCTCTGTCTCTCTGCGGACGCACTTCCCTTCGCCAGCAGGAAGGGAGCGGGGCGGACGGAGCGGAGCGGAGCGCCCCCCAGGCCGCGCATGCGCCGTGCCCCGGCGGCCCCTGAGGTGGAATCCAGTTGCCGGATTTGCCATCTCTCCCCCCCGCCCCCCCCCCCGGCCGGGAGTGCGCCTGCGCGGTCGCCAGACTCTCCACCTCGGCTTCCCCTCCCCCTAGTCCCCCCGCGGGGGCTCCGGGTCCGGCGGGACCATGTTCAGCAGCACCGGCTCCAGTGGGCTTTGTGAGTACCGGCCGCCGCCATGCTGGCTGTCCCCCTCTGCGCGCCTCCTCGAGGAGGCTGGAGGCAGCGGGGGCCCTCGGGGTTGCTGGAGGTTCGGGGGCCGATCCTCCATCCCGGCGCCCACACCTTGATGGCTCCGTGCCCCGTGGGAGAGGCATCATCGCCCACACTTCAGCTGGGAAAGGCGAGCGGCGACCTCCCTGGTCCCGCCGCCGCCGCCGCCGCCGGCCCGGCCTCCCACCCACCGCCTGTGCGATGCTCAGGTGCTCCGGGTCCGCCGGAGGTCGGCCGGGGTGCCGGTGGCCCCCCGGCCCGGCGGTGGTCCCCCGGGCCCGGCCCCGCGCCCTCGGCGGGGCGGGTGTCAGGCTGGAAGAGGAGGCCGCCGCCCAGGTGGAGGCGATGCTGGAAGCCTGCCCCCCCGGGGCTCCCCCGTCACCTCCGCTCCATTCATTGAGGCTCAAGTGGGACCAACTGGCCCTCCCCCAGATGTCAATTCCAACCTCTGGCCCAGGAACTGTCTTGTCAGTTTTCCTTGGGTGTCTCTCTTTCTCAGTTGAATAATGCCAAAAGTGGTGACCAATAAAACAGCCCAATAACTTAAAAAGTGGTGATGGTGGTGGGGGGAGAATGTTTGCAGAATTGAACATGATTAAGTAAAAGGTCTTTTTAAAAAATTTTTTTTTATTTTCTTTGCCTTTTTAAAACTTCAGAGCGCTCTCTAAACTATTACAGCGGTTCCCAAACCTGTGGGTCTCCCTAACCGACGAAAGTCCCTTTAAAGTGGAAGGAAGTGAGGAAGGCGTGTGGTGGGAAGGCGTGGACCTGGCGGTGGCGTGGTGTTGCTCTGGTATTTTTACCTGAGTGTCAGCGGTGGTCAGCAGACAGAGGGCTGAGCAGCACAGAAACATGTATTTTCAATAAAAAGACTCCTAAACATTAACAACAGACCGTTTCTCCCTGAAATAGTTTAATGAATTGGCTTTTGGTAAGGCGGCCTGCATGTTAACTAAACAGCACCGAGATGAGGCACTGGTACAGCAACCCTGAACTGCTGGAGCAGGTGTAATTTTGCAATTGCTTGTCACCGTTAGTACTTTGTAATTTTAATGTGTGTAAAGTTAATCTTGCCAGAGTACAGAGCAGTTGACATTTCCAAATATTAAAGGTCTTGTTGTTAATGTTTAGGAGTCTTTTTGTTGAGAATACATGTGTCAGTGTGAGGGTGAGTTAGAATCACATACATGTCTTAGTGTGAGGGTGAGGTAGAATCTGAGCCACAGGCATAATTTTAAATATTTCTCCCTTCTCAAATCCTCAGGTTTTGGACTTAATTATGATTTCCCTTGTTTCATAATTAATTTGATTTATGGAATCTTTCAAGCATTGGCCTCAGAGTACATTGCAACAAAATGCTAGCTGATTAATTTTCTCCGAACTACCCTTTGGATGAGGAACATTATGACTGTTGATGAAACTGGGAGTCAGGAGGGTGATATGATTTTCCTGGGGTCCCACGGTGAGCCATACACTGGTGAATGTAACATTAATGGTAGAATTCTTCAATTTTAGTTCTTTCAGTATTTTGAGCTGTCCTTTCTGGCCGACCAAAATACATATAAAAAAAATTAAAAGAGGCAAGTGAAATCCACTATTGGTTAGCATACTGTATTAATCATCATATGGCCAAGCATACACCATTGTGATACATGGCGACTCGGGGGAAGTAATACTTGATTACCTGTGGCACAGGATGGATGGGTAATGAGTTCTAGGAACCAAACTGCTGCCCAGGGAGCGGCCTAGGCCAAGGGCTCCTTAGCTGTCTTGCCCGGTTTCTAAAGTAGACATTTATCCACGGTGTAGGAGGTGTCGGGATGGCCATTCCTCAGAAGACCATGTCTTCAGTGCTTATTTAACAAACATTCTGGGTATCCCCTTGGGTCAAAAACTGCTAGATGCTGGGAATGCAACATTGAACAAGTCTTGGTCCCAGTGTGTACAGTGCTTCAAGTGGAATGTTGGCACAGTTTTCCCCGGAGTGGTCTTTTGGCCCTTCTGGGTGCAAGCAGTTACCCTGCTTTAAAATGTTTCTTTGCAAGGTTACCCACGGAGAGGGAAGGGATATCCTTTAGGTAAGTCAGAGTTCTGAGTAATTTGCCTACCCTTGCCTCTATGGATAGTGAATAACATTCTCTTTTTGAAAGAAAAGTCCCTGCCATTTCCTTTCTACTACCTGCATATTTTCCACGTTGTGTGAAATAGTAGGCAACGGTATTTTAGGGTTACATTTACTACCCTCGTTCATTTGTTCATTCCATAAGTGTCTGTTGAGCACCCATACAAGCCACCCTGTGTGTGTACAGAGGACGAAGTGGTAAGCAGGATAAAGGAGACCAACATCAAATAGGTTAGTAAATAATCAATGTGATTTCACATAGTGATAAGTGCCATGAAGAAAATAAGAAGGTCATGGCAGGGACAGGTTATGGCGGACTTGTGCTTTAGCATTTGTGGTCAGGGAAGATAACTGGGAAGGTGCCATTTGAACCAAGACCCCAATGGTGAGGAGCCAGCTATATTAGTTTGTTGAAAAACATGCGTTTTGCAGAAAGGAAATTGCAAGCACAAACATACTCTGAAACAGGCATAGCGGAGCATTTCCAAGGTACTACAGAAAGCAGGGGCCACAGGACAATAAACCCTGGGAAGGGCCTTTTGACTTGCTCTCTTTTGTTATAAATAAAACAACTTGGTCATTATCTTTCATCACAATGACTCTGACAGCCAGACTCTTGATCGCCTGTGTCCAGTTTACAGCTCACTTCTGGCATTTTCATAGCTAGTCTGAAACGTATAGTTAATTTTCATCAGGACTCAGAGATTTGGTGCTGCTGTCCTGCTATGCTCACCTAGCAAAACCCCAACGTCGTCGTATTATCTGTGGTGACTCTGAGCTGAGTCATTGGCATGATTACTCAGTTAATTGGGATTTGTTCATCTCCCAATGCTCTTCCTTTTTCATCCCTATCCTCAAGACTATTCCCCGTCTCTACCCATCTCACTCTTAACCCGTCCAACAAATAAGGACTATTACCTGGGCCTACCCTCTCCCTAACTTGTTCAGATATCCACACTTTAACAAATGTTAAAGAAGACTTCCCACTGTAGGTGATACACTTGTGCTGATATTTGAGGGATGAGTAAGAGTTTGTCAGATATACAAACTTTGTTTCTTTTCCTCAATCTAAAAGAAGGAAGCGCCTGGCTGGCGTGGCTCCGTGGTTGAGCCTTGGCCTATGAACCAGGAGGTCATGGTTTGATTCCTGGTCAGGGCATATGCTTGGGTTGTGAGCTTGATCCCCAGTGTGGGGTGTGCAGGAGGCAACCAATCAATGGTTCTCTCTCATCATTGATGTTTCTATCTCTCCCTCTCCCTTCCTCTCTGAAATATTAAACAAACAAACAAATTAATAAATAAATAAAATAAAAGAAAGAAGTATCCTTTTCCTAACTAAGGCTCACCCTAACCTATTCTTAACTCTTTCTTCGTTGCGTTTTCTAGTACCAATGCTTTATTCTCTTGTGAGAGAATGAACCTGACACCTGGTTAGAGCTGATGCTTTCTCCTGTGGGTGCTTTAGTGAGACCTTCAGAAACTCCTAGACCTGACCTAGAGTATTTCTGATCCCTTACCTATGGAAAGGAGATAGTATTTTCTGTATTATTGAATTGTAAAGATTAAAAGAGTTGATATGGCCCTAACTGGTTTGGCTCAGTGGATAGAGCATTGGCCTGTGGACTCAAGGGTCCCTGGTTCCATCTTGGTCAAGGACATGTACCTTGGTTGCGGGCACATCCCCAGTAAGGAGTGTGCAGGAGGCAGCTGATTGATGTTTCTCTCTCATCAATGTTTCTCACTCTCTATCTTTCTCTCTTCCTCTCTATAAAAAATCAATAAAATATATATATTTAAAAATAAAAGTTAATATTTGTAAAGTTCTAGTCAGAGTTAGTTTTTTTGTTTATTTATTGATCCTTAGAGAAGGAGAGAGGAAGGGAGATAGAGACAGAGAGAGACAGAGAGACAGACAGAGAAAGAATCATCAATGTGAGAGCAGAACATTGATCGCCTGCCTCTTGCATGCTGCCTCCCTCTCTCCCCAGGGATCTAGCCTACAACCCGGGCATGTGACCTGACTGGGAATTGAACCAGGGAATCGAACCAGCAACGCCTAGGTGCACAAGATGACGCCCAACTAACTGAGCCACACTGACCAGGACCAGAATTAAGTATTTTTAAATTGGATTCTTCTCCTTAGTCTTAAAAATGCTGAAGCAGCCGAAACTGGTTTGGCTCAGTGGATAGAGCGTCGGCCTGCGGACTGAAAGGTCCCAGGTTCCATTCCAGTCAAGGGCATGTGCCTTGGTTGCAGGCACATCCCCAGTAGGGAGCTTGCAAGAGGCAGGTGATTGATGATTCTCTCTCATTGATATTTCTAACTCTCTATCCCTCTCTCTTTCTCTCTGTAAAAAAATCAATAAAGTATATATTTTTTAAAAAAATGCTGAAGCATAACACTTCCATTGACCCTATCCTGAATCATCTGTGTTGACCACTTTATTTCTTCTTCCATCCAAGCTTCTTGAAAGATGATCTTTACTTTTTTTTTACTTTTTCACTTTCCTTCACGCTTTAGCCTCTGCAATCAATGAGCTATTCTTTGATGGTCACCCACTGTGGCTTGGCTCTATTCTTGGCTCACTTTTAAGTTATTGGTTTAACAGCTATTTAATGAGCACTCCTGTGAGCCATCCTTTCTTCTAGGTGCTTGGGATTCAGTAGTAAATAAAAGACAGAGGGCACATTCAGGTAGCTGTCATCTTAGGTAACTGAAGTTATAAAACATAGACTCACTTTAAAAATTAAAAGTATCCAGTTCAGTATTTTAATCAACACTTTGGTCTTCACTCAAAGGTAACACTTTTTCCCAGAAGACTTCTGGTTGGCAACCACCTGCTGTGAGCGAAAGGTGTGTGATTGGCTTCTGCTTAGATCTCTGTTCCTTAGATTTCCTGTTTCTGACCTTACTGGCTTCTACATTGGGTGGAGTGGGAGGAGGAAGCCATAGTGAGGGACTAGGATGATTCATATGTGGCTCTCTGAGTTTGGCACATGATTAAAGGTGACACTGTTTTGTGGGCTCTTTAGAAAATCTTGGGAAACTCCTCTCCAGGCTACTCCCCTGACCTAGAGGAATGCCTTTTTTTTTTTAAATCATTAATTTTTTTCAATTATTATTGACATACAATATTATATTAGTTTCAAGTATATTCCCCAGTGATTAGACATTATAAAACTTAGTATGTGGTCATTCTGAAAAATCTCATACCCATCTGACACCATACATGGTCAATATGCCATTGACTATATTCCTATGCTGTACTTTAGACTCCCATAACTATGACTACTAAATTGTATTTCTTTTTTTTCCCTTTGTATACACATTTAGTTGTCTGTGTGTTTTTTAAAAAAATATTTTGTTGATTTTTTTTGCAGAGAGAAAGGGAGAGGCATAGAGAGTTAGAAACATCAATGAGAGAGAAACATCGATCAGCTGCCTCCTACACACTCCCTACTGGGTATGTGCCCGCAACCAAGGTACATGCCCTTGACTAGAATCAAACCTTGGACCCTTGAGTCCGAAGGCTGATGCTCTATCCGCTGAGCCAAACCGGCCAGGGCTACACATTTAATTTTATTGTAACAAAGCAACGTGTACACTTTTAAAGTTTAAAATGAGCATCATCTTTCCTTTCCAGTGAAACAAAAAGAAAATTTAAAAGTAAATAGGAACAAAATTACAATAGAGAAATGTCAATTCCGAATAAGATCCTACAGGTTCTGCTATTTCTCCCATTGAGTGGCAGGGCTCAAGTCATCATTAGGAGAGAATTTTATTTTAAAAGTGTCATCTTAGATTGCAAAGATGTCTGTTAAAATCACAACTAAACATGCCAAAGGAGAAGCCATGTTGTCAAAATGCCCACTTAACACCCCCAAACATCTCAAACCCACCTTTTACTGACCTTCTGTACCCTCCCTCCTTTTAATTTTTTTTTTTAAACAAGAGAAAGTAGACAGATACATGTTGGCAAATGCCAACTGTCCATAATCACATAGAGACAAAGTGTAATCTCTGAGCCTATTATATAGAGAAAGGAAGAAAAAAACTAGAATTCTATGCACTACTACACAGAGCTAAGGGAGCAGAAGGTTTTTCTTTTCTTTCACAGAGCAAGGTGGTATTGATTCCATTAAATTTTCCTTGAGATAGGAAGGGATAAAAATGAATTTGGAACAGAAAGGGGTTCTTTTCCCACTGTTTTCTGCTCAAGGACCTCCCCCCCCCCCCCCAATAAGGTGAGAACTATAGTTAAGGGAGAAAAAAGAGACCTCAAAAACAGGACAACTGAGCACAAGAGGGAGGAAAAAAAGTAAAAGGAGAAAAAAAAAAAAGACTGCAACTTACTCCCAGGGACTGGAGGAAATTAAAAAAGGTTGGAATATATCAGTATTCATTAGTCATCTCCTTCATCTTCCTTTCCTTTCCCCCCTCCTCCTCATCTTCATCTTCTTCACCTTCACCCTCCTCCCCTGCTTCATCAGTATCTTCCAACCCTTCCTCTTCCTCCTCATCATCATCTTCATCTTCTTCTCCTTTCCCTTCTTCATCATCCATGTCAGGAACCAAGAAGTACTGTAATGGATTTGGCCAAATGTCATCTTTGATGACTTCTCCTAACTCATTTGCTCCTGCGTCTGAATGGTCAGTACACCAGTTAAAGAAGCTTTTTGGTTCCTCATTCTGTCTCTTCCTGCTATTCTGTGTTTGACTTGAACGATTTGTCAAATCCTTTCCAGATTTCCATTTGATTTCAGTGGACTTTGAAGATGGATCATCGCTCTCATTCCAATGAAACTCTTTGGAGAGAACTTTATTTTCGAAGTAAGGATTTTCATCAAAATAAAAATCTATTCTGTAACCTGATTTAATATCTTCAAATTCTGTCACTTCAACTCTTGTCAAATAATGCAGCGCTTCTTCATCCTCTTCCCCAAGTAGTGCAGACATTTGTGGATGGTTGACAAATGTTACCCCAAAATATAGGATTTTGGCAAAAAAATGATTGGCGGAGCTTGTTATATTTCTGTTCTGTTTTCAAAATCTCCTCACTGGCTTGTTCATTAAGTCTATTTCATTTTGTACCCCACCAATATGTTTAATCGCTTCTTGCTGTTCTTTTTCTCCCTTTGGCATGTCCTGTAGGGTCAGCTTCTTCGGCTTGGGGGCTGGAGGCAGTTTGGTTTCTTCATTTGAGATGGGAGTGAGGACTGGCGTTTGGGGACCATACTGTGAGGAAAGTCCAAGGATTTGAATACTGGGAAGTCACAGGGATCGAAGATGATTTGAGCACTCTAAATTGTACTTCCAAATCCCTTCACCTTTTTCATCCTACCCCCAACTCTCTCCCATGTGGCAACTATTCAAAATGTTCTCTGTATGTTTGTTTATTTTTATTTTTACTAGTAGATTAAATTGTTGATTGACATGTATTTATTGCCTTTTTATAGTTCATATGTTTTATCTTTTTCCCCCTTCTTCTTAAAGAAGACCCTTAACATTTGTGTAATACTGATTGGTGGTGATGAACTCCTTTAGCTTTTTCTTGTCTTGGAAGCCCTTTATCTGACCTTCAATTCTAAATGATAGCTTTACTAGGTGGAGTAAACTTGGTTGTACTGGGGATGTGCCCGAAACCAAGGTACATGCCCTTGACCAGAATCCAACCCGGGACCCTTGAGTCCGCAAGCCAATGCTCTATCCACTGAGCCAAACCGGTTTCGGCATTGCTTAAGTTTTAACATTCATTTAAATTATGATTATACAGCCGAAACCGGTTTGGCTCAGTGGTAGAGCGTCGGTCTGTGGACTGAAAGGTCCCGGGTTCGATTCCGGTCAAGGGCATGTACATTGGTTGTGGGCACATCCCCTGTGGGGGGTGTGCAAGAGGCGGCTGATCGATGTTTCTATCTCATTGTTGTTTCTAGCTCTCTATCTCTCTCCCTTCCTCTCTGTGAAATATCAATAAAATATATTTTAAAAAATTATGATTATACATGAGAATTGTAATTTAGCCTTCATTTAAATTATGGTAATCTTTTCCAGACATTTTTCTCAAGACTTTATAAGTTGTGTTGCTATTGTTCTAATTTTTCAGTGCTTATGTCACTTTTGTCCTTTGAATGTAGCATGACAGTGGAAAGAGGTATAGTAGCTAGCTACCTTTAACCACAAAGTATACTGTGCGAGGACCTCCTGCGGATGCTTTAAATCTAGAGTGGGGAACATCAGCTCACAGGCCATATAAGGCCTGCAAAATCATTTGGTCTGGCCCTGCGAGGCTTTAGGGGTGAGTTAATTAAATATTTGACCACATATAGCAGGCTAGTTTTTAAGTTGATGATTTTGTGTGGCCATGAATGATGTTATAAATATCCAAATGGCCCTTGGCAGAAAAATAGGTTTCCCACCCCTAGCATAATCCAAGGAATCATAGATCATGCCAAAGCCAGTTGTCTTGCCACCACCAACATGTTTTCTGAATCCAAATACAGAGATGACATCTGGTGAGGTCCTACACATTTTGGCTAGTTTTTGCCAAATTTCTGTCTTAGATGCTATTGCCTTCCCAGGGTGAAAGAGTCAGTGACCATTTGTTTCCACTGAAGTAGCCGTTTGGTTATGAACTTCCTGGACCAGATAGTTACTTTGTTGTTCGTGATGTTGGCTGGTCTTCAAGCAGCCAGGGAAGAAAAAAACTATTATAACTTTAAATGATATATTTTGCCTCTATTGATTTGTCAACTATAGGTTCTGTTTGTAGATTAGATGAGGAATTTGCATATATGCAATGTATGTTTACAATTTGTTCTATAATGATAATTAAGCCTTCCATACTTTGTCCATAGGTTGATTTTATATAAGAAATCAAAATAATAGCTATATTTACCTTATTATGTTGATGTTGATGTAATTACGGTAGAACCAAGGTGTGTGATTAGAGGCCTAGAAAAAAATAGAGCCCTAGGTTAGAAAACCGGTGCTGTTTTAGGGAATCTCCCAATTTCTTGTGACATTCCTTCACTATTTTTTCACACGCAACTTCTGCTCTTCCTTGAATTTTGCATTATTTTCTTCTTGGATATGTCTTTGTTTTATTCCCTGGCATCCCTCTGGAATAAACTTTTTTTGTGGAGAGGACACTGGTGGTGAACTTTCTGATGCTTGCTTGGCCATTCTTGTACATAGTGAGACTGGATTAGCAAATAGCTGGTGTGGGTTTCCTCTTCATTTGTGGGTAGGTCTTTGTCCTCAAGAGGCTCATACCTTAAAAGGCAGGGCTGACTGTAGATTCTTCTCAAGTTTGCAGAGCATGTGAATAGGCTTGTTTCCAGAGAGGGTGCAGAGTGGGGGAGAGGTGGTGGGCCAAGGACAGTGAAAATCCCCTGCGGTGGCAAAGTGAGATGGGCTTGGCTCTTCTTGTGAATTTCACTCTTGAGTAAAACTGCCCTTCTTCTTCTTTTTAAAATATGGTTTTAATTGATTTTTTTAGAGAGAAAGGACGGGATACACACACACACACACACACACACACACACACACACACACACACATATCATTGTGAGAGAGAAATGTCAGTCTGTTGTCTCCTGCATGCACCCTGACTGGGGATCAAACTCACAATCTGGGTATGTGCCCTGATTGGGAATCAAACTGGTGACCTTTCAGTGCACGGGACAACTGGCAGGGGCACCCTTCTTACTATCCTCTCCCCCATCCCTCACCCCCCATTCCATGTTATCAAGGTTGTCATCTCCTTTAGAAGTTTAAAGTTGCCCCAGGCTCTTTATTTTTTCTCAGTCCTCCAACCCTCTTCATGTTCTCTATAAAATGAGATTTAAAAAGTAGATCGTCCCCTTTCTTTGGAGAGCATTTCTTGGATTTTATTTTGGGGACCAAGTCTTTTTTTCAGCTGGGATGGTTGAACAAATGGATCTGTATGAGAAAGAAGATGAGATTGTGTCAGGGGGTGTGGGTGGGGGTTTGTGGAAGGGCTGACTGGCCCAGCTGTCACAAGTACAGGGGTAGCTCTCATACTATCGGGAATGGTTTAAACAGGATGTGGGCCCAACATTAAGTAACGTTGAAACAAATGTAAGGTAATGACTCCCTTTTCTGTTCTTTTTCATCCTGTTTGTATTAGAGAAAGTCTCAATTTGGTGCTAGTCTGAAATACCTCCTTAAAAGCAGCTAGTTTCCTATTGTAACAGAATAGAAGGCAGGCCCAGATTTTTCTGTCAAAAACAATATCCTAATAAAAGGCTAATATGCAAATTGACCCAACGGTAGAACGACCGGTTGCTATGACATGCACTGACCACCAGGGGGCAGATGCTCAATGCTGCCCCTCATGGTCAGTTTGCTCCCACATGGGGAGCATTGCTCAGCCAGAAGCCAGGCTCACAGCTGGCGAGTGCAGCAGCAGCAGTGGTGGGAGTGCTAAGGATGTCTGACTGCCAGCTTGGGGTACAGGCCGGGCTGAGAAACCCCCCACCCCCAGTGCATGAATCTCATGTACTGGGCCTCTAGTTAGAATATAATAAGGTGTGTTTATTATTTATTTATTTATTTATTTATTTATTTATTTTAAAATATATTTTGTTGATATTTTACAGAGAGGAAGGGAGAGAGATAGAGAGCTAGAAACGTTGATGAGAGATAAACATCGACCAGCTGCCTCTTGCACACCCCCTACTGGAGACGTGCCCACAACCAATGTACATGCCCTTGGCCGGAATTGAACCTGGGACCTTTCAGTCCGCAGACCGACGCTCTACCACTGAGCCAAACCAGTTTCGGCAGGTGTATTTATTTTTATAGTTACTACCTACTGATGACAAAGTGACAATTTCCATTTATTATAGTGATATAAAGTTTCCTTTATAATATGTTAATTTAAATCATAGGTGATTTAAAGAAAAATATTAAAGAATAGGATAGGTCTGTGGCCGGCAAACTGCGGCTCACGAGCCACATGTGGCTCTTTGGCCTCTTGAGGGTGGCTCTTTTACAAAATACCATGGCGAGTCTATTTTGAAAAAGTGGCATTAGAAGAAGTTTAAGTTTAAAAAATTTGGCTCTCCAAAGAAATTTCAATTGTTGTACTATTGATTTTGGCTCTGTTGACTAATGAGTTTGCCAACCACTGGGATAGGTAATACTGGGATATAGCAAAAATTGTGGTGCTATAATGGGAATAATTGAAGTTTGAGAATAATTTAGATGAATAATTATTTCTAATGAATAATTTAGATTATTCTGATTGCTCATGTTCCTCCTTAGATCTTGGTATTTATTAATTAGTTCCCTGGACTCATTTGGAAGGAGACATTTCTCTGGTGTTTCGAGGGTTCTTTTATTTCAGTATGACTGGAAGGGAGAAGTGGACGGGAGTACAAGGTTGCTGTCTTGAACTGTAATTTTATCTAGCTATCTTTTTTGTTTCATTGCTTTTATTTGATTATTTAATCCTTTCCAAATTAATTTTAGTGTTTAGAGTTTAAGTGAGGCTTTTTCTCCCCATCAGCTAGGCAACCTCAGCACCAGTAGTTAGAGATGTTTAGTAGCATCTCTACTCACAAACAGATTAGGTGTTAAAAGGCCACGTGCACATCTAAACTTAAAAGGATTTTGCGCTGTTTTTCTTATGTTTTTCTATCGAACAGGAGTGGAAGAGGTTCATTAGTTCATCAAGGCTTTAAAATTAGACTAGGACTTCTACATTAAATATCTGCTTTGCAGATAACTCCTTGCCCTGTCTATTTTCTCAGATGTTCTAGTAGATGTTTTTGTAGCTATAGTATTCTTACTTGTCAACATACTTGGGTTGATTCAAGATTTACTGGGTCATTGAACATATAGGACCATCCCTGGCTTCTCATGAAGCTGCTACCAACAACACTTCATCACTCTTGGCCTTAGGACTGTTAGCCCTGTCTTAACATTGTTGTAGTAAATATCTCAGTGATGATTCTCTAGGCCAGACTTTGAAAACTGTCAGGCCACACAGATGAGTTTTGTTTGATTTATGTGTTGATGGGGAATGTAGAGGGGTGGAAGAAGAGTTACCTTCCAACATTTTTTAAAGTTGGAGTATTTCAAACAGAAATCTAGGTTTATCTTAGCTCTTGAGGTGATTATCTGGCAACACCAGGGCTGAATTGTTAGGTGACAAAATAAATCTACTGATCATGCACTTTTGCCGTCTACTTTCTCTGTTTCACTGATACCTGCCTAGCCCATTGAGGCACTTGAATTTACAACCGATTTTGTTGCCAATAATCACTCATTTTACCCTTTTAAAATTACTTTCCCCCCCTCTTACAGTTTATCACTTGGGTCTGGTACTATCAACAAGCTTCCTGATTCATCTTTTTAGAATTGTTTCTACTGTTGAATAATTTATCCTGTATTTGTGTGCAACATTGATAATTTTCTTCTTTTGGCTTTTAAAATTATTATTTCATTAAAATTGTATCCCTTGTCTAATTAGCACTTTTAAACAGTTACTGTTTTTTTATGCTAGATGAAAAACTTAATGTTTGTATAAAATCTTTCTAAGGAGGATAAACTGGAGTCTAGCATAACGGCAGGACCAAAATAAATATAGGTGCCCAGTGCATTGTTGATAATTTGCAGAGGTGACACACTTTCGCTGGCATACAAGCCTTTATGTTAGGCTGTGTTTTAGAACTTCCTTTTACAGTTTTCAATTGCTCATCCTCCCCCAATCCTAAATTTTTGTATCTACAAGGATTGGTCTAGTAACATTGTTTATTGGCTGCCCTCACGAGGCAAGCACACTGCTCAGTTTGGTGATTTCTATGAGGAGCCATCAGTGTGGCAGGTGCCCAGTGTCATTGAAGTAAGTCTTCTTGGTGTATTAGGAACAAGAGCGGATTCATGGATGGCTTAGAGCATTTTACTTCTAAACATCGTAGGGAAGTAAGGATAAGTCACATAAACACACTTGAGACCTTTTGATTTCTGAGCAGTTTTATGGGAGTCTTTGTTGAGATGATCACCAGAAGGTACTCCCTCCTCCCAACTTGGTCACTGAGGGTAAGTTTCACTAACTTTTCTTCTAGGAAGCTAGTAGGCCTGAAGAATAAATCATGGTGGGACCAGAAGGTATCCCTTGCAATGCATCCGTCACTGCACTTTTGTGAACTTCCACACTTATTTTTGGATTAGCCTCTCTCTGATGAAAAACTTTAGGTTAAGTTATTTCAAGAGACATCAAATCATCCCATTTTTGTGGGAACCCTGAGAAGTTTATCAAATAGTTAAGTAGTCAGAAATAGAAAAACCCATATGGTAGGATATGGTGACTCCTCTCAGTGGTGTGAACCACACTGGGGTTTTTGAGTGTGTGTTTACATGGCTGACTTGTGGGAACAGGCGCTGTTGCTGGGTTTGCTGCCTCTTTCTTTGTCCCAACCCCACCCCCTGCTTCTATCTTCAGCTGCAATGCTTCTGTAACAGCCAATGTGGCTAATCTCTGCAAGACCTGTGGTGAGTGTCTTCACTGAATAAAAGATGCATATTTTTATTCAGGTAAAATTCATGTGACATAAAATGTATCATTTTATCCATTTTAAAGTATACAAGTATTAACTTCCAGTGCATTTACATTGTTGTGCAATCATCACCAACCACTGTAATTCCAGACCATTTTTACCCCCCCAAAGAAACCTAGTACTAACTAAGCTATCACTGGCCATTTCCTCCTCCTTCCTGCCCCTGACAACTACTAATCTGGATATTTCATGTAAATGGAATCATGCAGTTTGTGTATTTTTATATCTGCTTTCTTTCACTTTGCAAAATGTTTTCAAGGTTCATTCATATTGTTACATATATTAGTACTTCATTTCTTTTATGGCGGAATAATGTTCTATTGTAAGGACACACTACATTTTGTTTATTCATTCGTCTATGGATTTGGGTTGTTTCCACTATTTGGCTATTATGATGCTACTATGAATATTCAGGTTTTTGTTTGAACATCTGTTTTTCAGTTCTCTGGTATATGACTTAGGAATGGATTTGCTGGGTCATGTGGTAATTCTATGTTTAACTTTTTTGAGGAACCAAAAAGATACATGTGAAATGCAAAAAAATAATGGTGAAAATCTCTTTAGAATGGGCCATGATATAAGACATCATGTTTCCCTGTTATGTATTAGAAAAACTTTTCTTTAGGGTGAGGCAGAACTGGAATCATATCTCAGCCCTAATAACTAGCTGTGACCTTGGGCAAGCTAACCTTTTATAACCTATTTTTTACCTAGAGCATGCAGATAACTCATTGCTGCCACAGGGTTACTGTAAGTATTCACTGAGATGTTATTACACAGAAAGTGCTTTTTTTAGCACAGTGCCTGGCATAATCAACAAATACTGTAATAATTATTTTAGGATAATGCATAGTCACCAAAGCCTGGTTGCTATTCATTGCCACAGAGATGGCTGTGTACTTTGGTTATACCAAAAGGGAGATGACCCAAAAGGAAATGTCTTAAGTTTTGGTGTTTTATGTTATCTTTGCCATAGATGTTTTATGTTTTTACTCTTGGATTAATATCTTGTCTGTTATCAAAATTTGTAACATCCCTATTTTCTAAGGTAGAAGGACCTGTTGCAGACAAGTGACAATTGTATTTAACTTTTCATTTGATCACTGCTTGGGTTCTTCATGTATGAACCACTTCCTGGTTCCACTCACAGCGAGGTCATAAGATTGCTTGTGACTGGCCTTATTTCAGTGCATAAGGATTTAGTGATATTACTGAGTTAGTAACTGGTCCACCAAAAATTACTATTTCTAATCCTTAAAAAATATTTTTATAAAAAACTAAAATCTTCCATGAACAGATTATTCAGAGATTATCAGTTAATATTTTTATAAGTGCTTTAAAAAAAACCCCAGGAATTTATATACTACTTTTTAGAGAAGTAGTATATAACATTTATTTATTTACTACAGCGATTTTCACCCAGTGTGCTGCAAGAATTTTTAAAACATGCAATATCTGACTATTTGGTCAGGGGCACTGATCTCTTTTCCCTTAGGTGTCAAAAAAATGACAAAGCCAACACAATAATAGCCATCAGGTATGAATGAATCAAAATTATACCTTTTTTTTTTTTTGGTGTGTTAGAGGATTTTAGTAATTAGTTTGTGTCATGAAATGAAAAAGGCATTGCTGATTTACTAGAATAGCTAATTACATATTATAAATATTTTGCATTTATTATTTAGGAACATTTTTCCAAGGCATGAAATCTTATTTCTACAACCAACTTCTTAAAATTGATTATTTTAATGGGTCAAACATAAATTACCCATTTTATTATTGGACATTCATGTTTCTAGTCTTTTCCTGATCATAAACAAGGCTATGATGACCATTTTTGTAGCAAAAAAATTTATACATATCCATGATAATTTGGGCTAAATTCCTAGATGCAGATGTTGTTTTTGGGGCAGAGCATTTATATCTATTTAAATTTTTAAAATCAGTTTCACATTTAATAAATACCCACTCTGTTGCACCCTCCCAAGACTTCAGGTCTTTTATATCCCCATTCACAATTGCATTTATTTTTGTTATATAAGGTACCATTTTGATTTCTGTGGTTGCTATTTGTGACTAAAAATGTCTTTCACTTGAAACCCTGCCACGCAGGTGAAATCACTTTGGACCATGGAGTTCTGTTGCAGTGCAGCATGAGAAGCAGTGGTCCGATATGTGGTCCGATTTTTCAGGGTTTGAACTTGGTTCTGCCATTTCCTCACCATTACTTCAGACAGCATTTTGGTGTGCTCGGCCTCATCTTTCATTCATTCCATCTGTTTCTCCAGCCTTATTTAGTGTAAACCAGTTTGGTTTGGTAATGCTCATATCTCTAATTTTTCCATTGGAGCTTCTTTTCTTTGGCCACTCTAGATTATTGAGGTATGATGTATAAAATTGCTTTCCTGTGTCCTCCCTGGGTGATAGTTCTGCGAATACATTCACAAGCCTTCTCAGAAAATCCCCTGGGATCAAGCACTTGTCAGAACCATCTATCACCCAGAGCAGTGTCCAACTGCTAATGACATCGTGTGTTGACACTCCCTCCCTGTTTCACTCTCTGTGTTCCTCACTTCAGCTCTCTGGATCACATTCCAAAGTAAACTACCTGTATCCAACCTTTTGTCTTACATTTCCATTTCAGTGGAACCTAGGCTGAGTTGTTTTTTCATGTGTTTAAATTTGTAGAAAGTAGTATCTACCTCATATAATTTATTTGTTCACCAAATACTACCCTATTTCCCCGAAAATAAGACAGTGTTGTATATTAATTTTTGCTCCCAAAGATGCGCTAGGATTTATTTTCAGGGGATGTCTTATTTTTTCATGAAGAAGAATATGGTACACATTTACTGTTAAATGAAAATAAAGGAAATTTATTACCTGTATATGGTATGGTAGTATGGTAGTTGTCAACACAAACCAGACAAACTGTGAATCCTAAAGTATCAAGAATTTACTCATTTATTCAATGACAATCATGTCATCATCTTCTGGAACATCATCATAACAGTACAATTCTTGAATTTCCTGGTGAATTTCTTGTGACTCCATTTCTTTTAGAATCAGTGGACCAAATCTCTCATGTTTAGCAATAGCACTGTCTTTAAATGAGTACTTCTTGTCCAGGTAGCCTGCTCGCAGTGCATTTGCAATGCAACTGTCAGTGATTTTCTTCCATGAATTCTTCACCCAAGTCACAACTTGTTGCAGTTTAGGTTTCACAAAGTTTTCAGGCTGATTTCTTTCCATTCACACAGCAGTGAGGTCAGGACTCCTCATAAGGTCACTGGTTGCTAGACGCCAGTTGGGGCGGCCCTAGCGACCAGTTTACGGTAAATTAATTTTCATTCTGAGACAGAGCCCGGGGGCCTTATTTTTGGGGGGATGCCTTATATTTCACTCAGAAGGAAACCTGTAAGTAGGTCTTATTTTCGGAGGATGTCTTATTTTCAGGGAAACACCGTATGTGCCAGTACTGTGTGCCAGGTGCTATTCTGAGGATGGGAATATAACAGTGAGCAAGATAAGAGAAACAGAGAAGTAAACAGAGAATAATTTCAGATAGTGAAAAATGCTTTGAAATAAGCAGGGTGATGTGCTCCAGAGCAATAAAATCATGAGTAAAAGCCACTCTCAGGTGCTATTAGAAAAGTGGACTGAATGATCAGGTTAAATCAGATGTGGGGAGAACATTTTGGGTACAGGGAGTATCAGGTGTAAAGGCCTGAGGTGTGAGTGTCAGGAGCATGGTAGTACACACAAGTACTGTGTATGGTATTTTGCACTTGGAAAATGCTCAGTAAATGTTGATCATAATAAGATTTGATCAAAGAGGTAGCCTACCATTGACTACACAGCCAGTAGTTTATCATTGACTACACGGTAAGTGGCAAGTTTTGCCTAATGAATTGACAAAAGTTGGCTTCATAGAATAAGCAGATCATTGTGCAAGGTGTGAATAGAGTTATACAGCACATTTTTCTTTATTGATATAGGGAATTACATTGATATATTTGCTTGGTATTCCTTGTATAAACTTCCCTTGGTCGTGATGTATTTCCTATTTACGTGTAGTGCAATTCAGTTTGCTAATATTTTCTTGAAGAAAAATTTGTATCTGTGTTCCTAAGAGATGTTGGTGTATTTTTTCCTTTCAATGTCTTTGTATGATTTTGTTTTTAGTGTAATGTTGACCACATAAAAATGATTTGGAAAGTGTTCTTTCCTTTTCTATATAATAGAAGAGTTTGTTTAGAATTAGTATTCTTTTTCTCTTAAATACTTGTTAGAATTCTCCAGCAAAGTCATGAGACCTGGAGTTTTCTTTGTTGGAAGAATTTTAACTATGAGTTCCTTTCTATAGGATTGTACAAATTACCTATTTCTTTTTGAGCGAGCCTGGTAGATGATATCTTTCAAGGAATTTGTCTACTTCATCGAAGTTTTCAAATTTTATGGGCAAATGTTTTTAATTATCCCTTTAAAATATTTATTAGTGATAAAAAGTACACACATAAAACTTACCATTCCAGCCATTTAAAAAATATATTTTATTGATTTTTTTTTTTTACAGGGAGGAAGGGAGAGAGAGAGAGAGAGAGAGAGAGAGAGAGAGAGAGAGAGAGAGAGAAACATCAATGAGAGTCATCGATGAGAGAGAGTCATCGATCAGCTGCCTCCTGCCCACCCCCCACTGGGGATGTGCCCGCAACCAAGGTACATGCCCTTGACCAGAATCTGAACCCAGGGTGACGCTCTACCCACTGAGCAAAACCGGTTTCGGCCCATTCCAGCCATTTTTAATGGTCTAATGACATCAAGTACATTTTACAATGTTGTGGAAACTCTTATTATCCTAATGATGTATGTGGAATCTGTAGTGCTGTCCCCTCTATCATTCCTGATCATCTGCTACAGGTGTATTAATATTATTGATCCTCCCAGAGAGTAAGCTTTCAGTCTCCTTGATTTTTTTCTATTATATTTTGTTTTGCTTTATTTCATTGATTTCTTCTTTGATTTTAATTATTTCTTTTCATCTGTTTTCTTAGGGCTTAATTTGCTCTTCCTTTTAAAAGCTTATATCCTACATCATCACTTGAAAGCATTTCTTTTCCAATATAAGCACTAATGCTATAAGTTTCCTTCTAAGCACTGCCTTTCTAGTATTTGTAGCCCATAAATTTTGGTTGATTGTACTTTCACTTTTCATTCTATTTAACATATTTTCTAACTTCCTTGACTCCCTCCTTGACCCAGATATGTTAAGAAATGTGTTGTTTAATTTTTAGGTATTTGGGATGTATTTCATCCATCTTTTTTGTTGTTTTTATTTCTAGTTTAATTTTGTTGTAGTCAGGGACATATTTTGCATGGCCTTAACTTAAAAAAAAATAATTGAGATGTGTTTTATGGCTCAGAATATGGTCTACTATGGAGTATAAGCACTTAAAACATGTGTTTTTTGCTGTTGTTGGGTGGAGTGTTCTATAAATATCATCCAGGTTAAATTGATTGATATTGTTTTTTCAAGTGATATTGTATTTTCAAGTGTTCTGTAGTCTTACTGATGGCCATTAACAACATAGTAGAGATGGGGTGGTTTAAACAATAGAAATTTGTTTTCTTACAGGTCTGGAGGCTAGAAGTTCAAGATCAAGATGTTAGCAAATTTGTTTTTTGCTTCTCTCCCTGGGTTGTAGGTAGCCATTTTCTCCCTGTGTATTCACATGGTCCTTCCTCTGTGTATGTAGATCAGGACCCCCACCGTATGGATCTGTTGAACCTTGATAATCTTTTAAATGCCTTATCTCCAAATATAATCATTGGAGGTTAATGCTTCAGTATAGGAATTTTGCGTGAGAGATGGGAGAGGCGGGAGGGGGGAAGGGCAATTCAGTCCATAACCTGATTTTCTGTCTACTTGTATTATCAATTACTGAAAGGAGTACTGAAATCTCCAACTATATCGTGGATTTATCTGTATCTCTTTTCAGTTCTATCAATTTAAAATTTTTGGGATCTGATTTTTGGTCCTCTTAAGAGGAAGACTTTATAGTAGAATTATCTGACTTAAGTTATCAGCTCTATATTCTTAGGGTTTTGTTTAGTCCTGGACAGAATTAAAATGGTTGTGTAAATGGGGCCAGTTATTAATTCAGTAAGGATTTTATTTTAATTGTAATTTTAAGTTATTATAAAATACTAGGGCCCAGTGCACAAATTCATGCACCTTAAAAGGAATGTGGGTCACGAGACTGTGGTGGGCACAGGGGCAGGTCTCAGCCCATCCTCTGCACCCCTGCCATGGTCCCTGGTCCCCTGTCTGCCTGCAGCTCTGCTGATGGTGTGGGGTGATTGGGGCTGACACTAGCAGCAGATGTGGGTGGGGCTGTTGCTGGCAGCAGATGCAAGAGGCAGCTGTCGGCCCTGACCACCTCTCAGGAGCAGAGAGAACTGTAGAAGCTCTGAGGGGCAATTGGGGGGAGCAGCCACCGCTTGCACATGCTGATGGTGCCGAGTGATCAGGGCCAGCAGATCTAGCGCTGGCAGTGGGTACAAGTGGGGCCAGCACCGGCAGAAGGTGTGAGCTCTGGACGGGACTGTGGTGCATGGGAGCAAAACATTTTCAGTAACCACCAGAGGCTCGCCCAGATGACAGCAACCGGTGCCCCACCTTGGTCTGGCGCCCCTGCTCACCTGTTCCACCATCCCACCGTGGCCAACATCACCATGTTCCACGCATGCCCCCTGGTGGTCAGTATCCGTCATAGTGACTGGTTGTTTGGTTGTTCCATCATTCAATCTATTTGCATACTAGGGTTTTATATATATACTTAATAAATTTTACCCTCTTAAATCATTTTTCTCCCCCCCCCCCTTTTTTTTTGGTTAATCCTTACTAGAAGATATTTTTTCCATTGCTTTTTTTTTTAAGAGAGAGAGAGTGGCCAAACCGGTTTGGCTCAGTGGTAGAGCATTGGTCTGCGGACTGAGAGGTCCCGGGTTTGATTCCGGTCAAGGGCATGTACATTGGTTGCGGGCACATCCCTGGTGGGGGGTGTGCAAGAGGCAACTGGTCGATGTTTCTCTCTCATCGACGTTTCTAACTCTTTCTCTCCCTTCTTCTCTGTAAAATATCAATAAAATATATTTATAAGAGAGAGAGAGAGAGAGAGAGAGAGAGAGAGAGAGAGAGAGAAAGGGAAGGGGAGAGACACACACACAGAGAAATATGAATGTGAGACAAACATCCATTGGTTGCCTCCCACATGTGCCCTGACGGGCTAGGGATCGAGCCTGCAACCGAGGCACATGCTCTTGATTGGAATCTAACCTTTGACCCTTCAGTCTGCAGGCCTATGTTCTATCCACTGAGCAAAATTGGCTAGTGCCTGTCTTAACCATTTTAAGTGTACAGTTTAATGGCATTAAATTGTGTATATACTTCTAGCACTCTTTTCGTTTTGCAAAACTGAAATTTTACATTAAACAACTCCTCATTCTTTCCTCCCCCAGCCCCTGGCAACCACTATTCTACTTCCTGTCTCTATGAGTTTGACTACTTAGGTACCTCATAAAAGTGCAGTCATACAGTATTTATCTGTTTGTGTCTGGTTTATTTCTCTCAGGTTAATGTCCAAAATGGTTATTCTTAGTGTAGCTTGTGTCAGAATTTCTTTCCTTTTTAAGAGTGAATAGATATTCCATTGTGTGTGTGTGTGTGTGTATATATATATATATATATATATATATATATATATATTACATTTTGTTTGGTTATCCATTGCTGGACACTTGGGCTTTTCTTCCATCAGTATTTATTGAGTCCCTTTTATACATTAGTCACTTTTTATTACACAAACACTTATTGACTGCCCTTATGGGCCAGATTCTGTTATAGGCATGGGGGATGCTGCAGAAGTAAACATATTAGATTAAGTTGCTACCTCCGGGGAGCTTATATTTTTTTGGGGACTGAGGATGGAAAGATAGACAATACACAAACATATTTCTTGATTCTAAATGAATTTTTTTTCACATTTTAGTGTTTCTGAAAGTGGGGCGTACCTGCCTTATAATTTATGACAATTTAGAATTATATTTGTCACTGTTTCTTTTTAAGTGACACTTAAAAGAATGGTGTCTCTTACAATCAGTTTGAATGATAAATTTGATACATCGCTATTTAATAAGGCATTTGTTGATAAGTGCTATGAAAAAATAAACCAGAACAAAGAGGATAGAGAGTCACAGGACTATTCACAAATAATGTGATATTGGAGCAGAGCACGTGTTCAGTTCAGATGATATTTTTTTCATAGCTGGACTTCCTCCTTGAAGGATGCAGTGTATTGGTTCACATTCTGACACAAACTTCACTATGGACTGGTAGCAGCTTGCAAACTGGCTACTTAGAATAGCACTGGTGTAGAGGGTAGAGTCCTGGCAGATGGAGGTAAACATGGGGGTTAGGGAGCATTTTGCAAAATGGACTCAAATCTTATAGGCATAGAAAGGGTAAAGGTGACAGAATTTTCCATCTTAGTAGCTGGCAGCAGTTCTTCTAGTTGCTCAACAAAAACTTGAGAGTCATCTTTGACTTCTCCATTTGCCCATTTTCTATATGCAGTCAGTCAGAAAATCCTGCCTGCTGTACCTTCCAACCATCTCCCAGTTTTGACCATCCCCACCTAAACCGTCCTGGTCCTGGCCATCATCATGCCGGAATCATCCTGTTAGCCTCCTTACATGTCTTCATTCTTCTACACTCCCCTTCCTGGGATGTCTTGTCAATTTAGCAACCAAAGTGGTCCTATGAAAGTGTTTGATCATGTGATACTCCTGCTTTAAATCCCTCAAACTGATCCTGTCACTCTCTGAGGAAAGATGAAAGTCATTTTGATGGCCTACAGAGCTCTACACTACTTGGTCTCCCACATATTTAACCTTATATCCTACTGGTCTGCCTTGTGCTTATTCTGCTTTTAGCTGCCTTGGTGGTCTCACTGTTTTGTTTTTAAATTATGTTGAGCATGTTCCTGTCTCAAAGCATTTGTATATGCTCTTTCCTCTGCCAGGAATACTGTTCTCCTAGATATCTGCTTGGCCTACTTCCACAGGTCTCTGCTCAGATCTCACCTTATTAGAAGGGCCTTTTAACTATCCCTTTTCCCTACGAGCACTGTGTTTCCCACTAAACCAGGATAAGCTAAGCTGTGCTGCAGCAGCAAGCAACTCCAAAATAGCAGGGGCCTAAATGATAAGGCTTGTTTCTCACTGATGGTATCCAGATCCCCTGGGGGGTCCACTTCACACTGTCTGGATGAGAGCATGGCCACCATCCTGAGTATTAGCAGAAGGAAAATCCATTCACTGGCTCTTCAAGTATCTGCCTGGAAGTAATGTCTATTACTGACTTGGCCAAAGTGAGTCATGTTGCCATACCTAACTTTAGTTAGGGATGAGGAATGGGTGTGTGGCATTCCTCTCACGAATTTTAAAATAAACCCAGTAATCTATGATGGATGATATAGCTATACTCTTTACCCTGCTTAATTTTCCTTTCTTTTTTTGTTTTTAATATGTTTTTATTGATTTTCAGAGAGAGGAAGGGAGAGATAGAAACATCAATGATGAGAGAGAATCATCTATCAGCTGCCTTCTGCACACTCTCTACTAGGGATCGAGCCCACAACTTGGGCATATGCCCTGACCAGAAATTGAACCACAGATGGTTCATGGTTCATGGGTTAATGCTCAATCACTGAGCCACATCAGCCTGGCCTGCTTAATTTTTCGGTAATATTTATTTCCATCTGACATAATGCATAGTTGCCTTGGTTTGTGTATTTTCCTTTCTCTCTTGTCTGGACTGAAAGCACCATGAAAGGGAAGGGATTTTATCTATCACTTACTGCTGTACCTCAGGGCCCCTGATAATACATGGTCAAGAGTAGGTGCTTGTTAACTTTAGAGAACAACTGAGAATACTAAAGCATGTCATTCATTTATTCACTTGGTGACATGTAAGCCAAGTTGGGAGTGTGGAGCAGAGAGATTTGAGGAGAGGAGGAGATGGTGTGAAATAAGTTGGAGAGTAGGTTTACTAGAGAAAAGCAATACCATTGCTGATCAGTAGAGAGTGTCAGTTTGAGATTTGAGACTATGATCTTACCTGAAATCTTGCAGCTCAGCGATTTTATTTTCTTCAGTAATGCTGAGTTACTCAGGAGCTGGCCTGGAAGAGGGAGTAATGAATGATCCTGGCACCAGCCTATTTCATAAGGAATGGTGGAATCCCAAGCTGAGGAAGAAAACATGGTTCCAGCTGCCTTACATTACCCCTGCTCCATCTTTGGTCCTGTCGGAATAATAAAGGAGCTTGCCTTTATCGGAAGCCCATTCTCCTGGGGTGGTGTGATTGAGTTGCAGAAGCAGTTTTCCCTATTTCATTTACTTCTCATTACACTTTTGGGGTAGCTTTTCTTATCTTCATTTTACAAGTGAGGAAAACTGAGGCTTAAACTGCTGGAGATAGAATTTAGGTTGGTTAAGCTCACAGCCATGGTGCTCTGCTCTGCTTTTGATGTATATTTATTGTTTCTTCTATACTTATTGAGGCCACGGGGAACCTCTGATCTGGGGGTGGGGAGCTCTGTTAGCTTTTAGATTCCTTGGAGCCTTGATTGTGTCTCAGTCATGAAGACAGTATGCAACCACTGTATTAATGGTTTCAATTTAGATGTTGTAAGACCTTACCAGAGAGGAAACAGTTGGGCTATTTTTATATACTTAAATTTATTACCAACTGTAATTAGTAAATTCACTCCCAGGGAATTTTTTGTGAATACTATTAAAGTGATCCTTGTACCACCTGAGAATGTCTCCCATCCGTGATACTTTTCTGTGGTCTATCCTGTTGATCTGAACCTTTCTTAGGTGCAAAGAGTTGTGCTGGGGTTTATTGCCAATAGAGAGAAGAGAAAGCAGGTGGCCTTTCTTTAGAAGTCTTTAATGTAGTTCGGAAGGCAAAACAAGTACAAAATCCTGATTATTCAAATAGTCCCTGGAAACGGGTGCAGAATGGGGGCGGGGGGCTCCTCAGGCTAAAATGCTTCACTGAGATGGAGGAAGGGAAGTGGAAATGGTGTTGTAATTTGAAGGCTGCATAGTGTGTAGAAAGGCTCTAAATGGAAAACTGACTTGGGCTCCCGTCATACTCATGGTGGATAATCTCAGTAGGCCACTGCAGTTAGTAATGTTAGCACTTTTAACCACATTTTAATTATTTTAAATGTGTTTATGTATGTAAATCCTGCACATGCTCAAAAGCTTACTGGTCAATTTGATAGAAAGCATACTCTTCTATTTCTTTGCACTTGGGTGACCATGCTCTGAAAGGTATTTTATGGAAGTTACTGGCTGTAAACTTGGTTTAGTCTCACATAAGAGCCAACTGACAGTGAAAACCTTGCCAGTAAATTCCACTTGTTTTTCACTGCCCTTTGGTCACTTACCTCTGTAGGTAGATGTTTTGAAATGTATGTTAATGAGAACTAAATTCCAGAGTTTGTGCAGTTTATTTTCATTTTGTTTTAAAAAATAAATTCTCTTGCTTTTTTCACTCGTGTGGTTTTTTTTTTTTTTAATCTTAGGAACAATAATTCTCAAAACGGTTTTCTTTTTCCCTCCAGACAAGGCACCTCTATCTAAGAGCCTTCTGCTGGTCCCCAGTACCCTGTCTCTTTTGCTGACTCTACTCCTGCCACACTGTCAGAGGTTCTTCCTGTATGACCTCCAAGCAGTCAAGGATGACTTTCAGGTGAGCTCTGCTTCACTGGCCTCCGTGAAAGGAGAAGGCAGGTGCTTCCATAGATTTGCCTTTTCTTTCTGCTACTCTTAGTCCCTCAGAGCCTCTACATTTGCAAGAAAAACTATTTATCATTAATAGTCTATTAACTAATTCTCTAGTCTTATTTATTGATGTCTTCAGCAAAGCAGATTCTAATGAAGCAATTGCAGTACTAGACACCACCTCTTTTCACTCACTTTTTAGGCATGTAAATGCAATTTATAATTTCAAGAGAATTAAAAACAATGGTAAATTTGGTTTTTAGTGATTGGTATGCTTGCTTAACATTTTAAAAACCTGCATCAGTTTGAATATTGATTAGATAATCAAAGCTCTTTCAGCTCTCTAACAGATTATTGACTCTACGAATTACTTCTATAGTGGTGGTTAAACCAAGTAGGAAATTTCTCTTGTGTTTTTGCTGCTGGGAAGAGCAGAATTCTAAGGTTTTCAAGACTCATGGGCAGATTTCATGGAACATGCTGGTGCTGGGTCTTGTCTATGAGTTGGAGTAATAGTGCAAAGTGTGGTGTATAAACCTGCCACCTTTTCTTTGCTAAATACTTAATTATCCACAATAATCCACCTGTAAATCATAAGAATGTAATTAATACCACTCAGGTTAGTTTCACCAACTTCCTGTGAAGGTCTTTCAGTTATTTTCTGTTAGAATATAGTATAGGTCAGCCGTGGGCAAACTACTGCCCGCGGGCCGGATCCGGCCCGTTCAGCTGTTCTATCCAGCCCGCGGAGCTGAAAGAGCGGAGGGTTCACTGCTCTCCCCTCCTCTCCTTCACCAGCAGCCCAAGATGAGAGTGCCAGCATGGTCAGGTTGCTTTTGTTCTGGCCCTCCGGTCCAGTTTAAGAACCCATTGTGGCCCTTGAGTCAAAAAGTTTGCCCACTCCTGGTATAGGTTCTGTATTAGTTCAGTTGCTGTAATGCAATGGTTCTCAATTTGGCTGAGAACCACTGCTGTAGGGGACTAAAGTTGGAATCTTCCTGATGTGGGGGATTAATTGGTTAATCTGGTTAAGTAGGCAAGCATCCCTTCCACTTCACCACTTTATGGATATCTATGCTCTGAAGATAAAGAAGACAACCACTTTTCTGTCCAGGAATGTGAATAGGCACACTCTCCTGCTAGAATCTCCTAAGAAGCCCTCACTTTGCTTTTATAAGAGCAGCTACAGAGATAAGAAGTTTCAGTTCTGCCTTGAGAAATTTAAACATACACACACATAAGACATACATGTACATGAAATCCTCAGGGATGATAAATGAAGTAGGGACCAGTATAGAATGGAATAGCTCTGGAAGCCATAAAAATAGGAATTTTCCATTTGGTCTCAAGGAAGGGATGCCAATTTATTAGCAGTAGAGAGAGAAGAGCATTTTACTTCCCAAAGCAAAATGTACTTCAGACCGTTAGGAATGCTGTATAGGAGGCATGGTTGGAGACGAGTGCAGGGTTACATTGGATGGGGACAGGAAGGACAGTTGGTGAAGAGCTTTCTTTTGCAAGTGTGGAATCTCCCACATTTTGACACTTAAGGCAGAGAACCTACCCCTAGTGTTTTTTTCAGGTTGAACGCAGAAGTAATGCTTTGTTGAGTGAAAGTAGTGATCAATTTTTATAAGGAGCAGGCACCTTATAGTAATCCCCAATGATTTATCCGTATTCCAGGTCACAGGTTTTTGTGTCCTTATGCATAGGACAAATTACAAAATTATTTAAAAGTGTAGTTTCTAGTTTTATTTGTAATTAACTAAAAAAACAACAAAAAATGGGGTTCTATAAATCAAATTTGTTAGATATAAATAATTGTAGTCTTAATGTCCTTAATCCCCCAGATTTTTCTAGTGGCTTTCAGGGCTTTGCCCTGAATAGAATATATATATTGTGAGGAATATAAGACATGGAGCTATTTTTCACGGTTTCTCCATCAAAGGTGACAAGTCATCATCATCTTATATTTTAAAGCACTAAATCGGTGGTCGGCAAACTGTGCCTCACGAGCCACATGCGGCTCTTTGGCTCCTTGAGTGTGGCTCTTCTACAAAATACCACATGTGGACGCGCACGTATAGTGCGATTGAAACTTCGTGGCCCATGTGCAGAAGTTGGTTTTTGGCTCTCAAAAGAAATTTCAATTGTTGTATTGTTGATATTTGGCTCTGTTGACTAATGAGTTTGCCAACCACTGCACTAAATAGCTTACAAAGCATTCTCATTTGATCATGTTGATGGTTGTATATGCTGGCATAAAGATTCAATGTGATTCTGGTGCAGTCATGGAATTTCTGAGGGAGAAAAGAAATTTAGTTTAGAGGTGTCACCTGTGTTCCATATGTGTGCCCATTATGGTCATTGCCAAATGATGATGGTGCTGTTTCTCTTTAAACCTAGCTGTGACCTTAACATAGCACTATTGGCAGCCATCCCCATTTCAGTTAGATGGGCATGTGAAATGAATTCTAACAGCCATCTCTAAACCAGCCCAGTGCCCCCATATTTTGGAGTACACTGATGACAAAGATTATCTTGGTTGGAACTGAGATGGAAGTGAAATGTTTTGACTGTTAGTGTAGTCTATATTCTCATTTATATTATGATGAGAGGCCTAGTGCATGAAATTCATGCACTTGTTGGTGATCCCTCAGTCCATCCTGTGCCCTCTTGCAGTCCAGGAGCCCTCGGGGATGTCCAACTGCTGTGGGCCTAAGTTGGCAGTCGGAGGGGACAGGAAAGGCTCCTGCCACTGCCACTGCACTTACCAGCCATGAGCCCGGCTTCTGGCTGAGCAGCACTTCCTCCTGAGCATACTGATCACCAGGGGACAGTTCCTGTGTTGAGCATTTGCCCCATGGTGGTCAGTGCATGTCATAGCAACTGGTCATTCAGCAGTATGGTAATTTGCATATTAGTCTTTTATTATATAGGATTATCTATATTTGTAATAATTTTTATTGGCAAGGTCATATGCCTTAGACAAGTAAAACACTTTCTCTGTGCATATTCTCCTTATTTCAAAAGAGTTAATTTTACTAATGTTCATAGTAGCATTCATCACAGTAACCTAAAGGTGGAAAGAATGCAAATGTCCATTAACAGGTGAATAGATTTTAAAAATCTAGTGTAGACATACAGTGCAATATTATTTAGCTATTAAAAGTAATGAAACTCCAATACATGCTTTAACATGAACCTTGAAGATATAATGCTAAGTGAAGTAAATAAGCCAGACACAAAGGACAAATATTGTCTGATTCCACTTATATAGGGTACCTAGAATAGTCAAATTCTTAGAGACATAAACTAGATAATGGCTACCAGGAGCTGAGGGGAGGAGAGATTGGGGAGTTATTGTTTAATGGATACAGAATTTCTGTTTGGGATTGTGAAAAAATCTGGAAATAGTGGTGATAGGGATACAACATTATGAATGTTCTTAATGCCACTGAATTATACATCTAAAAATAGTTAAAATGATCAATTTTATTTTATGTATATTTTACCAAAATAAAAAAAAACAGTACCAAAAAAGGTTCATATTGTTTGTACCTATCTTATAAGGTAATTGTGAAAGGGAAATAATATCAGAATGTTTTACATATGTCATTGGGATTATCTTTAAATATCTGGAAAATATTTAAGAAGTATCAAATGCTCTTTCTTTTTTATATATTCCCTTATATATTTTTCACACAAGGAGAAATTGATTTACATAAATTAAAATGAACTTATTAAAAAATTTAAACCTAGTAATATTTAGCAACAGTTGCCATAATTTGCCTTGTACATGGGTTGGTATGAATTAGGTTGAGCATTAAAATTAAGCTTAGAAATGAATATTACTGAGTTTATCCCTAAATAGCTTTTCAGTTACACCTGTTTTATTAAATAGCATAAAAATGAACATTAACCTTTCATTCCAGCTCACATATATAATTTTTAAAAATTGTACATAATATAATGTATAATTATATTTTTAAGATGTTTTACAGGAAATTTTCTGTTTTCTTAATGAGAATGAATTTTACGTAGTATATAAGCAAAAAAATTTTAAGTACTCTTTGTGCCATTATATGAAAAGAGTTTTAGCAGGAGACAGTAGAGATTATTTTTTAGAAAAAACATATATGTGTTTTTCTTTTCTTTACATCATTATTTTGCTTAGAGTTTAAAAAATAAGCAGTATAACATATGTAGTACCACAACCAATAAAGAAATTTTAAAAAAGCAGTATAAAGTAAATGTAATAAATTTGCCAAGGAACAACCTGAACAGATCTCACTCTTATTTATTGTTGTTTGTTTTTTTTAAATCCCCATCTAGATTTGGAGGCTGATATGTGGAAGAATAATTTGCCTTGATTTGAAAGATAGTTTCTGCACTAGTCTGCTTATTTATAATTTTAGGATATTTGAAAGAAGATATGGAAGCAGAAAATTTGCAGTAAGTTTTTATCTATTTTCCCTTTGCTATTAAGTTAGAGAAAAGTATTTTTTTATTATATTTAAATAGTTTTATTTTGTTATTATTAACAATTACCTTTTAATTACATGATCTTCTATCTGAATTGGAACATGGACATTAACCAAAGAAAATTTTAAATTTAAATCACTAGCATAATAAAATAATGATGATGGTAATAGGTAATAATATCAGGTATGAGTGGGTACTAACAATTTTAATTAGGATTTTGATTTTAATAAATTTCTAATTATTTATTTTGCTTAATGGTTTGTGTGTTACTTGTTAAAAATAAACCATGCTATGAATGTGTTTGACCAATATAGTTTTATTCTCTCATTTTGAAGAGAGATATACATATATATTTTTAAGTTTGTTTTTATTAGAAAAGACTATATATATATGTGTATATATATGTATACACACACACACACACACACACACACACACACACACACACATATATATATTTGAACTGGTTCTAATTAAATAAAAGTTAATTTATTTTTAGGAGACTCCTCTATATAATGCTTTGTTTTGTTTTTAGTCCTTTTTGCTGGGTTCCTGGGTTTTGTCAGCCTTGGTTGACTTCATCCTTGTTGAAGCTATGTGGTATTCCTTTGGCATCGCTGCATCCAGGAATTTGCCATCTGGCTTGTAAGTAGCTCTCAAAGATTAGCTTATTTTATAACTAATTAAATCTGATTTAAAGTTGTAGTGGTGTACATGATTGTTAGTAAAGCATGTTTTAAACTTTTAGAGATAGTAGAATTGATTTTATTTTAAAAATCCAGTGTATACTTATATTTTTATTATGTTCTTGAAACAAAATTTATTTTACATTCACTCTTTTTAAGCTTTGAAGTTCTATGTTTCAGGGAATTTTAAATGAATTTCCTGTTCTAATTCTGAAGAGTTAGTTTTATGTATTTATTTTATAGTGAAATTTTGTCTATTTAGTTTTGTGAAGTAATTAAATACAAAAATACAAAGTTTAATTAATTAGATTAGATTAGATTAGGGAAAAATTAATTTGAAGTTAAGCTTCTGAAGTATTATGTTTTTAAAAATTGTTATTGTTTAATACTTCCACCAAAGATAAAACAAAGTCAGTATATAAGTTATTTTTAGTCAAATTTGCAATAGTCAATCTAACTTAGAGTGTATATGCTTTCATATGGTATTGATCTTATTTTAACAACAAAACAAAAAAATGTCTATTAGTTTATGAATGTGAGACCCGGTGCACGGGATTTGTGCACTGCTGGGGGACGTGGCCTGTGGGGATTGGCTCACTTTAGGAGTGCTGCTCATCCCAGTCAGCTGAGCAGCTGTGGACCTGTCCTTTGAGTGGCTGATCCAGCTATGGGAGCAACTGTTTATCCCAGTCAGCTAAGCAGCTGTGGACCCGCCCTCTGAGTGGCTGCTTCTGCTGTGGGAGCACCGCTTATCCTGGTCAGCGGAGCAGGAGGAGCTGCTCATCTGTCAGGGCACTCCCACTGTGAGAGCACACTCACCACCAGGGGGCAGCTCCTGCATTGAGAACCTGCCCCCCTGGTGGTCAGTGCCTGTCATAGCAACTAGTCAAGTGTCATTCTGGTGGTTCTGTCATCCAGTTGGTGGGCTTTTATTATATAGGATTTAGTATCTAGGAGCAGAGTTGTTAACACATATAAGTGACTTTAAAGCATCTCTGAATTATATATTGGAGACTGCATTTGAGAGATACTTTGAAATTAAGATACCAGATATTTAAAATTCTGTGTGATTATCTTTAGCTTTATTTTAATTTTGAATTTGTGTTTTTGAAAATTATTAGATGATTGTATGTATTTTGACGCAAGTTCACTTTGGATCTCTATTTTTAAAATGCAGTTAATTATCTAATAGCTTTCACACTTACATTGTTAGTTTTCATTGTAGCTGTCCTTTAAAAGATTTACTTACAGTGGGCATGAGTATTGTAAATAATGTACCGTATTTGCCGGCGTATAAGACGATTTTTTGGCCCTGAAAAATATGCCTCCAAGTGGGGGGTAGTCTTATACGGCGAGTATATAACAAACTCTGTATTTTGAATGGAAATGTTAGGGGGTCGTCTTATACGCCCAGTCTCTTATACGCCAGCAAATACGGTATTTTCAGGCCAAAAAATCGTCTTATACGCCGGCAAATACGGTATGATTCTGAATAATAATTGGAGAAAAAAATTTGTGTCATAATTATCACAGTTTTTGTTGAGGTACACAGATTGTAATTGTAATGAGACTGAGAAGTTTGAGTTGACTATTCTGCTATTGTGGAAAAGAGTATAGTTATCAGGAATGATTTCATATTGATTCAGGAAAGCCACATTATTGAATTATAGGTTTTTCTCAAACATTTCTCATTCAGGCCAGTTATCTTTAGTTATCTATAAGGCCTACTGAGTTATATAGAACAGTATATATGTATCATGTGAGTTTGTCTCAGAATAAACTTTGGGCATAGGTAGTAATATAGCTTTTAACTCTTATTTAGATTGTCCCATAGTCTGATGACCTTTTTTCCTATTGCACATACAGTTGAATGACAGTTATTTTTTAACTGAGGAGGATTTATTCAGTTTTGAAATTGGGAATATTTTTATTTATTCTTTTTTAAAAATATATATTTTATTGATTTTTTTACAGAGAGGAAGGGAGAGGGATAGAAAGCTAGAAACTTTGATGAGAGAGAAACATCCACTGGCTGCCTCCTGCACACCCCTACCGAGGATGTGCCGCAACCAGTGTACATGCCCTTGACCGGAATCGAACCTGGGACCTTTCAGTCCGTAGGCTGATGCTCTATCCACTGAGCCAAACTGATTTCGGCTATTTTTATTTATTCTTAAAGCAGGAATATTTAAATCTTGGTTCAAACTTGAGTAAATTAAAGTTACAGGATCCCCTTTGAAAGACAATATAAATATTAATTCATCCATTCCCCTGAATGAGGAATCTATTTCTTTTTCTTTTTCAAATAATGAAACATGAGAGTATGGCATTTTAGAATCTTGAAGCTTTCTCAGACATAGACTTCTTGGAACATAAATCTTGTTCTTTTTTTTTAATATATTGATTTTTTGCAGAGAGGAAGAGAGAGGGACAGAGTCAGAAACATTGATGAGAGAGAAACATTGGCCAGCTGCCTCCTGCACCCCCCACCGGGGATGTGCCCGCAACCACGGCACACGCTCCAGACCGGAACCGAACCCGGGACCCCTCAGTCCGCAGGCTGATGCTCTATCCACTGAGCCAAACTGGTTTTGGCCATAAATCTTTAATTCAGTAAAGTGACGTTGGCCAGCCAGTGTGGCTCAGCAATTGAGTGTGGGCCCAAAAACCAAAGGTCACCTGTTTAATTCCCAGTCAGGGCACATGTCTGGGTGGCTTGATCCCCAGGAGGAGATATGCAGGTGACAGCTGATGGATGATGTTTCTCTCTCATCGATATTTCTATCTCCCTATCCCTCTACCTTCTCTTTCTCTAAAATCCAATAAGAACGTATTTAAAAAAAAATAAACAAACTTTGCATTTTGTAAATATGCTTTTATTTGATGGGAGCAAGGCTTCACAAACTCAGGAAAGGAAACTACTCTCTTTTTTTGGTCAACATGCTTTCTAATTTGCAGTGTTTTTCACATAACATCTTGTTTCCTATTTTGTGGCTATCAATGTCAAATGTATCTGCCCTTTCTATAATTCTTGACTTAGGATTAAATTCTCTCTCTTTTCCCCCTTTTCTTAAACTTACCATTTTTAAAATTTCTCTAATTTCACCAGTAATTTCTAAAGCCAGTGATTTATTTTCAGTTATCTTTGACCTTTCAATAGCACATTAAATACTTTTGACCTCCCATTATTTAATGAAATAACCGCCCCCTTGAGTCCTAGCATACTACTCTCTTCTGGTCCTTTTTGACCTTATTTATTGTCTATGCTCCTTTCTCAACTTTATTTGCTTCCTCTGGGTTATCTTGTCCACTCCCATGACTTCAACTACAGTTAATGTCTGTGGTTTATTTCCCAACATTCTATTTTTTTTTAACATTTAAAAAATATATTTTTATTGATTTTTTTACAGAGAGGAAGGGAGAGGGATAGGGAATTAGAAACATTGATCAGAGAGGAACATCGATCAGCTGCCTCCTGCCCACCCCCTACCGGGGATGTGCCCACAACCAGTATACATACCCTTGACCGGAATCGAACCTGGGACCTTTTAGTCTGCAGGCCAATGCTCTATCCACTGAGCCAAACCGGTTTTGGCCCAACACTCTATTTCCAGTCCATGTTACTTTCCTGATCTTTCTAGAGTCATGTTCAGGAAAAGTAGCCATTAAGGTTTTGACATTAAAGATAGATACATTACAAAAGCTATATATATATATTAGGTACTTCCAATAACCCATACTTATCACACATCTGTCCTTATATACCTATTATTTTTTGTTAGTATGTACATGTGAATGTTACATTGCTTCTCAGAATTAAACCCCTCCAGGGAAGTAGAATTTTAGGTTTTTATATATCCTGTTTAAATGTATCTGATTACAATGTTGAATAACATTATTTTTAATTAACTGGGTTAGATTATTTACAATTTTATTGTGAGAACCATGGCATACATTTTCACTTTGTTGTCTTTGTGGTAACAAAGCCTTTTGTTGTGTTTTGTGCTCTCAAATTAAACTCTTTTCATCAAAAAGAGCTATTATAGAGAACTTGTCATTTAATAAATTATATAAGAGCAGATTAATCCATGTAGTTTAAGAGCATTTATGACTGTATTTATGTACCATAACCCTCCATATACAGGAGTTATTTCCATTGCTTTAGAAGTATTTATTTGTTTAAAAATATTTATTAAAGTATCTTGCTTACTTGACTATTCAAACTAAAAACTTCAAGTAGTTTTCTCTTCATTGAGAAACTACATCTCAGTACCATCGATCTTGACTCCTTTATCTTATGTAGCTATGAGAATGTTTACATCCCATAAGCTTGTTTCCTTTTTATTATTAAAAATAAACAAAAAAAACTGGTGGTTAACACGAAAAAGAGAACTGAATTTAGTTTATTATCCTCTTTGGACCTTAGTTTCTTTACAATTAAAACAGCAGATCATCTAACGCATCTTCTTGTACTAAAATGCTGTTTTAGGCTCCTTTGTGTTTAGTTTTTAAGAATATTAATTTATCCATGTTAATTATAGAAATCAAGTGATAACCAATGCATTCATTTGATTCTAAGTCCTATTGGGAGGTGATTATGTTAAGAGTAATAAAAGTGAGTTAGCAGAGAGGTAGTTAATAGTTTGGATACATATTTAGAATATAGGCTTTACAGATTATATAGTTCACTAGAGGCCTGGTGCATGAAATTCGGGCCTGTGCCCTGTAGCAGTCTGGAAGCCCTCTGGGGATGTCCGACTGATGGCTTCCGGGAGCGGGCCTAAGCTTGCAGTCAAACATCCTTAGTGCTGCCACAGAGGCAGGAGAGTCTCCCACCACCTCCACTGCGTTCTCCAACCGTGAGCCCAGCTTCTGGGCATCTTGCTGAACTTTGTTCCCCCTGTGGGAGCGCACTGCCACTAGGGGGCAGCTCCTTAGTTGAGTGTCTGCCCCCTGATGGTCAGTGCACATCATAGCAACCAGTCGTTCTGCTTTGCAGCCGATTCACATATTACCCTTTTATTATATAGGGTTTCCTTTTCTTTTTAAATGGAGAAGTTACTTGGTTTGTTACTTTATTAGGGAAATTAAATGGCAAGGTCCTTGACTAGTGCTTTTTATACTGCGACATATGCCTGAAAAAAAAATTAATCTCTTTTGTAATGTGGTGGTGAATCACATAAGAAGAGCAACTCTTTATATTGGAGAAAGGTATTTTACCAAATAGCAGAAACATGTCACAGGAAAAAACTTAAATTATTAGTCAGAAATAGGATCTTGGGTTAGGTTTCCCCCATTGATCTTAAGTAGAGTCTGGTGCTAGGAAGGTTCTTGGTGTTTATTGGATTACTTTAGGCTGTTTGCAAAAGAAAATGAATTTAGAGTAGGGAAGAGCTGATGGCCATGATCTCCACAGGCTCACTCAAATGCTTGCTCCCACTAATTTTGTTCTCCAGCAAATAATAGTGATGAGATGAATATAGTTTTTGTAAGGACCCTGGAGGTTTAACTTCAAACAAAAGAATGTTGGGTTTGGACCACCAATCCAGAGTATAAATTAAACCAAAGGGAGCTATATCTAGATGGAAAGTACTTTCATCAAATTATTTTAAACAGTAGCTGGATTTTCTTTGCCTACTGCCTTGATTGACATCATGATTCACTTGCTCATAGAATTAAATCCAAAAAGCCAAGTCAACTCTATATTTAGATAAGTCTTGAATATGAAACTTAAATGGGATGTTTTCTTCTAGTACTTCATGAAAATGTTCTATATAAATTTAAAAAATAAAAATAATTAGTGTATTTGAATACTTTAGAATATTTAATTATGTTGCCACAGTAAGATCCCACAGAAGAGTTTTTAAGGTTTATTTATTTATTTTTTTCAAGAAAGAAGGGACTTGATAATATACAAAATGTCCACTGATTCTAGGGTAATTAGTACAGTGAATTTAAGGAGGTTGAAGACCAAAAACTTCCTACTCATAACATGTCACTGTTGATGTTGCTTAGTGACCGCAAACTAGCTGATCGGAAGCTTTTCCTGCGCACGCTCCGAAGATAGTTGCGGTATAGCATGACACTAATGACTCGAGCCTGAAATTGTTTGGAAACAATGTAGTAGAGAATCACATCCAGACAGGTACTGAGGTTCATCAAGAAGGTGGTAAAGGCTCCCCAGGGATTGTAACTGTTCTCATCCCCTTCCAACATCAGGAAAGCAAAACAGATGTGGAAAGGCATGAAGCAGACGATCACCTGCACCAGGAGGGTGATGATGATCCTTATAGACTTCTCCTTGACTTTTGGTTTGAGCTTCGATGTCCTACCATGGAGCAGACTATGAATAATGACCAAGTAGCACCCAATCATGATGAACAGAGGAATCAAGAAAAAAAATATAAGTCGAGTGAAGTTCAGTACGTTAATAGCTTTTAAGTGGATGATGTCAGAAATCTTCAGGCAGGTGGCAGGGGTGGAGGCTTTATCCGGGTCTTCATAGAGCAGCAGGAGTGGGATGGTGGTTATCAGGGTCATTATCCAGACTCCCACACATGCTAGCACGGCTTTGCAGGTTTTTTTAAGTTCTTTGGCATATTTCGGCTGCACAATGGCCATGTATCTGTCAGCACTAATAAAAGCAAGAAGCCATAGGGCAATACTCGGATAAAACACCGTGAGTGCCCCGAGAATCTGGCAGAAGTATTGGCCAAATGGCCATTCACCTTTTGCATAATAAAACATCCGAAAAGGTAAACTCATTATAAATATTAGATCCAGCAATGCCACATTCATCATATAGATGGTTACAGTGGTTCTCTTCTTGGTGGAACAACTGAAAACCCATAAGGCAGTGACGTTAACAAATACTCCAATTATGAAGATACAGCTGTAGAAGACGAGGGCTGCAATTTTATACTCATCTGGGTACGAGCTGTTGGAAGAGCCAGGTTGAGCTTGATTGTGAGAGGTGGTCATCTTATAGTTGTTGGTGGGCATGACACTTGGAAACTGTAAAACAGTTGAGAATATTAGGAGGAATAAAACCGTTGGCTGAAAAATAAATGTTAGCATTCTTATACTTGGCATGCAGTGAATTCTAATTTTGGGAGTACTTTATATTGCAGAGTCAATATATGTTTCTTAATATTTAGTAATAAATACATTTCCTAGGTATTAATATTAATCTGGCGGAAACCGGTTTGGCTCAGTGGATAGAGCATCGGCCTGCGGACTGAAAGGTCCCAGGTTTGATTCCGGTCAAGGGCATGTACCTTGGTCGCGGTACATCCCCAGTGGGGGGTGTGCAGGAGGCAGCTGATTGATGATTTTCTCTCATGGATGTTTCTAGTTCTCTATCCCTCTCTCTTCCTCTCTGTAAAAAATCATAAAATATATTAAAAAAATACTAATCTGTACTAACCGGTGAAAGTGGTATGGAGTGTTGTAATTTGCACCGGCAAACTTACTCATTTCTCTTTCCCTGCCCACCTCTCTTCTTGAAGAATAACCTTTATGATTTTTTTCTCCTATAATTGGGTAGCTATTTCTCATATAAAAATCATTCCTTGATTAGGACTAATTGGGAAAAGGCCATTCTGAATTTTGAATCTTACAATTTACTTTGCCACTTTTTAATCATCTTCATTCTGTTTAAGTATTTTGTAATCCAGATTAGTAATATCAGATAATGAATTAATAAATATCAAGTACAATTTTAATATATAAAATATGTGTTAGAAAACTAATAAAGGAACCATATAACTAGTTAATTACTGAATATTCAAAGACTTGTTTAGTTGGCTATTGAGCCATGTCTTATTTTTTTAAGTGGTAAATACTTCTTCATAGTATTAGGTTCTCTATAAATTTCATAGGTCTTGAAACAGCAGTGTGTTGTGCCGTGGTATACAGATTAAGAACTTTACTCTTGGATCAATAAATGAGCTAGTTTCTAATGCACAGTTGGGTGTGTCTAAAACTGAGTCTTCCAGATGGTGTTTACAAGTGTCTTTGAAGTGGATCTCACTGCTTTAGAGGTGCACAGAAAGCAAACCTTGAGAATGAGGTATTTTGGTATAGTAACTTTCATGTCCTCACTCTATCTAGATACAGAAGTTTAAGTATTATTTGTCAAATTAAAATTTAAAAAGGAATATTAAACACAAGTGGTTATTAATAAACATCACTCAATAACTTTATGTGTATTCAAAACTAATTCCCATCACCAAAAAAAAGTTCATTTCTAATGGAAAGGAGTGTAGTGATGGTATATATATCACTGACCCACCTCAATGTGAAACTTCCTTCACCCATGATGCAGTGCTAACACCAGGGATTTTAAAAATAGAGTCGCTACAAAGAAATGGAACCTTGTGGCAGCCCCTTGCAATACAGAGGTGTAAGAAGAGTTTCCTTCAAAAATGTCACTTTGCAGAGTGGGCTGTCTGAAAGTCAGCCCTCTTGCGGGGGTTAGCAGTGTGGCTGGTGGCATCATGAGCTGTTGATAATTTAAAAATAATTTGAATACTTGCTGATATGAGTTTGTTTTCCCCCTTCCTCCACTTCTCCCTTCCTCCCTTCCTTCCTGATTACAGCTAGTTTGCCAAATATTTAGGTGAAATATTATTTTGGGCTAGATTTCTATATGTTTACTGGTAAAAACCTGTATCAATTAAAATATCCAAATATTGAGGTGACTAGAATATTAATTTCTATCATATGAGAAGAGTACAACATAGAAAAACTAAATCTTCAGTATCATACAAAGGAGAATAATTTTTGAGGTTTAACTCCTATTTTTAACTTACAGTGATTTTTCAAATAGTAGCAATTGTAATGTAAATGAAACTTTGTAACCTTTTTTCTCTTTTAATACTTCACCCATCCTTATCCCCAAATTTTGTCATATAAATTCTGTCCTTATGAACCATTTTTTGAGTAACCACCCCCCTCCAGTGGGCTCAAACTGCTTGTATGTCACCAACACTTGTATTCATTTGCTTAAGGTTGAAAAAATTAAGCATGTCGCATGTGTTTTAAAGGCATTGCCAATATAGATTGTGCTCTACACATGCAGAAATATTTTTGGATAAACATTGAAAAGCAATTGTTTTTTAAGTCAACATTTAAAAAGCTTTCAATTTCATGATTACCTATGGTCTTTCTTTTCTTGAAAGCCTTTAAGTACATTTTGTGAAACATTGTAATTGAAACCAAGTGATGGCTCTTAAATATGCTTATGATTTATTATTTCAACATTTTCCTTACGTTGAACAAAATTACATTTACTGTTAATGTAAAAATTGAAAATAAATGAAAAATCATATTAATATGCAAGAAGATGACAGCATAACTCATTTCAAGGTTCTTCACCAGCACGGTTTCAGTAATGTATAATTTAAGTAAAACAATAATTTTGAAATTTAGTAAGTACAGCATTACTTCCGATAAAATCTGCAATGAAGTTAATTAATTGCAACTTACCTCCTGTCCATCAAAAAGCTGTATTAGAGAGGAACATTTTTCGGTATATTCAGGCCTATAGAAGAGGTATCCTTGAGTTGCTTCTCTTTCTGGAAGTGATATTCATAAGAAATGGTATATTTCTTTGTTTTAGGCCCTTCTGTTGCTTTAAAACGTTGTTTCAAATATATTTCTTGCTATAGGAGTTGTTACTCGTTGCTGCTTTGTCTCTTTCAGGAAGTACTCTCTGAAATAAGGCTCTTTTAGTTTCTGACTGGATGTGGTTTTTCTCTTTCACAAATGATTTGTTTGTGAAGCTATGCTAAGCATAAGCTTCCCATAAAATGATACCGTGCATTTAAGAGAATTATACAAAAAGGGGGAAATGTCTTCACTTTTTTATTTTGATACTTCAAATTTGCATCATCTATTGAAAGAGTATGAGATTTGATGTTGAGTAGTTTGGGATTCACGGTATAGTTTTTTTATTTTCTAAGCTGTGTGACTTTGTCTGGTTACCTACCCACTCTGAGTTCCTACTTAGTTTCTAACAGTTAAAATAGTAATAATACCCATTTGATAGGATTGTGAGGACTTAAAACCAGAAAAATTCCAAGAGTTTAACATAATACCTGGCATTTAGGTACTCCTAAACAGAGTTAATCCTTTACCTCATTTACTGTTAAAACATTTTTAAATGGTTAAATTGGGATACTTAATTATTTACTTCTGCTTTGCATATACATATATACTTTATTTTTAAGTCCCAGTGCTTTATATCCCTTTTCTGTCACGTGGAAGTCTAAAAATAGTTCCTTGTGCATGAATATCCCTGCAGACTGCTGAGAAGGGACTATGGCAGTCTTTAGTGGAGTAATTTACATGTTAGGAATATTTTAACCTAAGCAGGGAAATGAAACCAGTGGAGAGGGAAGTGAGCCATCCAATCATTGCCTGCCTAGTTATATTAAAGTTTTTACTTTCTCTTTTCTTAATTAAAAAAAGAAATCATCATCTCATTTGGTTGTCCTAAAATTTTAATTATCTTTATATTTGGTAATACTTGACTAGTCAACTTCTGTAAAGTACATGAACTAAAAGGAACTGTATTTTTAATTTAAGACAGTTTGAAAGCCCATGCTTTTTGTTTTTATTTCACCCCTCAGACAAAATCATAGTAAGTCTTTGACTTACAAGCTTTATTTAAATCTATGCCTTTGGTGATTACTTTGGATTGGGATAGCCTGTCAGAATAATGAGTTTTTGAAGTGTAGGCAACAACCAAAGCAACTATTGCTTGTGCAGGTGGAGATTGGAGCTCGGAGAAGAAGGCCAGGACTTGCTGAAGAACAGCCCGCAGGCCCAGCTTCTTCGGGTGCTGAGTTCCTCCCATTTCTGCCCTAGCTACTGTAATAAGTTCTCGTTATGAGGTGATTACATTGATTATTCACTAGATGGGATCTGTTCATTGCCGAATTACATTAATCAGTTTTTTATACATGGAGTTATATTACATAGGAGATAAGAATCTTTTATCTGTAGAATCCAATCTTGTCATTACCTTAATTTCATTTAGCCTGTGACAAGGTTTCTAATATTAAGTATTGATTAGTGTTCCCAGTGCTGCTAAAATCAAGAGATACATTGATGGCATATCGCTTTATTTGTTGTTGGTGTTTTTTTTTTTACAGAGAGGAAGAGAAAGGGATAGAGAGTTAGAAACATCGATGAGAGAGAATCATCAACCAGCTGCCTCCTGCACACCCCCTACTGGGGATGTGCATGTAACCAAGGTACATGCCCTTGACCGGAATCGAACCCGGGACCCTTCAGTCCGCAGGCTGACGCTCTGTCCACTGAGCCAAACCGGTTTTGGTAATATCACTTTAAGACTTGAGTTCTTTGTCATCCACAGTGAGATTCTTTCCTCTGACCTGCCAGTGTCTCCAAGAAAGAAAGGAAGGGGCCAGAGAGGAAGTCCTAATAGCACAGCCCACCTCTTTTCCATTGTAGCATTCGGCACCTTCTGCATGTGCTCTTTACCTTTCACATGCTCTTCCAACTGGGGACATTCCTTACCACTCATTCCCTCCCACCTCTTGGGTTGACCAGCTGCTCCTGATCCTTAAAGTTTTAGTTTCAACGATGCCTTTTCTAGGAAGTTTTCTCTGACCTCTGAAGCTGGGTTGCTTATTCACCTCTGTAAGGTTCCTTAGCACTTGGTACTTACCCTGTAGCGGAGTGTGTTTGTGTTATTATTTCATATTTACTTGCCTTTTGTCCTGTAGTAAATTGTGGTCCTTGAGGGTTGGCATTATTATATATGTATGCGTATTATAGGTTTTTAATAAACATTGCTTGAATGTGTGACTGGAAAAGTAGGAGAGGAAATGGAAGGTTGAGGGAGTCATGGACAAATTACCGAGCCCGGTGTCAGCCTCAGGGACACTCTGACCAGGTATATGAGGGGCCTGCCAATCACAAATCCGACGTAGAGACTTAGGCAAGGGGAGCAGGGCCGGGACCTTCCTCTCCTTCTCTTCATGCCCCGGTAGCACTTATTCTCTGTGTTCCTGGCTCCTCACAATAATTATTTTGTTGGAAAAGAATTACAGTGAAGAAAATACCCCAAACTGACAGCAAGTAAACAGTGGATTAATCAAGAATTAAACTTTTATAGTATCTAGTTTGCTTCTTTAATACTTGAACCTAATTATTTTTTATTCAAATAGAAGAACTTATTTAGGGATCATTCATGCAGCTTTAATTTCCTCACTTATTTGGTATCTAGTGAAGGAGAAAATTTTCACCTTGCAAAAGAGGGATCGTACATATTCTGGGGGGCTACAGAGTTCCCTTCATTCTATGAAATAACCTGCTTTAGCTTTTTAGCTCTATTTTGAATTTTGGTTTAGATGTTAAAAGCCCTAAGGGATTTTCATTTTAGTGCTTGAGCCCCGTTTGAGTGAATATAAAAATTTAATTTAGTTAAGGCAATTTTATATTTCATAGAAAGGATATTGTTGATAGATTTGCACAGTAAATCCCCAGTATAAAATATGCTCCTATGTTAGAGATTTGTCTATGCCACAGATATAATTGTATTTCCTGTTCTTAACATATTTCTCTCTACCAAAGCAACTTATAGCTATAATCTTACAGCTCAGTTAGTATGAACCTCCTGTCCACTTGACTTCCTGAATTGTATTTCTCCTTGGCAATTTGCAAACAAGATGAACCCAGACAAGCAAAGATAATTTAAGTTAAAATAGATCTAAACAGCAATGAAAGTAGAGTTCCCTAAAGATATTAAAGATTCTCTCACTTAGAGGAGCTTATGAGAAGGCTTCTGCATGGCAGTGTCGTCAACCTTGGATTCACTAAAATCCTACAGGATCCCAGGCCAACAATTTGCAGTGACGTTTCACTGACTGACTAGTAATCCAGGGTCTCTGGGACAGGACAGGTGACTTGAGTAGAGCTCTCTGGTTATTGTGTTATACATGGCCACCTCCTGAGGACTCTGGTTTCACAGTTAAAGGAGAGTGATTATATATATTACTCTTATATATACAGAGAGAGAGAAAGAGAGATGAGAGTGTGTAGGGGAAAATACCTGGTAATGTGAGGAATAGCAGTTTAGAAGAAAAAAATATTGTGGAGAGTCAGGATTGGTAAAGAAGCATAAGTTATTGACTTACTTAAATCCAAAACCTGTATACTAGTATGTGATTGAGGATTTTAGTATACAAGCATCTGTATACAAAGAAGTAACTACATGTCTATGCAGTTGAAGGTTGTTGGTTTGAGAAGAGTTATTTAGGATTTTTTTATTATCTCTGCAGTTACTCTTATCTGTATTAGCAGAGGTGAAGAATAGTTAGGCAGTTCTAAGTGCTTTAAATGTGTCATCAAATTTAATCTTTATGCCAACAGCAAAGTATGTTGAGGACACCATAATAGTATGTATGATGTAATCCAGGGCTATTAATTCTTGATTCTCAGATTCTGAGATTGTGTTGTGCTCTTTCTGCATTATGGTATTATACTTTGTTTTAGTAATTTTTTATTGAAGTTGGTCTTACTTGATAGTGAATCATCAGGATAGTAATTTTATTTTTAGCAAAAAGTCTTCAGAGGAACTAGGCCATCCTTTCCCTGTTCCTCACTAAAAGAAAGGTTTGGTAGCTGCATTCTATCAGTCTGTAAATTTAATTTTGGTGCCAGGGAAGATCTCTTCCATTCAGTAGGCCAAAGACTTTAAACTCTTTGAGTATATCCAAATGGTTGGTAAGCATATAAGTAAGCTAATAAATAATCAAGTTGACAAAAATTAACACCATGAAAAGATATTACTACCCACATACCAAAATGGCTACAATGAAAAAGACTTACAGCATGAAGTGTTGGTTATAGAGCAACTAGGAACTCTTATGCATTGCTGGTGGAAAGTTTAAATTTGAAGAACAGTTGGATATTAAGTACTACAATGAAAATATATGTGTCCTATGACTCAGATTCCACTTCTAGATCGAAATGCATGTTCTTCTGCACCAGGAGACATACCGTATTTGCCGGCGTATAAGACGACTTTTTGGCCCTGAAAAATATGCCTCCAAGTGGGGGGTAGTCTTATATGGCGAGTATATAACAAACTCTGTATTTTTTAGTGGAAATGTTAGGGGGTCATCTTATACGCCCAGTCTCTTATACACCGGCAAATACGTATTTTTCAGGGCCAAAAAATCGTCTTATATGCCGGCAAATACGGTAGATAAGAATGTTCCTGGTAGCATTATTTCTATAACTTCAAATTGGTAACAACCCACATGTTCAGCATCTGTAGAATAAATAAATTAGTTGTTGTGTAGACACACAATTAAATGCTTTCCCCAAACAAAATCATATAGAAGGCACCTGCAACAATATAGTGTTAAGTGCAAAAAGCCAGCCACGAAGGAATTCATATTGCATGATTCCATTTGTATGAATTTCAACAGCACACCAAATAGATAAAATGTTTAGGCACGTATGCTCAGGTGATAAAACTTTTTGGTGGCTTGCAGGAGCATGTAAGGAGGGGGCACCTGGGGAGAACTTCTAGGATGCAGGCAAGTTCCACTATTGACCCAAGTGCTGTTGACTCTAGTGTTTGTTCTGTGATAATTCTCTAAGCTGTGTATTTATGCTTTGTCTTTGTATCTGTGGGGCCTCAATAGATAACAGATGGCCTAGTTAAGTTCAAATGATTCAAGGAGGACTTATTTATAAGGGTCTACTGACAAAAGAATGAAACCTAATGACAAAAAGGGAACTTTTGGCAAGACCCTTAACCTTGTTGCACCCACCATCATCAAGCCCAGAAAGACTAAGAGGGGAGAGGTTACTAGACCTAGAAGGAGGGGCCCTTATGGGAAGGAGGATAATAAGCCTGAGGTCTCCTTGAAGGAGAGAACCTGGGAAATTAGTACCCTGGCCTCAGGCCCTTCCTTACCTAAACCTCCTCCCAGGCTCCGTTAGCAGAGGCTCCCGTTAGCAGAACTCGGTGGAAGCCAGGGGCCCTCTGTACCCTCAGCCTCGGGGACAGAGCAGGGTGGAGAAGGGAGAAGAAGCAAATAGATTTGTCCAGCATGCTGCACTTTTCTGTATGTGTTACATTTCATATTCAAAAAGGTTGTTTTTAGGTAGTATAAATAAAAATAAACAACAGTAAAAACCACCTTTAGGCTTTGAGTTTGTGAAAACTGCATTTGTGAAAACTGCTTCTTGTAAGCTGTTTTCATGAGTAATTTTTAAAAAACACCTTCAGCCTCAGTTCTTATCTATGAATCATTGCGTTTCTTACAGTTTGTGTAAAATACATGTTTTAGATACCATGTATTATTTCTCCTTGTCTCTCTCCTTCCTGGTATGTCTGTCCCCTTTTTTCTTTGCATCATATTTAAAATTTCCTGAGAATTTCAGGAAATTCTGGGAATGGAAGCTCTGCCTATGCTACTAATTAGTTACCTGGGTTATCTTTGGTAAAAAGTTAGTTCATTTCTTTGATCACCACTGCCCCCAACTGGAAGAAATGGGAAGTTGGACGAGGCTTTCTTGAAAGGCTTCCCACCCTTCTAAGCAACTGTTCCCATTGCTTCCCATGTTTTATCTTTGTCTTTCTTGGAATTTGTGTAGGACTGGAGATGAGAGATATAAGATAGGACTTGGGACTCTCTGCCCTAACAGCTTCTGCCTGGAAACCTTAATGTATTCAGGAATCATTTACTGAAACCTCATCCCTGGGAGCCCTGAATGTAGTATGTGTTGGTGTTTAGGTTTATTCTAAACTCAAAACTACCCAGATTCCTGAGGGATCCTCTTAGTTCCTGGTCTTCACTCTCCATTCATGTCTTTTATTGTGCTGTTGTTCTTTAGTATGTATGTTTTCACCTTATTTTTTAATTTACCTCAGTGTGTTCATCTTCATATGTTTGATTAAGACATTTATCCATTTCTGGTGGTGTTAGATTGTTTCAGCTAATTTGCCTACCTACTTTTAACTCTTTTTCCTTTAACCATTACATTGATATATGGTAAGCAGGAAGTGCAACTGTGAGAATGGGCTGGGTCCAAAATGGTCCATCTTTAATCACTTGATCTCCCATAACCCTCCCAGGAGAGCTGTCACTCATGGTGGCAGAGAACTGCTTGGAGACATTATAGTCAGCCTGCAGAGGAAAACATAAAAACTATTCAGGCATTTTTTTCCCCTTGCTAATAAAACTGCACTGAGCAGAGTTACTAAAAAAAGCTGTTTACCAGAATCTCCCTCTTATGCTTAAAAATTAATCTAGCACCAGTGACAAATTGGTTGAATTTTTGCAAGGATGTTATCTTCTTATTGCTAAGCTTTTCATATGGACATTCTTCATGAGACGTTTCTGACTTTGAATCTTACAGCATTTTACCAACAGCAAATCATGCATTCTAAATAGGGTCTTTACAGAAAAGGGAAGGAAGTAGGTAGTAACCACCCTCAGACCTGCAGGGCAACCTGCTGGTGTGTGTGTGTGTGTGTGTGTGTGTGTGTGTGTGTGTGTGTGTGTGTGTGTTTGGAAACAGGGACTTGTCCTTGGTCTGCTTCATCCTGCCTCGAGTATAGGAATTTATCTCTTAACATTAATGTAATTTTTTATTTAGGACCAGTAATCATAGGTTTTTAGAACTGGGAGTTAGAGGTATCTGTGACTTCTCTCTTTTACAGCTGTATTGTAATTTGTCCCTTGAAAGTACTCTTATCTCTCATTATTTTTTTTGCATTTTGTGTATGTCTTATTAACAAGGAAGTAGCACATCTTCACTTATTTCAGTGCACCTAGCATAGCACTTTACACAGTAGGCCTCAATAAATACTGGTAGGCTTATTGATTTGACTAATGTCTGTGTTCCTTTTTCTGTAAGAAAGAGCTGTGCCATGTCCCAAAAATGTGGGAATGCCCATGTTACTAGGTAGATATAATCACAAATTTATCAAGCAGAGGAAAGACAAAGAAGAGATAGATTAGGGCTGGACAGGTAGAGGCCTGGGTGAAAGTGTTTTTGGCCAGTTAAACTATTATTGTATGTGTATTTAAGGTAGGAGAACTACACAACTGAGCATGAAATAATTTTAGATTGCTCGTGTATGTTACCTAGCTTTCCCTTACAGATTGACAAAGCTGCTTTGACATGACACTGTGCTTTTACTGCCACCTACAGGTGATTAGCCCTTCTGGGAACTCTTTACCTGATTTGAAGTCTTATTAAGATTAAAATAAAATTTTAAGAAACTGTTAATTAGTGAAAGATAAAATATTTACTGTCATTTTATAAATATGCCTGTATTTTGTAGTATTTTGTATAAATATGTCTTCTTTACTCTAAAACATTTTGGCAATATAGACCATTTTTACCTTCATTGGAAGCAGCCTAATTTTTTTAGGAAATCATTTACCACTGTAGGACTATATATTCCTGGTCTATGGTCTTGAGACAATTCTACTTTAAATGTTATTTGTGCCTAATATTCTATTAAGAGTTAAACATATGGGTGACCTTGGAACAAATTTGATAAGGTTTGATGTGATAAAATACAAAATAAGCTTATCATTTTAACCATTTTTTAAAATATATTTTACTGTTTTTTACAGAGAGAAAGGAGAGGGATAAAGAGTTAGAAACATCTATGAGAGAGAAGTATCCATCAGCTGCCTCCTGCCCACCCCCTACTGGGGATGTACCCTCAATCAAGTTACATGCCCTTAACAGAATCAAACCTGGAACCCTTCAGTCTGCAGGCTGACACTCTATCCACTGAGTCAAATCAGTTAGGACCATCTTTAACCATTAGTAGTGTTAGGTACATTTACGTTGTTTTGCAACCAATCTCCAGAACTTTCCTCTTCCCAGATTGAAACAACAATTTCTCATCACTTCCTCTTTCCAGCCCTCGGCATCCACTATTCTACTTTCTGTTTCTGTGAATCTGACTACTCTAGATACCTCATATAAGTGGAATCACAAGTGTTTGTCTTTTGTGATTGGCTTCTTTCAATTAGCAAAATGTCCTCCAGGTTTATCCATGCTATAGAATATGTCAGAATTTCCTTCCTTATTAAGGCTGAATAATATTTAGATATAGATATGAAATATTTATAGATATTTTATCCATTCCCCATTCCTCTGCTGATGGACACTTTTGGCTATTGTGACTAATGCTGCTATGAACATCTGTACATAAATACCTCTTTGAGACTCTGCTTTTAATTCTTTTGGGCATATACCCATAAGTTAAATTGCTGGATCATATGGTAATTTTATTTTTAATTTTTTGAAGCACCATCATATGGTTTCCATAGTGGCTAAGCCATTTTACATTCCCACAGCAATGTATGTACAAGGATTCCCGTTCTTTATATTTTCTGGGTAATAACTTCTTATAAGGTGTATGATTTACAAATATTTTATCTTATTCCATAGTTTTCTCTTTTACTCTGATTTTGTCCTTTGATGTACAGAAAGTTTGGGGGGGGGGGCATGGTTTTAGGTTCATATAGTACTTATCATATTCTCATGATAAGGTAGATTTGAAAAGCTTTAAATTTTTAAATGTTTGGGTAAAATAGAATAGATTTATCTCAGTAAAATCTGAGTGTCCTTTTAGGCCTTTTCCCAGTGACTTAATTTGCAGAGTATTTAGCTCCAGTGCTCAACACCTTTCCTACATCCCGGAGGGTGTAAAGTGGGGCAAGCAGAAGCAAGCTCTCTTCCAGAATCGACTCCCAGCCTTCCACTTACTCGTGCTTCTTTCTTATGCTCTGAAAATGGATTCTTTTATTACAATAATATGACATGAAAGGATAACATTTACTCTTTATAGCGTTTTTTGTTCTCTGCTTATTCTGATGAATGTCTGTGTTTACTTTGGAAATATAGCGTGTTTGCTTACCAGAGTTGCATATTACAAAAGCCACGAGGGTATTTTAGTCATGGTAGAGGCTACGCTCTGTAACAAAGAAATCCTGAGCGCAGTGACTCAAAGAACACAGATGTCTGTGTCTCTTTTCTAATATCCCTGGTGGGTAGGAATTTGTCAGAGATTGCGCTGGCTGGGCAGCTCTGTCATCCTCAATTTGTGCCCTCCAACCTGGCTCCCATTGTTCCCACTGCCAGCCAACATAGAGGGGTGAGAAGTCTAGGATAAGGAATTGCTTTCTCACCAGTGCTTTGGAAGTTGTAAATGTCACTCTTGCTCATACACCATTGGCAAGTAACTCGGTCATGTAGGCACAATTAGGTACAGGGGAAGCTGGGTTCTTGGCAAGGCAGCCAAATCCCCGGAGATAAGGAGAAATGGATTTGGGAGGAACTGCTAGCAGTTGCCTTGGAAGAACCATAGCCATAACCCATTAGCTGGTTTAGCAGGCTGGAGTTATGGGCTCTGCGGTCAACATATATAACACTAATAAGAGAGAGCTTCGGGTCTTTCTCTTCAGTCTCTAAATCAACTCTGGAGGCACTGAAGAGCAGCACTGTTTGGGCAGTCATGTGTTTGGAAAAGCCAGGAAAGCCAGTAAAGTGGGACCATGATGCAACTGCCTGTTAACATGTGCTTATGGATGCCATAGGTAGTACTGCAGGGCAGCAAGCCTGACTCTGGTGGACCCTGAAAGGGGCAAGATGCAGACCTGCTGTGCGAGAAACCATTGAGAGCAGGCAGTGTTTATCCTGGAGGGAAGAGGATGGGCCAGGAGAATAGTCTTCAACTATTGAAAGGACTTCTCTATGAAAGAGGAGTTAAAAGTGGCGGGGCGGGAGGAAATGGCCAAGGATGAATTAAGATTGCAGAGAGATGCTACAGGAAGTTACGGGGCTTGGTAAAGAATAACTCTGTGTCTCAAGGCAAAGTGATTTCCTGGGGAAGTGCTGAATTTCAGACATGGAAGATAGGCACACAGTGGCTGGGAAGGCACCAGGCAGGGATGTTGCCCAGGAAATCCACACATTGGGTAGCAGCAGGAATGACATCCCCGTGAAAGTCATTTAGTCCCTGAGCATCTCAGATTCTGTAATCTTCTTCACTCTGGGATTCACTTGAAGGCTTAGAGAACTTGAGAAATTAATGAATCCAGCAGATTTCCCCAGGAAGTTCTTTGCAACTCAGTTCCAGTACAGCAGAACTCATTTTCCTGTTGTTGTTGTTTTAAATAACAAGGACATAAGTGTCCATCAATGGATGAATGAAGAAAATGTGGTATATATATATATAAAACATATATACACTCATTGGAATATCTATTCAGTCATAACAATTAAGGAAATCCTGCCATTTGCAGCAACATGGATGGACTTTAAGAGCATTATGCTAAGTAAAATACATAATACAGAGAAAGACAAATTCTGTGTAATTTCACTATATATGACATTTTAAAAACAAACAAAGAAAACAGAGCAAAACCAAGCTTATAGATGCAGAGAACAGATTAGTGATGGTCAGAGGTGGACGAAATGGGTGAAGGGGTCAAAAAGTACAAACTTCCAGTTATAAATAAAAATTAGTAATTACCAGAGATGTAATGCACAGCATAGTGACTATAGCTAATAATACTGTATTGCATATTTGAAAGATGTTAAAAGAGTAGATGTTCAAAGTTCTCATCATAAGGGAAAAAATGGTAAATATATCTGGGGATGGTTGTTAACAAGATTTTTTGTGGTGATCATTTTGAAATATATACAAATAGTGAATCATTATCACACACCTGGAACTAATATGTTTATGCCCATTATAAATCATTAAAAATAAAATAAATGGGACATAGTTCACGGCAGTGTAGTTATACTAGCAAACTATTTGTAAAATGAAGATTTTTTTTCTACATAATATAAATGATTGATTTTGCTTTCTTATGAGCAAAGGATATTGTAAAATCTTTGATGTATATACTTCTAGAGGATACTTAGTAAATCCTTAAAGAGAAGCAGAATGAAAAAAATCTTGACAACTTTAAAATAAGGATAAGATGGTAAGATCTAAATAAAGATTTATAAAGTAATCAAAATAATTTATATATTTTTATATATTAACAATTCTTATAGAACTTTAATGTGGACTATTTAAGCTTCCATAGCTCTTTTTCTCTTTTGGCAAGGGCACATCAACCAACCATTCAATAGGATTTTCCTGCAGCTACACTGTAAACCACGAGATGGCAGCATTAGGCAGAACTTGATGAAAGCTGTGACCTTACTAAAAAAGTTATTAAATGAGGCTCAAACAATGAAATTATTTTGTAATTCAATGAATAAGAGAGAAGTATTATAATTTTTGCTTGAACCATTTGGATACCTTGTGATTATTTTTTTAAAATCTTTATTGTTGAAAGTATTACAGAAATGTCCTCCTTATTCCCCCACCCCTTACCCTGTACTCCCCACTCCTTACCCCTCCCCAGGCCTTTACCCTACTGTTGTTTGTGTCCATGGGTTACGCATTTTTGCATATAAGTTCTTTGCTTGATATCTTTTCTCCCCCCATGACCTCCCATTCCCTGAGGATCCTCCGTCTGTTACATGCTTCCATATCTCTGTATCTATTTTGTTCATTGGATTCCACATTTTAGTGAGATCATGTCGCTTGTCTTTCACTGTCTGGCTTATTTCACTTGACATCATAATCTCCAGTCTCTCCATGTTATCTCAAAGGTTAAGAGGTCCTTCTTTTTATAGCTTCATAGTATTCTATTGTGTATATATACCACAGTTGTTCATTTTTTTATCCACTCATATACTGATGGGCACTTGGGCTGTTTCCAGATCTTAGCTATTATAAATCATGCTATTATGAACTTAGGTGTGCATATATTCTTACTGATGGGTGTTTCAGGCTTCTTAGGATATATTCGTAGAAGTGGTATCACTGGGTCAAATGACAGTTCCATGTTTAATTTTTTGAGGAAACATCACAACGTTTTCCATGATGATTGTACATTTCCAAGTCTGCATTCCCAGCAGCATTGCACTAGGGTTCCTTTTTCTCCACATCCTCACCACTATTTGTTGTTTATTGATTTATTATTGATAGTCATTTTGGCAAGTATGAGATGGTACCTCCTTGTCCTTTTTAATTTGCATTTATCTGATGATTAGTGATGTTGAGCATTTTTTCATGTCTGTTGGTCATTTGTATGTCCTCTTTGGAGAAGTATCTATTCAGGTCTTCTGGCCATTTTTTAAACAGATTATCTTCCTTTTGTTGAGTTGTATGAGTACTTTATATATTTTGGATAGTAACCCTTTATCAGATGGTGTATCTTTGGCAATATGTTATCCCATACAGTGGGTTCCCTTCTCATTTCGATGCTGGTTTCCTTTGCTGTGAAGAAGCTTTTTAATTTGATATAGTGCCATTTGTTTATTTTTTCCTTTGTTTTTCTTGCTCCAGGCCAGGAGTAGGGAACCTCTGGCCCTTGGGCTGTATAATGCCCACAAAATCCTTTGGTCTGGCCCTGCCAAGGCAACTGCAGGCGGGACTCAAAATTAAATTCAATAAATCTGGGAGCTTTTTTCATAGCAACATCCTATATAGTAAAGAGCTAATATGCCAATTAGATTGGATGGAGGAACAACCTTCCAGACGACCTCTGGAATGGCCAGTGGGCGAGGCAGATGGGGCTGTGAGGCAGCCTGGCCACAAGGCAGCCAGGGCTGAGAGGGCTGAGTCCCTTGCACAAACTTTGTGCATCGGGCCTCTAGTAAACTTATATTAAGTGAATTATATTAAACGAATGATGTTATAAATATCCAAAACACCCTTGGCAGAAAAAAGTTTCCCCACCTCTGCCATAGGCAATGTATTTATGAAAATTCTGCTACATGAGATGTCTGATGTTTTGCTGCCTATGTTTTCTTGTAAGATTTTTATGGTTTCATGTCTTTTATCCATTTTGAGTTCATTCTTGTGTATGGTGTAAGTTGGTGGTCTTTCATTTTTTTGCACGTATCTGTCCATTTCCCCAACACTATTTATTGAAGAAACTGTCTTTGCTTCATTGTATGCTCTTGCCTCCATTATCAACTATTAATTGAGGATAATGGCTTGGGTTGATTTCTAGGGTCTCTTGAGTGGTAGATTTTAATAGCATTAAAATTGATTAGCCCCCCTCTAATCATCTCCCACCCCAGCCCAGGCCTTCACCTATCTTTTGTCTGTGTCCATGGGCTCTGACTAATTTGTACTTCAAATCCCTTCACCTTTTTCACTCATCCCCCAACCCTCCCTCCCAACAGGCAACTGTTCAAATGTTCACTCTATTTGTAAGTCTGTTTCTATTCTGCTTGTTTGTTTATTTTGATTTTTAGATTTAATGGTTGATAAATATGTATTTATTGCTATTTTATTGTTCCTATTCTTGACCTTTTTTTTTTATTCTTAAAGAAGACCCTTTAACATTCATGTAATATTGATTTAGTGGTGATGAACTCCTTTAGCTTTTTCTTGTCTGCGAAGCTCTTTATCTGACCTTCAATTCTAAACGATAGCTTTGCTGGGTAGAGTAATTTTGGTTATAGGTTCTTGCTTTTAATCACTTTGGCTATTTCTTGCCATTCCCTTCTGGCTTGCAAAGTTTCTGTTGAGAAATCAGCTGACAATCATATGGATGCTCCTTTGTACATAACTAATTGCTTTTCTCTTGCTACGTTTAAGATTCTCTCTTTGTCTTTTAACGTTTTTCATTTTAATTATGTCTTGGTGTGGATCTCTTTGTGTTCATCTTGTTTGGGACTGTCTGCTTCCTGGATTATATCCACACACCCCCCCCCCCCCCCCCCCCGGCCAATCAGTTGTGAGAATTGGCTGTGACTACAGTGAAGAGCTGCTTTGTAGGAGTCAACCCTATTGAGCAGGACTTGCTTCAGTGGGGCTTTGGTGCTCACGGGGTCTCCCCCTTGAGTGTGTCACTCATGGTGGTGGAAGGGTTGTAATCCATCAGGTGCACTTGTTCTGGAGCTTCCCAGAAGTTTCAAAGTCAACCACTATTTGTGCCTTGCCTAGGCTACCCAGTATGAGCTACAAAGCCATCTGCAGATGGCTGCTACTTGTAATGGGCTTGGAGGTGCTAAGAGAGGCCAAGCTATGAACCAAGTCGACCTGCTGCTAGTGCTGGTTCTAGGACCACTTATTGAGAGGTATGGGGCACGCTGAGGTCAACTGCTGCTTGTTTGAAATATTTTAGGAAAGTTCAAAGCATGAGGCAAGAGAGGCCAATTATGGAAAAGCCACTTGAAATGGTTTGGACCAAACTGCAATTTGGGAGGGTCTTAGGGAATCATCATGGCAGGGTGAGAAGTATGAATCAGATTGATGTAGTCTCAGATATGGTGCCCCATCTGCTGACTCTGTGGTGGGAAGGGCTCAGCAAAGGAGCAATGGCCTCTGCCAGCACTTCTGTCTTGGAGAAAGCTGTTCCTCCAGGTCTTACCCTGATTCCAGACAAGTTAGTTCCTCTCCCAATGTCTCAAGTTCCTTACAAGCTACTGCCCTAGTGAGTAAGTCCATGTGTGAACCCTTTAAGAGGAATTGCCTGGGGCCTGTAGCCTCCATGTTATTCAGCCACAATGCCCATTGGTTTTTACAGCCTGAAGTTGTGGGATTTCTTTTCCTGGTACTGGAACCCTGGACTAGGGGCCTGGTGTGGGGCTGGGACCTCTTATTCCTCAGGGAAACATCCACAACCAATATATCCCTCCTGATTTTATTTATTAATTTATTTTTAAATATATATTTTATTGATTTTTTTTACAGAGAGGAAGAGAGAGGGATAGAGAGTTAGAAACATCAATGAGAGAGAAACATTCATCAGCTGCCTCCTGCACACCCCCTATTGGGGATGTGCCTGCAACCAAGGTACATGCCCTTGACCAGAATCGAACCTGGGACCTTTCAGTCCACAGGTCAATGCTCTATCCACTGAGCCAAACTGGTTTTGGCTCCCTCCTGATTTTAAAACACCACACATGGGTGTGGGACCAGATGGTTCCACGATTCTGCCCCACATTTCTTTCCCTCCTACCAGTCTCGATGTTTCTTCTTTAATATCCTGGTTGTAGGACTTCTGTTCAGCTAGATTTCAGGTAGTTCTGAATGGAATTTTTTTTTTTTTTTGTATTTTAGTTGTAATTTTGATGTGGTTTTGGGAGGTGGCAAATCTCAAGTTTACCTACTTCTTGAACAGAACCAGCTTTTCATAGCATTTCTATGTCAATAGCAAAAGGAATAGGTATGAGTACGCTTGCAGTTGTCCAAGAGGCTCCTTTCACTGTCTTCATATTTTGGGATTATTTTTTATTTTTGTTGTTTTGATTGGATATTTTTTTATATGAAGATGGAGGTATATTGGTCTGTACTATTTTTCCATTTAAAAAAGTATGCAATCCTTTTACACATTTACACATTGTTCTGTTACTTCTCAGATTATCAAATTCTTCTTCAGGGAGAGTATTAAGTAGAATATTCTCAAATCCCATAAAATGAATAAGCAGGAGACAAGAGTTTATACTTAGACACACAGTTATATAGAAATTGGTGGTTGATGGTGTGGACATACATATATGAGTTCTAAGGAAGGATAAAAATAAGGAACAGGAAGCTGAATTGTGAAAGGTGATTTTTACTATACTGTCTGTGTCCTTTTAATAATTTATAAAATGTACTAATTCTTTGTGGTAAATTATTTTTTGAATAGTCAGTATTAGTCATTTTTTAGGAAGAGAAAGAATTTCCACACTGGTGAAAGAACATCTTGACATTTTCTCATGTAACGTAACCACTTAGTAAATGTTTCAGCATGCTTACATGTATGAATGAGTGAGAAAATTCTATCTCATATTTTACAAGAATGATCAACTCCCTTTGATTTCCTTGCTCTTCATTCAACAAATATTTATTGAGCACCTGCTTATATGGTAGGCACTGTTCTGTGCTGTAAGGATCCTGTACTGAACAGGAACAATCTTTCTTATTGAATTTATATTATAATTGGGGGTGGGAAGCCGTAAACAAGGTAACATAATATACACTATGTCAAATGATGATATATGCTGCATAAAAGTAAGTCAACAAATCAACCAATCAAGCAACCAGCCAGCCAGCCCTCCTGTCAGCTAGGGAAGAGAATACTAACATATGAGTGGAGTTGCAGTTTAAGAAGTAGACAGGAAATGGCCTCAGTAAGCAGGTGACATTTGAACAGAGACCTGGAAGAATCAAGGAGTGAGCCATGTGTGATCTGAGGGAAGTGTATTTCAGGTGTAAGGAGCTACTAGTGCAAAGACCCTAGTGCAACTGGGTAACTGAAACAGAGTGAGCCAGGGGGAATAGTAGGAGATGGAGTCAGGAAGGCAAGAGAAGTCACGGTGCTTTAAGGCCAGGGGAAAGCCATTAATGATTCCTTGGGAGATGGAGGTACATTGGTCTGCACTATTTTTTCCTTTAAAAAAGTATGCAATCATTTTACACATTTACACATTGTCCTATTACTTCTAGTCAGATTATCAAATTCTCCTTCAGCGAAGTAAGTCTGTTGCTGCACCTTGTGGTTTGTGATTTTTTACTGTGAACTCATTTTCAGTGGATTTTGTTTGCTGTTATCCCACAGAGGGACTTTGTATTTACTGCTGGATCCTGAAGGATTTTTGTTGTGGACTAGTTTTTATGTTATATTCTTACCTCAGAGCTCCCATACCATTCAAATGGGATAAATCTTGACCACAAATGTAGGTATAATATAGGCCTTGGGTTTTAATTATCTGCCGGGACTATTTCTACTTTTCTTTTACAAAGCCCTTCATGTAAGCTAAATTTCTTTACTGCTTTAGCAGGCTAATGGAATATTTTAAGCTTTCCCTGTAAAAGGCAGAGGTCTTTGAGGATCTGGGCTCAGTCCTAGCTCTTTGTCCTTTAACAGCTTGAGGCCATGTCTTCTATCTCTGACTAAATATCTAGCCCCCAACCCCAGCAGCTTAAAGGTAGGTCCAGTCCTGGGCGGAAGGGGGGGGGGGGGTTTGGGCACTGAAACAGTGCATGTTTTGATTTTTGTCTTTGTTCTGAAATTTGGGCTTATTATGGAAAAATTTAAACATATATAAAAGTGAAGAGAGCACTTTAGTGAGCCCATGTTTCAGTATCACTCAGCTTCAACAATGATCAACTCATGGCCATCTTGTTTTATGTGTAACCTCACTCACACTTATGTGATTCTAGTGAAACTGTGATCAAATCTCTTTTGCAAATAAAGCCACGAGCAGAAATGTAAGGCCATAGGGGATGAGTTGTGAGTGTCTGTGTGTGCTTCTTTACTCTCTATTCTATGCCATTGGCCGATTTATCCCCATACTCTAATATCTTTAAATTATTTTGCATTTTAGTCTAATTAATATCTAGTACAACAGATCACTTTTTTATATATTTGAAAATTAACCTAATTAACTATTCTTGTTCTTTTATCCTTTCATATACATTTTAGAGGGACTTAATTATTTTTAAAAATTCAGCTGGAATTTGAGATGGCATTGAATTTATAGATTGATTTGGGGGAGAACTGATTCTTTACTAGGTTTTCCCATCTAAGAATATGGAATATTTCTCCATTTATATATATAACATCATTGATTATTAGATTTAAAAACTTTCTTGTACAGACCTATTGTATTCCTAGATACCATATAGATTTTATTATGGCAAATGATCTTATATTTACTTATTATGTTTCCTAAGTGTTATTTTATTGCTGGAGTAAGAAAATGTTATTGAATTTTGTGAGTTGATCTTGCTTTTGGCAACCATATTGAACTCTCCCGTTTATTGATTCTGTTCATTTTTCTAGGTGGCATAGTAAGTATATGTTTTACTTTTTAAGAAACTGCCAAACTTCCAGAATTTTTGTTACATTTGCACTGTGATCAGCAATGTATGAGCCAGTTACTCCAATCCTCAGGTCATTTTTTTAGTATTAATTTTCAAAAAAGTTTAGCCATTCTAATGGATGTTGGGTGGTATCTGTCATTTCTATTTGTCATCTTAACCATTTTAAGTGTGCAGTTAAATAGTATTAAATATATTTACATTGTTGTGCAACAGATCTCCAGAACTTTTTCATCTTGCAAAACTGAAACTATACCCATTAAAAAAAACCATTCCCCTTTCTTACTCTTCCCCAGCCCTTTGTACCTACCATTCTGCTTTCTCACAGAGCTATTGAAATAACTTGTTTTCTTAGTTCCATTTGGATCTTCTACAAAGACTAGAGGCCCAATGCACATTTGTGCAAGGGTAGACCTTCCTCCCCCTGCCCCTTTTCGCCCCTCTCAGTGCCGGCACCAGCTTCCCACTGGTTACTGGCATCCAGGCTTCCTTCTGGCTGCCGGCACCCAGGACCCTGGCTTCCCTCTGCCCCACGCCCACACCTGCCTTGGCCTGGCACTGCCCACATCTGCTGCCACCCTTTCCTTTCCCCCTCGATCGATTGCTCCACCGCCTAGTGGCCTGGACCTCCCTCTGTGGGGCCATCGTGGGGTGATGGCAGGGCCCCCCTCCCCCCCCCAACCCATTGCATTGCACCCGCCTTGGCTGGCGTGGTGCTAGTGTGTGTCATAGTGTGGTTGTCTGGACAATTGTTCTGCTATTTGGTTGTACAGATGATTTGCATATTACACTTTAATTATTATAGATATTCATATTGTCTGAAAACAGTGACAGTTTTGTTTGCTCCTTTCTAGTCTGTATGCCTCTTACTAATTTTCTTGACTTGGACATCAGTATGATGACTTGGTGGAGTTGACATCTTTGTCTTGTTCCAGATCTTAGGGAGAAAACATTCTTTCATCATTACCCATGTTAGCAAATATATTTCTTAGGTACTCTTTATTGGGTTGAGAAATTCTCTTTTAATTTATAGTTTTCCTGGAATTTTAATCATGAATACACCATGAATTTTGTCAAATAATTTATCTACTAATATGGTCTATAGTTTTTCTTATTTACTTATATGATACATTGATTTTTTTAAAATGTAAGTCAATCTTTCATACCTGTGATAAACTCTATGTAGCATAGTATCTCTTTTATATATTTCTAGATTTGATTTGCTAATTTTTTAAAGGAAATAACATTTTAGGATTATAAAAGGAATATGATGATACACCAATGAATATTTAGGTGAACAGTTTTTGACTTGCTAAAATTTTGTTGAATTTTTTGTGTCTATATTTATGTGTGATATCGGTCTATAGTTTTCTTTTCTTATAATGTCTTTGGTTTTGGCATTAAGATAATCTGGCCTGATAAAATTAACTGGGACATGTTGCCTTCTTTTCTGTTTTCTTGAAGTGTTTGAGCAGAGTTAGAATGGTTTCTTTCTTAGATATTTAGTAGACTTTGCCAGTGAAGCCATTTAGGCTTAGAGTTCTCTTTTTTGGTTTCTCTCTTTATGAATTTAGGTGTTTTGTTTTATTTTGTGTGTTTTTTTTACATATTAATAACTATAGAGAAATATGGGGGGGTTACATACACAAAAGATGTTTATATATGTATGAATGTTTATAGCACCTTTAATTATAATTGCCATCTTGGAAGCAACAAGATATTTTTTAGCATGTGAACAGATAAACAAAACTGAGGTACATACAGATACTAGAATATTATTCAGTGCTAAGAAGAAATTATTTTTCAAGCTATGAAAAGAGAGGAACGTTAAGTGCATATTATTAAATGAAAGAAGGCAATCTGGAAAGGCTATATACTATATGATTTCAATAATAAAACATTCTGGTAAAAGCAAAACAGTGGAAACAGTAAAATTATCAGTGGTTGTGAAGGCTTAAAGGGGAAGGAAAGATGAATAGGCAGAGCACAGAGGATTTTAGATAAGTGAAAATAGTCTCTGTGTGATACCATAATGGTAGATAAATGTCATTAAACATTTGTCCAACCCCATAGAGTGTACCGCACCAAAAGGGACTAGCAATGTAAACTGTGGACTGAATGATAATGTTGTGTCTGTGTGTATTCATCAAATTGTCACAAATTTCTGGTGGCTGATGTTGATGATGAGAGAGGCTATGCATGTGTGGGAGTTATTTTTGTACCTTCCTTTCGATTTCATTGTGAACCTAAAACTGCTCTAGATAGAATGACATTTTTAAAAGAAAAAATAAATTACAGTGATTTTTCTCTATTTTCTGTTTCCAGTGTCATTGATTTTTTGCTCTATCATTTTAATTTCTTTCCTTCTGCATGCTTTAGAGTTAATTTGATCATATTATTGACTTTCTTAAAGTAGAAGCCTAGAACTAGACCTTCCATTTCTAATATAAATATTCAATGCTATATGTTTCTCCTCAAGCACTGCTTCTAGCTGCACCCCACCAATTTTATATTGTGTTTTATTTCCATTCAATTCAAATTATTTTCTTACATTTCTTTGAATTCCTCTTTGATTCGCGAATTTTTCAAGTGTTTTATAATTTCCAAAATATATTGCTAATCTAATTCTTTGTAGTCAGAGAACCTATTTGAGTTTGTTGAAGTTTAGTCTAGTGAGTATACTATATGTATTTAAAAGGAGTGCAGACCTGGCTGGGTAGCTCACTTGGTTAGAGCATAGCCAGGTCGCTGGCTTGATCCCCTGTCAGGACACAAACAAGAATCAACCAATGAATGCGTAAATAAGTGGAACAGCAGATTGACATTTCTTCCCCCCACACCCGCTTCCTTCCCCCCACCCCTCAAATCAATAAATTTTTAAAAAGGAGTGTATTCTGATGTTGGATGATATGTTCTATGCATATCAATTAGGTCAAGTTGGTTGATCTATTTTTTATGTCTTCTGGTTTTCTGTCTACTTGTTCTGTTAGTTACAGAATGAGGATGTTAAATACTTGAACTCTGATTGTGGATTTGTCTATTTCTCCTTTATGATTATCCTTAATTTCAGCCCTCTGTATTTTCTCCACAAGTATTTTCAAAGTTAATCTGTGCATGTTAAAGCTCTGATTCCTTGTATGCATGAACATATTTTTTCATTTGCTATCACTTATTTATAATAATAATAACTTGAATGTATAAAAATTCTAGGTTTAAGTTCTTTTTTCTTCAATATTTTAATGGTATTACTGTATCATCTTATTAAACCCCAATGGTTTTTGAGAAATCTGAGGTTGATCTTGTTCCTTTATCATTTGTTTATTCTTTGCCTTTGGATGTTTCTAGAATTTCCCCTTGTCTTTCTTAAATATCACCAGAGTGTCTACATATAGGTTATCTTTATCTAGACTGTATGGCTAAGAGACCTTAGTTTAAAATATTTTTGTGTTCTTTAAGTGACTTATTTCTTTCCAAATATTTTCTCCATCTCCTTTCCCTATTCAACCTTTTATGCTGACTGCGAGGAGAGTTTCTCAGTTTATTTTTCTAGTTTGGTAATTTGTTCTTCAACTGTGTGTATCCCATCTGCTATCTTTTTCTTACTTAATGTTTCCACATAGTCTGATTTCATATTTTAATAATTTCTCTTATCTCTTATAATAGTATTGTTATTAATATATATTGTAACTTGGGGTTTAGCTATTCTAAAAATTCTCCTTTCACTAGTATTATTGTTCAGTTAGTGTTTCTCTTTCGCTGTGATTGTATTTTAAGGATGTCTAATTATTTTGGCCTCTGAACTCATGTTCCCCTGAGGCGTAGTAAACTATTTTGTTCATGTTAGGTCGGATAAGAGGGGGGGAGAGCCCCTTAGGGTAGAAAACCCCAGACACCACAGAACCAGGAGTTACCCACTCCTGTTTACTGATGTTCCATCAGGCAAGTAAGCTAGTTGGGGATTCACCTTCAAATTCTTAGAAATAAGCAATATTGGAAAGAAGCAGTTTCTTCACGTGGTGATTTCCCTGGGACAGGGAGAAGAAAGGCATAGTGGAGAGAATGCTACCTCTGTCACCAGTACCCACTTCTCAGTGTTCCTGTTGACAAATCCAGTGAAGATCTGATTGCGAATACTTTGTGACAATTTGTAATGAGATTCATTGGACAGATTTTGTTTTTGTTTATTGGGGGAGTTTTGTTTGTTTGTTTGTTAATATATTTTTATTGATTTCAGAGAGGAAGGGAGAGGGAGAGAGCAATAGAAACTTCAATGGTGAGAGAGAATCATTGATTGGCTGCCTCCTGCATGCCCCTCACTGGGGATCAAGCCTGCAACCCGGGCACGTGCCCTGACCTCCTGGATCATAGGTCGACAGTCAACACGCCAGCCGGGCCAGATTGTGTTTTTATGTCTTTTGGTTGTACACTTGGTGGGCCCTGTCAGTCAGGAAATTTGTGTATTTCTTTTTTAAAAAACTTTTTCTGAATTATTTTTATCATAACCCCTTCCATTTTCTTGGTTCTCTCTTTTTTGAGAAATCTTATTATCTGCATGTTCAGCCTCCTTGACAGGTCTAGTTTTAATCTTCTCTCTCTCTCTCCTTCTCTTCCTCCCTCCCTCTTTCTCTCCCTCCCTCCCTCCCTCCCTCTCTCCTTCTCCCCCCTCCCCCTCATTCCCCCCCTTGCTGGGAGATTTCTTAAGCTCTGTCTTACAACTCTTCTAATTAATAGTTTTAATTTAACTTTTTTTTAAAATGCAACATGTACATGGGAAAGTGTGCATTTTCTAAGTTTAGAGCTCATTGAATTTTTACAAAGTAACGCCCTTTTAACACCATCCAGATAAAGAAATAGAACATCACCCACACCCTCAAAGACCCACTTTTGCTGCCTCCCAGTCACTACTTCTCCCCAAAGTCTATCCTGACTTTCAACACGCTGGGTTGTTTTTGCCTAGTTTAAACTTCATGTAAATGGAAATGTAGACTTCTGTGTCTAGTGTCTTTCTCTCAGTGCAGTTTCATTTATGTTGCATGTCTCGGTAGTTCACGCTTTGTCATTATTGTGATGTGCCTTGTTGTATGAATTACTACTTTATCCATCCTATGTTGTTGGATATTGGGATAGTTTCTTATTTGGGGCTATTATAAATACTGTTGCTGTGGACATCCTTGAATACATCTTTTGTTGTAAATATGCACACATTTCTGTTGAGTATGTACCTGGGAGTTGAGAGCTGAATCATACAGTGTACATATGTTTGGCCGTGGGCAATATTGCCAGTTTTCCCGTGGATCAGGAAGTTGAGAAGGAATTAGCTGGGTGATGCTGGCCCAGAGTCTCGCATGTGGTTGGAGTCAGAATGTCAGCAGGGACCACAATCATCTGAAGGCTTGACTGGAAGGCTCTCTTCCAAAATGGCTCACTTGCATTACTGTTGGCGGCGGGAAGCCTCAGTTCCTCACTGTGAAGCTGCTTGGTTATCCACATGACATGATGGCTGACTTGCCCCAGAAGGAGTGATCCCAGAGAGTTAGCAGTCCTTTTAATTTTAGTCATTCCAGTGGATGCGGAGTGATCTGTTATTGTGGTTTAGTTGGCATTTCCTTGATGACTGATGAGATTAAACACCTTTTCCTCTATTGAATTCTTTTAAAATATTTTATTGCTATCCTAGTTTTAATTTCCTGTGGTTCTTTTTTGTTTTTTGAATATTCATTTCTTTTGACATCCTGTGGTGGTTTGTTGTTTTTTTTCTCATGGATGCAGTGTTTTTTCTTACATCTTTCATAATATTTAGGATAATCTCTCCTACCTCCCCCCAAAGGTTTTTATTTCCCTGAATAGTTTGTTTCTTCTGAGTTTCTTTTTTCCTCCTTGTTTTCTGCTTTTACTGGTAGGATTATTCCTAAAATATCTCTGAGCCTTTGGCCATCTGTTTATATTTATGAGCCAGCTTTTTAGAAAGCTGATTGAAAAAATGGACTATGTAAAAGGGGCTGAATGACCATGGATTCATTTTAGCATCCCTGGGTTGGGATGTTTTATTAGGAATTACCAATATCAGGATCTGTAAATTTATGTCTTTTTCCCTCTCTAAACTTTATGAATTCTCAGATTCCCCAGAGCATATTCTTTAATCTACTACCTGCAGGATATGTATAAGTCTGGGTGTCTCAACATTTCTTATATGAACTTTCATTTAGTATATAACTTTGATATTTAGTAATGTATTTGCACTCTCAACTGTGCAAAGGAGCCCCCCCCCCAGTCCCAAGACACTCCTTGTTATCTTTTCTAGACAATAAAACCCCAGTTTTCAGTGGGGGGATGGGAGCAGTAGTCAGTGGGTGGGCTGAATATGGGGAGGGGATCGGTGTTCTTACTGTGCCTTAGCAGTTCCAGAAAAATATAGTGCTACTAATCCTCTAGCCCAGTGGTTCTCAACCTTTCTAATGCCCGACCCTTTAATACAGTTCCTCATGTTGTGGTGACCCCCAACCATAACTTCATAACTGTAATTTATTAACCCACAGGTTGAGAACCGCTGCTGTAGAGCCTAAGACCATCAGAAAACACAGATATTTACATTACGATTCATAACGGTAGCAAAATTACAGTTATGAAGCAGCAACGAAAATAATTTTATGGTGGGGTCACCACAACATGAGGAACTGTATTGAAGGGTTGGGCATTAGAAAGGTTGAGAACCACTGCTGCCCCTGGGGAGTTTGAGTGTTAGCCAGTTTGTTTCTCAGATTTCACCATTGCTAGTTTAGTATTTAGTTTTCTCAGGTTCGCCAGGTTAGTTACCACTCTACTCCTGTTTTCCAGCTTAGACATATTTTGTAATTGTCAATTTTCTTTACCTTTGTGGGGTTATGCCTTAAGAAAATCTTTTTATGCCATTCTTACAAGGTTTTAGAAAAGAACAAAGGAGGTAAGTACATGTGCTTAATCCACCATTGATCACGACAGTATTGTTTTTTAAAAGTGTGTGTTTTGCTCTGGCCAGTGTGGCTCAATTGGTTGAGCGTTGTCCCATGCACCGAGAGGCACTGATTGTGATTCCTGGTCCGGGTACATGCTTAGGTTGCAGGCTCAATCCCCAGTAGGGAGTGTGCAGAATGCAGCCGATTGAAGATTCTCTCTATCCCCTCCTCTCTGTTTCTAAAATCAATAAAAACATTTTTTCTTAAACTGTGTGTGTGTTTTAAGAACAGTGACAATTGTGAAATCAAATTATTTTCTTTTCATTGATTGTATTAGATACCTCTACTAGCAGTTAAAATTTTTATTAAGGTAATTGTATGTCAGGTAATTCTCAAATAGTATTCGTTTAGTCAAAATAGACATTATGCAGGACATCTGTAATACTATCTCCCCTACTCTCATAATAACTCACTAAAAAGTAATAAAATAGACTTTGTAGTCACTATGCTACCCTGTCTTATTTCTAAGAGCTTGTTTCCTAGTCTCAGTATTTCAGTCAATTGTATCTCATCCCAGTTTTCACCCATTCCCAGCAACCATGAGCATCTCTTCAAGGCTCATTCTTTGTTTCTTTGCATTGTGTTGTAGGCATCTATATACTGTTCTCTGTAATCTGCCAGAGTGGTGGTGGTGAAGGAAGCAAGGAGGAGTGTTCTTGGTCTCACGCCCACAGAAATTTAATGTTCTAATTTCTGCAAATCCCCAACTTCCAGCAGTTGTTCTTGATGATCAGATTACATGTTTGACATAGATCTTGCTTTATCTAAATTTTCTAATTCTGCCTCTTGGCATTGCAAAGGGTAAAACTTTCTAGTACTAGGCACAGATTATCTGGGAGGCTAAGAAACAGATATCATGGTGCCACCGTAATTGTTTGGTGAACAAGTTTGGTTACTTAGACCTATTTAAAAGAGTCAGTCACAGATATTTAATGTTTTCCTTTCATAATGTTGTAGCCCTATGTTACACTTTCATTTGGGCTACAGTGTTTCTGTGGCAACAGAGTTGATGGCCATAGGTGGTGTAATTTTTAATCTTGAAAGTGTTAAGGGATTAGGTTCTCTAGAGCCGAGTGCTGATTAGAGAGTAGCAGTGCACCTATAATCATCTGTGGTCATCTAGAATATCAACCGTTGGGAAATTTTAAGGGAAGTGGGTATTGTGGGCAAAGTTAACAATAAGTGTCAGTTAGCTTTCTAAATTTTTTGTCCCTATGGTTTGAAATTGGGCTAAATATTCAATATATATAAATCTTCACAGCTTGAACAATAATCAATGCCTTTAGAAATAAAAAGATATTTCTTAAAATAAAGATAGTCATCAGGGCCTCCAAATTTGAAGTGATCACATTAGTAATTTATTTAGAATAATAGATTCGATGAGTTGAGCTACTAGATATTTAAATATTTTTTCCTTTGATATTTATTTTTTAAAATACTCTGTGAAATTGGTATAATTATATCTAATTTACTAGTATAAAATTTTACTCTCAGAGAGATCCAGTTGACAGAGTTGGAATTTTGACCTAGAATACCTCATTTTAAAAAGAGCAGACCTTCCCCTGGCCAGTGTGGCTCAGTTGGTTGGGCATCATTCTGAGCACCAAAAGGTTGCTAGTTCAATTCCCAGTCAGGGCACAATTGTGAGTGTGATCCCCATTATTGGCTGTTTCACTCTCACATGGATGTTTCTCTCTTTGTCTTCCTCACTCTTCCTCTCTCTCTAAAAATCAATAAAAAAATAAATTTAAAAAGAGAGTGCTTCCCAGTCAAGCAGTAGTAGAAGTTTACAGGTTGGTAGTTCATCATGTTTATTAATATGCAGAGAATTGTTTCTCAGTATTGATCACAATAAATGTTTAGACTTTAATTCCTTAATGAGTTCCTCTTTATAAAGTCTTCTGTTGTGTAGCTAAAGACTTTAGATTTTGAGCTGTGTCCTCTATCACCTTCTTTCCCCACCACTTCTCTCCTCTTTGCCTCTCCTTACCCTTAATTCCTCCCCACCCTTCTCTGCTTATCCCCAGTCCTCTTTGCCCCTTCCAGCAATACCCACTGGTTTGGTTAGACCTATCAGAGATTTTAGTAAATAGGTATTTAAAGGTGATTGCACAAAGTGAATTTGACTAATGAAAGAGGAATTTCTCAAAATTTTATGTAGGGTGAGGGGTGTGAGGTAATAAATAACCCTAGCTCAAGGGCTTTAGTAAAAGCTGAAGGTCATTTCTTGCAGAAGCTTTCTTTGACCATCCCCAACCTCAGAGTAGGTCACAGTGATGTATTTCCTTAACTGGACCAGAGGGCCTGAACAAAAGCAACCTGACCATGCTGGCACTCTCATCTTGGGCTGCTGGTGAAGGAGTGGAGGGGAGAGCAAGAGAGCCCTCCGCTCTTTTAGCTCCGCGGGCCGGATAGAACAACCAAATGGGCCGGATTCGGCCTGAGGGCCGTAGTTTGCCCACGGCTGCCTTAGAACTTTCTCATAGTACTTATGACCATAAAAAATAGATAATTCATTGTGTAGTAAATAGTTTAATATATTTCTCCTCTACTAGAATATAAGCTTTATGCAATCAGGAGACCAGGCCAGTCTTACCTATTGATCATGCCCAGTTAGTATAAGTAGCTCCCACATAGTGGGCACATGTTGGATTGATGCGGTCAATGGATGGATAGAGTAAGTTAATGAATGAAAAGTAACTGGCGTTTAGATTCCATTTCATCTCCTTTTGTTTGGATTGTTGCAGTGGCTTTCTAACTGTTCTCCCTGTCATTATCTCAAAGCTATTGTGTGTATTGTCCCAACCCCTTATTTTAACTCCAGAAATCATATTTCTTTACTAGGGACCCAGTGCATGAATTCGTGTACTTTGAAAGGAACTGTGGGCCACGAGGCTGTCCCTAGTCCCCTGTCTGCTGGTAGCTCCCACCACTGCCATTGCCTCTCCCACACACTGATGGTGCTGGCCCTGCTTGCACCCGCTAATGACATGGAACCAGTGGGTGCGAGTGGGGCCAGTGTCAACAGCAGGTGTGAATGGCGACTGCTGCTCTGATCATTCCTCAGGAGCAGGGGGAGGTGGAGAAACATTTGCTCCCCCACTTACCTGCTCCACCATCCTGCCACAGCCGATACCCACCATGTTTTGTATGCGCCCCCTGGTGGTCAGCACACATCATAGTGACCCGTTCAGTTCTGCTGTTCAGTCTATTTGCATATTAGGGTTTTATGTATATAGATTTCTTCAGAAACTTGAAGGTGACTTCTTATGGCTAATTTATAAAGTTTAGCTTGTTAGTGAGACATCTCTGGATTGAGTCCCAAACAACTTTTTTAGGCTCATTTTCTATCACTCCCCTCTCTCACCCCCTTGTACTTTACACACCAGCTAAATTGCATTATTAACCACTGCCCATCACTCCTGTGTCATTTTGCTTTCTCATTTTATTCATGCAGACAATTCTGATTACAACATCCTTTCTCCCTTTGTTTGGCTAACTTCTGCTTATCTTTCAAGACTCATCTTGAATATCCCTGTTATATGAAATCCTATCCCAACTACAATTAATCACTCCTTTCTTTGTGCTCACTGATCACTTTAAGTTTAAAAAAAGTACATATAACATTTATTACTTGGTTTTGTAGTTATTTACCTAACTGACCTCTCTCTCAACTTGATGCCTTTTAAAGGGAGGATCTCTTTTGTAGCTCCCTCAGCATGGAGCATTTGGGAGACAGCATAGAGTAATGAAAAGAGTATTTTTTAATCCAAAAGAGATCTGGCTGTGACTGAAATTTTGGTCTGGCACAAGCTGGTTACTTCAGTTATTCTTTTGTACCTAGAGAGAAATATATAATCCATTCAATTTTATATTCTCAGAGTATTTCTTCCCAATCAACAAGTTCTCAAACTTCCATCAGTTGGGTGTATAACACTGTATGACATTATCTATTAGGAATTAGTGAGTACGCATTACGTCCCAGGCACTCAGCGTACACATTGATGTCACTTTAATCCTCAGAATAACCCTGTACAGTAAAAATTGTCATCTCCTTTAAGCAAATAGGCTCAGAAACCTTGAGCAACATTTTTTGTAAAGTGGAAAAGGAAAAATTATGAACAGAAAAGATACATAAGGAGAGGAAGAGGCTTTTGTTGCCTCACTTATGCACTTGGCATTGACTGAGGAATGATTAAAAACAAGATTGCTTCTCAGTGTTATCTAAGTATTAGTAATGTTTGAAGGCCAGTCAGTGTCTTGAGAACCAAATAAAATAGCATACAGTTTCTTACCCTTGGAGATAGTTGATTAATTGTGAAAGGACACTGAAGCTTTTCACCTGCAGGGATTTCAGTGCCAGTTTCAGTGGCCAGAGTGTTTTTCCCAGGGGGAAGATTGAATGTACCCTGTTTCAAAGGGTCAGAAGGATATGTGAAGCCACATGATAAGCAGTTTTATATTTGAATGTGAAGGGCAGTGGCATAGTTGATTTAAACCAGAGTTTTCTCAACCTGGGTCAGCACTTTTATTTTATTTTATTTTATTTTATTTATTTTATTTTTTGAGAGGGGGGGACATCAATTTGTTATTCCACTTGTTTATGCATTAATGAATTGCTTCCTGCATGTGCCCTGACCAGGATCAAAACCACAACCTTCGCGTATCAGGACAATGCTCTAAACAGCTGAGCTATCTGGGCAGGGCTGGGTCAGCACTTTTGCCTACTTAGTTCTTGGCATGGGAGGCTATCCAGTGCATTATAGGATGTTTAGCAATGTCCCTGGCTACCCACGAGATGCCAGCAGCAATGCCCCCACCTTCCATCAGTCATGACAACGAAAAACGTCTCCCGATATTGCAGGTGACACCAGAGGACAAAATCGCCCCGGATGGAGGGCCAGTGATGTAAACAAAGCTGCTGCAGATCTTTGAAATCTCAGAATATAAACATCCGCGGGGCTGGGTGGCCTTGAAAAGAGTTAACCCACACCCTGGAGGAGCTGATGACCCATAAAGCTTGTTGAGATCTTTTAACCGCGTAGAATATTTCTAGTAGCTGACTGAAATAGCTTGGCTGAGGCTATTAGCAAAAAATTTGTTTCAAAGCAGTTTAACATCTGTTTTCATTTCTGCTTTTGTAAGTTCCTTTGCTACTCAATTCCTTTATTTGAAGCTGTCTTCCTCATAGAACTTAAAATATTTGAGTATATGTCAAAATTTCAGTAAATAGAAAGCATTTTTACTCAAGCAGAAATAGAAATATTAATAACTTTAAATTAGGATAAGATGGTGGGAGTTTAATGTTGTGAAGTCAGGCGCAGACAACAGCAGAGAACATAATGGTGAAGGGAACTAGGTGTCTGGTTGTGTTTGAGATTCACTTCCTGTTCTTGTTTATCATTGGAAAGTTGCACCTTATGAAAGATTTTAGATTCAGATCATTGTATTATTCTAAGAAAAAAAATTCAAAATGCTAACCACGTCTTCGTAACCATAGAGAAACATACAACTCATATAAATAATCTCATACCTATCTATCTTAGGGTTGGATTTTTTATATATGATATATGTTGAGGTCTGAAGTAGCTAATGTGCTTTGATTATCTAAAGTAAAAGGAAAAAAAGCCTTTCTCAGTTACAAGAGCACGGCATGCTTGTTAGCTGAAGTAATAAAGCTGACTCTGGCTTTTTTTTTTTTTTTTTAACAGAAAGATGGTTTATTATTAAAGTAGTTCAGAGAATAACTGGAAGGGCACCGACCAAAGCTAGAATAACACTCAAAATGATCCCTCTCCTAAACTGATACTATTTGTTTGCTTAATGAAACTCATGAAGATAATTTGGCCTGTATTATTTTCAGCTCTCATCCTGGTGCCTAGAGCAGTGCCTGACTCATAGTAGGTCCTTAATAAATATTTGTGTATAAATAAATTATTTGACCAAGGATATGTTTGTTAATATTGGCAGTAACATGGAGAAACACTACAGAATAGCATTATAAAATGTTAATATTGTACATTTTATTTGGAGTGTTTTTGGTAGCAGAATTTACCCTTTCTCTTAAGAAATCTGGGTAGGGACATTGTGAAGAACTATTTTATACCGTAGAACCTTGTCTTACTTATGTTCCTGTTTTAGATGAACATCCACAACCATCTTGCAAAAGTAGATCTTGATATTGCTCTGTTCTTGTGAGAAAGCAGAGGTTCTGAGAACTGAGTCGCTGGGATCATATCTGTTAAGTGTCAGAGCCTAGATTAAGTCATGCCTGTCTGACACCTCGCTCAGACATTGTCTTTTGTGCAAGACAGCCATAATGCTACTTCCTCTCTTTCCTCCTTTTTTCTTAGGTGAAAACTCTAGTTTTTCTGTACACTGTACTAGAAATTAATTTGAGGCTATAAACTTATCAAACCAGGACTTCCTATATACTCATTTTTTTCAACTACATTTTGCATATGTTCCTAAAAGTAAATGCTAGGGTATAAAGACAATATTATGACTACATTCAAATTTTGCTGCAAAAATGAGAAGTACAAAATAATAACATGCTGCCAAAAGTGTTTAGATGGAGGAAAATACCTAGAGAATGGTATCTGAAAAAGCACTATCTACATGACCCTTCAGTTATTTAGTTATTAATTTTCATTTTAATAGACAGAAGAAACTGTCCTATTTCTCTTTAGAGCTCCCAAATGCTGCCACTGTGTTTTATACTTTTTAAAATTTTTGAAATAATTCAGGCTATAGAAAGGTTATAATAGGACAAAAGAACTCCCTTATACCACACACCTGGATGCCTTAATTATTAATATTTTTTACATTTGCTTTCTCTCTCTCCATATATAATTTTCCCCTGAATCATTTGAGAGCAAGTTGTAGATGTATGCTTCTTTACCCATAAATACATCAGTTTATATTATTTTATTAATATTTGGAAATTATTCAAATAATGACCTATTTCATAGCAAAAGGGAAAAAACTATGGTTCAATCCAGAATTACATCTCACATTGCTATATCCCTTTTTAAAATATACATATATATTTATTGGTTGATTTTTTTTTTTTTTTACAAAGAGGAAGGGAGAGAGTTAGAAACATCTATCAGCTGCCTCCTGCACACCCCCAATGGGGATGTACCTACAACCAAGGTACAGCCCTTGAATGGAATCGGACCTGGGACCCTTCAGTCTGTAGGTCAACACTCTATGCAGGTCAACACTCTATCCACTGAGCCAAACCAGCCGGGGCTGTTATGTTCCTTTACTCTTTAGTCTGGAACAGTCCTCATTCTGTCTTAGTCTTTTATCATCTTGATAGTTTAAAGGATATAAGCCAGTTATTTTATAGAAGATGAGCCTTATTTTAATAATATGGTAGAAGTAACATTTTTGAGGAAGCATTAGATGAAAATAATTTGTACTTCCCATGTTTTGTTGGCATAACCTGTTAAAGCTTTTCATTATGAAAAATTTTAACCAAAAAAGAAGAGAAAATAGATCTAATAGTTAACATTATTACCATCCTTTCTTCTCCCCTAAAAAAAGTAAGTATTTTTACTGTAAGTATTTTGAAGCATTTTCACCATCATAAGCTTTTATTTTATACTTTAAGTAAGCTGTAAAAATGGCATTTCTTATATAACCATTAGAGACCCGGTGCATGGGTTTGTGCACCGGTGGGATTCCTCAGCCTGGCCTGCACCCTCTCGCAATCCAGGACTCCTATGGCGATATAGTAGTGTGTGAAGAGGCAGGTGGCCAGGGAGGAGCCTGAGCTCAGGCCAGGCGCTGCATCACTCCCACTCATCCCAGCCTGCACCCCCTGCCGCTGCTGCCGCTATCTCAGTAGCACTGCCACAAAGGTGGGAGAGGCTGGTGCTGCCAAGCACAGCCATGAGCCCGGTGTCTGGTGCACCCATCAGTCAGATGAGCAGTGCTCCTGCTGTGGGAGTGCACTGACCACCAGGGAGCAGCTCCTGCATTGAGTGTCCCCTGGTGGTCATTTTAAATCATTGTGACTGGTCAAATGGTAGACTGGTCAGCTAGTTGCTGAAGGTTTTACATATAGAAACTAGAGGCCTAGTGCATGAAATTCATGCACGAGGGTGTATGTCCCTAAGCACAGCCTGCACCCTCTCCAATCTGGTACCCCTCAAGGTATGTCCGACTGCCCTCTCACAATCCAGGACTTCTGGCTCCCAACCGCTCACCTGCCTGCCTGATTGCCTCTAACTGCTTCTGCCTGCCAGTCTGATCACCCCCTAACCACTCCCCTTCTAGCCTGATTGATGCCTAACTGCTCCTCTGCCAGCTCGATTGCCTCTGACTGCCTGCTCCTGCTGGCCTGGACACCCCTAACAGCCCTTTCCTGCCAGCTTGGTCACCCCTAACTGCTCTTCCCTGCAGTCCTGGTTGCCCCCAACTGCCCTCCCCTGCAGGTCTGGTTCCCTCCCCCCCCCAACTTCTCTCCCCTGCTAGCCTCATTGCCCCTAACTGCTCTCCCTGCTGGTCTGGTTCCCCCCTACTCCCAACTGCCCTCCCCTGCAGGCCTGGTCCCCTGCAACTGCTCTTTCTTGCAGGCCTCTTTCCCTCCCAACTTCCCTTCCCTGCAGGCCTGATTGCCCCCACTTCCCTCCTCTGCAGGCATGGTCACTCCTAACTGCTCTTCCCTGCAGGCTTTATCGACCTCTACTGTCCTCCCCTGCAGGCCTGGTCCCTCCTAACTGCCCTCCCTTCTGGCCTGGTCCCTCTCAATTGCCCTCCCTTCAAATGACATGGGGCAGCCATCAGTGTGTTATGACAGTCAATTTGCATATTACTCTTTTATTAGATAGGATAGAGGCCTGATGCATGGGTGAGGGCTGACTGGTTTGCCCTGAAGGGTGTCCTGTAGTGGTTTGCAGGCCAGCCATGCAATCCAAGCATAGGCCAGGGCTAGCTGGAAGCAGGTATCTATGATTTATTAATCTTCTATAATTGAAACTCTGTAGCCTTGAGTGGAGGCCAGGGAGGTGCAAGGCTTGACTTCCTCCATTGCCTGGGGCAACCCAAGCCTCTGGCTGTCTCCAGTTCTGTGGCTGCCACTATTTTTGTTGGGATTTATTTATCTTCTATAATTGAAACTTTGTAGCCTTGAGTGGAGGCCAGGGCCAACCAGGGTGGGCAGGAAGCTTGGCTTCCTCCCTCTCCAGGGACAAACCAAGCCTCCTATTTGTTCCAGTTCAGTGGCGGCTGCCATCTTAGTTGGGTTAATTTGCATACTTGCTCTGATTGATTGGTGTGTGTAGTGGAGTGATGGTCAATTTGCATGTTTCTCTTTTATTAGAGTAGATAATATTACTTTATCTAACAAAATTATTTATATTTCCTTACTCTGATGTACTACCAAATACAAAATATATTTAAATTTCTTCTATTACTTTGAAAATGCCCAATTATATTTGATTTTGCATTTGGTGGCCATGCCTGTTAAATTTCTTCTTTATCTTTTTAAAATTAGGTGTTTTCCCTCCCTTTTGGTAGAGTATTTTCATGTTTTATGTGGTATGATGGATATGCTTAGATTGGCTTGCTCATGGGTTCTGTTCCAGGGTCCTCCTTGTGTGTCTCCACATAATCAGAGGTTGGAAAATGGAACACTCTTCTTAACTTCCTTGCATTAGAATTCTGTGTCTGATCTAGGCTCCAACAATCAGAAGGACTTGTGTGGAGCTGGAGTTCAGTGTAAGCCAATGCTGTAGCATATGAGATACCATTTTGTTGACTCAGTTCTGCAAACCCAGCAGAAAACTTCCTGATCCCTAAACTCTGCTGAAATGATCCAGTGACTTCCTAATTTCCTAGGGTCTTGAATATGACAGAGGAAGCAGTCTTCTGGGTAGATCAGTCCTTATGTATTTTTTTTAGGAGTGTCTTCCTAGAGGCATAGACTGGATCTGCCCTTTTAGCCCTTCTATCAATTTTATACGCAATCAGTTCTCTGTGAAATGTTTTTCTGCCTAAAATAACTTGAGAGGGTTCTATTATCCATAAATGAATCTTAGCTGGCAGAGCTTGTAATCAAAAGAATGTAACATCTATATTTAGCTTCAAATGTATATACATATAAAGCAGTATATCTACATCTGAGATATTTATATTTGAACTGGGACATGGGTAAGGAAAAGGAAGTAGCCCTTTGTGTTAGGAGATCAGATTACTCAGGGAGCACCTGCCTGTGTGTGTGTGTGTGTGTGTGTGTGTGTGTACTAGTATACAAAGTTTTGAAAAACCCTGACAATCTTTTCATGTGGATTTATGATCTGTGTTCTTTGTTGGTGACTTTGTTACCAAAACTGTTTCTTACTAGGACTCTTGAAAGTCTGTTGAGACTACCCTTCCATGAGATCTTAGATACGAATGTGGCCAGGTGTGTCCCTTTTCTGTCTTCTGGTATGATTGGGGTGGCTGCAGCTAACTGATTAGAGACAGAGACTTTTAGTCAAGTGATATCCACTGCCATATCTCTTAGTCCTTTGTGAATCAGTCCCTGAATTTCTGATTTCATCCCTGATATAACAAGAGTGGGAGAATGTGTTGGAGACTATACTTACCGGTTTTTAAATGAATCACAGACATTTTCAAACATCCACAGAAACAGAGAGAATAGTATAATGCCCACTATATACCTATCACCTTATCAACACCTTGTCAAACACTCAAACTTCAAATAATTTGACAACTGGATCCTAATGGGGTACTTTTTTCTGTCCATTTTACTATTTGCTTCCTAAGTTCTACATGACCAAGACCTATAATAGCCTTAGCCTTGCCCCTGCCTCTGACTGACCAGTCTCTTTCTGGGTCTCTTCAGAGACCTGAGTACATGGGTACAAGCATAGTCATAGGCCATGGTTCAGGTAAGCCAATACAGCTTGTTGGGACTAAAAATAGGAACTACTTTGATTTCTCATCATATGTGTGTATTGTGTCACTGGATCTGTTTTGATAATGCCTTCCTTTTAACAGCTGTCCTTTAAGTAAAACCAATAACACTCAAACTCATGTCCTTTTCTTTGCTCTTATTCCCTTAAGGGGGAAAATAGACAATAATACATGAGATAGCATTTGCAATTCTTTCGTTACTATCTCAAATTATAATATATGGTGAACCAATACATGATAATGTTTATTTTTAAACCCCATATATTTGTAATATGTATATATTTAAAAAGCAGGTGTTTCACTATAGGACTTAAGGGGACAAATAATGGAATTACTGCCCTGAAATAATATGAACACATTAAAATGTTGCTTTTTTAGGGTGAGATTAAAAATTTTTGTAGCCTCATTATGGTTTCATTTTGACACACTTTTTTCTTCTCAAACCTGCATGGGAAAAGTCTTAAAAGATACAAACACTAAAAATAAATATTCTCACTCTGAGAGAACTGATAAAAGCCAATCAAAAATTATTTGAGTTCTTGGTTTGGGTCAGTTGCGGTCGGTACCGTGTGGAACATAGAGTAATATGGTTCCTGCCTATGAGTGCTTGCAATTCAGTTACGTAGAAAAGACATCTAAAAGGCATTATTAACAATGAGAAGCCACACATAGCAAGTGTGCTTAATATTCTTTAAGTTCTTTAAAGAATATCAACTGTTGAAAATAAAATAAAATCATGTATTGTATTTTCCCTTACATGTTACTTTTTAATAGTTTCTTCTCTCTAACAACACAGTGATGCAGAGATTTCTCTAAATTTCAACAGTCTGAATATGCACTATCAGACAGATTACTAGTAAATAAAAGTACTATAGTCATGTGCTGTTTCTTTGTATATGGAAGGAAGAGGAAAAGCTACCGGCACTCCTCAACAGAAAACATTCTCTCTGGAGAAGAAATCTTTACTGATTTAAATGTCATTCCAGTTTCTAATCTGTCATACTTGAATAATACAAATCACATAGTATCATCATCTAGTATTTGATGATCTGTAGTCAACACATTTTTTGAGCATTATCTATATGCAAAGTGCTGTGCTGGGAACTACCCAGAATGAAAAGAATAGTCAAGGTCTCTGCCCCAGGGAGAGCCTCTGTTTCAGTGGATGGGTATAAGAGAAATGCACATGAAATAATAGACCACAGACTGTATGATGGTTGGCAGAGAGCTCACATATTATATAACACTGTTAATTCATTGATTTTTAAAAAAATAAACCCCACAAATGTAGGAAGGCTAAAAGACTGAGCAGAGGTGATATAGCTCACTCAGATTTCAGGATTAATGTACTTTGGTTGCCGGCACATCCCCAATGGGGAGAACCAGGCCACAGGTTTTCAGGCCAATGTGTCTTCTTTAAAAAAAAAAATTAAAAAATATATATATATATTATTGATTTTTCACAGAGAGGAAGGTAGAGGGACAGAAAGTTAGAAACATCGATGAGAGAGAAACATCGACCAGCTGACTCTTGCACACCCCCTACTGGGGATGTGCCCGCAACCAATGTACATGCCCTTGACCAGAATCGAACCCAGGACCTTTCAGTCCACAGACCTACATTCTATCCACTAAACCAAACCGGTTTCGGCCCAATGTGTCTTTTCCTTTGTTGTAAGATAATATAATTCTAAAGTTAAAACTGTATAAAAACCAAGTAAGTTGAGGAAAGAAAGATGAGTGCCTTTGAATAGTCAAAGAAGAATTAAAGAAGAGGTACGATTAGGATGTGAGTGTAAAAAATAAATGGAGGAAATAGTGAGAACCAAATATTTGTTATATTCATGGGACAGAGACAAAACCAACTAGGCTAATTTGAACGATGCATGTTGGGCAATGGGGGGAAATTGGGTGGCAAAGGCTTGAAAGTATAGGAGAGGAACTCGGACTTCATGTGGTAGAACATGGGGAACTATTCTCAATCCTTGAGCATGAAATGACACAATGAAAGTGGGATTAAGGAAGATGTGTTTGTTTGCTGGGAGAACTGTATAGTGCCTGCATTTTTCTTTTCTTACACTGTGTGTATTCGTCTGTTTCATTCTAAGTAGGTTAAACACTTTATTAATCAGAAGACTAGCTTATGTTGTAGTAGCCACAAATGAATCCTGAAATCCTGAAATCTCAGTGGCTGAATACATAAGTGCAGCGATTTTTATCCTTTTTCATCTCATAGCACACATAAACTGATAACTAAAATTCTGCAGCACCAAAAAATATATTTGTTGACAACCTGCCAAAAAAAGGTATAATTTTTATTCATATCAGACAGCTACTGGTTGTCATAATTTTATTTCACAATCTAAGAGAAAAGAAGTCAGTGCTCCTGACTAAATAGTTTATTGCATGTTTTATTTTATTTTTTAAATATATTTTATTGATTTTTTACAGAGAGGAAGGGAAAGGGATAAAGAGTTAGAAACATCAATCAGCTGCCTCCTGCATACTTCCCATTGGGGATGTGCCTGCAACCAAAGTACATGCCCTTGAACGGAATTGAACCTGGGACCCTTCAGTCCCAAATAGGTTTGGCTCTATCCACTGAGCCAAACCTATTAGGGCGGTATTGCATGTTTTAAAGAATCTATGTGAAAAAACCTAAAACACTAATTTGGAAGAATATATGCACCTTTATGTTCATTATAGCATTATTTACAATTGCCAAGTGCCCATCAGTAGATGAGTGGATTTAAAAAAAAAAAAAAAAAAAAAAAGCCTGTGGTACATTGACACAATGGAATACTGCTTGGCTGTTGAAAAAAAAAAAAGAGAGAGACAGACAGACAGACAGACACAGACTGGCTAGCCTGGCTCAATAGTTGAGCATAGACCTGAAACCAGGAAGTCATGGTTTGAACTGGCTCATGCCTAGGTTTTGGGCTCAATCCCCAGTGTGGGGTATGCAGGAGGCAGTCAATCAATGATTCTCTCTCATCATTGATGTTTCTATATCTCTCTTTTCCCCTTTCTCTTCTTCTCTGAAATCAATAACAATATATTTAAAAAATAAATAAATAAGAAAGAAGGAAATGTTACTTTTTGCATCAGCATAGATAGACCTGGAGAGCATTGTGCATAATTATTTTGACAAGTACCATATGATTTCACTCATATGTAGAATCTAATGAATACAATTAACTAATAGACAAAATAGAGACAGACTTATAGAGAGAGAGCAGGCTGACAACTATCAGGGGTGGGGGTGGGTGTTGCTGGGTGAGAGGGTGGAGATACTGAGCAAAAAAGAAAAATACAATAAATATTAATGGGCATGGACATCAGTGTGGTGATTGCCAGAGGGTGGGGAGTAGGGAAGGTGATGGATGGAGACTTGACTTGGGATGATGAATACACACTACAGTATACAGATGATGTGTTGTAGAATTGTGCATCTGAAGCCCGTATGGTTTTGTTAACCAGTGTCACCCCAATAAATTGAATAAAAGGAAAAATTAAATAACATTAAATAAAAATTCTTGCAGCACACCAGTTGAAAATTGCTGCATAAGTGTTTTTCTTGTTTGCACTACTTAACTAACACAGGTGGATGAGATGCAGGCATGGGGAACTCTCCATTTACTCAAACAAAGGACCTATACTAACAAAGGTCCTGGAACATATCTGGTCACTGTGGCAGGAGAGAAGAGGGGGATAGAATATTCCTCACTGCTCTCTAATGTTTCAGCCTAAAAGTGGCATGTCAATTTTGCTCCCACCCACTGGCCAAAAATAGTCACACGTGCCCCTCAAGTGAATTTGAGAGTATTCAGTGAGCAGTGTCTCTTCCAAGGCTCTCTGAGGAACTGGGTATAAATTTTACTTGTTTAAGAAATATAACATAATGACTAAAAGTGTAGACCCTGGAATTGCCAAAGTCTAGAGTCTGGCTCTCTCATTTACTAGCTGCATGACCTTGGGGAAGTTACTCAACTTTGCTGGGAATTAATTTTCTCATCTTTAACATGAATCGTAATGAAAAGAGTCTCACAGAAGTATTGTGAGTTGTGAGGCTTGAGTGAGAAAACACACACACACACACACACACACACACACACACACACACAATTAGAGCACTGTACTGTATAATTGTTAGTAAGCATTTATTATTGTTACTAGAGGCCTGGTGCACAAAATTTGTGCATGGGGGTGTGTGTCCCTCAGCCTAGCCTACACCCTCTCCAATCTGGGACCCCTCAAGGGATGTCCTACTTCCTATTTAGGCCCAATCCCAGGCAGTTGGGACTAAACAGGCAGTCAGACATCCCTCTCACAATTCAGGCAGCTGGCTCCTAAGCACTTGCTTGACTGCCTGCCTGCCTACCTGATTGCCCCTAACCGCTTCTGGCTGCCAGCCTGATAATTCCCTAACCATTTCCCTTCCAGCTTGATCCATGCCTAACTGCCCTCCCCTGCAGGCCTGGTTGCCCCCAACTGCCCTCCCCTACAGGCCTGGTTGCCCCCAATTGTCCTCCTCTGCAGGCCTGATCACCCACAACTTCCCTCACCTGCCAGCCATCTTGTGGCGGCCATCTTGTGTCCACATAGGGATGGCCATCTAGTGTGTTGGAGTGATGGTCAATTTGCATATCACCACTTTTATTATTTAGGATTATCATCAATCTGCTTGCTTCCAGTATAGCCTCTGATCGGAAGGCAAACATTCCTGACTCTAGTTGAGGGGGCATGTGAGAAAGAAGTTGTAGTAATATGTCTGTGACACCAGCATCTGAACTAGAATGATGATATTGGACAAAGAAAAGATGTGCAAGAGAGAGTGCAAGAGGAGAAAACCCAAGCAAGATTCACTGGCTAAATACCATGGATGAGAGAAAGATGGTCAGGTGTGGGTGACTAAGAGAAAGAAGCTTGAGTTTGCAGAGAATTAAGGGGGTCCCCATGGGGGAAGAAGATGAGCTGAGGTTCCAGTGTGGTAATGGGAAATGTCCAAGGCACAGGGGCCACAGCAAGTAGAGGAAGGAATACAGCCACCTTGTAATGGACATATTTCTAGATGTGGTGACACCCTCCTTTTCCAAGTCAGGCTACCAGCACTGGGTCAGATGGTTTGGATTTAATTCCTGGCTTCAACCCTGCATGTGGCCTGGCACTCTAGTTTCCTCATCAGCAAAATGGAGATAATTGTGCCCATCCCTTAAAATGGTGAGTATTAAATGAGTCAATACCGTGTTTCCCCGAAAATAAGACCTACTTCATGGAAACATAATGCATCCCCTGAAAATAAGACCTAGCGCATCTTTGGGAGCAAAAATTATTATAAGACACTGTCTTATTTTCGGGGAAACAGGGTACCTGTCAAGTGTTCCAAAAAGTGGAATGTAGTAAATGGGTAATAATTGCTCCTTCTTAGTTAATTGAGTTTTTAGTTGAAAAGAAATGTGGGGATTATCTTTCAAGTGATCAGTTTTTCAGAGTTCAATGTAAAACAGACTTCCATTGGCAGCAGTTCTCAGAGCGCATTTAGTCCTTCCTGGATTCAGAAGAACGGGACTTGTCACAGATCAGCCTTCCATTTTTTCACTCTTACCTCAATGAGCAAATGTTTTTAGCTTTGCAAAGAATAACAAATTACAATGGGAGTAAAAGTGACCAGAATAGACCATTTTAAAGGCTAATTTAAGATTGATGCTTCCCCTTTTAAAATTGTCTGATTCTTTTTACTGATTGGTGTGTGTCACTGTCTCTTGCCTCTTGAAATATAAAATTATTTCCCAGCAAAACATACTTCTGTATCTACTAACTGGGCAGTTAGCTCTGTCTTTTAATAGGTCTAGTTTAAATTGCGGGATCTTAGAGGATAACATATGCTCTAACATATAATTAAGCATTTACAGCGTTTCTTTTCACTTCATTGAGAAATGAAGAACTTCAGATATTTCAGTAGGACTTTAGAATATTGTTAGTAATAGTACAAAACAGGTGCTGACTGATGAGACGGATATTTGAGAAGCTTCTGTGTGCCAGATTTTGGGTCATGCTGTGTATGTAACAGACGACATCATCATCCTCACAAACCCACAGCCTAGCTGAGTTTATAATCTACCTGCTGTTGGCTATTTGTCCTATTTAAGGATAGATTGTCTGCTGGTATATAATGAAACAAACCTAATATTTTTTTTAGTCTGTGTGATTCAGTTCTGCATTCTTTCTGAAGTTAGGGTTACATTCATTATGGTGCCTCTAATTTACCAGGTGCCTTTTCTTAGGTTTATTTATAAAGTGTGGCCGATACTGTCTACTCATCCTGTTTCACAGGATTGTGTAAAGAAAGACATCTTATAATGTATGGATTATTTTTAAATTATTGAGCTCTTCATAAATACCTGATATCATTTCTAACATCTAACATTTACTATCTGTACTATCCTATACTCTCTGTACTGTTCTGTGCCACCACTGAAGCATCAATAAATAGCTAAATAGCTTTGAGGTTTGTTTTTTTTTTTTTAAATTAAACAAATGAGCCTTTTAGAAATAAACATACAATTATGAAAGAGGTAAATATGGTTAAATGCCATATAACTATCAGTTTGCCTAGGTAAGTTTTTCTAGCTACTTATTCTTTTTAAAGTTGTTAATAATATATCGCTGATTCATGCACAAAATACTCATGGTGGTGTGATTTTCAAATAAGGCCACCTCCTTTGTTCTGTAACAGAAATCAAAAATTATACAGCACTGTTCCTGTTCTCCTAGTTTACATTACCTATTTGTGAGGGAAATGCACAGGAAATAAATGTAAAGCCTAGTAATTATACAGGCAATGGGAAGGTGCTCCAAGGCCATGTGTGAACAGTGGCTTCATGAATGAAATAGGCAGTGTGGGCCTTTTGAAGGAGAGTGAATAGCTCCATGTCACTGGAGCATAGACTTAAAAAAAAAAAAAGATTAGTTGGAGATAGGTTACAATTTACCATTTTGGTAATATGGCCACTGATGATTGGATAAAGTAATTTATATGGATGTGAGGTATAGTAGAGAAAGAAGGAAGAAAACTAAACAGATAAAAGAACACATAATTCCTTCATCAAATGACATAGGTACTTTTATGTTTCAAGGATCTTAAGAATTGAACCCATTAGCACTGAGAGCACTCTTTCATCTGCTATGAAGCAGCTTGTTGGTTCATACATACAATAGTGTATACTCAAATGTAGCCATAGAGTGGGTATATCATAAAGATACTCTGGAATTAAGGAAGCTTTATTTCTGGTTTTCCTTTAGTAGCTTTCACTATGTTTTTCTTTGAGGACTCAACTCAGATGACTGGATGCATAAAAATTTAATGTGTTGCTCTTTCTTCACTTTCACTTGGGAAAGTTTACAGATGAAGGAAAGGCCCTAAGGTTCTGACTTCCATCCATGTGGTCTTACCTGTCTCCATAAAGCGTTTCAAAGATTAGTGTCTGTTTTTGTCAGTGGCTATAAGGTCAGGTAGCTCTTTGTGAAGTTAATGCAATACAAATCTGAAATTATTCAGCAAATGGTGTTGAATCAACCATAAGATTAATTTCCTTACAGGTTAAAAATTGAAAATGAGTAAGATAAGAACTTAAAATATTGCCAGGATATAAAACCTAATAAAAATTAAAGTATGGCCGAAACCGGTGTGGCTCAGTGGTAGAGCGTCGGTCTGCGGACTGAAAGGTCCCAGGTTCGATTCCGGTCAAGGGCATGTACCTTGGTTGCGGGCACATCCCCTGTTGGGGGTGTGCAAGAGGCAGCTGGTTGATGTTTCTCTCTCATCGACGTTTCTAGCTCTCTATCTCTCTCCCTTCCTCTCTGTAAAATATCAATAAAAAATATTTAAAAAAAAAAATTAAAGTATGGCCGAAACCGATTTGGCTCAGTGGTAGAGCGTCGGTCTGCGAACTGAAAGGTCCCCGGGTTCGATTCCGGTCAAGGACATGTACATTGGTTGCCGGCACATCCCCGGTGGGGGGTGTGCAGGGGGGTGTGCAAGAGGCGGCTGGTCGATGTTTCTCTCTCATCGACGTTTCTAGCTCTCTATCTCTCTCCCTTCCTCTCTGTGAAATATCAATAAAATATATTTTTTTAAAAATTAAAGTATGACTCATAATACAGCATTTAATTTCTTTGTGTTCCGTTACCAAAACTGATGTCATTGCTAACACAGATACTGTATTGCAGTAGTTCAGGATTGAGTGAAACAAATCTGAGCTGACAGACAGCATGACTATACTTGCAAAGGTCACACTACTCATACTAAGCTACTCACTTGAGCAAATATACAGTATAACCTTGCAAAGAATCCTGGAAAGTCTGTGTTTATAATTATGCATTTTACCCCCTTTAGGCAAGCAGCAACTCTACCACCACCTGCTACTCATCCTTCCAGCCCTTTCTGGTAACCCAGACCACTGAAAGGCACAGAGTATCTATGAATAAAAAAGAGAAATGATCCCCTTCAGGGGTGGCAAACTTTTTGACTCGAGGGCCACAATGTGTTCTTAAAACTCAACCGGTGGGCCGGAACAAAAGCATGGATGGAGTGTTTGTGTGAACTAATATAAATTCAAAGTAAACATCATTACATATAAGAGTACGGTCTTTTTTTAAATTTTTATTTCAATAATTTAGAACAGCCATCCAGCCCGCGGGCCGTAGTTTGCCCACGCCTGCCCTAGATACACAAGAAAAACCAAGTATATTTGTATATGTTTTATTCCCAAGAAGAATTTAGCAAGTGGACCCTCTTCCTAGTTAGTAACTGGGAAGTTATATTCTTGGTCATATTCCTGAGCAGTGGCCCTTAAACACTATCGGGCTATCTGGAGGGGGAGAGCTCAATACTTTCATTGCCTCCGTCAGCATCGTCACTATACTGCACTATAATGTTGCTTCCCATTTTATCTACTGCTAAATTACAGTGTTCTTGTAACTCCTGCTGTTAGTTGACAGTGACCATTGAAGAGCATACTCATAATTTTGTAGAATCCTGTTCTTTATTCCAAAAGAGTTCTTTGAAATAAAATTTTATTACTCAGAACACAACAAAACAAAAAGCTGTGCTATTGCAGAAATAAAGTCTTAGAATAAAACAAAACATGGATTGAAAAAATACATTATCAAAAAAGAGAAATATATTACAATATTAACATTTTTACACTGGTAATATACAATCTTAACAGTCTTTTTTTTTTTTTTGCCAAATTGTTGGCAAGAAATGTTAATGATTAAATTTTTCATTTACATAAAACTTTCTCTTTTATATTGAGTTATTAAAATAGCCTTCCTTTTGGTATCACTTTCCATTTACAAGTTAGATCTTAGCTTTATGTTGTTCTCTTGAGTGTAAAAACTTGAATTTACTTCCAAGATGGAGATGGGAAATAGTGCCCAAAGAAAGGAATTTGGAAGAATCCTAATTGGAAATTGAATAATCACTTTTTTAAAAAGTCATGTAAAGTTTGTCATACAGTTTACTATAAATCCAAGATTTAAATTCCTTTTATTTTTCATTTAAAGACTTGGAATGTATCATAATTTGAGTTTCTGTCATTTCGCGTGAATTTTCTTCAGGGGCTGACTTCACAGCACTGGAAATTGATACACTGACTTGACGTTTCAGCATCTTCATAACCTTTCTCTTGTACCCTTTACATGCAAAGAAATATATAAAAGGGTCCATGCAGCAATTAAAGTTCATCAGGCATACAGTAAAGTGCAGAGAAATCTGGAATGACTGTCTTTGGCTACATTCCAGGAGATCAGGAAAACGAAGCTTCTTAATCATGTGCTGAATAATTGCTACATGGTAAGGTGTGAAACAGAGAATAAACACAACAATTATAAAAATTATTGTGTTGAGAGCCTTTTTGTTTATACCAGACTTCTCAGCTAGTGGGTTTTGTTTGGCATTTTTAAAGAGTTTGCAACAGATTTGCGAATAGCAGATGAGAATGATTATGAGCGGAAGCACATATCCTATGAAACATGCACCAAGCAGAATCCAGGGAAGAGATTTTGTTTCTTCAAAGTTTGGGTATTCCATGCATGTTGTCCTTTGATCTTCCTGCTTTGACATAGATTTTATGAGTAGTGGGAGTGTTTGAGCAAATACTAGAATCCAGACAAATATGCAAATGCATTTTGCATGTTCAATTCTTTTCATCTTATTGTATCGCAGAGGGTGCACCACAGCAAAGAACCGGTCAATGCTCAGGCAGGTCATGAAGTTGACACCTGCGTATGTGTTGATGTAAAACACGAGAGCAGTTATCCTACACAGGGCCTCGCCGATTCTCCAGTCAAAGCCCAGGGCATAGTAGGCTATCCGCGTAGGCAAAGCAGTGGTGAAAAGTATATCAGAAATTACCAGATTTGTTGAGTATAGGGTGGTAGAGTTGATTTTCTTCCTGTTTTGAACAATGACAACCAAGGCCAACAAGTTTCCCACGAGCCCAATTACAAAGACAATGCTGTAATGCAGAGGCATTACTATCCTGGCTGTGTTGTGGTGTGCGTAGAGGTCACAGTCACTTTCCGGAGGAGTTGTAGAGGGAGTAGTAAAATTGGTGTCCATTTTTATATCCATCAGCGGTGTTCAAGGTCTCTAGAAAAAAACCCAAGAAGGATAAGTCTAATGAAAACTCAGATTTAACTCAAAGCAATATAAACTACCTTTTATAGATCTAACTTAAAATTTTTAAAATTCATATACTTTTAAAAAAAATCTATGATGGGTAATATGGTTACATATATAGTAACAGGAAGAACAGAATAAGAGTCATGTTTTTACATCACAATTTGGTGATTTTGGCAAAGCCCTGGAAAAGGAACTAGAACCATTTAAATAGGACAATTCTTTTTAATTTTTATTTTTTTTGTGACAAGAGGGAGTGCAGTAAGTTTTTAGGCAGAACTTTCCCCTCCTTTTTGTGAATCCTTGTCTGGTTAATAATAAATTCATGTAAAGCACCCCACATTTCAGACAAGCATAAAACGCTGCTTTTAATGGACTTCCCCCCCAAGTGCATATCACTGCCAGGAAATGAAGTCAGTCACACATTTATGTAGTGAAATGTGAACTTACCACAGTGATCTGATTTGTGTTAACCTAAAAAAGTATGAGAAACAAGACAAGGTTTTGTTAGGAACTGAAAGTTAGGTTTTCTTAAAAGAAAGAAAAAGATGATGATGATGATGACCAGAAAAACATGAGAAAACTGACCAAAATGAAGAAAAGGAAAAGAGAGGAAAAACTTAAGCTGCTTCAAGAGACAATTTTCAAATTAATTTTAAACTGTATTATTTCTCAGGTACCCCATTGATGCATGTAGTATACATTCTTTCTTTCAGACAGAGTAGCAAGCATTACATATGTGGTATTTTGTGTTCTGTTTTATTCACTTAACATGTTCCTGGATCAGTATAATCTATTTGTCTGTTATACGTGTAAATTTTATGTAGATATTTGATGGGTATTCTACAGTATAATTTGCTTAGCTATTCCCTTGATGAATATTTAGATTATTTCCAATTCTTGTTATAAATAATGTTCAGATGAAATTTCAGCTCCTAAGTTGAAGAATAAAAAATTCCTACAGTAAAACTCTGTGTATGAGCTAGGCTTTGATAAAACTAAGGGAGAGTTGGGCAATAAGTTCTGTGAAGTTATTTTTAGATGAAAAATAATTTTCTGGTAGGACTATCTATGTGCATGAATCTTATCTGAAAGTCACACAAAGTTAAGGGGAATTTTCAGTGTATTTAAAGATGATGATTCTCTGTATTAAAGGAAAAGGATTCTACCTAGCCTTATCAAGGCACTGATTGCAAATCCACTTCTCTGACTGTGGTATTAAATGAATTGGATCTCTGCTAAGTTATTTTTAACATTCTTAAAACAGTGATGCTAACAGACAACCAAGGTTACCAGAGGATTGCACTATTGTTACAAGTGTGCATTACATACGGTGTTGATAGGTTAATCGTTAAAATATGGAAATACAACCTAAACTAAAAGGGATCAGAAATGGAAGTAGAATTTATCAATCAACAGAAGACAGGAAAGGGGACTTTGCAGGGGAGAAAGGATAGAATGAGAATGGTATATAGAAAATACAAAATAAGAGGGTAGAAATGTGTCACAGCAAATTTAAATGGGCTGGACTTACACATTGAACGACAGAGACTATCAGTTTGGATTTTTAAAAATCCAGGTCTATACTGCTCAGAAGAGATATAACCCAAAATGATTTAGAAAGGCTTGGCAGAACCAGTACCAAATAGTGTGGAAAGCTAGAGTAGCAATATTAATATCAGAAAACAGAATCCAAAGCACATTCATTATTAATAGGAATAAAGAAGATCACTACAAAAATTAAAATAATAGTTTACAAAGAACATAAAAATAATTATGGTTGTGCATGTAACAACAAAATTTGACAGAATTTAAATGAGAAATTGGCAAATTTACAAACTTAATACGAGATTTTATCTAGAATATGCCAGGTAAACCCTAGCCGGTTTGGCTCAGTGGATAAAGTGTTGGCCCGCAGACTGAAGGGTCCCAGGCTCGATTTCAGTTAAGGGCACATATAGCTTGGTTTCAGGCTCTATTCCCGGCCCTGGCTGGGGTAGTGCAGGAGGCAACTAATCAAAGTGTCTCTCTCACATTGGTGTTTCTTTTTCTGTGTCACTCTCTCTTAAAAGCAAACAAACAAACAAAAACCGAAAAATATCCTCAGGTGAGGATTAACAAAAAAACACACGAATATGCCAGATAAAAAAGAGATTATGGACTTAGCTTTACCCACATGACTTCAAAGCCTACAGAAGGCTCATGACCATTATTTGCAAATATGACTATGTTACAAGGTTATCAGAGATATTTCAGAACTTCCAGAAAAAGCATCATCTGGCAGCTCACATTTTCTGTGATTCTTGTGCAATTAAATTATAAATCCACAACAAAAAGATAAAGGATAAATCTAGAATCTAAAAAACACATCTTTAAGGAATGCCTGGGTTAAGAAATCACAATGCAAATTTTGAAGTGCTTAGTACTAAATGACAAAAATGCTCCCTGCCAAAACTGAGGGATGTGGCTAAAGAGTTCATTGAAGATGAATGCAAAGCCTTGAATGTATTTATTTATTTATTTTTTAAAATATATTTTATTGATTTTCTTACAGAGAGAAAGAGAGAGGGATAGAGAGCTAGAAACATCGATAAGAGAGAATCATCATCAGCTGCCGCTTGCAAATCCCCTACTGGGAATGTGCCCGAAACCAAGGTACATGCCCTTGACTAGAATCGAACCTGGGACCCTTCAGTCCACAGGCCGACGCTCTATCCATTGAGCCAAACCGATTTCGGTGAATGTATTTATTTTTGAAAGGTTGAAATAGGTTAGTTAAATATATAGCTCAAGAAACTACAAAGGAACTGAGTTTGCCCAAAGAAGGTAAAAACAAATAAAAATAATTGCAGAAATTAATGAAAGAGAAAATAACCACAAAAAAAACCACAGTAAATATGGACTTTGTATTTTGTACAGAAAAAGGTGAAGTGATTCTCACAAAGGAAGTCATGGGAATTGCAATTGTGGAATAAATGTAGAAAAAAAAAAAAGCTTTATCCAGTTTGTGTGAGAAGCAACTTTCCAAGAACTGAGACTAGACACGAGGGAGAAAGGAAAATTCCATGCAAAGGCTGCATCTTAGCTTCTTTTATTTTTCTACTTTGAAAAAAAAAATGCTTTCTGAAAATCTCAACAGATACATGTTATTTTGAGAAATATTTCCAAGCATGATCATGGGACCTGCTTTTAAAAATACATAATGGGGGCAAAATACATTGGGAGTCTGATCATTATCTATGTGATTGTTATTATAGAGGCCAGAGGGGCCCGTTGCATGAAATTCATGCACTGGGGGTCCGGGAAGGGTGGGGGGGGAAGGTGTCCCTCAGCCCAGCCTTCACCCTCTCCCATCCTTGGAAGGGTCAGCTAATTCATCCTGCCCTGGAAATGCTGAGTTTGTGCCTTCAAAGTGGCCTAGACTTTCAGGCTATCTTTACGTGTAAATTAGCCTGGGCACCACGTGGCCCAGCTTCCCCTGAGAAGGGGAATGATTCTTCCTCAGGACCACAGGGCTCCCACTTCCACGTGAGGTGCCTTTCCAAATGGGATGCCAGACCTGTGGACACCACATTATAGAGTTGTAATGGAAGACCATTGAGTAGTCTTGTACTACCCACCCTAGTCCTATGTCAATCAAAGAAAGGCCTTGCAAAGTTTGGTCATGTAAATGTCATGCTTCAGAAATGCTCTTAGGTAAAGAAGAATTTAGGCTGTTTTGAAATACGTTTATTTGGATATTTAGTAACCTGTTAAAGGTTTATTTCATTAGTCAACAACTCTAGTATACTACTTTATTTCTTACTTACATCTGGCTATATTGTTAATGCTATAGTTTTAGTTAATTTTATCTTTTCCAAATTGACAAAAAAAAAATCCTTTCATGTATTTGACTATTGTTATCCTATTCTTATATCAGTCATTCCCAATTTATTATCATTTTCCCTCAGAGACATTATTTTATTCTTTTCTTTAATCATCTTAGAATTCAGGATTACTTTCCTGAACCTTGACTTACTCCATTTTTTAATTCATCAATAATTGTTTTTAGTGCCTTCATATGTGAGGTCCTGGAAATACAGATATGATATCTTTTAATATCCGAAGGCCTAAAACCGAAAGATGAATGTCTGATATTCGGAATGTGCTATTATCTGTATGAGGTGTTATCTCAATATTCTCTGCTGGGGTTTTTTCTCACACACACCAGGGTTCTGCTTGCTCTTTTCATTACATTGCTCCTTTACCAGCCTTTGGATTGCAAATCCCCCTTTTAGCCATTCCTCTTTTATTCATAACTAATTAATTAACTAACTACCTTTCTCTAATTTATTTACCTTTAGAATATATTTTGAGTATTTCACATTTTCATAATTATTAGGCAACAGCTTCTGACATGTTATTTAGGGTAGATATACCAAGTTATACTTAAAAATACTATTGCTTGTCATTTTATGGCATAGAGAAAAGCATGAAGTGTTTATTCTAGGTATTTTTTCCTTAGAATACTTTGAGAATTATAATTTACTCATAATGCTTTCTAGTGAGAACATATGGTTGGTCCCTGAGCTATCCTTAATGCCCCACCCGAGGAACATAAATAAGGACTGCAATCTTTTACCCTGAAGGCACTGATAGTAACTGGGCTGCATGAAATGTGGGTCCTTAATTCAGGTTCCACCAGAGGAACACCCTTTTCTCCTAAAATTAAAGTACCTGGCAGGTACTCTGGCAACAATCTATGCCACTTTTGTTAATAAGCAAAGGAAACCCTCTCAGGATTGTCTCTGTAATACAATATTAATCCTTTTATTTACTGTTATCCAAAGAAGCATAAAACAAGTTATTCCACAGGGAAATATCCTCCAAAGTATTTTTACTTATGTTTCTGGAAGTTGCTTATGTATGTTTTTCTCTAGAGTTGACTTCATTACTAATAGAGTAGCTAAAATTTCTTAAGACATTATCATCTCATTTTTGCATAACCGGACATGTTGACATGAACTGGCAAGTTTTTTTAGCCACAGAAAGGAAAAAATAAAAGCCCCTTCCCCCCATCTCATTCATTAATAGTTAAGAAAATTGTTTAAGCTCCAGTGTAACCTGTACTCTGGAAATATTTACCCGAGACACCAATTTGGAGCCTTTTTGTGATTTTTCTCAGGGCACACATAGAAGCTTTCTGCTATCCCAGTCCCAGTAATTGGTTGGCAATTATTTCCTTAGCTTTTATTTGTGGCAGAAACAGAACAACACTTCACTATATTCAAAGATTTCATAAATGCTAGAATACCAGCTTTAATTTTTGCTTTAAGATTCCTGAAAAGTCACCATTTACCCCCAGTATTTATTCTTTTAGCAATCATACACCTTAAATGAAAAGAGGTTAATCTTATGGTGATTTTGTTTATATTCAGGCCTCAGCAGTGAATTGAATGGGGGAAGTCATGCTGAAATGATAATAAATAGGAGGTGATTTCTCTATAAGGTGAAGTCTGCTCAAGAATGTTTACACATCGAGATGATCTGACTCAAAGTGTCCTCAGTGGCATGCACCAAAGAGGAAGTTCAGGAGCACACTTTTGAAAACAACCATGAGAGCCTCGGAAATGTGGAGATATATATAAGAATTATATTTGAATATTGTTAAAGAATGAGTGTTTGATCCAGTTCTTTCTCTAATTTTTGCTGATAAACTGTCCTTTGGCTATTTTAGAGATAAGATTGAGGGAAGTATTCTAGAGTGAGAACCAATCAGATCCCCAGAAAAGGAGGGGGCCGACACAGGCTGAGAGTTATTGGAATAAGATGGATTCTGTCTCCTGAGGAAATAGGCCAACACAAATGTATCAGGACAGCAGGCGGAGGCCCTGTCTAGTGCCCTTGAAGACACACATAAGTCACAGAAGAAAGAAATCACTGCTTCTTCTCTTCCTAGTTTTCTAAGTATTTGCCAATTACTTGACACAGCCTCCTTTTCTTGAAGCTGAGCCAACAGGAGGACGTTGGCGTTCAGTCCAGTGCCGCACATACTGGGGTCTAGCACTGGACCAATGATTTTTTCCCCATCTTTTTTTAGTTGACTAAGTGAAATAGACAGGTGGGAAATATTAACTCCTGATTGTGGGGAAGAAAACCAAGGCACAGACAGGCTGTGGCCAGCACAGGGACTGCCTCTTAGCACTCGCTTCTTTGGCAAAGTTGGACTGACATTCATAGCACTGCTACTCAACTGCTTTAATAGTACACAGCCCAGTTAACCTAGTAAAATAAAACTTTCTACACAATTAGGTGATTTTTCCCCCCCTGAGTCGTGCATGAATAGCTAAGACTATATCTTAGATGCATTTTTTTGAAGGATATAGGGAATATTGTTCAGAAAGGTGACCCGCTGGCAGCTGCCTGTCCTTTCTCAGAAAGGAACCTCACACGTACCCGAGTGTTTATAGTGAGAGTTGTCCCTGGTCAGTGTGTCTTAAGGGACCTCGCTGCCCTGCCTCCCTGGCTTGTGGAAATGTGACCCAGCTGCCACCACAGAATGGTCTGGTTCTGGGGTTTGCAGAGGCCCATCTACAGGACAATCACAGAGAACTGTCTCAAGGCCAGAGGCCGCCAGTCTGCAGTTCTTTGTGCCTCTGTAGTGTCCTGAGCTCAGTGGACACTCAGTGAAGGCCAATTCCAGCTTCTGTAAACATTCACATTGGAATTGATGCGACAGTGAAAGGTGCCTGGCATTTAAAGCTTTTACATATTCCAGCTATTTTCCTTTCACCTTTCACTGATTATTTACTCCTTGTGTGGCTTTCGGTAACGTTAGTACTGAGTAGGCTGCTATGAAAATTGTCAAAGTTGAAGATAAAGGAAGTAGTAATCCTAAGGACTCAAATTATATGACATAACATTTAGGAACTATAAGAAATAAGAATCCCACCATAATCATTTCAGTTTAAGGAAGACAAATACTGTTTCCATGAGGCATGATTTGACCTGTAGGCAGGATAACTAGCTGTGTGATATAAAAAGGCCCTTTATAGTGAAGGTCTGAGTCTGTATAATCTTTATCCTCTGAAATAATAAGTACCTTTTCTCAAAGTTTTAGGGAGTTTCAAGTTTTGGGTTTTGTCTCCATTATCTCATAGAAATTAGAAACATTAAATGTCCTTATTTTATGGACAAACAGAATTAGGTGTCCCTCAGTACAGGCGTCAAGTCAGGGAGCTGGAGGCGGCCAGGACTCTTGTGTCCTCCCTCGCCCACTATCTCTAATCAGCCAGCATTTCCTGTGCCTGCAGCCTCCTGACCCTCCTCTGCACCCATGGTTCTGGCTGTTGTCTGCCTGTGTGTACTACGCGCACCACCTCTGCTGGCCTTCGGGCAGCCCTTACTGCCGTTTGCAGCCACTGCAGCAGTTCCCACAATGCGCTTCAGGCGGCAGGCGGAAAGCTTTCTGTTGCGACACACTTTCTTTCATGATCGGGCTCCACTTCCCTCTCCCACGGGGTCTCTGGCCATCGTCCCTCTTATGATGCCCTGGCTCCAGCGACACTAAACTCCTTGATGCCCTGTATTCTCGCACAACTCTGTGCCTTTCTGATATTCTTCCTTCTGTCTTGGTGCCTCCTCTCCTCTGTCATGTAATCTTACTTCCTGCTCTCCTTCGAGACTTACTTCAAAATGAGCTGCTCCTGGAAGCTTTTCTGATTTTATTCTCTCCTGCTCACGCCCAGCACCCGCAGAACGGCAGAGTCAGGTATCCTCGCCAGGGCACCGTTCTGCAATACCATGCGTTGTTTGGGTTCTTTTTTTCTGTTTCCCACTGGTCAGTGAAGTCCTATGAGTAGAGACCATATTGTTAATTTTGTGTCTCTCTAGCTGACCCATAATTGATGCTCAATAAATACCCATTAGTCCTGGCTGGTGCAGCTCAGTTGGTTGGAGTGCCATCCCATGCACTGAAGGGTCAGGGCACATATCCAAGTCGAGGATTCCATCCCTGGTCAGGGCTCATGCAGAGGGCAACTAATTGATATTTCTCTCTCACATCGATGTTTCTCTCTCTCCCTCTTCCTTTCTCTCTAAAATCAATTTTTTAAAAAGAAAAATAGTGCCCTAGCTGGTGTGGCTCAGTAGATAGAGCGTCTGCCTGTGAATTAAAGGGTCCCGGATTCAAACTGGTCAAGGGCACATGCCTGCATTGCGGGCTCAACACCCAGTAGGAGGTGTGCAGGAGACAACTGGTCAACGATTCTCTCATCATTGATGTTCTATCTCTCTCTCCATCTTCCTTCCTCTGTGAAACCAATAAAAAAGATGTATATTTAAAAAAATAAAAAGAATAGCAAAACCCCAGCTTTCTTGGTTCTTTAGATTAATGTAAGCTCTTGACTAATAACAGTAACCAGTAGTATTAAGCACAGACTCCTGCAGGCACTGCCCTGGGCAGTCTACATATATTCACATAAATCTTCACCAAAGTTTCTCAGATCAGTTTGAATGGGTGAAACAGTGCACTTCTGTGAAAATAGAGTTGCTAAGTGTCAGAATCAATCTAGGCAGTTTGGCTGTAGTAATCCCACTCAGTGCCATACATTTTCTTCCTGGCTCCTATTTCCAGGATGATCCAATGTTACTGGTAGAAAACAAGTAAACTAGGAAGACATCTCAAAACTTTAACACAAGAGAGAAAAGGAGGGCTAGGGAGACAAGAAGGGGCGGGGGGAGGGAAATAAGTTGACTTAAATAAAGGAATTCATTAATTTGTAGCATATTTAAAAATAAGTAAAGGTTTTAAAAATCATTTTAGATTTTACTATTTCTAACAATATTTCTACGAAGCCATTTGGACTGAAATTTCTGTTGAAAGAAAATGGTGGCCACCCAAGATAGCTTCTATGTTATTAATTTATTTTTATAGTACTCTTAAAGTATTTGCAGATATTTGACAAAATGTTTTTATTCCTCTCTTTGGGCTTTTAAGACACAAGGATCTTTGTTAGCTCTACAGTGTTCACAGGATTTTCACATGCGTTATCGTCTTTGCTGAAGCCTATATTTTGCAGACTTCTTGGGAGGCTAAGAAACTGAACAGACTGGGGAGTATTACACATCCTCAGCACATACCACACCCTGGGGCCTATTGGAGCTCCAGCAGGCCCTTAACTGTAGCAGGGAAAACAGCGTGGTCTGTGCGCTCCTTTACTGGGCGCTCAGCTCTTTATGTAAACTTCTTTAGGAGGATGGCTTTATCTGATACAGCACTTTAATCCCATAGAGCAGCTGTGGGCAAACTATGGCCCGCGGGCCAGATCCGGCCCGTTTGGCTGTTCTAAACTATTGAAATAAAAAATTTAAAAAAAGACCATACCCTTTTATGTAATGATGTTTACTTTGAATATTAGTTCACACAAACACTCCATGCTTTTGTTCCGGCCCTCCGATCCAGTTTAAGAACTCATCGTGGCCCTCGAGTCAAAAAGTTTGCCCGCCCCTGCCATGCAGTGTTTCAGAACTGTCCTATAATAGGTATCATAAATGCTTATGGAATACATTACTGAGAGAAAGTCATATAGTGACCTGAGTTAATATTTATTCCATTAAATGACTGGGCATGTTATTACTGAAAAGTTCTCGGAAGCTAGTTGAAAGTAATTTATAAAGAAATCACCACCACTACCACTTGTTAGGTGAGCATGTGTGTGAGGATACTTTGCGGAGTGGTATGCTCTCTGCAGTGTTGTGTTCAAAAGGACAATTAAACCCCAGAGAGAAAACATGCACTGAAATAATACTAGCAAATGCAGAGTCCAGACAGTAGCACAGTTAGATTTATAGCCATACAAAGACTCAGTCTGTGTGTAAAATACTCCATAAAGACCTGAAAATAAGTTCAAAAATCCTTCTCACAGAAGTGATAGAGCAAGGAAACTGCCTGTTTGGAGTCATCCTGTAGCAGTTGAATGGGCAGAAGGAGGAAGAATGGTGATAGACAGTTTCCTAGCAGTTAGTATGAGAGCCAGTGCTATAAGGACTTGGCGATGGTATTTTTCCACATTTTACAAAAGAAGCTACTGGTGCCGGAGATGCCAGAGAACTTGACCAACGCCACACGGCTCAGGTCTGAGCCTGACTCCAGAGCGGGGCTCGTAACCACTGCATTATATTAACTTAAAGTGACACCCCGAGAAAACCCAAAGCCACACCCTTCTTTGGAGGAAGTTTCCTCACAGTGTATACTTGTCAAAAGTTCCTGTTACCTTCATTCCAAACCTGGGCATAAATATTGGCAAAACACTGCATATAATTCATTGTTCTGTGATTTTTTTTTAAGCACATACAGGTTTTAGGAAAAAAAATATGGAGGCATGTTTAGCTTTACTGATCATCAAATGAATATAAAGCAAACAACAGAGATATTCTATTTTTTAATTTATTTATCAGATTAATGGTTTACATTTAGAGTTGAAACAATGAAGCCCAGACTGCCACTGATCAGAGGGTAAATTGGTAAAATGTTTTTATAAACCAAAAACATCAGTTTATATCAAAAGAAATAATAGAAGTACATAAAAAGGCTTTTTTGTATGCAGATATATGGCCAAATAGTAAAATGTTACAAACTCTTTTCTTTTAAATTGTGCTGAATAACTTTTATATATGCAATACATTTCAGTGTAGGGATATCTTATCTTAAAAGAGCTTTGCTCCTTTCCTTCGTATTAAAGCACCCTGAAGTTTTGGCATTATTTGCTAATATTTACTTGATACTGTTCTTTTGTAATTGTGAGCTCACACAGAAATGCAAAGTAAGCTTATTTTTTGGCAAAGATGTTTCTGGCACAATCCATTGCTTTCACCTAGCTTCATACTAACTGATCAAAACTGCCAGTTACTAGAGAGTTTAAACTATATTAATAAATGATTTTTGTTAGAAATGTTTATAGCTTGTTATTGAATAGATTCTTTCCCTTTACCTGTACCTTAAGTAGGCTTTCAATGTTTTTCTTAACTCAAAAGATTTTGTTGCAAAAGCAAAATAGGTAGCACTTACCTCTCGGTGACTTTTTCGGGCCCCTGCGTAGTTGAAGTCAGGATTTGACCAAACTGAAGTAGGTTAACCTTGGCATGTTGTTCTCAGAGAGATTATGCAGACATCCTTTTATGGTGGTGGCTTTTTTTCTGTCACCCTGTGACTGAGCATAGTAATTTAGCCTCATGTGTGCGTGCGTGTACACTTTTTTAAAAAAAAATGGGAAGTGAAATTTTTCTGTTAGTGATTTTTTTTTTGAATAGTTATCCAAAAACCCCTTGGAATTTATGAATTGCTGATATCTATGGAACTTTATAAAATTTTCTAAAAGATATAAGGATTTAAAAAATTATGTGAAAGAGACTGAAGCAGTAAACTTTAATCAGAAAAATCAATGAATCATAGTTACTGGTGATGTTATGTCTATAGTCTGTGTAAAAGTAGAGTTTTTAAATGTTTTAAGGGGAAAAGAATGTCAACTTTGACAGTTTTGTCTACCTGGAAACTTGCTTAACAGCTTATGAGACAGAAACAAGTTTTTGTGGTGAGTGGGAGAAAGATGCTCTTTTGCATATATACAGAGAATAGTTAATGTTTTTAGCCAGGAGGCTAACTTGACTGAATCAGTGGCTGCAAGGACACAGGAATGACCAGGGAAAAGTTGAAGGGGCCATTTTGCAGCTAAAATTGAGCCTCTTGTGAACAGGGTCAAGGAGACCTATGATGTTCACCTTAGTTTTAGTTGACTGTTTAAATCAACAGTATAACATGGCTATCTATCTGTAAGCTAAATTAAGTAAAATAGAGTGCTCAAAACAAAAGAGGTGATATTTACACTTATCCAGGACCAATCTGGCCATTCCCAGTCAGCTCTGGGTGCCGCATTTTATAAAGGCACAGATGACTTAGAGCGTGCCTGGGATCGGAGGGGTCTGGATCCTAGGTCTTAGGAGAAACAATTGAATAGACTGAGAATGTTTAGGCTTAGCAAGGGATGTGATCGCTGTTATCATGCATTTGGAAGATGTCTTGTAGAAAAGGGTTTAGGTTGTATATGTTAGTCTTCCTAACTTCAGAAAAGGAAAGCCAATAAAAAGAAACTACTGGAGACACTCTTCAAATCAAAATATGAGTTTAGTTCCCAAAAGTTAGCATCATAAAAACATGGAGTAGGCTGTTACTAGTAGATGCTTGCATAATCTGGATGACTATTTTGAAAGATTCTGTAGAGAGTATTGAATCATTTGGTAGGAATGTGTGGCTCTGTGACCTCAGAAGCCCTTTTATTTTAAGAATCTGTCAAAATAGTCTTCCAGAGGTATTATTCAATTTAGAAGCTAATTAGATTCTTCCTAGCTCTAAAATGCTGAGAACTGTGGAGAAATCTTGTCAAACAGAACATTTCTTTGGACCTCCACCCACAGTCTATAAAAAAAAAAAATCATTGAACTAAAAATGGTCAACAAGATAATTCCCAGTTCAAAAAGATCCAATGAGGGGAAAGAAGAGATTTTATGATTTGATGGATAAATATGATAAAATATAGTTCCTTTAAACTTTGGATTAGAGAATACTTGAAGTTTTTGAATTTGTTGAAAGGCCATTCTGGTGGGATGTGTTGGTTTTTTAATTTTTGAAATAATTTTTATTAAGTAAAACATTGTTATACAATGAATAACTCACCTAAGTAAGGTACATATCTAGAAAATTGGATGTACATATTTTTTGGTATTAGAATAGTCAAGTATATAAAGAAGATGAGATAGAGTAATTGTCCTGCAAGATGCTATTGAGTTTCAGGGTAAGATAATCTCATGAGTTCACAAACCTTATTTTTGTTGCTGTTGAAAGTTACCAGGATTTTTTTAGTTGTACTATAAAAGTACAACTTTTTCTTATACATAAACATCCTTTTCTGGATAAGAGGAAAGGTAGACATTTGTGACCTGAACTGTCTGTTTGTTCTGTTGAGTATAGTTGTGAGTATTTAGTAGATAACAGATATTAGTGGAAAAGTGAATGGATTCTGTTTTCCTCTTTTCCATACTTTAGCCTCGCTTGCTTAAGCCAGATAGGGCTTCCAGAAGTTAGCTATTCACAGCGTGTAAAAGGTCAAATTGAATTCATTGTTGACAGTATAAAGAACAGATGTTGTCATAAAATAAGGAAAAGAAAAACTGGCCAGTGACTAATAGCATGATATTTTGTGAAGTCTGTGTGTATAGAAATAGCAATGGAAAATTTCTACAAAACAACCTATATGACCATGGTCTGAAATGTGTGCTTCTGTATTACGGGTGTGTGTGGTCTGGTATTTAGTCATAATTGAAAACTACACAGTGATTAATAACTTCTAAGGAATTTTAAAACCTCTGTTGGTATATAAGACATAAACTGTAGTCATTAAAATTCCTATCCATATTAATATATTTTTATTGATTTTATATAGCAAGGAAGAGAGAGGGATAGAGAGTCAGAAACCTCGATGAGAGAGAATCATCGATCAGCTGCCTCTTGCACACTCCCCAACTGAGGATGTGCCCGCAACCGAGGTACAAGCCCTTGACCGGAATTGAACCTGGGACCCTTCAGTCCGCAGGCCGGCGCTCTATCCACTGAGCCAAACCAGTTTCGGCCCTATCCATATTTTTTAGTTTACATTGAAATATAACTTCAAACAAGAACTCTGCCTCAGATTTTTTATTATAACATCACTATTTATACTTTATTGCTGAATGTAAACAGAAGAATTTCTATAACTTAAAGAACATGTTCTGTGGTGAGAGATCTCAAGTGCAACCAAAATATTCTCTTATTATTGCCAAGAGACCAACAGGCCATGTTTTGAGCATATATATGAAATCATGTATTTTAATCCTATAAAGAACAATAAAACAAGGAAAGGGCTTTGTGTGTTTTTTGTTTGTTTGTTTATTTAGCAAAAGGCAAATTCACTTATTCAGCAAATATTTACTGAGCAACTACTTTATGCCAAGCAATGTTCTAGATCGTGGAGATAAAACAGCTAAAAAATTTGACAGAAATCCCTGCCCTGGTGGAGCCCATTCTAGTCAATGAGACAGATGAAGAACAAGTCACATAGCAGAGTAGCCAGTTATAGGTGCCATGGGGAAAGGGAAATAGAGCGTGCCCAGTGGGGATGGAGCTGTGAGGTGTGGCAGGGGCTACAGTCTGGAATGGAGTGGTTGGAGGGCTTTTCTCAGAATGTGTTATTTGAGTAAAGACCTGGAGGGTGGCGGGGAGTAAGTGATATCCTTATCTGTGTGAAGTTGGCCAGGAGAAGGGGAGAGCACATGCACATGCACTGGGCACCATACGCCTAGTTCTGCTTGAGTGAGGTGCACCCTGGTCCTATGTGGCCGGATAAGCAAGAGTGAGTGGTAGGGAGACCACGTAGTAGAAGATCAGGGTTGAGGTGGGATGCAGTCCAGACTTTGGCTTTTACTTAAGGGTGGAGAATCACTGGAGGGATGGCTAATTTATACTTTTTAATGAAAAGAATGCATAGCTGCTTAGTCAACTGTGTTTGGGTTCAGATGATTTGAATTGGGGGCAGGGGCGGGGGGGCAAAGAATTCTTTTGTATAGAATTGGGAATGATAGTTTAAATAAATTTCTGCTTATTAAATTGCTTTGTTCATTTATTTTAATCCAACAAATAATGAGTGTCTATATTAGGCACCAGGGAGGATGCAACACTAACTAGAGCATGGTCTTTCTCACAGAATTAATAATCTAATGGTAGTTTTTAAAAACCCTATATAGTTCAAGTCTGTTTCATACAACTGTTTCAAGAATAAGGATAATTTCATTGCCCCTAATTTAATGGGATCCTATGCACTGAGCCAGATTCTAGGAGGACCAAGGGATGCATTTCCTTCCCTGCCATGGGGTATGCTCAGTCTAGAAGGAGGACCAGATGAATGAGGCATTCATGACTGATCCGTTGTGCTGGCTTCATACCTCTACTGCGTGGCTCTTTGGCCCCTTGAGTGTGGCTCTTCCACAAAATATCACGGCCTGGGCGAGTCTATTTTGAAGAAGTGGCGTTAGAAGAAGTTTAAGTTTAAAATTTTGGCTCTCAAAAGAAATTTCAATCATTGTACTGTTGATATTTGGCTCTGTTGACTAATGAGTTTGCCAACCACTGCCCTATTCCTGTCATCCTCCTCACAAGATTGGGAGAAGCTACATCTTATGCATCTTTGTTTCTCCAGACCTGACCCAGTGTCTGGCACTTGGGTGTTTAGTGTTTAGGGTTTTCCCAGCATTTGTTGTTGTAGATGCCTGTTGATGCTGCTGCCATGAGGCACATTTGCAGTATACATTTGCTTTTGTTTTGTTTTTAATATTAGAATTGAGAGAACGGTGAATGATTTTTATTAAATAACACGATCTCTAGCAATGATGAGATAATGTACAAGAGGCCAAGAGAGTCCTGTGTTTCTACAAAAAGTATAGTGAGGATATTTCTTTGTGGAAGTGAAGACTTTTTTTGCATTTTCTTATGGTAAAGAAATAGTTCTTTACATTGATGCCACACCCCCCCAAAAATGGGAAAATAAAAAATTGACAGAGTAATTAAGCCAGATGTTTAATAGAGCTTGGGTGCTAGTGTGAGTCCAAACTCACTCATGTTATCTGCCTAGCCCTTGTAAGAATGTGAGTTTGCCATCCTGGAGCTAATTCCTTGAGGTCAGTGAGTGCTTTTTACTCATAGATATAAGTGGAGCTCCTATACCTGGCCTACCGCCTCTACAGAGTGCTTAGGTGATTCATTGAAATAGTGAAACTGAGGTGGCTTTGAGGGCAAAGAAGAGAGCCACTCACCACCAAGAGGAACTGGAGAAATCGCTGAAAGGAGTTGAGTGTCTTCAACTGGAAAATGAGAAGGACATTTAGGTTGAAAGAATAACTAAACCAATGAATAGTCATAAGAGCCTAATGTGCCCAGGGAACATCTGTGTGGGCTCGGAATGAGAGGGAGGGGCCAGATTAGGGGAACAGAGAGGATTCTGTAGTTTGTGGGAAACTACACTGGAATTGGAGGTCTTTGGTATTTCACACTAATATTTCACTTTCCTCTTTGGATACTGGGGGTCTGTGAAAGCAAGGGTTTAAATAGGTGTGTGGCATGCTCGGAGTTGTGTTTTGGGAAGAAAATAACTGTTAACAATGTTAAGAGGTGGACTAGAGTGAAGACTTTTAAGTCTCATGGCTTGTGAGTTTTTAATATGTCCAGGTGAGGGTATCAAATTGAGTTTCATAACCCAGGTGAAGGGACAGGCAGACAGTCTGGGACTCACTTCATTTTCTTAATTCTAGCCACTTTCTTATTTCCATGTGATTATTCAAGGAAAGACTGGAGCAAGAAGAAAAGACTATAAGGGAACCCTAAAGGGAGTATAAGAGTGGTAGAAGAAATTTAGGGAGACCAGCAAGAAACAATGTTTAAAACAAAATGAGGAAGGAATTTGAGGAAGGTAGGGGTAGGAGTGAAAGGGATGTCAAGTGCTGTAGTGATATATGGACAAAGTCTGAAGTGAGGCTTTTGGACTTAACCACAATGCATTATAATATGTATTGCTTTTCGTTTTTCTTGTCTCTTTCATTAGATTTTAAGTCATTCATGGGAAGAATCCTAGCACCAACTTTCCATTTTCTCACAATGCTTAACATTTAATTAGTAGATGCTAAACCACTTTTTTGCAATAGTTTTGGGATACTTGACGAGGATTAAATTTAAAGAATGTTATATACAGTGCAAATTATTTCAGATAGGATGCCCATATAGAAGGCAAATTGTGTATGTGTATTTAAGACCATGCTTTCATACTGAAGTAAAATTATAAGCAGTGTTACATCAAATACATATTAGCCATTGGTATTTTTAAATGGAGTGTTACACTATAGTGATTTTTCTTTATTTGTTTGCATAGCTTGGCACCTGTGTTTGCTCTGTTTGTACCATTTTACTGCTCCATACCGAGAGTCCAAGTGGCACATATTCTGGGCCCGTTGTCCATCACAAACAAGACATTGATTTATATATTGGGACTGCAGGTATAGTATGCATTTTTATGTTCACATTTCTTTAACCAGATCTTTTTTTCTTTTTCTTTCTTTCTTTCTTTTTTTCTTTTTCTTTTTCTTTTTCTTTTTTTTTTTTTTTTGGTCTTTTTCTCATTTGATCTCCTTGAAAACAATGTTTTTTCCCATAAGTTTGGCTTTATGATCTATATCAAATGTTCAAAGGAAGTGTTACAGAATGAGAACATCAAGGTATATAAGGTACTAGAATACTTTCATAGCTTTTAGAATCTGATAAGAGCTTTCACTGTAATTCATATCAGTGGAAAATATTTTAATTGTACAATTGCGTATAAGTACTTTCTCAAAATCATAGTATGAAGTGGAAACAAATGAGAAGTGTCAAAAGATGGAAAGTGGAAAATCACTCTCAAAATTAATTTATTGAATATGGTGTCACAAATAAAGCTCCAAAGAAGAAACCAGATATGCTTTACTAATGCAAGTGTTGGGCTTAGCTATAAGCATTGTCATCTTTAAAACTTCTATGTTGCATAGGCATGATAGCAATGTCACCACCTGCTAAATGGTTTGATATGAAGACCATTAGGGTACTTATTATTTGACTTAAATTGAAAAGGTTATTATTATCAGTATTCACAAAATATTGATTACTCTTTTCTGGGCTCCAAGCCCATTGATACCTATGATTTTCAGTTTTCTACCTGTAATACTAGTACTTGTCACTTTTCTTGCACTCACAGCTTTTGATATAAAACTTCTATTATGCTATTTTCTGTGGTACCATGTGTGGGTTGGCCTTTTGATCCACTGTTAATACTCATAACATTCCTTTTCCCACATATATCAAACTGAATAATAGTGTCTCTGTAAAATGCCCTCCTCCCTCCCCTTTTAACCTTTAGCATTTCCTCTAACTTCTCTAGTTTGCTCTCATGTGTTATCAATGGCTCATCTGGTGTAGGTGTTCGTTTGATCACTTCTACAACCGTTTCTCATGAAATATGTTTATTTCTCATCTCTCAACCTACATTGTGTTACAGTCTCCCTATCCTTCCTAATATTCATATAACCTAGTAGCTTATTTCTGCAGTTACTAGGATGTGCTGTAGCATATTTTGGGGTGTTTCTTTTCTTTTTTTCTTTTTTTGTTTTGTTTTGTTTGTTTCTTTTTTATGATATTACATCAGAAGGCAGAAAGCAGTGGTAGAAGAGAGCCCTGGACCTGGGGCCGGAAACCCAAATTCTAGTTCTAATGTGTCACTCACTAGCCTGTGACTTGGTTCAAGTCATGGAAGTCTCTGAGCCTCATGTTGACTCTAAAGTTCCTTTCAACTCTAATGTTTTAGACCATCTTTGAGAGTGAAAAACCTTGTTTTCTTAATTATGGAGTAGAAATTCAATGGAACATTGTGTAAAGTCTTTGGAGCCAAAGTGACCTGGTTTAAATACTTGCACTGATAATTATTTGCTTTGTCTATTACCTTTTCTGAGCCCCCATTTTCCTATATATATATAGTGGAGATGATATCTATTTTACCAGGTCATTTGAAAGATTAGAGATAATAGTATTGAGTGTTTAGGGTAATCTGAACAGATTAAGAACTAAGTACATTGGTTCTTATTAATTAATAATTTATCTCTCTCTAGCTACCACCTTTGGTGTTCTGAGATTATTTTGTGTGGGTTTTTTGTTTGTTTGTTTGTTTTGGTGAGGTAGAAGTTGGTATCTGAAAGTAGAAATGTAGATGCATTAGTGGCGTTTTAATAAATTCTGAAGTCCTTAACATGAATGGTATCAGGGTTCTTCTTGCCTATCCAGTATAAACTTCCACCCCTCCTTTGAAGTGAGTATCAACCCCTTATTCTCAAAGTTCTTATTTCTTCTCTCCCCTCTAAATCTTTGCACATGTTTCTGTTCCTTTCTGTCTTCCACACCACAACTTCTTGAAGCCACAGACATTTGATGAATGAATGACTTTAATCACTATCATAAGTACAAAATGTTTGTGATGAGTTAATTTAAGTATCAAATGGCTTGGGAGGCAGTTATGTAATGCCGTATGCTAGGGACTGGGGAGGATGAAATGAAGTGAGTTGTGATAACGTGTAGTTGAGGAGTGAGAAAACATACACACTGTCAAAACATACAGAGACTCGATTGGGACCAAAAAAGCAATAAAATGAGGGGTTTAAGAGTCCAAAGGAAATAATTTTTTATTAAAAGAATTAATGATACATTCATCTTTTTCATGTATGAGCCATAGTAGCATGGAGCCGTCATAAGCACAGGGCTGTTGAGCCAGACCACTGGGTATATATTCACAGCTACACCACCCACCAGCTCTTTGACTTTCAGCAAATTACTTAACCTCTACATTTTCTCATGGGTAATATAAAGTTAATAATAGAACTTAACACTCAGTGTAATTAGGAGGATTCAGTAAGTTTAATGTATGAAAAGCAGTAAGATCACAGCTTGGCACAAAATTGCTATGAAAGTGTTAACTATTTTATAATTCTTTATAGTTTTAAAAGAAAATTACAGAAAAATATATTCTTTTAAATAAAATAATTCTCACCCTTGTTACTATCAGTCATTTAAACTGAAAAAATGATTCGTGGTAGATCAAAGGATTAAATTTTAGATCAATGGATTAAATTTAAAGTAGCAACCAACATTCATTTCTACTTAAGCTAGCAAGCACAAAGCTTGTCAGTGGCCTTTGACTTGTGCTCTGTCATTGTTTACCTTTGTGTCTGTCTTCTTTCTATCTTTTTTTCCCATGTATCTCTGTATAAATGTGTAGAACTTTGAGGTTTCCATCCAGCACAGTCTCAGCAATGAACCTGGGTATCTTGCTTTTTCTGTCTGAGCAAAAGTACTTACATTCCTGAGCTAAAGATTTAAATGTGAACAAACACTAGGTTACAAGTCTTTACTTCTTGCAGGAATCCTTTGAGATGTCTTACAACTTTTTTTTTTTTTAACTCTGAGCACAACACTTGGATAAAAATGATTTAGAAAGCAAAGGGAGAGATTTCATGAGGCTTAATTTTAGTTACTTTTGCCATTAATTAACTTTGATATCACTACTTAGTTTGCTCTTCCTTGGAGGAACTGGAATGAGAATATCAACTGTTACAGAGAGTTGCACTGAACATAGACCTATATACTTGAGATCTTCCCATCTAAATTTAGAGTAGCAGTGATGAGAAATTAAAATGAGAAAATTATGTGAGCTAATATTGCATGTCATTTAATATCAAGCATTGGATGGTGATGGCTTGTTATTTCTAATAATTCCTTTATATGTGGTATTTTACTTAACCTACATTTGTAAATGAGAATATGCATGAATTTTACTTTTCTTTGCATGGGAGTGGATCAGGTTCAACCAATGCATTTTAAGCTATGAAATGTGGAGGTCTTGGTTAAAAAAGAGAAAAATTAATATATTCTTTTAAATAATGGAATTGATATTTATTAATTTTCTATTTATATTATGATATATAAGTAATTCTTAACATAAATGATTATGATTTTAATTATGTAAACATTGGTATGCTGTGACTGGCAGTTGAATTTAATTTTTAGTTGCCTTTTTTTTCTTTTATAGCTTTTCACCTCTGGTTCCTACATCTGGATTGTAGCCATAAGTGGACTTGTAAGTGTAATTCCCTCCCTCTCTATTTCTTCTCTTTTCTGAAGAAACTTTAGGGAAAATGTCATACTTAGATTATTGGTCATATTCAATTATCCAACATTTTTTAACCCTATTGGGTGCTGTCTCAATGCTACTTCCTTAGTGATAAAAAAAAAAATGGCTGATTACATGGACAGTTGAGGTGAAGGAGGCCTGTTTGTCTTAGTTTTCAAAGTAACTTTGATATAAGTTTTAGCTGGGTTTCTTGTCAGTGTTATTTTAAAAATCACATTAGTAGTTGAACTCATAGTAGGAAAGAAATGACAGAAAAATAAAATGAAGAAGTTGGGTTTACTAAAAATAATAAGGTATTCTTCTTGTTTTGTTAAGAGACTTTGTCATGCAAGGGGAAAAAACAAGGCCAAGTGGAAAGTCAGGTGGATTGGAACTGACAAAAGATTCATTGGGGTGTGCGGCCAGAGAAGGAGAAGTGAATGAGCCTGAGGATTGGGGTTATGTCCTCATTCTTTGTGCTACAATGTCTTCACCTCATCCATCCCCATGCTGCATTTGTCTTAAGCTCTACTTATGAGGCATTTAAAGAGACATCAGGAACATGAAATACAACTTTACTTTTCATCCATGACTTAAATTTGAACTCTCAAATTTATATTTATGTTTATAAGTTTATAACTATATGGAATATAGTTTTAATTTCTTTCTTGGGAACATAAAATAAAATTATAAAATGGATTCATAGTAGTATATAAACATCAAAGAGACCTTTGGAAATAACTATGCATTCTACTATGGACATTTTCATTTTAAGTGAGTTATCACTATAACTAGTTTCCCAGTGAATGGTATTTTTGGACTACGTGTCATTACTTTAAGCCTGCTCACTTCTCTCCGTTATGCTGTGTATTATTTCTTTGTGTTTATTCTTTTTATATACAACTTAATCCTTCATTCCCCACAGCTTCCAGCCAAAATTCTGGGTATTGAAGTCACTTTGTTTCCCTCTCCATAAAGATACCTGATTTGCTTTAGCAGCACAGCACTGAACTCCACTGGGAGGTCTTTGAACCATCTGAGCCACCTGGTATTCTTAAGACTTTTGATGACTTGGAGTCAGCCTGGCATCAGATTGAATCCACGGGCCAATTGCCAGACTATCCCTAGTCTAATGTCATTCCACTTGAACTACTAGTTTGATTGACAGCTACTTACTAGCCTTTAGAAACAGATAGCTTGTCACTTTCGTCATTAAAGCAGCATTAGAATTTACTATTTTGTTCATGATACATTTTGTTTCTCTTAGCAGTGATGATTTCATTCCTGTTTTGGATATTTTTCTAAAACATTCAAGAATTTGTGAAGTAACATATCATATACTATTTCATCATGTTAATTTACTATTGATTGACTTGCTTTCATTACCGAAATACTTCTTTAATAACTCTTTATATGATTCCGTTTAAGACATCTCATTGTCTTTCTTTAACTCTGTTTTCAGACTCCTGGTTTTAAATTAAGAGCTTGCTGACACCTCAGATAGTTTCATTTTGTGACATTCAATACTTTAGAATTGGCAGTTGCATTTTTCATCTCTTTTAATCTTTTTAAAATCTAATATACACATGTGAAGGCACAGGTTTTTTTTTCAGTACACATGCTTAACTGGTAATAAGTACTGTTTTAATTTTTTTTAAATCAGAAGTTTAACAAATTTTTAACATAAAATTCCCTTGTTTCAGAAGAATATATAGAATTACACAATATTTGGATTATAATTTCCAGATAAATTTAGCACTTAAATAATCCCACTATTAATAAACACTTCTGAGCCAAATGAATTTTCACTTTTACAGTAATTAATTCATCTAATGTATTGGCCTCTCACCATGAACACAAATCTGAAAATCTTCATATCAGCCTTGTTTATTATTATTCCACCATAATCAGATGATACTATGTTTATTTCAAGTGGTTAATATTAGTGAAAAAAATTATACCCAGCTTTTCTTCATGATGTACCATAATATCAGTGCTTGTTTTGAATTTAATATTTCTGACTTTTCATAAAACCACATTTTATTATGAAATATTTAATGTAATATGCTATACTTTAGATAAGGATAATTATAAAGGATATTAAAATTATTTGTGAATATTTGGTTTACACACCACTGATTATAGGATCAAAGTCTAAGATTCACAAAGCCACGGCTTGTTCCAGATGTCTGTTGCTCAACATGACTTCTCCTCTCTCCATGTATATCAAGTGACTTCCCTTTTTTTGGTTTTAATGCTAAATAAATACTAAGAATAAAATAAAATTCTTACTACTAAAAAGAATGCACAGATGGTATTCAGTGTGTAGGGGGAATGTTAGAAAACCTTTTGATGGAATTTCTCCTTTTAGCATTATAGCCAATAATTCTCTTAACATACTGTCTGTGTTAAGGAAGTAATTTTATTTCAGTCTGGCAATTATGTGGGGTTTTGGTGTGTGTTTTTTGCGGGGTTGAGAAAGAGCTTTTTTTTTTTAAAAAAAAAAAAAAAGACATTTGCGTTAAACGTAAGTCATATGTTATCTGCTGTCATAGAAACCAAAAACTTTATTCATGTTTTCTGAAAAGCTGCCAGCTTTGAATTTAGCTTATTTTCTTTAGTTATTGGTGGATTATTTGGGTTAAGCTAGTTTTTCTTGCTCCTGTGTCAGTTATTCTTAAATAATCATAAGTGTTTCTGAATATATAACTTTAAAATGTCCCACTGATTAAAAGAGGAGGAGATTGATAAATTGCATCAGTGTCATATTTTACTAGGTGTGATCCAACACTCTGTCTTCAATGGTATCACAGAAAGAAAAAAAAAACTGAAATTTATTCCTGTGTTGAGAGGGAAAAATAGTGGTTAACTTACCAGGGGAGGTAATAAATTAGTTTGCCTAGGACAGCTGTCACTCCAGCAGAGATTCCAGCGGTTACCTTTCCTTTAGGAAAGGGTGAGGGCGTTCAGTTTTGCTTAAAGATTACTTTGAGATTATTCACATTTATCACTGACAACATGTTTTTATGTCACATTGTTTTTATGTTGCACTCATTGGCAATTCTGGTTTTTAATACCAACATTTAATATTTAAAATACTACTGTTTTCATGAAACGTTGCAAAATTGTGATTGGAAAGATTGGCTGTAGCAGCCAAGTGAAATATTTCAGTTTAAGCAAGAAACTTAAAAATGTTAGTGTACACCTACTTCCCTCATATTCTCACCATGATGTTTAACTGTTCTTAGTGTCTTTGGTGAGAGACCTTCAAAAATATAGGTGCTCTTTTATATATTTCATTGTCACTAATCTTGTTACACATTAATACTTTTTTTCCTTTGAGAAAACAATTCGTACTTATTGAAGTTTATAAATAAATTCTGTTTGTGGTTCTGCAGTGAGACTTTGGGTCATCCATATGTCTGCACTTCTTCATTTTCTACCATTTTTTTATGAATCATAATAGTGAGTCATTACCACTGGGATGTACCCTAATTCTCAAAAGCTGAAGTCTGAGCTGATTCTGGCATGATTAAAACAGAAAGGGCCTGCTTCTGCAGATTTTCTTCTCTTACAATTCACATATTTCTCATCATCCGGTTTTCTTTCAAGCTATTTGAGTGAATTAACAAACAGGCCTATATTTCTCAGACTCCAGGCTTCTCCCCTTCAATATATCACTTTACATTCTGCCCATTTCCTGTGTTTGTACCTGTTTTGTACACTATTCCAGACTTCTATTTTCTTGTAATTAAGTAACCTTAGTGTGAAAAAAAATCTGTTCTACCAAATAAAATTAGAAACATAGATTGATACCAGATTACTTAGTGGTCTAAATTTGTATTTTTTTATGTAGGTAGTGGGGATCTTTCAAGCTTTACCAATAAAAAAAACTTTGTGATGGTACAAGATTATAGAAGTCTTACTAAGGTTTGTAAGTCAGAGAAGGAGAAGGGGAAAATGAGCAATTTTGAAGGAGTCAGAATGGCTCATTAGTAGGTTGTGATTTGCTTTTCTGTCTACCTCCCACCCTTGCCCCCAGTAGTTTTACAGACAAAATAGAACATTGTCCTGTGGTATCTGTAAAAGAAAAAGCACCAAACAGAACCTTATGTTGATTGGCTTTCCAGTGATGGTATCACATTAAGGACTAGCATAATCTGTGGAAATCTGAACTACACTTTAGAGTAAGTTTTGAAGCTTCCTTGGTGAATGAGAACGGGATGTTAGGTCCTCTGTGCCTTCCCTTGCTTTTCATGTCTTTCTCTTCTCTCCATGCTTTCCTTCTGTTACTTATTCTTTCTTCCCTTACATTTCTTCTCCAGGTTGACCAAAGAAGGGTACAGTGTAGCAGGTCAGATAACACATCTGATGCCCAGGGGTTTCGGTTGAATGTTAGGGGTTGAGATTATTTCTGGCAGTTCATTGAAAATGAGGACAGATGCTGAGGAAGGGATTCAAGGCTGTTTAGAGTTGTGAGGTTGGTTGAACTTGTGAAGACATTGGAAGACATTCATGTTTAAAGATTGTTTTCACCTTCTTGTAACTAAAATAGTATATATTCAACACTGAATCAAGTGCTTATCGGTACATTGTACCTCCTCCGTAACATTGATTCACTCATACCTTCTGTCTACCCGCCCTTTCCTTCTTCTCCATGTCCCCTTCCCCTATCTTGAACTCAGGTAGCCCGGCCTACTGAGAGAAACCTGTCCTCTGCCTTACCAAGGCAATTGCAACTCAATCCAGGGCTGAAAGGACTATTTTATTAGGGATTACAAAGGAAGGGAGTGACTAGTAAACTTTGATTTTTGAATGTTCAATGAAAACAAATGAAGTTACACCAATGTCTTGATAAAACTGGCACAGAAGTGCCTTATAAAATATAGCCATAAACACTTTTATCATTGCAACATACTTTAACCTGTAGTAAAAAACCTAGCCTCCTTTCAAATTCTTTCTAAATGTTGCCTTTTCAGGTACCTCTCACCTCTGTGTACCATTTAGTGACCCTGAACATTTTACTGTTCCCAAGTAAATAGGATTCTGTGCCATTGTGCAACTACCTTCTTTAACAAACACACTGCATACCAGGCATTTGTGATGGATTATGTTATTTTTTCAAACACTTCTGTTTGTTCAAAATATTTGATGCTCGCCTCTACTGGGTCCCTCCATAGAAATAAATCTTTGTGATAAGCTACTGAAATTTGGGATAATTTATTTTACAATATAACCTAGGAATAACAGACTAATATAGCTCATTTCTAAGCACTTTACAAATATCTTAATTAATTCTCACAAAAGGCTGATGATGTAGGGATTGTTATCCCCATTTTATAGATGAAGAAACTTAAGTACAGAGAACTTAAGTAATTTACCAAGAAAATAAGATGATAAGTAGTGGAGACACAATTCAAATGCGGATTCCCTAGCTTTAGTGTCTGTGCTCTTAAGAGAAAGCTTCGTGTAGCCACATGCAGTTTCTTTCAACTCTATTCCTTCTTTCATCATTAGTTCCCTTCTTTTCCTAGGGGGAAAAAAATCATATTCATTTAAGGCCCAACTCTGAAGTTTTTCTTGAGTAAGCCCTGTCCTCCAGTTTTGGAATTAGACATAATTTCTTATAACCCCTAGTGCCTAACACAATGTCTGGCATTTTATCTACATTCTGTATATAATTGTTGATTTTTCAAAATTCAATATTATCAAGATAATCTCTGTTTTATAAAACACTGTGATACTTCGTGATTGTCAGGATGCTTTCAACATGTGCTGTCTTACTAGGTTCTTGACTCATCTCTACAGAGGTGGAGCACCGGGACTTCCCATTTTAAAGATCAGGTTGCACAACTGACGGGTGATAGAGCCAGGAGCAAAGGCCAGGTGCTCTCCTCCTGGTCCAGTGCACTTTTCAAGGCTTTCATCCATGTCTTCTTCAACTTCAAGACACCTATGTACAAAGCTGTTCTTAGGTCTTCCCTTTGCTACCGTATTTGCCGGCGTATAAGACGATTTTTTGGCCCTGAAAAATATGCCTCCAAGTGGGGGGTAGTCTTATACGGCGAGTATATAACAAACTCTGTATTTTTTAGTGGAAATGTTAGGGGGTCGTCTTATATGCCCAGTCGTCTTATACGCCGGCAAATACGTATTTTTCAGGGCCAAAAAATCGTCTTATACGCCGGCAAATACGGTATATCAGTGAGATGAGGCCCTATTGATGATCAATGGAGACAGGATTCTGGAGCGAGATCCTGGATATGAAGAAATTTTAAAAGCACTCAGAGGTGCTGAAGGACACATGTCAGTGACAGCTTTCTGCAACTTTCCCTATGAATTTTATGGGCTAACCAATATCCAAGAAAACTTGGTTCGATTGGCAGCCTCTACTTTTAGCTGTACTTTCTCTCCTAAGTTCATCAAGATATTTAACTGGTCCTCCTTATAAGGGATTAAAGATGCAGCTCAAACCTTCTCTTCAACAAACTCATCGGTGTTTCTCTCATTGTCGTATATAAGAAAATAAAGAATGGCTTTGAGAAAGTTTAAAAGATAATTAAAATCTATTTAGCTAGTTCAGTAGTGCTATTGGTCAAAGGAAAAAGAAATAAAGATAGGAAAGAGGTTGTCAGGAAAACAGCCATCCTTTTTAGTTTTAGATGGTTACTGGTAGATCATCATGTAAATTGCATCATAGAGCATTTCCCCAGGGTCTTCACGTTGTTCTCCTACCCAGAGGGAAACCCTTGAACTAATCTCTTTAAACTGATTTTTTTTTTTAATGGAAGTGTCCAATGTTTTTTTTTCCCCTCTGGGGCTTATTGTGTAGATATTTCTCTGGTATCTTGATAATAATATATAGAAAAGGACTGTGGTAAAATAAATACATGTTCTTTGGAGTATACTCATTATATATAAACAATAGCATAGCTCATCAAAAAGTCTTCTCATGTTAGTTTATGTTAGCTGGAAATGGTTTCAAGGTATCAGAAGTTTTTGTTGCTAAAGATTGTTTTTAATCTCCTAAAATCTTGCCTCTTTTATAGAATTTAAAAGATTTATGTGTCTAGAAATGTCCAGATCTTTCTAGATCTTCACATTCACTTTTTAATGAAAAATTTTTTTTTCTGTTTATGAAAGTTTTATTTATGTACAGTAAAATCCACCAATTTTAAGGGTACAATTTGATGAATTTTTGTAATTTCATACAGTTGTGTAACCACCACCACATCAGGTTAGAAAACTGTCCCTTCACCCTGAACATATTTTTTATTCCTTTTACTCTCTGTCCTATCACCCAACAGCCCTCCCCATGAAACACTGATCTTCTTTATGTCACAATTTCATATAATTGAAATTTTATAGTATGAAGTCTTTTGTGTTTTTCTTCTTCCACTTAAGATGATGTTTGAAGATTAATCTGTGTTTTATTAATACATCATTCCTTGTTATTGTAAGTATTAATTTATGGTATGGTTGCATCACAATTGTTTATCCATTCACCAGTTGATGAACATTTGGATTACTTCCAGGTTTGAGTTTTTATAAATAAGGCTGCTATGATATCTGTTCTCACATATTTATGTAGACATATACTTTACCTTCTCTTGGGTAACTACCTAGGAGAAGAATTGCTAGGTCATATGATAATGTATGCTTAACATCATAAGGTACTACCATATTATTTTACAAAGTGATTATACCATTTTGCATTTCCACCACCATACATGAGAGTTCCGATTGCTCCACATCCTTGCCAACACTTGGCATTATCAGTTGTTTTAACTTTGGTTGGCATGTAATGGTATCTTATTATTTTAATATTAATTTTTCTAGTGACTAGTGATATTGAGCACTTTCTTCATGTGCCTACTGATCATTTGTATATCTCTTTTGTGAGGTGCCTGTTCACATCTTCTACCTACTTGTTTATTGGGTTTTATTTGTCTTCTAATTGAGTTAAAAGAACTCTTTATATTCTGAATATAAACCCTTTGTGGATATATTTTGTAAAAATTTTATCCCAGCAAGCAGCTTGCCTGTTTGTTTCCTTAAATATGTCTTTCAGTAAGCAAAGTTTTTAATTTTGATTAATTCAGGGTTTCAGTTTTTTAAACAGTTTCTACTTTTGATGTCTTACTTAAGAAAATTTTACTAATCCAGTATCACAGAGATTTTATCTTATACTTTCCTCTAGAATTTAATAAATTCTACATTATGTCTGAAATTCTATTTGAGAGTAGAATTCTTGTTAGGTAAGGGTTAAGATTTATTTTTCCATAGCGATAACCAGTTGTTTTATCACCTTGGTGTTACCTTGGCACTTCTGTTGAAAGTCATTTGGTCACTGTGGATCCATTTCTTGACTTTCTTTTCTATCCTAGTGACTTACATGTCTAGCCTTATACCAGAATCATACAGTTGTGAGTAGTACTTTTGCTTTATGGTAAGTCTTCAACTTTGTTCCTCTTTTTTAAAACTAGTTTAGCTATTTTAGGAACATTGACTTTCCATATGCATTTTTATTTTTTTAAATATATTTCTATATTGATTTCAGAGAGGAAGGAAGAGGGGGAAAGAGATAGAAACAAAAGTGATCAGAGAGAATCATTGTCCAGCTGCCTCCTCCATGCCCCCTACTAGTGATCAAGCCTGCAACCCAGGCATGTGCTTTTGGTTGGAATTGAACTGGGACCCTTCAGTCTGCAGACTGATGCTCTATCCACTGAGCCAAACTGGCGAGGGCTCAATGTGCATTTTAAAATCAGCTTGTAATTTCTTCAGAAAAGGAAAAAAATACCATTTAAAACTTTGCTTATGATTGCATTGAAACTATAGATCAGTTGGGAAGGATGGCCATTGTGATGACTTTAAAATATGCCCACAAATTGCTTTAAACTTAAAAGATGGAGCTTAAATACCTTTGGCATTCTTTCATTAAATGTAATCCAAAGGGTTTGTGGACTTGATATTATTTTAAGTGGAACTTGTTTATATAATTTTTGTTCTAATTGTTTGTTGCTAGCATATAGCAATTAAGTTGATCTGTATATTGCTACTATATCTTGCAATTTGCTAAGTTTTATTATTTCTGATAGCTTTTCTGTGAATTCCTTAGGGTTTTCTACATACCACGTCATCGGGAAATGTTTTGTTTATGTGTTTACTCCTTCCTTTCTAATCTGTGCCTTTTATTTTTCTTGCCTTATTGCACTAGGTGAGACCTGTAGTACCATGTTAAATAAAAATGTGAATGGACAACCTTGCCTTGTTACTTGTCTTAGAAAGCTTTGCGTTTTCACCACTGAATTTATTCTTATAGTTGTTTTAGATCTTCACATTCATTTTTAGTTTATTATTTTTTAATCTAATGTAAGAAGCAAGTTTCAACATAAACATATTTTCCTCTTAATTTTTAGTTTGTTGAATCAGTTTATGAAAATGAATATAATTTTAAATAGGGATGGTCTCCTTGTTAAAAGAGATATTAAAAAGTACCCAATTAAACCCTAACCAATTTGGCTCAGTGGATAGAGTGTTGGCCTGCGGACTGAAGGATCCCAGGTTCGATTCCAGTCAAGGGCATGTACCTTGGTTGCGGACATCCAGTAGAGACAGCTGATCGATAGTCTCTCTCTCTCATCGATGTTTCTAACTCTCTATTCCTCTCCCTTCCTCTCTGTAAAAAATCAATAATATACATATATTTTTTAAATACCAATTAAGGGCTTAATCCATATGCTAGAGATATAAATTGTCTCCCTGTGTGTTTTTTCTTAGAAACAAAACCATCATCTTATTTCCGAGTTTTCTTTGCATCTAGGTATAGCCATCACATTAAATATTGGCATCCATTAAGCTGTAAACTTACCTATTGGTAAGCTTCTGGGGAGGCCTCTTAAAGTAGTAGCCTTTTATTCTTTTGTCCTTCCTGGTTTTCTTCCTACTGCCTGGAATGCAATTAAGATAGTTGGGAGCTTTTTTTTAACATGAGGGAGAAATAAGCTTCTGTTGTATATAAGCCACTGTTATTTGCAGTTTTCTGCTTTATGCAGTTAACCAAATCCTCCTGGTATATAATTTTACAAAAAGGAAAGCCTAGAGCAGCTTTCTAAGACAATTTGTTAGGAAAAAGAATAGTCTGTGATTAGTCTAACTTCTGTCCCTATTCCAACTCAAGTACCCAAGAATCAGATAATTGGATAATAATTGGATACTTCAGATTACATTGAAAGAGATAAGAGAGCTATAGGGAGTTCATCTGAGTCACTTTTGAACTTGACAAAGAACAAGATAGTAAGACTTTCAATAGGTGCTAAAGCCATATGATTCTGTTTGCCATGAACAGAATCATTTCATTGTAAATGGCAGAAATAACTTCAGGCATTCCTAATTTGCCTACATATTCCAATGTTCCTTTCTTCTTTCTTAGCATTTCCAGTGAAGAAGAGTGATAGGAAAATGTAAGGTCCATAAGAGCAGGGATTTTCTTTCTTTTGCTCCTGCTGCATCCCAGTGTTTCGAACACAACCTGGCACATGCTAGATGTTCAGTAAGTATGTGCTGAATAAATAATTGAGGCCTCGGTAGATCTAATTTCTTCAGGACTTGAGTGCAAATGAAATCTGTGTAAAAGGGTCCAGGTGTGAGGGGCCATTTATTCTCTTGGCTCCTCCCTGTCTTGAGAAGGCATTACTTTGCCCCTTGGGAAAACCACCTCTTGTGTTTGTCCTAGTAGGCCTTTAGATGATCGGTTTCTTGAATGCTGGAGCCATGGCACTCAAGGACCCTGGCAGTGCAGTTTGCTCTGTGGCTTTTGTTCAGCCACCCTTGGCTGGAGAAAGAGATCAACAAACACCTGGAGTCATTGTCAGGTCATGTTTTCTCATTCTGCTTGCCGTGGTTTCACACTAGTCCTGAACAAGATAAGAGGACAGTGAGGTTTACTGTCCATAATTAAGGGTGTTTTGCATGTTTTCTACCCAGCAAATTAAATTATTTGTTTGCCTGATGAGCCATATTTCATGATTCTCTGTCTAGAAGGACTGATAATATGGAGTAAGTGTGTAATTAATGTCCACTTTTAGTAATGGCCTAAACGAAAACAATTCCCTGTTGTTTTACAATCTCAGTGAGATTTGTGAAGTGATGGCTTCTCCTGTTGGCTTAGGAGTGCCTAGCTCTAACCCAGAGCTGTGGCCTGGCTCTTTGGCCCAGGCTTTCAACTGCACGTGGCGCATGACACTTTCTCCTCCTGGTTGCCCGCCCTCTGGGCCCACTTTCCTAGGGGGGTTCTTGATCCCTGCTGCTAGATGTTCTGTTTCCAGGGCTAGCTGGCCTTCCCTGGCACACACCCTTTTCATTGTGTCTTCTCGTTCTGAGCCTGACTCCTGCCTGTCACCGGTCACTGCCACTGCTGCTTCCCTTGTCCTGGCCTCTCAGCTGGATCCTGGGCTTCCCGGCACTGAAGGCCTGCCAGACCCCCTTGGTGAGAGCTCCTCCTAGCATGACATGCAAATCGGAGCAGATGGTCTATACTTAAAGCCTCCCCCCCCCCCAAACTTTGAGTTTCTAGAAAACTCTCATTCAGAACTCCCACTATGAGAAGGGTTTATGAAATAATGGAAATGAAAGTAAAAAGTAATGTGTAAATGTAAGGTAGTATATGGTAATTGATACTATCGCAAAGCTTTTGGTAGTAGTGAGATATAATAGGTTAAATTTAATATTCTTATTCTTATCCCATCTTCTCATTGAATAAGGTGGTGTGATTATTAAATATTTATGGAAAGCTAAACTCTGTAAGCTTTTTCTACTTCGATACTTTGTGAGTACCTAAAATATTTTACAGTAGCAGTTCATTTATTTCACAACTTGAGGTCTTGCTGGGATACCAGAGGCATAGACAGGGGAATGCCACCTTTTTGATATATGGCAAAGTACAAACTTAGGATAAAAAAGTATGTCTGCTGGCAACTTTCCAATTTCCCTTTAAAATACCTAAGATAACATATTTATCTTTGTGCAGCATTTATTCGCTTGCCGTTCTCCCAGCAAATACACATGGGGGAGTTAATATGTGCCAGGTGCTATTCTGCTGTTCTAAGCACAGAGGCCAAATAGTGGTCAAAAGCAACCAAAATTATTCCCCTTCAGAGTGTACATTCAAATAGGAAGCAGCTCTAGGATCAAAATGTCAGAAAATGAGCACAAAAGCACTGTTTTATTCCTTCCAGAACTTGCAATAATATATTTGTTTATTACTGGATAGGATATTCTAATTCTTTTTTTTTTAATTAATTTTTTACAGAGAGGAAGGAGAGAGGGATAGAGAGTTAGAAATATCGATGAGAGAGAGACATCGATCAGCTGCCTCTTGCACACTCCCTACTGGGTATGTGCCCGCAGCCAAGGTACGTGCCCTTGACCGGAATCGAACCTGGGACACCTCAATCCGCAGGCCGACGCTCTATCCACTGAGCCAAACCAGTTTCGGCGAATATTCTAATTCTTCATAGGATATTGTCTGACTAAAATTGAATGCACATTTGTAAGCATATAGATGATGGTGGGGGATTGAAATTCTCAGGGGGAAAGGGATGTCTGTGGGGGGTACGGGAAGAGACTGGACAAAAGTCATACACCTATGGATGAGGACAGCGGGTAGGGAGGTAGGAGGTAAGGGCAAAGAGTGGGGTGGGGACCAGGTGGAGGGAAGCTTTGTGGGGGGAGGAGGAGAAACAATTGTAATAATCTAAACAATAAAGAGTTATTAAGATTAAAAGATAAAAAAAATTAAAAAGTAAATCTGGAGTTAAAAGGCAGCATCTTAGGATGGCAGTGGTGAAGGCTGCAGCTGACACCTCTAATGTGGGTAAAACGATGGTGGGGAGGGGGAGCGGTGAACACACCATGAAATATATAGGTGATATAGTATAGAATTGTACACCTAAAACCTATATAATTTTATTAACCAGTGTCACCCCAATAAATTCAATTAAAAGCCAATGGACACAAAACTCTGGGGAGGGAGGGCATGTATGGGGGGGGGGCAATGGTAAGCTATGTATACATATAATACCTTAATAAATTTTAAAAAATTCAATTAAAAGAATAGAAAACATCATTAAAAAAAAGTAAAAGGATGAAGAAAGATAAATCATGGAAACAGCTTAAATAACCATGTTAATATCAGACTAGAATAGATTTTTATATGAATATTACTAAAAATAGAGATATATTTTGTTACAATAAAAGGGTCAATTATAATGGTATGTATGCTAATAGCTTCCATATACATGAACAGTTTCCAAATACATGAAGTTAAAACAAATAGAACTAAAGGAAGAAATGGACATGTTCACAATCATGGTTACATTCATACCTTGAGATGAAAATGAAAACATTTAATTTTTTATTTAATTCAAATCTCACTGTTGTGATGATTTTTTTCCATATTTTGTTGCAATTTTACAGCCCCATATTCTGTTTTTCTCCAAACAGAGAACTTTAGAAAAGGAATTTCTACTTCTCACCTCCAGTTTATTTATACTTTTTTGGCCATATTTCCTTCCTCTGACTTTTTTAAGAAAGGTATATTTGTTACAGGTAGTCCTACCTCACACACACCTCCTCTTCCCTCTCCCCCTTCATCCTGCTGTTGAAGAAACCACTGTCCTTGGATCCGTACTTACTACTTAATTATGTGCCCATAAACAGTAAATACTAGATTTTATGTTTGAAATTTTGTAAAAAGGTGAATATAATATACTAGAGGCCCAGTGCACGAAATTCATGTGCAGGTACGGTCCCTAAGCCTGGCCTGCGATAAGGGCCATCTTCCCCGGCTGCCTGCATTCTGCCCACCCTCCCCCCCCCCACCCCCTGCCACCATCTACCCCCGGTTCCCTTTTTGCTATTGGGCGATGGGAGCCTGCTGGTCAGGGGAGTAGGAAAAGAGAGGTGGTCAGTGCACCTCATAGTGACTAGTTGAGCGGTCCTGGTCATTCTGCCCGTAGGGTTAATTTGCATATTACCCTTTTATTATATGGGATGGTTGTGATTCCTATATTTATTTCTAGAATTGGGTTGTTATTGTGTTTTTAATGTCTCACACAGTTTTGTAGTTTTCTCTATGAAGGCCGTACATATGTTTGTTAGATTTATTCCTAAGTATTTTATAGTTGTTGCTTATGGAAGTCATCTGTGGAGAGCCCTAGACCTCCCTAGAGCCCTAGACTCTGGGCCTGCTCTAACCTCCTCAGAGCCTCCCTGATCCATGCCTTTCAGAGGTTTTAACTTCTTGCTGTAGAAGAAACAGAGGGTAGATATGGACTGTGCTGAATATGGGGAGGAATTGGGGTTGCTTCTTACAGAGTTAAGAACCCTCCACTTCGCTCTGATGCTTCTAATGCCTGAGCCTTGTCTGAACTCCATGGGATCCTCTTGCTAAGTGGCTGCCAATTACACAATGTGTTTTCCATTTTGTTAATGTGGGTCAGGATTACAGATGCTTTTTAGTTTCATCAAATGTGAAGTTTGTTTCTGTTTTCGATTTCTCTGTTGTTTTGTGCCATTTTTTTAGGTAAGTGGTATGGATATGATTTGAAACCAGAAGTCCTCTGCAGTCACTCTTTAGCATACTCCAGTGTGTCCTCTGCTCTTACCACTGCACCAAAAGTGTTCTAACAAGGATATCAAAGTTTCCATTTTGCCAAATGCAATGGTCCTTTTCCTCTCTGTCTCACTTGAACTCTGAGCTGCATTAAACATAGATAACTAGTATTCCCATCTTAAAACACTGTTCTCTTAGCTTCATTGATATCAAACTGTCCTAGTTTTCCTTCTGTTTCTTCTTATGTTCTTTACTGGCTTCTCCTACTCTGTTCATCCCCAAAATATTGGCATACCCTGGATTCAATGGGGTGCCACCCATACACACCCCGACCAGGAGTCAAACCTAGGCATGTGCCCTGACTGGGAATAGAACGTGCAACCTTTTGATGTATGCACAATGCTCCAACCAACTGAGCCACCCACAGGGCCTCTTCTCTCTTCTGTTGTAGGTTCTCATTGCTTTTAATGCCATCAGATACCAGTGACTCCCAGATTTTTATCTCTGCTAATTTTTCTCTTGAGTTCCAGATTTTTATATTCAGCTACTCATTTGATATCTCCACTAAGATTTCTAATAAATTCTTTGAAACTCATTCCTGCGTTGCATTTATTGTTGTGTTGAGTGAAATGGCCTTCTTCCGATTCTTCAAATGACTGTTACCCCATTATCCTTAAGAACTCCATTCAAGTGTCACTTCCTTTGAAGCTCCCTAACAACCTTACCTAAAGAAAATCCTTACTCGAAGTCACTTTCTTCTCTTTCTTACATAGAACTTGCTTGGAGTTGTCTTGTGTGCTTGCTTGTTTACTGTCTGTTCTCCATATTGACCACTATTAACTCTATAAGATTTGGACCTTAATCTTGTCTTCAGCTATATTCTAAGTATCTAGAACAATGCCTGGTGTATTGCAAATGCTCAATAAATTATTTCCTAATTAATTAATTTTATTAATAAAATATTAAAATGTACTTTTCTCTAGACAGAAAGTTGTCGAATATGCTCTAATTTGGTATGAATAACTTCTTATCTAAGATTCGAATTCACAAAATTGAAGATTTTACAAAGGAATAGCCATACTCATTCATTTTCACCTAGAAAACCATAGACTTCTTTTGCCACATATATTACCTTAAAGATGAAAATAGACTTGTTTGCAAATAGGATTGTTAATTGCTAACTATTGGCAAGGATTTTTAAAGATCAGCAAAAAATTGTATTAAAGCGCTATGTAAATTTTACATTGCCTTTATTTTCTGATAAGTTTATTACATGGCTAGGTCACATCATTGATCATCAAAGTTGTTTTCTGCTGATATCTCTCTCTGATGGCCATATGCCAATAAGAGTAACCACAAAGTTAGTGTGAAAGTATTTTGATAATCAGATCTTTTGTGGCTTTTGAAAAAATGAAAACATTGTTTTAAAAACATTTCACCAGTACTTTGAGTGTTAAATAAATAAATAAACTTGTTTACTGAGCAAATGAAATTATTCGTTACTTGTACAGCTATTTTGCAACTTGGTAGGAGTTTTGATTACCTAAAACTGCTAAAATAAAGAAAAATACCGTCTGAAGTATTTTGTGGTTATTGATTTCTATATTAAATGCGTTCTTTAAATTTTTATTACACTTAAATAATCCAGTTGGACTTTTTTCTTTTAGATTTCCGGTATCTGCTACAACAGCAAAATACTACAAGTTCATCAGGTGCTGTACATCCCAACCTGGATGGCAAAGTTCTGTTCTTGGACGCTTGAGCCCCTCTTCTCATCTTCAGAACCTACCACCGAAGCTAGAGTCGGGATGGGGGCCACGGTAGACATCCAGAGGCAGCAAAGAATGGAACTGCTCGATCGGCAGCTGATGCTTTCGCAGTTTGCACAAGCGAGGCGACAAAGACAGCAGCAGGTAAACATAATTATTAAAAATTCAGAAATACTCAATGGCCTAAGTAAACTTCTTCTCTGTGACTGTATGTGTGGTAGAGACTACATTTTACTCCTGTGCATTGCAGTGTAGGTATTTGACAAGTTTCCAAATAGAATGTAGGTCTCTGTTAGTGCCTATACTTAGTGATGTGTTTGTTATTTGTTAAGGTGAAAAAGTAAATTGCAGCCAAAAGACTGGTCAAACTGGACATTCTTGTTCCTCTTCTATTAGATAAGCACTATTTCTTAGAGAAACACCAACCTAGTTAACAAGATGTGATATTTATCTGTTTTGAAAATCTTGTAAAAGCCACAGTGTCTTCCTGTTAAAATGCTTATTATCATGTGCTCTAGAGTGAAGAGCAAATATAAAACTTCTTAATTTTCTTTGGTTGAAATAGAGAAGACTATGAAGGTAAGAAAATTTTCAAGGGAACAACCCATGAATTAATCAAATAAATGCTGTGCTTTCTTAGCCTTGTCATCAATCATCAGGAAATATTGAGCACTGTCTACAATAAACTGCTGTATCCAAGCAATCCGATACCACACTTCCCTTTCAAGGGTTACTCTTCAGCGTGAGGCAAACATAGGTTGACAGTTGTTTGTATGGGAAATAATACAATAATTAATAAATAATAATATAAGAGCTAGTCCTGTGTTTCATGTACTCACAACCGTAAGCCTACTTTTACCCCACACTCTATGGCAGGCTCAGACTTCAAACCTGATCTTTCGTTGACACTTCTATGATATAGTATGCTGGGCTCTTTATTTCTTGTCCCTTTCTTCATTATCCTCTGGGATATGAGAGAGGAGAGTCTTCTCACTTACCATCTCCCTGTCTCCTTCCTTGGGTGTGAGATGTAGGTCTGCAGACCTCGCAGTGGTCTGCAGAAGTGAAGTCAGTTGTGACACTCCTGGTGTCCCACCGGAGATGTAGGTCTCAGAGTTCATGTCTAGAGTAGGAAGAAGGGAGCTCCTTATCAATTGGCCGAGTCTACAGGTGAAAGGGAAGTGAAGGTTATTCCCTACAGATGTATTTGAATTTGGTGAATCTGGAACATTACAATTAAGATACCCATGATGTAGTTCAATATGGAGCATAGTCATCTCTCTTAGGTCAAAGATGGAGGTGTAGATCATGGAGTCAACTTTGTAGGGTTGAGAGATGAAATCAAGGTGCTAGGTGATTTCTGTAAGAGAATTACATCTAAGGGGAACATAGGCTATAGACTAAGTCTTATATTTAGCAGGAAAAGGTAGATCCTTCAAGGAAACAGAGAAGAATGAAAAGTATGAGAACTTGGAATGATCAGTGTCTGGAAAACTGAGTAGTGGTGAGTATAAATATTTTCCAGGTAGAATGAACCTAGAGCTATGAAGGAGAGAACAAAGTGCCATATGATTCTTGTTTAGTAGCATGGATTTCTTGTTTAGGTGACAGGAAAGATCTGTGACAGCACCATTCCACCATCAGAAGAGCAGATTTGGGGGAATATTCGACTGAGCCACCTTGAGATTATCTGGGAGGAGCTCCCCCTTTAGATAGCTATGGCTCTTGTACTCATGAACAAGGCAGAAAAGTGGTATTTCTCAGATTGGAGTTGCTAGGCAGATTTTTTTATGCATGAAGTTTATCGAGAACATTATCAAGATCCAAGTCTCTGGGGCAGGGGTGGTGAGGACAGAGGTGGACTTTGAACAACAGTTACAAAAAGGGCCTGAGATCATTTTATGGAAAGCTGTGGAGTTGGGAGAACCCCTACAGGTTATCTCAAATTCAGACAGGAACTGAAACCAAACCTCCACCAGTCAGCAATTGGGTACAGATTGCAGACCTTGGGCTGACTGGCTCTCCTTGGATGCACACCATCCCTAGGGGGAATGTCCCTTGAGAACTGTGGCATTCTAGCACCCCAAGTAGCAGGAAGATTGAGCACTTCAGTTGTGAGGGAGGTGGGGGATCTGGGCAGCAGACCACAGCACCCACCCCCTGTGCTTCTCGGATCTTCTTGGTAAGTTCTTGGAGCAGCTCTTCCAAGATTCCAGAGGCACTCTTTCCTGGAGAAAACTTCAAGATGAAGGTTAATAGGATAAACTACATCCCCTTCTGCCTCATTATGTCTCATGATCACACTGATCATCAACTCATTCCTCTACTGTTCAGTGGAGAGTCCCCTCACTCTCGGCTGAAAGGCTTAGTTGCTGAAAGTGACACATACCCACTCATACGCTGTGGGATCTGAGTTCCTGGTCAGAAGGCCCTTCTCAGTCTGGGTCTGCTGCCCTTGTCCAATTACTGTAAAACTGTGCAAGGGAGTAAGTAGCAACAGACACCCTAATGTATCACCGGGGTGCCACACATAGTCTTTCCTCCCCGTTTTTGTGCCCCTAGCCACATCTTTTCTTAATGATCGGGGTTAATTACTGCTACCAGGATAATGACTTATTTTCTCACCTGCTGGTATTTGGCACAAGAGACTGAAATAACTGGTTAACAACTATAACTTAAAATGTAATGGTATTCTTGCTTTTTCTCCTGATGGAAGGGCTCTCTTCCTGTGCGCTGTAAACCTAAGGAATTTAGAGTTGCAGGGATAAGAAGCCTAGATTCCCCAAACAGGGCACTGAGAGAGGGTACTCAGGGTCACTTCTCCTTTCAGTCCTTATTTCCAAGATCCGCATGTTCTTACTATTGGGGACCTAGCAGGGTTTTTAGGGTTTTTACTGCATGCTAGTGTCCAGAGTGCCATCTTGTAAGGTCATCTCCAAGTTGATATTTCACTGACACATTCAAATGGCTATCTCCCTAGTGTAGCAAGCTGGCAGTTCCTTAGTTGTATGGTACGTGAGAGGGTTTATGTATTCCACAGTCTTGCCACTGCTGCACCCATTTCACTATAAGTGGGCCTTGAGGTCTGATGTGATTTACCACCCTGGTCAGTAGAGCAAGCATTCTGCAAATGCACAGATAGTGGTGCTCATTCTCGTTGAGGGATGATGGTGTACTGGAGCTCAGCATTGGTCTCTGTTGCTGTCCGTAGCTACGTTCTCCTTAGAGGGTGGGGCCTGTGCAGAGCTTCCACCCCTGCCACCATGGTTCTCTGTTCACTGGGGTGGCCGATGGCTGGCCAGTGTCCACCAGCTGAGTAGTTTGTTCCTTCTCTTCTGTACTGAATGTTCATGGTAGACATTAACCACTCATACAGATGCCACGCTTCATGTCCATTCCTTTAGCCAGGTCCACATGCCTCTTCCTCAGGTCTCTCTGTCCTCCGCCTTCCAGTCCCCTGAACAATCAACCAAGTCATTTACCATGTCCAGTGAACCTATATCTGTCATTACCTCAGACTACTTCTCTTTCCACTCAAATGGATGACCAAATAAATACTCTGCCCATTGGGAGGATTTCCCTCATCGCTGTCTTTCAAAATCACCCTCAGTGGAGCTGTAGTGCCGGCCACAGTCCATTTTCAGCTTTCACTTGTCTACTGAACCAACCTTGCTATGAACCAAATTTGGCCATTTTCCTCTCTGTCACTTAGTCATAAGGGCCTCACCCCCATGCAATAAGAGGTGTGAACTGAGGAAGAGGTTTTGGTGCAACGGAGGTGATTGGCATGATGGTCTGGCATACCTGCCTCTGCAGCTCACCTGTGCCACTCCCATCTGAGGATGGATTTCTTTGGGTCCATCTGACCTTGCTAGGGCTCGTACTTCTGACCACATGCTTACTTTATGCCCAGGATCAAGCACACCCTGTCCTCAGGGTCTAGTAGGAGGTTTTCAAGTGTATCATTCTCTGTACACTCCTGCTCCAGGATCTAGCCCATGGTTTTCCCCTTATGTCTTGCTGCAAACTCCACCCCACCATAGACCCTTTGAATACCACAGGATCTGCCTAGGTTGTACAGCCCAGTAATTCATGAAATAGAGCAAATAAATCACCAAAATCCCTGGAGAGTACATAGGAGTCTGCAGTGATACCCTCTGGTCTGTGGCTCTGTCCTCTGCTTGGCAGCCTTCTACACTTTCCAAGGTGGGTCTTGCCCCCACCAGGTCTGGGGTTCAGAATCCTACACCTGGACTCCTTCTTGCCAGAGGCTGAGAGTGAAGAGCACACGGTTTCTTCGGTCCTCCCTCATTTATTCCCAAACATCGGCCTTGAGATACAATAGTTAGTTCCTTTGTGTCCCCAAGGATTGGGGTGCTGGCTTGCCCAGGGACACACACCTGGCGATGGGAGTGCAGGATTGGGACTCAGTGTGTCCCGAACACAAGGCCTCTGCCCCTGATGCTTCATTAGGCTGCCTCCCAGTTAGGAGAGCTCCTTGGTGGTTTTCTTTTCTTTCCTTTATTGCTTTGGCCAGCAAAAAACTCAGTGCTAAGTTTATTTTAATGTTCAATCAAATTAACGGTTTAACCCAAAGTTAGAACTTCTGCTTCCATCTTCTATGTATTTTTTTTAAATCTCTCTCTCTGTTTTTAATGTTCTTGTATCTTTTATTGTAGGCAACCTCAAATTCTGTTATTGTATTTAAAATAAATCTGTTATTCGTTTAAAAACTGTTGATTTTCAGCCCTGCTTGGAGGATCAGTTGGTTAGAGCATTGTCCTGTACACCAGAAGGTTTGGGGTTGAGTCCAGGTCAGGACACATACCTAGGTTTTGGGTTCAATTCTTGTCAGGTGCATATGGGAGGCAACTAGTTGATCTCTCTTTTTCTCTCTCCTTCTCTCCCTCTCTATCTTTCTCTCTCCCTCTCTCTCTCTCTTTCTCCCTCTCTCTCTCTTTCTCTCTCCCTCTCCCTCTCTCCCTCTCTTCCCCCCCCACCCCTTTCTCTTTCTCTCGCTCTTGCCCTTGCTCTCACTCTCACTCTCTCTCAATTCAATAGACATATCCTCAGGTGAGGATAAAATAATTAATTAATACTGTTGATTTTCAAATGTTTTTCATAGAACCCTGAGACTTTATTTGATCAGAAAGTCTTACAGTTATTAATTACTTACATTAGATTAATCTGTCTGCAGTTTGTAATTTTAAGTATTTTAAAGTAATGCTAAAGTGTTGTTTCAATGTATTTCTATTTCTTTTTACTGCTTTCTGTCATATTTCATCTCAGCCTGGAAGGTGCTTCACGCTCTCTGTCGCTCCCCTCCTGTGGTCCGCACTTGGCTCTGCTGTTAAAGCCAGTCTGTCAGTTGATACTTAAGACTCTGACCAAGACTGGCAGGTACTGTGTGGGCACAAAAGAGTGAAAAACATGACCTTTTCTTAACTTCAGAAAGGTAGGGCAGATATACTTGAATTGGAAAGCATCTAAGAACACTGAAATATTGATCAGAATACCCAGAGCAGGAAGATATCCAAGAAAAGCACCCTCAGTGTGGACCCATATCCTGAAAAGAGATTTCTAGGACTAGAAGGATGGGCAGGATTTGGATGGGCAGAGAGAATGAAGCAAATTATCCCAGAGGAGAGGAGCAACAAGAGTCCCATGGGAGCCATGGAGGTGAGAAGGTGGCCCCGGAAAGGAAAGAACTCAGGGAGACGTGTCTGACTGAACAGTGCTAGGACACAAAGGGAGAAATGGTTTGACTGTCTGTCCAATGATTCTGTGTCTCTCTCTGGAGGGAGGAGGGGAGGTAAGAGGTCAACCAAAGGACTTGTATGCATGCATATAAGCATAACCAATGGACACAAACAGTAAGAGGGTGAGGGCATGTGCTGGGGGTGGGAATAGCTGAGGAGAGGTCAATGGGAGAAAAAGGAGACATATCTAATACTTTAAACAATAAAGAATTTTTTTTAACTTTTTAAAAGTGAGAAATGGGAAATAATTCAGAAAATGTAATAGAGGGGAGGTATTTTTAGGCTTCTCAACCGATTTAGGTGTTGACACTGAAAGCAGTGAAGAATGATTTAGTTACTAATAAAGTCAGGACAGTTATCTCAGACAAATTCATCATATTGCTGTATAAGATGGATGGGAAAAAGGAGAGAGCAAGAGTAAGAGACAAGTAGAAGATGGGGCGAAGTCTAAGGGCGGAGCAAGCAGCAATGGCTTCATTGGACGGGATCTCAGGGTGTCTGCCCTGCCCTACAAAGCCCCTGGGTCTCAGTATCCCATGGTAATCACTGCAAGCACCTCTGAGGGAAAGCCATCCTTGAGTTTCGCCTGCTTCCAGACAGTCCAGTTTCTCCGAGTGAGTCTGGGTCCCCGTCTTTTCCGGAACTGGAATTCAGAGTAGTCAGGAGCTTTTAGAAAAAGCTTTGAAAGCCAGCCATGCACTCAGTTACCAGCCCTCTCCGTACGCAGCTCCTGTGAGTCTCAGTGTGCTTTTCTCTTTCCTTCTCGTTGTAGAATTTCCACTCAGCCAGCCTTCCTGTGGTTCTGGATGATGTCCGTTTTGTCTTTTGGTTGTAGTTTTGAAATTGTTGTGCGAGGCAGTAGTTCAGGGGTTTACCTATGCCACCATCTTGCTTTATCCCCATTCCTTCCTTTTTGCCACATCTCTGGCCCCATGTGCAGCCCTCACGCTAACTGTGTCAACTATTTGCAGTTTTTTGTAGCTCTTTGTTTGTCACTTCTTGCCTTCACATCTGTCCTTTTCTTTGTCTAAACCAAACTTCCTCATCCCAACTTCCCCATCACACACACACACACACACACACACACACACACACACATACACACACACTCTCTCTCTCTCACACACACACACACACACACACACACACACACACACACAATTTTTGCTTGTCTAATTCCTGTTCACTTTTCAGTATTCACATCAAATATCCCCTCGTCTGGGAAGCCTTCTCCAGTCTTCCAGTCAGATCTGTTTCTCTCTGTTCTTACAGCCCCTGGGTGTCTCTTTCATGGCACTCACTGTTGACCAGCAGTGTGTCCTGGGGTGGTTGGAGACATTTTGTTTGTACTGCCAGTATGTGAACAATGCCTGGCACATAGTAGGAACTCACATATTTGAGGAATTAATGACTAACTATGTGTACAATAAATATTTACAGAATTAATGTACTGAAGCCAGCTGGATACAGGTAAACAGTCAGGGCTGGAAAGTATATAGATATCCTTTGAGAGAACAAGTATAAAGTGAACTGTTAAAGACAGCCTGAGACCCATGTTTAGAGAGTACTAAGAGGAGGAGGAAAAAGAATTCTGGGGAGGCGCGGGAGAAGAAAACCAGGAAGTTCAGTAGCAAGAGAGCCTGGAGAGTCAAATGTTTCAGGAAGAGTGGAAGAATGAATGTTCAACAGATTCAAATGCCACTCTCCCCCCACAGAAAAACCAAGATGAGACAATGAGTAGGAAAAGACCAGTAGACTCAGTGAGAATTGGTTCACTTAAGAAATTTTTTTTTTTTTTTAATTTTAGAAAGGGAGGAAGGGAGAGAGAGAGAGAAACATCAATGTGAGAAACATCCATTGGGGGCCTCCTGTATGTGTCCAACCGGGGATAAACCCACAACCTAGGCATGTGCTCTGACCAGGAATAAAACCCATAGCATCTGGTGTATGAGATGACATTCCAACCAACTGAGCAATACCAGCCAGGGCAAGAGTTGGTTCACTTTTGAAGTAGAGTTTCAGTGGGAATACAATACATTAAGAAGTAATGGTATGGAAGTGGAGCAAGAATAAGCACGACTTCTCTTCTGATCAGCTATGTGTAGTCACTTCTATGTTTTTTAAAGTAAACTATGATGTTGCATCACTGAAAACATTTTTAATATGCTCGGTATCATATACCTTAGTACAGTGTTTCCCAAACTTTTGACATATGTGTACCCCTTCTATAATTTTCGTAACGCTGAGTACCCCTCATCAAAAATAAAAAAAAAGGATGTATTTTAATAACAATCAAAATACATTTATTTTTTATTTTTTTGGTACATACACAAAATAATAATAAATGAAAAATAAAAGTATTCATAATAAAATATAAATAAAAGTTATATTATAAATAATATTTATTTGCACATCGAACCATCTCACGCCTCACAAGACTGTCTTGACTTGACTCATGAGAATGTAGAATTAGGCGCAGCAAGCACGGTGCAGTGCATATCCCCACCAAACTCCGGTGCAACGCGTACCCCCACCAAACTCTTCCCGTACCCCTGGGGGTACGCATACCACACTTTGGGAAACACTGCCTTAGTACAAAGTGCATGGCTGTAAAGGGCAATGAGCAGTGTGAGACTCCATAGATCTTGCTTCATCCAGAGCTTGAGAGCAGAGCGCTGACAGGGTCAGCGTGCAGGTCCTTAAGTTCATCTTCAAGCACAGTGATGATGATCTTTTCTGAACACAGTAGTTAACTACCCAAGACCTCTTGGGCGATTGTCTGATGCACTCATGGTGACAGAATCTGAGTTCCTTACTTCTATATCTCATCTCTGTTCATACCCCTAGTTCTCCCATTTTTCTGTAAATTCATGTGGGACAGTGTGTTGATATATTTTAACTCTGCTCTCAATAGCTCCTTGCTCTCAGAGTCGGTCCTCTTTCACTTACTAGGTTACTGGCTCCATGGTTGGTGACATCTCAGAGTCATTTGGGTATTTGCAGCAGCTGCGGGTTATTTTTCCATTGCCGGGGCTGTTACATAACTTTGCAGAGTTTGTGTTTTATTCATTCATCGAGTAATATAGGACCTCTTGAAGGACAGGAGCTGTGTGTTGTACTTATTTATGTCTCTCTTAGTTCTGCTTCATTGTACAGCCTGAGAGAGTGGCACTGCCCTGACCTTCAGGCAGTTTGCAGCCACCAGGGGAAGGCAGATGAGTCAGTACTCAGTGCTGGGTTTCTATGGGCATTTGTATAGAGCAGAAAGAGGGACTCAGCGAAGCCCTGTGTGGTCGAGGGGAATCCTGAAGAGGCCCACGTTGTGGTAGGCATTTCAGGCCCAGGGAACCTTGAGGGAAAAGCACAGGGGCTTCAGACACAGCGTGGGAAGGGCATTTGCCTAAGCACAGGGTTTTCTTAAGGAAGAGGCATAGAAAGATGAGTTTTCAAGACATTCATGGTGATAAGGTGGCACCTGCTTACTCACTGAGTGATAGTAAACGGACACAGTCAAGCTTTGCAGAGTCTCTGCACATTTGTCCTCCGGAGCAGTCCTCGGAATCACCTAGAATAATAACCATCTGAGCAGTGGTTGCTGCGTGAGTCTCCACAGCTTCTCAGCACATGTTTGCCTCTTTTGCTAGTCACATGGTAGAAACCCATATGCTCAGAGCAGAAATGTGGCAGGATATGAAAATGAAAAGACAAGGAATTTGTAGTTAAGAGATCAACCCTGAGTTGCCAGAGAGATCCTTACACTATCTAATAGTGTTTTCATAATTACTTTATATACCAGAAAGATCTGTCAAATATTAGTTATTATGATCCTATTGGGCACCTGAGTTCTGGCTGTCAGGGAGTTTGAGAGAGAGTCCTGATTTAGAAGCTAACTGTATGGTTATTGCACTTAAAAACTTAAAACCTTTAGAACCAGGGTCAGTAGGCTGTAGGCTGTATGCCAAACCCAAAGCTAAGAATGGTTTTTTACATTTTCATTGGTTCTTCAAGTCCTACATAATAGCTTTGATTATGCCACGTCATTTTCAAAATCTGAAACATTTACCATCTGACCTTATACAGAAAAAATTTGCCATCCCCCTGCTCTAGGACATTATGTAGCCAGCAGCTTTTTACCAAGAAGTCTGAATTCTCTCTTATTGTGTCATCACCAACTTCTCTGTTGATTGACAGTAATAATGGTGTTACAGGCATACCTCATTTTATTGCGCTTCGCTTTATTGCACTTCTCAGATGTTGCATTTTTTTACAAATTGAAAGCATGACCCTTCACTGGCAAAAAAATAATGACTCTCTTTATTGCGATACTCACTTTATTATACAGTGCTTTAGAACCGATCCAGCAATATCTGCAAAGTATGCCTGTATACACCACAACATAAACTTGGTTATAAAACTCCCCGTAAGGTATTTTTGTAAAATACCCATTTACTTTAGAAGTAGAATTAAGCTGTAGCCTACTATGAATGCATCATGCTTGGTACAAGCCAAGTAGGAATTTTGTCAAAGCCATGAAGTCAGTTGGTACTAATTTTTGCGTTACCTCTTCACTTCCTGGGTGGCCCACTGTTTCCTGAACGATCATCACTGAGCCATCTGTTTGACATGCTCACCATTTTTCATACGTGTATTTCAGTTATTTTCTCTGTATTGGGTTAAACTGAGTTCTCTATATTCTCTCTCCCTCTCTTAGTAACATTTTGTGGCTGTGAAAATTGTTTCTCTCTTTATCCACCCCAGTAACAGTTGTTAGGTAACATCGAACATATGCATTATTATGAGTCATATCTGCCTTGTAAATCATGAGAGCTCCTATTATTAATCAAATGTTTTTAGTAAGGTATTTTTAATTTAGTAAAATATTTTTAGTGTATGAAAAGTACTTTCAGGTATTCAGTGTAATTATGACTGGCTTCTTTCACTGAGCATCGTAATTTTGAGGTCTCTCCATGCTGCAGCATGCATTATTGTCCCTCAATGTGTTTAAATAGCAAGGCCCACCCAGTAGTCCTTTATGCAGTAGGTGCCAAACCGTCGAACCAGTTTCTGTCATTGCCACTTCATCTACCCTGTTTCCCCGAAAATAAGACAGTGTCTTATATTAATTTTTGCTCCCAAATATGCACTAGATCTTATTTTCAGGGGGTGTCTTATTTTTCCATGAAGAAGAATACGGTACACATTTATTGTTAAATGAAAATAAAGGAAATTTATTACCTGTATACGGTACAGTAGTTGTCAACACAAACCAGACAAACTGTGAATCCTGGGGGCCTTATTTTTGGGGGATGCCTTATATTTCACTCAGAAGGAAACCTCTAAGTAGGTCTTATTTTCAGAGGATGTCTTATTTTCAGGGAAACACGGTAGCTAGATCTCTGAGTAAGCCTCTTACCTCTTGACCTTACCAACATATAATTTCCATTAACATCCTTTTCACAAAAGGTTTTTAATGTCTGGCCAGACTCTTGGGAGCACCACAATGAACAAGACAGCTTGATCCTTCCTCTCAAGGAGGAAGTTACAGTAAAATATTACAAGTGTTGCTCCAGAAGAAGCACCTGACCCAGCCATGAGGGTCAAGAAATCGTATCTGGAGGAAGTACATTCCAAGTGGAGCCTGAAAACTATGCATATACCTGTGTGTGTGTGTGTGTGTGTGTGTGTGTGTGTGTGTGTGTGTGTGTGTGAGAGAGAGAGAGAGAGAGAGAGAGAGAGAGAGAGGGAGAAAGAGAGAGAGAGGGAGAGGGAGAGGGAGAGGGAGGGGGGGTGGGGGAGAGAAGCAAAGGAGTTCACCTTGAATCCAGAGGAGCATGTTCTCAGTCTAGATCAGCCGTGGGCAAACTACGGCCCATGGGCCAGATCCAGCCCATTTGGCTGTTCTATCCAGCCCGCAGAGCCGAAAGAGCAGAGGGTTCTCTTGCTCTCCCCTCCGCTCCTTCACCAGCAGCCCAAGATGAGAGTGCCAGCATGGTCAGGTTGCTTTTGTTCCGGCCCTCCGGTCCAGTTTTAGAACCTATTGTGGCTCTCAAGTCAAAAAGTTTGCCCACCCCTGGTCTAGATGAACTCCAGCTGCTTTAAGAACAGCATGCGAACATGTGGCACACTTCTCAGCACTTTTCCTTTTTAGCTTTGTCTGCTCTTTCACTTTTTGGTGCAATTTGATTTAAAAACACTTATCGTCAAGCTGCTGTGCTGCCTTGTCAACAAAGCAATCTAATCAGTTAGAGCTAGCTCTTTTATGACTCTTTTCTCTTACAAATCTGAAGTGCATAGTATCAGGTGTGGAATAATAGTGCTTAGTTGATAAAAATCTGCAAACTAAATGAAAATCTGGTGCTAGGACTCTATTTTCAAGTAAAATTAAAAGTGAGCTGTTTGTCTCAATTGGTACCTCTTAGCGGAAGCTACGGTTACCTTTTTGGTGTTCTTATAGTTGATCATACTGACCTTTTTGACACAGATAGGATCAGTCTAAATTCTAATCCCTTTCCAAGACTGACTCATTAAGTGACCTCGAGAAAATAATTTCTATTTTCCATCCTACCTCAGTATCTTCATGAGAAAGAAGAGTGTGGTACAATCTCATGGTATTTAAGAAAGCAAGTAAGTGATGATGTGCTTGGTTTTTGGAGACGTTAGAAGGTATAAGCAATCCTGATGCCTTTTATAATTTTTCCCCTTTTCACTTTTTAAAACTATGAATGAATTTAGAAATTTACCTGAAGCAGATATAATGTTGAACCAGGATATATAAGAAAAATTGTCCTCATAATTATTTTACAAGTTTTCTGACCCCCAAAAGAACCATCCCTATGGGTTTTGAAAACAATTCTAGTGCAGGATAGAGCACTTGGGGTACCCCTGAGTTTCTCAGGAAAATTCTTCTGATCATCTTGAGAACCCATGATTTTCAGGGAGCAATCCCAGGTGCAGACACTGCAGCCTGAGGCTGTGGGTTACACACATGGTTTGTGAATAAAGCAGCAGGAGCCCAGGAATTTCTGAAGTAGTGAGTCTTGATCTCCTGTCCTCGATAAGAGCACAGATTATCCGTACTGGGATTTTTAAAAATTAAACATTTTAAGTGACAGTGAGTGGTGTGTTGCGCACATGTTGAAACTGGATTCCAGCTCAGGAAGTGGCAGGTACAGGCCCAGTCTGGGGCTTGGAGCTGAGAGGCCACCGCACAGCATCTCACTTCTCCTTATCGGCCTTCCAAATTCATTAACCGCCCACCACTGCAGTTCTAGCAGGATGGTTGCTCAGGGAGCTCCAGGCTCCTTAGAAGTCCTTAGTCGATGCAGGTAACACTAGTGAGAAGCACAGAGAGTATAAAATAGAGGTAGTTCAGACCAGTGTCTGCCAAGGAATCCCTCCCACAGCAGCTCTGGTGGTGGCTGCAAGGTTCCTGCCGGAAGAGTAAAGATCTGTTTTTGAGACAGAACTGTTTGGCTTCAAGTGATTCTTTACTATATTGACTAGGAAGAGGCAGATCATCGTTAGTTTAAGGATCATCTAGTCCAGCTTCTCGTTTTACAGTTTGACTGAGCTCGGGTGGGGAGGGAGAGCACTAGGATTTGGATTGTCCAGAGAGAAGCCAGTTACAGATACAGAACAAGAGCTGGTCCCTGTTCAAACTGGCAAGGGGTGGGTGGTCAGAAGAAATAGGAGAGGGTATTGTGGGTGACAGGCACAGTTTGAGCAGACACTGTCCACAGTACATGAGGGACACGGTGAGTGGAAGGAGCAGGAAGGGGAGAGGTCAGAAACAATCTATGATGGGGCTGGTTTGGGAGGGCCTTCAAAACACTATAGAATAGATGTGATGAAGTACGATTTTCAGCAGAGGCCGGCTTTGTGGAAGGGCTCATAATGAAGACTCACCTGCAGTGGTGTCAGATTGAATTGGGGCAGTAGTAGTAGTAGTGATGTCATCCCAGAGGCTGTCAGCTTCATCTCAAAGTGGGACAAGGGCATACAGTGACAGACACCCTTCACAGGAAGAATCAGTGGCTCTTCAGAATTGCCCTAGATAAGAGCACAGATTATCGGTACTTAGATTTTTTAAAAATTATACATTGTGACAGTGAGTGGTGTGTTGAGACCAAAAGAGTCTCCAGGCTTTCGGGCAATGCTGACCTAAGACTGACAGGAAAGTCGCAGTCCGCCCGGCACCGGCTTGTTGAAGCACCAGTAGGGGGATGAGAGGTGATCACTGAAGACGTGAAAATGGATGACCTCTGTGGGGAAGGAGATGTAAAAAGAGAGCGGAAACCTTGAGTAATCTCCAATCTCATTTTTAATAACAAAATTTACCTCTTTAGTCAGAACACATACTGGAAACAAGTACCAGAACTAATTTTAATTTTTACTGAATAATTTTTGTGCAGAGCTGAAGTCAAGGAGGAAACTGCCCTGGTCAGTGTGTCTCAATTGTTTGAAGCATCATCTGATACACTGAGAGGTCCCAGGTTCAATTCCTGGTCAGGGCACATATCGAGGTTGGGGTTTCAATCCCCGATCGGCATACATGTGGGAAGCGACTAGTCAATGTTTCTATCTCTTTCCCCTCCCCCCATTTCCTTTCTCTCTCTCTAAAATAAAATTTAAAAAAAAAAAAATCCTCAAGTGAGGAAATAAAAATTAATAAATAAAATAAAAAATAAAGTTAAGAAGGAAAAATAAATTTCCAAAAAATTGTCAGATAAAACGGGAGAAACAAAAGGTATATAATTCAGAAATCAATAATCCCCATACTGAAAGATGCTTTTTTTATTCGTATTTCAAGGAAACCATATTGAAATTCTTATCATATGCAGTCCTTACCATAACTTGTGTTCAGTGTTTACTGTCAATTAAGAAAGCAAAAAGGCCCAAAGCAAGACACAAGTTTCATCTTCCTATGCCAGATGTCCGCAACCTCAGGCTAGGCATGTAGGAAGCCTACTATCTCCCTCATTCTACCCCTCACCTTCTCCTTACAAAAATGATTGAGTGGTCCCCCCAACACACACTGTAAAAAAAAAAATGATTGAGTGGTCCGTCCCGTCCCCCCCCCCCCACTGCAAAAAAAAAAAAAAAAGTGAAGACATCTTAAATCCTGACTCTGGATGAAAGGGCCAACATTCAAAGAGTTCATCCACCAGCCTTTCCTAAACAGCAGCTCAGCACGGCGATCTCAGTGTACTTGGTCCTCACCCACCAAAGCACAGGGAGCTGGAACACTTTACCCAGAGCCTGTCGCCAGCGTGAAGAGTGAGGCCAAACTTGAATCCTGTTGTTCTTTTTACAGGGTTTTCCCCCGCCCCACTGCGACAGCCCCAACAAGGATTCACCATGTGATTTGTTGAAACAAAGGGAAAATGTCTCTTGAGTTTGAGGCTAAAGTGGAAACTAATTTAGCCTGTTGTTAGAATTGTACCGTATCTCAGGAGAAGTAAGATCAGCTGAGGTAGGAGTCACGGGCCTCTCAGAGAAGATATCACTCAGACACACAACACTCAGGACACACATCCATTGGCTCCCACACAGGTGAACTGTTCCTCGTGGAGGGGGCAGCAGTAGCCACGCAGCTGACCTGCATCCTAGGCTATTTCATGGTCTTCTGGAACCTCCCCTCGCTGCCATCTCAGTTCAGCCCGGAGACCAGCACCCTTAGACTCGGTCCTCCCAACTCCAGAAGGGAATGGACAGGCAAAGCCATGGCCTTCAGAACTCTAGCCACCAGAGCAAGAAAAAGGAAGAAGAGGTGGGGCAGAGAGCAGTAGTGCCAACGGAAACTTTTACCTCCCATGCCAACGGCTCTAAAAACAGCAAAATGATGTGTTTCACCTCCTGATCTCACTACTGTGGAAACTGCTTTCTGTTCTGCTGAGAAAAGTGGTATGGTGTACAGTTCCCAAGCCCCCAAAACTGGTCTGCAGGGTAAACCACAAAGAAAAAGTGAAACAGCGCTATAAATCTAGCCTGAGATTTTTGTTTAAGTCCAGCTAAGACTGCTTGCTGCTGAGCAGCCCCCCAAAAAGATGTATATACTATTTTTATAACACTGTATGAATGTAAGGTTGTGTGACCCTTCACAAGACATGATGGGATTCAAGCCTCTCTGTGCTTCTAGTCTTCATATTTTTTTAATAGAATTTATTGGAGTGGCGTTGATTAATAAAATTATATAGGTTTCAGGTGTACAGGTCTGCCGTACATCATCTGTATATTGTATTGTGCTTTCACCAACCCAAGACAAGTCTCCTTCCATCACCATTTATCCACCTTTATCCTCTTTCATCTCCCACCCCCCCTTTCCCTCTCAGAATCACTACTGTCTGTCTATGAGGTTTATGGGGGGTTTTTTTGCTTAATCCCTTCACCTTTTTTACCCAGCCCCGAAATTCCTGTCCCCTCTGACAACTGGCAGTCTGTTTTCTCTGCCTATGAGTCTGTTTCTATTTTGTTTGTTAATTTTGTTCATTCGATTCCACATGGAAGTGAAATCATATGGTATTTGTATTTCTCTAACTGGCTTATATCACTCAGTATAATACTCTACATGCTGTTGCAAAAGGTAAGATTTCTTTCTTTTTTTTTTTTACAGCTAAGTAGTATTCCATTGTGTGTACCATACTTTTTTTTATCTCATCTGCTGATGGAACTTGGGCTGCTTTCAAACCGTGGCTATTGTAAATAACACTCCAATGAACATTGGGAGGGGGAGGGGGAGTACATATATTCTTTTGAATTAGTGTTTTGTGTTTCTTCAGATATAGTCCCAGAAATTGTATTGCTGAGTCATAAAGCAGTTCCATTTTTAATTTTTTGAGGGAACTCCATACTGCCTTCCATAGTGGCTGCATCTGTCTGCATTCCCACCAACAGTGCATGAAGGTTCCCTTTTATCCACATCCTCACCACTAGTTATTTGTTGACTTGTTGATGATAGCCATTCTGACTGTCATCTGAGGGGATAACATTGTGTTTTATTTGCACTTCTCTGCTGATTTCTTCATAAGGCATTACCAATGAATTGTTTTCCAAATATGTACTAGGATTTATTCTGAGCCTCATAATTGCATCTTCCTTCTTTTATCTAAATGGTAAATGAACAGTTATTATATTGTTTGTATGTGTAGCAGTGATAGTAGGGTTTGTTTGTTTGTTTTGTTCTTTTTTTTTTTTCCTTCCAGTTTTGCCATGAAGTTTTTGGTGATGATAGCCACCTCCACTGGCATTTCTTTCCTCTATATTAATAGTGCTTATTATTAGTTCTAAGTCTAATAAGATACCTCTTGGTCCTTACGCACATGCAGCATCCTCGGTGCTTTTGTTTAGTTTTTGCTACTCTTCTCTGTATCGTTCCAGTTTCTTAGTATATGTGATGCGAAAGCAAGTGCATGTTTAGTTGTTTAATGTACCTTTTTACTGTCAACTCAGCTAAGCTCTTTCCGGGCCGTGGGAAATTAGTCACTTCTCTGCCTGGCACAGTCCGCTTCACCTGGCCCCAGTGTAGCGCACTGCACGCAGAGGACAAATGAGTAACACTAAGCATATTTATTTTCACACTGCAAGCTGAGCTTCCCAAGAGCGCTGGGAAGCAGTACAGTGGATCACAAATACCCTCTTTAGGACGGGTTGCCGTTTGTCGTTTCTCTGGCACCACCAAGGTCTCCCAGCATTGGTTCCTGTGTTAGAGAGAGATGGTGTCTCGTGTCCTTAAAGAATGTATAAACCATGTGCTTTGTTCTCTGAGCCTCCTTTCTTTCACCCCTCCCAACCCTTCCACCCCAGCATTCATTATTAACCTTCCACCTAGGCCCCATCTTACAACTAACTATGAGATCCTTGCTGAAGAAAATTTCATAGATGTTAATTCGCATTATGCTTTACTGTGCATTTGTTCATTATTGAGTTGTTTGTTGCATAAATCTTAAGTACTTACATATGCCAGGTGGCACATGAAGCCGAGCCTACAGATAAGGGCAAGATAGTTAGTCTTGGCCCTTGTGGAGATTCGAGCCTGCTGTGATATCCCAACCAGCCAACACATAATTGAAGTGTATGTACCAAGTTCTCTCCTAGAGAGGAACAGTGAGACATGACAGCACAGAAGAGGCGCATGAAGCCCAGACTCGGGGTTAGAGAAGGCTTCCAGGAAGGGTCTGGACTGTGAGGGGGGAGTGGTGAGAGAGAGACCATGAGAGTGGTGAACAGGAGGATTCAGGATATAATATGAAATTCCAATTATATCCACAATGGGGACTTGTGTAGTATCAAAGAATATCTACACCCCAGCTGGTGTGGATCAGTGGTTGAATGTTAACCCTGAAGCAAGAGTTTCCCAGTTCAGTTCTTCCATCAGGTCATGTGCCCAGGTTGTGAGCTCAACCCCCAGTAGGGGCCATGCAGGAGGCAAGATCCATCCATGTTTCTATCTCTCTCTCTTCCTGTCCCTTCTTCTCCCTAAAAATCAATAAAAGCATATTTTTTAAAAAAATATCTGCAATTATCTGAAACAGCTCTTAATGTACTCCACTCCCCCCCCCCAACTTTATATTTGTGTGTGGCTAGATTCCCTCCCCTCCCCCCCCCCCCCCCCCCCAGTATTTCACAAGCCAAAATAACATCTCACAGAAACTAATGTAGAAGCAGATATGAGAATCCAACTATCTTTTACTAAGGTGGACATTAAAGAGATAGTCAAAAATAGAAAATAATAACATCCTTCTCATAACTCTTTCCTGTTTTAAAAGTTACCATTAGCAAGTAATGAGTTGGTGACCGCTATTAATAAATTACTAAATATCTTAAGATAATTAAAAGGAAATGGGGGACCACTGAGGCGTTTTTAAGTAGAGGAGTGACAGAATATCATAGGAAATTCACTCTGAAGCCACCTCTACCCTTGCTGGTGAGAGTGAGGGTAGAGAGAAATGGATAGAATTCTAATTAACAGAGCCAGGCTATAGGGCTTAGGCAGTGGATGGGTGTTCATGACATTCCCCAAGATTGGAAACACAGGGAGAGAGATGGGATGAAGATGAATTTTGTTTGGAACATGTTCTAATTTAGATGTCTCCAGAAAACTAAGAAGTGTCCAGGAGACAGTGTGTATGTGGCTCTGCAGTGCAGCACCTGGACTGGAGAGAGGGTTTAGGCTCCTACAGCATATGCATGGAAACTAAAGCCCTGGGAATGCAGGAGCACCCGGGACAGAAGGTGGACACAGAAGAGTAACAATCCTAAATAGAATCTTATGAGCAGCAGTATTTAAAGACAAGTAGGAGAAGGAAGTGCTGAGAGGCACTGAGAAGGCATGACCAGAGGGCTTGAAAGACAAGGTGTGTGTCACCACAGAAATGCAGACAGGGTGTCAAGGAGGGAGTGGTCGGTGGGGCCCAGTGCCCTCGGAAATCAGGCAGAGAGCTGTGGGGGCTCCATTGCATCAAGCAAAGGGTGTTACTGGCAACCTGGAAGAAAACTGTTAGACTATCAGACAATGAGCTTCCAGAAGGCAGGGAGATGTCTTAATTCTCATTCTAGCTTCATTGCTTAAGGAACCACCAGGTAAATTAGTAGTCATTCAATGATTCTGCCAATTTTACCTTAACTGGTGCAACTGAAACAATCTGTTTTTTTCTGCCCCTGAACTCTGCAGTGTGTCATCCCCATTGTAAACTGTTCACATTGTAGGTATAGTTGTTTCCTTGGGGTCTGGATAGAATTTCCCAACTACTGTCTCCTGGTAACAGTTGAGCTTAGATACTGATCCTTGTAGCCCCTGGGGCAAGTGGGAAGAGCCTGAAGCTACCAGGCTGATAGCACGTAGTTTAGGTTGTCCTGTGTGTCATACAAGTGTATCTTTCTGCTGTGCCATGACGTGAAGGACATTGCAAAACCATGATCTATAACAGGGCTTGTAATTCCTTGTTTAGTTGACACCTCGCTTCCTCTGTGCCAAAGCAGGTATTACAGAACAGTAGTCTCACTCCATTTGTAATGAACCCACACCCTCCCCCAGAATCTCCCCAGCCTGGTCCGCAGGCAACCACAGACAGAAAGTGCAGTGGATGTGGCCTGCCTACGTGCCTTACCCTTACGTTCAAAACCTAACATCCTGATAAAGGTTTTCAGATAGCCAGAGGCTGAAAATCAGAGATGAATTCTTTTCCATTGACTAACTTTTTAAAAATAGGGGAAGGATGCTTTGAGGGGGGGAAAAAGTGTTAATTGTTCTAAACCCTCACGTCCATGTGCGTATTCTGTGATTGTTCTCCATCTCACTCTTGGACAGAACAGCTCCTTGGCTGGGGAATCGCCCAGGCCACACTGAGCGTAGAGCTGTGCCGACCGCCTGGGCAGTGCGTACAAATTTTATGCCCATTACAGCCCTCCAGGATCCTGGAGTCCAGTTGGGAAGACAAGAATGACACTATAAGGCATTATGCAAATATTAGATGATAATAATAGTTAATATAGAATAACCTTTTAGAAGTTTTCAAGTTCAGTTATAAATGCTTTACTTTTTCATTTTATTTATTTATTTATCATAATATCCTTATGAGGTGAGTGTAGTTATTTTCGCCATCTTACAGATGAGAAAACCAAGGCTCAAGAGAAGTTTTTAAACCACTGAGGCCTAAGGACACACAGTAAGTGGCAGAGCTGGGATTTGAACCCAGGTCTTCTGGCTCTAGAGACTGTTCTCATTCTGTCTCCTCTACCACTGTGTCCCTTTGTCATTACTCTTTAACATTGCTTTGACCTTTAAAGTGACCCATTCTCCTTTATTGTTGAGCATGTTGGCATTGTCCCCTTTACTTTTTTTTTTTTTTTCTTTTGGGGACATGAAGCAAGTTATTCTTTTTCTATATCTTCTTTTTTTCTTTCGTAAACTTTGTTTTGTTTAAAAATGGCTTTATAAAAGGGCTTTTATAAACCCCCCCCCCAAAAAAAAAAAAATAAAGTGACCCATTCTCAGTACCCTGTCTTAACAGTTTAATAAAAAAAAAAAATGCCTGGTTCTCCTCTCCATTGTTGAAATCATCCTCATCCTCTAAAATTCAGCTCAGCGCCCATCTTTTGCAGTTTCATCCATGTGCTTTGGCTGCAATTGGTCGATGCCCCCTCTGAGCCTTTCTAGCTCTTTACCTGATGCCTCCCAGCTTCTTTCTTCATTATATACCATCTTACCATGTGCAGACTGTTCTATTTCTGCATGTATTGCCTTCTCCCCAGGAGATCAGGAGCCCCATGTGATCAAGACTAGACCGTGCACCTTATTCCTACCCTCCTGTGGGGACTGTGAGCCCCCAGAAAGCCACTAGAGAGCTCTTCTGCCCCAGCTTCGTGGTGCGGACACTTCTCAGCGTAGACACTGCCTGAGCCTCCCACATCTGCCAAAGCCTATAGTGATGGAGTTCTAGTAACTTCTACTTGATAAAGTGTTACAAATGCTTCCTGCTTTGTTGGAAAACCAGCTGATTATTTTCACACAAAGACTTCTTTCATTTGAAAATCTTTTTTACCAACTAATAGATATTTCATAAAACGGCTGTTCAAAATGCAAGCTATTTCCTTTTTCCTCTTTTAAATATGTGGTTATTGCTTTTGAAGAAGACAAAGTGAAGGAAATGTTTCCTGTTTGTAGAGGCTCACATTTAACCCTAAAGAGCAGGTGAATGTCAAAACATCCTAGAGCTCCTGTGACTTTCTGCCTTTTCAGCAGTTTTTTACTATCACAGGAGTAGAGAAATTGGGGTTTTGTTTTGCCTATTCTTTCACTCTCACTCCCTTTGAAGAAATGAAATGTTACAGATTCAAATGTTCCTTCCCCTTCGCCCTGTCCTGTAGCATGTGTGTCTTATTTAATGCCTACGCACATTTGCATCTTACCACATGCGTATGTGTCAGGGTTTCTCAGCCTAGATACTGTGGACATTTTGGCCCAGGCCATTCTTTGTTTTGGGGTCTATCCTGTGTTTTATGGGATGCTGAGCAGCATCCCTGGCTCTACTCACAGACACCAGCAGCATCACCTGCACCCCTCCTTCCCCCACCCACACACACACAAGAAAACCAAAAATGTCAAGTATCCCTTGGAGAAAGCAAATCATTACTAATGTATATCCATTAAATAGTTTAAAAAGTAAACTATTGTTCTAAGTATTTTTAAATTTATGTAAATGTTATTGTATATACATATTCTTGTACAACTTTGTTCAACATTGTATTTTGATATCTACCCACGTGCATCTAGATTCTTGCTGTTCATATAATAATATTTTATGTAATAGAACCACTTGTTTGCTTCCCTAATTATGGACTTGCCCCATTAGGAACTCATAGCTACCTAGAGATGAAGTTGCTGGGTCATAATTTTACTAGATCTTGATACAATGCTGTCCAAAATTTTGTGCCAGTGTATAGTCTCATCAACAATATGTAGAATTCCAATTCTTCATCCCCATAACTTGGTATTGTTAGACTTTTTATTTTTGCCGGTCCTTTAGATATAAAATAACATTGCTGTTTAATGTACATTTCTACTACTAGTGAGGTTCAACATCTTTTCTTGTTTATTAACTCAGGGTTCCCTCTTCTAATGTATAGGAAAGTGTCTATTCATATACATTATCCATTTTTCTCTTGAATCATTTATTTTTTCTCATTTTTAAGTGTTCATATATTATAGATACTATTCTTTGTCAGTTATATGTTGCAAACCTTTTTCTTAATCTGTACTTTGTCTTCCAACTTTATTATTTAGTCATATAAAAGTTCTTACTTGTAATAATTTTTATGATTTATTTGTTATATTTTTGTTATAGAAATTCTTTCTTATTCAAGTGACATAAAGAATATTCTCTTATGTCTTCTACAATTTTTAACAATTTAGCTTCCTATACTTAAGTCTTTATGGAGTTTATTTTTAAATAAACTTATTTTTGTATTGGCATAAAGTAAAGGTCTAATTTTATCGTTTTCCATATCTATATCCAGTTGTCCTAGTACTATTCATTAGGTGGTCTGTCCTTGTCCTGATGACTTGTGATGCCTCCTCCATCGTATACCAAGTGTTATTCTGATTCCTTGACTCCTTCCTGTTTCTTTGCACTATTTGTCTACCATGTGCTAATACCATTCTACCTTAATTACTACACTTTAACAGTGTGTCCTAATAAGTGGTAGAGAAAAATCTTTCCTTATACTTCTTCAAAATATTCATGTCTAGTTTTGACCCTTAACTTAAAGTTACCTAGTCTACCAAAACACACACATGTTAGAATTTTGAATATATAGCACTTGGGAATAGGTTAGTTCCATATGACAGAAAATACAAAATAACATATCTTAGACATCTACATGTTTGCTTCTCATGTAAAGAAGTACAGACATTGACAGACCCAAGCTGGCAGAGTGGCAGCATGAGGTTACTGAGACCCAGGTTCCTTTTCTCTGGCTGCTGCTTTGTCCTTAGCCTGAAGCTCCCACCTCTGTGCAGCTGGCTGCCTGAGTTCCAGGAGGGAGGAAGGGATGAGGAAGGATGCACCCGTACTTTAAGGCTTCTCCTGGGTCTCACATGCCCTACTACCAGACCATTGGCAAAACTGCAATAAAGAACACAATAGAACGCATCAACAGTAGACTAAAAGAAGTGGAGGACTGCTTCAGTGAGCTAGAAGACAAGGTAGGAAAAAATACCCAAGCAAAGCAGCAACTGGAAAGAAAACTTAAAAAACAGGAGGAGAGCCTAAGGGAACTTTGGGACAACACAAAATGAATAACATCCCAATAATAGGGGTGCCAGAAGGAGAAGAAACTGAGCAAGGATTAGAAAACCTGTTTGAAGAAATAATGATGGAAAACTTCCCTAATATTGAGAAAAAAAACTCGCACAAGTCCAAGAAGCTCACAGAGTCCTAAATAAGATGAACCCAAAAAGACCGACACCAAGACACATTATAATTAAGTTGGCAAACACCAATGACAAAGCAAGAATCTTAAAGGCTGCCAGAGAGAGACAGAAAGTTACCTATAAGGGATCTCCCATCAGACTATCAACTGATTTCTCAACAGGAACACATCAGGCCAAAAGGGTATGGAATGAAATATACAAAGTCATGGAAAGCAAGAGACTGAATCCAAGATTACTGTGCTCAGCAAGTCTATCAATCAAAGTTGAGGGTAAAATCAGGAGCTTCACCAACAAAAGAGGACTAAGGGAGTTTATTACCACCAAACCAGCAATGCAAGAAATTCTAAAGCGTCTGCTATAAAAAGAAGAAATAGGAAGGAAAGAAGGAAGAACACAGATAAAAAGAATAAAAATGGTGACAAACAAGTACCTATCAATCCTAAATGACTCACTAGATCAGATGGAATTAATTGACATCTTCAGAATATTCCATCCCAAAGCCACAGAATATACATTCTTCTCAAATGCATACAGTTCATTTTCAAAGATAGACTTTGAAGAGACTTTCTCTTCAAATTCAAGAAGATAGAAATCATATCAAGCATCTTCACCTATCACAGTGGCATAACACTGGAAATCAACTACAATAAAAACAATGGGGGAGATCAAACACCTGGAAGCTAAATAGCATGCTATTAAACAATGATTGGGTTACCAAAGAGATCAAAGGATCAATAAAAAGTATCATGGCAAGAAGTGACAATGAAAACACAACAATACAAAATCTATGGGACATAGTGAAGCAATCTTGAGAGGGAAGTTTATAGCTCTATAGGTCTACCTAAAAAAAAAAAAGAAAGAAAGAAAGAAAAATTGTAATAAATTATGTAATCCTGTAAGTCAAAGAGTTAGAGAGCAATAAGAAAAGCCCAGTGTAAGCAAACAGACGGAAATAATAAAGATCAGGGCAAAAATAAATGACATAGAGAGCAAAAAAAACCCCCAAAAAACAAACAAAAGACCAACAAAACCAAGTGCTGGTTCTTTGAAAGGATAAACAAGATTGATAAACCTCTAACCAGGCTCACCAATAAGCAAAGAGAGGACCCAAATAAACAAAATCAGAAATGAAAGAGGCGAAATAACAACCAATCCCACAGAAATACAAAGAATTATGAAAAAAAAAATACTATGAACAATTCTATTCCAACAAAATGGACAACCTAGATGAAATGGACATATTCTTAGAAAAATACAAGCTCCTAAAACTCAGGAAGAATTTTAAAAAAACCCATGAATATGCTGATAACTACCAAAGACATTGAAGCAGTGATCAAAATCTTCCAGCAAACAAAAACCCTGGTCTGGTCGGCTCTACAGGGGAGTTCTACCAGACATTCAAAGAAGAACTAAAACCTGTCCTCCTCAGACCATTCCAAAAAATTCAAGAGGAAGACACAGTTCCAAGCTCTTTCTATGAAGCCAGCATTAATTCTAAAGTCAGATAAAGACACCACACAAAAAAAGAACTACAGGCCAATATCTCTGATGAACATAGATGCTAAAATCCTCAACAACATTCTAGCAAATTGGATTCCACATTACATTAGAAAGATCATACACCATGACTAAGTGGGATTTATTCCGGAGATATCCACAAATCAATAAATGTGTGCTACATCACATAAACAAATTGAGAGACAAAATCATAATATCAATCAATGCAGAAAAAGCATTTGACAAAATCCAACACCCTTTCTTGATAAAAACTCTCAGCAAAGTGGGAATAGAGGGATCATACTTCAACATAATAAAAAAACACCTTATATTACAAACCTACAGCCAATATCATACTCAATGGGCAAAAACTAAACTCATTTCCCCTAAGAATGGGAACAAGACAGGGATGCCCACTTTCACCACTCCTATTTGATATAGTACTGGAAGTGCTAGCCATAGTAATCAGACAAGAAGAAAAAAATGAAAGGCTCTAAATTGGAAAAGAAGAAGAAAAACTGTCCTTAAATGCAGATGACATGATACTATATGGAAAAAACCCCAAAGACTCCATCAAAAAACCACTACACCTAATAAATGAATTTGACAATGTAGTAGGATACAAAACTAACACCCAGAAATTCATGGCCTTTTTATACACCAATAATGAACTCACAGAAAGAGAAACTTAAAAAAAAAAATCCCAATTACTGAAAAACAGTGGTACATCTGTGTAGTGGAATACTACGAAGCTATAAAAAAGAAGGAACTTTTACCATTTGCAACAGCATGAGTGGAACTGGAGAGCATTATACTAAGCAAAATAAGCCTGTTGGAGAAAGATAAATATCACATGATCTCACTCATGTAGGATATAATAATCAACATAATGTGATGAACAAAAATAGATCCAGAGACAAGTGGCAGGTGAGGTGAGGGGAGGGGTTAGGGAGCAACCAAAGAACTTGTATGCATGCATATTAGTATAACCAATGGACACAGACACGGGTGGTGAGGGCTTGCCCTGGGTGGGAATGGCTGGGCAGGGAGAGGGGGGAATGTCAATCAGGGGAAAAAGAGACATATGTAATACGTTAGGCAATGAATAAAATTTTAAAAATCAATGTATTCTACTGATTTTATCCTTAACAATACCTTTTTTATCCATGAGATCTATTTATTTGGCATGGATATAGCAACATCAGCTTGCTTTGGTTAGTACCTTCCTGATATTCCTTTTTCCATCTCTTTACACCAACTTGTCTGTGTCTTTATATTTTAGTTTGTCTTTTGTTGGGGATGGGGATAGGATAGGAGTTGAGAATCTCAGCCTTTGAGTTGGTGAGTTTGTCCATGTTTATTTATTGTGATCACTAATATATTTGAATTTAATTCTGTAAGTATTTCTCCAGAAATTTTTTGTATAATATATTTATTTTTTAATTTCCTTTATTTTTTTTCAAAAAAAATTTATAATATATTTTTTAAGTCTTCCTCTGTATCTTAGTCTTCATCTGTATCTTGTATTCACTCATCTGCTGATGGGCACTTAGGTTGTTTCTGATTTTATAGTTGTTTTAAGATTGTTCTAAATTTAGGTTCTTGATGGTCTAATCCTCTTACTGTACACACTGACTCTTGCTTGTGATGGGTTTTGAATTCTGAATCTTTCCACATTGGAGTTATATCTGTAAAGCACATATAGTCCCAGGGTAGGAGTGTCTCCAGAGTAATTTTATATTTCCTTCTGCTTGGCTCCTTATTTATATCCATCTCCATCCCAGGACCAATTTTATGGGTTTTTAGAGCACATGTGTAGTGCAACTGGAACCCCAAATTCCTAATTTCTCAAGTTTCACTCAGGCAGGCCACGATTGCTGCTCTCTCGCTATGGAAGGTCAGCTTTTGGTTAGTTTTTCTTGTCCTCTCTTTCACTGAGGGCGCTGCCATTTGAGGGTTGTGCCTGTAACGAGGTAGTGAGCTCAGAATCACTACCTCTTTCAGTCCCAAATGAGTGGTACAACCCAAGAGACTCTGTGTTGGCAGGAGGTGCTCACTCTTACACCCTTGTTCTTGGAAGCTTGCCTGCCTGCCGCTGCTGTTTCCCAGAGCTTGTTTCTGGCACCTCAGGCCTCCATTGCTTCATCTTACGGCCAGCAATACATGGGAAATATTTTGTAGTTTTTTACAAAATATTCTTATTGTAAAATGTCAGGTTGTCTCGATCGGTATTTTGTCCTAAATTTAGAAATAGATATTTAATTCCATAAATTAAAATATTGGCATTTAGCTAAAAATAATTTTTTAAAAAGCATCATATAGTGCTTTCCTTCACATGGTGGTGTACTTTTAATTGATAACGTAGAATAAGCAAGAAATGACATTGCCATCCATCTTAAATTATACATGGAGCCACTCAGGGGGGACAGCTCTGATCCTTCATCTGAGCCTCTTGTCCTTGTGTGTGAGGGCTACCTTCTCATTCCCTAGCCTGTCCCTCAGCCTGGGTTTTATCTCCACCTGCAGTCTCCCTTCACTGAGCATGCACAGAATGTATTTGAATAAAAGGAAGAGGAGCATTTTAAAGAGCTGCTGAAGGAAGTCCAGTTTTGGTTGCCTGCAGTGAATTCACCTCCTCTCCAGGCCTTCTTTTCCTTCACACCCAGAAAGCCCCTGAGCGCCTCAGAGTCGGTAAAAGTGGGACAGCAGGTGGGACAGAGGTAGAGGGGACACAGTGGGGCTGAGGTTGGGAATGCCTCTGCCTCCTGGAGCCAAATTAACTTTGGTGGGACTCATTACCTTCTTTTCTGTCTGTACTCCTGCATTCTATTGATTGTACCCTATTGATTGAAGGATGGTGCGATACTTTAGAATGTAGATTGCTTGCATACAGCAGATCAGTATGACAGTCTATTTATGTGACAACATTGCAAGAGAAAGCTCTCCCAAGCGTTATGACAGTTCTGCCCCTCTGTGTCTGACCATTGTGTATTGATCTCTTTTTAGGGAGGAATGATCAACTGGAATCGACTTTTCCCTCCTTTACGTCAGCGACGAAATATAAACTATCAGGAAGGTCGGCGGTCTGAACAACAAGCATCCCCTCCTCTAGAGGTTTCTGAGGAACAGGTAAACACCTGGGACTTATTCTAAACCAATGCTTCAAACTTCAAGCAGTTTAAGTGAATTACACTTGAAAGAAATCCTATATAATAAAGAGGTAATATGTAAATTGATCCTCATGCTCTTACAAGATGGCTGCCTACGACCAAGCCAGCAGGCAAGTTAGTGAGGGATGACAAACGACTGAACAGCAAGCTGCGTGGGGCAACCAGGCCAGCCGGGTTGGGGCGGGGGGGGGGGGGTCAGTTGGGAGTGATCAGGCCAGTGGGGGAGCAGCTGGAGGCAACTAGGTGGGCAGGGAGGGGGAGTTTGGGGTGATTAGGCTGGCAGGGCAGCACAGTGAGGAGCAGCTAGGCCAGCAGGTGGGGGGACTTGGAGGCAGCCAGGCAGGCAAGCAGGTGAGCAATTGGGAGCCAGTGGTCCAGGATTGTGAGAGGGATGTCCCAATTGCCCTGGGATCAGGCCTAAACCAGTAGTCAGACATCCACCTGGGGGTCCCGGATTGGAGAGGGTGCAGGCTAGGCTGAGGGGACTCCCTCCCCACCCCAGGGGAGCCCTACCCCCCCCCCACCCTCGTGCATGAATTTCGTGCATCGGGCCTCTAGTGGAGCATATAAATACAGAGATTTTTGATAGTAGTTAACCTGCCACCTTTAACAGTGATAGATATTTTGGGCTTTATTGTTCACTCTGGGTCTTAGGAGTTTGAGGAAGGCATGATTTGAAAACAAATACATTATAATCATTTATTTTAAGATCTATAATACTTCATATATACAGTGAACCATTGCAGTTGGTTCCCTGCAAGGGGAGAGAGGGAGAGAAGAAGGCAGATGGATGGGGATGGGGTGGTGCTTTTCTGAGTACCCCTTTTAAATGGTTTTGATTTTAGAGTCAGGTGAATGTATTACCTATTCAAAAAGCAAATGGATTAGGACAACAGTAAAACTAAAAAGAAACAGAGACGAATAACCAACTGTATTTTAAATGAATAACATAATCATAGGGGAGGGAGGAATTAATTACAGTAATGTTTGAACATAATATGTCCTCTTTCTAAAGAAAAATAGAACTGCCCTGTTTGGTGTGGCTCAATGGTTGGAGCGTCGGCACCTGGACCAAAGAGTCGCAGGTTCAGTTCCTTATCAAGGGCAAATGCCTGGGTTACAGATTCAGTCCTCAGCCCTGGTCGGAGTTTGTGAGGGATGCAATCAATCAATGTGTGTCTCTCGCATTGATGCTTCTCTCTTTCTCTCTCTCTCTCTCTCTCTCTCTCTCTCTCTCTCTCTCTCTCTCTCTTTCCTTCTCCTTTTCTCCCTCTCTCCCTCTACCTTCTCCCCCTGCCCCCCTGCCCCCCCACACACTCTAAATATATATATATATATATATATATATATATATATATATATATATATATCAATGGAAAAAAATAGACTTGGGTGAGGATTTTTTAAAATAATAATAATAAATAGAAAAGAAAAAAAGAACTGCAAAGAAATCTTAAACTCTCTGTGGGTTTACTTTTCAGTAGTGGTATATGTATAGCAATTCTGAAATCATGTTGTATGTATTGTGTATTTGAGCAAATGGTACTTGATCTTTCTGTTGAAGAAGGAAAATAAAACTACAGTACAAGGGGAAGACAAGGAAGAACCCTGGGGGGGTTGGATTGGAATTAGAGTTATCGGCATAAACGTATGATTTAATAAGCATGTGTGTATGTGCATGTATCTTAGCTCTGTCAACAGGACGGAATTGGAAGCAGTGGCATCCCAGGAACACTGAGCACACTCAATGTCCAGATCTGGTTTCTAAATACTTTTTCTCACAAATGGGACCCAGTCTCTTTAAAGAAAGATGGGTCCTAGATGCAGGGTAAGGCAGTGCGAGATGACCTGGACCACCTTATGGGAAGAATAAAGGGAGACCCCATGACTGAGGGGCATGCCACAGCGATCCTAGAGCCCGCTTGAGGCTGTCCCACTGCCAAACCTGAGACATCGGATTTGAGCACCAAATTAAATAAGGACAGCACTGTAATAGAATCCATTCATGGGGAGATGGGGAAAATCTATCAGTTCATCGTGATATTACTGGATAACTAAATATTTATATAAATATATACATACAGGCAGTCCTCGGGTTACATCACCATCTCCCATTTATTTATATTAAAAAAAAAAGTGCTGTCATTTTGACATATGTACATATGTGCTTTATGTTTTTTATTATTTATTTACCACAAGTAAAGGTCAAGAATTGTTATTTTTCTTTTAAATTTTGTTTTACTGTTTCACTTCATTACTGCTGTGTATGTGCTCCATGTGAGTGACATAGGTGCTTATGTAGGTGGGTTCCAACTTACAATGAAAATTACGTTATGTTGCACTGTAGGAATGGATCTCTGACGTAACCCAAGGACCTATGATACACACACACACACACACACACACACACACACACACACAGGCTAGGGAAATACTTTTCCTTTCAGTAAAATGTAAAGGAATAAACAGAAAATATAATGGAATGGGAAAATCAGTTGTGAATAATCAGAATTAAACTCTATCCAGGGAAGAACCATCAGTGCATGAAGAACAAGCTATTTATGTAATCTCCAGTCTCTCCCCACATGTTACTCATTATTTACTAATACAAAAGAAAATAGTAACTATCCAGTGGATAAATTGGACCCCAGCTTAACCCCCTTATCAGAATGAACATTACCGGTAATGGGACAAAGAGCATTGTGGCATAGCCTGGGAAGGACACATCCGTCATGTTACAAAACGACATAACGTTGCTCATGAAGGAAAAGCAGACAACCGCCGTCTAAGAGACATTCCATAAATCCGGGGCCTGAGTTCTTTGGCAATGCTGATGTCACAAGCTGCCCATATTGAAGGAGACCAGGGAGGTGTGGGGACTAAATGCATACGTGATCCATCCTGGAATGGAGTCTGTGCTGGAAAATGGGGGGGTCAGCTGATGAAATTAGACTATTGATTTGTTAATAGTTGTCTATTGTTGAGTTTTTAGGATTTGGTATCTATACTGCTGTGGTTAGGAAAAAGAATATCCTTGGTCTTAGAAAATGAAATACACACTGAAGTAAGTACTGCGGGGTTGAGGGACGTGATGTGTGCAACTTAATCTCAAAGAGCTCAGAAAACAGTGCGACAATGTGTGTGTGGAGACAGAGAGAGCAACTGTGGCAAAATAACAGTGGCTCAGTCCGGATGAAAAGTCATCAGAGGTTTTTAGCCCTATTATTGAAAAATTTCTGAGTTTGAAATTATTTCAAATTAGAGTTTTTAAAAATGTATAGCAATTTAAGTTTTCAGTATTACAGTAATAACACTTTTACATTTCCTTCTGCATACGATGCTTTCTTATGAAAGCAAATCAAGGTCAGCATTTCATAACTGGTCACACCTCCAGGGCATCACCTCCTCCATCCCTGCCCCAAAGTAAAACACCATTCAGACCCAAGTCACCCGGCCTCTGTGGCAAAGCTGTGTCCTGACTTTCTCTGGAACCCAGGAGGGGCCCCGGGCAGGGCACCCACTGCCACCCTGGGCGAGGCCACACGAATGCTCCTGAAAGAAACCAGTTGACGGAGTCTGGTGAATCGGCCCAGCCTCCCCTTGCCCTGGCAGCTTCTCCATTCAGACTAATAATTTCGGCAACTCTTTAAGATTGAGAGGTGGACTAATTCATAGTCCTATTTCACCGCCATTAGACAGTTTCTAGAAAAATGATATCCACATTGCCGAAACCGGTTTGGCTCAGTGGATAGAGCGTCGGTCTGCGGACTGAAAGGTTCCAGGTTCGATTCCGGTCAAGGGCATGTACCTTGGTTGTGGGCACATCCCCAGTGGGGGGTGTGCAAGAGGCAGCTGATCGATGATTCTCTCTCATCCCGATGTTTCTAACTCTCTATCCCTCTCTCTTCCTCTCTGTAAAAAATCAATAAAATATATATATATTTTAAAATGATATCCACATATGTTAAAAACAAGCTTTCATGTAGTTACAGCTTTTCACAGCAGAGCAAGGAAGAAATAAATGCTATTTTAAACGGATATTCACAACATGTTAACCTCACTGTTGTCATTCTGGGAGGATCAAAGAAAATGATTCATTAAAGAACTTTAAAGACTTCAATTCCAATTCCACACAGTTTGTTATCACTTTTTGACACTATTTTTTTTTTTTTTTTACAAAGTGACAAAACTAAACTGTCTCACCTTTAAAATGCCTCGTATCGTTAACGGCTGCTCTGTGCAGAATGGTATTGAGGTTATCACACACTAAGGAAATAAAACCCAGTAACACAGCATTTGTAAGATATTTATGGTAACATTAAAAAGAAAGCTAAGCCCTGGCTGGTGTGGCTCAGTTGGTTGAGATTCGTCGCATGCACCAAAAGATTGCAGGTTCGATTGCACATGCCCAGGTTGTGGGATGTGCAGGAGGCAGCTGATGGATATTTCTCTCTCTCCCTTCCCATCTTTCTCTAAAAATCAATAAAAACAGTAAAACAACAACAAAAAGTAAACTACTGCTCTCAAATTCAGGTAAAAAGAAATAGAGTTCTGCTCTAGTACTGTTTACCTCATAGAACCTCAAGTCCCATTCTTCACAGAGCAGCCATTAAAGGTGAGGCATTTAAAGGTGAGATAGTTCTTAGTTTTGTCACTTTGGGGGGGGAAAAAGTGTCAAAAGGTGACCCCAAGGCTGTGAAATTCAAGTCTTTAAGGTTCTTTAATGAATCATTTTCCTTGATCCTCCCAGAATGACAACAGTGAGGTTAACATGTCCATTGTGGATATCCGTTTAAAACAGCATTTACTTCTTCCTTGCTCTGCTGTGAAAAGCTGTAACTACATGAAAGCTTGTTTTCAACATATGCTTCTTTATTCATTGACTTTCTAAATTGTTTGTTAGGCTAGACATTATCTAAAATAATATTTGTTGGTAACATTAAGATAGCTCGAATTAGCAAAACGTTTTTATGCTTAATTTTTCAATTAAATGTGTTACGTATTCTGTACTTAATATCAGAGCCATAATTTTAATACTTTAAGAAATTTTGTAATTTTCTAAACCAACAAAAATATAAATGATTTTTTTCTGATGTAAATAAATACTTCAGGGACTTCAAAATATGTTTTGAAAACAAAAAAAAAATTCTAAGAAAGAATGTACATCTCTTATGAAATCTAGTAATAGCCACAAAAACTTTTTGTCACTTTTTGTATTTTTGCTATTGTTCAGTTTCTGGGGTTTTTAGTTCTTCACTGTCCATCCTACTGTTTTTCAGCAGACCCCAGCCCCTTTGCCTGCTCAGCACCCCTTGCAGATGATATTCCAGCCCCTTTTATGAATATGCCAAACTCAAGTGCCATGCAATAAAAATTTTTAATGTAGTCATTTTTTAAATGTATTAAATGTATTAAATGTAGTCATATTTATATTATCTTGAAAAAATATATATATATATACACACACACATACATATATTTATTTATTCTATTTTTCCCTCTCCTTATTTCTTTTCAAAGAGGGATTTTTATACTATATCCATTCTCAAAATTAACAAATAATGAAATTTTGTCATACTGACTTTACTTTTTATTTTTAATCAAGTGGGGGGAGTTGTGTGTGTGTGAGCGGGGAGGACTTACCAAGTTAGCCTCTCTCACCTCCAAGCTTAGAAAATGACCCTTTAGTTTATGCTTAAGGGACTGGACAAGGAAGTTAAACAAGATTAAACCAAAGCTGAGACTTCACAAAAGGAAGATACATGGGCTGTTACAAATGTTGACTTCCTCTCTTCCATTCACATCTGCCCTGCCTTTTAGTTAGTCAATAATTATCTACTATCTGCTTGTCACGGGCTAACCACTGGGCTAGGTTTCTGAAATACGAGATAATACAAAGACAGGAAGACAGGCATGCTGAAAAGTGCGTCCAGTTTGGGGTAGCACCGGAGGGTGAGAGTGTAACGGAGGGAAATGGGGGACAGAGCACCGCCTGGGGAGGGGGCAGAACAGGCTCCCAGAGGCCCTCGGTGGCGTGTGACTCCTGCTTTATGCCGTAGGCATTAAGGAACCGTGGCAGGGTTTTAAACAGGGAATTACATCACTGAGTTTCCCTGGAGGGTGAACTAAACATGGAGGAAGGGACATCTTATAAACATAACCACGTACTAGTATGTAATTTTCCCCATCCCTGCCCAGGTTACAGTGCGGGTGCCTACGAGACGCTTGCCCAGAGGAGACTTGTTCCCTCTGAGTAAGTTTATAACACATGAGACCCGTCGTGTGGACACCGGTAGTGTCCTCTGCAGTATCCATCGGCCCAAGGGAGAGAGAATGACTGCAAAGCACACAGGACACTTTCCATCTTAGCTGATGAGCAGCAAACTGTATTTAGTATGAGAGAATCTAACCCTCAGCAAGGTTCTCTTCCCACCGTCTCCGAAGAACCCACTAAACTCCAGGATTCCTTGTAAAGCAATCTCCTCGTTGACATGTGAGGTATGCTGTGCTTCTGCTCTGAACACTTACTTCTAACAGCAGTCACTTGGGTTTGGGTCTGGTGACCGGCAGGCACATTGTGTGTTTTCCCTGATGAACAGTGAGGGCTGACACCATTTCTCCAGTCTCCCCCTCCCACCCCCCCTCCGCAACCCACCCCTCGCCCCAGCCCAGAGCCCGACACAGAGACGGTGCCCGGCAGCAGGTGGACCAGGGCTGAGCGAGAAGCAGTGGCCAGTGGACTTGTCTCTCAGTGGGCTACAGAGCAGCACCATGTCAGGCCTCTCCACCGCTAATGCTTGTCGCCTGGAAATGTTTTCTAAAAAAAATACCAAAGTTTAAATGTTTTAGAAGGGAAACATTGGGTGGCAACCAACTTTTGGGGCTGCCTAATTCTGCTGGGCACGGGGAAAGCTGTGAGCAAAGGCACTCGTCTGCCTGCAGACAGGGCCTTCTCAGTACCAAACCCTGAGCCAGGCAGGGGAGAGCAAAGGGAGGGGGCAGCCTGTGGCCGGGCGGGGGCAGAACCAGAAACAGTTGGCTGGGCTGATGCAATCGCGGGGGCCGAGCAGTCTGAGGAGGAGGGCGGTCAGGTGATGGGGAAGAGCGCTGTGGCCCGCAGAGATCTGACAGCGAGCTTGCGTCAGCAGTGGGCTAGGAGAGGAGGTGGCCCTGATGGGTAGCACATGACAGTTAACCGAAGGGGAGGGAGGTGAGCTCACAGGGGGGAGCACATGTGTCCCCGATGGGCCACCCGGTGTGAGTGGATTGGGCCACGTTCCAGGTGGGCATTACTTTGTTGTAAGAGTCGACATTTGGGAAGGAGGAACCAAAAAAAAAAAAACAACACAAAACCATTTGTTTTTGACGCCCTTAGCTAAAGGGAAGTTAAAACCACAGTCTTGTTTGAACAAAACACGCCGAGGAGTATCACTAAGAGGAATGACTCCTATGGCACGTGTCTCAAAGGGTAGCTGATGTGCAAATAGAGTTCCAACGTGCGAATTATCTTGAGATTGTAGGGAACACATGTCCAAATCACAGAGGGTGTTCTCTTTTTTTATTTAAAAAAAAAAAAAGAAAGGAATGAAAACTAATACAGATTTATCTCCATCTCTATAGACTTCTTTTCTCGTTCAACATGACCTCTTTTTGAAAAGCGTATTATCTTGGGAACGCTGTCAGATGCCAGCCATAGTGCTGTCCTGGGTGCCCACTCCTGTCCAAGGGCCGTACCTCCACCCCGGGCTGGCCACCTGGGGGCTGTGGCACGGAGCCTAGGGAGGCAGCGGGTACAGCTGCAGGCATGAGGAGGGGCCGTCCACAGATGTGTCTCCGTCCCAGTGACAAGGTGGAGCTGGCATCTCCGTACCCAGCTCTCCTTTACTATCCCTTCCGTCTGATTCAGTCTGATCCTTGTCTCCAGGAACTCTGGTGTTCAGGGAGAGCAAACAGGCATTGGAGAGGGTACATTCAAGGAAGTAAAGTTAATGTGGAAGATGGGAAAAGCATTAACACGTTTTGGCTATTAACCAAGGCGACCAGACGTCCCGCTTTTTGTTAAAAATCGGGACTGTCCCGCCAAAAGCGGGACGTCTGGTCACCTTACTATTAACTGCACCTGGTTTCTAAAGCAACTAGAGAAAAGGGCGGTGTAGGTGTTTAGACTAGAAACCAAGATGAACTCTAGTCTGCTGTTTTGTGGTTACATGTTTAGACAAATATTCTGGATACATAAGCAGAGGAGGAAGGTACTTGCTGTGCTTTAAAACAGAAGGAATGTGGACGGAAATGCTTTTCAGAAAATTCCTACGGGGCATTTTTAAAGTTTTCTAAACAGACCTGTTCTGTGCTGGTCTCCGCTCAGCAATAATCATCAGGAAACTTGGAAAAAATAAAAGTTTATTACTTACAAGACCTGGGAATTACACAGCGCACCTGGACCTACATAGAGAGCAAAAGAGGAAGGGGTGGGGGTGCGGGTGGAGGAGAAAAGGGCTCGAGCTTGGGCCTGGGTTCATTTTTATGGAGGTCAAGGGTAGGGTCTGGGGTTTTACAGTCTCGCCCTTTATTGGTGAATTTAAAACGTAAGAGTGGGAATTTAAAGTGTGTAGGGGGGAAACATGTGGCCCAAATAGTCAATTATTGAAATCAACCGAGATCTCTGAGTCTAAGACAAAGGGGCTTCGGTTGGCGGAAGGCAGCCTGGCTCTTTATCTGGTCGTGTGGCCGGCAGTGTGATTACTCCAGATAGCCATCGCTGGGGTGGACGCCTGGGCACCTGAGTCAGGCCCTGGCGTTACCGAAAGGAAAAAACAGCTGCAAGACCTCTGCACACCCCGCCCGTCGGGGCTGACGGACATGTGTCTGCCTTGCTCTTGACTCCCTTCGATCAGACAGTGTCTCTCTCTTGGCATCTTCTCCAGAGGCCTAAGAGTTTCACTAGCTTTCTCATTTTGTCCCCGAGATGTTTGTTGGTCATCGTCCCCCAACAACTGTCAGTTCCTCAAAGAACTTACATCACTAAACTGACGCACCTTCTCTGACCGCTGCCCACGCACCTTCTGTGTGCCGCGCTCTGTTGGGTGGGAAACCGGGCACACGCGGTTCCAGCCCTCACGGAGCTCACGTCTGCCAGGGAAAACAACCCACAAGTCACAAAACCCAACCGACTGTGGCTACTCAGGGCAGGACTTAGAGCAGTGGAGATAGTCTGTGAATAGTCGTTGAATGAATGACATTCCTATACTTTCGCAACTTTATTTAAACCCATCCGGAGGTGTTTTTATCTTCTGGTCAAATAATGCCAAGGGATTTTACATTGAAACTTTCTCTCCCCTCGGATGTCAGATCTGATCGGGTCGGTAGCAGCTGGTTCTCATTACAATAGGTGAACTAAAGTGACAGGAAACAGCCTGCAGGGAAAACGGGTTAGGTTTTCAGTGTGATTGAACACATTTAATTACGCATGTGCTTTAGATGGGGAGGGTGGTAAACTGAGTATATCACCATTATTTATATAATTATTCAAATGGACTATTTCCTAGAATGTATACAGATATAAAGTGTTTCTAAGAGTCACTAAAATAATTTGGCCTTTTTGTTTAGGATATTATGCTCACCCTTTAAAAAGAAGATTTTTTTCCTATTCTTCTGACTTTGTTCTTGTCACATTAGGCCAATTCTTGCTTGCTATTAAGCCCTAGAAATAGGTCACAGAATTCGCTTGCATCTGTTTTTCAGCGTGGCTGCATTTAGCCGAGGCACGGCGGTGGGTGCACATGTGGGTGCCCTTGGCGTGTCGGCCACGTTCACGCAGGTGCTTGTCACCTCGGGGAGTGTGGGCGCCCCCTCCCTGGCAGTGACCCCGGCCCAGAAGGGGCGGCTTTCTGTTCAGAGCCCCCTCCCAGCCCCTCCGCGCCAGCCACGCCCTCTCCAGGAACAGCCTGTGTTCGATCCCTTGTAAAAGACACCTCAGTTCTTAGACTAACAAAGGATATAAAACCAGTGAAGTGGAAGCAGTTAAAGAGAATGTCGAAAACAAAACCCGAGGGTGGTTTTGTGGGTCTCTGAACTGAAAGGTTGAGAGGGCGGGCTGTGCACACCGCCCCGGTGCTGTCCAGTGGGACACTGATTACCGGAAGAGTCCTGCTCACTGAGCACCTGCTACGCCAGTCGCCGTTCTGAGCCCCTCACACTCGTGAGGAAGCTGGGAGCGGAGGTGTGGGTCCCTAGCTGGGGGGTCACACTGTGAGTGAGGCCACTGGAGCCCTGCCACTGATCCACCGCATCTCTGCCTCCCAGCGGCCGAGGCCAGGATGAGCCTAACCAGCCGCCAGTCTCCCCTGTGTCTTTATTTTAAGGAATTGTAAACTTCTGGAATCTTGTCTATATCCTGCCTACTTGACCACAGGTCTGCAAGGGTCTTGATTTTCCTCTCTCGGCTGTTTGGGCACAGAAACTCGTGCTAAGCACTTCACAGCGACACTAACGAACTGCACTGGGTTGGGCAGGACGGGCCTCCCAGCGCAGACAGACCGCGAGGTCCGCAGCAGCCACTGAGCATCGGCCGGGAGGGCTGCCGGCGCTGTGGGCTAGGCCCGTGAACTGCTGAACCACCGCGGAGGGTGTGCCCTGCCCTGTGGCTGGGGCAGTCGGAAAACACCACTCATTCTTTACTTCTCCTCTTTTCTGGCGGGTGATTATCCACACGCCCCAGCCCGTACGTGCAGTTTCATTTTGCCACGGTGTTCACACCATTGGACGCCAGGGGAACCTCACAGACACCCTCTCTTAGTGTAATTATTCGGTGTTCGAAAAGAAACACTGTGTTAACACTGTTTCTACTTCATCTGGTCCAAGTGCCAGCAGTAAAATTTTGTAATCACACTTGTCTTCTCACCCCTGAAAAGCTCAGCCGGCTCCGAGGCCAGCTATGGCTACGGGGCCTGATGGCCAGCTTTGAACCGGCAGCCAGCGCTTTGGCTTCTAACGGCACAGACTCTGAGAAAGCGTCCGAGAGACCTGGGAAGAGCCAGCGGCCGGCACGTGTGGTTGTTTGTGTGAGAGGGAGGGGGAGCGCAGGAGAAACCTCACACACACACAGAGCTCTTCTCCTCACCCACATCACTCCCGACCTGGGGCACACCCAGGCCTGAGGGCCGGCCGGCCGCTGCCCGCCTTGGGTAACAGAGGGAGGGAGGCCAGGGGGAGCTGCCCGCCTCCTCCCCCGGCTCCTCGACTCCCTCCGCTAAGGGCAGTCCTGAGCTGAAGAAACCTGAACAAGCGTCATGCAGGGCTATTTCCGTCCAGGAGCGGAAATAACTAGTCCGAGCACCTGGGCCAGTGAGGTGGTTTCTTCCCCGGTGACATGTGTTCAGCCTGACTCCCGATCAGGGTGCAGAAAGCAAGGTGGCGCTCCGTTTGAAATGCCCCCAAGGAAAGGGGAAAAGTGTGGATTCTGAGAACTGACTGGCAAAAGGCATGTTTCATGTCTGGCAGAAGTCTAAGATAGATTATCAAACAGATAGCTTGTGAGCGTTGAAGAGAGCGTTGTGGTCTGAAGGCACCAATCTGATCCTGTTGACACAGGATGTCACCAAGACATTTGACAGTATCTCCTCAACCCTGAGAGATATGTCGGTGACCCGCGCAATGGGTAATCATACAAAGTGGGTTTGAAACATTAAAAGTCTCTGACAAGACGTTGATTGGCCCCTTGACGGGAAAGGGAGGTCTCTGGTGAGCTCTGGCCCTATCTGTGATCTGACTTGCTTGGCGTTTTCATCAGCAATAACCTGAGTGCCATGGTAGAGGTTTGCCGATCAAATCTGGGGATGCCCCAGCTTGAGGGGCTGATGCACATGGGAGGCTCAGACTTTAAACTGGAGGTGGTTTGAGTTGGCTACTCAATGGTCAGAGGAAATGTAACAGCAGTGTATGCTCCTAGGCCTGGAAGATTAAGTAAAAAACTCACAGACGGGGTGTGAGAGGCCTGGCTTGAGAGCATTTTATGTGAAAACTAGAGGCCCAATGTGTGAAGATTCATTCAAGAATGGGCCTTCCTTACCCTGGCTGCCGGCACCGCTTTCGCTTTGGCCTGAGCCGGCTTTTCACTCCGACCCGGAGCCGCCTTTCCGCCTTCCCACACTGCCCAGAGGCCCTGAGCAGCTGGGTGGTGTAGAACGCCTGTGTTGTCACCACAGCAGCGACACAAGTGTCCCACCCCACCCCCTACCGCTAATGCCTGTGTATGCAAATTAACCCGCCATCTTTATTGGGTTAATTTGCATATTCACGCCTGGTTGGCTGGTGGTTGTCACAAAGGTACCTTCCATTTGCATCTTACTCTTATTTAGTGTAGATACCAGAGGGATTTTAGTAGGCCCCACTTTAACTGGCCACAACAATATGATGTAGCTACATATAAAAGGGCATGAGTTCATACAAATACACATATGTACACATGCTACGAAATCATTCCTCTAGAGCAGCAAGGGCTGTGGTCACAGGAAGACAGCAGTCTAGCTGCCCTTTGCCCCGCCAGGTCATGCTGGGTCCTATACTCGGGTTGGATGCTTTGTTCTGAGAAAGCATAAATGGGCAGCGTTTACAGGGAGGCTGGCCTGGAGGGTGCTGGACGCTGAGGCACAGGGGTGAACAAACAGCCAGGACTCTCCTCAGCAGGCGTGGAGTACAGTGTGGGGAGAGACAGTCCATCCTGTAAACTGTAAATACAGGCGCCAGTCACGGTCATGAGGGAGGATAGGTCAGTGGGGTCACGGGACTCCTACTTGGGTTCCTCCCCGTCTGGAGACACGGAAAAGGGCCGAGCACCCCTAGGTCCTGTGGATGAGGAGGAGGTAGCCAGGCCAGAGGTGCAGGGGAGAGCCTTCCAGCAGGAAACGCCTCCAGTGCCGGTGGGAGACACCCCGGGAGTGGGGTGCTGGTCTGGAGACGCAGGGGCTTCAGGGGAGGAGGTGGGCGGCCCTCAGACGCTCAAAGTGCTTCACACAGAAAAGGGAACAGGGCTGCTTTCTGTTCCTCCAGAGGGCAAACACTGCTCGAGTGACACTAGCGAGCGGCAGGTGCTGCCCCGTTGACGAACTCACCTCTGTGCCCGACCCTCTGCGAGGGCGCGTCTCTCCTGGAGTGGGAATGAAGCTCAGAGACCCCTGCCATTCTGTCACCGCACGGTCCATCGCCCTGGGCAGCTGGGCTGGCCGTGCCTGCAGAAGACAGCTGTCCAAGGCTTCTGACCACGGCCCCCAGGGGGACCCGCACACACTGCTCACGCGGGAATAAGGGGCTGAAATGAAGCTTATGGACGCCCCTCGCTGCCTGCAACCTTTAACCCTAGTCTTAACCGACTCACTCTTCATGACCCACTAACAAGGGGTCACGGTCTCATTTTGAAAAACGCTGGCCAGAATCCCGTTGAGGAGGAGCTCACATCTGGCCAACCCTGTGAGAAGCATCCCCTGTGTGCCCTCCCAGGGCTCCTGAGGAAAAAAGGCACCCGCTTCACCCCTCCTCCCTCCACCCCTCCCCCCTTCCTCTCCCCTGCCAGCTGCCCACTTCACTCCGCACTCTGCACCTTCTCCCTCTCCTCCCATCGCTTAGGCCTCCCACACACATTGAAAATCTCAGCATTTGTAAGAATACCGTTTTTCCACTGCATATTACTGCAAATGCGGTATATGTTAATGTCAGAACAAAAAAGCAGATGCTTGTACCCCCCCCCCCAGCGCCATAGACATTTTTCTCATTCGTTTTTAAATAGTCATTTTTATCATTCGTTTTTAAATAGGAAACTCCATTACAAATCATCTTTAATACCTCTGCCAGTTTTGACCTTGGAGACTGCCTGTAGGTAAAAGAACAGGAAACCCCTGTATTCACAGGTTCAGGATTTGTGGTTTAAAAAATGCAAGCCTCGTGCTCCCTGCCCTGTGGCTTTACCCACCTCCGCGCTCGGCGCACAGGGCAGCCGCCGCCTGCGGAGCCGGCCGGGCCCAGCCAAGCCCGTGACTACCGTGAGATGCTGACACGGTGTGGGCGTGCACGGGACGTGCTCCACACGGTGACCCCGAGAACGGAAAGGCGCTTTCATGGTCAGTGTCCGCCAGCGTCGGAATGAGCCTCCGGTTAAACGGTTGTTCACCTGCATGAGGAGGTGCAGCGGAGCCGTCATTCCTCCCGGGTCAGGCCTGGCCCTGAGGAGTGTGGGGAGCGGGCGGCGGCTCCCGCAGACCTGCTCTCCCCGCCCTCCGCTCCTTCGGGCAGGTGTGGGCGCCCCGTTCCTCCTCTCTACAAGGAGGCCTACATGGGAGAATGCATATTGGCTCTGGGTACTACGCACTTCAAAATGGTGTGCCAGTTATGGTTTGTTGAACATTAGATTTCACACTGGAATGAACATTAGTTTTTTGGGGTTGGTTTGTTTTTGTTTTGTTTTGTTTTGTGTGTGTGTGTGTGTGTGTGTGTGTGTGTGTTGTGTTTTGTTTATTTTACTGTGTCCCTCACACGAAGAGTACTTGGGGCTGGTGGACCGGGGACAGTGCCGCCGGCCTCATCCGGTCTCTGGTCTTGTTTCTGTCCAGGTTGCCCGGCTCATGGAGATGGGATTTTCCAGAGGTGACGCTTTGGAAGCCCTGAGAGCTTCGAATAATGACCTCAATGTGGCCACCAACTTCCTGCTGCAGCACTGACGGTCCCCGCGGACAACCCACCCTGGGACTGGCCGGGCCGCTGGCCGCTGGCCGCAGCGGGCGCCATCCCCGCTCCCGAGTCGGCCCCAGGCTCCTGCGTCCGGCAGCGACATCATCGGCATCTTCTCGGGCAAAGGGTGGATCCCGCTGCGCCCCCCCTAATCCCAAGGTCGTTACTGTTCGGGTGTGGAAAATCCGTTTCGGTACTCTCAAGTAAGTTTGCCGTTAAATTAGCATGTATTTTCTGCCTTTACTTTTTTATTGTGTGTTTCCCCCAGTTCGGAGAATCATCACTCGTTCCTGATGTGTTTTAAAATGCATTAAAATTGCAGCTGTCTGCAAGCAGTTGAATAGCGCTCCAGATGGGAAATTACTGCTATTGTAATATTATCCTTTTTCTTGTAATGCATCATCCTACGTTATGTCTCATCGTAAATGCCTACAAGGAGAGAGGGGAATGCTATTCAGAAAGGACATGTCAGGTTATCCCTTAGGGATTTTTCTCATCACCATTTTTCCTCCCTCAAATTTGTTTTCAGGCCCTAGTGGCTGTTCATGGGCCACTTCCGAGGGTACCGATCTGCTGCCCGCAGTGTTGGCCAGGACTAGGTGACGAGGGAGAGAGGGAGAACTAACTCCTACCCTGGTCCAGCCCTTTCCTGTCCAGGGAATTTTCCCCAGCCTCTCCCCACCTCCATTAAAAAGTAATGAAAACCAGTCAGTCACTGGTTCTAGATTCTGGAATACTCCGTGACACTTAGCTGGAGCGAACTTTGCTTAGAGTATCTATCCTCAGCTATCACTCAGGTGAGGGGAAAATGGGCCGGAGAGAACAGAGAACGGTGGCCGGGCAGGTGCTCCGGGCCCGGGGCGGACTGGGAGGTGGGCGCGAGGCCGGCACCTGAGAGGGATGTCATCATCGCGTGGAGATGGTGGGAGGCAGAGAGGGGCGAGGCTGAAGGGACCTAACACAGGTGACTCGAGGTTTAAGGAAAGTGTTCAACGATTGTGTTCTGCAAAACGAGCAGAAAATGTATCAAATTGATGTAAATTTGGACATGTATGATACTTACAATAAAGTTTTTAAAGTGCATCTCTTTTTGCTATTTTTTATTAGACTTAACCTAGATGAAACTTGGTTGTAGGCTGTACTACATGCTACCTCACTCCCCTAAGGAAAACTGCCTGACTGCATGTCTGTCTGCAGAAGATTTGGGAGCTGTTCTGAAGTGAGAGAAGCCCTGTGTTCCTGCCAATAGGACTGTCCCGAGAAGCCTGTTGGGGCCGTCGGCCGCTCAGAACGGGGCTGAGTGACTGGGAGCCCCGCGGGCCCGGGCACAGGCTGCAGGGACAGTCGGCAGGAGCGGGGGTAGCCTCCCCTGCACTCACTGGCCAAGGGCAGGAAACAGCAGCTAGGTGTGGGGCCCGTGGTCATGTGACCTGTGAGGCGTTTCCCATGCAGAAGGTGCCAGGGAAGAACAGCCACACCCAAAAACCTGCCACCTCTAGCTTCCTTCTCGCCCCGAACAGCACCCAGCACGGTACAGCCAAACGGCGGTGAAGTGCTCGCTGGCCGCGCTTCCCTGCTGCTCCCAGAGGAAGGGGGCGCGGAGAGCCCGCTGCGGGGGCACAGGGTGAGCCCTGCACCGAGAGGACTGCTTTCCGGGCAGGATTCCCTCCTCAGTGCGATGCCCCGTCAGAGATCCTGGTCCTGCCAGAGAGCCTCGCTGAGCCTCCACGTCAGCCCCCTGGTTTGGAGAACAGGAGCAGCGGTCAGCATGGGGTGCGGCCACAGGACATGCCCCCAACGGTGGCGGGGCACCCTCAGGCTCTCCCTGGGGTCTTTCAGCCTCCTCCTCAGTTCCCCAGTGGGGAGCCCTACTTTCCTTCATTCTCCCCTTCATCAGCCACACCCTCTAGAGCAGCGGTCACCAACCTTTCGGACCTCGGAGACCACCCATGGCCTGCAGACTGGAACATCCTTATTGCGCCACACATACTCGTCACATGTCAGGCGTCTCTCTCCCCAGCACGTGTCTGTGCCTTCCTGGAGTTCCCAGCCCTGGTCCAATTGTATTTTGTTTGTTTTTTGTTAATCCTCATCTGAGGATATTTTTCCATTGATTTTTTTTTTCTTTGAGAGAGAGAGAGAGTGGAAGGGAGGAAGAAAAAAGAGGGAGGGAGGGAAAAACCGATGTGAGAGACACATCGACTGGTCGCCTCCTACCCACCACCCTTTAGTCTGCAGGCTGATGCTCTAACCACTGTGCACACCGGTCAGGGCCTGATCAGGCATGCTGCAGCCACCTACTGCAGGAGTTTGAATGCCCAAGAACACCCACACCTCTTGTCAAGACACCCAGAAATCTCTCAGACTGATGGGACCCCTACAGGAAACCCTTGTATCTCACGCGTAGTGATGCATGCCAGAGGCATTTAGCCTGGTTTCCCCAAGGTCTAGGAAAGATCCTTTAGGCTTTTGATTCTGTGCAAAATGGTACCAGGTTGGGCCTCATTTTCAAGTGAGCAGATTCCAAATTGTGAAATAGAAAGAGGAAGAAGGAAAACATTGTCTGTAGTGACACCCCGTCTCCCCAAATAGAGGAAAACCTGACTCTGAAGGCCTGAGTCATAAACCTAGACTGAGTTTGGGGTTAGAAAGGAAAAAAAAAATTTAGGGAAATAGACACAAAATTGTGAACACATTCCAGTGTCCCTTAGAATGTTTTCTGAATCCCTGGGTTTATGTTTCTACAGCAGTTGTTCTGAATGGAAATGAAAATGTGTAAACTTAAGTGTTTTCTTTTAATCGGGCAGCGTAAGTGATACTTCATTTGTGAGAACCAGAAGGTTATTTTCTTCAAAGTCCCCTAGTCCAGTGGTCCGCAAACTGCGGCTCGCGAGCCGCACGGCTCTTTGGCCCCTTGAGTTTTTAGCAAAGGCCAGTTTAGGAGTGCCCTAATTAAGTTCATAACAATGTACTTACCTATATAAGTTTATTTATTTTTTTTAAATATATATTTTATTGATATTTACAGAGAGGAAGGGAGAGAGATAGAGAGCTAGAAACGTCGATGAGAGAGAAACATCGACCAGCTGCCTCCTGCACACCCCCCACCGGGGATGTGCCCGCAACCAATGTACATGCCCTTGACCGGAATCGAACCCGGGACCCCTCAGTCCACAGACCGACGCTCTATCACTGAGCCAAACCGGTTTCGGCATAAGTTTAAAAATTTGGCTCTCAAAAGAAATTTCAGTTGTTGTGTGATATTTGGCTCTGTTGACTAATGAGTTTGCCAACCACTGCCCTAGTCCATATCAAGGGAGGGATCAAAAAATGTCAAAATCAGCTTTCTGGCTCAGACTAAAACTTGCGTTCTGATAGTGCAGTCTGTGTGTAAGAACATTTGACCACATCGTGTGGAGTGTGAGCCTGCTGGATACAGTAGTATCTGATGCGGAGCCCCGTGAGCTACATGCGGGGGCCTCTAGAAGAGCTGGGATCTCAGGCAAAGCGGTTTGTGTGGAGAAAGCGGGTCCCAACTCTGGCATCACTTGGTCTCTTCTGGTCCCCCTCCCCCCCTTAGAGAAGTGCTGTGCCCCCCGGTGGGGGAAGCCCAGTCCAGAAGCCCAGGTGGCTGACTTTTCCGTCTTAAGACCGCCATGTCATTTCTTTTCAGAGCCAGTTTTGCTCCTCTGCTGTCTTGGCGGTTTTGTGCATGGGGGTTTACCTTATGAGATGACCTAATGATGTACAACAGCAGCCCTGCACTGTATCTGAAAACGGCTCAGCCTAGCGTCTCTATGCAGGTGTGGTAACCCCCTTACTTCTGTAGCCTGTGACTGACCCCAGCCTCTCCTGTGCACGAAGCTGCCAGGGGCACAGGGGTCTGTAAACCAGGCAGAGTCTGCACCTCGGAGAGAGCAAGTGTCCCGGGTAAGTGTGGCCTCCTCGGCCGGCAGGGCCATTGGTAGTTAGACCTGCACAGACGAATGTGACGCCAGCAGCTGCTGTCGCCTGGGGGACCTGTGTAAGTGGGGGAATGTGCACTCACTTTGCTTCAGGAACAGAGTTGAGTCAGGCCCATCTTGGGAAGAGCCAGCCCCCTCCGAGGAGCCGCGGACCCTCTGCCTGCGATGTGAGCGGAACGGAAGGAAGGCCAAGTCCCGCCCCCTCCCGGCCTTCTTCCTGCTGATGGCCAGTGTAAGGGGCCATCTCAGAATATGGACGAAATCTCTACGCTGAGAGCTCAGACCCACTCCGAACCGATAAACCCCAGTGTGGGGATGAGATTGCTTTGGGGCAGAAGAAGGAAGTGAATGGGGAGGGGGAGGGCATGGGCGTATTGAGTGTCCGTTTCACTGTTGTTTTTAATATCTCACCTAGATATCAAATAAAAAGTTTTGAAACCTTTCAAAGAAATCTCACCTCCCCTCTTCAGGGCTCGCCGATGGCTTCTGGAGGTTCAGCCCCGAGTGCCCTTGTGCACCCTGTGTTGGAAGCACCCCACGCTGAATGTGTCTGCAGTCCAGGGGCGCTGGAATCAAGGGTAGACATGCCTTGGGGAACGTCTCACCCCACTCCCCTCCTGCCTCAGGGAAGACGCTTGTGGCGGAGCCCTGCTGGGCCTGCCGAGAGCACGGCGTTGCTTAGCATGCACCATGGATGTGGCGTTTTCTTGCCCAAAGAGCAGCAGAGCTGGGCCACCCCCGGACTGTGCTGTCTTGCGTGGTTTGTGATTTGGGTGGGAGTTAACCCACTTCAGTCCCGATGTCTGATGCTGCCAGCTTAGCCACAAGGGGGTCAAGAACCGCCCCTGGCCGAAACCGGTTTGGCTCAGTGGTAGAGTGTCGGTCTGCGGACTGAAAGGTCCGGGGTTCGATTCCGGTCAAGGGCATGTACCTTGGTTGCGGGCACATGCCCGGTGGGGGGTGTGCAAGAGGCAGCTGGTCGGTGTTTCTCTCTCATCGACGTTTCTAGCTCTCTATCTCTCTCCCTTCCTCTCTGTAAAATATCAATGAAATATATTTAAAAAAAAAAAAAGAAAAGAACCGCCCCTGGTGGGTGCAGGGTACAGATGGGCTGCGGCTGGGGGAGAGGCTGGTCCCCGGGGCCAGCACCTGATGGGCAGGAGGCAGCGTTTCAGAACCAGCCCCGGCCCTCCAGGGACCCTCCAGAACCGAGCTGAGTGACGCTCGTGGTGAACCTGACAGGTGAGCAGCTATTTGGCCAATGCCGGTGATTCTCTGCTGGCTGCCTCCGTACACACCGTACACACCGTACACACCGTACACACCATAGGCCCCTGTGGGCAAGTGTTGCACCACCAACTCCACCCAGCTTCCCTCATGTACGTCCCTGAAGGGAGAGTAAGTGAATGGATGAGTGAGTGGGTGAATGGGTGAGTGAGTGGGTAGGTGAGTGGGTGAGGAAGTGGGGGAGTGGGTGTTGAGGGAGGAAGTGAATGGGGGAGTGAGGGAGGGAGGGAGTGGGTGGGTGGGTAAGTGGGTGAGTGAGTAGGTGAGTGGGTGGATGAGTGGGTGAGGGAGTAGGGGAGTGGGTGGATGAGGGAGGGAGTGAATGGGGGAGTAAGTGGGTGAGGGAGTGTGTGAGAGGGAAGTAGGGGATTGGGAGGAAGGTTGAGTGAGTGGGAGGGTGAGTGGGTGAGGGAGTGGGTGAGTGGGTGGGTGAGGGAGTGGGTGGGTGAGTGGGTGAGGGAGTGGGTAAGTGGTTGGGTGAGTGAGTGGGTGAGGGAGTGGGTAAGTGGTTGGGTGAGGGAGTGGGTGAGGGGATGGGTACACAATACTAACAAAATCTGACCCCTGCCTCTGGGAATGGCCACGATCTTTGATACAAATGGCACAGGCCAGAAGCCTCTTGTCCTAGGTCGGGGACTGGTTATTAGTCAATTCCTATTAAAAACTGGATAAAGGGCAGAGTATATTTAGTAAACATATTGTTAACTATATCGACTACATTAAATGTTAATATATTATTAGATCTACTAAATGTTTGAAGATAAAACATGACGATGTAACTAATTCACCCATCTGCTGGTATCACTGTAGCCAAGGTCTTCTTTAAAAAGGTCATAGTTGTCCTGATTAGAATTTTGTGTCTTTCATCATCCACGCCCTTATTACGAGTTCCGGTTTGGATTTCTTTATTAAGGTTCGCTGAGGACGGAGTGATCAAGAACACATGCCATCCTGGATTTTTATGTGTTTCCTCAATATCTTGTAACGGTGACATTCACACCCATCTTAACAGCACGCTCGCTTTCCTTAGCAATTCACCTTTATTGAACTAAACGTATGCTTTGTCGGTTTACATAACAAATGGTTAAATTGTTTAATCTGGACACCGGCGGGGAAGCTTTGGGAGCAAACACAGCTGCCCGTGGGTGAGCCGGCACTTCCTGGTGGGGACGGAAGGACAGCGCGGACAGGGGAGCCATCGGCAGCTGCTTGCCGAGCGCTGGGGGCGACCGGGGACCGTGGGCGCCCCGAGCCGGCTGAGCAGAGCAGCTCCCTGAAGTGCTGTCCTAACCACAGTCGGCATCCCGTGGAGTCTCAGGGTGGGAGGCCCGCCAGGGGGTCTCCCAAGGGCAGCACGGAGAACGTTTGGGGGCCGCTGCCCCTGACTTAGCCCGCTTCCTAGAGAGGCCCTAACCTCCCCGGGCGGGGACAAATGAGGAACGCACGTCACTGGCTCTGGTCCCAGCATCTCAGGACAGTGGTTCTTGCCCAGCTCCCCGGGAACCAAGCCTCCTCCCAGCTCCCAGCACCCCGGCCTCACACAGGGAGCGTCAGGAAGGACATCCATGCCCTGCCCTGGTGGCTCGGTGAATTGGAGCATTGTGCCGGACACCAAAGAGGTTGTGGGTTCGATTCCCGGTCAGGGCACATGCCTAGATTGTGGTTCCATCTGAGGTTGGGGTGCCTGTGGCAGGCAACCAATCTGTTTCTCATACCCATGTTTCTCTCTCTCTCTCTCTCTCTCTCTCTCTCTCTCTCTCTCTCTCTCTCTCTTTCTAAAAATACAATCAGCCAAAACCAGTTTGGCTCAGTGATAGAGCATCAGTCTGCAGACTGAAAGGTCCCAGGTTCGATTCCGGTGAAGGGCATGTACATTGGTTTCGGGCACATCCCCGTTAGGGGGTGTGCAAGAGGCAGCTGGTCGATGTTTCTCTCTCATCGACGTTTCTAGCTCTCTATCCCTCTCCCTTCCTCTCTGTAAAAAGTCAATAAAATATATTTTAAAAAATAAAAATAAAAATACAATCAATAAAAGCATACCCTTGGGTGAAAATTTTTTTAAAGGAAGGACATGAATCCAGGTGGACAGGACAGTTGACTGGAGCCCCTGAGCCAGTATTCCTCATCTTGCTCTCCCTGGTCTGACCCCTTTCTTTCCTTCCCTTCTCTCTTACTTACTTACTTATCTATCTATTTATCTATTTCTAATTCTCACCTGGGGATATATTTTTACATTGATTTTTAAAGCGAGTGAAAGGGAGGAGGAGAGACAGAGAGAAACACTGATGTGAGAGAGACACATCGATTGGTTACCTCCCGTATACACGCAAGCCTGCAACCGAGGTCCATTCCCTTGACTAGAACAAAACCCCCGGCCCCTCAGTCCACAGGCCCATGCTCTAGCCACTGAGCCAAACCAGCTAGGGCCTTCCCGTCTTTCCGGGCGTCCGCCTCCTACATGGCGTTTTACTCGATGGGAGAGTGAACCCCAGCCAGGGGCAAAACAGGAGAGCGAAATTAGGCCACCCACGCCGAACACGAAGAGAAAGCCAAGAAAGATACAGGACAGATAGTGGGAAAGCCCATGAACTCATGGAAAGCCAGGCTCATTATCTGGTCTCGCAGGAAGAAATCACAACTCTCAGAGCGGTCTGTAACAGCCAGTGACTCACCGTGGCCAATACCACCCGCCCCCGACCCCCCGATCCCCCTATCCCTACTCCCCCACCCGCCTCAGGCCTGGAGCCCACGTGCTATGAGGTTCCCACTGGGGGGAGTCCCCGTTGCCCCATTCTGCCGCGGTGGGCTTACTTTGTAGAACTGAGGAGAGAGGCAGCGCTCTCCAGCCTCCTGGGGAGATGCTTCCGGTACTTGACCTCTCCCCTCCTCCCCTTGACCTCCCCCCCCCCCCCCCCATGTGCACTGGAATGGGCGGCAGGGGCTGGATCCACAGCTGCGCCTGAGCGGGGACCTCCGGGAGGCAACGGAAAGCCCGGTGCTTATCGCTGGTCTTCTCGGTCGCCAGCAGACGCGCGGCAGAACTCTGTGACTATAAAAGACAGCTTGTGGATAGACCAGAGATAAGATTAGCAGACTTCTGCGGAAGTACCCAACAGCCCGGGGAAAATCCTCTTTAAGCCCTAAGATGGGCGGTCTGGGTCTGACAGCTGCTCCCCGAATCTGTCATCACCTTGGCCCCGGGGGAAAGGCAGAGCAGAAGTGTACTGGGTTCGGGGTGACACGGGGTGACGCGGGGACACGCAGGCCCTGCCGCCGCTCAGCCTTCCCGGGGTGTCCCTGCCCGAGGAGATCCGACGACCGAGGCTCACTCTCCAGCACCCCCCACGCTCACCCCAGAGGTGCCCAAGAAAACAGGGAGAAGGACCACAGTGGCTCCATCCGGGCTTCTGTCGTTCTCTCAGCGGATTGTAGGGAGTGTGATGTTTCAAAGGAGAGAGCAGGATCCATTTTACCCAAATGCGAGGGAGAGAGTAAGAATACTGTGCTGGCCGAAACCGGTTTGGCTCAGTGGTAGAGCGTCGGTCTGCGGACTGAAAGGTCCCGGGTTCGATTCCAGTCAAGGGCATGTACCTTGGTTGCGGGCGCATCCCCAGTAGGGGGTGTGCAAGAGGCAGCTGATCGATGATTCTCTCTCATCGACGTTTCTAGCTCTCTATTCCTCTCCTTTCCTCTCTGTAAAAAATCAATAAAATATATTTTTAAAAAAGAGAAGAGACAATAAAGGGGGGGGGAGAGAATACTTTGCTGGTTGGCCGGGGCTGCCATTGCTAAATCCCATAGGTGGGGGAACTTAATAACAGAGGTCTATTTCCTCGCAGCGCTGGAGGCTGGCGGTCTGAGGACAGGAGGGCAGCAGGGCTGGGTTCCTGCGAGGCTTCTCGTGGGCCGGCAGACGGTGCCTGCCCTCTGTCTTCCCGTGGTCTCGCCTCTGGGTCCCAGGGTTCTCCTAGGATAAGGACACCAGTCCCACCCTAAGGACCTCCTTTTAATAAGGTCTTTTTTTAAAAATATATTTTATTGATATTTCACAGAGAGGAAGGGAGAGAGATAGAGAGCTAGAAACGTCAATGAGAGAGAAACATTGACCAGCTGCCTCTTGCACACCCCCTAACGGGGATGTGCCCGCAACCAAGGTTCATGCCCTTGACCGGAATCGAACCCGGGACCCTTGAGTCCGCAGACCGACGCTCTACCACTGAGCCAAACCGGTTTTGGCAGGACCACCTTTTAAAGACCCTCTACAGCAGGGGTTCTCCACCTTCCTAACGCCACGACCCTTCAATACAGTTCCTCACGTTGTGGTGATCCCCAACCATAAAGTTATTTTCTTTGCTACTTCATAACTGCAATTTTGCTCCTGTTAACGAATCATAATATAAATATCTGTGTTTTCCGATGGACTTAGGCCAGTGGTTGGCAAACTCATTAGTCAACAGAGCCAAATATCAACAGTACAACAATTGAAATTTCCTTTGAGAGCCGAAAACCGACTTCTGCGCGTGGGCCATGAAGTTTCAGTCGCACTGTACACAGTGGGCTCCCGCACGCAGTATTTTGTGGAAGAGCCACACTCAAGGGGCCAAAGAGCCGCGTGTGGCCCGAGAGCCGCAGTTTGCCGACCACTTAGGCTCCACGGCAGCGGTTCTCAACCTGTGGGTCTCGGCATGAAAAAGGTTGAGAACCGCTGCTCTACAGTCACATTCAGAGGCACTAGGGTTACAGCCGTGGGCAAACTACGGCCCTTGGGCCGTCCGGCCCGTTCGGCTGTTCTCTCCGGCCCGCGGAGCCGAAAGAGCGGAGGGCTCTCTTGCTCTCCCCTCCGCTCCTTCACCAGCAGCCCAAGATGAGAGTGCCAGCATGGTCAGGTTGCTTTTGTCCCGGCCCTCAGGTCCAGTGTAAGAACCCATGGTGGCCCTCGAGTCAAAAAGTTTGCCCACCCCTGGGTTAGGACCATATGAACTTTGAGGAGACACAACGCATCCCCTAACAAATCCCTTGGGGATGGAATTCAGGAACTACTGCTGACAAAGGGACACCTCCCCCCCCCGCCCCATGGTGACGATGCTGGGGCAGAAAGGGGGCCGGTGGCTGAGGCAGCCCCGGGGGTGAGAGGGGTTGATGGGGGGGGGGGGGCGTATGTGTGTGAGACAACTCTGTCCCTCTGAGCCTCCCGGTTTTCGGGGCAGCGGCCCCTCACGCCTGTGGATAGAGCTGGTGGGTGTTGACCCAGACCCTGTCTGCAGTGTGCCCACCTCAGCGCATCGCACCTCCGTGCATCCTGCCGGAGGGAACAGAGGCCTCAGGCGCTGCCACCTCCGCTGCCTGTGCGGGACAGAGCTGCTGGGGCAGACGGAGCCTGCGCAGGCCACGGCTCCTGGGACCACAGCGTCTGAGCCGCGGGCGGGCAGGGACAGGTCTAGATGGGCCCGGAGCCACGGAGAGCCGCGCTGCCCACGTGCGGCCTGGCCCGCGCACCCCGGCGGGTCCCACAGCGGCGGGGGGACGTCTCCGTCCCCTCCTGTCCCCCACCCCGTCAGGCCTGGGCGGAGGGAGGAAGACCTCGGGGAGAAAGCTGGCAGTGGTTAGCCTGTGGTGGTTCTCGGTGGAAGTGCGCTTTCTGGAGAAAGCCGAGAGCCGCGGGGACCTTTGGGCGTCTGCGAACGTGGCTTACGAAACCCTCTGCTCTTCCCCCTTCAAATGCCAAGTGATGGAGATTCTTAGAAGCCATCAGGAGACCCTCCACCCCATGACAGGATCCCCGCACTCCTCCTGGGGTCGGGGGCAGCCTTTGTGCACCCCGGGGGGGCTGGGAGCCCTCGGGCAGAGTCCTGACCTCGGGGCTGCCCGGGGCCTGGACTGCCCTCCGGACGGGGGCCCACCGGAGGGGAGGACGCCTGGGCGGTGCTCCGTGGCGGCAGGGGGCTATTTTGATGGGATCTGAAAAACAACCCTGACATTTAACCTTTTTTTTTTTTTTAAACCAACTAGTGTTTAACGCGGACCCCTGTCACCCCCTCTCCCAAGGTCGCCTTCCCGGGGTTTCTGAGGCAGGGTCGGAGTCAGGGTTGGGGGGGGGGGGAGGTCAGGGATGGGCAGAGACTCCAAGGAGAGTGTCTGGAAGGAGGGCTGCTCAGAAACGGGCCGGTGCTATGGGTTGAATTTGGTCCTCCCAATGAGGGTTACGATGAAGCCCTAACCCCCGGGGCCTGCACACATGCCCTGAAGTGGAACTGGGGCCTTTCGGGCAGAATGACGATGAGTGAAGTTAAGATGAGGGCATTAGGGGGAACCTATCCAAGAGGGCTGGCGTCCCGGTAGAAAGACGGAAATGCCGTGTGGAGCAGACATGGGGAGAATGCCTGTGAAGATGAAGGCAGAGCCGGTGATGCTCCCAGGAGCCAAGGAACTCCAAGGACGGCCACAAACCCCGGACACTGGGAGAGGCCTGGAGCAGACTCTCCCACACTGTCTCCCCCTCACAGCCTCCCCCTCACGGTCTCCCCCTCACAGCCTCCCCCTCACTGTCTCCCCCTCACGGCCTCCCCCTCACTGTCTCCCCCTCACTGTCTCCCCCTCACTGCCTCCTGCTCACTGTCTCCCCCTCACTGTCTCCCCCTCACTGTCTCCCCCTCACAGCCTCCCCCTCACTGCCTCCCCCTCACTGTCTCCCCCTCACTGCCTCCCCCTCACTGTCTCCCCCTCACAGCCTCCCCCTCACTGTCTCCCCCTCACGGCCTCCCCCTCACAGCCTCCCCCTCACTGTCTCCCCCTCACTGCCTCCTGCTCACTGTCTCCCCCTCACTGTCTCCCCCTCACTGTCTCCCCCTCACAGCCTCCCCCTCACAGCCTCCCCCTCACTGTCTCCCCCTCACTGTCTCCCCCTCACTGCCTCCTGCTCACTGTCTCCCCCTCACTGTCTCCCCCTCACTGTCTCCCCCTCACAGCCTCCCCCTCACTGCCTCCCCCTCACTGTCTCCCCCTCACAGCCTCCCCCTCACTGTCTCCCCCTCACAGCCTCCCCCTCACTGTCTCCCCCTCACGGCCTCCCCCTCACAGCCTCCCCCTCACTGTCTCCCCCTCACAGCCTCCCCCTCACTGTCTCCCCCTCACGGCCTCCCCCTCACTGTCTCCCCCTCACTGTCTCCCCCTCACTGTCTCCCCCTCACAGCCTCCCCCTCACTGTCTCCCCCTCACAGCCTCCCCCTCACTGTCTCCACCTCACGGCCTCCCCCTCACGGCCTCCCCCTCACGGCCTCCCCCTCACTGTCTCCCCCTCACTGTCTCCCCCTCACAGCCTCCCCCTCACAGCCTCCCCCTCACTGTCTCCCCCTCACAGCCTCCCCCTCACTGTCTCCCCCTCACGGCCTCCCCCTCACTGTCTCCCCCTCACGGCCTCCCCCTCACTGTCTCCCCCTCACGGCCTCCCCCTCACGGCCTCCCCCTCACTGCCTCCCCCTCACTGCCTCCCCCTCACTGTCTCCCCCTCACTGTCTCCCCCTCACAGCCTCCCCCTCACAGCCTCCCCCTCACTGCCTCCCCCTCACTGTCTCCCCCTCACTGTCTCCCCCTCACTGTCTCCCACTCACTGTCTCCCCCTCACTGTAACCCCCTCACTGTCTCCCCCTCACTGTCTCCCCCTCACGGCCTCCCCCTCACTGTCTCCCCCTCACTGTCTCACCCTCACGGCCTCCCCCTCACTGTCTCCCCCTCACTGTCTCCCCTCACTGTCTCCCCTCACTGTCTCCCCCACTATCTCCCCCTCACTGTCTCCCCTCACTGTCTCCCCCTCACTGTCTCCCCCTCACTGTCTCCCCCTCACTGTCTCCCCTCACTGTCTCCCCCTCACGGCCTCCCCCTCACTGTCTCCCCCTCACTGCCTCCCCCTCACAGCCTCCCCCTCACTGCCTCCCCCTCACAGCCTCCCCCTACTGTCTCCCCTCACGGCCTCCCCCTCACTGTCTCACCCTCACGGCCTCCCCCTCACTGTCTCCCCTTCACTGTCTCCCCTCACTGTCTCCCCTCACTGTCTCCCCCACTATCTCCCCCTCACTGTCTCCCCTCACTGTCTCCCCCTCACTGTCTCCCCTCACTGTCTCCCCTCACTGTCTCCCCCACTATCTCCCCCTCACTGTCTCCCCTCACTGTCTCCCCCTCACTGTCTCCCCCTCACTGTCTCCCCTCACTGTCTCCCCCTCACTGTCTCCCCCTCACTGTCTCCCCTCACTGTCTCCCCCTCACTGCCTCCCCCTCACTGTCTCCCCCTCACGGCCTCCCCCTCACGGCCTCCCCCTCACTATCTCCCCCTCACTGTCTCCCCCTCACTGCCTCCCCCTCACTGTCTCCCCCTCACTGCCTCCCCCTCACTGTCTCCCCCTCACTGTCTCCCCCTCACTGTCTCCCCTCACTGTCTCCCCCTCACTGTCTCCCCCTCACTGTCTCCCCTTGACTGTCTCCCCCACTATCTCCCCCTCACTGTCTCCCCTCACTGTCTCCCCCTCACAGTCTCCCCCTCACTGCCTCCCACTCACTGTCTCCCCCTCACGGCCTCCCCCTCACTGTCTCCCCCACTATCTCCCCCTCACTGTCTCCCCCTCACTGCCTCCCCCTCACTGTCTCCCCCTCACTGCCTCCCCCTCACTGTCTCCCCCTCACTGTCTCCCCCTCACTGTCTCCCCCACTATCTCCCCCTCACTGTCTCCCCCTCACGGCCTCCCCCTCACTGTCTCCCCCACTATCTCCCCCTCACTGTCTCCCCCTCACTGCCTCCCCCTCACTGTCTCCCCCTCACTGTCTCCCCCTCACTGTCTCCCCCACTATCTCCCCCTCACTGTCTCCCCCTCACTGTCTCCCCCTCACTGTCTCCCCCTCACTGTAACCCCCTCACTCTCTCCCCCTCACGGCCTCCCCCTCACTGTGTCCCCCTCACAGCCTCCACCTCACTGTCTCCCCCTCACTGTCTCCCCCTCACAGCCTCCCCCTCACTGTCTCCCCCTCACTGTCTCCCCCTCACTGTCTCCCCCTCACTGTCTCCCCTCACTGTCTCCCCTCACTGTCTCCCCCACTATCTCCCCCTCACTGTCTCCCCTCACTGTCTCCCCCTCACTGTCTCCCCTCACTGTCTCCCCCTCACTGTCTCCCCCTCACTGTCTCCCCCTCACTGTCTCCCCTCACTGTCTCCCCTCACTGTCTCCCCCACTATCTCCCCCTCACTGTCTCCCCTCACTGTCTCCTCCTCACTGTCTCCCCTCACTGTCTCCCCTCACTGTCTCCCCCACTATCTCCTCGTCACTGTCTCCCCTCACTGTCTCCCCTCACTGTCTCCCCCTCACTGTCTCCCCCTCACTGTCTCGCCCTCACTGTCTCCCCCACACTGTCTCCCCTCACTGTCTCCCCCTCACTGCCTGCCCCTCACTGTCTCCCCCTCACTGTAACCCCCGCACTGCCTCCCCCTCACTGTCTCTCCCTCACTGTCTCCCCCTAACTGTCTCCCCCTCACTGTCTCCCCCTCACGGCCTCCCCCTCACTGTCTCCCCCTCACTGTCTCCCCCTCACTGTAACCCCCTCACTGCCTCCCCCTCACTGTCTCCCCTCACTGTCTCCCCCTCACGGCCTCCCCCTCACTGTCTCCCCCTCACTGCCTCCCCCTCACAGCCTCCCCCTCACTGCCTCCCCCTCACAGCCTCCCCCTCACTGTCTCCCCTCACTGTCTCCCCCTCACAGCCTCCCCCTCACTATCTCCCCCTCACTGTCTCCCCTCACGGCCTCCCCCTCACTGTCTCCCCCTCAGGGCCTCCCCCTCACTGTCTCCCCCTCACTGTCTCCCCTCACTGTCTCCCCTCACTGTCTCCCCTCACTGTCTCCCCCTCATTGTCTCCCCCTCACTGTCTCCCCCTCACTGTCTCCCCTCACTGTCTCCCCTCACTGTCTCCCCCACTATCTCCCCCTCACTGTCTCCCCTCACTGTCTCCCCCTCACTGTCTCCCCTCACTGTCTCCCCTGACTGTCTCCCCCACTATCTCCCCCTCACTGTCTCCCCTCACTGTCTCCCCTCACTGTCTCCCCCTCACGGCCTCCCCCTCACTGTCTCCCCCGCACTGCCTCCCCCTCACTGTCTCCCCCTCACTGTCTCCCCCTCACTGTCTCCCCCTCACTGTCTCCCCTCACTGTCTCCCCTCACTGTCTCCCCCTCACTGTCTCCCCTCACTGTCTCCCCCTCACTGTCTCCCCCTCACTGCCTCCCCCTCACTGTCTCCCCCTCACTGCCTCCCCCTCACTGTCTCCCCCTCACTGTCTCCCCCTCACTGTCTCCCCTCACTGTCTCCCCCTCACTGTCTCCCCCTCACTGCCTCCCCCTCACTGTCTCCCCCTCACTGTCTCCCCCTCACTGTCTCCCCCTCACTGTCTCCCCTCACTGTCTCCCCCTCACTGTCTCCCCCTCACTGCCTCCCCCTCACTGTCTCCCCCTCACGGCCTCCCCCTCACGGTCTCCCCCTCACTGCCTCCCCCTCACTGTCTCCCCCTCACTGCCTCCCCCTCACTGTCTCCCCCTCACTGTCTCCCCCTCACTGTCTCCCCCACTATCTCCCCCTCACTGTCTCCCCCTCACAACCTCCCCCTCACTGTCTCCCCCTCACTGTCTCCCCCTCACGGCCTCCCCCTCACTGTCTCCCCCTCACTGTCTCCCCCTCACGGCCTCCCCCTCACTGTCTCCCCCTCACTGTCTCCCCTCACTGTCTCCCCTCACTGTCTCCCCTCACTGTCTCCCCTCACTGTCTCCCCCTCACTGTAACCCCCTCACTGCCTCCCCCTCACTATCTACCCCTCACTGCCTCCCCCTCACTATCTACCCCTCACTGCCTCCCCCTCACTGTCTCCCCCTCACGGCCTCCCCCTCACTGCCTCCCCCTCACTGTCTCCCCCTCACTGTCTCCCCCTCACTGTCTCCCCCTCACTGTCTCCCCCTCACGGCCTCCCCCTCACGGTCTCCCCCTCACTGCCTCCCCCTCACTGTCTCCCCCTCACTGCCTCCCCCTCACTGTCTCCCCCTCACTGTCTCCCCCTCACTGTCTCCCCCACTATCTCCCCCTCACTGTCTCCCCCTCACAACCTCCCCCTCACTGTCTCCCCCTCACTGTCTCCCCCTCACGGCCTCCCCCTCACTGCCTCCCCCTCACTGTCTCCGCCTCACTGTCTCCCCCTCACTGTCTCCCCCTCACGGCCTCCCCCTCACTGTCTCCCCTCACTGTCTCCCCTCACTGTCTCCCCCACTATCTCCCCCTCACTGTCTCCCCTCACTGTCTCCCCCTCACTGTAACCCCCTCACTGCCTCCCCCTCACTATCTACCCCTCACTGCCTCCCCCTCACTGTCTCCCCCTCACGGCCTCCCCCTCACTGCCTCCCCCTCACTGTCTCCCCTCACTGTCTCCCCCTCACTGTCTCCCCTCACTGTCTCCCCTGACTGTCTCCCCCACTATCTCCCCCTCACTGTCTCCCCTCACTGTCTCCCCCTCACTGTCTCCCCCTCACTGTCTCCCCTCACTGTCTCCCCCTCACTGTCTCCCCTCACTGTCTCCCCCACTATCTCCCCCTCACTGTCTCCCCTCACTGTCTCCCCTCACTGTCTCCCCCTCACGGCCTCCCCCTCACTGTCTCCCCCTCACTGCCTCCCCCTCACTGTCTCCCCCTCACTGTCTCCCCCTCACTGCCTCCCCTCACTGTCTCCCCTCACTGTCTCCCCCTCACTGTCTCCCCTCACTGTCTCCCCCTCACTGTCTCCCCCTCACTGCCTCCCCCTCACTGTCTCCCCCTCACTGCCTCCCCCTCACTGTCTCCCCCTCACTGTCTCCCCCTCACTGTCTCCCCTCACTGTCTCCCCCTCACTGTCTCCCCCTCACTGCCTCCCCCTCACTGTCTCCCCCTCACTGTCTCCCCCTCACTGTCTCCCCTCACTGTCTCCCCCTCACTGTCTCCCCCTCACTGCCTCCCCCTCACTGTCTCCCCCTCACTGCCTCCCCCTCACTGTCTCCCCCTCACTGTCTCCCCCTCACTGTCTCCCCTCACTGTCTCCCCCTCACTGTCTCCCCCTCACTGTCTCCCCCTCACTGTCTCCCCTCACTGTCTCCCCCTCACTGTCTCCCCCTCACTGCCTCCCCCTCACTGTCTCCCCCTCACTGTCTCCCCCTCACTGCCTCCCCCTCACTGTCTCCCCCTCACTGTCTCCCCCTCACTGTCTCCCCCACTATCTCCCCCTCCCTGTCTCCCCCTCACAGCCTCCCCCTCACTGTCTCCCCCTCACTGTCTCCCCCTCACGGCCTCCCCCTCACTGCCTCCCCCTCACTGTCTCCGCCTCACTGTCTCCCCCTCACTGTCTCCCCCTCACGGCCTCCCCCTCACTGTCTCCCCTCACTGTCTCCCCTCACTGTCTCCCCCACTATCTCCCCCTCACTGTCTCCCCTCACTGTCTCCCCCTCACTGTAACCCCCTCACTGCCTCCCCCTCACTGTCTCCCCCTCACTGCCTCCCCCTCACTGTCTCCCCCTCACGGCCTCCCCCTCACTGCCTCCCCCTCACTGTCTCCCTCTCACTGTCTCCCCCTCACTGTCTCCCCCTCACTGTCTCCCCCTCACGGTCTCCCCCTCACTGTCTCCCCCTCACAGCCTCCCCCTCACTGCCTCCCCCTCACGGCCTCCCCCTCACTGTCTCCCCTCACTGTCTCCCCTTCACTGTCTCCCCCACTATCTCCCCCTCACTGTCTCCCCCTCACTGCCTCCCCCTCACTGTCTCCCCCTCACTGTCTCCCCCTCACTGTAACCCCCTCACTGCCTCCCCCTCACAGCCTCCCCCTCACTGCCTCCCCCTCACGGCCTCCCCCTCACGGTCTCCCCCTCACTGCCTCCCCCTCACTGTCTCCCCCTCACTGCCTCCCCCTCACTGTCTCGCCCTCACTGTCTCCCCCTCACTGTCTCCCCCTCACTGCCTCCCCTCACTGTCTCCCCTCACTGTCTCCCCCTCACTGTCTCCCCTCACTGTCTCCCCCTCACTGTCTCCCCCTCACTGCCTCCCCCTCACTGTCTCCCCCTCACTGCCTCCCCCTCACTGTCTCCCCCTCACTGTCTCCCCCTCACTGTCTCCCCTCACTGTCTCCCCCTCACTGTCTCCCCCTCACTGCCTCCCCCTCACTGTCTCCCCCTCACTGTCTCCCCCTCACTGTCTCCCCTCACTGTCTCCCCCTCACTGTCTCCCCCTCACTGCCTCCCCCTCACTGTCTCCCCCTCACTGCCTCCCCCTCACTGTCTCCCCCTCACTGTCTCCCCCTCACTGTCTCCCCTCACTGTCTCCCCCTCACTGTCTCCCCCTCACTGTCTCCCCCTCACTGTCTCCCCTCACTGTCTCCCCCTCACTGTCTCCCCCTCACTGCCTCCCCCTCACTGTCTCCCCCTCACTGTCTCCCCCTCACTGCCTCCCCCTCACTGTCTCCCCCTCACTGTCTCCCCCTCACTGTCTCCCCCACTATCTCCCCCTCCCTGTCTCCCCCTCACAGCCTCCCCCTCACTGTCTCCCCCTCACTGTCTCCCCCTCACGGCCTCCCCCTCACTGCCTCCCCCTCACTGTCTCCGCCTCACTGTCTCCCCCTCACTGTCTCCCCCTCACGGCCTCCCCCTCACTGTCTCCCCTCACTGTCTCCCCTCACTGTCTCCCCCACTATCTCCCCCTCACTGTCTCCCCTCACTGTCTCCCCCTCACTGTAACCCCCTCACTGCCTCCCCCTCACTGTCTCCCCCTCACTGCCTCCCCCTCACTGTCTCCCCCTCACGGCCTCCCCCTCACTGCCTCCCCCTCACTGTCTCCCTCTCACTGTCTCCCCCTCACTGTCTCCCCCTCACTGTCTCCCCCTCACGGTCTCCCCCTCACTGTCTCCCCCTCACAGCCTCCCCCTCACTGCCTCCCCCTCACGGCCTCCCCCTCACTGTCTCCCCTCACTGTCTCCCCTTCACTGTCTCCCCCACTATCTCCCCCTCACTGTCTCCCCCTCACTGCCTCCCCCTCACTGTCTCCCCCTCACTGTCTCCCCCTCACTGTAACCCCCTCACTGCCTCCCCCTCACAGCCTCCCCCTCACTGCCTCCCCCTCACGGCCTCCCCCTCACGGTCTCCCCCTCACTGCCTCCCCCTCACTGTCTCCCCCTCACTGCCTCCCCCTCACTGTCTCGCCCTCACTGTCTCCCCCTCACTGTCTCCCCCACTATCTCCCCCTCACTGTCTCCCCCTCACAGCCTCCCCCTCACTGTCTCCCCCTCACTGTCTCCCCCTCACGGCCTCCCCCTCACTGCCTCCCCCTCACTGTCTCCGCCTCACTGTCTCCCCCTCACTGTCTCCCCCTCACGGCCTCCCCCTCACTGTCTCCCCTCACTGTCTCCCCTCACTGTCTCCCCCACTATCTCCCCCTCACTGTCTCCCCTCACTGTCTCCCCGTCACTGTCTCCCCTCACTGTCTCCCCTGACTGTCTCCCCCACTATCTCCCCCTCACTGTCTCCCCTCACTGTCTCCCCCTCACTGTCTCCCCCTCACTGTCTTCCCTCACTGTCTCCCCCTCACGGCCTCCCCCTCACTGTCTCCCCTCACTGTCTCCCCTCACTGTCTCCCCCACTATCTCCCCCTCACTGTCCCCCTCACTGTCTCCCCCTCACAGCCTCCCCCTCACTGCCTCCCCCTCACAGCCTCCCCCTCACTGTCTCCCCTTCACTGTCTCCCCCACTATCTCCCTCTCACTGTCTCCCCTCACTGTCTCCCCCTCACAGTCTCCCCCTCACTGTCTCCCCTCACTGTCTCCCCTCACTGTCTCCCCTCACTGTCTCCCCCTCACTGCCTCCCCCTCACTGTCTCCCCCTCACTGTCTCCCCCTCACAGCCTCCCCCTCACTGCCTCCCCCTCACAGCCTCCCCCTCACTGCCTCCCCCTCACAGCCTCCCCCTCACTGTCTCCCCTCACTGTCTCCCCTTCACTGTCTCCCCCACTATCTCCCCCTCACTGTCTCCCCTCACTGTCTCCCCCTCACTGTCTCCCCCTCACTGCCTCCCCCTCACTGTCTCCCCCTCACGGCCTCCCCCTCATTGTCTCCCCTCACTGTCTCCCCTTCACTGTCTCCCCCACTATCTCCCCCTCACTGTCTCCCCTCACTGTCTCCCCCTCACGGTCTCCCCCTCACTGTCTCCCCCTCACTGCCTCCCCCTCACGGCCTCCCCCTCATTGTCTCCCCTCACTGTCTCCCCTTCACTGTCTCCCCCACTATCTCCCCCTCACTGTCTCCCCTCACTGTCTCCCCCTCACGGTCTCCCCCTCACTGTCTCCCCCTCACTGCCTCCCCCTCACGGCCTCCCCCTCATTGTCTCCCCTCACTGTCTCCCCTTCACTGTCTCCCCCACTATCTCCCCCTCACTGTCTCCCCCTCACTGCCTCCCCCTCACTGTCTCCCCCTCACTGTCTCCCCCTCACTGTAACCCCCTCACTGCCTCCCCCTCACAGCCTCCCCCTCACTGCCTGCCCCTCACTGTCTCCGCCTCACTGTCTCCCCTCACTGTCTCCCCTCACTGTCTCCCCCTCACTGTCTCCCCCTCACTGTCTCCCCCTCACTGTCCCCCTCACTGTCTCCCCCTCACAGCCTCCCCCTCACAGCCTCCCCCTCACTGCCTCCCCCTCACTGTCTCCGCCTCACTGTCTCCCCCTCACTGTCTCCCCCTCACGGCCTCCCCCTCACTGTCTCCCCTCACTGTCTCCCCTCACTGTCTCCCCCACTATCTCCCCCTCACTGTCCCCCTCACTGTCTCCCCCTCACAGCCTCCCCCTCACTGCCTCCCCCTCACAGCCTCCACCTCACTGCCTCCCCCTCACAGTCTCCCCCTCACTGCCTCCCCCTCACTGTCTCCCCCTCACGGCCTCCCCCTCACTGTCTCCCCCACTATCTCCCCCTCACTGTCTCCCCCTCACTGCCTCCCCCTCACTGTCTCCCCCTCACTGCCTCCCCCTCACTGTCTCCCCCTCACTGTCTCCCCCTCACTGTCTCCCCCACTATCTCCCCCTCACTGTCTCCCCCTCACTGTCTCCCCCTCACTGTCTCCCCCTCACTGTAACCCCCTCACTCTCTCCCCCTCACGGCCTCCCCCTCACTGTGTCCCCCTCACAGCCTCCACCTCACTGTCTCCCCCTCACTGTCTCCCCCTCACAGCCTCCCCCTCACTGTCTCCCCCTCACTGTCTCCCCCTCACTGTCTCCCCCTCACTGTCTCCCCTCACTGTCTCCCCTCACTGTCTCCCCCACTATCTCCCCCTCACTGTCTCCCCTCACTGTCTCCCCCTCACTGTCTCCCCTCACTGTCTCCCCCTCACTGTCTCCCCCTCACTGTCTCCCCCTCACTGTCTCCCCTCACTGTCTCCCCTCACTGTCTCCCCCACTATCTCCCCCTCACTGTCTCCCCTCACTGTCTCCTCCTCACTGTCTCCCCTCACTGTCTCCCCTCACTGTCTCCCCCACTATCTCCTCGTCACTGTCTCCCCTCACTGTCTCCCCTCACTGTTTCCCCCTCACTGTCTCCCCCTCACTGTCTCCCCCTCACTGTCTCCCCCACACTGTCTCCCCTCACTGTCTCCCCCTCACTGCCTGCCCCTCACTGTCTCCCCCTCACTGTAACCCCCTCACTGCCTCCCCCTCACTGTCTCTCCCTCACTGTCTCCCCCTAACTGTCTCCCCCTCACTGTCTCCCCCTCACGGCCTCCCTCTCACTGTCTCCCCCTCACTGTCTCCCCCTCACTGTAACCCCCTCACTGCCTCCCCCTCACTGTCTCCCCTCACTGTCTCCCCCTCACGGCCTCCCCCTCACTGTCTCCCCCTCACTGCCTCCCCCTCACAGCCTCCCCCTCACTGCCTCCCCCTCACAGCCTCCCCCTCACTGTCTCCCCTCACTGTCTCCCCCTGACAGCCTCCCCCTCACTGCCTCCCCCTCACAGCCTCCCCCTCACTGTCTCCCCTCACTGTCTCCCCCTCACAGCCTCCCCCTCACTATCTCCCCCTCACTGTCTCCCCTCACGGCCTCCCCCTCACTGTCTCCCCCTCAGGGCCTCCCCCTCACTGTCTCCCCCTCACTGTCTCCCCTCACTGTCTCCCCTCACTGTCTCCCCTCACTGTCTCCCCCTCATTGTCTCCCCCTCACTGTCTCCCCCTCACTGTCTCCCCTCACTGTCTCCCCTCACTGTCTCCCCCACTATCTCCCCCTCACTGTCTCCCCTCACTGTCTCCCCCTCACTGTCTCCCCTCACTGTCTCCCCTGACTGTCTCCCCCACTATCTCCCCCTCACTGTCTCCCCTCACTGTCTCCCCCTCACTGTCTCCCCCTCACTGTCTCCCCTCACTGTCTCCCCCTCACTGTCTCCCCTCACTGTCTCCCCCACTATCTCCCCCTCACTGTCTCCCCTCACTGTCTCCCCTCACTGTCTCCCCCTCACGGCCTCCCCCTCACTGTCTCCCCCTCACTGCCTCCCCCTCACTGTCTCCCCCTCACTGTCTCCCCCTCACTGCCTCCCCTCACTGTCTCCCCTCACTGTCTCCCCCTCACTGTCTCCCCTCACTGTCTCCCCCTCACTGTCTCCCCCTCACTGCCTCCCCCTCACTGTCTCCCCCTCACTGCCTCCCCCTCACTGTCTCCCCCTCACTGTCTCCCCCTCACTGTCTCCCCTCACTGTCTCCCCCTCACTGTCTCCCCCTCACTGCCTCCCCCTCACTGTCTCCCCCTCACTGTCTCCCCCTCACTGTCTCCCCTCACTGTCTCCCCCTCACTGTCTCCCCCTCACTGCCTCCCCCTCACTGTCTCCCCCTCACTGCCTCCCCCTCACTGTCTCCCCCTCACTGTCTCCCCCTCACTGTCTCCCCTCACTGTCTCCCCCTCACTGTCTCCCCCTCACTGTCTCCCCCTCACTGTCTCCCCTCACTGTCTCCCCCTCACTGTCTCCCCCTCACTGCCTCCCCCTCACTGTCTCCCCCTCACTGTCTCCCCCTCACTGCCTCCCCCTCACTGTCTCCCCCTCACTGTCTCCCCCTCACTGTCTCCCCCACTATCTCCCCCTCCCTGTCTCCCCCTCACAGCCTCCCCCTCACTGTCTCCCCCTCACTGTCTCCCCCTCACGGCCTCCCCCTCACTGCCTCCCCCTCACTGTCTCCGCCTCACTGTCTCCCCCTCACTGTCTCCCCCTCACGGCCTCCCCCTCACTGTCTCCCCTCACTGTCTCCCCTCACTGTCTCCCCCACTATCTCCCCCTCACTGTCTCCCCTCACTGTCTCCCCCTCACTGTAACCCCCTCACTGCCTCCCCCTCACTGTCTCCCCCTCACTGCCTCCCCCTCACTGTCTCCCCCTCACGGCCTCCCCCTCACTGCCTCCCCCTCACTGTCTCCCTCTCACTGTCTCCCCCTCACTGTCTCCCCCTCACTGTCTCCCCCTCACGGTCTCCCCCTCACTGTCTCCCCCTCACAGCCTCCCCCTCACTGCCTCCCCCTCACGGCCTCCCCCTCACTGTCTCCCCTCACTGTCTCCCCTTCACTGTCTCCCCCACTATCTCCCCCTCACTGTCTCCCCCTCACTGCCTCCCCCTCACTGTCTCCCCCTCACTGTCTCCCCCTCACTGTAACCCCCTCACTGCCTCCCCCTCACAGCCTCCCCCTCACTGCCTCCCCCTCACGGCCTCCCCCTCACGGTCTCCCCCTCACTGCCTCCCCCTCACTGTCTCCCCCTCACTGCCTCCCCCTCACTGTCTCGCCCTCACTGTCTCCCCCTCACTGTCTCCCCCACTATCTCCCCCTCACTGTCTCCCCCTCACAGCCTCCCCCTCACTGTCTCCCCCTCACTGTCTCCCCCTCACGGCCTCCCCCTCACTGCCTCCCCCTCACTGTCTCCGCCTCACTGTCTCCCCCTCACTGTCTCCCCCTCACGGCCTCCCCCTCACTGTCTCCCCTCACTGTCTCCCCTCACTGTCTCCCCCACTATCTCCCCCTCACTGTCTCCCCTCACTGTCTCCCCGTCACTGTCTCCCCTCACTGTCTCCCCTGACTGTCTCCCCCACTATCTCCCCCTCACTGTCTCCCCTCACTGTCTCCCCCTCACTGTCTCCCCCTCACTGTCTTCCCTCACTGTCTCCCCCTCACGGCCTCCCCCTCACTGTCTCCCCTCACTGTCTCCCCTCACTGTCTCCCCCACTATCTCCCCCTCACTGTCCCCCTCACTGTCTCCCCCTCACAGCCTCCCCCTCACTGCCTCCCCCTCACAGCCTCCCCCTCACTGTCTCCCCTTCACTGTCTCCCCCACTATCTCCCTCTCACTGTCTCCCCTCACTGTCTCCCCCTCACAGTCTCCCCCTCACTGTCTCCCCTCACTGTCTCCCCTCACTGTCTCCCCTCACTGTCTCCCCCTCACTGCCTCCCCCTCACTGTCTCCCCCTCACTGTCTCCCCCTCACAGCCTCCCCCTCACTGCCTCCCCCTCACAGCCTCCCCCTCACTGCCTCCCCCTCACAGCCTCCCCCTCACTGTCTCCCCTCACTGTCTCCCCTTCACTGTCTCCCCCACTATCTCCCCCTCACTGTCTCCCCTCACTGTCTCCCCCTCACTGTCTCCCCCTCACTGCCTCCCCCTCACTGTCTCCCCCTCACGGCCTCCCCCTCATTGTCTCCCCTCACTGTCTCCCCTTCACTGTCTCCCCCACTATCTCCCCCTCACTGTCTCCCCTCACTGTCTCCCCCTCACGGTCTCCCCCTCACTGTCTCCCCCTCACTGCCTCCCCCTCACGGCCTCCCCCTCATTGTCTCCCCTCACTGTCTCCCCTTCACTGTCTCCCCCACTATCTCCCCCTCACTGTCTCCCCTCACTGTCTCCCCCTCACGGTCTCCCCCTCACTGTCTCCCCCTCACTGCCTCCCCCTCACGGCCTCCCCCTCATTGTCTCCCCTCACTGTCTCCCCTTCACTGTCTCCCCCACTATCTCCCCCTCACTGTCTCCCCCTCACTGCCTCCCCCTCACTGTCTCCCCCTCACTGTCTCCCCCTCACTGTAACCCCCTCACTGCCTCCCCCTCACAGCCTCCCCCTCACTGCCTGCCCCTCACTGTCTCCGCCTCACTGTCTCCCCTCACTGTCTCCCCTCACTGTCTCCCCCTCACTGTCTCCCCCTCACTGTCTCCCCCTCACTGTCCCCCTCACTGTCTCCCCCTCACAGCCTCCCCCTCACTGCCTCCCCCTCACAGCCTCCCCCTCACTGCCTCCCCCTCACAGCCTCCCCCTCACTGTCTCCCCTCACTGTCTCCCCTTCACTGTCTCCCCCACTATCTCCCCCTCACTGTCTCCCCTCACTGTCTCCCCCTCACAGTCTCCCCCTCACTGTCTCCCCTCACTGTCTCCCCTCACTGTCTCCCCTCACTGTCTCCCCCTCACTGCCTCCCCCTCACTGTCTCCCCCTCACTGTCTCCCCCTCACAGCCTCCCCCTCACTGCCTCCCCCTCACAGCCTCCCCCTCACTGCCTCCCCCTCACAGCCTCCCCCTCACTGTCTCCCCTCACTGTCTCCCCCACTATCTCCCCCTCACTGTCCCCCTCACTGTCTCCCCCTCACAGCCTCCCCCTCACTGCCTCCCCCTCACAGCCTCCCCCTCACTGTCTCCCCTTCACTGTCTCCCCCACTATCTCCCTCTCACTGTCTCCCCTCACTGTCTCCCCCTCACAGTCTCCCCCTCACTGTCTCCCCTCACTGTCTCCCCTCACTGTCTCCCCTCACTGTCTCCCCCTCACTGCCTCCCCCTCACTGTCTCCCCCTCACTGTCTCCCCCTCACAGCCTCCCCCTCACTGCCTCCCCCTCACAGCCTCCCCCTCACTGCCTCCCCCTCACAGCCTCCCCCTCACTGTCTCCCCTCACTGTCTCCCCTTCACTGTCTCCCCCACTATCTCCCCCTCACTGTCTCCCCTCACTGTCTCCCCCTCACTGTCTCCCCCTCACTGCCTCCCCCTCACTGTCTCCCCCTCACGGCCTCCCCCTCACTGTCTCCCCCTCACTGTCTCCCCCTCACTGTCTCCCCCTCACGGTCTCCCCCTCACTGTCTCCCCCTCACTGCCTCCCCCTCACGGCCTCCCCCTCATTGTCTCCCCTCACTGTCTCCCCTTCACTGTCTCCCCCACTATCTCCCCCTCACTGTCTCCCCCTCACTGCCTCCCCCTCACTGTCTCCCCCTCACTGTCTCCCCCTCACTGTAACCCCCTCACTGCCTCCCCCTCACAGCCTCCCCCTCACTGCCTGCCCCTCACTGTCTCCGCCTCACTGTCTCCCCTCACTGTCTCCCCTCACTGTCTCCCCCTCACTGTCTCCCCCTCACTGTCTCCCCCTCACTGTCCCCCTCACTGTCTCCCCCTCACAGCCTCCCCCTCACTGCCTCCCCCTCACAGCCTCCCCCTCACTGCCTCCCCCTCACAGCCTCCCCCTCACTGTCTCCCCTCACTGTCTCCCCTTCACTGTCTCCCCCACTATCTCCCCCTCACTGTCTCCCCTCACTGTCTCCCCCTCACAGTCTCCCCCTCACTGTCTCCCCTCACTGTCTCCCCTCACTGTCTCCCCTCACTGTCTCACCCTCACTGCCTCCCCCTCACTGTCTCCCCCTCACTGTCTCCCCCTCACAGCCTCCCCCTCACTGCCTCCCCCTCACAGCCTCCCCCTCACTGCCTCCCCCTCACAGCCTCCCCCTCACTGTCTCCCCTCACTGTCTCCCCCACTATCTCCCCCTCACTGTCCCCCTCACTGTCTCCCCCTCACAGCCTCCCCCTCACTGCCTCCCCCTCACAGCCTCCCCCTCACTGTCTCCCCTTCACTGTCTCCCCCACTATCTCCCTCTCACTGTCTCCCCTCACTGTCTCCCCCTCACTGTCTCCCCCTCACTGTCTCCCCCTCACTGTCCCCCTCACTGTCTCCCCCTCACAGCCTCCCCCTCACTGCCTCCCCCTCACTGTCTCCCCCTCACTGTCTCCCCCTCACTGTCTCCCCCTCACTGTCCCCCTCACTGTCTCCCCCTCACAGCCTCCCCCTCACTGCCTCCCCCTCACAGCCTCCCCCTCACTGCCTCCCCCTCACAGCCTCCCCCTCACTGTCTCCCCTCACTGTCTCCCCTTCACTGTCTCCCCCACTATCTCCCCCTCACTGTCTCCCCTCACTGTCTCCCCCTCACAGTCTCCCCCTCACTGTCTCCCCTCACTGTCTCCCCTCACTGTCTCCCCTCACTGTCTCCCCCTCACTGCCTCCCCCTCACTGTCTCCCCCTCACTGTCTCCCCCTCACTGTCTCCCCCTCACTGTAACCCCCTCACTGCCTCCCCCTCACAGCCTCCCCCTCACTGCCTGCCCCTCACTGTCTCCGCCTCACTGTCTCCCCTCACTGTCTCCCCTCACTGTCTCCCCCTCACTGTCTCCCCCTCACTGTCTCCCCCTCACTGTCCCCCTCACTGTCTCCCCCTCACAGCCTCCCCCTCACTGCCTCCCCCTCACAGCCTCCCCCTCACTGCCTCCCCCTCACAGCCTCCCCCTCACTGTCTCCCCTCACTGTCTCCCCTTCACTGTCTCCCCCACTATCTCCCCCTCACTGTCTCCCCTCACTGTCTCCCCCTCACAGTCTCCCCCTCACTGTCTCCCCTCACTGTCTCCCCTCACTGTCTCCCCTCACTGTCTCCCCCTCACTGCCTCCCCCTCACTGTCTCCCCCTCACTGTCTCCCCCTCACAGCCTCCCCCTCACTGCCTCCCCCTCACAGCCTCCCCCTCACTGCCTCCCCCTCACAGCCTCCCCCTCACTGTCTCCCCTCACTGTCTCCCCCACTATCTCCCCCTCACTGTCCCCCTCACTGTCTCCCCCTCACAGCCTCCCCCTCACTGCCTCCCCCTCACAGCCTCCCCCTCACTGTCTCCCCTTCACTGTCTCCCCCACTATCTCCCTCTCACTGTCTCCCCTCACTGTCTCCCCCTCACAGTCTCCCCCTCACTGTCTCCCCTCACTGTCTCCCCTCACTGTCTCCCCTCACTGTCTCCCCCTCACTGCCTCCCCCTCACTGTCTCCCCCTCACTGTCTCCCCCTCACAGCCTCCCCCTCACTGCCTCCCCCTCACAGCCTCCCCCTCACTGCCTCCCCCTCACAGCCTCCCCCTCACTGTCTCCCCTCACTGTCTCCCCTTCACTGTCTCCCCCACTATCTCCCCCTCACTGTCTCCCCTCACTGTCTCCCCCTCACTGTCTCCCCCTCACTGCCTCCCCCTCACTGTCTCCCCCTCACGGCCTCCCCCTCACTGTCTCCCCCTCACTGTCTCCCCCTCACTGTCTCCCCCTCACGGTCTCCCCCTCACTGTCTCCCCCTCACTGCCTCCCCCTCACGGCCTCCCCCTCATTGTCTCCCCTCACTGTCTCCCCTTCACTGTCTCCCCCACTATCTCCCCCTCACTGTCTCCCCCTCACTGCCTCCCCCTCACTGTCTCCCCCTCACTGTCTCCCCCTCACTGTAACCCCCTCACTGCCTCCCCCTCACAGCCTCCCCCTCACTGCCTGCCCCTCACTGTCTCCGCCTCACTGTCTCCCCTCACTGTCTCCCCTCACTGTCTCCCCCTCACTGTCTCCCCCTCACTGTCTCCCCCTCACTGTCCCCCTCACTGTCTCCCCCTCACAGCCTCCCCCTCACTGCCTCCCCCTCACAGCCTCCCCCTCACTGTCTCCCCTCACTGTCTCCCCTTCACTGTCTCCCCCACTATCTCCCCCTCACTGTCTCCCCTCACTGTCTCCCCCTCACAGTCTCCCCCTCACTGTCTCCCCTCACTGTCTCCCCTCACTGTCTCCCCTCACTGTCTCCCCCTCACTGCCTCCCCCTCACTGTCTCCCCCTCACTGTCTCCCCCTCACAGCCTCCCCCTCACTGCCTCCCCCTCACAGCCTCCCCCTCACTGCCTCCCCCTCACAGCCTCCCCCTCACTGTCTCCCCTCACTGTCTCCCCCACTATCTCCCTCTCACTGTCTCCCCTCACTGTCTCCCCCTCACTGTCTCCCCCTCACTGTCTCCCCCTCACTGTCCCCCTCACTGTCTCCCCCTCACAGCCTCCCCCTCACTGCCTCCCCCTCACTGTCTCCCCCTCACTGTCTCCCCCTCACTGTCTCCCCCTCACTGTCCCCCTCACTGTCTCCCCCTCACAGCCTCCCCCTCACTGCCTCCCCCTCACAGCCTCCCCCTCACTGCCTCCCCCTCACAGCCTCCCCCTCACTGTCTCCCCTCACTGTCTCCCCTTCACTGTCTCCCCCACTATCTCCCCCTCACTGTCTCCCCTCACTGTCTCCCCCTCACAGTCTCCCCCTCACTGTCTCCCCTCACTGTCTCCCCTCACTGTCTCCCCTCACTGTCTCCCCCTCACTGCCTCCCCCTCACTGTCTCCCCCTCACTGTCTCCCCCTCACTGTCTCCCCCTCACTGTAACCCCCTCACTGCCTCCCCCTCACAGCCTCCCCCTCACTGCCTGCCCCTCACTGTCTCCGCCTCACTGTCTCCCCTCACTGTCTCCCCTCACTGTCTCCCCCTCACTGTCTCCCCCTCACTGTCTCCCCCTCACTGTCCCCCTCACTGTCTCCCCCTCACAGCCTCCCCCTCACTGCCTCCCCCTCACAGCCTCCCCCTCACTGCCTCCCCCTCACAGCCTCCCCCTCACTGTCTCCCCTCACTGTCTCCCCTTCACTGTCTCCCCCACTATCTCCCCCTCACTGTCTCCCCTCACTGTCTCCCCCTCACAGTCTCCCCCTCACTGTCTCCCCTCACTGTCTCCCCTCACTGTCTCCCCTCACTGTCTCCCCCTCACTGCCTCCCCCTCACTGTCTCCCCCTCACTGTCTCCCCCTCACAGCCTCCCCCTCACTGCCTCCCCCTCACAGCCTCCCCCTCACTGCCTCCCCCTCACAGCCTCCCCCTCACTGTCTCCCCTCACTGTCTCCCCCACTATCTCCCCCTCACTGTCCCCCTCACTGTCTCCCCCTCACAGCCTCCCCCTCACTGCCTCCCCCTCACAGCCTCCCCCTCACTGTCTCCCCTTCACTGTCTCCCCCACTATCTCCCTCTCACTGTCTCCCCTCACTGTCTCCCCCTCACAGTCTCCCCCTCACTGTCTCCCCTCACTGTCTCCCCTCACTGTCTCCCCTCACTGTCTCCCCCTCACTGCCTCCCCCTCACTGTCTCCCCCTCACTGTCTCCCCCTCACAGCCTCCCCCTCACTGCCTCCCCCTCACAGCCTCCCCCTCACTGCCTCCCCCTCACAGCCTCCCCCTCACTGTCTCCCCTCACTGTCTCCCCTTCACTGTCTCCCCCACTATCTCCCCCTCACTGTCTCCCCTCACTGTCTCCCCCTCACTGTCTCCCCCTCACTGCCTCCCCCTCACTGTCTCCCCCTCACGGCCTCCCCCTCACTGTCTCCCCCTCACTGTCTCCCCCTCACTGTCTCCCCCTCACGGTCTCCCCCTCACTGTCTCCCCCTCACTGCCTCCCCCTCACGGCCTCCCCCTCATTGTCTCCCCTCACTGTCTCCCCTTCACTGTCTCCCCCACTATCTCCCCCTCACTGTCTCCCCCTCACTGCCTCCCCCTCACTGTCTCCCCCTCACTGTCTCCCCCTCACTGTAACCCCCTCACTGCCTCCCCCTCACAGCCTCCCCCTCACTGCCTGCCCCTCACTGTCTCCGCCTCACTGTCTCCCCTCACTGTCTCCCCTCACTGTCTCCCCCTCACTGTCTCCCCCTCACTGTCTCCCCCTCACTGTCCCCCTCACTGTCTCCCCCTCACAGCCTCCCCCTCACTGCCTCCCCCTCACAGCCTCCCCCTCACTGCCTCCCCCTCACAGCCTCCCCCTCACTGTCTCCCCTCACTGTCTCCCCTTCACTGTCTCCCCCACTATCTCCCCCTCACTGTCTCCCCTCACTGTCTCCCCCTCACAGTCTCCCCCTCACTGTCTCCCCTCACTGTCTCCCCTCACTGTCTCCCCTCACTGTCTCCCCCTCACTGCCTCCCCCTCACTGTCTCCCCCTCACTGTCTCCCCCTCACAGCCTCCCCCTCACTGCCTCTCCCTCACAGCCTCCCCCTCACTGCCTCCCCCTCACAGCCTCCCCCTCACTGTCTCCCCTCACTGTCTCCCCTTCACTGTCTCCCCCACTATCTCCCCCTCACTGTCTCCCCTCACTGTCTCCCCCTCACAGTCTCCCCCTCACTGTCTCCCCTCACTGTCTCCCCTCACTGTCTCCCCCTCACTGCCTCCCCCTCACTGTCTCCCCCTCACTGTCTCCCCCTCACGGCCTCCCCCCCCACAGCCTCTGAGGAGCCAGCCCTGCTCCCACGTTGATGTTGGGCCCTCAGCCTCTGGAACTGTGAGAGAGTCCGGTTTTTGTTGTTTTCAGCCACACGGCGTGTGGTGCTTCCTCACAGCTGCCCTCACAGAGGTATGCCATGGGCAAGAGATCAGAGGCTGGCGCGGGCATCCAAGGAGGGCCAGTGGTTCCCACCCAGGAGCACGCAGCCAGGTTACCCCAGAGCCTGTGGACACCCAGCGCTGGCCGCACCCCGCACCCGGGGCCGGTGCTTCACAAGGTCTGTGTGTCAGCCAGGAGGCGGTTTCTAACCAGCCGTGGGGTGCGATGCTGCCGCCGAGGCCCACACTTTGAGAACCGCTGCTCAGGGGCCCGTGCGGCCTGGGCTTGGAGCTTCTGGCCCAGGAATGGATGTGCATCCCCACGGGCTCCAGTCGTGCCAGCCCACTTGGAAAACAGTGGCCGCAAGCGGGGGTCATTTTATTTTATTATTTTTTTAATTTTATTTTATTAAGGTATTATATGTGTACATAGCTTACCATTGCCCCCCCCCTCCCATTCATGCCCTCCCTCCCCAGAGTTCTGTGTTCGTTGGTTGTACTTATGTTCATGCATACCAGTCCTTCGGTTGTTCTCCTATCTCCTCCCAGGTCTCCTTCCCCTCCCCGCTGTCATTTGACAATCTGCTTGTTTTATGGTGACCATCTCAGGACCCCATGAATAGAATCCGCTCCTCATTTGGCAGTCTGCTTGTTTTATGGTGACTATCTCAGGACCACACGAATAGAGTCGGCTCCTCCTCTGGTTATCACCGCCCCTCCCCCTGGGTCCCACTGCTTCCCCTGGGACACACGGCTCACCCAGGGCACACGGCCCCCTGACCTACGGCTCACCGGGGACACCCTTCCCCTTTGGAGGATACGGCTCACCCGGGGCACATGGCCCCCTGGGACACTTGGCTCACCCAGGGCACACGGCCCCCAGGGACACTCGGCTCACCCGGGGCACATGGCCCCCTGGGACACACGGCTCACCCGGGGCACACGGCCCCCTGGGACACACGGTAGCAGGGGTCATTTTAAATGGTCCCTTCATTCAGTCTTAAATGATCTACACATGTATTGGTTCATGGACTCCCACAAAAAGCCCATGTGGCAGAGAGGATAGTCCCCATTTTAAAATAATATGTTTTTATTGATTTCAGAGAGAAGAAGGGAGTAGGTAAAGAATAGAAACATCAATGATGAGAAACTTCAATGATGAGAAGCATCCATTAGCTGCCTCCTGCACACACCACACTGGGGACGGAGCCTGCAACCCAGGCATGTACCCCGACCAGGGACCCCACCATGAACTCCTGGTTCGTGGGTCAACACTCCACCACTGAGCCACACCGGCGGGGCTGTGGTCCCCACGTTTACAGACAAGGAAAAGGAAGCTCACAGGGAGTGACTCCTCTACAGGACTCTTCCTCTGGCTCCCTGAGCTCAGATTCTGTACTCAGAGCCCGGCCCGGAGCGTCCCTGGCCGGTTCAATCCTCAGAGCTCAGATTTCCCTGACCTTTGTAAAGCGCACCCATCGTCACCTCTCATCTGAAAAGAAAGCCATTCCCATCCATCCGCAGCCCGCTGCAAACCTGTGCCCCTGGACTCCGCTCTCTCTCCCACCCACTGTGGCCACTTCCTGCTGGACCTCGTGTGCTGGGTCCTCTTTCCTCGTCCTCTTGTTCCCAAATGCCATCGGATGTAACGTCCTTCTTCCTGCTTCCATAGGTCTTCACAGACCGGCCCCCAGCTGCTGTGGAGCTGAGAGGCCCGGCGTGCAGCGTGGTCAGGGCATGAGAAACACCCGGGAGGGTGGTCGGGAAGGATTTGTAAGGTGTGGCCTTGGACAGTCCTGCTTGCCTGGCCCCTGGCCCAGAAGGGGCCTCTGTGTTATGAAGGCTTGTCTGGTCATCACGCCTCCTCACTGGGCCGGCTGGCCAGGCCTCATCTTGCCCCATCCACGCCCTCTGACAAGTGCCGGGTCGGTGCAAACGGGATGGAGTGTGAGCTCTGAACCCCAGCCAGGTGGGCACCGAGGAGATCCCCTCAGAGAGGCAGACATAGGGTGTGCGGGCACCTCTCCGCTGAGTTCCGAATTCTCTGAGCCTCTGACCCCCCACCTCCCACCTCTACCGTGGGCGCTGACCAGCGCATCCCAGGACTGGGGTGCAGTGCTGAGACCTGTCTGGCCACAGACACCCACGGCCACGTGTCTGCAGGTCACCCTGGAGCTGAGCGTCCTGCCGGCTCCCAGGCCCGTGGAGAGTTAGGGGCAGAATGGAGGAAAAGCGTGCCCAGAACTTTAACATAAGCCCCCAGGGCTTTTGATGGCGTGCAGCGTATCACACCGCCGGAGAGGAATTATCCTCACCCACTCCAACCGGGAGCCTGGGCTGAGCGCTCACCCTCAGTACAGAGGAGGGCTCTGTACACACATGTTTCTCAGGAACTTCCAATCTGGGTGCCACCTGAGACAGTCTGAGAGAGAGAGAGAGAGAGAGAGAGAGAGAGAGAGAGAGAGAGCATAGGGTAAAGCTCCAGGAGGAAGAGAGTCGAGTGCCCAAAACACAGTCAGAAATGCCAAGATGGCAAGAGTTCAGGTCACCAGGATCAGAGAGGGGCATGCTGGGCCCGGGGCTGAGGGCGACCTCACCGAGGGCCTCATCTGAAGTTGGAGGGCCGGGGAGGGGAAGGAGAGCCGGAGGCTGCCCAGGGGGAAAGGCCGCCATGAGAAGGAGCAGGGCGGGCCGGGGCCCACGTGAGACAGACAGCCCCCTGGCCCCGGTGCTTCCACGCTTGGGCAGAGAGCCGCACGTTGTGTTTTACTACCGTGTTTCCCCGAAAATAAGACCTACTTACAGGTTTCCTTCTGAGTGAAATATAAGGCATCCCCCCCCCAAAAAAAATAAGGCCCCCAGGCTCTATCTCAGAATGAAAATTAATTTACCGTAAACTGGTCGCTAGGGCCGCCCCGACTGGCGTCTAGCAACCAGTGACCTTACGCGGAGTCCTGACATCACTGCTGTGTGAATGGAGAGAAATCAGCGTGGAAACTTTGTGAAACCTAAACTGCAAGAAGTGGTGACTTGGGTGAAGAATTCACGGGAGAAAATCACTGACAGGTGCATTGCAAATGCACTGCGAGCAGGCTGCCTTGACAAGAAGTACTCATTTAAAGACAGTGCTATTGCTAAACATGAGAGATTTGGTCCACTGATTCTGAAAGAAATGGAGTCACAAGAAATTTACCAGGAAATTCAGGAATTGGATTGTTATGATGATGTTCCAGAAGATGATGACATGATTGTCATTGAATAAATGAGTGAATTCTTGATACTGTAGGATTCACAGTTTGTCTGGTTTGTGTTGACAACTACCGTACTACCGTACTGTATACAGGTAATAAATTTCCTTTATTTTCATTTAACAATAAATGTGTACCGTATTCTTCTTCATGGAAAAATAAGACATCCCCTGAAAATAAGACCTAGTGCATCTTTGGGAGCAAAAATTAATATAAGACACTGTCTTATTTTCGGGAAAACAGGGTAGATGCAGAATCGCCCAAGTCAACCGCTCCCTGTCCGTTGTTTGGACTCAGGAAGGTGCCAGGGAAGCTTTGCCATGTCTCATGGAGACAGCACCTGAGGGGGTCGGACTTGCCGACCTGCACCCGCACCGACGACACCGAGGGCCTGTCCCCCTGACTGTCTTCCTCCCCCAGCACCGTTCCCGATCAACCACACACGCCGTGCCGGACGCTTTCCCCCAGCACGCCGCCCAGCTTCTCAAGCCACAGGTAAACAGAGTCCCTTCGCCCCCTCCCCCCGCCAGGCGTCCGGTCCTTAGCTTGGTGTGCCTCCTCCCCCTGCTTTCTGACCTTTCCAAGAAAACCTTGTCCTTTCTGTAAACGTTAACTCTCAGTTTTTTTACCAATTTTGGTTTGGACGGAGGGGTATTTGTGCTCATTAGAACGTCCTGCTTCCCTAGACGTGAAACGTAGTCTGAATAACTGATCTAGTGCTCAGCCGAAGGGTCTGTGTTTACTGTGAAAATGCTCTCTTTCAAAGGAAACAACACAGACCCCCACCCACCCACCCACCCAGGCCCAGGGGCCTCACTGTTATTTATCACGATGCACCGCAGGTGGATGAAGTTCAGGATCTAGTCCAGCCATGGGCAAACTATGGCCCGCAGGCTGGATCCGGCCCGTTTGGCTGTTCTATGCGGCCCACGGAGCCGAAAGAGCGGAGGGTTCTCTTGCTCTCCCCTCCGCTCCTTCACCAGCAGCCCAAGATGAGAGTGCCAGCATGGTCAGGTTGCTTTGGTTCCGGCCCTCCGGTCCAGGTTAAGAACCCATTGTGGCCCTCGAGTCAGAAAGTTTGCCCACCCCTGCTCTAAGGTGAAGTTCAAGCTCACTCACCACCCAAGACTCTGTATCTAGTTTTGTATTTACCATTTTGTATTTTTTTTCTTTTTTAAATTTTTATTATTTTTTAATCCTCATCCAAGGATATATTTTCTATTAATTTTTTAAAATATATTTTATTGATTTTTTTTTAACAGAGAGGAAGGGAGAGAGGGACAGAGAGCTAGAAACATTGATGAGAGAGAAACATCGACCAACCACCTCCTACACCCCCCACCCCTGACTGGGGATGTGCCCGCAACTAATGTACATGCCCTTGACCGGAATCGAACCCAGGACCCCTCAGTCTGCAGACTGACACTCTATCCACTGAGCCAAACCAGTTTCGGCTTCATTAATTTTTAAAGAGAGTGTAAGAGAAGCGGGGACACACACACACACACACACACACACACACAGAAAAACATTTGTGAGAGAGACACATCAACTGGTTGCAGCCCAAGTACGTGCCCTTGACCAGAATCAAACCCAAGACCATTCAGTCCACAGGCCAACACTCCAATCACTGAGCCAAAACAGCCAGGGATATATATATATATATATATATATATATATATATATATATATATATTGCCTTAAAGAACTCTCCCTGAGTTTTAAAATGCCGAGGAGCCGTGCCCTGTAACGTGTAGATGCAAAGAAGTAAATGAGGGGGTTATTGGCACGGTTCATGCTCATGAGGGCTCCCCCACCACACACACACACACACACACACACACACACACACACAAATTACACACACGTCAGGCCCCAACCCCGAACCGCCCCCCTGGATGCCGTTTTAAAGCCATTATTAGACTTTGTTCTCCTCTATGGGCAGGGCCTCCAGCCTGGTGGTACTCTGTGTTTCTGAGGAAGGTCTCTTCGGGGAAGAAGAAGAAGAGCAGGATGCTGACGCTCTGAGTTTTAAGACACCGAGGAGCCATTCCCTGTAACGCGTGGATGCGAAGAAGTAGATGAGGGGGTCGATGGCACAGTTGGCGTTCATGAGGGACGCGGTGAGCTGCAGGGACACGCGGAAGGCCCTCCGCTCGGGGCAGGTCGGCGGGTAGAGCATCTGCCGCACCATGAACTGGGTGATGTTGAGGTGGTAGGGGCTGAAGCACAGCACCACGGCGACCAGCACCACCAGCGTGAGCAGGCAGGCCCGCCGGTGGTGCCCTTTCTCGCTTGTCAGAGGGTTGTCCCGGGCTGCCCGGCACAGCTGCACGGTGATCCTCACGTAACAAAACAGCATGACCCCCACCGGCCCCCAGAAGCCCACCACGCAAGCCCCCAGGACGATGGGGGACAGCTGGAAGACCTTCTCGACGCTGTCATACTCCATGCAGGTGACCCTGCCTGCCACGGGGATGCTCATGGTCAGCAAGAGCAGGGGCACCGTCTGCAGGACCGCCAGGGTCCAGACGGCCACGCAGACCAGCCTTGCCCGGCTGGCGCTGCGCAGGCGGGGGCACTGGTGGGCGCGGACCACGGCCAGGTAGCGGTCCACGCTCACGCAGGTCATGAGGTAGATGCCCCCGTAGGTGTTCAGGTAGAACATGAACGCCGTCAGCCTGCAGAGCCCTTCCCCGAAAGGCCAGCTGAAGTCCAGCGCGTAGTAGGTGATCTTCCCCGGCAGGGCCAGTGTGAACAGAAGGTCGGACACCGCCAGGTGGGCCAGGTAGACGCTGGTTGAGCTGCTCCTCTTGTCCTTTTGACAGGCAAGGAAGAGGGCCAGGGTGTTCCCCAGGGTGCTGAAGACCAGGAGGACCGTGTAGAACAGGCAGAGCATCACGCTGGCTGCCCCGGGTGGGTGGAGAGGGAGGCAGAAGCTGGCATTGTGGGAGACGCTGCTTGGGGTGGCGGTGCTGGAGGCCATGTCAGAGAGGTCCTTGGAGAGACAAAAACAAGTAAACTGGGACACACTGAATCGGTGGGGTGACAGCTCTCTATGGCAATAATTAATAGTTGGCCAAGGCAACATGCACACACAAAAACACGTCGCACTCAGTGAACTTTTTGTTGAAGTGTAACGCGCCGTTCCGGCTACTGTGGCTGCGTAACAAATCGCCCCTGAAATGCAGCAGCTGAAAACACACTTTTGATGCTCCCAGCAGAGGCTGTGGTCAGGACACAATGAGAATGGCTTTCCTCTGCTCCTCACTATGGGGACGCTCAGCTGGGAAGAGTCAAGGGCAGAGGCTGGGGCCGGCTAGAGGGGACTTCGCTCCGTGGGTGGCAGGTAATGCTGGCTTCTGGGGCTGCCAACGAAGGCACCTGTGCGTGGGCTCCTGGGCGGGGCTTCCTCTCGGCGTGGCAGCCTGGCAGGAATTAGATTCTCACACAGCAGCTTGTTTTAGAGATTCCAAGAAGGGGCACGCCACATCAGAAAGATGCAAACCAAAAGAAAGCAAACCAGCCGAAACCGGTTTGGCTCAGTGGACAGAGCGTCGGCCTGCGAACTTAAAGGTCCCGGGTTCGATTCCGGTCAAGGGCATGTACCTTGGTTGCGGGCACATCCCCAGTAGGGGGTGTGCAAGAGGCAGCTGATCAATGATTCTCCTTCATCGATGTTTCTAACTCTCTATCCCTCTCCCTTTCTCTCTGTAAAAAAATCAATAAAATATATTTATTTTTTAAAAAAAGAAAAAGAAAGAAAGAAAGCATCCCAGCGGCTGGGCAGACGCTCCATGTGCTAACCACCTCTTTTATTCCCTGCGTTCTGGTGGAGTGACCGCTTGCTGCCTTGCAGGGGCTGCCCCTTCCTGGGTTAGCCGGTTCCTTGAGGGCATCTTCCAAATGCAGACGGACCACTCCAGAGCCACACCTCAGCCAGCTCTTCCTTGGACTCTTACACTCCGGGTCATTATTTCTCCCCCCTCCACCCCCCACCCCAGGGCCAAGGTGCCCGAACACCGGGAGCAGCCTGTGTGTCCCAGAGCCCGTGACATTATACAAGCTAGCCAGTCCTCCACCTGCCGGCCCCGCCTTGCCGGCGCCTCTCCACAGAAACCACAATAAAGGCCCTCGCCCTCGCTTCCGCCCCGCTCCCTCTGCCTCCCGGCTGACCCAGAGCTTCCTGTGGGGCCCCCTGTGATGTGGCGCGCCCCTTCTTCTTCTTGGAATCTCTACAACAAGCCCTCCTTGTCAACGGCGATTGTCTCCTGGTCTGGTGGCCTTGCGGAACCTCACATTTTCCATGGGCGCACTGCGCCGCCGCCTCTGACCTCGCCTGCACCGTCCCTCCCGCCACCGCCCTCTGTGGGCTACAAGCCAGGCCCGGAATCGGGAGGAGGGGACGGAGCCGCCCCCTCCCGATAGAAGGAACGTCAAGAAATCGCAGCCGTTTTAAAATCCAGGACATACACGCAAAAATGTACGCGAATGGTAAAGGTACAGCTTGACGATTTCCACACAGTGAACCGGCCCTGTGATTAGCACCGGGATTAGGGCACTTACCTCATCAGCCCCCAGAAGCCCTCCTTCGCCCTCCCTCTCCCCCTCCATTCCCTCCACTCAAGGGCGACCACCACCCTCACTCCTAAAATCACTGCTCAGATTCTGGCCACAGTCCTTCCCAAGCCCCGGAGAACTAGCCTGCTCAGAGATGTGGAGAGCAGCCCTGGGTGGCCTCCTCCTGCCTCCCTCCCGCCTGCTCCCCCTGCTCCCCCTGTGTGTCCTCGCATTTCTCCCTTCCTCTCACAAACACACACTCACTCACACTCTCACTCTCACACACACACCCCTGCCCTGCGGGTGCGACCTGCCTGCCCCCACTCCCGCCCCACCCCCACCCCAAGTGTGCAGGCTGATGCTGCCCCCCACTGACACCGCTGCCTGAGGAGTGAGCTCCTCCAGTGCCTCTGCTCCAGAGGGCAGGCTCTTCTTCCTCCTCTCCCTCCCTGGGCACTCCGCACTGAGCTTCCAGAGCACCAGGTTGAGTTGGGGACTATGGGGAGGAGGATTCTTGCAGGAGCCAGCGTCCCGGCAGGGCGAGGAGCATTGTCTCGTGGGGCAGACTGAGCTCAGGAGGGTCCCAGCCACCGCTCAACTCACTTTCTAGAGCAGGGTGGGCCAACTTTTTGACTCGAGGGCCACAATGGGTCCTTAAACTGGACCGGAGGGCCGGAACAAAAGCAACCTGACCATGCTGGCACTCTCCTCTTGGGCTGCTGGTGAAGGAGCGGAGGGGAGAGCAAGAGAACCCTCCTCTTTCGGCTCCGAGGGCCGGATAGAACAGCCGAACGGGCTGTAGTTTGCCCACGGCTGTTCTAGAATCAACTTCTCCAGTCACAGAGCCGATAGGAGAGCCTGGTTAGAAGTCGTGTGTCCCGTTCCCCGTTTGTTCAGGACTCACAGGCCGCAAGCACGGACTGGCTCCCCAGGAGACCCCAGCCCTTGGTCACTGTCCCCGCTTCCTGACTCTCCCGGCCTCTTCCCCAGGACACAGCACCCGGCAGCCTGGCGGGGCCTGGCCCTCAGCCCGAGGGCCTCGGGGCTCACCCGAAGTCACTCCCCCAGCCGAGGGTGCCTGCGCCCTCCCTCCCTTCACCGCCTGGCACAGCACACACCCCCTGGGCCCTGCTAAGTGCCACCTCCTCTCTGAAGCCTCTGAAAACTTTGTGGGACCCTCCACCCTCGGGGGCACGTGATGGCGACTCTCAGGAGTGCCCTCACAGCGAACACTCCCCAGTGAACCCTGCCCGCGGCATCAGCGCCCAGGAGGCTGCGGCCTGGCCCGGGTCTCCTTTTGTGGCCTTTGGCACAAAACAAGTGCCCGGGACCTTGGGTCCTGCTGGCAGCCCCTGGCCCCCCTCCCCAGAGACACCCACAGAGAAGACACCCCCACACCCCGGGGAGTGGGCAGGTGCCGTCACACTGTGCGTCTGGCTTAAGGTGACCAGACATTCCGCTTTCGGTGGGATAGTCATGATTTTTGGAAAGAACATCGGGACTTTTTTAAAACGCCATGGGACGCGGGACAAATTGTCAAAAATCGGGACTGTCCTGCCAAAAGCGGGACCATCTGGTCACCTTAGTCTAGTTGTGACTGTTTCCTCTGTCCTGTCTCTGTGTCCTCCACAGGCTGGGATTAAGACCATGAATGTGACTATCAAGCCACAGGAGTCAGTCTGGGCAGCTCCGACCCAAATTCAGAGCCCAAGAGAGAGAGGGGCAACGCTCTCGGGCCCTGACACCTCTCATCTCAGAAGGTTCTAAAGGTCACCCCCTGGCATCTGACTCAAGGGAGCCAGCCTGGGCCTCTCAGTACTTTTCCCTGGAGGCTGACGCTGGCCTTTTCCCTCTGGCCTGGCCCCGCTGTCCGCCCAGACAGGCGTGGCCGGGAGCTGGGGCCGGCAGGGAGGTGCCACCGCTGACAACAGGTGCAGAAAGAGGGCGCGGGAAGAGCAGCTGCAACCTGAGCCGCTCTCTCTGAGCCCAGCACCGCCTCCTGCCTTGAGGAGACACTCACCTGCAGTCCACTTACCTGGCTCACCAAGGCCATGTGCAGCGAGCCCGCAGAGCGCTGGCCAGCGGCCAGCTGCCTTCCTCAGGTGGTGCCGGCGCCCTCTGCTCTGAATCAGTTCACCGCACTGGAATCCACACTCCTGGGGCTTCACCCACCCCTGCTGAGAACGTAAAAGAGAGAGAGAAAAAAAAGGAAACAAAACAGGGTATGATCTTCCTGCCACAGGACGTGCACAGTCAGCCACAAGACCTCCCAACCGGGCCTGCCCCCCCCCCCCCGCCCCGTGGCCCCCAAGAACGAGGGAGGGAGGAGAGCCGCTCTGGGAAGCCGCTTTCTGTTCCCTTTCTGGGCCCCCCACACCACGGCTGGGGTTTAGACCCTAGGCAGGACTACCAAGCAGCCACCATTCTCCCCTCTGATCCCCCCCCAAGCCCCCGAGACTGGAGTGAGGGCGAGGAAAGCGAGAGGGGCCACGTGGGAACTGTGATACGCTCAGCCTCCCGTAGGCAAGTGGAGGGGAGACAGCCTGGCTCAGGATCTCCTGGACTGGGGGCCTTGATGCAGCCGGACAGCCACACCTGCGGTCCTGATGGGCCACCGCTCGTCTCTCCCTCTCGTTTCCCAGCGAATGGTTTTTCTCCACCACACAGCTGGCTCTCAAACGCGGCATCGCGCCCATCCTGTGGCTGGGGCTGTGCCTCGCTCCTAACAGCCATCCCTGGCCTTCCGTCAGCGGCCGGCTCTCCAGCTCGGCCTGAAATACTCCCCGAGCCCCTGTGTTCCAACACTGCCTCGGTTTCCCCCAGTCCACAGGGTGGCTCAGCACGCTCCCCCTACTCGGCCTCCCGCTGTCAGAGGCCACAGGACCCAACTTTTCCCAAGTGTAAACCGGGTCCTAACAGATGCCCCCCGAAGCTCCTCATCTACTGGAGAGAAGTTTTGTACAGAAGCCCTCTCTCACCAGACACTTACCCTTCACCTCCCTCCCGGCACCCCCAGAAGGAAGAGCTAGCGCAGCTTCCAGAGCTGCCTGATGTATGCACGCTTCCCAAACCCGCGGGGAGCCTCCCTCCGGGTCCCCAAGACATTTAGGGTTCTCCTAGAGAAAGGCTGCTCTTCCTGGGCTGGGTGGGGCCTCTGCCGCTGCAGCTGCATCGGAGCTTGGTGACTTCCCTGGGTGTTACCCGGGGCACTGATTTCTGATGCCATCTGTGCCTGCTGGAGAAAGCAGAGGTGGCGCCCCTATCTCATCTCTGCGGCTTGTGCGTCTGTGTTCTGTGAGCCTCTTCAGCCCCGAGCGTAAGCCGTGTACCTGGTGTGGTTTAGTTCAGGGTACAGAAGCTGTCCGGGGGCTCTGTCCAGCCAGTGCATGCTCCCCTCTTTAAAAAAAAATGAGGAAGAAAAGGATTGAGAATGGAACAGATGTATTTGCTTCCTTTTTCAAAAAAAAAATCTTTTGAATCGTTAATAGGACTTCTGGACACGTAAATAGCCTAGATATTCACTCACCCACGGTGGGTGTCCACATTACCCTGAACTTCCAGAGCTAGCGAGGGATACCACAGCGACAAACCTTCCTTCCGATAAGCAGACAGGTGAGGCCTCTGTGGAGAGACAAGCACACAGAGAGAGTGGGTTTGGGACCTATGGAAATTCGGGGCTCTACCACGCCTGGAGTAGTCAGGGAGGTTTCCCAGAGATGAATACACAGGATGGGGAACAATTTGCCAAACATATCCCGCCACGGGAGCAAAGAGAAAGAGAGTGGGGAACTGTGCACTTGATCTTTGTGTGTCACTTTCACTCATCTTTCATTGTCCCACACAAGTCACATGGCCACGTCTAACTTCAAGAAGACAAGGAAGTGAAATCCTGCTATGTGCTGGGGAGAAACACTGGGCAACCAAAGACACCACTAAACGAGTCTGTCTCTCCATCCCCGGACTCATGTGTCCAGCTGTCTATGGGTACACAGGATCAGGCCAATGTGTTTAACTCCTCAGACCCCGTTCCACCTCCCGGATTGGCCCATCTCTACAAGCACTGCCCCCCAAGGCCATCCTGCAAGCCTCCCTTGCTCTCCCTCGATGTGCCATCCACCCCCACGCCCCCTCTACAACATGCTTGAGGCCGTGGCCATAGAGTAGGCTTTGCCATCTCTCTCCAGCAAGCCAACCACAGCTTCTCGTTCCTCAGTCCTGGCTCTTGACCTTGACACCCCAATCCACTCTACAATCTCCATCCCCTGGCAAGAATGAGTTCGCTGAAATGTATAGTGGCCCTAGAACACGACCCTAATTCCATGACCTGGCATTGGCTACTCTCTTTGCCTGAATGCATCTCCCCGCCTCCCACCTGTCCTAGGTCAAGTCAGCTTACTAGCAAAACATCCTCAGTCAAGACAGCTCCGGCACCTCTCCTCCAGGAAGCCCACCTTGACTGCTCCCATCCCCCCACTTCATGTACATAGATGCTCATCTTCTGACCTCCTCTGGTACCCTACACATCTCTGTATTAGTGTGCACTATAAATTATGCCACCATTTGTTGGATTGTGAGCCATTGTGAGACATGATGAGCTTTTGTAAATTTTAGTCTCTCTGGGGCCTGACACGGGCCTTGGCATGGAAGAGCTGCTTCGTGAGCGACCTCTCAACACAGGAGCAGTGGCGAGGTACTGCTATTCTAAGCCTGCCTACCACAGCTCCTATTGGCTCACCTCACCAGAAGCCTTTCCTCTGTTACTCGTGGGGGAAGGGATGCAATGTAGTCTAAGACATTTTTGAGTTGGGAGTCGGGGTGTCTGCAGGTCACTGAGAGCCACATGACGCCAACCTGGAGACGACAGCTGGGGTTGTTAAAGGCCATCCCTTCTATCTTCCCATGACCTCATCGAGTCACCAAATAGAGGAAACCAGTAGACACACCTGTCCAGTCTTTTCCCACATTGCAGAGGAGGAAGCTGAGGTCCAGAAAGGTGAGCGAAGTGAGTCATCCAAAGTCATAGAGGCAGCTGTAGACGGCCCCAAAGCCTGGACCAGCCTACAGCCTCCCACGCAAATGCTCTTCAAGAAAAAGAAGATGTGGGTGCCTCCCACTCCATCCCATGAACAGCGAGAACGTAAGCAAACCCTCAGTTAGCTAGAACCAACGTTTTAGCTGTTTTCCTTTATCTATACTCTTCCTTCAAGAGGAAGTTGAAATTTGATTGAATTACTTCTTTTTCTCTTTCAGTCAACAACTCTTATTTATGCACCCTTCATGTTCAAGGCACTGTGCTGAGCACAGCTGATGATCCAAGAGAAAAACACAGCCTTTCTCCAGATTGTGGGAGCAGGACATATATGCCTGCACGTTAACCAAAAATTGCAAGGGAAATGCCAAATGGGTAGTTCAGGCAATGAAGAGGGTTTGCAAAAATTTCACAAGAAAATGCCCCCAGGAGAGATTTAGTCAGAAAAGCGACTTCTGGGGGAGATTCCCGGGCTCCCCGCAATCCCCAACCCTGATCAATGCCCACCCGTGACCCTCCTGTGCAGCCTGGCTACACCGATGAGCCTACAGCCGAAAAAGCACAGAATCAACAAAATGAGATGACTTTGTAGTCACCTGTGTTCAGTTTTCTCCTAGACCCAAATTCCTCCCCAGGGCCCTGCACAGCACCCGATGAGTCACCGAGAACCGATGTGTGTTCAGGATGGATGGGTGCATTCTTCTATCTAAAGGTTACCTATGGCAGAGGTTGAACCCAAAAGGAGTATCTCCTGAACTCTTAGTTGTTCTGTTAGTAAGCTTTTTTTTTTTTTATTGAAATGCAACATGCCCACAGAAAAATGTCCAGATCATAAACTCAGTGAATTTTCACACAGTAAACACACACACATGGAATTAGCACCCAGATTTTTTTAAAAAATACAGAAGCCCCTTCTGTGCCCCCCCCCCCCGAAGCCCCTTCTCGTCACCACCTCCCAAAGTTCTATCACGTAGATTATTTTTGCCTGGTTTTGAACTTTATATAAATGAAATCACATGGCCTATGTCCTTTCAGCTCTGACTTCTTTTGTTCAACATTATTTTGGTGAGACTCACTCATATTATTGTTCATAGTTACAGTTCTTTCACTCTCATTGCCGAACACATTCCTTTGTGTGGATGTACCAGTCCTTATTTACTCATTTTCCTGCTGATAAACATCTGAGTTGTCTCCCATCTGAGGCTATAGTGCTGCTATGGACATTACTGAGCACACCCTTTGGTGAATATACTAGTATGTATTATTTCCATTGAGATACGCCCGGGGCAGAATTGTTGGGCTTCAAGGTATGTACATGTTCAGCTTTAGTTGATACTACAATTAGTTGGTATTTAAAAGAGAAAAGGACAATAGAGAAAAAATTGTAACTACCTGAGGAAAATGTAATCTTAACATTTTATCAATGAGGCACTTGTCTTCAGTGATGGCAGTAATTAAAATTTTAAAATAATATTGGAATATACTAGATATTGGGTAGTCCAGTGGTTTTTAGCCATTGGATTAAAATGTACAGTCGTTTTTAATTTTTTATTATGGTGGAACATACAAAAAAAATTTACCATTTCAAGCATTTGTAGTGGATTTTGAAATTATCTTAGTAGGTCGTGATCAGAATTAATTTTAGAAAGAGAAATAGAATAGAAAATGAAGCAATGAAAAAGAAAATGCATCAGTGAGCATACACCCTATTTTGTGGAACTTTTGTTGTAGTGTATGTGCTCTGAGGGGAAAAAAAAAAGTTTGTAAAACATGGGTCTAGTTCAACTCCTTCAATTTACAGAGTGGAAAATATACTGAAAAATGTAAAGTGATGTTTCTAAATGTAGCTTTGACTAGATCATGATATCCTAGCTTCCAATTCAGAGTATTTTCCAACTCCCACCTTATTATCTCTGCCGCCAATCTTTTCAAACGTATGGGCTGGGCTAGATTCTGGGGCCATATCTTTGTGGCCCCACATTTTATTAGTGAGAAGGCTCTCAGGGTCCCTTCCCAGTAGGGGCCAGAACCCAGTAACTGTACCTATTAAAACCTGGGCACCCCATTTGACCCTCTTTACCTTAGGGTCAACCAGGAATAGTACGAACCTAGAAATTTAAAAGAAGAGCGGGGAAAGGGTCTGTGGTTTGACATTTTTCAGAATCTTTTTCTCTCTTTGGTGTGTTTCAAGCGCTTTTCAAACGCAGAGATCAGGAAAGGAAGCGCTATAAATAGAAGGGGACCCAGTGGGGAGGGGGGGCTGGGGGAGGAGGCAACGTGTTCCGAACACCTGCTTGTCTCTAAATCTAGGGCCTTGACGGGGCTTTTCGGATGGCCCTTTCCTCCCCCAACCGTGCCTCACCCCCCAGCCTCTCATTGAGCCCCTCAAACTAGGGCTAACGTCTGGTGTCTGGCCTAGGACACCGAGATCCAGCCCCAGCCTGGCGCCGCCCTCCACTGAGGGTTCCGGGGAGGAGGGGACCTGGCCTGTCTTGAACCTAAGTTCAACTCAGAACAACTGATGGACCTCCTGGGGCATTAGCTTCTCACCAGCCAGCGACGTTGCACACCAGTTAGGTTGTGTCGCACCCACATGCAAAACTCAGCCCTGTCTTCCCAACCTACCTCTTCAACTCAAACCCACCCACAACCTATGAGCTAGCACTTTGACCAGATAGGCAGACACAGCAGGAGGGAAGGGAAATGAAAATATGCATCTTGAGGCTGTACCTGGAGAGCTGTGTTTTGATTTTTGTTTTTTTACTGAGTGTAACTTTCCTTGGGGGCTGACCTTGGTGGGAAGGCACAGAAAGGCCAGGCCACTGAGAGTGTTGCGGGGGCAGACTTCCCCCTCTGTGCTTCCCCGCTTAGCTCAATGACCGCCTTTCAGTCCTCCCAGCTGCAGCTCCGCCTCCCAGAGCCTGCTCTCTACTCCTCACCCCCCCCCCCCCCCCGGCTCCTCTCACCCTGCAAACCCCCACCTCCATGACACCTGGGTTGGCCAAGGGCCCTTCAAGGACCCCTCTAAATTAGAACTCCCTGTTGCAGGATGGGCCCTTCAAACACCTTATGTGTTGGGATTTAGCTTTAATTTGTGTGATTTGGTTCATATCACGCTCCCCCAACAAACCTGTGAACTCTGAAGGCAGGTCCATCCGAGTTGGTTTTGCTCATCCTCGGGTATCTACCTTCTGACACAGTGTCTGCACTAGAAATGGTGCTCTGTTCATTATGTGGGGAAGGCGAGGTGGGAGGGGAGGAGGAGAGTGGGGAGGAGGAAGAAGAGAGAAGAGAGGGTGCAAGGGAGAAGGAAGAGGGTCCAGGGGAGAAGGGAGGGAAGCAGAGAGGGGGGGGGCTGAGAAAGGAAGGAGGGAGGGGAGATGGGGAAGGGAAAAGAAGGGAGGAGGGATGCTGGGGAGAAAGGAGAGAATCTAAGGGACAGAGCGGGAGGCGAGGGAGCCAGTTATCAGCAAGGACCAAGCAGCTCTGAAACACCCAAAGCCCCACAGCCCCCAGGAGAGGGTCCTGGCCCAGGTCAGGTGACTGGGCCCAGAGGGAGCGCTTGAACCCAGTGTAGAAAGAAAGTGGGTACAATTGACCTCGGGCTTTGGTTGGCTGACTGGGGAGCTAAAGCTGAGCTGTCTGAGACCATAACGGTTCACTCAAACAGCGTTCAACCCTTACTCGTCTAATGTTCTCAAAGAACACCCATCCTAAGAGGGACTCAAGACTAGTCTGCCTGCTTTACTCTATGGAGGGTTGATTGACATGCTCTGGAATGCAAGCTTTCTGAGTGTGGTTCAGTGATTTTTAAAGCTGTGCAACCATCAGCACAATCCAGTTCTGGACTATATCCCATCACCCCCAAAAGACCCCTGTGTTCACTGGCAGTCACCTTTCACTTATAAAGGAAACATGCCCTGGGATTAAGCGCAAGACCAGTGTGGTTTGTCTACATCTAGGCATTTTTCTGTGCATTTACTTCTTTAGGTAAACCCACAGATATATAGTTTTACATTTTTGTTTGTAAACGAATGATATGATGCCCAAAGAATTATGCGAAACTTGCTTCTCAATATACCACTGAGGTCATGCCATGCAGGGCTCGCAGCTGCACAGGGCAGGGGATGTTTCTCAGGTAACATCCCCCACAGATGAAGACCTACAGTGTTCTCAACGGCATTTGCTTCTGAAAATGACATTTCTGCAAGCCTCCTTGTACCCATATCTTTGCGCACATGTCCAGTTTTTTTAAAATATACATATTTTATTGATTTCAGAGAGAAAGGGAGAGAGATAGAAACCCCGACGATGAGTGAGAATCATTGATCAGCTGGCTCCAGCACACCCCACATCCCAGACATGTACCCTGACCTGGAATCAAACCATAACCTTCTGGTTCACAGGTCGATGCTCAAACACTGAGCCACGCTGGCGAGGCCATTTTTAATTTTTTTTTTTAAATAAGGTAGCTTCTTAGAAATGAATGTTACAATTCTGGGCCCTCCTTTCAGCTTTGCTCAAGGTTCTGCCTGTTTCCATGCCTGTGGTGTTGCAGGGGCTATAACACATGGTTTCAGGCTTGGTTATAATGTGGATTCTATTGCTCCTCTGAGTAAGCTCCCTTCCCCCTTACATTTCTAACTGGTTATAGTTAGTGATTAGGAAAACCATTGTTTTTTATAAAATGTGTATAAAATACATACCATTTTTAACCATTCTTTTTAAAAATATATATTTTATTGATATTTTACAGAGAGGAAAGGAGAGAGATAGAGAGCTAGAAACGTCGATGAGAGAGAAACATTGACCAGCTGCCTCTTGCACACCACCTACTGGGGATGTGCCTGCAACCAATGTACATGCCCTTGACCAGAATCGAACCTGGGACCCTTCAGTCCGCAGACCAACGCTCTACCACTGAGCCAAACCGGTTTCGGCCATTTTAACCATTCTTAAGTGAACAATTCTGTGGCATTAAGTACATTCACATGGCGCGCGACCATCACCGTCATCCAGCTCCAGAATTTTTTTCATCTTCCCAAACAGAAACCGAGTCCTCATCTAGCCACAACTCCCCTTCCCTGCCTCCCCTCGGCCCCCGGCCACTAGCATTCTACCACGTGTCTTCATGAGTTTGACTACTGGAGTAACCTCATTCAATATGTGTGCTCCTGTGACTGGCTTCTTTCACTTAGCGTCATGTCTTCCAAGTTAATCCATGTGACAGCGTGTGTCAGTACTTCTTTCTGGGGCTGAGTGATATCCCGGTGTGCACAGATGATGCACCTGAGCTCCTGGGCTGGGCAGGCCTGAGGCAGAGTTGGCGTGTCTGTGGAATGGAAAGGAGGGAGAAGAGGAAGAAGAGGAAACCCGAGAGACCAGGCAGTGCGTGGGTTAAGAGGAAAAAGAAAAGGAAGCCAACCTTGGCGTCGGAGCATCCCGGGCCAGCCCCAGGAGAGGCAGCCTGGAAGGATGTGTGCTGTAATCACAGGCTGCTGATGCTTCTGTGCAACCGGAGCCCACTGGCGAGCAGGGAAAGGGGCCACATTCGGTCTGCAGCTGGAGGACGCCATGCAGGTGCAGGGCAGGAGGTGACCGCACCTGGCTCCAATCACCACCTCAAGGTTAAGGAGGTGGCAGAACCTTGCACCTGAGCCCAAAGGGAATTGCAAGATGACAGGGCAAAGTACAGCTTGGGAGACAAAAGGACTAGGCTGGTGTTTCTTTTTTAAAAATATATATTTTTTATTGATTTTTGCCGAAACCGGTTTGGCTCAGTGGATAGAGCGTCGGCCTGCAGACCGAAAGGTCCCAGGTTCAATTCCGGTCAAGGGCGCGTACCTTGGTTGCAGGCACATCCCCAATGCGGGTGTGCAGGAGGCAGCTGGTCGATGTATCTCTCTCATCGATGTTTCTAGCTCTCTGTCTCTCTCCCTTCCTCTCTATGAAAAATCAATAAAATATATAAAATATATATTTTTAATTGATTTTTTATAGAGTGGAAGAGAGAGAGATGGAGAGTTAGAAACATCTATCAGGTGCCTCCTGCACACCTCCTATTGGGCATGTGCCCACAACCAAGGGACATGCCCTTGACCGGAATCGAACCTGGGACCTTGCGGTCCGCAGGCCGACGCTCTATCCACTGAGCCAAACCGGGTAGGACTAGGCTGGTGTTTCTTAATCGAGTGTGTGCAGATCCTTCAAGTAACCTGTGAATAGAACTCAGGGAGGGTCATGAACTCAAATGGGAACTTTTTACATCATTTTGTTTTCACTGGGGCAGAGGAGATGAGTTAGGAAATGTCCCCTTGGGTATGCCCCACCAGGGAAATGTCCATTCTCACCGTCCTGGGATCCTTTTTCTTGGAAAGACTTACAGCTCTGTTTTCACGAACCTCTAACCGAAATCGAGCATTTCCCTCTATTAGGAACGCAGGCAACAACCACTTCGGTTTAGCCATAGACCGAGAAAAATAACTGACATTTTTATATCGCACTTTAGTTGTTGCTAATAGTAAAATGTTGCTAAAACTCATTCATACTTTAATCCTGTGGTCATGGGCCTGTGGGTTTTGGGACGAGAGTGGTAGTGCAGGACCCTAGCACCAGATTGAAGCAGGTGGAGGCATGCCCCTAGCCCAGGGGTGGGCAAACTTTTTGACTCGAGGGCCACAGTGGGTTCTTAAACTGGACCAGAGGGCCAGAACAAAAGCAACCTGACCATGCTGGCACTCTCATCTTGGGCTGCTGGTGAAGGAGCGGAGGGGAGAGCAAGAGAACCCTCCGCTCTTTCAGCTCCTGGAGCTGAATAGAACAGCCGAAAGGGCCGGATCCGGCCCTCGGGCCATAGTTTGCCCACGGCTGCTAGCCTTTGATGATGTCATTCAGTCCAGCACACCCTCTGTAGGCCACAGGTGGCCCCCAGGGCAGAGACAGGCAAGGGGAGCCCTGCCCGGGGCCTCGGGGGGGCTGGGAAGGAAGCACACAACCAAACGCAATGCGGGTGTGCTCGTGGTGTATTCCTGCTACGAGAGTAAGAGCACAAAATACCGGTTGGTGTAGTCAGGCTGGGTTTCTCATGGGAACTGACATTTGAACTGTCTTTTCCAGGCTATATTAAGACGTGTGCACAAGGACATCAAACTTTCCTTTCACCAGAAAAATCCCTCATCAAGCGTGTGTGTACCTCAGCTTAGAGTTCAGAGGGGCAAAAAGGAATTTCCCCCGGCTGTGGGGCTGAAACAGGAAACCACCCAGAAGCCCTCAGCTGGAGGAGGCCGGGAGTTCCCAGTTCCCCAGGACCCAGTGGATGTTTTCCCAGGAAGCACCTCTGGGGGGCAGCATGTCTATCCTTCCTCCTCCTCCTCCTCCTCCCCCTCCTCCCCCTCCTCCTCCTCCTCCTCGAAATGCAGGCTCCTTGAGCTCACAGGTGTTGGCTGTTCCGTGTGCTGACGAATCCCCAGCACCTGAGCCGGCTCAGATCTGGCCCCTACATGTGTCTGTTGAATAGGGGAGTGGATCCAGCCGCATCCTTCCACAGGCCAGGGGCCAGCTAGACAGGCTGTCCTGACTCTGCCTCCCTGCCTGGCGTGTGTGTCTCCCACTCGTCATGGTGGGTGCCAAGCTCGCTGTGTGACCCGGGAAAACCCCCACCGAAACGCCAGTGGGTATAGAACTGCTCCGCAGCACCGAGCAGGTGAAGTGTGAGCCACCCTGCCCTTCTGCAGGGTCACAGCGCTGCCACAGGAGCTGGAGGGCCATAGCAGGCGCCTCAGCTGCCTGGATTAGGGATCCCTTTCCTCTGAGTGGTCCAGCTGGAGGGATGAGTCCCAGGTTAGTGGGGACAGAGGGCTGGGAGCATCTCCCTGCGCCCCCCGGGAACCCCCAGCTTTGGGCTCACAGTGGGTGGGAAGGTTGCCTCCTCACGGGCCCTGACCTAGGCTGGTGGCTCATGGGTAACAGAAAACACAGTGCTTTTCTACACCATCTCTGTTCCCTCCCAGCAGAGGTCGGCAAACTCATTAGTCAACAGAGCCAAACATCAACAGTACAACGAATGAAATTTCTTTTGAGAGGCGGAAACCAACCTCTGTGCATGGGCCACGAAGTTTCCATCGCACTGTATGTGTGCGCCTGCACGTGGTATTTTGTGGAAGAGCCACACTCGAGGGGCCAAAGAGCCGCATGTAGCTCACGAGCCGTGGTTTGGCGACCACGGCCTCCAGGGATGCTCTGGGCTGCATTGTGTCTCCCCCTCTCCCCCACGCTCCGAGCCTGCCACATTCATCTGTGGGAGCTCTAAGCCCCAGAACCTCAGAATGTGGCTGTATTTGGAGATGGGGGAGAGCGGAGGTCTTTAAAACAGATATTAAATTGAGGTCCTTACACCAATCAGAAAGGATATATGCACCCCTATGTTCATAGCAGCACAATTTACAATAGCTAGGATTTGGAAACAGCCTAGGTGTCCATGAGCAGATGACTGGATCAGAAAACTATGGTACATCTACACAATGGAATACTATGCTGCCATAAAAAAGAAGGAATTCTCATCATTTGCAGCGACCTGGATGGAATTGGAGAACATCTTGCTGAGCGAAATAAGCCAGTCAATGAAAGAGAAACACCACATGACCTCACTCATTTATGGATAATAAAGAATATTATAAACTGATGAACCATAAGATAGATATAGTGACAGCAAAGCAACAAGCAGACTGTCAAATGACAGTGGGGAGGGGAGGGAGATCTGGGGGAGATAAGAGATCAACCGAGCCGAAACCGGTTTGGCTCAGTGGTAGAGCGTCGGTCTGTGGACTGAAAGGTCCCAGGTTCGATTCCGGTCAAGGGCATGTAACTTGGTTGCGGACACATCCCCAGTAGGGGGTGTGCAAGAGGCAGCTGGCCGATGTTTCTCTCTCATCGATGTTTCTAGCTCTCTATCTCTCTCCCTTCCTCTCTGTAAAAATATCAATAAAATATATTTTTTTAAAAAAAGAGATCAACCGAAGGACTGGTATACATGCATTTAAGTATAACCAATGGAAACAAAACTCTGGGGAGGGAGGGCATGTAGGGGGAAGGGCAATGGTAAGATACGTACACAGATAAAAATTTAATTTAAAAGTTTTTTTAAATAAATTGAGGTCGCCAAAACTGGTTGGGCTCAGTGGTAGAGCGTCGGTCTACGGACTGAAAGGTCCCGGGTTCGATTCCGGTCAAGGGCATGTACATTGGTTTCGGGCACATCCCCAGTAGGGGGTGTGCAAGAGGCAGCTAGTCGATGTTTCTCTCTCATTGACGTTTCTAGCTCTCTCTCCTTTCCTCTCTGTAAAATATCAATAAAATATATATATTTTTAAATAAAATAAAAAATTGAGGTCCTTGGGGTGGGTCCTTACTCCAATCAGATTGGTGTCCTGATAAGGAGAGGTTAGGACACAGACACTCACTGAGAGAAGGCCATCTGCCCGCCAGGAGAGAGGCCTCAGGGGAAACCAGCCCTGCCGATGCCTGGGTTTTAGACTTCTAGCCTCCAGAACTGGGAGGAAATAAATTGTGAGGAAATGAATTTCTACCATGTAAGCCCCCCAGTTTGTGGTGCTCTGTTGTGATCGCCCCAGAAAAGGATCTCACCCCGTAGATTTTTCAATGGGCTTTCAGAGGCGGCACCCTCACTTTCTGTCCCCACAAAGCAGACATCAACAGAAATGCCCTTGGGAGGCTCAGAGGCTTCCTGACCACAGGAGGGGTTACTTGGTTACGTGGTGACCTCGTTGTGTGCTCACTAAGAAGAGCCAGGCCGCAGAGCTAGAATTTCCCAGAAGCACAAGCTGCTCCTTGCTGATGTCAGAGGGCCCACACATGGCAGTCAGCTGAGGGCTGCTCGCGTAGGAATCACACATGAGCCGGAGAGCCACAGGTGAGTCAGGCCAAAGGGCTAATGGCTACAAGGAGGTTAGTGGGTTTCGATGTTAAAATAAAGTTACCTCATGACCTGCCTCAGTCCAGTGGTCGGCAAACTCATTAGTCAACAGAGCCAAGTATCAACAGTACAACGGCTGAAATTTCTTTGGAGAGCCAACTTTTTAAAACTTAAACTTCTTCTAACGCCGCTTCTTCAAAATAGACTCGCCCAGGCCGTGGTATTTTGAGGAAGAGCCACACTCAAGGGGCCAAAGAGCTTCATGTGGCTCGCGAGCCACAGTTTGCCGACCACGGTTCTAGAGAATCTCGGAGTAACGCCTCAGCTTCTAGGGTCTCAAAGAAAGGACCTACCCCGGAGGACTGAGAAGGTGGGGCAGTTCTGTACTGTGCTGCCTTCCACTGGTAAAGACCTCCAAGAGCAAAGGCCTACCGAGGTGAGGATGCCCCTACTGTCACGTGTAGAGGGGCAGCACTGAGCTGGCCAATATTTGTGGTGCTGCTTCTCCTGGCTCAGGGGAAGCATTTCATTAAGTCTGAAAGACTAAGACATCGTGGGGACTCTCCGCCACCGCCCGCGACCAGCTCGGCCCTGCCTTTGCGCCACACCCATGGATCCTGCGGCCTCCACCGCTGCCACCGCCCGCGGCCTGCTCTGCCAGGCCTTCGCGCGCGCTGTGCTGGCGCTGCGCCTTCCATTGGCAGACCTGGAGAATCCTCTCTCTGCTGCCACATGGCCAGGCCAAAGCATCAGACACTGCCATGCGGATTTTAAAACTACAGGGGAAATTGAGCCACAGGAGCTACCATCGCTGCCGCACCCGCCGCCGCCCCCAAGAATGGGAATCCACCAAAATCAGAGCTCACTACGCCCCGGGCTCACAGAGAGTGTGGCTTCAGAAATTAGCCTCTGCATCCACAGCAGCTCCACATCCGCAACAAAGAGGACACCATTGAGGGCGGACTCTCCCCATGCAGCCATCACAGCCCGCCCACAATCTTCCCAGTACACCCACCATGCTGGGAGGGAGATGGAGCGCGCTGGTGAGGAAATGGCACGGTGCCTTCCATTAGCCGCCCAGGCGAGCCCTTCCTCCGATGCCACATGGCCGAGCCGAAGCTCTCGCCACCACCGCCATGTGAACTTTAAAAGTACAGTGGTAATTGAACCACAGGAGTGACCGTCACTGCTGCACCTGGCACCACCACCCGCCACTGCCGCCGTGAATAAAGGAAATCCACTGAGAACAGAGCTCACCAAGCCTTGGGCTCAGGGAGTGGGCGACCTCAGAACTTAGCCTCCATGTCTGCAGCTGCTCCGCTCCCACACCGAACAAGACACCTTTGAAGGTGGTCCCCCCGCCTGCAACCATCTCAGCCCAACTTCAGCTGTCCCAGCCTGCCCGCCATGCTAGCAAGGAGCTAGCAAGGTGCCTCCAATATGCGACCCCAACACCCTAGAGGGGCCGTGTGCCCCGGGTGAGCCGTGTGTCCCAGGGGGCTGAGTGCCCCGGGTGAGCCGAGTGTCCCAGGGGGCCGAGTGCCCCAGGCGAGCCATGTGTCCCAGGGGAAGCAGTGGGACCCAGGGGAAGGGGCAGTGAAAACCAGAGGAGCAGCAGACTCTATTCATATGGTCCTGAGATAGTCACCATAAAACAAGCAGACTGCCAAATGAGGAGCGGACTCTATTCATGGGGTCCTGAGATGGTCACCATAAAACAAGCAGATTGTCAAATGACAGCGGGGAGGGGAAGGAGACCTGGGGGGAGATAGGAGAACAACCGAGGGACTGGTATGCATGAACATAAATACAACCAACGAACACAGAACTCTGGGGAGGGAGGGCATAAATGGGAGGTGAGGGGGGGCGGCAATGGTAAGCTATGTACACAAATAATACCTTAATAAAATAAAATTTTTTTTAAAAAAAAAGAAAGGACCTACCACAGAGGTGCATTTGATAGTTCTTCCTCTCTCGGCAAGTGAGGTGTTTGTCTTGTCCACGGTCTCTGTGTATGAGCTCACCTGTCTGCCTTGCGGAGAGTAAAACCCGCTCCAGACCAAAAGCACACCTGCGAAGGCTGCCAGGACAGCTCCTGCCTCTGGGCTTGTAACGAGTGCCTATTTAAGCTCGGGAAATAATTCAGAGGGGGAACATTCTCAGGGTTTCTTGGCATTCTGTCCTGTGCTCTGTTATTTAGATGAAGAAATATAGTGATGGCTTTATTCTGGTTAAGGACACACTAGCCACGCCCCCACCCTACCCCACCCCCACCCGGAGCTGGATCCTTTCCCCAGATCGAGGCTTCACAAAGGCCCTCTAAGGGCCTGCACCCCTGCACCTCTCTACTGTCTCATGGTTGATCTTACCAAAATCAACCAGTGTGCCGGGTTAGGCTATGTGGGCCTGCAAGGCTGGGCAAATCCATTTGACCCAAAGCCTTTTTAGGCAGCGGCAATGCAGAGGTCCTTTTGCTCTGTTATAAGACATGTATGGAGTCCGGCAGCGTTGTCGCAAGCCTCTCCTGATTTGGGGCAGTGTCCACAATTTCACACAGAAAGCAACAGCAGAACCCCAGTTTTGGTGAGTGATTCTCCTATCATCGCCGTTTGGCTTCCCATGATGGGTGCTTTTGAGCCCTGAAATCTTCCCTTGCTATCTGTGCCCCCCCCCCACACACACACACGCACACACCTCTGTGTGGAGGAGCCCAACAACCCTTCAGATGCATTTAGAGGTGTGCAGGTGTATGTTTATATATGTGTGCAATGAGTGTGATTGTGTGTGATTGTGTGTGTGTGTGTGTGTGTGTGTGTGTGTGTGTGTGTATGTGTGTAAAGAGATGGAAAGGGAGAAACACTTCAAGTTCAACCTTACACAATTTCTTCTTCGCTAGGTCTAATTTTAAAAATATATATTTTTACTGATTTCAGAGAGGAAGGGAGAAGGAGAGAGAGAGAGATCAATGATGAAAGATAATCATTGATTGGCTGCCTCCTGCTCTCCCACACTGGGAATGGAGTCCACAACCCAGGTATGTGCCCTGACTGGGAATTGAACTGTGACCTCCTGGGTCATAGGTCATGGTTCAACCACTGAGCCACGCCAGCTGTGCAACTAGGTCTAACTTTTTAAACTATTTTGATCATGAAAATATCTGCTCCTTCATACAATTTTTCTTCATCCTGAAATATACTAAACTGGCTCTCTGACGTCTCCCGAGGGGTCCCAGATTGCAAGAGGGTGGCCAGGGAGGGACATGGGAGGTTGGCCAGCTGAGAAGGGAATGAGAGAGGGCTCCAGTCAGCCCATTTCCCTCAGTCCCATTAGGTTAGACCCCAGCAGCAAGGTAACCTACTGGTCGGAGTGTCTGCCCCCTGGTGGTCAGTGCATGTCATATTGAGCTGTTGAGCAGCCTTAGTATATCATTAGCATATTATGCTTTGATTGGTTGAACAGCTGACCCAACAACTGGATGCTAAGCATATTAGGCTTTTATTATATAGGATTTCTATATTTTATTTATATGTGTATGTATTTATGCATATATGTATACACACACACACACACACATACACAGACAACCTCACTTGTTATTTGAGGGAAAGCTCTGAGTGGCTTTTCTCATTAAATAGTTTGAGCTGACGCTTATGCCCCCTGGTGGTTGAAAGGCAGCAAGACAGGGTGACTGGTCCATGGTACTGAAAATGTTTTCTCTGCGTGAATGGGATATGTTTTAATTATTAATACCATTATTATTATATTAATTAAAACATATTAATGGGGTATGTTTTAATTATTACCGTTATTTAATGAATTAAATAATGTTTAATTATTATTACCATTATTCTATGTTTTACTTATTATTACCATTATTGTTGTTATCACCACTTTCTACCAGCCATTATTATTCACGAGGACACTATTAGCCATATAGCCTCGAACGGTACGTAAGCACTTCACGTCCCTTATCTGAGGAAAGACTTGTAACAACCCTCTGGTGTAACTATTGCTAGCACTGGCGTTGATGGAACAGGAAGCTACAGCTCAGAGAAGTTTCATAATTTACTCAGAATCACACACTTGTAGAAAATGGGTCTAGGACTTGACCCCAGACGTGACCCCTGCTCTTAACCACTGCCAGTTAGAGCAGCATTTCTCACATGTGAGCTGCATGTGGACCTCTTTCAAAGAAAATACTTTCTTATGAACCAAATTAGTGGCCCAGTGCACAAAATCTGTGGTGGTGGGGGAACATGGGGGGGATGTGGGGAGGGGGAGTGGTGTCCCTTAGCTTGACCTGCACCCTCTCCAATCTGGGACCCCTCCAGGGATATCTAACTGCCGGTTTGGCCTAAACCGGCAGTCGGACATCCCTCTCACAATCTGGGACTGCTGGCTCCTAACTGCTCACCTGCCCGCCTGCTTGAATGGCCCTAACCACTCTTGCTGGCCTGCTTGCTCCCAATTGCCCCCCACCAGCCTTCTCACCCCCAACTGCCCCCCCCAGCTGGCCTTATTGCCCCAACCCCCCCCCCACTGCCGGCCTGCTTGCCCCTAGCTGCCCCCCTGCTGGCCTGATCACCCCCAACTGCCCTCCCTTCCTGGCCTGATCACCCCTAACTACATCTGCCTTGGCCCTGCCACCATGGCTTTGTCCGGAAGGACATCCGGAAGGTCTCCCAGAAGGTTTCCTGGTCTAATTAGCACATTACCCTTTTATTAGTACAGATAACATTGGCACTCCTTTGAGAAACTGCATTAAAAGTAAAACCCTGTAACTGCAGGTGATCCTCGAGCATCATCACAGCCATCCCTCTGGCAAAAGACTCACCTGCAAGGGGCTTCCCTGAGGGCATCCACTGAAATGAAAGTATAACTACGGTAAATGTAATTCCCCAGGGACCTGGGGAAGGCACTGTCTTCCTCCATCGATTCTGCCGAGCCCAGTAGGAGAAATACTAGTGTAGCATATGGGGAAAGAATGAAGTGGTGGGTGTCACATTGTCCATTTAATAGTGCATATAAGAGAGTTCCGCCGAAACCAGTTTGGCTCAGTGGATAGAGCATCAGCCTGCGAACTGAAAGGTCCCGGGTTCGATTCCGGTCAAGGGCATGTACCGTATTTGCCGGTGTATAAGACGACTTTTTGGCCCTGAAAAATATGCCTCCAAGTGGGGGGTAGTCTTATATGGCAAGTATATAACAAACTCTGTATTTTTAGTGGAAATGTTAGGGGGTCGTCTTATACGCCCAGTCTCTTATACGCCGGCAAATACGTATTTTTCAGGGCCAAAAAATCGTCTTATACGCCGGCAAATACGGTACCTTGGTTGCGGGCCCATCCCGAGTGGGGGGTGTGCAAGAGGCAGCTGATCGATGACTCTCTCTTATCGATGTTTCTGACTCTCTGTCCCTCTCTCTTCCTCTCTGTAAAAAAATCAATTAAAAAAAATTTTTTTTTAAAAAAAAAGAGAGTTCCTCCTTGGCTGGCCCTTTCATTATTTATAGTTTATATTCCATAAGTGTTTTCTTGGACTTCCTTTGAAAGTCCTGAGTCGCAGAGCTGTGGAGCTGCCTTAGGCAGTGTTCCCAGACACTGCCCCCCCCCCCCCCCCCCCCAGGCAAGAGAGAAGACAAAGGCTGCAGTAGGAAGTGATCCCAGGAGGCAGGATGAAGAACAGAAGAATAGAAGTAAGGAAAACCGTAGGAGTCGGGCTCTCCAGTTGCCCACCAGGACGCTCTGCAGAGTGTGTAGAGTGACCTCAGGGTTGTCAGCCTTCCTGAGGGAGGAGTGGGGCATCGTCCTCCCTTGCTCGGCTCATTATCCCTCCATCTGTGGAGCACCGAGCTCCCGACAAGCCCCACGTGGTCTGCTCCTTTCCTGGAGCCACTGGGACAAATCACCACCAACAGGGCGCCTTCAGCAGCAGGTATTTATTCTCCCACACTGCTGGAAGCCAGAAGCCCAGCATTGGTTTGTTTCCCTGGGCCGAGATCACGTGTCCCAGAGCCTTGCTCCCACTGTTACCCGATGGGGCCTGGGCCTCGAGTGGGTCTGCCTCAGGCCGGCCAGTGGTGTGTGGGTGTTTGACTTCGTGCAGGAAGGGTCTCACAATATGGGTCCAGATGGTTTTGAGAGTCCGTCTGTTAAAGCCGGGGGCAGGGGAACAAAAGGACGGCTCCGGGTAGAAGAAGCACCAGGAGAGAGCCTGGGCAGGGCTGCTTTATCTCTCTGGGAAGTCAGAGAAAAGGGGGGCCTGGGAGACAGGTCCAGGGGGTTAGCCCAGGTCAGTGGTCGGCAAACTGCGGCTCTCGAGCCACACGCGGCTCTTTGGCCCCTTGAGAGTGTGGCTCTTCCACAAAATACCTCGGCCTGGGCGAGTCTATTTTGAAGAAATGGTGTTAAAAGAAGTTTAAATTTAAAAAACGTGGCTCTCTTGCCGAAACCGGTTTGGCTCAGTGGATAGAGCATCGGCCTGCGGACTGAAATGTCCCGGGTTCGATTCCGGTCAGGGGCATGTACCTGGGTTGCAGGCACACCCCCAGTTGGGGGTGTGCAAGAGGCAACTGATCGATGATTCTCCCTCATCGATGTTTCTAACTCTCTATCCCTCTCTCTGTAAAAAATCAATAAAATATTTAAAAATAAATAAATAAACAAAAACAAAAAATAAAAAAGTGGCTCTCCAAAGAAATGTCGATCATTGTACTGTCGATATTTGGCTCTGTTGACTAATGAGTTTGCCGACCACTGGCCCAAGACAAGCTGCCACTGCCCACTGCTCCCCCGATTGCAAGTCTCATGGGGTCCCTTAGAGTTTAGGAGGAAGAGAGCAGAGATGCAAGATGTGGGCATGCTCTAGCCAGTACACACCACAGGTCCCTTGTCTTAAGACTTCTTGTCTCTCTTTGGCCTTCAGGCGTCCTACGGAAGGGCTCAGGGGAGGGTCTTAACAGACTATGCATTAGCTTTCCAGGTGTGTCCTTCAATATGTTGATTCATTAAAATGTGTATTTGTAGAGAGGGGTCAGGGGTTATTTCCTGGTTAGTTTTATTTTTAAAGAACGTCATCAAAGAGGGACCAAGGCCAGTCTGCCCCAGGAAGGTCGGGAATGTGTCACTGCTCCTAAGTGTCCTTGGCTAGGGAAGACCAAACCTGTGGCTCCTTACCTCGCTATAAGTTGCTCAAATTGTGTGGCTTTGTTTAATTATTTTGTCTCAGTTTCCCTTATTCCGCTTGCCAAGGACTGTCCCTAGCGTCTGACTATCCTGTCTCACCTCTGAGGCCCTGGGTCCCTTCCAGCTTCTGGTGGCTTCCACGTTCAGGGCTTGTGGCCGGTCACCACATTGCCTCTCCTCTGTATGCGTCACATCGGCTTCTTCCTTCATCATTGTGGTGGCATTTGGGGCCCACCTGAGGAATCAGGAAAATCTGGTCTCAGGATCCTTAGTCACATCTGCAAAGAATAAGATGACACCTGCACGCTCCAGGGATGACGATGTATTTGTGTCATTGGGGAGCCATTTTTCAGCCTACCGCGGGTGGGAAGCAAGAGGTAAGCCTTGCTGAAACTGGTTTGGCTCAGTGGATAGAGCGTCGGTCTGCGGACTGAAAGGTCCCGGGTTCGATTCCGGTCAAAGGGCATGTACATTGGTTGCGGGCACATCCCCGGTGGGGGGTGTGCAAGAGGCAGCTTGGTCGATGTTTCTCTCTCATCGACGTTTCTAGCTCTCTCTCTTTTTTCCTCTCTGTAAAATATCAATAAAATATATATTTAAAAAATAATAAATAAAAAATAAAAATAAATAAATACCATTAAAAAAAGAGGTAAGCCTTGCTCCACAGCAGATGGAGGCTGCTTGGAGCTGGTGACCCCTCCTGGGGCTGGAAGCACCAGGGCAAGAGCTACCAGGGCAAGAGCTGCCGAAGAGGATGGCACTGCACACCTTCTCCAGACAGACCAGAGATGTTCCGGGCCAAAGGATACATGTGTTTGCAATTTTGAAAAACCTTGCCAAATTGGTCTTGAAAAAAAAAAGGGATGCCTCTTTATGTTCTGGGCTGCAAACATTGCTCAGCTCCTCCGTTGCCTGGGGGCAGGATGCCTTGGGGCCGAGAGAGGTATAGTAGGTCTCTGAACCATGGGTTGGTTGGAGTTTGGAGGGACATGGCGGTTCAAGCTCCGGCCAAGCGTGCCCAGGCGTTGCACCTGTGCCCCGAGTTTCTTGGAAACGGCTGAAATAACTTTTGTAACCTCTGGGTTGTCATTGTCACTGTCCTAACTCCCTCTTGTGGTTTCTCACTATAAATTCGCCATAACACCTGTGGTCTGCGCTGCAGTTCGGCCTTGACCGCGGTGAAGTGCTGCAACGGTAGTCGCCGGCCAGCTGAATAAAGGCTCATAAATTTAAAAATATATATATTTTATTGATATTTTACAGAGAGGAAGGGAGAGAGAGAGAGAGCTAGAAATGTCGATGAGAGAGTAACATCGACCAGCTGCCTCTTGCACACCCCCTACTGGGGATGTGCCCGCAACCAAGGTACATGCCCTTGACCTGAATCGAACCCGGGACCTTTCAGTCCGCAGACCGACGCTCTACCACTGAGCCAAACTGATTTCGGCATAAATTTTTATCTCTGTCTCTGGTGGTGGTCTCGTGCGGGTTGCCCCATAACATTAACACTCGCCCAAATGTATTAGAATGTCTATCCCCCCACATTGTTTTTACACGGTGTATTATCAAATGTTCTTATCTGTGCCTATCTCAAAGGTGAAAATGGCATCTCAGTATAATTTTAATTTGTATTTTTCTTATTAAAGTGAAATTGAACATCTTTTTTTTATCTGTGCACAGCCTATTCTTCTGTCTTTAACCATTTTTCTTGTTGTTTTTTTCTTATTCATTTGTAAAACTCTTTACATATTAGGAAAATGAAGCCTTTGCATGGGGTATGTCTGTGCTAAAATAGAAACTTTGTCATTGAAGCAACATTTTCTTTAATTTTGTGAATTGTAATAGTATAACTGATTATACAAGGCAATTTTCTTATTTACTTCGGAGAATCATCTATCCTATCTAATAAAAGAATAATATGCAATGAAAAAATATATATTATTAGGTTGTTTTACAGAGAGGAAAGAGAGGGATAAAGAGTTAGAAACATCGATCAGCTGCCTCATGCACACCCCACCAGGGATGTGCCTGCAACCAATGTGCATGCCCTTGAACCAGAATTGAACCTGGGACCTTTCAGTCCTCGGACCAATGCTCTATCCACTGAGCCAAACCGGTTTCGGCAGTAATATGCAAATTGATCATCACTCCAACACACGAGATGGCTTCCCCCATGTGGCCAAAGATCCTGCTCCCATGTGGACACAAGATGGCCACCACAGATGGCCAGCAAGGGAGGTCAGTTGGGAGGAACCAGGCTTGCAAGAGAGGGCAGCTGGGGGTGATCAGGCCTGCAGGGGAGGACAGTTGGGAGGGACCAGGCTTGCAGGGGAGGGCAATTGGGGACGACCAGGCCTGCAGGGGAATGCAGTTGGGAGGGACAAGGCCTGCAGGGGAGGGCAGTTGGGGCAACCAGGCTGGCAGGCGAGGGCAGTAAGGGGTTACCAGGCCAGCAGGAGAGGGCAGTTAGTGGCAATTGGGCTGGCAAGAGAGCAGTTAGACATTGATCAGGCTGGCAGGGGAGTGGTTAGAGGGCAATCAGGCTGGCAGGCATAAGTAGTTAGCGGTAATCAGACTGGCAGGCAGGCGAGCAGTTGGGAGCCAGCAGTCCTGGATTGTGAGAGGAATGTCCGACTGCCTGTTTAGGCCTGATCCCACTGGACCTCTAGTATTAATATATTTGATTAAGATGGTAAGCTTTTATAATTGGTAAGTTTCCCAAACTTAATTTTTAGGTTAGTTAAATATTAAACCTCTTTGTGGATCCTACCTTTCTTTCTCGAGGTTTTATCTTAGTTCACACTGTTTCTATCATCCTTCGTCTGCCCTGATGATTCACATCCTGCCATCATCCTAAGCCCATCAAGTCTCATGCCCTCAAAACCACGTGCCCAGTTGTTCCCATCCATAAGATGGTTCCTGTGGCACATACAGTGTGAAGTCTGTCCCACAGGGTTTCACACAGCCGAGTGTTGATTCCTGGGCGTTCCACATATTAAGAATTACCCTCCTAAAAAGCAAGGGCATCATTCATGGTCTTCACACACTTAAAACTCTCCCAGGCAGGAAGTTCGAACACAACAATACCAACTGAAAATAATCTTCAGAGGTTCTCAGCCTATGTTCCGAGAATAGAATTCGAGGTGTCTGAATTACAGCTGGAAGGGACGAGGAAGGAGCCCCTCCTAACAGCCTCGGGGGGAGTATGGCCCTTCCCACACCGTGATTTTGGGCTTCTGGCCTCCAGAACTGTGAGGCAGTATATGTCCCTTGTCTTAAGCCTCCCGGTTTGTGGTACTTCTATATGGCAGCCCAGGAAACTGGTGCCCGATATCTATAACTTTGTCACCAGTAGAAATCATATTTTCATGCAAGATCATTGTTGCTGCAGATATCTCAAAACATTGTTTAAGTTCATTTCCACATTGACATGACAATAAGACCCAAAGCTAGATTTTTTATTTAAGTAACTAATAAATAATAAATTTATTTTAAACTATTTTGATATTCTCATAAAACGATTTCCTTTCTTATTTTCTTTATTATATTTTATGCGTTTTAAAACATTATTCTGGCCGAAACCGGTTTGGCTCAGTGGATAGAGTGTCCTTTCAGTCTGCAGACTGAAAGGTCCCGGGTTCGATTCTGGTC